>OX465389.1:1259421-2508842 GCA_950005105.1 Lycophotia porphyrea
GAAATGTCTTGCTGATGGTGGCGGGTGTGTCGGGTAATTTAGCTCCCTTCAATATGGTTGAGCTGAATGGGGTTGATCCATGCGTCATGTTCGTGAACGGGCGCTGTCAGTTAGGACTGGTCGTCTCTAAGCTGCCACGATTAATTTTAACTATTTACCTTGTTTTTAAATCTTTTACTCTGGACGCTGTTAACGTGCACGTATTTCTACATTGTTCTCACATAGATGTATAATCTCAACATGAATGATGTAACCAAGATTTTGTTACAATATTTTGATTGAAAGGAGTGTCTATGGAGTTTCTTGCCCATTCTTCTCCATAGAGATCTACGCTTTGGAATGGGCAACTATCAAATGTAAAGTATTTACTTGGTTAAGTAGACAAATGTAACGTTAAATATGTGTACGTTGAACAAAATGAAAGTGGTGTGTTCTCCTATATTAAAATAAAAAGACGTGTGGCACTCGGAGGCTGCCGCGGTAAAGCTATTGTATAGCATTTTTTATCAACTTATGTAATTATAATTATTTATTCACTTTCGTAGTGTCAGATATTGACAAGCCTAGGTTATTATTTTTAATCTACCGCTGGAGCTAGGAGGTTAGGTTGTATAGGTAAAACCTATACAACCGAATGCGGTAGATTAAAAATAATAACCTAGGCTTGTCAATATCTGACACTACGTGTTAGGCACTAGGTGTTAGGTTATTTTCGTTACCGAATTTTTCGTTACGGAATTTCTGGATTCGGTCTCCACGCTCAAGGCCCGCGATAGAAGCTATGCAATAGCTTAAAAGTTATTATGCCTTGTGTCTATGACTGTAGCATAGACTTCTTTGTTTTTCTAACATTCAAAAGTGCCTGTAATGTTCTAATTGAAATGGCTTTTGAGTTTGAGTTCTGATTGCGTCATCATGAATTGCGTAATATGGTGATTGTGGTCCAGCAATGTCCACGGGTATGATAAAAGTTGTCAATATAGACACCTAGTCAAGACCAGTGATAAAGTACAATTTGCTTTCACAACAAGCAAGTAGTTACGTAGTTATGTTACGGTTTTTCTATTAATCCACCTTCTGCAACAGCACACACATAACACAGAAAGAACAGTGTGCCAGACAGTGTGTCATTAATTCTTAAGTATTTTCACGTTAACTGATCCTTGTTAATCATAACTATGAATACAGATTAAACATCAAGTGAATTATACAGTAGATCCGAATCCACTAATAAATTAATCAGTTTGTACCCTGGCTATGAATAAAGCTCCTCAGATTCATACTGCCCTGGTACCTGGTATATTGATGTGATTTTAGCATTTATAGCTCATTTAATATTAATGTCATTTCGAATGAGGTATTACGGTTAAATAATATGGACATTAAAAGTACATAAATATTAATTCAACCATCAACGAGTTTTGAAGGGTTTTATCGTATAATATTCGACCCAGCTTCACTAACCAACGGTGGATATTTAATGTTTTGTTGGTCAATTTGGACTTGTGGTTACAAGCGTGACAGCAAACAATGGATTCAAGAGTAAGATTCCCAAGTAGGGTAAAAAACTGGCCAAGTGCGAGTCGGACTTCCGTTCCATTATCTATACAACATTAGACTAAATTGCGGTTTACGATTTATGACGTATTAAATAGAACTACTAACTAGATCTCGTTCAAACCAATTTTCGGTGGAAGTTTGCATGGTAATGTACATCATATATTTTTATTTTAGAAGTTACAGGGGGGGCGGACACACATTTTATCAAACCAATTTTCGGTGGAAGTTTGCATGGTAATGTACATCATATATTTTTATTTTAGAAGTTACAGGGGGGGCGGACACACATTTTACACTTTGGAAGTGTCTCTCGCACAAACCTAAACTCAAAAATGATATTAGAAACCTCAATATAGTTTTTGAAGACCTATCCATAGGATACCCCACACGTATGGGTTTGATGAAAAAATTTTTTTTTGGGTTTCACGTCTAAGTATGGGGAACCCCCAAAATGTATTGTTTTTTTTCTTTTTTTATGTGAAAATCTTAATGCGGCTCACAGAATACATCTACTTATCAAGTGTCAACAGTATAGTTCTTATAGTTTCGGAAAATAGTGGCTGTGACATACGGATGGACAGACAGACAGACAGACATGACGAATCCATAAGGGTTCCGTTTTTTGCCATTTAGCTACGGAACCCTAATAAAAAGGGTCAGTCAGGGTGTTAAATCAATAATAAGGCAAACTACATCTAGTTAAACACACACACACACACAACTTATGTACCTACGTCTTCATTCGTTCTACTCTAGAACTCAGGAGGGTAAGCTTAACGTTTCGACCCAACGACAGCTTACTACAAATAAATAATAAGTACCTATGTACCTACTAGAGATTATGTACTACATGTGTATATTACGGAAACTGTTCCCAGTAGGTAATAAATGTGATATTGATCTGCACGTGAACTTCACAGGAGGTAAAGAATTATTTAATGCTATTAATTTATTATGTTTAATAACTCGCACTGCAAGTGCCAGTGAGAGCAGCGGTAGCCCAGTGGTAGCGACCCCGACTTACGAACAGTAAGTCGTGGGATCGAACCCAGGCAGGCGCATTACTTTGTGTAATTTATTTCATCACCACTGCTCTCAAAAACGGTGAAAGAAAACATCTTGAGGAAACCGGCATGTCCTAGAACTAAAAATTCGAAGATATGACATCATCATCATTCGAAGATATACATCTACCAATCCCATTCCCTCTCATAGAGAAGAGGCCTGTGTCCCAGCAATGGGAACATTATAGGCTGATGATGATAATGATGACAGCGGTTCGGCCCACTTGATACTGTTCGATAGCACATAATGTATTTGGCAAACTCAACTTTCATTTAAGTGTTCGGCTTCGCACTTGTGTATTTACTAATTAAGAAAAATAGAAGTACGCTTAGCAAAAATTGTTATCATATAAACCTTTTCACAAAAAAAAAACGAGATTGCTTTAGACCACACGGCTGAAATAAAACTTCTTTAGCTCCATCTATATGTTCCGTTCGCCTCGCCCGAACGCGTCGTAATGCTTCCACCAGCTTACTCCCCAAGTCAAGCGTGCGTAATAGTACATTATAATATAAGTGCGGTAAGTTGAAAATTACAGCCGAGGCGATATTGCTACCCCGAGCCGTAAGCTAGGGCTACAAGAAAGCAGAGGCTGTAATTATCAAAGCGCACGTATGTCATACGACGTTTTATAACATATTTGCGAGGAAATAAATAAAACTCGGACTTTCTTAAACGAAATTTTGGTACGCTTGTAAGTATCTATCGGTATATTTCGCTGCCTGTGAGACTTCAGGCGGTGTCGAATTAATAAATTCATAATTACTTGACGACATTTTCAAATAAAAACAATACAGCGAAAAGAAAAAGCGCGCGGAATAGTTTTTACTTGTTCACAAATTAGGGAGGCGCGCGCATCAGCGCTTTTTTAAGGCAAAGGCACAAAAAACAGCCAGTATTACTAATACAGTAAATTAATATTTTTTGTGTTTTCGTTAAAGATAAATGGTTGTAATTAATTGTCAAAATCAATTAAATTAAAGAATTAAATGTTAATTTATTATATTTTATTTCCCAAAGTTAATTTTATTCATAAAATATTGACCACTTTTCTGACATAAAAACTCTTTGCTAAGATTTAAAAAAGTATCGTTCGTTTTTGACGGAGCATCTTGATAAACCGTGCGTTTTACATTACATTATCGCACAAGTACGTAATGAGATACAATATGATATTGAAATTGGTGAAATAAGAGACCCTTTACGAGCAAATGTGTTATAAAGAAGTTTTACTTCAAAAACCGCTAAATCAGTCCAACATTCGCACCTACATACGCCAATTGATTTTTATTTATACAAGGTATAACATAATAAACGCACAACCTCTCATGTGGTGTCTCGGTCCACGAAACTGAATAACTTTTGATAAGTAATTCCCTAATGTTACTTTGAATAAACATACATACATTCGAAGATTTACTTTTAGTCTAAGTTTGTATTATGAAAAATAACAACTCATTTTTTGCGGTTAATAAAGATTTTATCTCTCGCAAACGGCCCTAGATATTTTTGAGAAAATACGTTGAAAAAATGATGAAAACAAATAATATTCCTTTGCGAGCAATATCTTAAGCATTTAACAGCACTATGCGATCCATAAAACTCATTCATTTAGCATCATTATATATTTATTTGAGCGTTTTAGATAAAAACGTTGTTAAAAATGAGGTTAAAAACCTTTATACAACAGTAGGGGCTTCGCTCGCGTTAATTTAGAATTTGACAATCAATTCGGGTTGTACTCTGTTTGTAAAACAATCATGATTCGAAAGACACGTGGCGCCATCTATTATTACAAAGATATTATTGTTGTATTCCTCGGGAACAGAACGTTTTTTCGGGATGACAAGTACACTATATCCGTTTCGATGACCCGTTGGTCTAGTGGTTAGTGACCCTGACTGCTAGGACGGAAGTCGTGGGTTCGATTCCCACACAGGACAAATCTTTTAGCGATGAGTATGATTATTTGTTCTGTGTCTGGGTGTGTAATTTATCTATAATATGTATGTATTTAGAAATATATAAGTATGTTTATCAGTTGTCTGGTTCCCATAGTACAGGCTCTGCCTAGTTTGGGATCAGATAACAGTGTGTTGGTTGTCCCAAGATATTATTATATATTATTAATATTTTTTCCAGTTAAGATTCATTAGATACTGTGGCGTGTGTGGGGTTCTACACTATTAAATTATACTCCTTTCTAGTCGAACTCTTTATATTTTTTATCTTTGAATCAATTAATACATATTATCATCTTCATAGACATCTCTAGTCTGTCCTTCTGACAATCTATCTTTTTTAATCCTTTTTCCATACAAATATATTTACTTTATTAAGTTGCCAGTACCAACCAGCTGCCAGAGCGATTTATCATCATAGAACCTCTACAGTACCAATTAGCTCTGAGCAAATAAAAGTATTATCTAAGTACTTAAATAATACTCATAATTGTTACAATCAGTAAAACGACTTACAATTAGCTAAGATCCAAACTTTTCATGACCTTTTCAGAACTTTGAAAGAATCTTTTTAAGGTTACGTTTTTTTAATAGCTGTCTTTATGATGCCACAAGAATTCTGAACTTACTCATCCTTTAGAGTTTGTTTTTTTTCAGTCTGGATAAAATTATTATATTAGGGAGCCGAAAAACATTCTAAAAAAAAATACGACGCGTTGTTTGTACACTTCGTACACTTACGGACTTATAGAAAATTCTACCATAAGCAACACATTATAAAGCTCATTTTAAATGCTGCTGTGAGTGGAGTAATGTGCGCAGTCCTTGAGGCCCCGTGTTCCTATGGAAATCTCTCTAACTGAGGTAAATCCTCAAGTTTGAGCTAGTAACTCACACATAGTCCCCATAGATTTGAATTGAGGCCCTTGAGGCCCCGTGTTCCTATGGAAATCTCTCTAACTGAGGTAAATCCTCAAGTTTGAGCTAGTAACTCACACATAGTCCCCATAGATTTGAATTGAGGCCCTTGAGGCCCCGTGTTCCTATGGAAATCTCTCTAACTGAGGTAAATCCTCAAGTTTGAGCTAGTAACTCACACATAGTCCCCATAGATTTGAATGACCTGTTGGTCTAGTGGTTAGTGACCCTGACTGCTAGGACGGAGGTCGTGCGTTCGATTCCCACACAGGACAAATCTTTGTGCGATGAGTACGATTATTTGTTCTGCTTCTGGGTGTGTAATTTATCTATAATATGTATGTATTTAGAAATATATAAGTATGTTTATCAGTTGTCTGGTTCCCATAGTACAGGCTCTGCCTAGTTTGGGATCAGATGGCAGTGTGTTGGTTGTCCCAAGATATATTATAGATATATTAGATTACAGAACCCCAGTCCTGGCCACTAATACGACAAAGTTCCTACTCGTACACTTTCGCCCGCGGCCGCCGCGGCGCTAGTTGAAAGATAATTACTCTTTGGTCGGTTAAATATGAATAGCGGTCTCGTTTTGACAGAGTTTACAAGTCTTTTGGTGTAGTTAACTTTTTTGAGGTTAGCTTTAAATGTGAAAGGTTTTTAGAAGAATAAATATGAAGATAGTACTTTTTATTTTTTATTTAGATGTAGAGAAATATATTATAGACATCTTAACCGAGATAGGTTATAGGCTAGGTTATAAATAACCAAGAAGATCCTATGTCCAAAGATGCTAGTTTTGGTGCATAACAGAATAATGGCTCTTCGCAAAATACTACGTAATTTCCATTTTCTAATGAATAAATACTGATAAAAACTTTTAAAACTCGTTTAATAACAAAAGCTTAGCCCTAGCAGACATCAACAAATCCATTAATTATGGCTGACCCAGTCTTCCACGAACCTCAAATAGAAAAAAAAAATCTGTAACATTTTTCCGCAGAATTATTAAACCCCGGTCGGTTCTGCAACAAAACCTCACAACTACCATATTTTAATATTAAAATGGACTATTATTAAAACCCTGATCCGCTTACTTTAATATAAGTCCAGGCATCGCGGTATTCCCGCGATAATATATTTTTTTATATTCTCCCTAATGAAAAATGACGATCGTCTATGAGTGAACCGGGGGAGCTATTACTGTATTACAAAACAAGACTTTATGAATATTGCTTCGTGTTGTTTTACGACCGTTCGCTCATGTAGTTGATGTTTGAATTGAATTGCTCACGTGTAGCAGTAACTTATCGTTTTGGGGCAATTTAACTTAATAATAATAAAGTGTTTCTTCCAGCTATAATATCAGTAAGAAACGATAATTTTTGAAAACAGAACATCGAACGATTAAACATGATTGACAGGCTTCCATGCATTCTGGGCATCTCATAATGCGCATACCTTTATTTCATGAACGCTTCTTCTTCTTCTTTATGGTCTGGTTAGTAGCTAACCTGGTGTCAGAGTTTTTATGCCGCTCATGGGCCTCTGACTTGGCTTTACATGCCGTCGAGAAATATCTCTCAGGCACGCTGGTTTCCTCAGAATGTTTTCCGATGTTTTTTTTTTATGAACGCTTCTGAAATTAAGCGATACCAGGTATCTTAGTGATTTTTTTTTTAGCATTAAATGGATGTAAAATAGGCTGTAACTCCTTGACACCTGTTAGCTTTTTCATTTTCCCCTTATCATCCCCTACTATGTTGGGGTCAGCTTCTAGTCTAACAGACAAAATTTCAGAAAGACCTCCTTGTCTGACCTTAACAACATCCTAGTTACTGGGTACCTCAACTAAAAAGTCCGTATTTCTTCTCAAATGCTAACAAAAAGGTTAAAACCTACTTCAAGAATTAGTGTTGAGACCGCAACCCGTATACCACACTTCCAATTACTAATCCGATAAGATATTAGCAGGCACCTGAGAGGAACTAGGACGCTCACAGCTACGACCACAATTGCGGTTAGCTGCCAGATAAGTGGCTTGTATCCGTGTAAAGTACCGAGTAATATATTAATTGTACCTTTATACCATTTCGTAGACAATACGAACATCGAAAAGGCTGGTAACCACTGCTTTTCCTAGTCTATTAATTTAATCGCTCTCTGAATACAATATTTGGAAGCATTTAAAAAAAAAATCTCGTCGAATTATTAATTCGTCGATTTTTTGGCAGCTTTGTTCCACATCCAGTCACATCTATGTTCAGGTCTCTTCCTTTTTGAGTTATGATTCCCTGGTAGGTATATGCTCGGCAAGGGTATCCTACTAATCTTTATAGACAGCGTGAGGCAGTATCTTGGCTTAATTCCCCCAGCTTATGTTGAACAGCGGTTACTAAAGGGCCAGTCAAACTGCAGACCAGCTACGGACACTTACTTTACAAATGAAATCCAAGACATGTCAAACACATGTAATATTCAGACTGAACAAGTATTCGACTCACGTGAGTGTTGTAAAAACACTCGTTGTCGAGTTCGTGAACGTTTATGTGAACAAAATTGCTTTTCCGCGTTTAAATTATTTAAATAGACATGTACGGGCGATAACGAACGTGACTATAATAATAATAATAAAGTTTATTGATTCATAAAAGTGTTACAATATTTAGGTATGACACTGGATCCCGCACTAGGATACCCTGTGTTGCAGGATCCAGTCTCTTTCGACATACAAATATGTATTATAAAGTAGAAAAAAAAAATGCAACGTTTACAATATAATTAACTAAACTTAGAACTAAAAGGTAACCATGTGTATGTGTGTATGTGATGCGTGTAAGTATGTTTGTTATGAGTGTGTGTATGTGATGTTAATACTTTAATGGTTGAACGTTAAAAGGTTTTCAGTTTCAACATAATTAAGCCCAAGCAACCAATCCTGTACCTGTTTATTGCACCTAAACTTTGTCAGGGAAAAGATTTTTAGCTTATTGTTAGCTTTCTCATACAGGTATGGTCCAATACGAGAGAAAGCCTTATTGCCAAATTTAAGTTTGCAGAAAACTCTGTTCCACTTAGGTTTCCTACGTGTGCGCTGATCCGTTACCTCTGTAGCAGCCGCAGTTTTATGAAACCTAAGTATTACTGATAAAATGTACAGTTGGCGCACCGTAAGCACTTTCGTTTCTTGGTATAACATATCAGTGGGGTACCGGATTCCTAATCTGTGAGAGACCTTAAGGATAGCTCTTTGTGCACGTTCAGCAGTGATTAGATAACTTTTACCAGCGGGACCCCAAGTTATTATTCAGTAGCTAAGCACAGACTGACGTAAGGCCAGATAGGTCATCCGGAGAGTTTATTTGTCAGCTATAGATCGAAGTTTTTAACAGCACGAATATATGAAAGAAACATTCAAATCAGACTAACTAGAAATGTTATTTAGGTTTCCGAATAGTTTAATGATTCGTTCTAGGTTCAAATGTTAAATTGGGAACGCGTAAATATGCCACCGCGTCATCGCTTCATCGGGCCAGTTGCGGCCTAAAAATGGCCCAAAAATATGCTCATTTTAATAGTTGAATTTTTGTTCATGGAGGAAATAGGCTTACCCACCCATATAAAGCCACATACCTTCTAAAAATCACAGAAAAGGTCGGTTGACAAACTCAAATACATCGCCAGTAACATTTAAGAAAACTTAAAGAAGTTTTAAGTTCTGTTCACGAAATTCAAAACACGAAAACTGAAACGGCAATCGAAACTCACCCTTAATTATTTTTCTTTTATTCTAGTTTTTTGCGAGGCTTGCGTGCACGCCATAGTGTTTTAAGCCACTCGATCCCCATGCAAAAAAAGGAAAAGCAAACGCGCAAGAAAGCAAAAAGTATCCAGTACTTTTTCCTTTCTTGCGCGTTTGCGGGTCCCCCGGTCAACGAGTTAGGGGCATTCAATCACCGTGGTAGGGGCCCCTGATCAGCTTAGTATGCCGTCGTTCCTGTGCACTATTTATTTGCCAGGCCTTAGTGCAAGGCTTTGAGTCCAACACTAACGCAATCACAGCACAGCTATTTTTTCCCTTTGAGCAGATTTGAAAAGCGGATACGGTAGCCTGGGAGGTATATATTGTATATTGAATGCACAGCATGAAAGGTTGATATTGGATAAAGTTGAATGTGTGTAGCAGTGTGTATGAATTTATTTGAATACGTCAAGATACATTGTGTGTAGATACTTGTAATGTAGGTGCATGTTATTGTAAATGCATTACAAAGAAACTGGGCATTGAAATGAAGTAGGTAGTTTTCTTTAGTAGCAGTGCTTGGTTGATGGCACTAGACTCGCCCTCTATTACATGGGACTTAAAACATAACTGGCGAAATGCTAGTGTACTTTTATACACCTCTGTCTAACCCTTCGGGAATTACAGGCGTGATGTGATGTTTGTGAAGATATTAGGTTAAAGTCTAACACTGATACACCCTTTTCTCTAAATACAATTAAATAAACCTATTCAAAACACACCATAATTCACGTTGAAACTTCCAACAGTTTACCAAGATTTATGCCAATTTATCAACTTGCTAACTTAATAACTTTTTCTCAAATTCGCGAACAATGGCCAACGCACTTCGAAAGTAGTTTAACAATAAATTGCCCAATTTATATATAATTTGAGAAACTCTAGCCTCACAATTGTGGATTTAATAAAAGAAATCTATGTACGTGACTGAAGAATGAGAGATGCAAAAAGTTTTCTGTTAGTTTAATAATCGTTGAAAGTTATTAGAAGAAATTGGAGTTGACAGTAGGTAGGCGGAGCTCACGTCGAAATAGAAATATTTATTAAACGTTGCGTTGTTCTTCATGATGTTAGGTTTTCTGAACGGTATGCTTGCGTATTGGGCTTGCTGTCTTGCTGGCCCTTAGGTACGCCAGTGGCCACCAGGTCTTTAGTCTTCAATAAAAAAAGATACACACATCATCACACATCATCAGCCTATAATGTTCCCACTGCTGTGACACAGGCCTCCATCCACCACGCGGGCCCAGTGCGGATTGGTAGATGTCACATGTCTTCGAATTTTTAGTTCTAGGACATGCCGGTTTCCTCACGATGTTTTCCTTCACCGTTTTTGAGAGCACTGGTGATGAAATAAATTACACAAAGTAATCGGCCTGTCTGGGTTCGAACCCATGACTTATTGTTCGTAAGTCGGGGTCACTACCACTAGGCCACCGCTGCTCTCAAAAAAGATACATTAGGCGTATTTACATCATTATACACGCGGGGCATCTTGACAAAAACTTATTTTACAAAGTTACCTTACAGATTCTTGAACACGTCCTTTATCGCATGTACCTACCATTAGGTTGTAATGACGTCTATTTTATAGTGTTGTGAGGAAATTAAAGAAAAAAAACAAATCTGTTTAGTCGAGTAACAAAATAAATAACATGAAGTGTTCAGTTAATTACACACCTAATTAAAAAGAATCTACTTCACATAATTTACATTAAATATCCCGTTAACGGGGTACCATCGTTTATTTTTAACGCGCTTTGGAGGGAGTACGTAAGTCTACGAGGCAACATCGGACAAAAGCAAAGTAAGCTGAGAAATTAATGAGATAGAAAGTCAAACATTCACCCGAGCGGAGCGAGCGGAGCTGAAAAATAAAAAATAATAAAGTAAGTAATTTAAATTCAACCCGTTTGAAGCGGAAGGTGTACCATCTAAAATAAGGCACATTCGAAAGGGTAAATTAGCAGCGCTGATGTTTTTAAAATAAAGCTGTTTCGTAGTTTCAACAATCTGGTGAAAGAGGTACTATATGCAGAAAGTTAAACACTTTTATGTATCTTAAGAAAGAGAAAACCTTTCCTAAATATAATAGGCAAGACCACAGATTAGTCACACGAAGTCTACATCACATAGAAGGTATTTCAAATCCTCGTATGTACGAGTATACAGGTACAGTCCAGAACTTTTCAGTGGGGTTTTCACCTACTGTTCTGATTTTTAATGTTGTTATGAACTTAGTATTTTAGAACCGATATTTTTATGATAAAGATCCTGTTTTCAAATTATAATCGAAAATTGCTTTTAAAATTAGGAAAGTGTATCCATATTGGTGCCTATGACTGTACAGTCACCATCATCTGCCTGCCTGGTCTCATGTAGGTAACTAGGGGACAGCGCAACACGTTTTTCTCTTCCTTTCTGTCCATTATACAGGGTTCCGAAAGGCACTTATTCTCCCCGTCATTGCAAACATTTTTTTGTTTTAGACTATACCTGGGAACCTTCTAGTTACGGAGATATTGGGGGTCAAAGTTCCGAGATTTTGACAAGTTTTTTTTTTAATACATTATTTTTAGTGTAAGACTTTAAACACCTCCACGACTAGCTTACTATTCAACTCATTCATTAGCACAATGTTTTGAGTGCGTAACATTGAGTCCTACCGTAAAACGTAATTTATCATACCAAAAAAAAAAGTTGTTTCCCAGCAATAATTTTTGTGTAAAGATACTTAGTTTGATGTACAGGATGATTGGTTGACGGCTTCGTGAAGAGTCTGTTTACACCCTGTAAAATTTCAAATTGATACGTCAATTTTACAAACAATCTTTTTCAAATCACACACGAGAAAATACCACTATTGTACAAAAACAGTAAGTAGTACGCCTATTACGATTATAATCAGAAATTGTGAGGAATCCAATTACACTGTCGGCCGTAACCGAATGATCTAGGTTAGGGCATTGGTGTAAAGAGGTGATAAGCCCACAAAAGGGTTCAATACGACCGGCGACTAAAGGTTACAGAGATTCCTCCAACACGGCTATTTCGTAAAACGATACTAGTTTGCTGTTATTATACTATTTTTCGGTTTCATTCTGTTTTTATTTTACCTTAAATTCAT
This sequence comes from Lycophotia porphyrea, assembly GCA_950005105.1. Lineage (NCBI taxonomy): Eukaryota > Metazoa > Arthropoda > Insecta > Lepidoptera > Noctuidae > Lycophotia > Lycophotia porphyrea. The sequence goes on from OX465389.1 coordinate 1,271,855, forward strand.
TTTTAGTTGTCGTTTTAACTGGTAAGTATTTGAATTTACGTAAAACAAAATCGTTTGTGTCTCACATTCATCCGTTTGCATTCCAGGCTAATGTCTAGCACTGGATTTCATTCAGGTGATATGCTGGTGTTTTTCGGGATAACTCACTCATTTATTTCGAGTCTACCCGATTCGTTTTGATCTCGATAAGCTCCTGATCTCATTTATGATCTTCATCGTTGGACAACACTAGCGTTCCTCTTGCATAGTGCCAATGACTCAATATCTTCTATGGAGCGATATTAACAATCACGTACCTCACTCGCTCTAAAACGCTGATCTGGGAACAACTATGTGTGCACCATATTGCCATAAACCACGAAAGTACAGGAGAATGTGTCATTAATTCACTGCCGCCAGCTATGCGACTAAAACACAACATAATCTCAGCTTAACATCGGATTAATCGTACGTTCCGCCGATAAATCGCAAACTTAAACGACATGTAATGTATCTCTGCCCCCTCCCTCCTCACTGACGTCACGATGTCGTGCCATGTCATCTTCCCCGCATTCTTCTCTGTCAGGTCTATCTCCTCGCGAGAGGCACGTCGCGAACATTTTTCCACTTCTTACAATATCCCTTTGTACCGTCTCAACAATCTCTATAGGAGAATGATCGTGGCACGTACACTTTTGACAGCGTTCCTGTCTTACCGACCAGAAGTTACGCCGTTATAGCCATTAACGCGTACGAATAGAGGCTAAAATGGCATTAAATCGCGAAGTTTTTCTTTGAATGGTTCGGTTCGGCAGCTGATGGAGTTCGCTAGCACGAATGTTTTGCGTAAGGAGGTATTCCAGCGATCAACATTCTTGTTTTAATTAAAAGGGTATGCCGTCTTGGAATCTGTTCGATTTCGACCTATTTGTGTTAATGTTTAGCTCCATTTAAAATAAAATAGCTTGTTCTAAAAATAGGATACGTAAACGTTAGCTTGGTTGGGAACGCCTAAAATGACATAGGTTCAACATAAAGTTTTATCAGTTAACTAGCTTTTGCCCGCGATTTCGTACGCATGGTACTTAAATCTAGTACTATATTTAAATGTAGCCTTTATTTTAAGTTAAGTATCTTGCAGTAGAACGGTGAAAACTGCGTTCAAATCCATACAGTAGTTTTTGCGGGATGCGCGTGCAAACATACAGACAGAAAGACATACAGACATAAATAATAAAAACAGTTGTTTTGACTTCTGTTGCTCTAATAAAGACCCCATATATTTTTTTCCAATATCTTCAATGTACAGCCATCGGCCTGTTACAATTTTATTCTATGTATAGAATAGATTATTTTCAGCTACTTCAGTTGAAGAGCACGAATCTACCAAATAATTAAAACCTGAAAATCAAAACAGCTCATGAACTACGCGCTGAAACTAGCTGTTAGGGCATGCAAAAACCGTGTGTTTAAAGAAACCGGTTTTTCGGGTTTCTTGTTTACAAAACCGGTGAAACTGGGTAAATCGGTTTTTTCGGGTTTTTTTCCTATGTTCATTAAAGAAATGAGAAAAATGTGTGCAATGAAATGAAAATGCTAAAGTCTAATCAAAATATGTATTTTTTTACGTTTATCTCCGTAATGTTTATAATAATGAGCATTTGTTTGAACTGAAATTAGCTATTCAACTATTAAATAACAATACAAACAGTTTCTTTTCTTTATACATAACATAGAATAAAGCTTATTATTTAGGTCCACTTTTGATACAAAGTTTTCTAAGCTCCTCGGAAGAACAAAATGTTTTTATGGGCAGGCCATCCAAAGCAGCCATCTTTGATTCAACGAATTCAACAATGTGGAATTTTGTGTGTCTTTGCATTTGGCAGTGTTTCCATCCTTGGCACGCCAAAAATAAAAACATACTGATGATTTATCACCAGCAGATTTTTTATTTTCCGCATATGCAACACTACACCGCCAGCCCTCTTCATGATTTTTCTTTCTGTAAATTATTTTAAATATTAAGTGCCATTGTAGCAAACATTCATCATCATAATCTTGAAAATAAGAACGGACAACTGGAAGGAAGTTTTAGAGGACGTAACTTATTTAACTCGACAGTTAAATGCACTTCAGGTGCAGAAACTCAACCACGAAAAGTCTAAATTGAAGACAAGTAAGCAAACAATGCGCCACTTTTGTGCCATATTACTTCAAAAACTTACTAACTACTATTAACTAAAAAAACGTACTCCTTGTAAGTCTACTTAGCTATGTATTAGTCTTATATTTTTTACATTCACATTATCCAAAAACCATTATTCATAAACATAACATAACATCACGCCTGTAATCCCCGTAGGGTTAGGCAGAGGTGTACTTAATAGTACACCCACATTTCGCCAGTTATGTTTTAAGTCCCATGTAATAGGGGGCGAGCCTATTGCCATCAACCGGGCACAAATCCAGACTCCGTGGCTGCTACTGAGAAATGCCTGATGGAAAAACCTCACAACACTTTGCCCGACCTGGGAATCGAACCCAGGACCTCGTGCTCAGCAGTCGCGTTTGCGACCACTCGACCAACGAGGCAGTCCAACCATTATTCACTTCGTTATTATTATACGTAATGAAAACATTAACGTTTTAATTAAAAACTGGCACTTATGAAAAAAAAGTACTTATTAATAAGTACATTACATATTTCCAAAAATGAGAATGTGCCGGCTGCCATAACCACCATCCATATAAACTAATTAAAGCAATTAATTAAATATGCTAAACACACACATCACATCACAGCAGGGATCTGCTGTGATTACAATTCAGTATTTGGTCATACACTTCATGTAATATTAGCTATGCCTAATATAATACGAGTGTTATAAAAGAATGTGATCAAACTTACCTTGATAAAAATAATATCTGCAGTGTCACTGACGAACGCGTGCACTCGTCTCACTATACACAGCACAGAATACTACTAAATTAACGTTGCCGAAGGAAGAACTAACGCCGCCTCGCCGTCTTGTCGACGTTTGTCAGTGATAAATGTAATACGTTGTTTAGGAAAATTATAGAAATAACCGAAAAACCCGGTTTTGCTCTCCTAAAAAACCCGGGTTTCAAATCAGCCGGTTATCCGGTTTTTTCGGTAATCCGGGTATCCGGTTTGCATGCCATACTAGCTGTACAAGCTATTCAGTGAGTTCGAGCTATTGAGCTTAACAGCACTAATTGCTTTACTTGTTTATAAACCTCCTAATTAAACTTTCACGGGAATAGGAACCACTGGATCTGTTCTTTTTAAATGCAAAATATTAATATTGAGGAAAGTTTTTTCACCAGCTCCTGTTTTAAGGTCCAACATCATCTATCTGCCGGTAAAAGCCCCATCAAAATCAGTCCAGCCGAAGATTAGCCGAAATAAACAAATAGACAGACATACGGGGAAAAAAATGTTGTTTAACCTTTGAAATTACAACCAGACGCTTCAATTTTATTAAATATATAAAATTATAAATTACATTAATAATTTTATTTATTATTAAATTATTAATTAATCACTTAAATTGTAGTTTTGTTTGGTTCTGTGTGTTTTGTTTTGTATTTAAATTGTAGTTTAGTTTTTGTAGATTATTGTATAGGAAAACTTAGTAACATTTTGAACTGTTTAGGGAACAGATTAGTTCCCCAAGGGAAGTAATCTAACTTCATGCTCAGTAGCAATTTTCGACAAACAGACCAATGAGCCATTCAATCTGTACGTAAACATTCTTTATACAAAATAAGCATGTCTCACAGCTGTACAAAATTTCAAGTTCCATACAAATACGAAATGGTAATGAGAAATATAATTTTGAACGGCGTCAAAAACACAATCTGTCGTACTCCACGTGTGCCCTTTAATCCACACGTTCAGTTCGCTGCCTCCTAATCTAAATAAGCTAATCCATCCATTTCCATAGGCAGCAGAATTAACATAGGTTACATTATTAATTAACGGCTGTTCTATTTAAATAGGGGTTAAAGGGGTGAGTGTCAATGAACCCATTGCTTTCCTGGTTGTTGAACATGACTTTTTATGGCATAAGTTGGCAAACCGGCGAGAGTGACCTGGTACAAAGTGAAACACGGATGTGTTGCTCACTGTAAAGACAAGGTTCATAGATTTACTGTGTCTTGAAGTTAAGCATTTACTCAAGATAGAATTGAGCTTCTCATCATCAACATCATCATTTCTGCCGTAAGACGTCCACTGCTGGACATAGGCCTCCCCCAAGTGTCGCCACATTGACCGGTCCCGTGCGTCTCGCATCCAGCGGATCCCCGCAACCTTCACGAGGTCATCGGACCACCTAGTGGGAGGCCTTCCAACGCAATGTCTTCTGGTTCGCGGTCGCCACTCCAGAACTTTACGGCCCCACCGACGACAACCGGCGGCCGGCTTTAGAGCTTCTACTAAAATAAAATAACAAACTTGGTACCCAAAAATTCAAAATTCGTAATGCTACCAGACTTTTATGCGAATCATCAAACCAGCAGCGGATTGCGATAAACTACGAAACCAACTTGTACAATCCCTAAGTAATTCCCGGCCCTTGAGTCCGGGTCACGGGGTCGCTCGATTTAAATTCTAAAGCAACTTCTACTTATATTTTTATTTTGGCAACGAATTCTTTTGGAGTGCTCGCCTGTTCGCTGGCAGTGACAGGGCGAAATTAAATCCTATTCGGGGGTAGCACTTATTAAAATCTGCCCGAAAAACTGCTCTTTTAGACCACAGTGGGTAATCTAGCGGCCGAAGCGCTGTGGATGCAGGCGGCGGTGGCACAGGTGTGAGCGGACAGCGATTTTCCTTTTGTGTACATAAAACAGGCGAACTTCACTATCATCATCGCTACATATTATAAAGCAAAGTCCTCCGCCGCGTCTGTCTGTTCGCGATTAACTCAAAAAGTGCTGCACCGATTTTCATGCTGTTTTCATCTATGGATAGAGTGGTTCTCGAGGAAGGTTTGAGTATATAATATGTCAAGTTTTTGTAAACATTACATGTTTGTTGGAGGTTTCGGAAAAAAATAAGCCGTCTGGGAGCTTTCAACGAATCAAATCAAATGAAATCAAATTTATTCGTAAATGTAGGTTTACAATTCAGTCAGTTGGCTACATTTTACTCGAGAGCATACAAATAATTATAAACTGGCACAAACACACATTGACAATAAAATAACTCAATTACTTACATACTAACACACAATTACCAATGTCAACATAAAAATAACAATTAAAAACAATAATCAAGAATAAAAACATAATGTAATACTAATTTTATAATCTATGTCAGTTGTGTCCTCCATAAACTCTTATAAATTAAAAATTGCTTCTGTTTCCTTTTAAACATATTAATATTAAGATTTTTTATGCGTCGAGGAATTTTATTGAAAATGACTGGAGCCATTCGATAAACACTTTTACGTAGGAGGGCTGTTTTGATTTTGGTCTTTCCAGGAATCAGGTATCTTGTCAGGTATTTTATCCATTTAATAAAGGTTCGTACATTATACTCGTAACATAATAAAGTTTCTTAGATAAGACATAACATTTACATTTCAGTGTCCTGTAGCGTCTTCAGTATTTTATTTGCTAAGCGTTTAAACCAAAATGAATTCCTGTAATTTAGTCTGAACGAAGGTCCTGTTATTAATTTAGAATGTATACTATGTACTATGTATCCTGTGCAGACCTAGAGTTGATGAACGACCAGAAAGGTACCACGATACGAAAATGCGGAGGCTTACATAGATGTCCAATGCTGCTATGGTTGCCCATATGGATAACGAGGATAATTATGGCAAGACCGAAAAAATCCAATAGTATCTAGAAAATACTTGTCAGAACTCTGGTATTCTCAATATTTCTTTACGACTCAGAAACTTTTGGAAACTACCTCTTCAGCGACTCCCTTCAAGATGGACACCACGATCTTCAGTAATGAAGAAACAAATAAGAAGAAACAAAGTACATTATATTCTCCAAAACACAATGTTTTCTTTTATAGCCCGCTTCCTCTTATAACATAATCCCTCCCACTTTAATATTAAACGTTGTATTATTAAATTAATTTCCGGATGTGTCGCGTGAATCGAGACGTGAAATACGGGATTGTTTCAGATAATATTGTTGTTATACGTTATCTGTGAGGCCGGTATCACAGAGCGCTGCTATTGCGCCCCAGAGACTCACAACTTTCGCTTTTATTACTAAAAGCTGGCTTGATGAAATTACTAATGTTGTCACAGGTATTCGCAGTTATATTCATTGTGGAGAATGTACAGGAAAATACTTGTTTTATACTGTGTTGTATTTTATCTAGTTTTACTCGAGTTTCATTACATAAAAAACGAAAAGGACACAATGACGGTTGGTATATCTCGCGTATATTCGAATATTTTGTGAACTAAAATACTCGAATACTTGGTATGTTATGCATTCGAATACATGCAAAACATCGTTGCATGTTCTTGCATGCCGTCACAATGTTTTCCTTCACCGTTTTTTGAGCAGTGGTGATGAAATAAATTACAAAAATTAATGCTGTGGTTCGGACCTACGACGACATACTCAGGAGGCGGGGTCAGTATCACTCGGCCACTACCTCCGAGTATCTATTTATAAAGTCCCTGTACACATTTAATCCAGCATGATACACCTCCCACATAATGTAGTAACATCATGCCACTAATGAACATTTTTAAGCCGCGTTTATTAACTCGTACGTAATTACCAACACACATCCAGCCTGTAATTAGTTCTGAAAGTTTTCTATTGCGAGCTTGGTCTATGTAGTTTGCAAGAGGTATATGTATCTGTGAGTTAATTACTACTGACGTTATAGTAGGCAAGCTGTGCGAAAATAGTTTACAGTAACGGTAGTCAAAGTGCTTACCTAAAGCATTAAGGTAGCAGGATCAAATGCTATAGTTATGGTGGGTAGTGGTTAAGTAAAAGACGAGGTCGACCACAAATGGTCGACCTCGTCTTTTACTTAACCACTTTGTACAATAACTACCAGTACAGTGCCTTAAGGATCCTTCGGAGCTCCGGCTGGAATGACGTTGAAAAGGGGACATGGTTGGTAAGAAAAAAATATCTTAAGATAAAAAAACAATGTAATGAAAATCATTTAATGTGATATGCGTATGTGTGAGAGTGTGTGGTGTGTGTGTGTGCGTCTTGTAATGTGATGTGTGTGTGTGAATGCACGTTAAGCGAACTAAATAAAATTTTATTTTAATATTATTTAATTAGGAAAAAAACAAGATGGCAACATTGTTGCCATTTGTAACCATGCTCCATTATTCCTTTATTGAAACTCCACTTGAGCTTGAAATTATCCAACTGTCACTTTGGTACAAAAAATACGTTTAAGTTTTATAACGTGCAAGTGACAAGGTGGTAAAGTAATTGCATAATTATCAGAAAAATAAGAAAATAACAAGCACATACAAAACATAAAAGGGTGCCCAAAATACATAAAAAGCCCATCCACACTTAACAGCTCCTTAAATATCTACTACTTTTCCGTATTTCCCGATAATCCTGACAACATAGTATATTATATCCTTGGGATATCGTAAACAGAACATGTTTTATACCAACTTGTTGGCATATAAAATGTTGTTACGTCCAAATAAGTTGGTGTACGTTCCCAATTTACCATATCGAAGCTGTAAAAATGTTAATACGTTTTTATGTACAGACAGACAATTTGAGAATTAGAAATAGATAGGGTTGCCTCTGGAATGGTTCTTGCAAAGTGCGGATACTAAATTTTTATTGACATTTTAAAACAAGGAAGTAAAACGATAGTAACCGTTTCCATTTTTTCCATATCGTTGAACTGTTCTGATAGTCAAAAATGTAATGCAATCAAGTAATGAAGTAACTTGCTACTACTCAATTCACAATCACCAACCATAATATTACTCGCTGTATAAATTAAATGCTCAGCGGTAATAGTCATATACGTTTTATTTAAAAAAAACGAATTTCAAACGCCTAACTTGATATTTTAATAAAATTTTAAGATAAGGCAATCTGTGATGCTCATAAAAACATGTAAATATATCAAGTTGCCCATCCATTGGGTAATTAATATAAACTTTTAAGAATTGCTGAATCTTGAATATTCCGGACGCGACTCATCTATCAGAGTCCGCAGCTGATCCGGTGTCCGCAGCTGGTCCGAAATTTGTCGGTACTTCTAACACTAAAGCGTGGCAACCCTAGCTCGGTGACGAATGTTACGTGACTCTCCGTATGAATATAATGTTTAGAGTTATTTTTCATGCGACATTTTTATTAGTTCTAGTAAAACGAGTAGCCATCAATGTTTCAGGCTTTTACAGTTAAAATTAACTTTACGATATTATTTTATTTCGTGCATGATGGTTACGCCACAGGAGAGTAATATTTGAAGTGGATTAGAAAGCATGTTTTCAGATGAAGTTATACGAAGCTACATGATAATATTATGTCCAGAATTAAATTAGATTATTTTGAATCGAATAGAAGAGAATAAGAGAAAATTTTGAAGTGGCGACCGCGAACCGGAAGACCGAACATTAGGTGGACCGATAACCTGCTGAAGGTTTCGGGGATCCGCTGGATGCGAAGGACATATGTCCAGCAGTCGACGTCTTTCGGCTGAAATGATGATGGTTTTGATGACAAGAGAACACGACAGCATGATCTCATGCTGTCGTGTTCTCAACTCTCTCACACGAGATGAAAACGTCTTTGAGATTATTATTTTTACCATTTCTGCTGCGTAGATCTACTGCGTAGATTTGCTGAGTGGTCAAGTATTTTTCGTCTATGAAATCAACGGCCTACATTAAAAAAACAATAATTAGATAATAATTATGATCTTTACCGTACTTATAAAAATAACAAAATATTAAGCTGAATATTGCAGCTATTACAATTTTTTTGCTAATGCTTCTTCTACCAGTTGCTACGTACGGGTCGAACAAAATCTCTCACTCTCTCTCGAGTGTAGTTGCAAAAAATCTGTTTTAAACCGGTTTAAAACGGTTTATTCACATCTATATAGTTGAAAAAAAAACGGTTAAAACGGTTTTTTTTTTAATATTCTCTCGAGTCATCGATTCGAGAAGAAAATGAATATCAAAATGTTCACGAACCACCTCTACCTCACCTAGCTGTACCTCTGTTTCCCTCATAAACCCGCCAACACATTCTCACTACACCTAGCTACAACAGAAACTTCAGCCAAAATAACCTCAAACGCAAGTCATGTTATCAATAGAAATACTAGCTAACTCATGCACCCTTAGATTCTTAAATTTTACCTGTTCTACAAAAAAAGGTCTACCGTCTCTGAACGGAGGTGACCCTGCCACATAACTCCTCGGCTTAGGAGATAGGCTCGATACTCCACGAGGAATACTAATGTGGATGGACTGACATGATTGTCGATGGAACACTGTGTGGGGGTAAGCTGAGGGGGCTGGCAGTTTAAGAGCGTTAACGACTGACAGAATTTCATACAAACTTTCAAATTATTTTTTCCGAAATTATTGAACCGATTTTAATAAAACTTCGTACGCATAAGCTCGATACATAGGTTTAAAGAGTTGAGAGAGGAATTTTTCGAAAAATTGTGTTACAGCTAAATTAGACCAATTTTAATTTTTCCATAGAAACAGAAATTTCCAACTATCTTTTTTTTAAAGACGTTTCGAAAATTCCTCTGTCAACTTTTTAGACCTATGTATCGAGCTTATGCGTACGAAGTTTTATTAAAATTGGTTCACTAATTTCGGAAAAAAAACTATTTGAAAGTTTGTATGAAATGCCGTCAATCGTTAACGATCATGTTAGCGATGCCCACATTTTTACAAATAATATTAATAAAACAAGCTCCTAATTTGACAGATAGCCTTAGGTGCAGCGCCAGCGGCCATTACCAAATGGAACGTTAAGCCTTACTTAACTGTTGTAAATATTCTTTACTGTATGAAAAAAATAGTAAGTTTTGATTAAATTAATATAAATTACTTTATTTCAGGAAATTAAAGACTGAATATCATTTGACCTGACACCATTAGTAATACTTTAGGACAGTATAAGGGTGCTGTATTTTCAATTGTTGGAAAAAAGTTAGGCTATGATCAAACTAGTCTCACAAAAAAAGTTTTTTTATGAAAATTTCTGTATTCAGAAAGGTTTGGATTCCCATGAATACTTGATAATAATAGCCGCATGGATCGAGCTTCAAGGATAAGCATCGCTTGACCCGCAAGGGCCGGTGCCTGCCAGGGCTGCGGGACTGTTCGAAAGAGATACTGCGGCCCTGGAACACAAGGGCAAGGAAGGACTGGAATAAGCAACAAGGAAAAGTAACAAAGCGCCCTCTCTCTACTTATTTAAAAATTTGCTGTACCCGACAGGGTTCATAATTGTTTCTATTTTTTTTTTATTTACCACCTGTAAGTGTACATTATGGATATAGCAATAAACCATTTGATTTTGAAGGAATATTGATGGATTTTATAGTCAGTACAAGTCTGACACTCCCTTCCGCTCCGACCAGAGTAGGAGGAGTCATTTGACGATTTCCCATCCTAAAAAAAAAAAAAGGATAAGCGACGCTTGCGATGTGGGTCCGTGGATGGGTGACCGAATACCCCTGGCTGACATTAGTAGATATTCGACATAAGTATTTTAACTTAAAATGTGTTCAGTTTTCGCGTAGGAACGGACTGTTTCTGCATTCGTAATTATCTACTAAAAAAAACATAAAAACCAACCGGTCACGTTTTATATAAACTTATCTAGTTTAAAACGAGTTTCCCGAGGAGTACACCAGTTTATTTTACTTCTCCGTTAAGAAACGGCTTGACAAGCTCAAGTCTGTGATTCGAAACAAAAAGAAAAGCATTTACTTCACTTCCAAGAAAATTAATCGTGTTTTGTAAAGTAACGTATAAACTACGAGTTTTAGAAATTTTTTTTCGAAGGAAGAGAATTTAATTTACTAGGTATTCGATTCGTCATAGTTTAGGAGAGAAATAAAAAGGGGTAATTTTTGAATTCGTGGTTAGGGGTTTTTTGCGAGGTTACCAACACACTAAGCGTTTTTTATTTTGTTACTATCATATGTGTAGAAATGACTTCAAAATACACGATGATGTCACATCAGAAAAATAAAAATAAATGAAAAAATTTTGGTCGGTTTACGTATTTGTTAAACCTTTCGGTGATGTTATGTTGCGTCACGAGTTTTATACGTTACCCAATTAACACAAATGTCTGCACTAAATTGTATGTCAAAGATCGCTTTTAACAATAAAGTATTTGGCCTATTAAACTGTACCATATGCTGTGAAAGTATCCAGCAAAAAAATATTCTTTGTATTGAAACGTATAAGACTATGCCCACAAGACCGTTCCGTCAATGACTAACACAGTCGCGTGCCATGCGCGTAGCGTTAAATATTCTCCACCGCACCAACAAAATACTTTTTAATACAAAGAATTTAGGGCAGAAAAAAATCAGGAAAACATAATGAGGAAACCAACATGCCTGAGAGATATTTCTTGACGGCATGTAAAGCCAAGTCAAAGGCCCATATGGGTGGCATAAAATCTCTGACACCAGGTTAGGCTCTAACCACACCATAAAGAAGGAGAGGGCAGAAAACTTCAATGATTCTTTATGTAAGTGTGTACATACGAAAAAGTGTACTATCTACCAATGTATACATAGAGCCTGGTTGGTCTAGCTAGTAGGTCAATTGCTGAGCATAAGGTTGGATTACCAAGTGGGGCAGTGTTATTGGATTAACCATCATGAATTTCTCAGTAGGTATGTCCTACAGACGTTACGTACGTACTCGCTCCTATTACATGGGACTGAAACCTCTACCTAACCCTTCGGGGATTATATATATTTATTTATTTATTAAAAGAAAGTTTATAAAAAACATACTTATGAACTATGCCTCACAAAACCGTTTTCACGGTATGTCTGTGCGAACGGAACACACAATATAAAAAAAAAGGTTAAATAGTGCGAACACTTAAATTCAAGTTACTTCTTAGAATTCTACAGTAAGTAAATAACAATAATATCTATATATATATATTTATATTACAGGCGTGATTTTGTGTTATTAAACCAGGTACAGCTACGTAGTGAAACAAATACCACAATACTACGTAGCAACGCGGCTACGGGCGTAGCGACGCAGCTACGGGCGTAGCGACGCGTCTACGCGGTTACCCCGATCAAATAATGTTACACGTAGTAAAATGTGTGCAGTGGCGTGCACACATGTCGTGTAACCGCGAACATACGCACACAGGGAAGAGTTTCACGGTGGATAACTATAACGTGTTAAAACGACTTTTCATTCATAAATAAAAATTGTGTTTATAAAACTTGATATTGTATAAAAATTACCCATTTTCATATCAACTAATTTATAATTATATTCATGGGGACTTGTACAATACTTATATTCTTGACTTAGTAAGTTAATTTTTATATTTCGACATCGGTAACGGTAGTGTATGTGAAACTGTTTAATATTAAGATCTAAATGTACCATATACTCAGAAATAAATATTATTCCTTTCTATTCTATGTATGGTGTACTATCACGATATAACCCGAAGAAAGAGAGGTGAGTTTACACTCAGCTATACATGAAATTGAAGTCGCCGCCATAATTTAGTTAGATGAATAATTCCAAGAGGTTTATATTGTGTTAGCGAACTAGTATAAAGGGTGTAAGCTTAACGAAGCCGAAAGACACTTGTTCACCCCGTCATTGGGACTATTTTTTTTCTAGACCATACCTGGGAACCTTCTAGCTACGGAGATATTGGGGGTCAAAGTTCCAACTTTTTCACAAGTTTTTTTTTTAAATACATGTTTTTAATGTAAGATTTTTACTTTAAACACCTCCAGGACCCTCTTACTATTCAATCCATCCATCAGCACCATGTTTTGAGTGCGTTACATTGAACCCTACTGTAAAACATGATTTTTCAGCCCAAAAAAAAAGTCGTTTCCCAGCACTTATTTTTGCGTAAAGTTACTTAGTTTGATGTACATAATGCTCGGTTGACGGATTCGTGAAGAGCCTGTTTACACCCTGTATTAGTGAAAAAATCACAATGTTTTGTCAGGTCGTATAAAAGCCGAATCCGAAATCCGACGCTGCCTCTGCTAGGCATATATGATCGCGAGAGAAGTTTAAATATTTTAGTGAAAAGTATTAGTATTTATAATACAAAGTAAAATGTAGGGAAGGTATGTATGTACAGACATTATTTGTCAGTCTGAAAATGTTGAAAGGAAAAACGTATCGGAAATTATTTTCACACGAAATATTTCATCGGGAAAATCGTTCATGTTGATATTTTTAATTGCTACAGAATTCATACGATTCAGTTCATTGGTGAAAACCGCACACCCGAATAATTTTATTTCAGCAAAATCAAAAGAATCTAAAAGAAAAGTGATTTGTAGATTAATAATACTCTATGTGGTTACAGAAGTTTTGTGTGCCTATTCGTAACAATTGATCTTACAAATATTTTCTTAGGATTTACTTACTGCCCAAAAATAATTTCACAAAAAAAAATCCTACCCTTGTACCAATTTCCTAATACATTTCCAGAGATTTCCCCGCAAGAATGTAATCTCAGGCGGATATCTGTGATATGACGGTTGGGATGCTCACAGCCTCCACGTCAATCCGATCTTGGCAAGCTATTGAATCTTTGAGCAGAATAATATTGTCTAGACTTATATGGATGTAGTTATGTATCTCAGACCTTTTTCTCTGTAGGTATAGTGCATTTTTCATTGGAAATATAATTGATGGGTAAAACATGGGCTGCGGGACTGTTCAAAAAAGATACCGCGGCCCTGGAACACAAAGGGCAAAGAAGGAACATGGATGGGTTTTAGTCAGTACAAGTCTGACACTCCCTTCCGCTCTGCCCAGAGCGGGAGAAGTCATTTGATGATTTCCCATCCGAAAAAAACAAAAAAAATGGGTAAAACGTAATACTTGATATGGTGGACATAATTTACCTAATTAATACGCCTGATAAGAAATGTCAAAACAAACTCAGGGGCCAGGGTTTCTTCTATAGGCCAGAAATTAAATACAATTAAAATTAAATGAATTAAATATTGTGTAACACAATATGGAAATTTTGTGAGGAAAATGTTGAGTATGAATGTAGATAGATGGCTATAAGAGTAGAAGAAGACCAAAGAAACGATGGATGGACTGTGTGAAGGATGACATGGCTAGAAAGGCGGTGACTGCTGAGATAAAGGTGGATATTAATGATGACAATGCATTCCGACTGGCCTACTAAGAGCTAGATCGCTTATTAATGCAACATCTTTGAAGAGTCTATAAAGCTGAGTACCTTTTCTTCATGACAAAAGACATTAATCCTCATTCAGCTGGAATCCTCCAATAACAGAGCGCTACCAAAAGAAAAAAATGTAATAAGTAAGCTGTCAACAACCTCGGTCACCACGGCCTGTCATGCAGCCGAAGTGCGGGCCGTTTTGCACGGCACGCAAATATAAACAATATTTATTTATTTATTAGCAATATTTATTGCTGGGAAACATTTTTTTTTGGGTTGAAAAATCATCTTTTTACGGTAGGACTCAATGTAACGTATTCGAAACATTGTACTGATGGATAAATTTAATAGTACAGGGGTCGTGGACAACATTAAAAACACGTATCAAAAAATAATTTAGAAAGAGTTGTAACTTTGACCCCAATAACTCCGTAACTAGACGGTTCCCTGTTATGGTTTGAAAAAAATGATCGTAATGACGGGGAGAACAAAGTGCCTTTCGGCTTCGAGAAGGGTATTTTTACATTCAATATGTAGCGTTGACAGAATAGATGAAGACGAAGGACAGCTTGTTGTGGCGCAGCTGGGGCATTATAGTTAAAGGCATATTTGATGGATTGCAGAAAGACCTACCTCTCACCTACGAGTATACTGGCTGCTAAAAAAATATTAGGTTAGTGTAGTCAAAATAAAATACATTGAATAAAGAGCAAGACAAAAAGTACCTAGCCAAAATACTTCCTTGTAAGAGAATTCAAGGAAATGTAACCGAAGTTAAGTTGCAATGCCTTAGAGACTGGCGAACGGGTCGACTGCCCGGAGCGACGCGCCGAGAAACTAACGTTGTCTGACATACGGGACTTACCAGGAAATGTTTGTAACCAAAAGTATTTTGAGTTTTTGGGGATAAGCATCAAGGAGCTCGTGGCTAAGTAATAACACCCGCACCGGTCGATTTTTAAGTTAAGCTGCGCTTGCCTAAGTTGGTCCGTAAATGCCTGACCACTCATTACATACAGAGTTTCCTCTGTGCCTCGGAAAGCACGTTAAGCCGTGGGTCCCAGCTGTCAATTAAAGATCTTTGACAGTCGTTACAGGTTGTCAGTGGTCCGAAACTCTGACAACCAGTCTTACCAAGGGGTATCATATTACCAAGTACTAACTGGGTTGTGAAGATCAGACAGGCAGTCGCTTCATGTAAAATATCCGTATTTAGCTGCAACTGCAACCGGTTATTACTGGAAGCCGACCCCAACATAGTTGAAAAAGGCTGGGCAGATGATGGCGGGCGATAAGCTTCTACGTACTAATAATAATCTAAGACAAGGCGGAATGCCAGATGGAGCAACTATCTCCGCAGGGTGTCTGGTAGCAGCTAGAGGAAAAAGAATTGAGCTAAGTGGCACGCATTTATAGAGGGTAATTAAAGGGTAATTGCGTGCCGCTTAGCTCAATTCTCTTATGTTCAGCAGTGGACTGATGTAGACTTATGATGGATGATGAAAAAAAGCAACTACTCAGTCTTTAAAAAGGACATATGAGTACAAAAGTTCAGTACCTACTGGCATTAATCAGGTGGCTAGATGTGAAATGAGGATGTTTTGTGATCCACAACTCTGGCTTACAACATCGGGAAACAGTTCGTGTTCCATCATCTTGGCGAAACGCTTTAATACACATGCTTTGCTGGTGTGATCTAGTTGACGTTTAAACACGTTCCTAAGGTAGTTCGTGTCCTCCACACAAAATCAGGCTTAGCACCTAGCTATCACTAGGTTCGACTGACTGCCGACCTACAGATCTACAAAAAGCAAATCTCGGTAGGCTTATTATACCGTACAGTTTCACCAAATGCTTATTGGCTTAGATAGTACGATCACCAGCCATAAGCCGACCTTTTCTACAGAACCCTGCGTTGTAAGCGACCCTCAATTTGCACAACCGCTTTTATAAACTACAAAATGCAACAGGATAATATTCTTTTGTAGCTATAGTCCCACATCTAGGGTGGCCAGCAGCCTGGATTTGTCCGGACACGTCCGGTTTTTGGGACCTCCATCCGACTTTGTGCGGCCTTGACATTTGTCCGCACTTTTTGTAATAAGGTTGCTTTTTTTACACAAAAAGTCGAATAGCCCGCTAAAAATATATACAAAATTTCCGGTCTTTTTCGCAAACATCCGGCTTTTTAACAGAATTTTTCTTTCGAAATGGTAACCCTACACATGTACCTAGATATGTAGTATCAAAAGATCATGGGATAAACTCTCTAGCGAGGTTGTCGGGTCGACCGACCGCCGATAGCTAAGGGAATTCCACAATTCTTTTGTTTTATCAACTTTCCTAAATGTATTCATGAAATATCTCCGCACTTTGAGGACTTGCCGTTTCACCTTTTGGGCTTTTGTAAGAATTCGAGGTCACAGGTCGAAAACAGGATGAAGTATGAAAATGTCACATTCTTTAACAACTTTGTTACCAATGTTTTGAAGAGGGTAATTTTATGCGATATACCTATCTTTCTATTTTCATGAATATTTACATAATTATCTGATCTAAAAACAGACTTAAAAAAATAATAAAATATGAACCTACATAGAGAGCGTACGGAGCGAAAGGATTCGTTGTTTTCTATTTATTTTTATGGTACGGCGTGCACTGGATACATGCGCCAGAGATCGGTATTTCTCTTCGCGTCGTACACTCCGTACGCTCCGATTCCGACGCGGTGGACGCTTAGCTTTAAAGAGCGCCGTCAAGTCGCTGTCAACATGAATAGTGCCTGGCAGCATTGTCACGTTGGATGGCAACGCTGATTCTTTATCGAGAAAATAGGCCAGCCCGCTGGTCACGGGAAGAGTCGACCAATCGCTTGGCGATGTGGCTCTAGTGTTTCAACCCCAAACGCGTCAAGAACGGCCAAAGAGGTTGTTGTATTTGCGCCGTTGAGGATTCCAGTAACGGCAGCAGCCACCCTAGCAAAGCCCGCCATATGATATTAATGAAGCTATTTTAAAAGTAAACAGTACGACAATTCATCATTTCAGCCCGGAATCACCCACTGCTGGGTATGCCTCCCCTCTCTTCTGCCACACTTTCCAGTTCTGATGTATCCCAACCGGATATAAAAAAAAAACTGGACCATCTACAATGTACGTAGGTACTTAGGTACTACAACTAGCAAAATATAAAAATGTGATATCGTCAACCCAACGAGTTTTTGGACGGCCCTGGTGTTTTTGGCCTTATCTTATTAGTTAATCAAATCAATGGCACACAAATGCCCAAAATAAGAGATTGGAGCAATGAAGGTACAAAAAAAGAAACTTACAAACAGAAGTACCTACCTATCCTTTTGGGAAGTCTTCTAATAAAAACAACTTGCCAATTTAATTTCAAAATCTTAACACAACATCACGCTTGTGTCCACCTAAGGGTTTGGTAGACATGTACCTCGGGCACACCAACATTTCACCAAGATATCCACGCTAAATCTTGTATTCAATCATTAGGCACGATGTTTAACCTTTTGATCGCCAGAGCAAAAATGCACGCGCGTGCCCTCCACGCCATGCCAAATTTGTTCCTACCTTTTTGTTACATATTTGTGTGGTTTGGCGTACCGGGCACGAGCTTGCTTGTCACGTATATGTGACCATGGCTGTCAAAAAGTTAAAGACCTAAGTACGTTGCTGACTGCACAATCGTCTTTTTAGTAACCTGTTAGGTTTGGTTTCTGAATGTGTAGCAAATCCTGCCTGACGGCTGTATCCCTTACATATATACGTACGTAAATCACCTCAACGGATTTTTTAACAAAAAGAAACAATTTCACAATGATATTTCAACCTGTGTTTCCGATAACATGTACCTACCTATATAACATGTGAAATTCCGGAACAGGTACATAACATTTATAATTCACAACTTCCAGTGCGAACAGAATGAAAGTAACAGAGTCGTCATAGAATAATACATTACAGGCGTGATGTAGGCAACATGGCGTAATTTAATTACGTTTGTCTTCGCCGTCACCGGTGAATAATAAACGAGTAAACCTTATAACGCTAACCACGACTCGTTAGATTAATTAAAGCTGCTTCCAGATTGATAAATGCAATTTTCTTGAGGAATGGTTGGTAATTTAGCCAATTTATTTAAGTTTAGTCTATCTTTACAGGTACTTCTCCTTTATATCAATGGAATAGTTCAAAGGAGTCCGCGTATCACTGATCAGTTTCCTTCGTCAGATTATTTAATTCGCCAGATAAGTTGATTAGTTAGTTTCGCTGGTTGGACAGATTTATTAATTAGACTGCGTCGATTCGACAGTTTCCAGTGTTTGCCAGTTTAGAGGAAATGCGGGTGGTCTTTTTTCCATACAAACGCTCTCGCCTGTTTTCTTTCTGGTTTATGACTTTAAAGCTATGATTTTACAGTTTACAGTTAAATAAATACCAATCTCTTCTATGTCCCTTTTCGTTCCCTTTTCGTTTTCCTTTTTGATGATACCTAATCTGTATAAGCACTAGAACTTTTACAAAATGCTCAAAATTACCTATTTACGAGTAGATCGCCTGTCAAGGCGTCGAGGCCAAGTGTAGGTACATTTGGCAACTATTAATGAAAAACGAAAAACATAGGGACACATTATATATCCTTCTTAATCAGTTTAAGAAATATCTTTTAAATTGGTCGAATATTGGAGGAGGGAATAGTCGAGGGCCAAACCTCGAATTATGACTTTTTATTACAGTTGTCCTTATCGCACCAATGTCGAAACACGTTCGCAGAGCGACAGCGATACTTTCTTCAAATACCTACCGTGTTTCCTCTTAATTGATTCGACCGTTTGGTACACTCAAGAAAAATAGTACATTTGATATAAATGGGGAAACTTTTTTATTACATTCGAGGTGAAATTCACACCCGAGCCGCAGGCGAGGTTCTTTCTTCGCTCGTCGGTCGTTTTTCAACAGCAAAATTGACTACCCAACGAAACTGGCAAATTAAATAAACTGACAAGTGAGGGAAACCGACCAGTGTGCACACGGACTCGCAGCCACCTTGTTGGTTCAATTTTACAATTGTTTACTAACAGCGCCGTCCTGACGATGTCATTCAAGCGCCAAAAGAACAGCACTTTAGTCAACAAAATCTAACCTGATTAAAATGACAGCTGCTAAACTAAAGCACATTAAAGGGACTAGAAGCTTTGGTCATATCGAAATAAATCATTACAAATACATATTTGTACAGGCAGTATTTCACACCTAATAAAATTATCAGCTAAATGATGTACAGACACATCAAGCTACTACAATCTGTCAAATTTCTTTAATAGATTTTTAACTGTGTCTCGAAAGCATTAGGTTCAAGGTTGGTTGCGAAAATCTGACAGTTTAGGGTAGCTTAACCTGCTGGCGTCTGCACCTACATCCTGACAGGTGTAAAAAGGTAGATAGATATTTTACACAGATAGGTATGGAAGTAGGCACAGGTGTTTACTCCATCCAACTTACTGAATCTTCTTAAGCCCTGATATCTTTTGAAAGTAGCTTTGTCTTCCCATGTCCCAGCGACATTGCAGCTTATCGAGGAGTTTTGACAGGTTCATAATGAAAGACAAACTCAAGCTAAAATGGTATTTATTCTAATCAAACATAATTGTGAATTCTTTAATGGTAGGGTCGCAAATAGCCAATACAAAAAGACCCCGATCAATAAAATATAATGCTATATTTATGAGGTATTCATTAACAACTTCTACAATAAATATTTAATCGAATTTGACTTATTACAATATTATCAAGTAAATGATTGCTTATTTTGGTGTAAACTGTTATAATCATCACAAACTTTTAGTTAAATATGTAAAATCTTAATGTGCAAATATTCCTTTGGATCATCAATATCTCGATGCTGATTAAGATATCAAACGGCTAGTGCCAATTTTTTTTTAAAAACTGTATTTAATTTGTATTTATTTATTAGTCTTGAGTAATAACAACCGTTTTCAATGTAAGTAGTGCCAATATTCTAGAGAGTGCAAAAAGTATTATGGAAGAACTTTTAATATTATTTTCATTTTATAATTACGTTATTGCAATCAACTTTCTCTCAGACGAATTATATCGAAAAATGTCTAGTTCATGTAAATTGTCACGAAAATTAGTTTGACTTCTTTAACTAGCTGTTTACAATACTATTTCCTTTTGAAATCCAATCATCTACGATTCAATACTACGTTAACTAGCTATGCTTAATTATAATAAGTAATTATATCTATATGACTTCTACGTTACTACTCGTTATGTTAGATTTCTCGTTTTATTATCACATTTCATTTTTAGAGAACATGTTTTAGATCCATGATAGTAATTAAAACAAGCCACAGTTTGTAGAAATCTAATAAAATGATGGTAAATTTGGTGAATTAAAAACATCTATTATTTTACAGTCAAATCGCAAACTTATTTTACTCATAGAGAAACACGCACGAGTGCTTTACAGGGTGTAAACAGACTCTTCACGAAGCCGTCAACCAAGCATTATGTACATCAAACTAAGTAACTTTACGCAAAAATTAGTGCTGGGAAACGACTTTTTTTTTGGGTTGAAAAATCAGGTTTTACAGTAGGACTCAATGTAACGCACTCAAAACATTGTGCTGATGGATGGATGGAAAAAGTTGGAACTTTGACCCCCAATATCTCCGTAACTAGAAGGTTCCCAGGTATGGTCTAGAACAAAAAAATGATCGCAATGAAGGGAAGAACAAGTGCCTTTCGGCTTCGTTAAGAGTCTGTTTACACCCTTTATAATTACTAATAATTCATTATTTTGAAATAATAATAAAAAATCGACAAAAAAATGAAGAAGTAGCAAATTAAGGTAAGGGGTCAAAAGTAAGAATGTGAAGAAGAAAAATAAAACAAAAATAAACTAAATTCAAAAAAGAATTTTACTATCATACACACGACAGAGTGCATCAGAAATATACATAATACATTTGTTTGTATACCCGTTTAGTACAATCACTTGACATGTCGGCCATCACATGCGAACGAAGCACACATTTGTAAACTTATTGATATTATCATAATTACTAACTAATTCACGCCGTTTGTTTTCTGTAGGGAACAATTTTAGAGTTATTATGTAAATATGATATTAAAGTCCAAGCGTCAATTTAGATGTGACAATGATTATTTACTTTACTGCGAATGAAATAGAGTTCAAGATGCCTAAAGAATAATTGGCAGTTGTTTATTGGAAGTTTTATTAATAACATTGCGATGTACTAACGAGTTGACTGACGGTCAATCACTTTTTACTCGTATACTCTAAGAAATAAGGTTGAAAAGCGGTCCACCGTCAGTAAACGCACACGTCGACACATCAAGCGGTACATATCCAGTACAACCTGACCTCGTTTTGTATGAGCTTCCTGTACGATGAAAGATCAGCTTAAGTTGGTTTTTATAGCTTGGTTGGTATTGTGGCATATGCAAAGCATAATAATCCTTACTACTGTTAACGTTAAGAAGAATTTGTTTCAAAATATTTTTATACAACAACAGCTGCCACATTCCATTAATATATATTTCTAAATCAAGCATTCTCCCCACGACAAACGGGGTCGCAAACTGTAATTTCAAATATATATACCATGCAAACTACCTAAAAGAACATGTTTAAAAAAAAAAAAAAAAACCACACATAATTTTTTTTTTTTGGCAAGAGCTTACCGATTTTGATAAAAAAAAAACTTTTAATAAAAAATTATATTACATAGAATAATTTATTTTGCATTCGAATTCTTGTCATGATTATTTTTAAAAGGCATAAGATTTGAATACTATTGTTAATAACATTATAATAGTGACGACTAAAAGTTATGGCTCAAAGATTTGAAAGCAATATTTTCTCGTTTCAATACGCTTTATCGTCCAGTTTTTTTTATAAACCCCAAAATCACAGCTCATCAGGTCATTTTCGCTGCTTCTTTTACAAGTAATATACAGGTTGACTGCCACTTGCAAAAATTGAAGGTCACCGGGAGGCCAAATATATTTTTTTGTTTGATCGACACTCAACCGTCAAACATACGAAAAAACCAAAAACACGTTACGAAAATTTAAAATTTCAAGCGCAGTGCCGCTTCAAACACAACGTTCTTGGCCCAGTGCCGGCGCCAAACTGAGTGTATGAATCTACTAAGGCGCGAGACCGCACCGGTGCGTGGTCGGCCTCTCGCATGGACACCCCTCCCCGCACCGGTGCGGGGGTGGCAGCGAACGTGTTAAAACGAGAAAATACTGTAGATATAGTTACTACTTAATAGTATAATGTAAATAGATAATAAAAGTGTAGTACTGAAATACTACCATAATTATTTATTTGTGTTTCAAATAGCACTACATTATTATACAAGTTACTGGTCTCACAAAGGCATCTATCTGGTAAGTATCATATGTATATTTTGCTGCTTTTATTTGTATAGTTTCACTTGTGGTTATTGGCGGTACATAAGGCATTTACTCTAATATAACACCTAAGACTACACAAAATGTAAACAAAGCTATATGATAACATTTTTTTGGTACATAATTTGTGTTTTACCTCGAATCATAATTTATACAGTATGCCCATTCGGTTATCCACATAATTAATTTTCTTTATTTATGCGTTAGATTTAAATATAATGACAATTCTTACTTGATTTTTGATAGGGCACAACACATTCTTATGACTACAAAAATTTTATTGATTCACATTAGATTTCAGAAGAATTATTTTGAAAATATTTTCTAAAACGCATAAATAACGCATATACACTATTTTTATCATATAAACTGAACAGTGAATACCTTTGCTATGGACGTATGCACAGTGTAGTAGCAAAGGAGTTGATCATTCAGCAACTAGTTCTAAAAATCTACAGGAAGATCTATATTTTCTGATTTTTATACATGGGCAGTCTTTGGTGATACAATTTTAAAATTCCTAATTTCTTATCGATTTTCAAGATTTATACAAAGCCTGGATTAAGTAAGATTAAAATATTACGTTAAATCTTACGCGAATGATGAGAGCAGCATTTAAAAATTGAAAAAAATGGTTCTTTCCTGCGAAAGTCATATTTTTGAGTCAAGTATGATTTTGCCTTAACTTCTAAAACTTACGATTAGTATTGGGTATTGTAGCACTCACTGTTAAAAACAAATTCTCATTTCACAAATAATATATTCTTGCACTTTCTTAAGACAACATTCTTAGACAGTTCAAAAACGTATCTAATAGGTATTTAGCTATTCTTTCACAATTCAATTATCCGTACAAATAAAGACTTATTAATAAGAAACTCGATTTTAATTACTGCAAGTGCTTTTACAATCACAACTTTGTTCTTAATTTTTATGTTAATAATAATGTTTTTTGGGTTCCGTATTCCACGATGGCAGATCGTCTTTTCTCACTACACCAACCCCCAAAAAGAACTTGTATTAGTTTTCGAGATACAGAACCCTTAGTGCCGAGTTTCACATCCACTACGATAACAAATTCGATTCGTATTCTTTCCACCGTAACTAGGAATCACGCTGCTACCTTCTTTATATAAATAACATTTAGTAAACACCACAATTGCTACACTAATTTACTTTCATTAGAAACATTGAGCGTGTTACAGGATTTCTAACTTTCAGCACTGAGTTGAATATTGCAAATTCAATAGCACGATCAATGTCCTTTACGGCATTCAATTTTCATCGTCGAGATGTTAATTCAGAGATGCCTCGTTTGATATTTTTGCATATTATTGACACTAGGGTGTAGAAAACACTACAAATACTTACTTCGCTATAATTGTTAGGAAGTTCAACATTGAGCGGAGGGACCTCGAGTCTTTAGCCTAGCTAGGTTGTCTTAGGCATAGTTTCCTGACTGTACTAATAGCCTTTTAACGACGGCCATGTACAGTACACTGGTTAGTTGTGCCTTGATGGTAAGTCGCCATCTGTGATTGTTGACACGACTTCGTATTATTAAAGTTTTTTGATTGGCTGCCAAAGTAATGTAGAGTTAATATCATAATTTTAGTTTCATAATAATCGATTATAAAAAAGAGAAAATGATTAGTAAAATAAAATAAAAGATACAAGAAACTAATAAAAAAGCATGACTTTGAATATTGAACTGAACAATTATTCGAAAATACTTGTCATTGAGGAACATAATTGTACAAATCAATTTTTATTTTTTATCTTTCTACTTAATAATGCACTACAAAATGGCGTACGCTTGCTTTGAAGCAATATGTGCCATGATTTTGGTAAACCGAACTTAGGATTCTGTCCAATTTGGCCCGATTAGCCAGTTCAACAGCTGTCTTTCCCAATATTCATAATTTACGAGTCCCCAAGAAGTATCATGTTACCCAGTAACTGGGTAGCGGTCAGATAGGCCGTCGCTACATGTTATTAGTAAAATACTGGTATTGTGCTGTATCTGTTTAGACAGAAAGCCGACTCCAAAAGGCTAGATAGACGATGTTGACACATATAGAACAGTTGTCCACTAAATAGTGTTGCCTACACCATAAGCTTCCCGTTCTGCTTGATCTCTCCATTAGGCTTGTCGTCCATCGGTTGGGCGGGCGGCGTCGGCTTGCGCGCGATGTACCGCACGAGGCGGACGAGCGGCGACACGAACAGGACGAGGCCGGACACGCCGATGAACACGCCCGCCAGGTAGAACGACAGGTCGTACGACCCCGTCACGTCGTACACCCAACCTGGAACGGAGAAAAGTAGGTTATGTTGGTGTCAGTCCTTTTGTCTAGTGATATCAAGATTATTTTTCTTTTATGAAAAGTACTGACTAATAGCATAGCCAGTACTGACTAATACTGCCGTCATAAGGAAAAAGGGCACAACTAACATTTTTTCCGAAATTGAGTTATATACATATTCGGAATCAGAAAAAAACGGCAATTCTGCCAGTATTTTTAATTCAAATTTGAAAAAAATGTCAGTTGTGCCCTTTTTCCTTATGACGGCAAAATAGTAACCGTCATTTGCTGACAGCAAATGACGTTGAATAGCATTTGCTTTAGGGGTAAGTCAATAATTGTTTTTTTTTTACACACAATGACTTGCACAGCTGTTTTATTAATTCAAGGTAAAAAAAACATTTGCACGCTAAGGCATAATGAAACTTTTAACTTTAACACAGGAGTCCTCTGTAAGAGGGAGTGGGATGTAATCTACCATGCGAGCTTGGACTAAACACATGAGAAATGTGGAACATAATGTGTTACACATTTCTTATGTCTTCCATTTTTTTTGTTATATTATCCTAACTATGACATATCAATCGACCGCTTCAAACAAAATGGTTGTCTGTAAAGTCGGTTTACGGACGATCATTTTCGTTATAACGTCATAAGAAAACATTCATAAAAAACTGCATACTTTTATGAATTGAATTGAATTATTATCACTGAATTATCATTATTTTGTATAATACATAGATGGATCATTAGCCGAACGTTTAGGCCGATTATGCATCTCTATCGCTTGTTCCGTGCTCTCGCTTGCACGCTTGGCTCAGGTGGAACGTGACACTCTTTCGTGCGTGCAGCCGGCGTTCATCGATTTATCACGTCAAAAATACTAACCAGCTAAAGGCGGTCCAATCAAATTGGCAAGTCCTTGTATGAGCAGCAGCAACCCGTACGCGTTAGTGAACTTCTCCAGCGTGATCTGCTGCACGAGGATGATGCTGGTGAGCGAGTAGTTGGCGGCGATGCAGGCGCCGAACGCGCCCGACGCGGCCGCCAGCGCGCCGTACGACTGCAGCAGCGGCATCACCACCGTCACCGCGCCGCACGCCACCATGCAGCCCGCGTACACTATGCTCGCGTTCACCCACTGGAAGTCGCCCACCCAGCCTAGGAGGATCTGAAATGTGGACATGGATTTGTGAACGACGAGCCTATAAAGGTTAATAATTAGAATTTATCTGTCAAGTTTAAGATAGTTTAACCGCATAAATTGTGACGCCTTTTGTATAACAAAAAATACCAGGAAGGCCGCCTTGAGGGTACACAATACGATGTTTATGATACCACTACTGGGTATTGCCCTGTTCAGATACTTTTTACGTCTAATTTAAATTGATGTTGTGGTATTGGTCAACAAAATACTGACTTATTTTATTTACTAAAATATTTACAACACTTCTAAAATTAATTTGAAAGTTCCAGTTAATAAATAAATAAATAATGTTTTATTTCTGATCTGACATAATATCTTTCCGATCCTGACAGCTTGCAAAAACAATTCATGATAGTTTCATCTTCTTACATAACATGTCAATCACACATGACTTGCACACATGTAATAACCAATTGCGTAACAATCAGTACGTCTCGCTGTTATCAGTTGTACGGGAGATGATTTAAATGGGTCAAGTTAAACAGTGCCTGTTGCTGATAAGAGCTGATTGTGTGACAGGCCTATTGCTATGCATCGGTAATAGCTTCCTGTTATTATGAAGAGTAAATCTGTTGATATGAGCGATGAGTTTTGAAAAATGTAGATAAAATATACTTTTTATTATTCTTGTTGTACATGAAACAAACAGTAGGTATAAAAAAATCACAGGTAAGAAGTGAAACTTCTTTACGACATATCATTTTTCTACTATTTGCAACTTCACGAAAATGGGGTAGATAAGGCTTAAGCCTTAAGAAAAACATTTTTTTCCGTATTAAATTAAAGCTATTTTATTATTATAGACATGCATACAATTAATGAGTAATTTATTTTATCATTGTTCTTATTATAATATCATTGCTATTGTTGTATTTCATCAATAATGATACATTATATTCTTTACGTCACTATACTAAACTTTGATAAAAAAGCAACATGGCGCGTAACCGAAAAACGTGACGATACGTCAAAAAATTTTCTCCCATACGTCGATAAAGAAGTTTCACTTCAAAAATTTACTGTCTGTGTTTAGATTTTCATCTAATCGAAACTACATCCAAAACCGGAAAGAGGATAATGAGAGTATATGGAGTATAATAAGAGGATATGGAGAGGAAGACCAAAGAAAATATAGATGGATTGTGTGAGGAATGATATGAAAGAAAAAGGATTAAATGATGCCAAAACATCTAACAAGTTAGAATGAAAGAAGGAAACTTGTTGCACCGACCCCAAGAACAATGGGACACAAGTGCAGGAAGGTGATGATCATGGATAGTATGGCGATGATGGGGAGCATAACGGATAGCCAAACCAGAATAAGATATGGAAATGTTATAAGTTGCTCTCCAAAAATTTAATTTAAGCTGGTTGCGTCAGGGTAGCCCGCGAAATTCAAATTTTCCTACGTTTTTTTGCGTTTTTAATCCTATTGAATGACTTTTTCATGAAATATTCATTGAATAGGATTACATGAACCTAGAGGGATGTATTGATGATTTTCACGTTTGTAATTCTGTAACTACATACGCGTTACTGGCGCGTCTCATTTTTCATCAACGTACAACCTGACACTGACCTACAAATTGCAAAAAACGTAAGAAAATTTGAATTTCGCGGGCTGCCCTGACGCAACCGCCTTAAGAAAAAAGCACTATTAGGACGTGCTCACTGAGCTAAAAAAACTTAAACAATATCACCAACATAACAACCCTCAAAAAATAAATAAATCGAACTCACCTCGCCAAACATATTCAATATTCCAATAATAGAGATCAGCATACTGGACTGCGACTCATTGAACCCCATGCTCATGCCGCTGTCGGCGATGTACACGTAGGGCACGTCGTACCACATGTACAGCAGGAAGTTGGACACGGCGAAGATCAGGAACGCTGGGTTCGAGAAGTGGGAGAAGTCCAGCACGTCTACCACTAGGTCCCAGAAGTCCCAGAGACCGGCGTACCATTGGACCTGGAAAGTTATGAAAGATGGCGTTATTTAAAATTTTAAGGGGTATTTAGTCATATTTGGGAGGCGATCCTTTACCATCAACTGGGCACAAATGCTGGAGCATGGGCTGCTATTATGATTCATGATGATAAACCCAATAATCTTGCACTGGGGATCCAACCGGACGATGCTCAACGGTCATGCTTGCACTAGACAAACTTGTCGTTATTCAAGATCTTAAAGCTGTTACAATACTTTAAGAAAAGTTATCATTGCTATGTGGCAGTTCCATCTTAATAGGGACAGGAACTTCGTCTTTAGAATTTTAGCAATAACGGAACTATAAGAACATTCCTCACCTTTTCTTTAGCAATGGTCGTCATCGAGTTCCTGAAGATGTTAGGACAAGAGGACGCCCGGAGTCTGTACCGATTGATGTTGAGCATGGCGCCTCTGTACGTGAGCGAGTGACGATGCACGCGCAAGTCTTTGAGGAAGGCGGGCGGCTTCTTCGTGGAGCCCCCCCCGGCCTGACGCCGCAGCCACAGCGACAGCGCCGCCTTGTCGTTAATAGGCGCCGAGCTCGGCTCCGGCGCGCGCGGGGCCAGCGGCGCGCCCGGCGACACCAGCGCGCGCGGCGGGGACATCTCGTGCAGGCGCCCGCTGTCGCTGAAGCTGCGCGACGGTAACATCACCCCCGGGTAGTTTTGCGCCAAGATGGCGTACGCCCGACCTCTGTTCGACATCAGCTCGAACACCTCCAGTGACACTCCCTCCCCGCCCGTCATGAAAGTTGGCAGGTCCACTAGTGAACTAAACTGAGGTACTATAGGTGAGGTCACAGTCTCAATATCGGCGGATTCGTTCGCTTTCGTCGAGGTCGCGGGGCTACTTTTAGTGTCCGAAACGCTATCCGCCGACGCCGCTTGAGATTGTTGGTATGCTTGATAACGCTTTAGCCGTTTCTTCTCTCTTTTCCTTTTCCTCTCTTTCGCCCTCTCCTCATTCATCGTGGTCGTCCACGGTAGGTCTCTGAACAACAGTCCACATACTGCCATATTTAGAAATAAACCAGCTAATATTAACGTGGTTCCGCGCCACCCATATTCATCTAATAATACATAGGTCAAGGGAGCGAACACGAATGTGCCGATACCGCTACCGCAGACCGAAATTCCGGTGGCTAAGGAACGTTTTTTCTCGAAATAATACGCGACTATAACTACCGCTGCCACGTAACACAGACTTAATCCAAATCCGGCCATTATGCCGAACGTCAAAAACAATGTCTCCATATTATCTACAAAGGCAGATATAACGAATCCTATGGCGGCTAGGATCGAGCCGAATATCGTCATCCGCCGACAACCATATCTATCAGTAAGGAAGCTGGCGATGGGGCCGGACAACAGCGGCATCGCCATGAAGATGCCCGCGATCCAGGCCGTCTTGCCCTTGCTCTCGCCGAAGTACTCCAGAAAGTGTGGGAAGAATACACCGAAGCTGAAGGTGATTCCGTCGGCGATGAGGTTGACCATGAAGGAGGCGAACACGACGACCCAGCCCCAACCGCCGTCGGGCGGCCGCGCCTCTGCGATGGAGACGTCCTCGTCGTCAGACGAGCTGGAGCCGCTGGACGACAGCGACGCGGGCGCGGGCGGCGACTGCGCGTCGAACTGCACGTGCAGCGGCCGCCCGTTGTGCTTGCGCGCGACATTCTCACTGATAGCACTGACACTGAGCGGCTCGCGGAGGAGAGGCTCGCTCTCGGGGATAGAAGCTAACGCGCGCGGCGCGGGCCGCGGAGTCTCTGGTTCGTTTAAGGCCTCCGCGGGCGGGGCTGCGTTATCGATGATTTCGCGGGGTCCTCCTTGGAACGACCGATGGTTCGCGCAGTCCGGCGTCGGCGAGAGGCGCGCGCGGTCCATTCCGGCAGGCTGCGGCGGAATTGCGCACGCAGCGTGTGCAGCGCGTGATCAGCAGTCCGCCGGGCTTCCATGCGGACACCACACCACCGCCGTGACCTCATGCTGGAACAACACAACACACATGTTAATATTAAACTCAGGATATCATTATCAACACCAACATTCTAGTCGCCATCATACAATGTCGACACATGGAACCACCTACCACTGAACCTCAGTAAACAAAATGACATCTCACCACTTCACAGAGAGTTTTAAACTACCACTGCACAGAGTTATTTGATTTATTTCCAAGCAGTGACTGGTCACCTGACCCACACACATACGAATAAGCCAAACTCCCAGAGGAGCTATAATTGGCTCTTTTCTATCTACTGAAATAGGAAACGAGTATAATGGACGTTCGTTCATCTGCAGCGGATGCCCCAAGTGCTAAATCGTCGATCTGCAGACACCGTTGATTGGTGGACAATGGTCGCGCCGGGAGGCCATGCAAAGAGCGGTTCTTGTATTTATAGATGTGAATATGGACAAGGATCATTCAACTGTCGCTTATCGGGATATTTCGACGCAGATACAGTTTTCGTAAGCTTATTACTTATTTTGGAAAAGGTCAGAATAGAACACTAGGTCAGACCATGTGAGCACTGAAGTTATTAAAGGGGCTTTTTTGATTATGCTATAACAAAATCAATTCACATTCGAAAAAAAAAAATGACAAAACATGCTAGTCGCAGATGACAAGATTCACAAGATTGCCTCTGAAATTGCCTCTGAATGAATACATCTCACATAATTACATCAGTAACGTTATAGGCGTCACATTAACAAGGCAGTCTGCTCCGAGATTTTCAACGTCGCAATATCGTCCCAAATTCTAATTAAGTCGACCTCTGTCACTTACTCCGTCTTAATTGTTTTACTTCAGGGTTGGCAGTTGTGTATATGTGAGCTATTTTATTTATTGATTCTTATAATGAGACAGCTAAGGACATTCACAAACGACTTTCACATTGTAAAAATATTAGTCTACTTAACTGAAACATGATCATTTATAAAACAAAGGGACCCCTACAGAACAGTATCCATCCCTTTGCGATCCTAAGAACACATATTTTATGCCTCTAGGCAAAAAAAAAAACTGAGTAAAACAAAAAGGTCAACCCGACAAAAAAAGAAACATTTTGTATAACATTTTTTTTTTTAAATCTGGGAATTTCCGAACGACGAAAATTCTCGGACGCGACCGGCACTGGCGTCAACCTGCCTATTGTTTGGACGACCTCACAGTGGAACGAATGTATGGGAGCGGTTGGACGTAGACATGTCCGAAAAAAAAGAGTAAAATTATGCCAAACTAATGATGCCATCTTATTCGATTACTTAATGCCTTCATAACTTGTGGTGATGAATTTCTTCATAACTCCCATATTTCGGGAGTAATTTGAGAAAATGTGAAATTTTACTATGAAAATGAGTGTATCGAGCTCTCTCCCTCCTGATTCCGGGCTTGTTTCAAGTAGCGGTCTCTAATATCATAATGCTAATACTAAGAGCTATATTTAATACTAAGACACATAGTGCGCCAAATGTGCACTTTCTGGGATAAAGAGTGATGTTTATTTTATAACACAATTTTTTTATTTTTTGTTTATTTTGTTGATTAAAACCGTTTTTCTAAAGGTTTACCTTATTACAATAACATTTCTGAGCAGCCAATTAGAGAAGATATAAGCTAATTAGGATATATAATTAGGGACGGATTTTAATTAGCGAAGGTTTACATATAAAACTGATGCACTAATGATTACTGATAAGAACATTGCTATTATTTAATTACTAAATGGCTCTTAATACACTAATTTAGCATGCATCATTTACTAATTATCACAATAACTAATTACCTTGCAATATTTAACAAAGGATACCTGGGATACCTGGATTTTATATAAATAGGTCACTATTAGTAACTTTAAAATCAGTGTTGATTTACACCTCGTTGTATCCAAGCTAATCTCGCAATGTATTTTCAAAATTTTAATACAAATCTTGATATTCACGTTGCTTTATGCGCACGCGCACATAAAGATTTACGCGACTTTAACTATTTGTTCAGTGTTTTAAAAGATAACAGTTGTGTTCAGTTATGTGAAAGTGCTGAAACAAGTTTAAAAGACTGGTGTCGTCGATTTTGCTACCGCATTTATGCAAAATGGACACAGTCTGGAAGAAGCACAGATAAGTTTCGGAAGAAACATGAGATTTGGCTACAGGCTGCAATTCAATGGCCGGAATTACAGAATGAAAATATGGAACCTTCTACAGAAAATATAAGTGACGTCATCGAGCCCATAATTTCTCCTGCTAAATCTGATGCTTCAACTTGTACACATCCTAGTCCTCGTAAATCTTTTGAGGACCTTAGTAACCGGCAAAAAAGAAGACGCACTGAAGATAGTCTTTCATGCAGCAGTAGCAGCGCTGAAATTATGTTTTCGGCCGAAAGGGCGCTTCAAAAGGCAGGACAAAGCGATACAGCTTATGTTATGAAATACTTGACGGAGAATCCAGAAGAGGCCTCAAAAATCAAAGCCTTCATTGAAGGTAAATCAATTCAGGTACGGGAAATATCCCCTTTGAAGGCATTGGCTCTTTATGTATCGATGAACTTATCGAAATGGCGCTATAACACTCTTCGGGATTTCAACACTCAAGAAGGAGCTCTTCAATACCCGAGTTACTACATGTTGGTTAAAGAAAAAATTAAGTGCTATCCGGCCAAAGAAGATCTCACAGTTACAGAGAGCTCTGCAAAAATCAAATTACAAGCCTTGATGGATTTAACCTCAAGAAGACTTATTAGGTCGTTAGAAACCCCTGTTGATCCCAATCAACAGCTCGTATTGACCAGCAAATGGGGTTTTGACGGATCATCTAGCCAAAGCATTTATCATCAAAGGACGAGTGAAGATGAGCAAATCGATCTTGCTAGTAATTTTATGATTAGTCTTGTACCACTGCGGCTCGTCTCAAAAGGTGTAACAATTTGGGAAAACGAGCGACCATCTTCCACTTCATTTTGCCGGCCAATATTGTTTAAGTTTATAAAGGAAACCAAAGAAAATGTGCAGAGAGAGATGGCTGAAATCGAAGCAGAGATTGAAGCCTTAACTCCATCCACCATCACTGATGGAATTAGTGTCAAACACCAACTGCTGTTGACAATGATTGATGGTAAAATTCATTCCATTATATCCGATACAGCAGCTTCAGTGTGTGACATATGCAAGGCTTGTCCTAAAGAAATGAATAATTTAGAGTTAATCAAAGATAAACACGCAAACGAGGACATGTATAAATATAGCTTAAGCACCCTTCACGCTTGGATTCGCTCAATGGAATGCTTATTACACATTTCCTACAAATTAGACATAAAATCATGGCAAGTAAGGGGTGATATAGCAAAAAGGCAAGTTGATGACAGGAAGAAAAGAGTTCAAGAGGCTGTAAGAAGAGAAACGGGCTTACTTCTCGATGTTGTGAAACAAGGCAGTGGATCCACCAACAATGGCAACTCGGCAAGGAGATTTTTTGAAAAGTACACTAAATCTGCTGAACTGACCGGAATAGATGCTATGCTTTTAAGAAAAATCTGTGTGATCTTGCAGTGTATTTCATCAGGAGAGAAGATCAACGTAACTAAATTCCGAGAGTTCTGCTTTGATACTGCTAAGCTTTACGTGGAGTTATACCCATGGTATTATATGCCTTCTTCACTTCATAAAATTTTAATGCATGGGCCAGACATAGTTCAGAACATGTCAATTGTGCCCATTGGTTTTCTATCCGAAGAGGCATCTGAGGCTAGAAATAAAGATTTTAGAAAATATAGAGAGGGGCATTCTCGAAAGCATAGCAGTATCTCATGCAATGAAGATATTATGCACAATCTTTTACTGTCTTCTGATCCACTTG
Source organism: Lycophotia porphyrea (assembly GCA_950005105.1). Classification (NCBI taxonomy): domain Eukaryota; kingdom Metazoa; phylum Arthropoda; class Insecta; order Lepidoptera; family Noctuidae; genus Lycophotia; species Lycophotia porphyrea. The sequence goes on from OX465389.1 coordinate 1,306,125, forward strand.
TTACAAGTATCCGTCCAAAAGGAAATAAGTTTGTAAAAAAATCTTCTTTTAAGGAATTTTATGAGCTTACGGATTCTGAGAAAAGTGATATCGAATTTGTTAACATAAATGATTTAGCGGACATCGATTCTGAATTTGAATTAATTGATGATGATGATGATGACGAAGATAATTAAATGATGTTATTGTTTTAAAATGTGTAACTTAGTAAATTAGAGCTTACATCTTAATTATTTATTGTACTTTTAATGAAACTAGGTAATTTATTATCAACTTACTTAAAAGTCATACTCTCATCAGTTCTTGTGAATATTTTTGTTAATATATATTTCTGTATATATATAATATATTTATAGACCTCTTAATAAGTCTGTCTGCGGTTTAAAGTAAATACAAATGGGGAAAAAACGTTTTTTTTTTTAAATTTTCATTTCCTTTTATCCCAGAAAGTGCACATTTGGCGCACTATGTGTCTTAGTATTAAATATAGCTCTTAGTAATAGCATTACGATATTAGAGACCGGTACTTGAAACAAGCCCGGAATCAGGAGGGAGAGAGCTCGATACACTCATTTTCATAGTAAAATTTCACATTTTCTCAAATTACTCCCGAAATATGGGAGTTATGAAGAAATTCATCACCACAATTTATGAAGGCATTAAGTAATCGAATAAGATGGCATCATTAGTTTGTCATAATTTTACTCTTATTTTTCGGACATGTCTACGTCCAACCGCTCCCATACATTCGTTCCACTGTGGACCTGTGAGAACAAAGAGCACTCGTGGCCTTTTCGCAATGAACCGTTGAAGTTCGCCCACGAGGCTCACAATATCACTGTATTTTACAGACAAGTCCACAGAAACACTTTAAAATTACAAAAGTTCTAAAGTTTAAGGTAAACTTTTGTGTTGAATAAAGCTGACATTTTCAAACTTTGAAACTTGGGAGCAATAACAGGTTTCGTATAAATGTGTAGCGGGTGTCAGTACAAGTTTTGAACTAGTATTTCAATATAAGCGAGTACATCGTGCCACGTGTAGCCTGTTCTAAATGAGGGGCAAATATGGGAACAGGGAGGTTCCTTACGTCATGCTAATTAACTAATTAGTTATTAAAACCTGCTGTGCGAGACTACAAAGTAATAGGCTCGGGGGCTGGGGTTCTAGAAGTTTGCTCAGTGACGAAGGATTACTACGGAGTTGACGTCAACTCCGTAGTAATCCTTCGTCACTGAGCAAACTTCTAGAACCCCAGCCCCCGAGCCTATTACTTTGTAGTCTCGCACAGCAGGTTTTAATAACTTGTTATATAGGTTTTTTTCTGTGAAGGACCCACTTCATGTTTTTCTGGGACGTGAGGAGTTTTTGTGACATGTCCAGGTTAAAGAGACGATGGGACTGACAGTTTAATTATAACATTTTTTTGTTTAAAACTCCGCTACAAAAAATTCTGTTTAAAACTACAAAAGTTTAGAAAGGTTTATACACAAAAAAAACAACGATTTTAAAGAGTTTGTAATTTGACTAATTAATGTAAAGTTTGCCATTATCAATGGTTCTTGAGAAATGAATTATTTTCCAAGAGAAGAAATCCCTTGGAAAATAACTCGTGACTCGTGACTCGTAAGTCGTGACTCGAAAAGTTACAAACTTCGTTACGGATAACAGCTTCATCGGTGAATCAAATCCGGGAGTACTTTTAGAACATTCCCAGAATCGCCTCGGCTCTATTTTTGGCAGCGTATTGAAATATTTCATAAGATTTTCTAATATAGGCGTGTCTGTAGTAGATCTGCGGGCTATGTCCTGTTCTCCCGACCGGAATGCACCACGTGCGGTGTGACCTGTTTCGGAAAGGGGTCACTTGTACCGACAGCTTGCATTAGCCTATTTCACTGATTAACCTGCATTTTCGAAACGCAAACACAGGGTGTGGCTAAGGTAAGATTAAAATGTGCCTACGAAGGCCGAGCCTGTCCATCATAAACTATACTTTCTAAACAAACGAAGCTGAATATCTAAACGGCTTTTGTTTCGTTACTTATGGACTAACTTTTACACAATTTGGATTACAATGTTTTCTATGTAAGAGCGAAAGCGAAAATTATTTTTCATGTTCTCTTTTTGCGTAGTCAGTGTGTAATTCAATTCGGCTTACAACACAGGCTCGCATAACAAAAAGTAACGACAAAAGGTCACCGAAAAACATGTTTACCATTTGCAACTTTTGTGGTTATTCACTGAAACAACTCCAGTTCTAAAAGTGAACAATTTATAGAGCACACGTAGTTCATTCGAATGATGAGAATATTGTTTTTTGCTGAAAACAACACCATTGCAGCTCGATTGAAAGGCTGAGGTTTAATAGAGCGAGTGTGAGCACTTAAAGGACTTTTTATTTTTCAAACTGAATTGAGGGATGTTTTCACTTTGAAAAGTTTTTAGTATTTCACTTTTATTACGAAATAAACTTGGTGAGGTTCTGAAGTATCTGCCTATATATATTTTATAGCAGTCAGGGTTTGACCAATTCCAGCTGCATGTTCATCATCAGTCAATAGCAGTCTTTCTCAGAATAAAAGTTATTTTAATTACAAATGAACAAGCTATTACAAGGCAGATGTGAGTGGCATCGCCGGGAGGGGCGCCCTAGAAGAACATACGCTGACCTCATTGGTGAGGTTCTTCAGAAAGGTCAGGTGCGTGTAGTACTCGCAACCGGCGTGCGTGTATGACCAGATGTATGAACGTGGCAAAAGGAGTATGTATGGATCGTAGCAGGTGGCGTTCTGTGGTTTCTGCTTACCCCCATGGGAAAAGGGCGTGAGTTTATGTATCTATGTAAGTGAATAAGCTCCAACTCTGGCTTTCCCGATCCTAATCCACATTCTAAAGACTATGGCTCCACTCCACTTCGCCTGAGGGCCGACACCTACTACACTGCCAAACATTTAAGAACTCCTCCCGAATAAGATCATGGGTTACGGATTCTACGACCAATTTGGCCGGCCCATTGCCAAATTGGCCACATCTAATTTGTGTTTCTCGAAAAGACTATTTACCCAAGACTACTTAGTACATTAATAAATTATGAAAGTAAATCTAGTTGCGTTGTGTGCCAAAGAGTAAGTAAACAAGAAGACATTTCAGTTTGAAGTTTGTGCCTAATAGAACGTTGTTTGTTATGTCGCGTCTGGTGACCCTGAGGCCGTCACAGGAGAGTGCACATCAAAATAACACAACAATTACATGTAGACAAGGCTTATCTAGTGGAAGATATGGTTGTTGTATAGCATTGTTATGTAAAACGTCATTAGCGTTAGCACCATTCTGGCCCTGAACAGCATGGGTAAATAATGTAAGTGTTGAATAAAAAACAATGTTTAACTAGATTAAATATGTGTATCTGCAAGAAATCAGTATAGCAGACAAATTTTTACGCGGCCACTACCACGACTTTTGGCCGCAGAGGCGAAACCAAGAAGTAAGTTTCAAACTGAAACTCAACGCATTTATTTCAATTAGTCAGAAAAAGAACAGACAAAGAAGGCGAAGCTACAGTCACGGACACAAGGCATAATAAAGTACTGTAGTTGCCCATTCCAAAGCGTAGATCTCTATGGAGAAGAATAGGCAAGAAACTCCATAAATGTTTGGTCGCACGGCCCATCGACCGAACAGTTTTGTTCAATATAGCGGACGGTCATGCGACATGTCGTGGTCGCATTGTGTGGGAGGTCCTTTAGTAGTTTTAATATCAAGACTCAAGACAGTAGACCATAATGAAATGCCTACCGCAAAGTTTTGTTTTTTTCAACTGCCTCACAGTGGAACGAATGTATGGGAGCGGTTGGACGTAGACATGTCCGAAAAAAAAGAGTAAAATTATGCCAAACTAATGATGCCATCTTATTCGATTACTTAATGCCTTCATAACTTGTGGTGATGAATTTCTTCATAACTCCCATATTTCGGGAGTAATTTGAGAAAATGTGAAATTTTACTATGAAAATGAGTGTATCGAGCTCTCTCCCTCCTGATTCCGGGCTTGTTTCAAGTAGCGGTCTCTAATATCATAATGCTAATACTAAGAGCTATATTTAATACTAAGACACATAGTGCGCCAAATGTGCACTTTCTGGGATAAAGAGTGATGTTTATTTTATAACACAATTTTTTTTATTTTTTGTTTATTTTGTTGATTAAAACCGTTTTTCTAAAGGTTTACCTTATTACAATAACATTTCTGAGAAGCCAATTAGAGAAGATATAAGCTAATTAGGATATATAATTAGGGACTTAAGGTTTACATATAAAACTGATGCACTAATGATTACTGATAAGAACATTGCTATTATTTAATTACTAAATGGCTCTTAATACACTAATTTAGCATGCATCATTTACTAATTATCACAATAACTAATTACCTTGCAATATTTAACAAAGGATACCTGGGATACCTGGATTTTATATAAATAGGTCACTATTAGTAACTTTAAAATCAGTGTTGATTTACACCTCGTTGTATCCAAGCTAATCTCGCAATGTATTTTCCAAATTTTAATACAAATCTTGATATTCACGTTGCTTTATGCGCACGCGCACATAAAGCGTTACGCGACTTTAACTATTTGTTCAGTGTTTTAAAAGATAACAGTTGTGTTCAGTTATGTGAAAGTGCTGAAACAAGTTTAAAAGACTGGTGTCGTCGATTTTGCTACCGCATTTATGCAAAATGGACACAGTCTGGAAGAAGCACAGATAAGTTTCGGAAGAAACATGAGATTTGGCTACAGGCTGCAATTCAATGGCCGGAATTACAGAATGAAAATATGGAACCTTCTACAGAAAATATAAGTGACGTCATCGAGCCCATAATTTCTCCTGCTAAATCTGATGCTTCAACTTGTACACATCCTAGTCCTCGTAAATCTTTTGAGGACCTTAGTAACCGGCAAAAAAGAAGACGCACTGAAGATAGTCTTTCATGCAGCAGTAGCAGCGCTGAAATTATGTTTTCGGCCGAAAGGGCGCTTCAAAAGGCAGGACAAACCGATACAGCTTATGTTATGAAATACTTGACGGAGAATCCAGAAGAGGCCTCAAAAATCAAAGCCTTCATTGAAGGTAAATCAATTCAGGTACGGGAAATATCCCCTTTGAAGGCATTGGCTCTTTATGTATCGATGAACTTATCGAAATGGCGCTATAACACTCTTCGGGATTTCAACACTCAAGAAGGAGCTTTTCAATACCCGAGTTACTACATGTTGGTTAAAGAAAAAATTAAGTGCTATCCGGCCAAAGAAGATCTCACAGTTACAGAGAGCTCTGCAAAAATCAAATTACAAGCCTTGATGGATTTAACCTCAAGAAGACTTATTAGGTCGTTAGAAACCCCTGTTGATCCCAATCAACAGCTCGTATTGACCAGCAAATGGGGTTTTGACGGATCATCTAGCCAAAGCATTTATCATCAAAGGACGAGTGAAGATGAGCAAATCGATCTTGCTAGTAATTTTATGATTAGTCTTGTACCACTGCGGCTCGTCTCAAAAGGTGTAACAATTTGGGAAAACGAGCGACCATCTTCCACTTCATTTTGCCGGCCAATATTGTTTAAGTTTATAAAGGAAACCAAAGAAAATGTGCAGAGAGAGATGGCTGAAATCGAAGCAGAGATTGAAGCCTTAACTCCATCCACCATCACTGATGGAATTAGTGTCAAACACCAACTGCTGTTGACAATGATTGATGGTAAAATTCATTCCATTATATCCGATACAGCAGCTTCAGTGTGTGACATATGCAAGGCTTGTCCTAAAGAAATGAATAATTTAGAGTTAATCAAAGATAAACACGCAAACGAGGACATGTATAAATATAGCTTAAGCACCCTTCACGCTTGGATTCGCTCAATGGAATGCTTATTACACATTTCCTACAAATTAGACATAAAATCATGGCAAGTAAGGGGTGATATAGCAAAAAGGCAAGTTGATGACAGGAAGAAAAGAGTTCAAGAGGCTGTAAGAAGAGAAACGGGCTTACTTCTCGATGTTGTGAAACAAGGCAGTGGATCCACCAACAATGGCAACTCGGCAAGGAGATTTTTTGAAAACTACACTAAATCTGCTGAACTGACCGGAATAGATGCTATGCTTTTAAGAAAAATCTGTGTGATCTTGCAGTGTATTTCATCAGGAGAGAAGATCAACGTAACTAAATTCCGAGAGTTCTGCTTTGATACTGCTAAGCTTTACGTGGAGTTATACCCATGGTATTATATGCCTTCTTCACTTCATAAAATTTTAATGCATGGGCCAGACATAGTTCAGAACATGTCAATTGTGCCCATTGGTTTTCTATCCGAAGAGGCATCTGAGGCTAGAAATAAAGATTTTAGAAAATATAGAGAGGGGCATTCTCGAAAGCATAGCAGTATCTCATGCAATGAAGATATTATGCACAATCTTTTACTGTCTTCTGATCCACTTGTTACAAGTATCCGTCCAAAAGGAAATAAGTTTGTAAAAAAATCTTCTTTTAAGGAATTTTATGAGCTTACGGATTCTGAGAAAAGTGATATCGAATTTGTTAACATAAATGATTTAGCGGACATCGATTCTGAATTTGAATTAATTGATGATGATGATGATGACGAAGATAATTAAATGATGTTATTGTTTTAAAATGTGTAACTTAGTAAATTAGAGCTTACATCTTAATTATTTATTGTACTTTTAATGAAACTAGGTAATTTATTATCAACTTACTTAAAAGTCATACTCTCATCAGTTCTTGTGAATATTTTTGTTAATATATATTTCTGTATATATATAATATATTTATAGACCTCTTAATAAGTCTGTCTGCGGTTTAAAGTAAATACAAATGGGGAAAAAACGTTTTTTTTTTTAAATTTTCATTTCCTTTTATCCCAGAAAGTGCACATTTGGCGCACTATGTGTCTTAGTATTAAATATAGCTCTTAGTAATAGCATTACGATATTAGAGACCGGTACTTGAAACAAGCCCGGAATCAGGAGGGAGAGAGCTCGATACACTCATTTTCATAGTAAAATTTCACATTTTCTCAAATTACTCCCGAAATATGGGAGTTATGAAGAAATTCATCACCACAATTTATGAAGGCATTAAGTAATCGAATAAGATGGCATCATTAGTTTGTCATAATTTTACTCTTATTTTTCGGACATGTCTACGTCCAACCGCTCCCATACATTCGTTCCACTGTGTGCCTGTACTGTCCCACTGCTGGGCAAAGGCCTCCCCCAATTCCTTCCACGTGCTCTTTTCACGTGCCTCCTCGAACCAGAAAGATTAGAGAACTCTACATATATTTATTAAGTGTAAAAGGACCAAAACGAACTACATTTTTCTTTCCCAAAACCGAGTGAGACATTAAAACTTTACGATCATGAAAAATACATTCCGTAGGCACCTTATGTAATACGGGTTTGAAGTCAGACTTGCCCTTTACATATTTAATGCTTCCTGGCCGAGGGAATGTTGCGTAAGTGCGCAACTTACTTCATTTCCCCAGTTTATAGGTGAAATGGATAGTAAATTGAATCTGCGCTACGAATAGTAGCTTTATTGCTTTCTCCTGAATTCGTAAATAATGGGTGTTAGATTAATTTTAAATATTCGACCGAAACGTCTAATAATTTGTGTAGCATCATCTTTTAGAAGACATTAGCGTTAGTCGACGTAACAAAAAAAAGGCTCCTTCGACTAATTTAATTCTCCAGATTTAATTCATCATCATCTTCCTGCCTTTGTTACTTAGGGTGCTTAGGGTCCGCCACACGTATTCTTCTACCATTCTCCTCTGTCAACCGTTACGCTATAATGATCGTAGTCATTCATAGATTTAATAGACTGCATACAGTATAATCCTACAGTTTGGTCTTTTGGTACGAAAATTTGCCCATATACCAAGGCTCTTTTCTCCCTCTCTCCTAGTTTTATTGGGTAATTGAAGAATCGTGGGCTAGCTAAAAACTTTTCAAAGCAACCGAACCTTTTAAACTTTCAACCTAAGCACAAAGGTTAAAGAACTACTCAAAACAATTAAAACATTAAGCCACATTAGTATATAATACATATCCATTACTAAGAATAGCTAGAATAAATTGACTAGAGTTAAACCATTATGTACACATTAGCATAATGGGCCTAATTAAGACTAAATTAGCTATCTGCTAGTGGATAGGATTAATTTGAAAGTGATTAGAAGAAATTGTTGTTGATTTTACTTACCTAAATTAGTTTTTTTGTTTAGACTACAAACATTTTTTTTGTTTCTTTAGGTTTGATATTTTTATTATCAAAGTAATTGAGCGGTTATTTCTGATTAGGGTACTGTAATATTCTGCTTGTATACGGAGCTTAAACTACAAGGACCATCAACAAGGACCATTTAACTACAAGGACCATTTAATTAAAAACATGCCTTCTTTTTTTTACGGATGGGAAATCATCAACTGACTTCTCCCGCTCTGGGCAGAGCGGAAGGGAGTGTCAGACTTGTACTGACTAAAACACATCCATGTTCCTTCCTTGCCCTTTGTGTTCCAGGGCCGCGGTATCTCTTTCGAACAGCCCGCAGCCCATTAAAAACATGCGTTAGCTCTGGTTTGGACGGGCAATTTTTTAGAGGTACGGCTTAGAGCCTAAAGTTGAAAATAGAACAGTCTGTTGTTAGACACAACAGACTGACAATGCGAGGCTCAATCCCGAATTATAAATCCAAAATGACATAAGATTAGAATCCGGTAAAAATCGCTGTATAGGCCAGTCTTGTCTAGGCAAGGAAAACCAGGATGGACCCTTAAACCATAGCTCATTTTGAATGAGCTGCGAAGGCGTGAGGCCACGAGATACACAGTCTGCGGGGTTATGTCAGCCAGCGATATATATAATTAATATATTTTGCGGAATGAACTAAAGAATGTTCTCAGTGTCTTAGAACACGTGTATTGAAACTAAGATTTCATCTCAAACATTATAATTCTCTTAAACGTTATAGATGTGTCTAGAACGCCTGCACTAGACCTTGGTCTGGAGGTCGCAAATGTAATAATGTTTATTTTGAACACAAAATATTGAACTTCCTCAATGATGTTTGCTCCTATGAAAAAAGTTGTGTTATTTATTTCAGTAGATTTTTTAGTGAAGCTCATGTTATAATGATGATATGTAGTTTATATTTATCAATTTCACGGTAGGAATAACTGCCAGACATGATGAAATAAAATAAAGGTAAAGACTAAAACAATAAGGAAGATGATGTGAATGTAATCAGTAATGATGCAAACTGATAATGCCAGATATCAAAATCAGACGAAAGAACAAGACATACATACTTATACATAGTAGCCTTAAAAACATCAAATGAAACCGGAACAAACGGTCCAATTTCGTAATAAACAGTTAGCACCAAATACGCACGTGTACATTAATTATTTAGAAATCTCGCAGTAATAGGCGCTAATACCGAACACATGGCAAGGCGCACGAGACACATGACAGACCGACTGGCCATCTTCCAGACACAGTTTACGTCAACTACTATAAATAATACGAATGTTTGGCAATACCAGTATCGCGTGAGAAAGGTGGGCGGAGAGATTGCTGTTTTTTAACCGACTTTCTTCAAAAAGGAGGAGGTTCTCAATTCGGCTGTATTTTTTTTTTGTGTTTTTTACCTCGTAAGTCAGTCATTTCTAAAGCGATTTCAAAAATTCTTCTTTAATGTGAAAGGATATACTTCCCGATTGGTCCCATTGAAATTTCATCAAAATCAGTTCAGTAATTTGGTCTTTTTTCCATGTAAATTGCTATATCACGCGACGTCGCGTGAAGTCTTGCATGTTTAATTTGACACACTTCCTGATTTCCGATTGAGCTGAAATTTTACACGCATAAGTATATCGCGTGATAATACAATATACAGATGTTATGGAGCTTATCTGATGATGGAGCTGGAAGGTGGCTTTAGGAACCCCGTTATGAAACGACATAACCCCATCGAGTTTGGGCTCGTATGATTCGTCTTGACAAGTACTTTGTCTCTAGATGGTATCCAGGGTCTGATGATGGAGCTGGAAGGTGGCCATAGGAACTCTGTAATGAAACGACGCAACCCCATCGAGATGGACTCGTTTGATTCGTCTTGACGGGTACTTTGTCTTTAGATGGTATTTAGGTTCTGATGATGAAGCTGGAAGGTGGCCATAGGGAACGAAACGACGCAACCCCATCGAGCTTGGACTTGTTTGATTCGTCTTGACGGGTACTTTGTCTTTAGATGGTATTCAGGGTCTGATGATGGAGCTGAAAGGTAGCCATAGGAAATCCGTTATAAAACGACATAATCCCCTCGAGTTGGGACTCGTTTGATTCGTCTTTACGGGTACATTTGTGTGGTATGCTACAAGTCTTCAACTAAAAAGGGTAAAATAAAAAAAAAACTTTCTGCGAAAAAAAACCGACTTCCAAAAAAACAAAAAAAAATAAAATAATTTTACTTTCGGAAGTCGGTGACAAAAAAGTCAACAAAACAAACAAAGTCACCGACTTCCCAAAGTAAAGTTATTTTAGTGTTTTTTTGGAAGTCGGTTTTTTTTTCGCAGAAAGTTTTTTTAGAACATTGTGGAAAAAAACTAACTTCAAAGTGGAAAGCGACACTCTAACTAAACCGCAGGAAAAAGCTGTAGATTAGATAATCATGTATTAATGTAGCGTTTGAAGTGCATTACAAAATAATAATTTGTGATCTGAGAAATTCTGTTGACGGTCACGAACTTTCTCAACCATTTCACTCACATTCTTTATCACATTTTCTCTTGGGACCAAGTTATTATTTTATTTCATCATACTTTCCTCTTCCATCAAGTCCCATTCTTTCCTTCACCATTTTTCTTTACATAGGTTAAATATTCGAACTGATCGGACACCATCGCAAAGTTCACTGATCTCAAATAATAACAAGTTGATTTAAAACATCAGTCACCAATCAGTCGCGCCAATTAGTCTGACACAAATACTTACAATCAAATACTTCACTATAAATAACTCTTGATTTCATGGAAATCAACAGCAGCTCATGAGTAATAGATACCATACCATATACAATGGAGTGGTACTTACACCAAGTATACGAGAACTTGTTCGGGGGAATGTTTAACTCAAACCACGTACTACATGTAAACAGCAGAGGAAATCCCCGAACTATATGAATCGGCATTGTGTACAGTTCAGTAAACAGAGTAGTACCTATAGAAAGTGATTCAGAAACAATAGAAAGTTGCGAACGAATTGTGCTGGGAGCGTACTTTGTTAGAAACAAAACGGATCCATTGTAGGAAAAGAATAAAAAGGAATATTTGATATCGGAGCAGTATTGTTCTTTTCAGAAGACGACAATGGGTACCGTAATAACATGAAACCTTTTTTAAGATACAGTTACATCAGGATTTCCACTTCTAAAATCTGCATAGATCTATGCTATACGTCTATAGAATATAGATCTTTCCTGATTAGTTGTTCTAGCTAGCAGTAGATGAACAGTTTCATCGATAAACTTAGCTCTACTCGTGCCAACAATATTGGCTGAAGGTCGTCAGTGGAAAAGCACCAGGAGAAGCCGTATCAATACACGGAACGGACAAATTGAATTTCTTATTGTATTCGAAAAAAAAAAATTGTATGAAAAAAAATAATTTTCTTCATCTTCAATATACTTTTCATCGGGTTGTAAAAACTAATTTCGCATACATTTAGATATCTAATGTTCGCAAACGCGCAAACTGTCGATTTTGAGGTTCCGGGTGCGATTTATTCAAGTCGGGCAAAGTTTGATTTGGTCTTTTCTTCCGGAACTTCTCAGTAACCGCCACGGAGTCTGGATTCGGGTCCGGTTGATGGCAATAGGCTCATCCTCTATTACATAGGACTTTCATATAACTGTCGAAATCTGGGTGACACAGAGTTTTCCTCGCCAGTTTTTTTTTTTTCACTTCAAGAAACTGATATTAACACGGAACGCTTCAGTCATGAAACTCCTGGTCCTCTATAAATCAGCAGGTAGTTAGGTTAGTCAGGAGTACTACAATTGAGTGACAACTGGCTTCCTGACACGCGGGGCTTCAATTGATAACGATCCTTAAAACAATCAGGATAACCGCAGCGCCGGCGTTAGCGGGGCTATACAATCTAATAGACATGTATATGGGCACTTGGTGGTGAGACTGGTCATCTCTAAGCTGCCACGGTTTAGTTTAACTACGTACTTTGTTTTTAAATTGTTGATATAATCTTTTACTCTGGACGCTCTTAACGTGCACGTATTTCTACATCGTTCTCACATATATGTATAATCTCAATATGAATGATGTAACCAAGATTTTGTAACAATATTTTGATTGAAAAGAGTGTCCATGGAGTTTCTTGCCCCTTCTTCTCCATAGAAAACTACGCTTTGGAATGGGCAACTACAGTACTTTCACAAGTTATTATGCCTTGTGTCTGTGACTGTAGCTTAGCTTAATTTGTTTTTCTGACATTCAAAAGTGCATGTAAAGGTCTAATTGAAATAAATGCTTTTGAGTTTGTCTCAACTTCTTCTGAGTTACAAAAAAGGGTCACATTTTGCGAAAAAAATATTTTTTTTTACTGTGTATTTTTTTGCCAAAAGTGGTAAATTAAAACAGAAGGACTAAAAAACCATAAGATTGTGTTTTTTGTCTTTCGAATCACTGGACAATATACATTATGTATATTTATTCATTGAATAACGTATTTTCTCTAAAAGCTTCATTCATCATGACTAACAGAAGGATGAAAAGATCTTAATAGTCTAGCAAAATACATGGTGGCAAATTCAACGCTTCCTCTCGTCAGACGGATAATCGATCGACATGTCACCTCCTCTAAAAGATCGAAGACGTCGGAAATTAACTTAGACTTTATTAGATCGACTACTTTTAGGATCTGAATTATGACTTTAGTTTTCGAAGCCTTGAGAAGCAGCGTATTTAAAACAATATTGATTTATTTTCATCTTATTAGATTTTTTCTGGCCATTCTTTTATTACTGAACAGACACAATATCTTCTACAATTCCTTAGATGAGTCTCGATCCTAACAAAATCTTCCATCGGATCCATATTTGCATTAAATGCCATCAAGCACCATTTTCTGGAATAGTGGTCTGGACCACTATTCCAGAAAATGGTGCCCAAAACAGCTATAAGAATAGATTAACGAAAAAAGAGGCATAGTTCTCAGCACTTGATTTACTGAAGACATTACCATTTCAGAATCATTTACCCCTGAACAATAGTGCGCACGATAAATTATACCGTAGAGGGTAAGAAATAAAGGTCATATCCTGCGGCATGAAAAACTTGGGCTTGCTTGGCACGGCGCCAAGTTGGTCGGGATCTGCGGATATGTTACATAAGCTTTTCTCCAACTTAAGAGCAGTAAACATTCGTTAAAAACAAACGATTTCCTTCGACACCAGTTAATTGCGTTCCTGAGATTAACATCTGCGCTATTGTTAGTAAAACCGATATTTCATGACAAGTTCTCATGCGACTAGGTCCTGTTTATTTCGTCGGTTGTTTTATAAATTAAATATTTTTTTGTTCTAAACTCAATTTACAGCTCAAATACACATCAGAAATGATCATAACTTACCATAGCTACAGTTATGAAAAAAAACTTAAAATTCTTGATAACCGATATCAATAAAGTGATACTTAAGTAATAAAAGTTCACAATCACGTGTCGAGGGTCAAGCCGATAAGTATGATAACTTATCGAGTACTAACAAACGTCACGTGGTGCGGTTCGATGGCCAAGTTGATTACGGTTAAAGATATTTATTTTTCAAAAGAATTACAAATTCACTTAGAGAGAAAACATAAATATTCTTAAACAATGTTATCTGCCAGTAAGCGTAGATAAAAACGAATATCTATCTTAAAACTACAATAATGATTGAATCGTTGAGGTGACGGAAACATTAGTGCTTATGTATTTGGTTTTACTAGGTTTGTGCCTGCGTCTAATATGGTGTATACAAGGTGTAAACAGAGTCTTCACGGAGCCGTCAACCAAGTATTATGTACATCAAACTAAGTAACGCAAAAATTAGTGCTGGGAAACGACATTTTTTTTTGGGCTGGAAAATCACGTTTTACAGTAGGACTCAATGTAACGCGCTCAAAACATTGTGCTGCTGGATGGATTGAATAGTAAGGGGGTCCTCCAGGTGTTTAAAGTAAAAATTAAAAAAATGTATTAAAAAAAAAATATGTACTTGTGAAAAAGTTGGAACTTCGACCCCCAATATCTCCGTAACTAGAAGGTTCCCATGTATAATCTAGAACAAAAAAATGATCGCAATGACGTGCAGAACAAGTGCCTTTCGGTTTCGTTAAGAGTCTGTTTACACCCTTTATTAGACGCAGGCACAAACCGCAGATCCACACGAGAATTTTTTGTTTTTGCTTAATCTGCAGTTTGAACGCAGAACTCACTGCCTTGGCCAACAGTCAATGTGCAATTCAGATAGAAATTAACTTTCTTTTCTGTCTTCTTCAAACGATTGAGAAAACAGAACTCACGTGGTTTAGTAATTTGTGATGCAAACGGGCCTCAGTCTTGGACTTCGCAAAATTAATCAACTTAATGCACTACAACTTAAAACAGCTAGTCTGAAAACTTCATCTTCTCACAATTACAAAAATGAAGTCCCGGAACAGTTCCACGAAGGGGAAGACATCATTAGTGGCGGAAATCTTCAAGTACATTGTACAACTGGCCCGGTTTATGGTGGAGCAAATGATGATTGCCCATCTCCCAATCTTACTCCTTATATCGTAGAACTATAGGTACCATCATCACATTCTTGATGTGGTTTTTGTAAAGACTTTCTTGCCAGTAACTTTCCATAAAGATTTCTGAGAACACAGCATGTTTTGGCTTTCAAATAAACTTTTTAATTTGATTTGTACTTTGGAGTTCAGAAGTATATCAATGTTGCTACCTGAACGTTACGCAGATGATCTGATGGACTTACGTAATACTACATTGTCAAGAATGAACTAGGTGCTATTAATTTTGTTAGTTTAGGTACCCGTGCGTCTGTCTATACTATCTATAAAACAATGACTGTACAGAATACCACGCCATAGTACCGTGGAAGATTTTGCCCACATCATCGTCAGCACAGTTATTTGAAACCATAACAAAAGTGTGATAACCAGTCTATCGTACATTCGAGATGAAAATGAAGTTTAACCCCGACACCACAGTTGATACTAATGTTTTGACAAGATAGCTGGATCATTGCGACGTATTGAATGACTAAGATACTTAGGTATAATTATTACATATTTGTGTGATAAACTCGGTATAAGGAGACGTCACAAAACGTAAAGGCCTTTATAGCTCCCAAACAAACAAAGTAATTTTACTTTCAAGAGCATTACATTTTCGATTTCTTAAATGGATATGGGAACATGAACGATAGATAGTAGACAATTATTAGGTAGCAAAAAAAAATCCCACAATCAGACAAACCAAGATAACACAGAAGATAACAGTTCAGGAACTAAATACCAGCTTTGAAATATCGCTCAGTTTAAAGGGGCAGCTAATATATTAAACAATGTAATTAACTGTGATAAAGCTAGCGTAAAAGAGGTTGATATATACCAGTCGCTATCAGGGCAGAAATATTTTAAGACTGCTATCACAGTTTGACTAACCTCTTTTCCAGAATATGTAGAAGAATAAGTGAACTATTTCATTATTTATAAACTTGACAACGACTTGCGGCATTACAAGTTTATTATATTCGATCGATTTTCCTCATTGAGTAGAGTACCTAAGCATAAATTGTAGATTACTATGAAACCGTAAAATGCGTAGTAATTAAAGAGACAAGCAGAAAGTAAATTATTTGTCTTGATTACCGCTGGAATCATTTGCGTAAAACGGCAGTAAACCAGAAAACTTTATAGCTCTAGTTGTTGGGGAGTGAACAACCGGTCACCGCGTTTATTTACCCTAAAGCTGTAATGATATTGATTTCAAAAGAAAACGTAGCCAAGTAGTCGTTGGTGTAATATTTGTTGATTACAATAATAGAGCTAATGATTTAGCCATTATGTCCATGATACAACTGGACGTCCATGAAATAATCAAGACGGGTCTTAAAATCTACATCAGCATGTTTTGTAAGCAATAAACGGAGGAAGACGACACAATTGTAAGAGAGCATGGTAACACCAACACAATTCCACAAACTGTCGCCAACGGAAACATTGTACTGGCGAAGAATGCCAACAGCTTGGTAGTCGCGTTTCTCGTACACACTCACTTGTTTCTAGAAAGACGGATTCAAAATTGTGGCGTCTATTAAAAATCTGGATTGGTAAAAGTTGATTTCCGTTGTGACGACCTACGAATAAAAATTCGTAGAAAAATATATGTAAATTAAAAATACTAACTCCAAAGTACTCCAAACACAACAACAAGCAGTGTAAATAAAAACAAACCTCTGTTTGCGCCGTCATTTTGGCACTCTCTCACTTCGAATAAAGCGTGCTTGCCAAATCCCGGTATTTTCAATGTATAGAACCACATTTCTCACGCAATTATTATCAGATAGTTAAATTTCCACATTTTGTCTCCAAGCACAAAGGTACACGAACACGGTATTGTTGGTGACACAGAGTTATGTTGAAGAGTTCACTTATGTTGTCACTTCACGGGATGAGTCGGAAGGTATTTCAAATCCAAGATGTATTTGGTGTCAAATGAGATGTGTAAGCGCGCGACGGGCGTCCGTCTCCGAACTAGCGCGAGCGCACTTGCGAAATGGTCGACGGTGCGCGCGCTCCCGACCGCTCATTATTTAATAGTCAGATAAAAGATTATCTATTGAGTCGTCCTCGGTCAATACGACATTAAATTACGTATTTATCACTGAACTGACTGACATATCTACAGATGTCATCAAATAGTTCTCAGTCACAGAATTGGTGCCTTGAAGATCGCAGCTTGCAAAATTGGACAGCAAAACAAGGGCCGAAGTTAAAATTGAAAACTGGTGTGATGTCTATTTATGGATGGAGTTGATAGCAATCGGTTTCAGATATGCAACAATTGAATTGAAAATTGGATCGCCACTGCACAACGTAACGTTAACAGCACAAACTCCTCGGGTCACTTTGCACTGTCACACTTCAATTCCGACAGAGTGCAAATTTAAGAATAAAGATAAATTAAATTAAAACACGGACACTACTTAACCTATTAATTGCTGCGATGAAACTGACAGTGATATATCAAGAGGTCTGTGTACCCGGCACACATCGTGAAGATAAACGCTGTCAGCGGAGATAACGTTACCGAAGTGACCAGAAATTGGGACCTCTAATAATAAAGTATTAAGGGAATGAAGCGGATCGTCGACATGTTGGCGAACACTCAAACGAAAGTAAATGTGGTGACGAACAGTGCCCCTATTGATTGGACAAACATTTCATCTGATTGGATATTTCACGAGTAAATTGACGACTGCTAGAAACTCAAATTCGAAAGAGATGTAAGAGATGCTTTTCGGCAGATTCTTATGTTAATGGGTATGAAATTAAAAAGTTCTCATTATATGTATACAGGGTGTAAACAGACTCTTCACGAAGCCGTCAACCAAGCATTATGTACATCAAACTAAGAAACTTTACACAAAAATTAGTGCTGGGAAACGACTTTTTTTTTGGGTTGAAAATCACGTTTTACAGTAGGACTCAATGTAACGCACTCAAAACATTGTGCTGATGGATGGATTGAATAGTAAGGGGGTCCTGGAGGTGTTTAAAGTAAAAACCTTACATTAAAAACATGTATTTAAAAAAAAGTTGTGAAAAAGTTGGAACTTTGACCCCCAATATCTCCGTAACTAGAAGGTTCCCAGGTATGATCTAAAACAAAAAAAATATCGCAATGACGGGGAGAACAAGTGCCTTTCGGCTTCGTCAAGAGTCTGTTTACACCCTTTAGATAACATTCATTGCCATCGGAATATAATTAATTGATACAAAAACTACAGTACCAACCTAATAACTAGAAAGATAAACATAAGTTGTATGTTATCTTACTGTTCTAAGAATCTCATTACTCCACGTGGTATTTGTTAGAATTTATATAACTTAACACAAGTAGCATGGAGTCGTTTAGATAATTATTAAAGTAACTATCTCTTGTATAGTAACATTGTTATTACTATGAACTACTTACATTTGTGTTTGGTACTCTGACTCTGTTTTATAAAGAATTTACTATTACAATGAGTGTCTGAGTTAATGTGACAGGTTAAAGGACTTTAAAGTGATGGGCGATTACAGTACTTGACGATAAAAACATTTACAATATGATATGTGTTTATCAATGATTATCTCAGTAAGGAAAAGGTAGGGTAAATAATCTGCAGAATAGATTAAATCGGTTCTATCCGGAAATCGGAGACAAAAATCCTTGAATCATTGCAAATTAGTTCGGAGTCACGTGATTAACCGATGTACAATCGAGAACCGACACTCCCGCCTGATCTAAGCTCATTTTTGCTTGCACTCACGCGCTCTAGCCGGGCGCACAGTGGAACGAATGTATGGGAGCGGTTGGACGTAGACATGTCCGAAAAATAAGAGTAAAATTATGACAAACTAATGATGCCATCTTATTCGATTACTTAATGCCTTCATAAATTGTGGTGATGAATTTCTTCATAACTCCCATATTTCGGGAGTAATTTGAGAAAATGTGAAATTTTACTATGAAAATGAGTGTATCGAGCTCTCTCCCTCCTGATTCCGGGCTTGTTTCAAGTACCGGTCTCTAATATCGTAATGCTATTACTAAGAGCTATATTTAATACTAAGACACATAGTGCGCCAAATGTGCACTTTCTGGGATAAAAGGAAATGAAAATTTAAAAAAAAAAACGTTTTTTCCCCATTTGTATTTACTTTAAACCGCAGACAGACTTATTAAGAGGTCTATAAATATATTATATATATACAGAAATATATATTAACAAAAATATTCACAAGAACTGATGAGAGTATGACTTTTAAGTAAGTTGATAATAAATTACCTAGTTTCATTAAAAGTACAATAAATAATTAAGATGTAAGCTCTAATTTACTAAGTTACACATTTTAAAACAATAACATCATTTAATTATCTTCGTCATCATCATCATCATCAATTAATTCAAATTCAGAATCGATGTCCGCTAAATCATTTATGTTAACAAATTCGATATCACTTTTCTCAGAATCCGTAAGCTCATAAAATTCCTTAAAAGAAGATTTTTTTACAAACTTATTTCCTTTTGGACGGATACTTGTAACAAGTGGATCAGAAGACAGTAAAAGATTGTGCATAATATCTTCATTGCATGAGATACTGCTATGCTTTCGAGAATGCCCCTCTCTATATTTTCTAAAATCTTTATTTCTAGCCTCAGATGCCTCTTCGGATAGAAAACCAATGGGCACAATTGACATGTTCTGAACTATGTCTGGCCCATGCATTAAAATTTTATGAAGTGAAGAAGGCATATAATACCATGGGTATAACTCCACGTAAAGCTTAGCAGTATCAAAGCAGAACTCTCGGAATTTAGTTACGTTGATCTTCTCTCCTGATGAAATACACTGCAAGATCACACAGATTTTTCTTAAAAGCATAGCATCTATTCCGGTCAGTTCAGCAGATTTAGTGTAGTTTTCAAAAAATCTCCTTGCCGAGTTGCCATTGTTGGTGGATCCACTGCCTTGTTTCACAACATCGAGAAGTAAGCCCGTTTCTCTTCTTACAGCCTCTTGAACTCTTTTCTTCCTGTCATCAACTTGCCTTTTTGCTATATCACCCCTTACTTGCCATGATTTTATGTCTAATTTGTAGGAAATGTGTAAGCATTCCATTGAGCGAATCCAAGCGTGAAGGGTGCTTAAGCTATATTTATACAGGTCCTCGTTTGCGTGTTTATCTTTGATTAACTCTAAATTATTCATTTCTTTAGGACAAGCCTTGCATATGTCACACACTGAAGCTGCTGTATCGGATATAATGGAATGAATTTTACCATCAATCATTGTCAACAGCAGTTGGTGTTTGACACTAATTCCATCAGTGATGGTGGATGGATTTAAGGCTTCAATCTCTGCTTCGATTTCAGCCATCTCTCTCTGCACATTTTCTTTGGTTTCCTTTATAAACTTAAACAATATTGGCCGGCAAAATGAAGTGGAAGATGGTCGCTCGTTTTCCCAAATTGTTACACCTTTTGAGACGAGCCGCAGTGGTACAAGACTAATCATAAAATTACTAGCAAGATCGATTTGCTCATCTTCACTCGTCCTTTGATGATAAATGCTTTGGCTAGATGATCCGTCAAAACCCCATTTGCTGGTCAATACGAGCTGTTGATTGGGATCAACAGGGGTTTCTAACGACCTAATAAGTCTTCTTGAGGTTAAATCCATCAAGGCTTGTAATTTGATTTTTGCAGAGCTCTCTGTAACTGTGAGATCTTCTTTGGCCGGATAGCACTTAATTTTTTCTTTAACCAACATGTAGTGTTGAAATCCCGAAGAGTGTTATAGCGCCATTTCGATAAGTTCATCGATACATAAAGAGCCAATGCCTTCAAAGGGGATATTTCCCGTACCTGAATTGATTTACCTTCAATGAAGGCTTTGATTTTTGAGGCCTCTTCTGGATTCTCCGTCAAGTATTTCATAACATAAGCTGTATCGCTTTGTCCTGCCTTTTGAAGCGCCCTTTCGGCCGAAAACATAATTTCAGCGCTGCTACTGCTGCATGAAAGACTATCTTCAGTGCGTCTTCTTTTTTGCCGGTTACTAAGGTCCTCAAAAGATTTACGAGGACTAGGATGTGTACAAGTTGAAGCATCAGATTTAGCAGGAGAAATTATGGGCTCGATGACGTCACTTATATTTTCTGTAGAAGGTTCCATATTTTCATTCTGTAATTCCGGCCATTGAATTGCAGCCTGTAGCCAAATCTCATGTTTCTTCCGAAACTTATCTGTGCTTCTTCCAGACTGTGTCCATTTTGCATAAATGCGGTAGCAAAATCGACGACACCAGTCTTTTAAACTTGTTTCAGCACTTTCACATAACTGAACACAACTGTTATCTTTTAAAACACTGAACAAATAGTTAAAGTCGCGTAAATCTTTATGTGCGCGTGCGCATAAAGCAACGTGAATATCAAGATTTGTATTAAAATTTGGAAAATACATTGCGAGATTAGCTTGGATACAACGAGGTGTAAATCAACACTGATTTTAAAGTTACTAATAGTGACCTATTTATATAAAATCCAGGTATCCCAGGTATCCTTTGTTAAATATTGCAAGGTAATTAGTTATTGTGATAATTAGTAAATGATGCATGCTAAATTAGTGTATTAAGAGCCATTTAGTAATTAAATAATAGCAATGTTCTTATCAGTAATCATTAGTGCATCAGTTTTATATGTAAACCTTAAGTCCCTAATTATATATCCTAATTAGCTTATATCTTCTCTAATTGGCTGCTTAGAAATGTTATTGTAATAAGGTAAACCTTTAGAAAAACGGTTTTAATCAACAAAATAAACAAAAAATAAAAAAATTGTGTTATAAAATAAACATCACTCTTTATCCCAGAAAGTGCACATTTGGCGCACTATGTGTCTTAGTATTAAATATAGCTCTTAGTATTAGCATTATGATATTAGAGACCGCTACTTGAAACAAGCCCGGAATCAGGAGGGAGAGAGCTCGATACACTCATTTTCATAGTAAAATTTCACATTTTCTCAAATTACTCCCGAAATATGGGAGTTATGAAGAAATTCATCACCACAAGTTATGAAGGCATTAAGTAATCGAATAAGATGGCATCATTAGTTTGGCATAATTTTACTCTTTTTTTTCGGACATGTCTACGTCCAACCGCTCCCATACATTCGTTCCACTGTGGGGCGGGGCGCTTCCGCATGATTCAAGCGATTTTTTTTATAACTGATGAGGAGGAAAATGCCCCGACTGTACATCTCATCATTAGATATCGATAAAGAATTTGCAGTTTAGCTTTTTTGGTAAACAGTGGAATTAGTATTCAATATGGTTTGATAGACTGACTGTAAAAGAAAACATCGTGAGACACAAACTCACATCGAAAGCAACATTTGAAAGGCCGGTGCAAAAAAAAAAAGAGGTATCGCCAAAAATAGATTTATATTCCACTTTTGAACAAATACATAATTGCTCAACGTGTACCTATCTGGAATATCAGTCTGGGGACAAATAACGTGTTCAGTTAACGTATATGATAACGTTATCCAAGCCAGCCATCGAGGAAGTGGCGCGTTCTATACTAACACACGTCTGTCATCTTGTACTCATTACTACGAAATACGTGCGTATGAAATTATCTTATGATAACTTCGGCCGTCTTCATAGGGTAGCAGAATTCAAAGCAAACGACGACAATTGAAAAGAAATAAGAAAAAGGCATAACTTAGCATTACACAAAGAAGACAAGGCGGTTCGGTATAGACACAAAACACGAAGTTAAGAGCAGATTTTAAGTGCAACAACAAGATACCAGAAGATACTGACGTAGAGCACAACTTTGTCAAATTATACCAAATGCCACTTATCACCGAAGTTGGCCGTCCACTGCTAAAACAGGCTGATAAAAAGAGGTTCGTGTGAAAAGGAAAAGGTTTTAGTGTCAACCCTCTTTAAAAACAGGATTTTTTGAACAGAATTATCATAATATGATTGCTATCGTCGATGCCAAAAATAGTACAGATATTGCAGTGGTTACCCAATATAACCGTTGCGAACGTATTTCAAGTAAAACAAAGCTGTATTGGTTTGGTACTGAATAGAAGTCCCACAGCCTCGTTTGTGGCTTTCACTTATTTTTTGGTACTTTATTGTCACCCGCAATGCCGCTGAATTCTATTTTCATAGGCGCCGCAATTATTTCTTTATCTACGAAACCCGAAAAATTAACAATCATCCGCAGATATGACTTAGATAATTTTTATTCACGTGAAAAGACACGTGTTTCAGTTATCACCAAGTCTTTGCCATAATCTCAAATTTAGATATCTCGTAAAAACCAGAAATAAAATGAAATGCAAATGATTCACATGGACACGTGATGCGGTGTTGCTAAACTCGTTACTGATATTGTGTTCCATCGTTCAACTGTCTATTGTTTTACGCTCGTGGTTTATATGTATAGACGACATTACAATATTGTCGTAAGTACATATTATGACTATTTGTTTGGACTGAATTTGTACGTAAGAACAAATAATTACAATGAAGACATACTAGATGTCTTCAAAGAGATAATTAATATTTACATTAGAATAGTTGTCAAGGAGTTGTTGAAGTAAAAATAATTGATATTGTTGAGTTAACAGTTTATCACTATAAAATCAAGCGTCAGCCATGCGGCAGCAGACATATCTACGAATGAAAAGAACCCTAATCTCCTGAAGGCCGAGGTAATAATTATGTCTTACAAGAAACGTGATGATATCTTATTTTTTTTTTTATTTGGCTATAATCAAATAATACGAAAAGTATTAAAAAAAAGTGTGTGTGTGTGTGTACTTATGTACACGCGTTAGAAGTTATACTTCTTTTTAAAAAAATTATCTGTCGCCTTATCTCATCCAGCAGTAGATTAAAAATAAAAAACCTAGGCTTGTATATCTGACACTAAGCTAACTTCAGGGTGTATGTTGACTAGCTAACTTCATGCTGTTAAATTTAGGTGTCGGTGTGCGCGCGCATCGTAAAAAATTACTCTCATCATTTTTCCCTAACGCGCCATAAGAAGTATAACTTCAATAAAGCTTTTAAATGATTCTACGTCACGAAAGAAAATACTAGTTTATGTACAGACGATTTAATGCTACAAAAACTGATATTAAAGTGTGTGCTCAAATGATGGATGACTGGATGTTTCTGCTCAAATACATTTGGGAACAATCGAGTATCATTATTCACTTTTCTTTAGGTAATATTCGACGCCTTACTAAGCTAAGGTTGGTTTCTTGAGAAATAAACTGGCTAAGTGCGACTTGGAGTCGCGCACCGAGGGTTCCGTATAAACTTGTAGGTATTTTGTTATTTAACTACATATTTGCGGTTTTCAAATTTTTTCCTTTACATATGCTGTCCTTTCGTGATTCTAGGTCAACAGGAACTACCATACAGGTTTACGACCCAAAACCTATAGAGTACTTCCGGTTGACCTAGAATGTGAATTTTGGTAAAAAGCAAGGTTTACAGCACCAGTAAAGGAAAAAAACCCAAAAATTAAAAAAGTTGATAATTAAGGTAAATTTTGGTACTACAAGTTTTCGCGAAAATTCAAATTTGCCCATATCTTTTTATCGTGTTGACTCAGGACCTTGATTTTCATATACCTAATAGGGACTGTAGACCTCAGTATCTGGTATAAATTTCAACTTGCTAGGTCCACCCGTTCCTCAGAAAATCGGTGGTGACACACGGACAGACGGACAGACGGACAAGAGAGTGATCTTATAAAGGATTCTTTTTTTACCATTTGAGGTACGGTACCCTAAACACGATAAGTTTATTCAATCAATAAGCTGGTCCATTTGAATAAGGCAACTGCGGTAAATTGTATCTGAAAGGAAAAAGATCCAGATATTAAAAAATGTCCAGCAGTGGACGAAACTACCAAAACAAAGGTTATTAAAGTTGAAGATTAAAAGTATCCGGAGACAACGGTCTTGCATTTTAGCAACAGCCTGGTTATGGCTTCAGTGCAATGTTCGATGTTGATTACGCTTCTACGTGTTAACAGAGTCGCTAACTAAATCAAACATCAACGTTTCAAACCAATCGGGAATGGAACGGATGATAGTATGGAAGTAACTCGTCCTATCACTTAGGCCTAACATTTTACGCAAAAAAGAACACAAGTTTTTCCGCATCGATTAGTCTCCAACACTAATTGAACAAGTACTGCAACGTGAAACAAATGGAGAATACAATTTCCATTAAGAGAAATAGTTTTCAAATTAAATGCATGACGAAGCAAAGTAACCGCGGAAGAATAATGAGTTCTAGAATATTCTAGATGTTCCTGAGCCTCCAGAAGTCGACGGACTGCAATGAAATGCTCTCAGCTGGAACTAACATTGGGGGGCACTCAGACAGCTACATCAAGAAAACTTTTTCCTGTTCAAATTTCATTTTAGAGACATTTTAGAACGAAATACTCGTGAAACTTTATACAGATTGTTTTTATTATTCAGTTGAAATCTCGCTCAGATTTCAAGGAGGCGAAATAAGTTCTTTTGCGTCATTGAACTCTTTATGAGGGACCAGCAGAGATAGCTTTAACTAAGGATATGAGCATTTGAATTGGTACCAATGATAAAAGCAAACAAATTAGGTGCTCCCCCATTAACTGTTCAAAGAAACAACATAAATAGATCTGGTGCCGCTAAATACAAGTTAGCGTGTTGCAGATACAAAGAATTCCAACACCGTATACAATAAAGCTAAATGTAAAACATTATGTTAAACATTGCGATCAAGAAATGAAGAGTACCCAAGATAAGTATCATAATTAAACATGACAAGTTCCAAAAGCTGTGACGATGAAAAGCAGAAAAATTGCGGCTTTTACTCACGAAACCCTCTTGAGAAAATAACCGACTCAGCTCAAATATTATCAAGGGAATAAATAATCAAATCTTGCCATAACATCTTGGAGGTCTCGTTACTTTTCTGCGACAGTAGACGTTGAATATTTTACTGCTGAAAAGCCGAGCCTTTCGGGCAAAAGCCGAGGGTTAACGGCCCATGGCTCCGAGACAATTGACATACAAGCCACGTGTGACCTTCAGAGAGTGGAGTAAATCGCAGCCCGACGCCATATCATAAGCTCCCCCAGACGAAACCCTGAATTTATGCAGACTGTCTGTTTTTTTTTTTCAGATCTGCTCGTCGATCGTTCGTCAATACATAAATGTTCTATAGACTTCACTCTTATTAAGCTCATATTGAATGATGTGTTAAAGACTCATGACATAAATTCAAAGAAACTCCAACTAATATTGATCCAAGCAATGTAGCGAGCAGAAAGGTTCGGGAGAAAAATGATTACACATTTTGACTCGGGCGATAAAAAGCAAAGCTCTATTGAGCTCGCCTAAATACTAATCCCTGTACAAACAATATCCCAGTTTATGAGGCTTAAAGATTATGTTGGCATATTATTATTTAAAATTGATGAAAATAGGCACTTTTGCGTCGGCTGAAACAAGAAAATGAGTTCTGTAGGCTGAGCAAAGGGCGTTACCAACATAATATATATTAGTTCTTTAATATATTCTTCAGTACAAGTTCGTGTAAAATCCCTAATTTCTGTGGACAATTATGAATAAATGCTTTTAAAGGATCATTCTCCTTGAGTGATGGAAATACATATTATATCGACTGGTCTGCACGTATTAACATTTATCTGCAAAAATTTGTCGCCAATTTAGCAACACATCTTACAACGGTCGACTTTACTCTATTAGCATAATGACTTAATGAGTGCTTTTTACAACATAATTATGTAGTCGTCTGTCAAGGGGTTACATTTTGAGCAAGAAGCTCTAAGAGCAGCCTTGTTAGAGCACCATTACTTGAAGGTCAAGGGCGAATAACTCAAGGACAACTTTCTAAGAACCACTAAGTGCTCTGGCCCCAAAATGCTGAAAGAATTAGTCGAAATTAGTGTGTTGGGAAATTCGGCGTAATTTTATGACGCTTTTTGGAGTGTGGTAGAACACAACATAACAAAGACACCAGAGTTCAATAGAATAGAGCTCAATGAATTTGCTTTGCATATATAAAACATAGTTTTTAACTACGTGCTATGCTAAGTGTTTCTACTGTGTTTTCAAAGGGTGTGTAATATATGCCAAAATAACAGATAATATATTATCAGTTGAAATAACGTTCACATGATATAATTTTCATATGCTATAAAAACAAATAACCTAATTTCATGTGATCTAATATTACATTTCGTATTAACTTCTTTTGCTCTAGTACATTTAGTATAACGTTCATCTCATATAATTTTCAACTAGTATATTGTTCTTTTTATATAACGTTCATTTGACCTAATTTTCATATTTACTCATTTTGTGCCCAAATTCTGTAGTGAATAAGTAAATATCAGAAAACATCATACTGTTATAACCTCATCTAACCCAAATGATTCACCAACAATAGAAGGGATCTGGCTAGTGGTCATGGCGCTAATGGTCATGGTTCTAACCTAACCTAACCACTGGTTGGTGGTTCACCCACAAAAGGGGGGATCTGGCACTCGGCGGCCGCTGCCGCGCCACACGCGCTACGCTCGCTCGCCTTCGTGCGCTAATGGTCATGGTTCTAACCTAACCTAACCCAGATGGTTCACCCACAATAGGGGGGATCTGGCACTCGGCGGCCGCTGCCGCGCCACACGTGCTACGCTCGCTCGCCTTCGTGCGCTAATGGTCATGGTTCTAACCTAACCTAACCCATATGATTCACCAACCATAGAGGGGATCTGACGTAGTATATATGAGGTGAATATGAAAGAACAAAAAAGGATATTAATTCGTAGTTATTTATTCATACAAACAATGTTATAAGTAGTAGTAGTGTAGTGTGTGTCAAAATTATATTAAACGTTACTATAGAATTTGAATTTAGCAGGAGCTCGTGGCTAAACAATAACAGCCGCTCGGGTCGATCTTTAGGTTAAGCCGTGCTTGCCTAGGTTGGTCTGTGGATGGGTGACCACCCATTACATACCGAGTTTCCTCCGTGCCTCGGAAAGCACGTTAAGCCGTTGGTCCCGGCTGTCATTTGAAGATCTTTGACAGTCGTTAAAGTAGTCAGTGGCCCAAAAAGTCTGACAACCAGTCTTACCAAGGGGTATCGTATTTCCCAGTAGTAACTGGGTTGTGGAGGTCAGATAGGCAGTCGCTCCATGTAATATACTGGTATTCAGCTGCATCCGGTTAGACTGGAAGCCGACCCCAACATAGTTGGGAAAAGGCGAGGCAGATGATGACTATAGAATTTGAATATTAAACTAACTGAATATTAGTTCAAATGTGCATTTTAGAAAATGTTTATTAAACCATCTAAAATTAGGTAAACTGAAATTATATCAATAATTCATTATATCATTTCATCGTTATACAAAAAAATATATATATTAAATGAAATTAGGTCATGTGATCGTTAGCACTTGAGAATTTAATTAGTTTTCTGGTACAGCTGTTTTAAAGCCAAAGCTGATGAGATAAAAACGTTTGAAAAAACTCTGGAAAGCGGGTTAGGTAATGTGCTAAATGGCCCTGTTTCAGCAAAACTAAGTGTATTCAATATAAGCACTAAAATATAACGGTTTGTTGACAAGTTAGCTAAACGAAACGTTTAATTTCATACATATTTGTAAGCTTTCAAATGTTTACCGCAAGCGATTCGGCGCTTGCTATTACCAAAATTACTTTAATCTTTTTTCGTAAATGTATTAGGGTAGGGGCAAAAAATACCCTTTTGCAACCCAATCAAAAACACGAAAAACTCGGCAGGCTTCTACGTTTAATGAGAGAAAACCACGAGGGAAAACCTTTTGCGTATGACAGAAAGATGTATAGAGGTCATATGCGACCCGCTGGAACAAATGAAACTTAAAAATAGCTGCTGGAAGCCCCAACCAGCTATCTTTTGCTCCATACCGATGAGCAAATGTCACATGCCTAGTCAAGCGTGTAACATACAAAAAACCTCTATGCTAATCACATTTATTCTCTAGCATATTTTTGCCTTTGTATCGACACCAGAGACTCATTTCATTTCGGCATTTTTCCGACATGACTGTTGCCATCTCGGGTCCATAAAAAAAGTTAAAAAATGTAATATAATTCATGTCGCAATAACTCAGCGGGACAGAATGAGATTAAAAGGAATTAATATCCCTGGAGGCTTACTTAAAAGGATCTTTATTCGTGGATAGGAACTGGAGATGATTCATATCAATCGTATTTCATAATATTTTGTGGAGGTTAGTTTCTCGAATAATTAAGGACAGAAATTACTCAAAGACGTAAAAAATATAGACTTGGGACGTCATCAGAAGCTATGAACAAGACGAATGACGGAAGAGTGGAAATGACATCGATATTTCAGTAAACATCTTCAAAGAAACCAAAGTTTGACAGTCGTTACAGGTACTCAGTGGCCCGAAAGTCTGACAACCAGTCTTAACAAGGGTTATCGTATTACCCAGTACTTACTGAGTTGTGGAGGTCAGATAGGCAGTCACTTCATGTAAAATAATGGTATGCAGCTGTTAGACTGAAAGCCAACCCCAACATAGTTGTGAAAAAGGCTAAGCAGGTGATGATAATCTTCAACGAAAACAAAGCAGTTTGAAGCACGAACTAGGCCACCATCATAGTTCCACATGTGGGTTATCAGCAGGACAATAATATAGATAGGAACTAAATTGGAAATTGTGATAAAGCTCGAGAGGTAACACTAACGATAATAATAATTCGATAACTACATATGAACAATAGGTGTACAATAAAGCTAGGTATGTTATGTTTTTAAAACAAAGAGACTTCTGGACGGCTATCTACGACAATACTGCACACGTGTTACTTGTATAAACAAAACAGACACATACTATGTGCATACTGTATGTTACTCACTGTACGTTATACTAGCTTGAAACAATCAATTATCGGGTTTATAGCTCGTTCGATAGAGTACAGAATAGCGTGGTTAAATGTCGGTGTTCGAGCGTTATCGTATTATGTAACAGTGTTCAGTTTGCGCAATAATATACGGTGTTGAACTTTGAAGGAGACATGTAGAAAGGTGTTCTTTTGCGCAAAAAGAAAGTCGCATTCTAAGGCTGGGACATGGCTGGGACTCAAGAATTATCTTGTCACTCCTAAAAGAACAAAACTATGAACAATCTTACCAATTCATCTCCACACAACCAACGTTGTATGAATGGCCTTTCTAAATAAAACATTAAACTTAGACTAAAATGTCGCTAGATACGGGTTTCCGAATATGAAGTGCAATGGTCTTGACATATGCTAATTTTGGTTACCACTCTACAAAATCAAATAAATCGTTTCAATGTCACTAGTTGGCTTAAAATTACAAAAAAAATAGGTGGAGAAGAGATATCTTGGGTTCAGGAAGATCCTCTCTCTCTTTTATCAATGAAAGTTAAATAAACTAACAAATTCAACCCAATAATGCTTGTTAAGATCATAAAAGCTGTCTACATTTTGATCTGCAAACTAGCTACTTACTCTAATGTCTTCACTATCACTACATATTATAAAACAAAGTCCTCCACCGCGTCTGTCTGTCTGTTCACGATAAACTCAAAAACTACTGCATCCATTTTTATGCTGTTTTCAACAATGGATAGAGTGGTTCTCGAGGAAGGTTTCAGTATATAAATTGTCAAGTTTTTATTGCGGGAACGGGATCAACATTTCATGATTATTTTTGGTCGCGATAACTGACATCCACGCGGGCGAAACCGCGGGCATCAGCTAGTCCATGAATAAAATGAATGTCCTCATATCGAATACTATCGATGATGCATCTAAATAGGTTCAATTAAGGCCCATAGTACTACTTAAACGCATTACTGGATGGGTCGGCCCACCAAGACGCTTGGTATTCGACTCAATTGGGGTCAGTTGGCTATTTTAAACGCGTACGATGGAAAATTCTAGTTCACTGTCGAATAATATTATATGGGTTGTTTTAAGTTAAGTAACTACAACAAATATATGTATGTGTTAACTGACTTGGCAACAGATAATACTACCAGCTGGTCACTTCCTGAACGTGTCGTAAGAGATGACTCAAGAATTATATTAGGAAGTACAGCTGCATACTATTGACTAGATCGGTCAAGGTAGTTAGTATTCTGCTATCACCATGTTAGAAGTTATTTTATAGTGTCCTCATCATTCTCCTGCCCTTATCCCAATTTATTTGAGCTCGGCGCAGCATGTCTTCTTCTTCCATACTTCTCTATTACTCGTCATCTCAGCAGTTACCTTCTTTCTAGCCATATCATCCTTATATATCCTTACATATCATCCTTCACACAGTCCATCCATCGTTTCTTTGGTCTCATACTCTTATAGCCATCTAGTTTCATACTCAACATTTTCCTCATTTATTATTTTATTTATTTAAATTATTTACAGTACCAGCTTAATTTTGTAAATAATTCCAGTTGAAGACAAACTTCAATTTAATTAAAATTAGATTATGATGAAACTATTGTTATTAACTATATACCCGTAGACAGTTGTTGTAAACAATACTTTATGTCTACACATATTGTGCATATTGTAATATTACAATCAATATCACTTCAAGTTATGCTTACCGGAACCGTGACAAACTAAGTATTATTCAATTCAAGTGTGACATGGTCTCGTTCACTTAAATTAATAATCTACGTAAATATAAAGGTCCTAATCAAATACAGTCTATGATGGGAGACAATCGAGTACAGCTGGCCTGACCCACATAGTCAATCGCGACACACCTGATACCGATGCTTAAGAAATATAACGGCAGTATAGGACAGAGTTAAGTCGGAAATCGATTTAGGCGGATGGGATTACTAAAGGATAAGAAAGTGGATATAAGCCGAGGGCTATGCATAGATGTATAGGAGTTGTTTTTGATGATGAAAAGAAAAGTCAGTTTCTAGTCATAACATCACGCCTGTAATCCCCGAAGGTATAGGTAGGTAGGCATGAGAGATGTACCTAATAGTAGTACACCCAGATTGCGTCAGTTATGTTTAAGTCCCATTTAATAGGTGGCGAGCCTATTGCCATCAACCGGGCACAAATCCAGGCTCCGTGGCTGCTATTGAGAAATTTCTCAATAAGATTTCGCCCAATCCGGGAATCGAAACATCGAACCCAGGGCCTCATTCTCAGGAGTCTCGAATGCGGCTACCAGACCAACGAGGCGGACCAATTAACTTGTTAGCAACAACAGTAATGATGAACAATTACAGAAAAACTTCCACGCTAATTGGGAAAAAAGAAGGAAACATACTTTATTGGCGGCTTATGCCAAGTCAGCCCCAAAGCTTATCCGAAGATAGTTTATTGCTGATAATCACTACTGATAACTATGTGAACCAATAAATCCTATTTCTACCTCGCAAAACACAAGGATAAATATTGAAGAAGAATCGATGGTCAAGAAGAAGAAGGTTTGTATAAGACCAAATGAATGTCTAAATGCTCAAAGCCAATTTTAAATCGTTAGGGATAAGTGTATTTTGTGGTAAAAGGGTTTGTTCACTTCTCGAATATTCCAATATTTTATGTAGGACAAACATAATCCCCCGACGACGCCGACAATGCTAAAGCCTAAACGCACACTTCTGTATAGCTCATTACTGGTAATGATCGCTCAATTTCGGGGACATTAGCTGTACTTGTATAGGAATATCGGCTTAATTATCATGTGGGCGATCGCTAATCGGGTTACTGTCGTTTGATAAATTAGATCAGGATTTGGAGTACTAACGAATACTAACAAGCAAAATGAGCCCGTTCTGCTGAACGGCCTAATTACGGAAAATGTCTGTTTGGATTTAAGATTGGGTAAGAACTACCGCGATAAATCAAGGAAAACGAGCCAATAAACATCGAACAACTCGAAAAGCTTCATCATATAGATCACTACGTTTCGTATCACTCCATAACGATATCGAAACAGCAAATTAAAGTCAATTGCCAGCCATTGACATCAATTGATTGATTGCAACATTACACGTTTCCCTTGTAATCAATTAATGACTGACCAGGCTTAGGTTTGATACCGTTAGTGCAACTGCCTGAAAGTGGAACGAGAAACTTCGTGAGAAACATCCGCAAGTTAAGATCGGTTCAAGAATTAAGTTGGACAGTTAAAAGTTGCTTGTTCCTTTACCAACTTTTGTCTTTAATTTGAGTTAAGATGAATGCTTTTGTGTATCTGAAAATCTTTCGTCGGGTTGTCTTCATTGTTGGATTCTTTTGCGTATGTTGCGATTAATTCTCTCTTCATCAATGTATCCTTCCGAACAGCGTCAACCATCTCGCATGGGAAGTTCCAGCATTGTCCCTGGAATTTTCAGCTCAGCTAACTGGTGACGTTGGTAGGTACAAAAAAAATGTAGTTACGTTAAAATTTCGTCGTTAGTAATTCCCCATTACTTCCAAACTAGTTAAGGCTCGTTGAACCCGAGATGAGCCGCAGTGCGGCTGCCGCATCGATCGCCAGGCCTATCCCGAACATCCCGGAAACCACCGCGCCATTTAACCTGGAGGCCGAACATGATCCTCCTACACGGATTGTTCTGAAAATTATTGTAGACGGGAAATGGAACGCCTTATCGCTCCTAATATTGCCAAGTGCTTGAGGAAACAAGAACCATTTAAGCAACTACGTGGGTATGCTCTTGTTAGCTTCTGATCTGTTTTCATCGCCATCTAAAAACGATCTTCAAAACCTGTTACGTGTGTGATTATTTTTTTATGATTCTATGAAAAGTAACCATCACTTTGTGCGAAAACACTTGCTTGATTCATGTATTAGCATGTCAGCCGTGAGCAAAATGACGTTTACATTTTTCAATTTAGTTACCCAAGATCGAACAGACATCCGACCGGAGCGTGATCCGTGACTTTGAATATATTTCATTATTTTTATTGTCATACCATACTGAAGTGAACAACTGGTATTGTGACAAAAGTCGGCGCTTCATGGATGTTTAAGTTTACTTATGTTTGAAGCGTGCATTACTAACGCGATTTGTAGAAATCACAAATCCCGAAACATTGAAATCTCCCAAAACCGGAACCATAAAACCAACAGTAACAAATCTACCATCTAATCTACAAGCGAAACACGAACCCTAAATATGTAGAAAGTAATCCAACTTGTGAGTTACAGAGCAAACGTCATTACATTTCCCGTTCATGGTAGGTACTCGTTCCCGTCGGGGTATTCGTCGCAACTTTACTGGCGGTTCATAAAATAAATCAGGCTTGTTGTCGCCAGCGATACGTTGATTTACATCAGATAGAACTCCAGAAGTCACGAAAGGATTTCGTCCGGATTTAGGAACTGACCTGATTCTGAAGTAAATCTTACTGAAGTGTTTGGCAGGACTTTTAGTTTTCTGCTATGTCATGTGACTCATGTGTGATAATGATAACTTTTGAGACTTATCTTTTAAATGGAAAGTCGGTTTAATTTCTAAAATACTACATCGCTTTGTGGTTGTCTACCGTTTTGGACATTTTTACAACTACTTGTTTGGGCATCGAATTTTTCAGTGATACGTCCACGTTCCAGATCCCTTATTTTGTACACTCGTTGTAAATCAAATCCGGCTGTGTTTTTACGGCCGCATAAACAATTCGCTCATCGCCAATTATATCTTCAGCTTAAAAGGTTGTTTACCTGGTCAGTGTTAAGATTTCTAATTCGGTACATACCTATTTACAGTATAATGATTTTCATTCCGTTAAATGTTAATTAGCAAACTCTATAAATAACTCTTACCTCAATCCAATTTATTTTATAAAAGAAATCGTAATTACAAAATGGTAGTCTTAGGTTTTCTCCCACGTTTCTGCCTAAATTCGATTCCATTGGGGCGGTAATTTATTTTTATCCGTTCTGAAGAGTTTTTAATCGTTTAGCGACGAAACATTTGCTGTGACGGGCCTTCGCTTATTAGTAAACAGTATCGCGTTAAGTCACAGCACACGTGATCCGGGCCGCATAATAAGGCGAAATACAACGCGATCATTGTTTCAGCTCTACAACCGTATTCTGTGACACTATACAAATTGCAACACACCTTTGTTACAATGATGTTTGAACTATAGTTACAAGAACTGTTGGATGGTTAGCATCCGAGACTTGACCCGCGAGTAATGAACGCCTCACAGAACATGAAAGCCCTCGGGAGCTAAATTCAATTTCAGAGTTAAAAGGATTGTATGAGTTGAACTGAGCTTTGATTCACTTTCGTGCATTGATCTCTCTTTACGAGATAGAAAAAGTATTGAATCTGTATTGTTAATAAACAGATTGCTGGACATTGATTTTTTTATGAATATGTTTACATAAAAAGTTATAATTTGATTATGTTTCAAACTCAAACTCAAAAGCATTTATTTCAATTAGACCATAATAGGCACTTTTGAATGTCAGAAAAACAAAGAAGGCTAAGCTACAGTCACAGACACAAGGCATAATATAACTTGTGAAAGTACTGTAGGTGCCCATTCCAAAGCGTAGATCTCTATGGAGAAGAATGGGCAAGAAACTCCTTGGACACTCTTTTCAATCAAAATATTGTTACAAAATCTTGGTTACGTCATTCATGTTGAGATTATACATATATGTGAGAACGATGTAGAAATACGTGCACGTAAAGAGCGTCCAGAGTAAAAGATTATATCAACAATTTAAAAACAAAGTAAGTAGTTAAAATAAACCGTGGCACCTAGAGATGACTAGTCCGAACTAACAGCGCCCGTACACGAACATGACGCATGGATCAGCCCCATTCAGCTCAACCATATTGAAGGGAGCTAAATGACCCGACACACCCGCCACTATCAGCGAGACATTTGAGTGAGCATGACATAGCCACCAGGGCAAATTCAAGTCAATGAAAAAATAACGAAATGTAAATGGTAGCTTTACAGTACATAGTACTCACACATGTGCTATGCAATTATATAATACTAAGATATTGAATCTATACAATGCAAAGATATTATTACAATCTTCTGCAGCTTCCACAATAACTTCACATGGTAATCAATTAGTTTGCCCCTATGGTTGTGGACCAGCATTGAGCCAAGCATTTTTATCATCAATGTAATCCCCCAACTTATAAGATGCTTGCCTACATAATGTTCGTTTTAGACAAGATTTAAATTTCGTCTAATTCAGTTGTAGAATGTGGCGAGGTATTTTATTGTAACATTGAAAGATGAGTCTACTTTAGCTAGCCTAAAACCTGGCTGTACTAGTTGGTCCCTGTTTCTAGTATTATAGTGGTGCCTGCCACTAAACCACTGTACTGTTTCTTAAACCACCCACGCTATTTTTAAAGAACGACCTCGCAGTCGTAAAATACTATTTCAGAACCGTTGTAGCACATTATAATAGCCTTATCAGATAATCCTTTGACAATAAGTACCTTAATACAATTGATTAATATTAACCTAGAATTAACTATTTATACATTCCTACATGCTAGTTGAAAACATTTAGTCAATGGTAATAATGTCAGGCTATGATTTGAGTAGAGACGTGGCCTTCGTTTCAAAGAAATGTGCCGATTGATTTCCGCTAGTTTTGACCTTCACGACCTCGCAGAATTAACACCATGTTATGTCCTGTCGTGAACTCATGAGTATTTGGACCTCATTATACGACATTACTGGCGCATTACAAATATTTGCCAAGAAACTAAACGTGGTAATGAGAGTTATGAATGCTGATAATAAATTTCAAGTGGTGAGTGGTTATCGGAGAGAAAACTAATTACGATTAAACTGTATTTTGGCAGAGATTTAAGTTATTCACTTATCATTTATTTATTACCAAGATAGGTAGGTCTGAATCTCGTAACGAGTACGACAAGAGCTTCAAGGCAATGATAACGTTAACTCAAGATAGTCCTATCGGGGTAATTACCGCGGTATATTCGTCTTTCCAATATACCACCGCACGTAATTTGACAGTTAGGTTAATGCCTACCACGTGACAAAACCACTTTGAGCAGTGCTAAATACCGGACTGAACGTGCGTGCGAACGCGTCACGCTCACGACGTCCGAATCGTCCGATGTAATGGTGTCCGACTGGATGAAAGCAAAAATAAAATTAATAGTCCGTAGGATGATGAGGGAATTTAAACGCGCGCCAAATGCGCAAATGCATGATAACCGCCAAAAATTTCGAGCCATGTTCTAAAATTGATTTTCAAATAAATGTTCTGGATTTGAATTTAGCATGAGCTGATTAAATGTTTTATCCATACGTTCTTACATTGATTAAGTAGAAAACAATATTGTGGTTTCATTAATGTAAGAATGTGTTCACTAAAGAGATTTTGCAGTACATTTAAAACAGACCTCTTTTAAATTTCGATAAAAAAAAAAATAAGAAGTAAGTAACCATAATTATGGATTAAGACAATACCTCTCAAAATAAAGCATAAAACATTTTGAAAAATGCAAAGACAATTTCTTTTTTTATGCAGAATATTATCACAGTAATAAATTACATATAATTATCTCTCTACAGTAATGTAAATGTATTTAAAGTGATAATTACAACAAAATGTGGGTGTAATGTAGGTGTACTAATAGTGAAACAGTAGTATTACTAGAAAACAGTAGGTACTATTTGCACATGGAATGTATACAGGGTGTAAACGGACTCTTCACGAAGCTGTCAACCAAGCATTATGTACAGACGCCAGCACATCAAGCTACTACAATCTGTCAGATTTCTTTACTAGATTTTCAACTTTATCTCTATGACATTAAGTTCAAGGTTGGTTGGGAAAATCTGACAGATTCGGGTAGGTTGACGTGCTGGCGTCTGTACATCAAACTGAGTAACTTTACGCAAAAATTATTGCTGGGAAACGACTATTTTTGAGGTGTAAAATCACGTTTTATGGTAATACTCAATGTAAAGCATTCAAAACATTGTGCTGATGGATGGATTGGATAGCAAGGGGGTCATGAAGGTGTCATAAGTAAAAAAAAATACATTAAAAACATGTATAAAAAAAAACTTGTAAAAAACGTTGGAATTTTAACCCCCTATATTTCCGTAGCTAGAAGGTTCCCAGGTATGGTCTATAACAAAAAAAAATGATCGCAATGACGGGGAGAACAAGTGCCTTTCGGCTTCGTTAAGTCTTTTTTACAGCCGTCAGATTCGGCCAATACCACTCCATTTACAAACGGGACACATGATAAGCTATAAATAAACCGGCTGCAAGATAATGGACTGTGTACTGTAATAGCTTCTAAGGAAGAAATTTTATTTATTTAAGCTTTATTTATCCATACAATTACATACTTAATTTACATAAAAAATATATTATTGTATGGCCCCTGTAGGGTAAAAGGAAGGAAGAAATAATATAGCTCAAATATTAATTAACCTCAAATCTCTCAATGGTCAATTAGGTTTTTTAATCAGGAAAACATGAGATTTATTGCATGTTTTTAGTTTACTTTGAAATCAACTATTGAGTAATTATATTAATTGTTCATTCATGAATCCAAGAATCCATTTTTTAATAATTAGTAATGTTTGTAGTTTCCTACAAAGCAAAGAAAGTACTGAATCCATATGGATCCTCAAAAACATGTTTGAGAACAGCTTGTAAGCAACCTTCACATAGTTAGATTTAGAAAGTGCTGGGCAAAGTTTCCAAATAGATATCAAAGCTTTTTTTATACATTATTTTACATTTATTTCATTGACTCATTTGTTACATAATTTCGAAAAACATAAACAATCTGGGATAACCAACTTATGACATATAGGTACAACTAACTAAAATTGTATAACTTGGAGAAACCTGATTTATTTCTGACTAGACTATAGAGATCATCATCATCTGCCTAGCCTTTTTCCAACTATGTTGGGGTCGGCTTCCAGTCTAACCGGATGCAGCTGAAATACCAGTATTTTACATGCCTATCTGACCTCCACAACCCAGTTAATACTGGGTAATACAATACCTCTTGGTAAGACTGGTTGTCAGACTTTAGAGACTAGACTATAGAGATAAAACCTAATTATTGTGTATGTTCCAAAAAATAAGATGGTAATATTAGAATGTAGATTGGTATCTAGTCAGCTGTTTGCCCCACACAAAAAGGTATAACACAAGGACATGTGTTTTGCCATGCCATTGCTGTAACTTAAATTTTTTGGGGGTTATGGCCTCAAAAAGTGCTATTTTGCAACATTTTAAATGAAACCTATTTGTAAAAAGACATCATTTTACATCGTGAGATATTTTAGGATCGATATTTTATAACGGAGACTTTACAACCCGTGCGCGAATAGTTGAGACCCACGTACAGTACTAAAACTTTTTTTTAATGTAAATAGAATGATAATACCTATCGAATTCATTGAACCAGATTGACAATAAAATATATTGGTTTTTATTTTTTCTAAATTTTATTGAATACTTTTTTATTCTTACTGTATCTTCACTGACGCTCAGGTCACAACATATTGCACACGGGTTGTAGATACGTAATTTCTTGGACTTTAAACAAGTTACTGTCTAGACATGGTAGTAACAGTTCGAGTGCAAGTTATGTGACTAGTATCTTGAATAATTTAATTAAAATTCATGCATGGCTAATTTCACGTTTACCTCATTTCTACCAAAAAATTAAAGAATGCAAAAGTACTTACCAAAATTCTTTACTCGACTGGACGATGCTAGAAAACAGCTCGGATCATCGCAATATTCGCGTAAAATCACTGAACACCAAAAGAAAACAAATGAGTGTCGATATTTAATAGAAATAACAAAAGATTGTAGTAAAATGTTAGGCACTTGGTTTCGTTTTTGATCGGTCAACCGAGAGGCAATGAACTACTTTTAAGTATTATTTTAACTGGAGTTACAACGATAAATACAAAATCTTGTGTATTTTAGTGACAATTTAACTTTATCAAAGCTTGGGTAAAATCCAACAAACCTACAATCCGCAAAATCTTTTCTAAAAAACTTGGACGAGCGAGCGATTCTAGAGAATGGAAATGAAATAAATAAAGAGAGCGAACAGCAGTTCAGCACAGCAGGGCAAGTGTGTGAACGAATGACTCGATATGGTTCAACGACTCGATGCTCGATGCCTAGAAGTAAACAATAAATATTCGCCTAACTGAAAGAAAATTCGATTTTAAAATTATTAATATCTCGTAGTTATTATTTTCGTTTGGTGTGGTTTATTTAAAAACACCTTTTTATTGTTGTTTTATTTAAAGACATTGTTTTTTTAAAGTCTGTAGTTTGGTCTAGAATATCTTCCAGAAACGTCATTAAACGTTTCGTTATGCTGACCTGTTAGAATACCGAAAAGTTTAGCCGAGTTGACAGCTAACTAAACGTATATTATTTTTGAATTTCCAATTCCAACCGCTGCATTGTTTGAAAAGTGATCTGTGATTTTAATTGTGCTTTTAACCTTTTTTTTAATTAAGTATTTCAAAAATGGCAAAGCCCACGCTAGAAAGCCCTCCTTTATTTTTAGTTGAAGAAAGAATGAAAACATTTAAGAACTGGCCTTTTAACGACAAAAATAAGTGCAATGTACGGAACATGGCAGAGGCCGGATTCTATTCAGTAGCAACGGGCGTCGACGACTCTGATGCCGCCAAATGTTTCCTCTGTGGCAAGGAGCTGGATGGATGGGAAGCTAGCGACGACCCTTGGGCGGAACACAAGAGCCATGCTATGAAATGCGCCTTCGTTCAGCTGGGAAAGAGGGAGGATGATCTGCTGGTTGGTACATCATATACAAAGTGGCTTTTACTAGCTTAAGGTGACCCTCTGGCCCTATGTAGGAGAATATCAGAAGGATTAAGTTCCTAAGGAGAGGTTTTACTTTTGAAAGTACCTAAAATTGCCAATTACCCTATTGTTTTTGTATGCATAAAAAGTTCTTTGGCACAACAAGCCCTTGTAACTTATAGTAATTGTGGACAGCTTACACTTTTTTGTAAGATATTTGACCCTTTATTACTTTCTAGATATCCCAAAACCTATTAAAAAAAGTTGCAGTTTTACCCAAGTGTCATTTTTTTTTATCTTTCCAGCTCTCCGAATTCCTGTCAGTAATCAAGCAATACATGATAAATGAAACTAAGCGCATTGCCGAGGTTGCTAAGGAAAAGGTTGATGAGAAAGCCAAATCTGTCCGCAGAAGATGCCTAGGGCGGAAATGAAACTATAACTTGATAAAATGATGTTAACCAATAATATTAATTGACAGCGCCTACCCTGGTGACTTGAGAAAATGATTATGATATTGACTGAATGTATTTGTATTAATAAAATGTTTATGAAACTGTATTTTGTGGTTTATTTTTATTTGAAAAGGATATTCCCGAACTCTGATTAGGTTTTCTCACTATTGTTAGTAATAACTGATAAACTAACATCTTATTAAAAAGAATATTGCATTCTTTATCATAGAGAAACATGAAACAAAGCAAAAGGAGTATTTTCTGTATGATTGGATACCTCTATGGTACCTTGTAGCTCATGGAAACAGTCAGTAATCATGACAACTATGTGACAGAGTTTGTTTACAGGTTGCCTAGCAACCATCATAACAAACACTCAAGTCTTCTGAACTGACAATACATATTTTCTATTTCGTATTTTATTATACAAATATATTATAGTATACGTGACAATAATAGATAAGACTGAAATAAAGTTAATAAAATGGCTGATGTAAAGAATTTGGAATCATATGCTATCATTGGATTTGATGGTATGAACTTGTTTGCGTGTTTGGAAACTTTTTATGGAACTTTGTAACAGCTGTTGCTCAATCATGCTTCTTGCAAATACTTTCAGTTTTTCTTAAAATAACTATTTTCAGTATTCTCTAATCAACAACCTCGTTAGTGGAGTGGGGTTGCAAAAGTTACTGCTGAGGTGGTCACGCGTTGAACAGTGTTATGGCGTTGTGTCAAGTTTTGCTAAATATGCTGAATATTTGGCGAAATGTAGGTGTATTATATGTACACTTCTGCCCAACACTTCGTGAAATACTGGCGTGGTGTTTCTTGGTTACCTTCATAATTATATTCTGTGAGCCAAAAATATGTTCAAACTTCTTTTAAACATTTTACAGGATCCGCCATCAGAAGTTTAAAAGTCCACCCGGACAGTGAGCACATTGTCTACCCGATGGGCAACAAGGTCTGCATCCAGGAATGGAAAACCAAGAAGATGTACTTCCTCAGCGGCCACACCAACAGCGTCTCGACAGTCGCTCTATCTCCTAAAGGCACATTCGTGGGATCAGGTCAAATAAACCACATTGGATTCAAGGCTTCTGCTAAAGTGTGGGACTTTAAGAAGAAGGTTCAAGTTGGAAGTCATGAGTTGCATAAGGCAAGTTAATCCAGCCTACTTTTTATATTTCTTTGATTCTTATTTAGATTAAGGTTTTGGTGTGGACGCTGTTTGCTGGAAGGCACAGCGTAGCTGGATCAAAGATCTGGTAAAGGCCGCCAGAACTCACATGCCATTCATCTCACTTCACTTCACAACTACATACTTAATTATGTTGGGATTGGAGGGCATGACCTACTTGTTCTCAGTTCGTTTCATTCACGACTGTCGTAAGAGTCACTGAAAATCGAATTGAATGGCAGATGATTGAAGAGGCCGTCGTCCAGCAGTGGACTGCTAAAGGCGGATGATAATGATGGCACAGATTATCGGGCTTTACACTTGCTTCTCTTTCCCTTGACCAGGTCCGCGTAGAAGCTCTGACCTTTTCGTCAGACGAGCGCTACATGATATCCCTAGGAGGTCGTGATGATGGCTGCGTGGTCCTTTGGGACTGTATCTCTGGCTCCGCTACTGGCACCGCAGCAGCTGCCAAGCTGACCACTGGAGACGCCATGACGCTGACTGCGCTGAACTTGAGAATAAACTCTTTTGTTACGGGGGGTGATTGTGAGTACCTTCCAGTAGGTTTTTCGTGTTGGAAAGATTAGCCACTTTCCAAGGTTGGAAGCAAATATGATCTCATTGACCGATGGTTGTTCAACAACTGCATGTCTGCATCCGATCAGTAGGTACTACCTCTCCTCATATTTTAACTAGCTGATTCCGAGCACACACGTCAAGCCACATTTCCACCGCAAATACCTACCTAAAAAAAGAATAGAGATTCCAAAACTATTTAATTATATAGTATATGTGACAATGGCGTTCAAAATGTTAAGGTTCACAAGAAAAAAACTGGCCTAGAGCGAGTCGGACTCCCGCACGAAGGGTTCCGTACCATAAACCAAAAAAAACACGTTTCTGGCTGTCTGTCATCAGGCATGTGTATCTCATGAACCGTAATAGCTAGACAGTCAGTCAGTCGAGATATGAGCAACAACCTGAAAAAAAGTTACCTTCACCACCCTACACCCTCAGCACACCCCCCACCCTTGAGGACTTTTAGTATGTTCATCTGGATAACGCAAGGTATAACTGTAGGTACCAATTTACAAAACTACACGAATTATTTCCCCTGATTTTATTAATTTTCCTATACTAATTGTTTCCATTGTGTTCAAGCCAACCTAAGAGTGTGGAACATTCGGGCTGAGAGCAAGAATCTGGACGTGGTAGATGTATCTCTGGGCAAACTCCGGCGTACCGTCCGCTGCATCGTCATCAATAAGGATGACACCTATGGATTCGCGGGGACCACGTGGGTTACTTTCACTTGTCATTAATTGTTAGGTAACATAGTATCTAACCAGCTTTGAATACGGGGTGTAAATAGACTCTTAACGAAGCCATCAACAAGCATTATGTACAGTCAGCGTCAGAGAAAAGGAACCCCCCAAGTCTTTAAAGAATATCGCCCGAGCGACGGCGGGCGCGTCACGTGACTCTGGCCCCGAGCAGCTCCCTCCCCCGCCGCCGCACCCATCTCTGCCCGAGCATCCGCCGAGTCGATTCAAATATTATTTGCATGTTTTTAATAATTATAATTATGGTATTTTCGGATTCTGGCCGAACCAAGATAACTTACAAAAAGACACTATACGTGGGGTTAAGGATACGAACCCACATCACTAGGCGCCAGTGGATTATTTAGACCGTGCCTTATACCACTAGGCTATTGGCTCAATTAGCAATCGCAACGCAAATTTGAATAGCATTACTCCTTTTATCTAACAA
Organism: Lycophotia porphyrea; assembly: GCA_950005105.1. Classification (NCBI taxonomy): domain Eukaryota; kingdom Metazoa; phylum Arthropoda; class Insecta; order Lepidoptera; family Noctuidae; genus Lycophotia; species Lycophotia porphyrea. The sequence goes on from OX465389.1 coordinate 1,350,382, forward strand.
GATTGTTAACGGTCTAATCTCCTAGATATTAAGGTTTAAATTTCAACTTCAACCACTTGTGATAATATTAGCACCTTACCGTCTTGTTTTACAAAATGCAATACGTAACTCCTCAGTTAACTAAAAGATAAGGTTCAAATTAGCATAGATTTCTTGTTTGGTTGAATAGAATGTGCTCGATTCCGATTGTTGCACTACCGTAATTTTACTTCAGAAGCTTAACTGCTTTATGAACTGCAAGTTAAGGTTGAATTTAAAATACTTCTTTGCCTTATTAACTAAACTGTGATTGAGGGTATTTATAATTAGATAAATAAATGAATATTGTTTATGCAACATGCCTTATAGCTTTTCTTACAAACCTCAAACCTACTTTAACATTTGATTTCTTAAATAATAATTACTTAACGAAAATCACCTAATCATCTATTAAAGAAACTAAAAAAAAGAAAAAAAAAAACATCCTCGGATTTGAACTCGTGACCATTGCATTGCTGAGCAGTAGCCTTAACCACTAAACCAACACGCCATTTACGTTACACTACCAAAACTTAAAATGGTTTGATGTCATTACCAAAGGGGTTTCCTTTTCTCTGAAGCTGACTGTACATCAATCTAAGTAACTTTACGCAAAAATCAGTGCAGGGAAACGACTTTTTTTTTGGGCTGAAATATCACGTTTTACAGTAGGACTCAATGTAACGCTCTCAAAACATTGTGCTGATGGATGGATTGAATAGTAAGGGGGTTCTGGACGTGTTAAAGTAAAAATCTTACATTAAAACGTGTATTTAAAAAAAAAACTTTTGGTAAAAGTTGGAATTTTGACCCCTAATATCTCCGTAACTAGAAGGTTCCCAGGTATGGTCTAGAACAATAAAAATATCGCAATGACGGGTAATGCCTTTCGGCTTCGTTAAGAGTCTGTTTACACCATTTATATCGAGTGACGGCAACGGTGCCAAATCGACTACCGGTACATCGAGGTGTTGAAGTGTTTGTACAAAAACGCCACCATGTCAGTTTGACTTTAGGACCAGACCTCGGAACCTATCCTTCTGCAGCGAGGTGTGAGACAAGGAGACGTCATATCTCCGAAACGGTTCACCGCTGCACTGGAGGACGTCTTCAAGGTTCTAGACTGGAGAGGGCTAGGCATCAATGCCAATGGCGAGTACATCTCTCACCTTCGGTTTGCCGACGATATAGTGGTTATGGCTGAGACCATGGAGGACCTCAGTACAATGCTCGATGACATCAGTAGAGCTTCCGAAAGAGTGCGTCTTAAAATGAACAAGGACAAAACCAAGGTCATGTTGAATGCCTATGTAACACCCACTCCTGTCAAGATCGGAGACTACCATCGAAGTTGTAGACGATTATGTCTACCTGGGACAAACGGTCCAGTTAGGTAGGTCTAACTTCGAGAAAGAAGTCAATCGTCGAATCCGACTCGGCTGGGCAGCGTTCGGGAAGTTGCGTGGTATCTTCTCGTCCAACTTACCGCAGTGTCTCAAGACGAAAGTCTATGACCAGTGTGTGTGGCCAGTGATTACATACAGGACCGAAACGTGGTCGGTCACAATGGGCCTCATCAGAAAGCTTAAAGTCACCCAAAGGGCAATGGAGAGGGCTATGCTCGTAGTTTCCTTGCGCGATCGAATCAGAATTGAGGACATCCGCAAGAGAACCAAGGTTACCGACGTAGCCCGAAGAATTGCCAAACTTAAGTGGCAGTGGGCAGGGCACATTGATCGCAGAACGGATAGCCGATGGGGCCGTAAAGTTCTGGAGTGGCGACCGAGAACCGGAAGACGTTGCGTTGGAAGGCCTCCCACTAGGTGGACCGATGACCTGGTGAAGGTTGCGGGGATGCGGGACCGGTCAATGTGGCGACACTTGGGGGAGGCCTATGTCCAGCAGTGGACTTCTTTTGATGATGATATCGCGTCTATATATATGTCGGTTTATCATGTGAGACCGTCGCTTTCAAGAGCTTGATAATAAGTCTTAATAAAATATATATAGGCCCAAAACTTTAGCTTGTAGGTACAGTAGCGACACGTCAGTAATAGCAAAACCTCATCATTGTCATCATCCTCGTACTACGCGTCGGCGTCGTGTAGCTTACTGTGCCGGCCGATATACTTTAATGTTAGGTGCCACTTCACGACTAGTTCTACCTAAGTATGTATTATTTTAGAGCAGCGGTGGCCCAGTGGTAGCGACCCTGACTTACGAACAGTAAGTCGTGGGTTCGAACCCAGGCACGCGCATTACTTTGTGTAATTTATTTCATCACCACTGCTCTCAAAAACGGTGAAGGAACACATCGTGAGGAAACCGGCATGTCCTAGAACCAAATATTCGAAGACATGTGACATCTACCAATCCGCACTGGGTCCGCGTGGTGGATTATAGCCCATTCCCTCTCTAAGAGAGGAGGCCTGTGTCCCAGCAGTGGGAACATTATAGGCTGATGATGATGATGTATTTCAAAAATACACTTTTTTTCTGTTACTTACTGCATAATTAGCCAAGTGTTCGCAAGTGCGACTACTGAGTATGAGGAAAGTGCTAGTGGGTTGTTCCATGAGGAATTTAATTTCCGTAGTTGACACGGGTTTTCTTTTTTCACCTAATAGGCTGGTTCCTGGCTCCCTATTAAAACAAAACTGGCTAAATGCAGGTGTACTATTAGGTACTTCACTTTTGCCTGACCCATCGGGGATTGCAGGAGTAATGTTATGCACCTATACCTACTTATTTTTCTCTTGTAGCACGGGTGACATGATAAAGTTCTCAATAAACTACCCGTCTGACCCTAACGCTTCGGTCGCCATGTTCAACCCTGCGCTGCTGGGCTGCCTCGCCAAGTGCGGGCCTTGGAAAAAGGGCAGGAGACCAGAGTCGATCTGCTACAGTCAAGGTTTGTATATTGCAAATAAAATTTACGAGATTTTTATACCTTTAGATGATATTATAAATGCGAAGGTAAGTTTGTTTGTTACCTTTTCAAGCCTAAACCACTGAACAGATCATTCTGAAATGTTGCGTATACGTTGTCAGGAACAGAAACGGATATAGCGAGAAGAACAACAATAACGTTCTTATGATAATAGATGGCGCCACGTGTCTTTCGAATCATGATTGATTTTTTTCTGGGTGATGAATCGACTGTCAAATTTTAAATTAACGCGAGAAAAGCCGCGGGCAAAAGCTAGTATGTTATAACAATCTCGTATTAGCTAGAGCTATCAATTCAATTCATTTATTTAGTCAGACAAATAAAAATATCTATAGAGTCATTCACACAATTCAACAAAACATAAAAATAATAAATCACATATTTAAAATCAAAATACATACTTATGCAATTAAAATAATAATTTAAAATAACAAAATAAGAAATAAAAAGGAATGATGATGTGTCTCTTCTCTCTAGATCTGAGACACATCTCTCTAGATCTCTCATCTTCAATGCAATTAGGACACAGGTTGGCCGAAGCAAGGAAAACCTTTTCTGGTAGAGATTCATAGATGACTCTGCCCAGCACGCGTAGCATGACCACCGTAGAAACGGGTTTTATCGACGGAAGAATCGATAAAATGACAGATTTCTTTTGTTGATCACTATATCGATTCTTTCGTCGACAAACCCCGTTTCTACGGTGGTCATGCTACGCGTGCTGGAGTGTAAACGTGGTGCTGTCCCACAAACGATGGGACACTGGACATCGTGTCCTGCCTATCCTGTTGTTTGCACATCACAGGAGCTGATGGAAGCTACTGAAAGTGGCAAACTCATCGCCAAATTTTGGCCTAACTGAATTTAAATTGTCATCGACACGCTGAGAAGAAGAATGCAATTAGCGAGACATAACTTTGTGGAAATCGGGGCTTATTATGAACTGCCTAAACTAGTGGAAAATAGTTTTCTTAACAATTTACTAATAATCAGTTAATTTTTAGCTAATGGTGCCTTTAGTTAAGAAGAATTGTCTTACAGGAATCGAAGCAATCCTTATAATGGAAGACGGTTGCCTCATCGTGGGCTCTGGAGACGGCACCGTTGATATCCTGGACGAGATCAATTGGAAAGGGACCTTTCCTAAGGGCAAGATACTTGACCCTAACAAACCTCATTTTAAAGCTGTAAGTACCTAACTTTGATACTTCTGTTCTAAAATGCTTTTCCGACAATTTGTGAGTGCTTTTCAGGGTTTCGTTGCCAAATGCAAAAAACGGAACTCTTTTAGATTCGTCCTGTCCAACTGTCTGTCTGTCCGTCCGTCCGTATCACTGTCATTCTACTCCGTGATTGTAGGCACCATACAGTTAAAATTTGGAGAATATGTGTCTTCTTTAAACTGCTATTCAAAAGTGATTTGAAATAAAGAAAAGAATATGGGTAGCCCTCCATACAAGAAAGTGAGGGTTCAAAAAAAATCTACGCATACAGGGTGAATTTTTCAATAGGGCGTGGATGGCCAAATCGGAAACTATCAGGATGGGACAAATGCTCAAAGGAGTTTTTCGAATCTGATTTGAGTAGGTACTGGGTAATACGATACCCCTTGGTTAGACTGGTTGTCAGATTGTTGGGCCACAAAGTACCTGTACCGACTGTCAAAGAACTACAAATGACAGCCGGGACCAAAACGTGCTTTCCAGGCACAGAGGAATCTGGGTACATAATAATGGGTGGTTCCATCCACGGACCGATCTTGGCAAGCGCCGCTTTACCTGAAATTCGACCCGAGCGGCTGTTATTATTTAGCCACGAGTTCTTTCACCAACTCATCCTTAATTTCAGTTAAAGTCCACGAAACTGCCGGGCTGCATAACTTCCCTGGAGCTGATGGAGTCGCCCGCGCTGCGCGGCAACAAGCGGCTGCTGCTGGCGGGCACGCGCGGCTCCGAGATCTTCGCCATCAACGTTGCCACCTTCTCGCCCGTGCTCGTCGTCACCTGCCATCGCTGTGCCATCAATGATATCGCGTTTCCGAAGTAGGTTTTTAACGGCTCAGAGATGATATTGCTTCGATTTTTCCTGGCTGTCAAGTCGACCGTCACCCGCTACGTAGATAGGTGGGTAGATAGGTTTTTCAACCTAACTAACTGACTTTTTGACCATTCAAAAATGGGAGAGTATCAGAGTATGTCGCATTTACGTCGAAGTCGTACAAGTCGAGTCGTCCGGACCGAAACGAAGCGAATGATGTCTTTATCGTTTTTATTGCTAGGACATAAAGCTGATTTTTCCCTTACTGTCGGCTCAAGCCGACAGTAAGGGTGGCCACTCTCTATAAATAATCGAAAATTCAAAGATGCCGCCATTATTTCTACGTCCGTCCCATTACAGGGGCATGTCCGGAGTGTTCGCGACAGCTGGAACCGGCGACGTCCGCGTGTGGTGCCTCGAGACCTGCCAGGAGCTGCTGAGGATCGTGGTGCCTAACTTTACTTGTTCCACTGTCCTATTCTCCGGGGACGGCAAGTCGATTGTGTCAGGTATATTTACAAAGAGAAATAGATCTTAGACCTGCCGCAGCGTATGTATGTGCCACAGAACGGATGGCCGATGGGGCCGAAAAGTTCTGGAGTGGCGACCGGGAACCGGAAGACGTTGGATTGGAAGGCCTCGCAGTAGGTGGACCGATGACCTCGTTCAGGTTGCAGGGATCCGCTGGATGCGAGACGCACGTTACAGGACCGGTCAATGTGGCGACACTTGGGGGAGACCTATGTCCAGCAGGATATTACGCATGAACCTGAAAAAATAAATTGTATGGTTGATGTATTGGTGGAAATCACTTTAACGATGACCTTAAATATTCCTAATATTTAAGGTCTTGGTTAAAGTGATTTCAACCAACCTTTTGATTTCCAAGATTTAAAAAACTATTGGTTGGATTTAAACATAGCATCTGATGGTATAATAGGTACACCCACATTTAGGAATTATAATAAAGTCCCAAGTAATTGGCGATTTGCCTGTCCAGACTCCGAGTTGCTTAAAATTACCGACGGAAAGGTCCATCAGGATTTTTTCACTAGCAACCAGGACTAATGATCGCAACATAACGCAATATACCTATCCACCATCACCTATTCTCAACTATTGGTTACTAATCCCCCTTAGGCTGGAACGACGGCAACATCCGCGCCTTCACTCCTCTCACGGGGCGCCTGATCTATGTCATCTTTAACACACATAACAAGGGCACCTCGGCGCTGGACATGACTTCTGACGGCAGGACTCTAATCTCGGGGGGTTGTGAAGGACAGGTATGTAATATGTTTATGTACGCACTATTCACCCTGACGACTGACGAGACTTCTTCAACCAAAAGAATATAAATGTTACACTGAAAAGTGGACCAAAATATGACTAGTCGGTCTGTATTTTTTTGTTTGGGCAACCCTATCGAATATTGGATCGTATTTTTTAGCAACAGTCTTACCAAGGGGTATTACCCAATACTAACTAGGTTGTGGTGGTCAGATAGACAGTCGCTCCATGCAAAATATTGGTATTCAGCTCCATCCGGTTAGACTGGAAGCCGACCCCAACATAGTTGGGAAAAGGCTAGGCAGATGATGATTTTTTAGCAACAGCTAAAAGTTAGGAGCTCCTGACTAAATAACAACAGCCGCTGGTGTCAATCTTCAGATTAAGCTGCGCTTGTCTAGGCTTCTTCATGGATGGGCGATCATCGATTACATACCGACTCCGTGTATTTGGTCCCGGCTGTCATTTGTAGATATTTGACAGTCGCTACAATTAGTCAGTGGCCCAAAAGTCTGACAACTAGTCCTAATAAAGGGTATCGTAGATATTACCCAATACTAACTGGGTTGTGAAGATCAGATGGGCAGTCGCTCCATGTAAAATACAGGTATTCAGCTGCAACCGGTTAGACTGAAAGCCGACCTCAACATACATAGTTAAGAAAAGGCAGATGATGATCTTTTAGCAACAAGTTAAATGAATCCGATGATTCTCCTTGACTGCGAAGGCGCATATCAATTATTGCTTATATTAGGTTAACCGTTGTCCCGCTTGGGGACGACGACGGTAGGAATATGTGGGAGACTCTGCCCACATATTCGTACCGTCCTCTCTTTATTTCGCCTTTTTCAGCCAATTTGGCAAAAACGAGTCCAGATCGTCACGGCAGCTTTACTTTTACCCGTCTCGACGATGACGCCGCTGAAAATATGATATAACAATTTTTTCGTGACGTGTTTGCCTGTTTTCGACTTCAATGTGGTAATAGCGTTGTATAAACAACCGCAGGTCCGCGTATGGGACATAAAACCAGAACACCAGACACTAAAGAAGGTGCTGAAGGAGCACAAGAGCCCCGTGTCGGCCATTCAGGTGTCGCCCAACAACACCGAGGCCGTCAGCGCCGGCACCGACGGCTCCTGCATCATTTGGGACCTGGTGTGAGTCAGCTTTCACCAAATACTTATAGGCTGTAGAAAAGAAGGACGAAAGAATAGGCACTGATCGCTCCTGCGTCGTTTATGGCTCCTTGCGTGAGTTAGCTTTCAACTTTTACTATTGCTGATCAGGGCCGTGGGCTGGATAAAACTTGATGAGCATGCATCATAACTTTGAAGATTCACCAGAGACGGTTCAGCGCTTTGTCCATAGGTTTTTAAATGGATCAACCCAACTGCTTTCACAAGCCAAACTTTTCTCTAAATCCGTCAACTCAATATCTGAGAAATATGTATTTAATTTTGGTTAGTATACAGTACTAAACAGACTCTTCACGAAGCCGTCCACCAAGCATTATGTACATCAAACTAAGTAACTTTACGCAAAAATTTGTGCTGGGAAACAACTTTTTGTTTGGGCTGAAAAATCACGATTTACAGTAGAACTCAATGAAACGCACTCAAAACATTGTGCTGATGGATGGATTGAATAGTAAGGGGGTCCTGGAGATGTAAAAAAAAACTTGTGAAAGATTTGGAACTTTGACCCCTAATATCTCCGTAACTAGAAGGTTCCCAGATATGGCCTAGAACAAAAAAATGATCGCAATGACGGGGACAACAAGTGCCTTTCGGCTTCGTTAAGAGTCTGTTTACACCCTTTATAAATCATCTTCGTTTAACATTGTTTCTCTGCTATTGTTAAAAAGCTCCTATTCTTGTTCAATCATGTGTTTTTGTTTGGCAGTTCCCTATCCCGTCGCCAAGTGATGTACGCGAACACGCTATTCATGTGCGTGTGTTTCGAGCCGCACGGCTGTCAGCTGCTGACGGGCGGGTCCGACAGGCGGGTCGCGTACTGGGAGACGGGCAGTGGCAACCTGGCTAGAGAGGTCAGGGTTTATTCATTCTAGCTTACGCTCAAGACGATGGGTTATTCTACACGAACGACTATTGGGATAACAAGTATAGGTAGGTATTCTATGTCCTGATCAAGTTCATAATTAACCTGTGTGCCAATTTATTGACATCCGTTCGGGCAGATATGGTTTCGGCAATTTGACGGCTAAAATGCTTCCTCTCCTATTCTTAAGTAAATTTTTTAATCATAGTAAATTATTTTTCAGCTGGAGGCAAGTAAACTTGGTGCTGTGAATGGTATTCACATCACGCAGAATGGTGACCTGTTCGTGACGGGAGCCAATGATCAAACGGTTAAGGTAAGTTATAAACGATCATGATTGAGAGGTTTCCGCGGTTTTGTGCCGTAACGAGTGTTATAAAGAGGCTTTCACAAAGGTATACAGGATGAATTTTTCAAGTGGGCGTGGATGACCATATCAGAAACTATAAGGAATAGTGAAAAATACTCAAAGGATTCTCGAGCCCGATTTTGACGAAAACAAAAACTGCATTATTACATTTTTTTTAAATGGTCAAGTGCGTGTCGGGCGACAGACAATGTAGGGTTCCATAGTTACCCATCAAATATGCGGACACTTCCTTCGGTCCGATTTGCCTCCGAACAATGATTTTTTACTGTAATAATAAAAAACAAACTTATATTTGCAGTTAAAAAACTCATGCCTTGGTAATTCGTAGTAACGCTGATTGCGCCGAAAAGTCTTGATTGACTGACTGAAAGAACAATATTTTTTTATGTTTCTTTAGAAAATCGAATGTTGGATACTTACATTACAAACGAATGCTTCAGTGCTCCAGCTATTGCGCAGCGTTACTTCTTTGGCGCTTGAACATTTTAACATTGTCAATATCTTTTTGAGTTGTTGGTAAACGTTTAAAGTTTATTTATAAAACAAGATGGCCGACTTCGTTCCGGCTAAAACCACGCGCCAAAAGAACCATAGAGCACCATATTCATGATTTTATAGAAATGATGATATACTTGTCTTTTCAGCTGTGGAAGTACCAGGAGGGCATATACACGCACATGGGGCTGGGGCACGCGGGCGCGGTGACGTGCTGCCGCTTCAGCCCGGACGCGCGCTTCGTGGTCAGCTCCTGCGCCGCCGGGAGCATCATCGTGTGGCGCGTGCCGCAGGTACCAGGCGCACATCACACGCGTGGACCTTGTTCATACCATTACCACACATAGTGTTACAGTTACACACTTATATTAGCTATGATTTTGCATTACTGTCAAAATGTATCAGAAATTTGGCAGACGTTTCTGTTTATAATCTGTTACTTTATGAGTGTTTTGGTATACTAATAATTTTCAGTGTTATTTTTTATGGTTCCGTACGCAAAGGGTAAAACCCTATTACCAAGACTTCGCTGTCTGTCCGTCGGTCTGTCTGTCACCAGGCTGTATCTTATGAACCGTGATAGCTAGATAGTTGAAATTTTCACAGATGATGTATTTCTGTTGCTGCTACAACCGCAAATATTAAAAATATAAATTATTTAATATTTAAAGGGGGCTCCATACAAGAAACGTGTTTTTTTCTGTTTATGGTACGGAACCCTTCGTGCGCGAGTCCGGCTCGCGCTTGGCCATTTTTATATATTGTCGTGTCATTCAACTTTGGCCCTTCAATAAAATCGAATAATAACCCAAATCTATTAACAGATATGAAAGCAATGTATTATTACAACAATGTAATGTGAATGTAATGTGCATATGTAATGTAATGTGTGTGTAATGTAATGTATAAATGTATTATGCTATGTATTATTTGAAAGCAATAACAAAGAAAATTGACGATATTATTGCAATCAGATTAAGCAAATAAAAGGTTTTTTACCAAAAATAATAAGCCAAGTTTGAAGACAAGGGTATTGATTTATTGGCTCGATAGATTTTCCAATATAGCCTCTATTGCTCCAGAAAGAGTGCCGAAACGGATTTGCGTTGGGCGCGAAAGACCTTTTTTCAATGCCTCATTTACACAACAAGAGCGAGCTTTATGAACAATATCATGTTGCACTGCAATTTAATAACTTGAGTTAAAAAACATTGTAAACCTGTTCAAACAATTTTCTTTGATAGCAATACATTAGCGCGGCGTCATCGGCCCCGCCCCCCGGCTCCGCCGCCCGCGCCCCCCCCGGCCCGCGCCCGCTGCCGGACGAGCTGCGCCTGCCGCTGGGGGGGGACAAGGCGCACAAGGCTGCCGGGGACCGGCGCTATGTGCCGTCTGCGCCTAACAAGGTCAAGGTATATTAATACACTGGTCACCAAAATTAAGGGATATAAAAAAAATCCAAATTTTTGGGTGATTTTCAACAAGCTGCAACTCCAAGGAAAATGATCGTACAGCAAAAATTTAAAAAAGGAAATTGTAGCTCCAAGTGTCTACATTTCAGATACGACCATGACAATTTTATACCATGTTTGGGTCTGGAGAAATCCCAAGGAAACCAACAAAGAAAAATTTCAAAAATCGTCGAAAAAATGTATAAAAATCTAAAAATTGCTCATAATGGTGATTTTTGCAAAAACGAAGAAAATGAAGCTAGCACTATGAATTTTATCTAGCGCAGCGCTTTGAATTTTTCAGGGATTTTAGGGGACACTTTGAGGTTGAAAAATTACCGCTGATATCCTTCGTTCATCCTTTTTATCCAAAGTTTATACCAAGTTATCCAAATATCCTTAATTGTGCGAATTTTTGTTTTTTTTTTTTTCAGTAAAAGCTTTCAATTAAGAAAAAAACAATTTTTTGACAAAAGCCATTCACGGTATCTTATAGAGAATATTGTGTAGTTTCCAAAGCCTTCCTTCGATTTCCTATACGATCATTATTTTCAGAGTTATTGATTGTCAAAGTTAAAAAGTACTTTTTTGCTTTGACTGACGATAACTCCGCGGCAAATCCTTGTACAGGCATTCTGGATATGTCAAATTAAAGGACATTAAATTTTCTAAAAGAGCATTTGAATGAAATAATGGAAAATATGTTTTTGAAGCCCTTTTTTAAGACGAGAAATTTGGTTTTTTTTTTTGGTATTTTCGTAGGGACCAGACCCAAACATGATAAAAAAAAATCATGGTCGTATCTGACACTTGTAGCTACAATTTCCTTTTTTATTTTTTGCTGTAAGATCATTATCCTCGGAGTTACAGCTTGTTGAAAATCACCCAAAAATTTGTTTTTTTTTTTATATCCCTTAATTTTTGTGACCAGTGTAATATAACGTTTCTTATTTTATCTTCACCAATCACTAGTTTTCTTCGATCGAATTAGAAATAATGTGAATAATGGCAAATTTCACCAATGAAACTGATCGTTACCGAGACGCCACGCGCTCTAGACAGAGCAAGAGCGAGCCAGTCTCATCGTTGTTGTGGAATATTGGCACTGCTGTGATAGCTCTTGAACGCGAATTCAGATATGCTGATCGCGTTTAGATTCTTTGATTTTTGCCGTCATCGAAATGAGATTGATTCCAAAGAAGAAAAGAAATGTGTCGCCCTTACATCAATGACTTATCAAAAGTTTTACTTGTTCGATAAAATTAATAATTTATGTTTTAAATGTGACCTTAACTCTGCATAAATGTCTTCCTTTTGACCCAGCTACTCAGAGCAGAAGGCGCAAAGATATTGTGGCCTACTCTCCAGGGGTTCGATCGGTTTTTGCTAGGCGTCAATATGTTACTCAATCCACCTACATCTATAATAAATTGAACCTTATGTGTGAAATATATCCCATGCGGTTATACGATTGTAAAAGAACAGTTGGTGATTGGTTAAGATCTCTAACATATGAAGAAACAGAAGACATTCTGATCAGGGTAGGCTAACATGCTAGATAATTATACATACACACACGCACGCGCAAATACACACACACACACACACACATACACACTCACGCACAAAACACACCTATTCACATCACTCCTCACACATCGAGAGCTGCTCAAATAACTATTACTTATTTAGTTTAATTACACATCTTTATTTATTTTTATTTTATTTTTTTTATTTTGTTTTCGGTTGTAAACTACCATGTATTATTATTTTGTTCTTTAACTTCATTTTCATTGTATTATGATACCACTTACGGGAAGAGCGAGACAGCTCCGACACAAGTACTGTTGTAACTTACTGGGGCTGCCTCAGTTTATGTATGACACAATGTTTAAGAAGTAATAAATATTTTTGTATTTTGTATTTTGTAATAATAAACACGCATCACTTTTGTACCTATTTTTATGTTCCTTTCTTTTTGAAGTGAAACTTCTTTATCGACGCGTGGGAGAATTTTTTTTGACGTATCGTCACGTTTTTCGGTTACGCGCCATGTTGCTTTTTTTATCAAAGTTTAGTATAGTGACGTCAAGAATATAATGTATCATTATTGATGAAATACAACAATAGCAATGATATTATAATAAGAACAATGATAAAATAAATTACTCATTAATTGTATGCATGTCTATAATAATAAAATAGCTTTAATTTAATACGGAAAAAAATGTTTTTCTTAAGGCTTAATTAAACCTTATCTACCCCATGTTCGTGAAGTTGCAAATAGTAGAAAAATGATATGTCGTAAAGAAGTTTCACTTCTTACCTGTGTACTCTGGTACACACACATATTTTTTTTCTGTATTTAGTGTGTACATAAAGTGTTAAATTAAAAAATAAATGTCCCCAGACGGAAAAAATCGAAGCAATGGACACGACACGCGGCAGTGTGGTGGCGTGTTGTCCATGCGAAGAAACGGCTCGGTCTAACATGAGCAAGAAAAGCGACAAACCCACCTCCAAACCACCTAGCCAGAGACCCAGCCCCAAGGGTACTGGGCTAAAGTGCTGCAGACCTCCTAACAATACAGGTGACTGAGTAATCTGATTATTATGTCTTCTACCATTATTTAATGCATTTTTAAACAAGTTTTCAGTCACTGGCGCAAAGAAAATGATATTGCTCAAATGAGCAATCGGTGTGGTAATCTGTTGTTGTGGCATGGGCATGTGATGCGGAGGAATGAGGAAAATTTCGTGGGGATATTTTGAGTATGAATGTGGATGGGTATAAGAGTAATTATTAAAGGAAGACCAAAGAAACGATGGATGGACTGTGTAAAGGATGATATGGCAAGAAAGGTGGTGTCTGATGAGATGACAAGTAATAGAGAAGTATGGAAGAAGACATGCTGCGCCGACCCCAAATGAATTGGGATCAGAGAATGATGACATCTTTACTGTCGTTGTAATAAGGTTGCTGCCAAAATCACAATACAGTGACCTTTATTCTTTTTATTGCAATGAAGTTGTCGCTGTCAGATAAAATAAGCACCCACACGTACTAGATATTTCTTTTCTCCAGATAATTTACCGACACGGACGACGAGCAAGGAGTATGTAAGCGGTAGCGGCGACAAGAAATAGCCATCCAGTTCAGTTTACAGTGTTGTGTTGTTGACTAAGTATTGAACTATATTTATTGTCTTCGTAAATAAAAATGTTTTAGGTATTACTCTGTGTTATTTTTAATTTAACACATTAACCATCAAAAGTTTTGGAACATTGATGAAACATCAGCAGTTAGAAATTTTTCATTATAGCTTTATTTAAACTTACAGTTAATGTTACATTATATCACATTTACAAACCACACTTAAGCATTCTCTCAAGCATTTTATGACTCAAAGTCCAGTGTCATCTTCAGTAAGCCTCACTATTTTACAGGAATGCAAATAATTCTGAGTTTATAAAAACTATCGCTGTCTCTCTACGAGCGTGATTTCGACATTGGTGCGAAAAGACAACTATAGTAAAATGTCATAATTTGAGGTTTGGCTCTCGACTATTTCCTCCTGTAATATTCGTCTAATTTAAAAGATATTTCATAAACTGAATAAGAAGCATATATTATACTGTGTCCCTGTTTTTTGTTTTTCATGAATAGTTGTCAAATTTTTACACTAGGCCTTTGTTGGCAGGCAATCTAAATAGGCAATTTTGAGCATTTTGTAAAGGTTCAGTGCTTATACAAATTATGTATCTTCAAAAAGGAAAACAGGGACTTAGAAGAGTTTGATATTAATTTAACTGTAAAAAATCATAGCTTTAAAAAAATAACCCAGAAAGAAAACAGGCGAGAGTGTTTGTATGGAAAAAAGACCACCCACATTTCCTCTTAACTTCATACAACATAAAAAGTTATCATCAGAAATCATTTAGTAAAGGAATAATGGTTTATTAATTCCTTTATTTATATATATACATATTTGTTACATTTTTATATAAATATAAAACGACATAAAAAAAACATTTAAAAATATAAAAAATAGTAGCCCACCGGTATCGGGAACAGGGTCCAAGCTACCGGCGGTCAGGGCTCCAGAGAGAGGAACCTCCTAACGATACGAGCCGTGTCCAGGAGTACCGCTTTCTGAATCAAGCCCTTGATCCAGCTGCCTAACGAGAGCTTCCTCAGGTGTTGGTCGAGGCTCTTGGCAATTAAGCTATGGGCTGATACGACTACCGGCACAATGATCGCTGAGTTCACATCCCACATGTCGACAACCTCGCGAGCTAAGTCAAGATACTTGATTTGTTTATCTTTCTCGGCTTTCACGAGGTTCTCGTCATGCGGGACCGTAATGTCAACAATCATTACGCGCCGCTCTGATCGATCCACCACCACTATATCAGGCTTATTGGCTACAATAATAATGGTTTATATTATTAAAGACAATTATAATAATTATAGACTAATATTATGTTTGTCATAATCTGACATAACACCCATAGGTGTATTATATCTACCTGTGGCTTGACATTGCGCAAATACCAGGAGTTACAGCAATAACACAGTTTACAAGTATTGGTAGTACCACAGGCATGGACATATCAGCCAACCACTGACACATTCTATGTCTCACAAGAGTAATAAACTATGACTAGAAACTAACTGAAACAAGTAAATATTCAAATTTAGTCAATTAAGAGCACAACTTCAAACCCAAAAATATAACTTAGCCATTGGCTCATAGACCACCCTCCATACGATTTTGCCCTGTGTCCTTTCATCAAAATTGGCCCACTTACAGACAACGATGGCATCCTCATTGGAAACATTCACATAATTAAAATATAAAATCAACATCTCTTACTTTTAAAATAGTCTTAATATTTGCCGCAGCTCAGTTCAGTACACAATGAAGCACAGCTCAGCCCCACGCTTGGCTCTTACAGTAATGCAACACAAGTTTGCCATCGGTCCCAAAACACTCATACAAGTTCTTTACTAACTGGTCTGGTGAAGGGGCGAATGTCTGGTTCACATAGAGAAACTGAAAAATTAACATAACTGTGTTATTTGGAGATAGAGAATAATAACGGTATTAGATTAGGGTAATTTATCATAATATTGTTCATTGTTTGTCCATTGCTTAGCTAAATTTTACTGCCTTAGATACTGTTATGCTGGGCATATTTTTTAAATAGGCATTTCCAACAACCCCATGCAATTTCATTTTCAGGTTTATTCCCGGTCGTCCCCACCTCGTCGTCCCCACTGGGTACGAATGAGTAAAAAAGTATTGTTCCTCCCCAGTGGTGACAATTGGAATTTTTTATTTCCCACTTGTTCCGCTATAGACCGAGAGTCAATTGAGAAAATTATTGTAAATTTGTTGATTACCTGTGCTTTTTTCCCATTCGTACCCAGTGGGGACGACCGGGAATAAACCCATTTTCATCACAATTACAAAAATAGAAACGAAATACTAATATTATATCATACCAGTTTCTCATCAGCTTCTAATTTAAGATATTTTTTCACAAACTCCATGATCCATCCAATAGGTTTCTCTGCATCCACTGCCCACTTCTTTTTCTTCATAATTGGAGCATTCCCGGTGGCTTTAAGTAGGATGTCAACTGGAAAATTACGTGATTCATGTTATAATGGTCTGCCATATTAAACTTGCTTTATCGTGAACAATATGCAGGAAGCAATGAGAACAATTTAAGGAATAAACAAACCCCAAATCAATCTTTAAAATTGAATCTATCCATATTCTTGACTGCTAGAGAACTTGGGGCACGGTAGAGTAGTAACCAACAGAAAGGAGGCATAGTGTGACGTATATTAAATACTAAACGTATAAACATATTGCGCCGACGATCCCAAATAACATGGGACTAGGGCATGCATCAGCAGCAATTATCTAATACTTGTATTATTTGGCATATCGAATCTTAAACATTAATTTGATAACACGGAAAGAGTGCTTTCGTACCTTGTAACCAAGGCTGCAAAAATACAACAACAATCTTACTTTTAACTTTGTCCGATTTAGAGGCATCTCCGTTCTCTTTTTGGTCACCTTCAATTTTTAAGCTCTCAGTCGCGGTAGACAAGTCCGATTGAACATCGTCGGTTTGCTTTTCGTCTCCCATTTATTCGATAAGATATTCGCAAAAGAGTTACAAGAAATAAACAAAGATTTCTTATCTAAACCAAACTAACCTCAAATTTAACTACCTTTCAGTACTTGAGTGACAGATGACAGAGTGATTGATATCAGGGTTGCCCGGTTGGTTGCCAATGTATGTTGATGAAAAATGAGTCGCGCCAGTAATACGTATGTAGTTACAGAATTAAAATCGTGATGTGCTTTCCGATCGGTGTTCACAGTCATGTGACTTATCATCATCATCTTCCTACCCTTATCCCATTCTATTTGGGGTCGGCGCAACACGTTTTCTTCTTCCATTCTCCCCTGTCAGACGTCACGGCATCATTTACTCCTTTCTTTTTCATATCAGTCTTCACACAAGCCATCCATCTTTTCTTTGGCCTGCCTCTCCCTCTCCATCCATCAACATTCATGTCCATTACTATTTTAGCCACATGCGTTTCATCCCTCCTCATTACATGTCCATACCAAGACAACCGACTTCCTTTCAATTTTTCTGTAACAGGCGCCACTTTCAAACTTCCTCTAATATACTCATTTCTTACTTTATCCATTCTTGTCACTCCACACATCCATCTCAACATTCTCATCTCCGCTACATGCAATCGTTTTTCATCCATCTTCTTCACAGCCCAGCATTCTGACCCATACAGTACGTCAGGTCTAATCACGGACTTGTATATTTTCCCCTTTAGCTTGAGGGGGGGCATCCGTGGGTCGCAAGTTGTTCCAGCGACCTGTCGCTATTTCAACCACCCTGAGTTGATCCGGTGCGTTACGTCCTGGTCTACTTCTCCATCTCCTTGCACAAGCGACCCGAGATGTACCGAAAATCGGAACAGATCGTTATGGGCGTTCCGGCAAGAGTTATGGGCACTGGACTGGAGCGACCGCCGAAATCACAGAAGAAGTATTCTGTTTTGGTAGTCATGTGACTTATACCGAATTTATTTTCTGAAAATATTATTCATCTCTAGTTTTTACCCGACTACGGCGAAGCCAAAAGAAAGAGTTATAAATTAAGCAGTCTATATGTATGAATCCAGTTTTGAGTATGTTCAAAAGTAGCAGCCGGCAACGTAATAAGGACTCCACAAAACCTTATGATACTGTGAGTGTGTTTTGCCGTGACTTTGTCAAGTCCCAGTAGTGTGCGTAGCAAAAGACAAAGAAATTAGGTAGGCAGATTTGTCCGCTCTCAACAATTTATTTCCATCTACCCGCATTCTCCAGTCAACCCGCGATCAACGCATTGGCAACAGCATCGAAATATCGGGAGCTCAAAATAAATAACAATCACGGAAGATATCCCGTGACAATATAAGTTTAGTTCTAAACTGTGAAAGCTTAAAACAGTGTTTGTATGTTTGTATTTACGTATGTTCCTCCGTAGCGTAGTCAGAATTGGTGGATCCTCAAATTTGAATTATAAAAACAAAGGAAATAATAGCTAACTAGCAGCTGGATCAGTTTTTTTTCGCTTTCTGAGGAATCAACAAACCGTTTTTAGAAATAAAATGTTGTACACATGTCCTCATAATTTCTTCGAGATGAATAGAATAGAAGAAAAATAATTAATTAGAAGGAAGTGGAAATATTTGAATAACATCCACGTTTCTATTTATATGTCAATAAAATTCCTTAGCTTTTGTATCTGTCCATTTTTTTATTTTCTATTTGAAAAAAACAAATGAGGAAAATAGTTGCAAGGGAACAATCAGAAACTTGATAGAAGTCTGTCATGTCTCAAAAAATGACAAATGGATGACATTTTGTTGTCGGTTGTCGTTGTTTTCGCTTTGCATTTTACTCTTCGGTGCTCTTCGTTTTATATTCATTTGCCTGTTAGGTTCTTGTGTGCAGTAGTGATCTGGAGATTGGATTTTATAATAAATTCATTGTTCATTTTTGTACCTCGGTTGCAACTGACTTGACTTAGATTTACTTACTGACTCACGGAGGTATTCAAGGTTTTTTTTAAATTCGAACCATAATTTTATTGTGATACCTACATATTTTTTTTTATTTTTGTCCTTCCTCAACTACATAATTTAACGTGGTTTACTGTCCACTGCTGCCAGAAATCTAATTACAATATTCAATAACAAATCCAAATGAGCCAGATTGTAAAAAACCCTTGTGATACAGTTTTTGATTTATAGCGCAGCATGGCTTACGTGAAGGCTTGGTCTACGAAGGAAGACGTGCTGAAGGACCTAGCGAAAGCCTCGGGTAAGCGATCCAGAATGAAGGACCTCGCCGAAGGTTACTTGGTAGTAGGAGATGCTCCGCCACCCGTGATTCCCGAAAATGAAGGTTAGTCATCATTGTTTATAAACTGACAGATTTTTCAAAATAATGACTTATTTTTGTTGGTTTGGTTGTAAGGCAAAGCTGTAATGACCTTGTTATTCTTCATACAGGTTGAGTCTCTGTCTACATAATGAACACTTCTAATGATATTTCTAGTATTATGGATACATAGTAAAGTAATATAAACTATAAAATTTTGTAGTAATTTGGTTTTTATTGTATTTTGTTGCAGTACTTCCTTATCGCTACCACTATATTGTGCCCAATATTCTATCAGTATTCATGAATGCCTTTCATCTTGAAGGTTAGAAATGTGAATTATGTTAATCTCCAGCCTGGTCTAAGGCAGCAGTATAAAAGTAAGAAAAAACCCTAATGGGTATACAGAAGTTAGTTCCAATAATTGGCTGTAAACTATAAAAGCAATGATTGTTTTTTCTTGACCTATTTCTTATACTGTCATCTGTTGCCTTAAACCCATCACGCTATTGCCTACAATCTGCCCTCTCCTTGGTAGAAGTCCGCAGTTTCATGATAATATAAGTTTTTTTTATTTCATTACATTTGTCTTATGAACTATCGCACGCCACTTCATGAGACATCATCATCATCATCTTCCTGCCCTTATCCCATTCTATTTGGGGTCGGCGGAACACGTTTTCTTCTTCCATTCTCCCCTGTCAGATGTCACGGCATCATTTACTCCTTTCTCTTTCATATCAGCCTTCACACAATCCATCCATCTTTTCTTTGGCCTGCCTCTCCCTCTCCATCCATCAATTGTCAAGTTAATGCCCCTTTTCAAAGCTCGTGTTTCTGGTAATTTTTGCTGGTGCTCTTAATAAATCTTACTGACATAGACAGTTTATTAATAAGGCAATGTTTTAGTTAGTTAGAATTCAAGGAAAATGCAATCTCATCATTTCGCCTTACAACATGTACAAACTTGATTGGTTATATAAATCTGAGTCATAACATACTGAACTGTAAACAATAATTGTCTTTTAGGTAATAGTAATAAGGATCAAATTAGATTGTGTCCAACTCTTGATAGTTATTTGCATGTTTTGTATACTTTGTGGTTGCTTAAATATAGCATGTGACCTATTTACTTACAATAAGTTATCAAATTTAATTTAATATAAAATCTTTGTTTAATAGACTAGCATTTGCCCGCATGGATTCCGAGTAAGATCTCTCATGAATTTCTGAAAAATTGTTTGGCTTTGGTTAGGTGAAGCAAGCAGTTGAATCCACGCCTTAAAACTTGATTATACTTGTTTTACGTGTTCATTCACATCCAACATCCTACAGTGCTGTGTGGTATACTGTCACCATAGATAAAGATATACCTTGATAATACAAGTATCACAAACTGTATGAAAACCAAGCATACCATTTTTTGGCTACCTACTATTTTTATTTTATATTTATTGAGGGATGATAAACAACTACAACATATAACACATAAGATTAACAAAACTAAGTAGTAATGTAGCAGTCCACTACATTATCCGCAGATAAGACATTTAAAGATCAGTGGTTGCCACTAGATGGGCATTACCAAAATTAACAAATATTTTGAAATGATAATATACTGTAAGGCTAGCTATAGCTACAAAACCAAATCAGATCAAAAACAATTTAATTTACTTACTCAGATTAATAATAAGAATAAGGAAAGAATAAGATTACAATTATGATTTTTTTTTTAATAATATTAGATTTAAATTTATTTTCCGAGCATGCAAATATATCAACATCAATGAAATTTGAAGTATAGGATTCCAACAGTCTATGAATAGGGCAGCGTAAGCCAGAGTTCTTGCGACAAGAATTTAGCGCAGAGTACCTGCATGCACGAATCTGACGCACATGAACTGATTGGGTAACAGAATAACACAGCTTACTCGTAAGATCAATAACTATGACATGATAATTGATAAGCAATATTTAGTTACTATACAAACAAGTTTTAACATTGTGACATTGTGCATTGTTATTTTAGAAAATTAGCCTGCTCCAACAGTAGCCATGTTATGTATAAAATACGGCTTATGTTTAACTAACCACCAGATCTAGTAAAATTTAATGGCAAAAAATCACTAAGTATTTATCCAAAATTGAATCCCCATTTTAGCGCAAAATTAGAACAAAAATTTTTCAACTTTTGATCCTACTTAAAGCAACCAACTCCAAATTATGATTGTTAGATCCAAAAATAGTAGGCCCACCAAAAATGTAACAATATTTACATTTAAATATGTAACATCTTCTTATCCTATAAAAGTAAATTACTCCAGATAATAAATTATTATATACCTAAAAAAAATAGTCAATAAACCCCAGTTTGATGATATTATAATCATTACTAAAGTTTGAGCCTTTTATAACTCTAATTATTAACCTCTACTAACTAGATAGTATTTTCTATTTCGCGTTTATTCAGAAATAAACAAATCATATAATTAAAATAATCCTTTTATAAAATCAGACTGTGTAATTGACGATGGCGATGGTCTTGTCGTGCAAAACGTGTGTGTGGGGAGCTCCCCATTTAACACCTAGTCGTACTAAAATTATTTGAGATTGAGGATGCTAAATGCTCTAGCTACATATTAACCGATTTTTTAACTCGGTTAATATGGAGGAGGTTATCAATTCGGCGCTTATAGTTATTATTGTTTCTAGAAACCATCATACAAAGACGTAATAAAACAAAAAAGTGTTTTGGCTTTCGCTTTCGCATAATACAACAAACAACAACAACAACATACATTTATTTCAGGCTACTTAGGCCCATAGATATATACCTTACCGAGTAACATACATATAATATAATACAAATTGTATAATATAATGGAACATTACATTACATTGTCACTACAAAATTGTTACATTAATAGTAGAGTTACTTTTTTTTTAAGATCTAGGACTTTTGCGCGAACGGATCTACCCGGAAATAGTCATTTATGCGACAGACTATAGATGAAAACGGATTTTAAATGTTTTAAACCATTTGGTATTAATCCGTTTTTTAGGTTTCACTTAGCTGCATATAATTGTTTAATCCCTTTTTTTTACTGGTATGCTCTGAGGCTTTACTAGAAGTGACTAGATCAACCCTAATTTATCAAAGGAAATTAAAATCATCATCATCAGCATCTGCTTAGCCTTTTACCAACTATTTGGGGTTGGCTTCCAATCTAATTTGAAATTTACTGCACAATTAATGCTTTCTTAGCTTTGGCTGGTTACTAACAACATTTTATGGCAATCAAACAGTGTACCTATTTAGGTAGAAATAGTGCAATAATTGGCTCATTAAATTAGGTGATCAATTTATTAAATTTGATTTCATAGTAAAATTTAAAGTGTCAGTCATGACTAAAATAGCTAAAACTATTGTAATTTTAGGTTTACAATGGAAAACAGTTGTGCCAATCTAACAAAAAAAATATTGAATTTGGAACCATAAACAAATCATCCATTCCCGATACTTTTTTGACTTAATGTATATTTTAGGTGATAGAGGTTATGGTCAAAGTTTTTTTGGTGGTCATTATACGTATTTATCCTCATAAAATACTTCAGCCGGGCCTCGAAGTAAGTACTCTTGTGTTATCTAGGTATATCTATATCTGTGAGTGTCACCTATCACAAAATAAAAGTTTATTTAGTCCCACGATGAATAAAATATCATTAGGTGCACTAGTAATACTAATACTACCTCTCAAGGATGTTTTTAAAAAACAGATGCCGAAATGCAAATCCTGTTTGGGGATGCAGCAAGCAGGAAACTTATACAGACAGAAGAACCACCAGAAGATGCCACGCCTGATCTAGCAGGCATAAAACAAATGTTACTCATGGTTAGTCTGACTTTATTTCCATGTTCCCGCATAAACATAGCATAATCAGCCTATAATGCTCCCACTGCAGGGACACAGACCTCTCTATGAGAGGGCTATAATCTACCACGCGGGCCCAGTGCAGGTTGGTAGATGTCACATGACTTGGATTTTTTATTCTTGGACATGTCCGATGTTTTCCTTCACCGTTTTGAGTGGTCATGAAGTAAATTACACAAAGTAATGCGCCTGCCTGGGTTCGAACTCACGACTGTTAGTAAGTCGGGGCCGCCACCACTGGGCCACCGCTGCTCTTAGTGTTCCATGTTCCAATTAACAATTATTAAAAGCTTTTATCTAGTTTCACTTGTCCGTTGTCTGTCTGTAATCAAATCTTACAAATTAAATTTAACACACTTCCCGGTTTCCGATTGAGGTCAAATTTTGCATGGATATGAATATCGCGTGATAATGATTACATGGAGCTGATCTGATGGTGAATCTAGAAGGTGGCCCTAGGAACTCTGTAATGAAACGACGCAACCCCATCGTGTTTGGACTCGTTTAATTTTTCTTGACGAGTAATTTGCGTTTAGATGATATCCTGGGTCTGATAATGGAGCTATGCACAACTTGTTTTTTAAATACTTAACTTTATTTGTGCTGTTACTGAAATATGATATGAGTCAAATGACATGCCGCCATTTACTGCCAAATTGAAAATGGGTTGTATTCTGGAGGAATAAACTTTTTTTTCGACTATGTAAGTACATAACGCTCTGTTTCTT
Source organism: Lycophotia porphyrea (assembly GCA_950005105.1). Classification (NCBI taxonomy): domain Eukaryota; kingdom Metazoa; phylum Arthropoda; class Insecta; order Lepidoptera; family Noctuidae; genus Lycophotia; species Lycophotia porphyrea. The sequence goes on from OX465389.1 coordinate 1,374,194, forward strand.
TTCAGTATAAAGAGTTCAACAGCGGATATGATGATGATTGCAACGACGTTGGCGACGCGGATGCTATAGCAATATCAAAAGTTAGTAAATTAAATCCTAACGTTCAGGAATTCAAACCAAAGGGTTTATTTTCACCTAGGCCTATTACGAAAAGTAGTAACCCTAATTTACCTAGTAAGAGTTATAACGGTAAAGACATTAACTCTAATGTTGTTACACAGACTGTTGACGTTATAAAAGAAGAAAGTAAAAAAGAAACCAAAGAAAAAGATAGTGGCGATCATAATGATTCAAACATAATACTATCTAATAGTATGAAAATTGATGAAAACAAAGTTAAAGAAATCGCAACGACGTTAAAGAATCAGATAATTGACGCAGCAAAGTCCGACTCATTTGAATACAAAAAACAGAAAAACGTTGCTATTGCAACACTGTTGAAGCTTTACGCTAAAAACAACGTGTCACCAAAAAAAAGTGAAGAACCAATCAAATTAATTACGCCGCAGTATTTCGAGGGGAAAACAGAAAGTCCACCAGACGTAAAGCTCGAACAAACGTTAACTGTCGGCTCAATGGATACCTCTTCTACACCGGAACCTAAGGATAGTTCAACAACGTTGCCCTCATGCTCCACAATTAGTACCAGTTCGAGTTCAATTCCTTTTCAATCGTCACCCAGGGTTAAACTAGACCCTGAAATAAAAAAATCCATCGATAAGGTGAATAAATGGCTGGAAGAACCAAAAAAGCCAAAGTCCCCCGCAGTTTGCCTGGGACCCATAGCATTTAAAAGAAAAGAACCTATTAACTGCAAATCTCCCATCAGTGACTCCACCCCGAAGGCTACGAAACCTGTTAACCAAATGCAAAAGTACCAACCGTCAAAGTACGCTGCAGACCTTGGGAAAAAGTATCTGGCGAGAAGCAAAGCTATTGTAGACGCAGAAAAAGACGTGAACTGGATGAACTTGGACAAAGTACTAAAACAAAAGGACTTAGAAATAGCAAAAAAACGATTAGCGGAACAATCATCGACGAGTTCTTAAAAATACCTACAGCGGGTTGTATCAAACTATAAACATTGTTCAGGAAATACTAATAAATAATTTATAATAACAAATAATAATGGAATGTACATATACGAGTACAAAACCAATTGTCACACGGCGTTATTTACGATACTTTAGTGATAGGATCACACGGCATTTCACGGTACGTTCCATACAGAATCGGATTTAAACATATATGCCTTATATGTTTAAATCAGATTAACACAAGTATACCTATAATAACGTTATTAGATATAAAATATTTAACTATAATAACGTTACTGCAACATTACCGTCAGTAACTTTAAAATGGGAAATATTTATTGGCACATAATATTTGACCCCTTTTTCAATGAAAATGTTACATTAAGACTGTTTTCACACAGATTGAAGTTAAGGTTACCATAAGTTAAAATATTCATAGTCAAAATATAATACGTACCTACTTAATGTGACTTAGTTTTGATGCAACTCGCTGTAACTAATGTAGAGTAAAATTAGAACGGAATTTTGAAAGGAATTGACTGACTTATAACATATCTGTGAAACCTAAGAAATGATTATTTATTTAGTTCTCTTATATAAATATTAGATATAAAATATTTAAATTATAATTATATGACATTAATAGAGAACGGATATTCGGACTATTACATCTTTTTTCCCTGCAAAGCTACAAACTTCTTCACCGTAACCATCGGGACCCTATTGGCTTCCGCTGTCCGTCCGTCCATCTTTCTGTCAGCGGACTGTATCTCATGATCCGTATAGGTAGACCGTTGAAAGCACTGTTTTAAGCTTTCACGGCTTAAAACTAAACTTATACTGTCACTTAGGTCAAATAATCACGGAAATATCTTCCGTGATTATTTATTTTTTTGAGCTTACGATATTTCGACGCTATTGCAAGCGCCATGATCGCAGGATGACTTTAGAATGCGGGTAGATGAAAAAAAAATCCCGTACTAGAACGCACTCCATATACGAAATTAACTAGACTTTTGAAAGAAAGCTAAATAATCATACACCCGAATATCCGGTCCTTACTTAAAAAAATACTTTTAATGAAGTAGGTATTTTTGTTATAAATATATATTTGAGTTTCACCATACGTATTTTAATAATTTTGTGCTATTAGAATAATATTATATAATATGTATAGGCCTTTAAGTTTACTTCTGTACATCTGTGTACTCAAATATATAAGTATACTAGAAAAGGATAACTATTCACTAATTTCGTGATGAGCGCTTTGGCGGGCGGCATTGCACATTGAAATCAGTATCTTGTTAACACTAGCTACGTATGAATTTACGTTGGTTATAGACTACAGCGACTCCACCCCGAAGGCTACGAAACCTGCTACCCAAAAGCAAAAGTACTAACCGTCAAAGTAGGCTGCAGATCTCGGGAAAAAGTATCTGGCGAGAAGCAAAGCCATTGTAGTCGCAGAAAAAGACGACCTGGATGAACTTGGACAAAGTACTAAAACAAAAGGACTTAAAAAACAGCAAAAAAACGATTAGAGGAACAATCATCAAACAGTGTTAAAAAATACCATATAGCGGGTTGTATCAGTAGTGAGTTTCATACAAAGAATACTGAATGACTCTAGTTGATATGATAACAATCCCTTTCCGAGTTGATAATGTGTGCTGTGGCCTTAAAAGGCCTGTGCAGACGAGGGACTAGTTGTCCGCGATAAATAGGGTATGCGACAGGAAGTCAAAATAGTTAAAAAGTAACTATTTTGACTTCCTGTATGAACTGTCAAAACGCAAAATGTGTACGTGATTTGTATGAAATAGCACGTTGTGACGTCATACTTATTTGGGATCAAATGTAATACTTATTATCAGTAAATCCAATTTTACAATTATATTGTCTCCCAATATTTGATTTCTGTACGGTGATGGTAGTTTTGATGAGTGGCCTTATTTCTACGTATTTTTATATTTTATTTTTGACCTTGTCAACTAGCCTATTTGCAACAACCAATGGACGGATGAAAAAACAACACAACAACCAATGAACAGGACAGGTAATTTATATCCGGCGGACCAAAGTCCCTCGTCTCAGGCCCAACAGAAAGAAAAAAAAAAATTGACACAGAGACATGACGTGCATACAAAATTAGAATAAGAAAAAAAAAAAACATTAATAACAAAACATTGCAAACAACAAAAGCGGTGTTGGATCCTCCACTATCGGATCAGCGCCTGGAATTGTAATTACAACAGTCAATCATATTTAGGCATTAATTTAGGTGTCGTTTAGTGTAAGCCAAAACTGCAATTAAGCCAATATGAATAGTGTATTTACTATGGAATCGACTTAAAAATATCTCTAAAGAAAAAAATGCTGTTGCATTTTTATTGATCCCATAGCGGGTGTACAAACACCCTTACCGAGCGTTAGCATGTTCTTCCTATAAGAAATTTATAGAAAATGTTGTAAACCAACAATAATTTTTCGTAGTGTAACTTAGTTTGATATACATAAGGCTTGGTTGTCAGCTTCGTGATAGGTCCTTTTACACCCTGTAATGTAGGTAGATATAGATTATTCATATTTATAAGTACCATTTAGAATATTTAACTCTCTTGTATAGACGCCAGCATATTAAGCTACCCGAAACTGTCAAATTTTCCCAATCAACCTTGAACCTAATGCTTTAGTAATAAAGTTGAAAATCCAGTGAAGAAATTTGAGTTTGTAGTAACTTGATGTGTCTGTACGTCTAAAGTGTTATAGTTTTAATTTAGTAGTGTAGTTCAATGTAAAGGACCGTTTTGGTTCTTAGAATAAGTCACACTTAAATATTTGAACCACTCAATATTTCTAAATATGTTTAGTAAAAAAAAATGTAGACGTAAATATACCATCAAGTCAAGTGTTCAAATTCCTGAGCTGTGATAAAGGGAACAACTTGATTAATCTTGTGGCTTGAGTGTTTAACAGCTAACAAGCCCTTTTTTGCTTAAGAATGAATCTTTCACATGTGCATAAATGACACCCGGTGCTACTTGCGACTCGGCATGGCGCCGACCCGAGCATGTAAAGAGGGACTTACGATGCATTTATTTGCTTTTGATTTGTTTACAACTATTCATCTTTCTCTTGCCCGTATCCTAATTCATTTGTGCTCGGCGCAGCATGTCTTCTTCTTCCATACTTCTCTATTACTCGTCATCTGAGCAGTCACCTCTTTCTAACCATATCATCCTTCACAGTCTATCCATTCTTTGGTTTTCCTCTATTCTTAACAAAAACAACTGAACGGCTAAAATTTTGTAAAAATGAGTAAAAAAAAATTAAGCGACTGCTTGCTGTTACAAAAAAAGCTAGTTATGCAAATACCTACACCTGGTTTGTGCACCGAAAATCTGATTGGTCGTTGATAATTCAGTCAACCAATCACAGCCATTCGCAACGGCTTATGTTTAAACCAACCACCAGATTTAGTAAAATGTAACGCCAAAAAAACACTTGAATGCCAAAAATCTTAAATGGTCACCAAAATTAAATGTCAAGTAAAAGTGACGATTATCATCTGTTCACAAGCGAAAAAGTACCATAATTATATTAATTATAATTATATGCAGTTCTAGGTAAATCAGCTACTCATTTTTATAAATGCCAAAGGTTTGTTACTCTTTCACGCAAAAACTACTGAACAGATTTGGATGAAATTTGGCAGACGTCCGATGGCGTCACGTCACTACTTTTAATCCCGATAGTAAGATCCCGTGGGACAATTACCGAATATGGGATAATGTAACTTTCCGTTATTGAAATAATTTTCGGAATTTGATCCGTTGTATCGAAGATTATCCCCTACTTACAAATTTTAACTCTTTATTATAGTATTGGTGAAGATGCTTCGAGTTTGAGTCGACTGTGCTCATGTAACGTAATTAGAAGTGCCTTATGTCATCTAATGGCTCACCCATTATTAATTGAATCTGAACGTGTAATTTGTAAAAAAAACTGATACGGAATAATCATAATTTATTCATTCATAAGTATGTAGGTACCTGGTTTAGTTGAAATATGCTCGATTATATCATTTTTTTTTTAAATTTCAGCATGGTTCTTTTGACGCTCGAGTGACATTGTCAAGAGGACATTATGAAATTGTATTGAGAAATCAAAATTCATTCGGCGATTCTTCTCCATAGAGATCTACGCTTTGGAATGGGCAACTACACTACTTTCACAAGTTATTATGCCTTGTGACTGTGACTGTAGTTTCTCTTTCTTTTTTTTGACATTCAAAAGTGCCTGTAATGGTGTAATTGAAATAAATCATCGGAGTTTGAGTTAAAATGGCGGTGTTAGTACTGAAATGGCTACGCGCCAAAATAACCATGCAGCATTACGTACTAACGTTTCTTTCAAAATTAGTTATTTTACTTCTGACAGCTATATTACACAACCTTATTGTTACGAAAATAAAGATGTGATTTATTTTTGATAGCGATGCAAGGGCGGAGGTAAAATAATTGGAAAGGACTGTATAGTAGCCCAAGTTATTAGTGCATTAGGACTTTCGCCATCTCGGAGATGTGCGAAGCGAAGGTGTATTCTCCGACGAAAAGTGTAAATAATGTAATTCTATTTGTGGTTTAAAACACGTGTCTTCTCGGTGTCATAAGATGTTTGATGTATAAAACTTAATTCTTGTTTGTTGTTAAATTCCAACTGAACACTGCAATAGAGAAGTAAATTTAATATTAATTCTATGCTGGGGAGTTGGTTACGCCATGTCTTCCCAACAAGAACACTAGGAAGAAACTGAAGAGATTTTGGTCTTGTGTAATTTTTGACGTTCATAAAGCGCTGATTGTCAACCTTATTTGAATAAATGTGGGATTTTTATCATTTTTTGTTTTATTTTAGTGCAATCATGATTGTTTGGTGTACGTTGTATGTATGATTTTCGTTTTTGCAGCAGACAACATAATAGGTTGAGAATATGAGGTAGGTCAAGCGTTACTGCTGAGCAAAGGTTTAAATTCATAGGTTGGGCAGTGTGTAACCGGGACTTTTCATCTAAGGCGATTCTCACACTGCCCCGCATGATGCAGCGTAGCGCGTGGATGCGTGTTCTTCCGTTGCTTGTAAGTATCTCCGTTTGTATGGAAAACACGCACAGTCTAACACACAGAAAATGCATCCATTTTCTGTCCGCCGTGTTCGCGTCCACGCGCTACGCTGCATCATGCGGGGCAGTGTGAGAATCGCCTAAAGAAGCAGCCTGGTGTATGTTGTGCCCGTGCCAATGTAGCAAAATCACAACAAAATGTTCTCCCTTTCTGTAACATTGTACATAAGCATACCTACGTATACTCTTCCAGACCTTGACGAATGATGTTCAACTCCTCACTTCTAAATTAAAAATCCCACAAGTTAATCTGATTTTCCCGGGCACTAACTGAAAATGATGTGTTCTCTTTACGTCGCACAGTGGAACGAATGTATGGGAGCGGTTGGACGTAGACATGTCCGAAAAATAAGAGTAAAATTATGACAAACTAATGATGCCATCTTATTCGATTACTTAATGCCTTCATAAATTGTGGTGATAAATTTCTTCATAACTCCCATATTTCGGGAGTAATTTGAGAAAATGTGAAATTTTACTATGAAAATGAGTGTATCGAGCTCTCTCCCTCCTGATTCCGGGCTTGTTTCAAGTACCGGTCTCTAATATCGTAATGCTATTACTAAGAGCTATATTTAATACTAAGACACATAGTGCGCCAAATGTGCACTTTCTGGGATAAAAGGAAATGAAAATTTAAAAAAAAAAACGTTTTTTCCCCATTTGTATTTACTTTAAACCGCAGACAGACTTATTAAGAGGTCTATAAATATATTATATATATACAGAAATATATATTAACAAAAATATTCACAAGAACTGATGAGAGTATGACTTTTAAGTAAGTTGATAATAAATTACCTAGTTTCATTAAAAGTACAATAAATAATTAAGATGTAAGCTCTAATTTACTAAGTTACACATTTTAAAACAATAACATCATTTAATTATCTTCGTCATCATCATCATCATCAATTAATTCAAATTCAGAATCGATGTCCGCTAAATCATTTATGTTAACAAATTCGATATCACTTTTCTCAGAATCCGTAAGCTCATAAAATTCCTTAAAAGAAGATTTTTTTACAAACTTATTTCCTTTTGGACGGATACTTGTAACAAGTGGATCAGAAGACAGTAAAAGATTGTGCATAATATCTTCATTGCATGAGATACTGCTATGCTTTCGAGAATGCCCCTCTCTATATTTTCTAAAATCTTTATTTCTAGCCTCAGATGCCTCTTCGGATAGAAAACCAATGGGCACAATTGACATGTTCTGAACTATGTCTGGCCCATGCATTAAAATTTTATGAAGTGAAGAAGGCATATAATACCATGGGTATAACTCCACGTAAAGCTTAGCAGTATCAAAGCAGAACTCTCGGAATTTAGTTACGTTGATCTTCTCTCCTGATGAAATACACTGCAAGATCACACAGATTTTTCTTAAAAGCATAGCATCTATTCCGGTCAGTTCAGCAGATTTAGTGTAGTTTTCAAAAAATCTCCTTGCCGAGTTGCCATTGTTGGTGGATCCACTGCCTTGTTTCACAACATCGAGAAGTAAGCCCGTTTCTCTTCTTACAGCCTCTTGAACTCTTTTCTTCCTGTCATCAACTTGCCTTTTTGCTATATCACCCCTTACTTGCCATGATTTTATGTCTAATTTGTAGGAAATGTGTAATAAGCATTCCATTGAGCGAATCCAAGCGTGAAGGGTGCTTAAGCTATATTTATACATGTCCTCGTTTGCGTGTTTATCTTTGATTAACTCTAAATTATTCATTTCTTTAGGACAAGCCTTGCATATGTCACACACTGAAGCTGCTGTATCGGATATAATGGAATGAATTTTACCATCAATCATTGTCAACAGCAGTTGGTGTTTGACACTAATTCCATCAGTGATGGTGGATGGAGTTAAGGCTTCAATCTCTGCTTCGATTTCAGCCATCTCTCTCTGCACATTTTCTTTGGTTTCCTTTATAAACTTAAACAATATTGGCCGGCAAAATGAAGTGGAAGATGGTCGCTCGTTTTCCCAAATTGTTACACCTTTTGAGACGAGCCGCAGTGGTACAAGACTAATCATAAAATTACTAGCAAGATCGATTTGCTCATCTTCACTCGTCCTTTGATGATAAATGCTTTGGCTAGATGATCCGTCAAAACCCCATTTGCTGGTCAATACGAGCTGTTGATTGGGATAAACAGGGGTTTCTAACGACCTAATAAGTCTTCTTGAGGTTAAATCCATCAAGGCTTGTAATTTGATTTTTGCAGAGCTCTCTGTAACTGTGAGATCTTCTTTGGCCGGATAGCACTTAATTTTTTCTTTAACCAACATGTAGTAACTCGGGTATTGAAGAGCTCCTTCTTGAGTGTTGAAATCCCGAAGAGTGTTATAGCGCCATTTCGATAAGTTCATCGATACATAAAGAGCCAATGCCTTCAAAGGGGATATTTCCCGTACCTGAATTGATTTACCTTCAATGAAGGCTTTGATTTTTGAGGCCTCTTCTGGATTCTCCGTCAAGTATTTCATAACATAAGCTGTATCGCTTTGTCCTGCCTTTTGAAGCGCCCTTTCGGCCGAAAACATAATTTCAGCGCTGCTACTGCTGCATGAAAGACTATCTTCAGTGCGTCTTCTTTTTTGCCGGTTACTAAGGTCCTCAAAAGATTTACGAGGACTAGGATGTGTACAAGTTGAAGCATCAGATTTAGCAGGAGAAATTATGGGCTCGATGACGTCACTTATATTTTCTGTAGAAGGTTCCATATTTTCATTCTGTAATTCCGGCCATTGAATTGCAGCCTGTAGCCAAATCTCATGTTTCTTCCGAAACTTATCTGTGCTTCTTCCAGACTGTGTCCATTTTGCATAAATGCGGTAGCAAAATCGACGACACCAGTCTTTTAAACTTGTTTCAGCACTTTCACATAACTGAACACAACTGTTATCTTTTAAAACACTGAACAAATAGTTAAAGTCACGTAAATCTTTATGTGCGCGTGCGCATAAAGCAACGTGAATATCAAGATTTGTATTAAAATTTGGAAAATACATTGCGAGATTAGCTTGGATACAACGAGGTGTAAATCAACACTGATTTTAAAGTTACTAATAGTGACCTATTTATATAAAATCCAGGTATCCCAGGTATCCTTTGTTAAATATTGCAAGGTAATTAGTTATTGTGATAATTAGTAAATGATGCATGCTAAATTAGTGTATTAAGAGCCATTTAATAATTAAATAATAGCAATGTTCTTATCAGTAATCATTAGTGCATCAGTTTTATATGTAAACCTTAAGTCCCTAATTATATATCCTAATTAGCTTATATCTTCTCTAATTGGCTGCTCAGAAATGTTATTGTAATAAGGTAAACCTTTAGAAAAACGGTTTTAATCAACAAAATAAACAAAAAATAAAAAAATTGTGTTATAAAATAAACATCACTCTTTATCCCAGAAAGTGCACATTTGGCGCACTATGTGTCTTAGTATTAAATATAGCTCTTAGTATTAGCATTATGATATTAGAGACCGCTACTTGAAACAAGCCCGGAATCCGGAGGGAGAGAGCTCGATACACTCATTTTCATAGTAAAATTTCACATTTTCTCAAATTACTCCCGAAATATGGGAGTTATGAAGAAATTCATCACCACAAGTTATCGAATAAGATGGCATCATTAGTTTGGCATAATTTTACTCTTTTTTTTCGGACATGTCTACGTCCAACCGCTCCCATACATTCGTTCCACTGTGCGTCGAGCCGAGAACCTTGTCTCGCTTCTAGTACCCCTACGTCGAGTCTACGACTTCTGTCCCGTTTCTACTGCTTTAACGTCGAGTTGCTTTACCCCGCTTTATTATCGTTACGTCAAGTTTAATAATATATTTTGAAGTATAGTCAGATGATCGGCGGCGGCGACCTATCGCGTCCGACCCTGGATGAATCCATGGTCCGGAGCGAGAGAGAATGGGACGCCGTCACCTCCTGCGAAGCAGTCATGCTAGCGAAGGAGGTGGCGGAGCGTAAGAGGGAGAGAACCTCTCGTCCCAGACGCCCCGGGCGTCGCGGGGCACGTGGTGGCTTCCGGTCACCGTAGACGCGGACCTGTGGATGGTGAGTAATGGGCTAGCTCGCCGTCCGTCCGTCTTTTGACGACAGGCCATGTTGACGGCGCGTTCGTGTTCCACGCGCGCCACAAAGAGATGTCAGCAAACAGGGAGGGGCCCGCAAGGGCTCATGCCTGCCAGGCTGCGGGACTGTTCGAAAGAGATACTGTGGCCCTGGAACACAAAAGGCAAGGAAGGAACATGGATGGGTTTTAGTCAGTACAAACTTGACACTCCCTTCCGCTATACCCAGAGCGGGAGAAGTAATTTGATGATTTCCCATCCGAAAAAAAAAGTATAGTCAGATTCACATGCTTTATGTATTATTGTATTCTTTCTACTGAATAACTAATAAATTATTCTCACCTTTGTTTATTTTTTTATATCTATTGAGATTTTCTAGGCCAGCTTCCACTAAAAATGATAGATGGCGCTGTACAGGACAGTGTAAATTGGTGTCCCGGTCGCAGTCAAATCAAGTTTTTACGTGCAGCAGCAGATATCGGTGTCCAAATATTCGGTATAGGTCGCGGCATGTAAGTTGAACCAAAACGGCGGTCGTTCGCGCAGGTACAAATATAGACACAAGTGTTAGACGCATGAACTGTGGTTGCACGCAAAATTTAAAAATCTTTAAGGAGAAAGAAATCGTCGCATTTGAATATTTTTTTTGATGAAGTGTACTAGTGGAGTGAAGTAATTAAATTAAACGGAAAATCAAATTTCATAAGTAAAAATAATCTCAGATTTTCTTTAAAATTATTGTATTTCTCGAACAACAGTGGCGTGGGAAATGGGTTTGGGTATTATTAAAATAATTGTGATCAAGTAGTTTTCTTGAAATTGAATTGTCACACATTTGAAAGAAATACAAAGAACTGAAAACTCCAGGGCCGCGAATAGCATGCGCGAGTAGCGCGTGGCGGGGTGCAACTGCGTGACGGCTAGCTAGTGTCACCACGTTGCTATGGTTAAGCGCGGCCCCTCGCACCGCACCTCATACCCCCACTTCGATTGAGACCCGAAAATGTGTTACTGCGCTTAGTTCAACTTACGTGCCGCGGACTACACCAGGATGTATTTTATAGAAATTATAGTCAAAATGAAAAAAGAAAGTGGCAATGCAACAAAAACAAATCACAAAGACGAACGCACACAAACTAGAAAGGAGCAGGCAATGAAAGCCAGCTCCATACAGCCAAACAATTTTTTTTATATTGAGTCAAGTATAGTTTCTACCCCCCTTGAAAACACTTACATTCCCAACTGGGGTACCCAATTCATGCAGCCCACCGTACATACGAGAGTGTTACATAGGTAGTAGTAATCGGTTCGATACGAAGACATCAATCCTGCCGACAGCAATTTGCAGTTGGTAGTGGAATCGAACGAAAAGTAAAAGTACTGTTTATTAATTTATGTATTGTCTGAAGTAAGAATATATATTTTATGCAAGTAATTTTAATATTGTTTTCATCGCTGCATAAATATTTGGACAAATTTTGGTGGTAAAAATGAGTACTAGACTTTGATTTAAATTATCTAGGTAGATGGAGTACCGGATTCTGTGATCCAGAGACCGTCCGGCGTGCCGCAGTTTAACAGAAGCAAGCGACATTGTCTCCAACATAAACTATTGCATGGATCTTGTGGCGCGTGGCTATAGTCGGAACTAATGTTGCCATGTTACACTATACCATAAACAAAAGTCGTTGCGGATCCATTTAATAATAAAATCATAGTGAATTGTTCTAATGAATGTGTGAATGTGAATTATCAAAAAAATTGGTTGTCTGTAAAGTTGGTTTACGGCCGATAGTTTAACGTGACAACGTCATAAAATCGAGTGGAAGAGAGAAATTACAAATTACCTATACAACCTAACCTCCTAGCTCCAGCAGTAGATTAAAAATAATAACCTAGGCTTGTCAATATCTGACACTACGAAAGTGGAGCATGCGTACAATGAGCGTAACGGGAACGGGACACTTTTTCGTGCATGCAGCCGGCATTCATCGATTTATTAGACGTTATCGAGATAACATGAATATAAAATTAATTCTTTGTCAAATAATACGATTTCAATTAAAAGTTTTTCGGGTAAATATTTTTTAAAGTAAATTATTAGCCAAACTTGTTGTTGGAAAATGATGAAATGACTAACCATGTTTTTTTTTCGCCAATCGTTGCTAATCAAATGAAAATTAAAAGCATTCTCCATAGCATTTCTATCTACGCTTTTTTGTCAATCTTTCGTGTAATCTATCTTGTTTGTAATTGAATTTTCACATTTTGTAATTATCGTATTTAATAATTTGATAATTTATTTTGACTTTTGTTATTGTATTCATAATTATTGATTGTGTATTTACTTTTGACTTGCTTTTTTTTGTTTTTTTTTTTTTCTAGTGTAATTCTGACATTTTTGTGATTGTATTTTTATGTGACATGGTTTTATATGGGTTTCGGACCTGAATTAAATGAAATTATTATATTATTATTTGGTCAGACCTTCACAGACTGTCAGTATCAAAAGTCAAAACAGTGTAAATGCCACTGACGTAAAAATACGCCAGACGTCAGTGGGAAATGGCAACTTCTGGTTGTGTTGTTGATACTGGTTGTTACAGTACAGGGAAGTTGTGAAATAATCCATGATAAATATCAGAAATGTCCTATCGGTACAGTTAGTAAGCATCCTACCAGAAAGTGTAAGTGTGTTTGACTCACCTGGTAGAGTAGACGCTTTTATTCTCGTGGGGGTAGGCAGACACAACAGAACGCTACCTGCACGATCCTTTCACCTCGTTCTCGTTCATAAATCTGGTAATAACACGCACGCCTGTGTCGCCTGTTGCGAGTACCACGCACTTGGAATTTTTGAAGAACATTAACTATAAGGTCAGTGTATACCACTCTAGGGCGTTGCCACTCACATCTCCGTTGTAAATACCTGTTGCTAGTCGCCTTTTTTTTGAAGTGAAACTTCTATTGCGACTTCCAACAAGGTTGCGTTAAATGTTTAACGCTACCATGGAGGGGTTAAGAAAACACTGTTGCGTTAAACGTTCAACGTTCCTGGGCAGGGGGAATAGAAAGAGATAGAGCGAGAGTGAATGCGATACATTACGAAGTTTTACTTCTACCGGGCGGAGGGACTCCACGCACTATTTTTTTTTGATTTAGCCAATATTGCCTAATATTGACAAAAGAAAAAAGGTACTTCTGAGCAAAGATCTCTCCCAATTCCTTCTAGGAAATCTTTTCCTACCCACCTCGAAGAACCGAACCAGCCCTCGCGGTAAGCATCCAGTTTGTGCCACTTCTTTCTGACCCGCCCAATGCCATTCTAGCCTAGCAGCATCTTACCTACATCCATTATTCTTGTTTTAGAACACAGTGTGGTGGTCTTACTCAGTCTTGTCTTTGTACACCCAACCTGCTGGATTCCATTGCTACATTGCGTTCACTTGGTGATCAACCAGTTCTCAAAACGTTCCTCGCGATATTTTCTTTTCCAATTATAAAATAAAAACACTCCCTGTATGATTGGTGTCTCGTTGAAACTCAATAAATTAACACCGTAGGTTAGGACTTGTGGCTTAATAAATACCTATTTGTTTTTTTAGGTTTGAAATCATCTAATTACTTCTCCCGCTCGCGGAGGGAGTGTCAGACTTGTACTGACTAAAACCAATCCATGTTCCTTCCTTGTCTTTTGTGTTCCAGGGCCGCGGTGTCTCTTTCGAACAGTTCGCAACCCTGGCAGGCTTAATAAATACTTATACTAATAGCATGTTCCAGTTATTGTGAATTGATGACATTACCAAGCCACACACACACACACACAACCACACTTTTGTTTGGGATTCAAAAGACATGTTTTAAGACGTTAAGCCGTTGGTCCCGGCTGTCATTTGAAGATCTTTGACAGTCGTTAAAGTAGTCAGTGGCCCAAAAAGTCTGACAACCAGTCTTACCAAGGGGTATCGTATTTCCCAGTAGTAACTGGGTTGTGGAGGTCAGATAGGCAGTCGCTCCATGTAATATACTGGTATTCAGCTGCGTCCGGTTAGACTGGAAGCCGACCCCAACATAGTTGGGAAAAGGCGAGGCAGATGATGATTCAAAAGACATGTTTTAAATGGCCTGTATAAGTCGGAAAGTTCTTGTTGTCTGTCGTTGCAAATGTCTTCAGTCACGATTTCACAATTCACATTTGGTAAAGGAAGCTGGCATGGTTCTCCCATATAAAAACTTAGTGCAAAAAAAATTGCTGACTTCCAAAAGAAAAAAAAAAGAAAGTAAAGGCCCAAAGGGGTTCCAAAGTATTATTTACTAATAATCTATGGAATGTTTTAATTCTGAAAATAAAATTATTAAATGAAATAAAATAAAAAAAAAACACTAAATAATGGAAAATAACTTTGCTTTCGGAAGTCAGTGGCAAAATCAATGAAACAAACAAAAGTCACCAACTTCCGAAAGTCTAAAGTTAATTTTCACTATTTAGTGTTTTTTTGGAAGTTGGTTATTTTTTTTTTCTTTCATCCAAACCTGAATACATGTCTCTAAGTTTGGATGACAAGGTCTTTGAGTTTTGAAATGATATGAATTATACTCAGAAAATCTCAGGACAAAAATTGTTAAATCAGCTAGACTTAAAAAAAAACATACAACCAAATTGAGAACCTCCTCCTTTTCGAAGAAAGTCGGTTAAAAAATGTTTATTTTAATCACTCACCAACCGGACAAACTCTATGATTTATTATTGGATGGTAACTCTTTCAGAATAAAGTCAATCAAGAGTTGAAGTTGAAGAAATTACTATCATAATGAGTGACTGGAGTAACTTGGAGGAGATAATGCAAGATCTGTCATGGGCACAAGGGTTTGCTGTACCTGCCTCTGTAGAGACGGTTGCTGCTGTGGGACCTCCACGGTTCAATGTGCCAGATGAAGGTATGCATGTACCTGCAATCCTTCGCTATCCCATGCTGTTCTCCATAATTCTCTACATAGTCAAATGGAGTGCTCACTACTTAATTAGATTATTTATTATTGTACCCACCCACACAACCAAGCTTTGCACAGGTGAAATCTATTGATCAGGAGATATATAAAAAAGATTTGGAAAGAGTTTTATTCACAAGAACCTTCTCAATTAAAGTCTCTGAATATGATTGTGAAAACTGCATCAAAACCCATGATGCTGCTATATTTGTATTATTACAAAGCAAACATTTTTTTTTAATACTCGTCAATCATAAAGAGATATCAATCTCTTTATGATTGACGAGAAAGAAAATCTTTCTAATGGCAGCAATCTTATTTCACAGAAAGTGTGGAGCGGTCTTATTATGAATCACATTGTGTGGGGGGAGGGGACTTTGCCCCACCAGCCTGTGGAGAGATTAAAATGATGTTGGACTTGGTATGTCAAGTGTTTTTAAAGCATCAGAAATTGAGAAAACAGAACCATAGAAAGAAATGTAAGAATGTTCACTGGCAAGTCAAAAAGCCAAATTTTAGTGCGTTTTTGAGAATAAAATAACTGTATAAGTAATAAGATTCAATCATTGTTAAAGTATCTATAACTGATAGAGTAATGTTATCTTCACTTTTCGTTTTCAGGTGAAAATTGATGAAAAGGATAATGTTCCTTTAATTTCCAGCGAGCTCAACCCGCTTACCTCAGAGTTCTTACCAAGAAAAAAAGAGAAAGAGAAAATCAAGATAAATGTAGCTGTGACATCTATTAAGGCGGCTAAAGAAGCTGAATTAGCAGCCAGGCGGCCCATTCCTGAAGATGTTATTCCAACAATGTTTAAGAAGAAGCCAGAAGTTAGGAAAGACAATGTTTTACCTTCGCAGACTTCACAGATATCGTCACCAGAGGGAACACAGCAGTATACACCAACTGCTAATGCTAACATTTATTATTCAAAATATCTAAGGAAAGAGAATGTTTTAACTTCACCGACTTCACAGACAACATCACCAGAGAGAATGAAGCACTATACACCATCTGCTAATGCTAAAGTTTATTATTCAAAATATCTGCAGAAAAGCATGTTAAAAGAGCAGATTGCGGAAGATATTTGGATTAAGGCAGAAAAACAAATGAAGGAAATTGAAACTAGACGGTAAGTATTAGAACTTGCTAGTGCTGTGCTCTTGCAATGTTTTGGTGCTCGGTGGTACCTTGAACGTTCCGATTTAAGCTACTCACAAAATGATTTGTTTTCGTCTGACAGTACAGCTACATAATATATGCCTTGCAGCAACGATCACATTATGAGTATTGGCTGTCATCTTGATAACAGATATTACACAGATTACAATTTTGAGTGTACGAGATTTCTGCCAAAATAATATACCAACCCACAGCAAAATTGATCCCATTTTCCGAAGTAATTTTTAATAATTAACGTTGATTTATTAAATATTCAATCTGCTTTCAGTATACATTTTGAATGTTTATTGGGATGATTTAACTGAATAGTAATATATACCACATTAAAAATGTTGATTTGAATTAATTTGTACTGACTACAATATATGTATGTACCTAAAAATCAAATGTTTTTTTTATTTCAGAAGACTGAAAGCAGAGGGCACCACGGAGAGGCGCGGTAATACGTCCCCCCCAGACATTGCATGTGGTGCTTATGTTTTTTTGTCTCCCTTATTCACTTTTTACCCGACTGCACGAAGTACTTATCGCACTAATAGGCTAGTTGACAAGGTCAAAAATAAAATATAAAAATACGTAGAAATAAGGCCACTCATCTTATAAACTACTATCACCGTACAGAAATTCAATATTGGAGGACAATTTAATTGTAAAATTGGATTTACTGATAATAAGTATTACATTTGACCCCAAATAAGTATGACGTCACAACGTGCTATTTCATACAAATCACGTACACATTTTGCGTTTTGACAGTTCATAAAAAAGTAACTATTTTGACTTCCTGTCACATACCCTATTATCGTTTACGTGTTATGAGTTCTTTCATTTTGTACATAATGTTATTGCTATCTTTTTAGTACGTTTTTTATGCAGTCGGGTTTTTAGATTTTTTAAGTTATTTTCATTTCCTGAGTTGGTCTGCATGTTGTATTATCATCATCATCATTATGCTGTTGGTGTATCAGTCGCACGCGTCGACCGTTAAGCGTGTGGTTTGCAGTCAATTCCTTTCAGACACTGTTTTTTAATTTTTTGATTGGGATATTTTCAGTACAAGCTCCGAGAGAGACTGGATATGTTTATGATAATAAGCTCCAGTCCTACACCTTCATTAATTACATTAATCGCTTATCTATTCGCATTATACCATAGTTCTGTAAAGTTTGGTTATTTGCAATTAGATCGCTTTTTTATCAATTTGCATTTCGTTTCGACTCCATTGTTGGTTTTCTTGCATCATAGTGTTGGTTAAGCTCGCGTTCTATTTAAGCCATATTTGTTTATGTCGATAAATGCCTGCCTTCTTGGTCTAGTGCTCGCAAGCGCTACTACTGAGCATGAGTTTCTGGGTTCGATTCCCAGGTAGGGCAAAGTGTTTTTGGATTTTTCTATCAAGAATTTCTAGTAGCAGCCGGAGTCTCGATATTTTCCCTGATGATGGCAATAGGGTGACCCCTGCCTAACTGTTGGTGGATCACAAAATGTGATGTTATGTTTTTTTGGCCCTATTAAAAATTTGCCCCTCCTTTTTAAGTCTCCATTAACAAATTGTATTTTTCTTTAGTGACTGCCGACGTGATGTTGGCTGAACATCGACATTTGCTGTCGGATGAATGCATGGTTTGCATCGTTGCAGCGAAGCATGGCTACTACTTCTAATACCACAGTGTTACACTGCTTTGGTGTATAATCGACGCATTTATGTACGCACGGCGGTCTATCAAGCTCTACAAAACCAGTTTATGCGGATCTCTCATTGTACCGGCAATCTATACAAAGCGAGGCTATGTTATACTGGAAATTTATAGGGTAATGTGTCGCTGTGTGTATGTAGTGCTATAGTTGTTGCGTTTTAGTATGGCATTAGCGGTCGTTGACGCTTTCATTTGAGAAACGTGACGTAAATAATAACTAAAGTGTTTTTTACAGCCTTGTCACTGGCAGCCACACTTTATGCCGCAATTACACTTGGTCATTAGCCCGTATTCCGTTGGTCGAATAATTTTCTTAAATTCGGGTTCCCGGTGCATTTATTACACTAGTCACCAGAATGGAATACGAGCTAACGACTAGGTACTAGTAGTCCGAATGAAGTCAAGTACTTGCACCTGTACCCTAGACGATGAAACCGGACGAATTTGTCCGAAGAACGGGCGTACTCGATCTCGTTCATTTATATAATTCGATTGCCTCTGGAATTCGGGCAAACGACCAAGTGTAATTGCGCCATTATGCGGTAATGGCCGTTATTAACATGCTAAAAAGCAATATCTATATACTTGGTTGGATCGACACACTCGATTCGTTTGTATTTAAAAAGCAAACACGACTTTAAGTAATATTTAGCTTTCAGTTGGCTCGTGCCGAACGGCAAACTTTGTTCCGCATCTACCATCGCTGTGTCATGTTCGGGTCGGCTCATCAAAATTGAAGTTAAGCCGAGGTTTTTCCCGAACGTGTATCTGTTACGGTTAATGATGGATGTATAATATAATACATTTATTCGATTTTCTTCTATGTCGACGAATCATGCCACATTATACAGTGTGTTTGGCTATCGGTTACCGATACTTTATGGGCATATTATTCTCATTTCTATCAGCAAATACACGTTTCTAAATACTCCTAACCTGCAACATTGTAGAGTCTATGTGCTGGGGCAGGGTTATATTCAAATCGCTATAACTCTTAAAATAATTGGTTTAGAGTCAATATTTTGATATCGTTTTGTAGGTTGACTCAAATACTTCTAATTTAACATAAAAAGATACACAACATTCCGGGGCAAATTTTGCACTAGAGTAGAAAATGTAAAAGGAATAAGTAATTTCTATGTTAATTTTCGTAATTTCTTATTTTTTTAGGCTTTTCTTGCTTATTTTTCAGGAAAATTTGATGATTTGATAGCCTCGTCATTTACCCTTTTTTTTCTTTCGGATGGTAAATCATCAAATGACTTCTCCCGCTCTGGGCAGAGCGGAAAGGAGTGTCAGACTTGTACTGACTAAAACTCATCCAATCATCCATCCTTCCTTGCCCTTTGTGTTCTAGGTTTCTTACATTCAAAGACATTAGCCTTTCATTGAATATACCCTAGGTCAGTCGATTAAAAAAACAAAATGGCTGCCATTCACGGGGTGTGTCATTCACAGGAGTATTTTTAACGTGTATTTGTCGACAGAAATGAGTATATAATATACCTTTAAAGTATTGGTAACCGGTAGCCATGTAGCAGCCGTAAGATTGTAAGGTTGACTAACTAAATTCTGCATCATTCCGAAGAATCTTTATAGGATTAAACGATGCAAATGGCGACGATAGCTATGTGATGCGTAATCGAACGATTTTAATATATATGACAAAGTCAACATTTTAAGAAAAGGTGGTGATGATAATTAAAAAAAAACTATTTTTGTATTGATATTTTAATGATACGGTATAATTTATTTTTGTACCTAAACTTGTTTAGGTACGTCGTGTGTGTGTTCTTGTGAGGAGCTCGTGGCAAAAATAATAACAGCCGCTCGGGTGGATCTTTAGGTTAAGCCATGCTTGCCTAGGTTGGTCTGTGGAGGGGTGACCACCCATTACATACCAAGTTTCCTCCGTGCCTCGGAAAGCACGTTAAGCCGTTGGTCCCGGCTGTCATTTGCACATCTTTGACAGTCGTTACAGGTAGTCAGTGGCCTAAAAAGTCTGACAACCAGTCTTACCAAGAGGTATCGTATTACCCCAGTATTAAAAGGGTTGTGGAGGTCAGATAGGCAGTCGCTCCATGTAAAATACTGGTATTCAGCCGCATCCGGTTAGACTGGAAGCCGACCCCAACATAGTCGGGAAAAGGCTAGGCAGATGACGATGTGTGTTCGTTTCTTGTACAGTTCGTGTCGACCATTTGTATGGCGCATCGCTTTTAGAAACAATTTCGACGTTTTAGAGTATCTTTTCTATGCATATTTATGTGAGTGCAAAAATTTTTAATTTTTAAAACGTGGTTTACTATATAAATTGCTGCCATATCATGAACTTCAAGATATTTTTTTTAAGCAAGTCAGCCATTTATTTAAGGTTCAGTACCTCAATATAAAAAAGATCCTTTATTAGGATCCTCAGAACTATTCAGGGTTTTGTTGACCTTCTGTTGAGACCCTTTTTCTCAAAAACGGGTAACGAGATGAAAACCATGGATGTTGACTTTCCACATAACATTCTGTTTGGATTTAATTGCTATTCCGGTTTGTGATATAAAAAGACCGTGTCCTAGTCATCAATTTCGAATTTATTGTTTTGTATTAAATATATTGTAAGTCCTGATTTCTGACAGCCTTCTTTGGTAAAATGTATGTAAATGTGACAAATCAGTGGAACTGTTGTAAATTTTAAGAAAGAATAGCCGTTGTAAATCGCACAAATATGAGTTTTATCTACAGGTTATAAGGTTTGAATTGCGTGAGTGACGTGTGCTTATGAAATGGGACGAGTATAGTGCAAAAAAAGAATTGTCTCCGACCATCCTTGTCATTGTATCTGCAAGTCCTTACTCTGTAGTTCGCTTCCGACATCAGCAACCTTAGCATAACGAGAATAAACTGATTTTGAGGGGTGTAAAATAACCATGAAAGGACTAATTTTTTTAAACAGGATGTTCAACGCGGGCAATACTTTCAGTTAGCGAAGTAGGTACTCATAAATACAAGGTGTAAACAAACTCTTCACGAAGCCGTCAACCAAGCATTATGTACATCAAAATCAAACTAAGTAACTTTACGCAAAAATTAGTGCTGCGAAACGACTTTTTTTTTTGGCCTGAAATATCACGTTTTACAGTAGGACTCAATGTAACGCTCTCAAAACATTGTGCTGATGGATGGATTGAATAGTAAGGGGATCCTAGAGGTGTTTAAAGCAAAAATCTACATTAAAAACATGTATTTTAAAAAAACTTGTGAAAAATTTGGAACTTTGACCCCCAATATCTCCGTAACTAGAAGGTTCCCAGTTATGGTCTAGAACAAAAAAATGATCGCAATGACGGGCAGAACAAGTGCTTTTCGGCTTCGTTAAGAGCCTGTTTACACCCTTTATTAGCAACTTTAACTTCTATAAATATGAGTAACTAACGGGACCCTGTTACTAAGCCTGGTACGGAACGGCTTGGGTTTTCGACATTTTTCGAGTTTCGCGATTAAAAATGTATGGAGCAGCTGATGTTTTTATCGAGATTTCACGGTTGGTCCCGTAGCAAATGTTGTTCATTTACATGAGTATTACACGCCCTTTAGGTATTGCCCACGTTCACCAAATCACTAAGTACGCACGACGACCAATCAAGCTATGCAAAACCAAATTAAGCTGATCTCTAATTGTACGGGAAACTCATACAAAGCGAGGTCAGGTTATATTGGTATTTATAGTTTGATGTGTACAGATGCCAGTAGATTAAGCTACCAGAAACTGACAGATTTTCTCAACCAACCTTGAACCTAATGCTTTAGAGATAAAGTTTAAAATCATAGCTTTAGTAGTAGTAGTTAATTATTTGCATAACGGTGCCCGTTATACAAATATTTAACTTCGATAATCGCTAATCCGTTACTAAAAAAGTTAACTTCGTTAAACGTTAAATCGTTACATTTCGGAAGATTTAACGTAAGTTAACGTTAATCGTAAATCCGTTAACACGTGATTAAAATTGCATTTTTTATATCGTTGCTCTAATGATCTACTTATAAAAACTGTTTGTTTGGGTTCTGGAAGTTAAAAGTTTAGGAACAAAAACACGTGTATGATTGGTGTGTGTAATTTTATCATCTGGCATAATGTGGATATTGCCCTTCATGAACATTACTATGTTGAAGTTCTCGTCTGAAAGCGAGGCTCGCTCTGGAATATGAATTAAACTTCGGAGTATTTTTTCTCACTCACACGAACCGGCAATACTTACTTAGCTACCTAGCTTCAATTCAGGCGTTGCACGCACCGCGCCGCACTTGTCGACCGGCCCGAGGCCCGAACTTACTTGTCAGAACGTGTTTTTCACGGCTGCGGCGGCGTGGTGCGGCGCGATGCTTGGTAAATAGTAGGTACTGGATTAACGATTAACGGACTTGAGGAAATTTAACGGAAGTTAACGAGTCTTAAAAGTTAATCCGTTAATGCCAATGTTAACTTCGTTAATTAACGATTAACGGATTAATGAGTTAGTGCCCAGCTATGTTGAAAATCTATTAAATAAATTTTATAGATTGTAGTAGCTTGATGTTTTGGCGTCTGTACAATAAGTATGTATTTTTAACCTAGCCAGTTAAGTTGATGACACGGTACTGGTATTTGGTTCTTGTTATTAATTCTTGCATACCTACAATAGATAAACTGACCTAAGTTACTATCTAAAATATTTTATGTGATTTGGAATCTCATTGTGCTGAAAGCATTTTTTTTAATTTATTTGTCTTAAATTCGTTACTTACTAATGGCTGTGTGTCTGTGTACATATCACTTATTTGTGGTTTTTAAGTGTTACTGTCGAAAAAAAAACCTTATTGAAATGCGAAGTTAATCACCTATCACAGTGAGCAGGTGATTAGGTAACGATGGGATGGATCCCTATTAGCGGCCAATGGTCAATTTTTGAAAGCGGTTAGCCGGAGTATAGCCGGATTTGTCTATAGAATACTGACTGTGCAATTTTTTAAAGGGAAGCCGGTAGGAATCGAGTTGTATGGAACCTTCGCCACTGATCCCTATGACATTAAGTCTGTCTGTACATTTCTTTGCGAGTGAGATTAAATCATCAAATGGAATAACAATGTTCAGATGTAAGTACGCACGGCGGCCAATCAAGCTATGCAAAACCAAATTAAGCTAATCTCTCACTGTACGGGAAGCTCATATAAAGTTAAGTCAGGTTATACAGGTTATGTACAGCTCGATGTGCCGCCGTGTGTACTAAGTAGGTATAATGTTAATGTTGATGAATGGAGAGGGAGAGGAAGACCAAAGAGAATATGAATGGATTGTGTGAGGTAACGTGGTCGAGGAGGATAGCGTTTCGGTTGACGTGGAACATGTGGAACATTTAGGTTGTCTATTCATATGAGTATAGAGAGGAGAGAATAGTTGAGAGGCTGTCGATGTTGAAATCTAGTTTAATTGGTAAGTTGATTTATTTATTTATTATTACAAAATTCACAGATTTAAAAAAAAAAAATGCACACGTGGTAGAAGTGAAACCTTCAAAAATTTTGGCTTCAAGATAAACAATGTATAATGCTTCCTATCTCATTTTCTCCCACGTTAAATCTTATGAATTTATGTGTCTGTCTCTTTTTACTGTCGCTTTTTCGTTTCATCGACTTTCAAATCACAACGATGCTAAGGAAGTTTTCACTTCAAAAATAATAATGTATGGATAAAATTTCAACTAATCTTACCGCACGCAAAATACGCGCTTGGACGTGGAGTTGAGGACACCAGCCCGTTATACAATACAATACAAACTAATCTTACAGCCAATTACGGATTTACAATTTAATAGCTATACAATACCGTTACGTTACCTAAGCTATTGAGATTTTGGTATTTGTTCCTTAATTTATATAAAAAAAAATATTTTTTGTATACAATTGGTCACCTAAGACAGTATCCACCTCACTAAGGGAGCTGTTTCTGTTAGGTTGAGTATCCCCGAGTATCCTACCTAACTGTTTACTTGGCGAGTTGGATACTTGGCGGCGTATCTTCGCGGCCCTATTTAAGTCAAATTCCAATTGAAGTTTTCTCCACTTAATCTATATCTATACAAATAAATAAAATTGAATTGTCTTTTTGTAATATCAAAATAACAGCTTTTGTAATATCAAAATAACAAAAATACATTTTTTTTTTCAATTTTTCTCTGTCTGTCGGTCTGTCTGTGTGTTTGTTGCGGCTAATCTCCGAAACGGCTGAAATGATTTTGACGGGACTTTTTATGGCAGATAGATTATGTTATGTACTAAGGCTACTTATATTTAAAAAATAAATAGGGTTCAGTGCAAAAAAAGCCTTGAATTTGGAAACAAATCCAATTCGAAAAGGGAAGTAAGTAATATTTTTTATAATAATTTCACGCGAACGAAGGTCGCGGGCGACACCTAGTTAAAAATAAATTGTAGGGTGAGTTAAGACGATTTCAAAATGATTGGAACTGTTGAAACATTTAGATTCTTACTTATTTGTCTACATGTTTTTAAATTCAATTGCGATCTCAGGATTGATATAAGGACCCGTGAATGTATCCCCTATTTTGTAAACTATTTATAACTTAGTGCTCAGTAACAAGTATGTGAGGGCCATTACTGGTCTACGATTATAACTTAGTTCTTTATCGTTTTCAAACCGAATTAAATTGTTTTCTTCTTTTTATTGACGGCCAAATTGTATGTAATTTTAGAAAGTACAATGAAATTTCGTATTTGAGAAAGTTGTTATAAGCTCTTATAAAAAAAAAACAAATATTTCTAAAGCGTAACCACGGAGTTTCCTGTCAGTTCTTCTCCATAGGAAAGGCTAACCGGATAATATTACAAAGAGGAAAGACGTGTATTTTTGTAACGAATAAATTACTGGACCGATTTAAAAAATAATTTCACTATTAGAATGCTACATTATTCCTGAGTAACAAAGGTAATATTAAAAAAAAAAAAATGTACACCCGTGCAAAGCCGGGACGGGCCGCTAGTGTTTTATATATGCCCATGCCCATGTAGGATATTTCAAATCAAAATAAAAAAAGTGTGTGTGTACTTATTACGCACGTAAGAAGTTATACTTCTTTGGCGTATAAAACTAATATATTGACTAGCTAACTTCAGGGTGTATGTTGTCTAGCTAACTTCGATTTGATTGGCCTGTTGGTCTAGTGGTTAGTGGCCCTGACTGCTAGGACGGAGGTCGTGGGTTCGATTCCCACACCAGGACAAATCTTTGTGCGATGAGTACGATTATTTGTTCTGTATCTGGGTGTATAATTTATATATAATATTTATGTATTTAGAAACATATAAGTGTGTTTATCAGTTGTCTGGTTGCCATAGTACAGGCTCTGCCTAGTTTGGGATCAGATGGCGGTGTGTTGGTTGTCCCAAAATATTATATTATATTAACTTCAGCTCAAAATGTGAAAAAGAAGCTTTACCAGTAGCGAAGGGTTAATTTTTGTAAGAGAAGCCGTATTATTTGTCTGTAGAATACTGACTGTGCCATTTTTCTGTAGGAATCGAGTTGTATGGAACCTTCGCCACTGAGCTTTACTATAGGTTACTGTGCTTAAGAGGAAATGTGGGTGGTTTTTTTTCCATACAAACGCTCTCGCCTGTTTTCTTTCTGGTTTATGACTTTAAAGCTATGATTTTTTACAGTTAAATAAATTTTTACCTATTTTATGTCCCTATGTTTTCCTCTTTGAAGATACATAATGTGCAGAACCTTTGCAAAATGCTCAAAATTGCCTATTTAGATCGCCTGTCAACAAAAGCCTAGTGTAAAAATTTGACAACTATTAATGAAAAACAAAAAACATAGGGACACAGTATATATCCTTCTTATTCAGTTTATGAAATATTTTTTAAATTGGTCGAGTATTGGAGTGTCAGACTTGTACTGACTAAAATCCATCCATGTTCCTTCCTTGCCCATTGTGTTCTAGGGCCACGGTATCTCTTTCGAACAGTCTCACCCTCCCTGTTTGCTGACATCTCTTTGAGGCGGAGGAGGAAATAGTCGAGAGCCAAACCTCGAATTATGAAGTTTTACTATAGTTGTCTTTATCGCACCAATGTCGAAATCACGCTCGCAGAGACGGCGATATTTTTTTCAAATACCTACCGTGTTTCCTCTTATGATAAGCTGTTAGTGTAAGATCTCTGTATAAGATATCTATTTTCCTGTTGAATTAATTGACTAAATGAAAAATAAAATAATGTATGAATGTGCTGCATGTACTTTCTTTTTTATAAATACCTACCTACCCTGTTCCGTCATCATACCCATTTGGGCCAGGCCTACCTGGTTAAGGCGAGTCGAACCTTGCAGACAAAGGAATCAAGTCTAAAGTAGGTTGATTGTAATGTAGCTGAATATTAAAATTGTGATCACATTCTGAATATTAAGTATTGTGATAATATTCAGCCCTAAATTAACCTTGCCAGAAGGTACAACAAAGAACACGTGTGTAGTTTCTTACAGTACAGTCAATCGGACGTCATAATCACTTGAATTAAACAGAACAAAAGCGCCCTTGCTGCTTACAAAATAAGGACGTTGTAAATTATCACCATTTCAGCCCGGAATCGCCTACTGCTGGGTATATTATGTAACTATTTAATCAATTAATGTAACCTCCAATCGCCTGAAACACAGTATTACCTAGTTCATGGGTGAACTTGACATAGATTTAAAAAAAACTGTAAAAATTGTTATTTACATTTTTGAATTTATTTATTTTAATTTTATTTATTTTATATAGTCTCCCCTTTCTTCTGCCATATTTCTCGGTTCTGTGCGACTTTGATGATATTGTCAACCCAACGCGCTCTTGGATTAATAGTTCCTTTGGTCTAATCCTGGCCACCATTCGGTCAGAACTTTACTCCATTTGCCATCTGAAAATCACTCCTAGTATACACAAAATAAGGACGCTGCCAATGTAATACTGTTTCCGATGACAGTGTACAAGTTGATAAATATGTGTAAAATCAAATAGACACGACGTTTGATTCACGATACATTGCTAATCAGACTCGTTCAATGTACAGACGCCAGCACATCAAGCTACTACAGTCTGTCAAATTTCTTGAATAGATTTTCAATTTTATCTCTGAATCATTAGGTTCAAGGTTGGTTGGGAAAATCTGACAGTTTCGGGTAGCTTGACCTGCTGACGTCTGTACCACTGTATGTTTGTATGAATGATTCTCGCTCATTTAATTGTCATTTAAAGACGACACACTCAGTTACTCCGTTCAGCAGCCGATTGGCGCGCGTCTCTTGTTCCTTATCAAAAAGATCATTATTGTAATGACAGAAAGTGGATCGATTCAAGTAAGACTAGGTTGTACGTGGTGTTGCCTTGTGATGTGTTTGGTGTTGTGAAAAAAAAGAACAGTAAAAGAAGTAAGTTTTGTGGCAGTTTAGTTTAGTTAGTATGATTTTTCAGTTTAGTCTTTTATAAATAAACCGGCCGAGTGCGTGTCGGGGGGTACGCTCAATATAGGGTTCCGTAGTTGCCCATCAAAATATGTGGACACTTCCTACGGTCCGATTTGCGTCCGAACGATGATTTTTATTGTAATATAAAAACAAACATTACAAACATTTGCAGTTGAAAAACCTGTGGTCCCATATATTAAGCTTAGGAAAATATGTTATGTAAGTACATTTTATAAGTTGGTCGACTATTACTTCCTCTTAATTTCGTTATAATAAATACTACCAGCGTGGATTTTTTATAAGACCTATTCAACGCCATCTCACACTGGGGTACGAGAGAAAAAAAAAACATATCCCCCCATTACGTGTAAAGGAGATACCCTAAAAAAATACTTTTCGACATTTTATTATACCACTTTGTCGGCGTAACTAACTGTATATCCATGCAAAATTACAGCTTTCTAGTAAGTCTAATAGTCTCTGAGCTAAGCTGCGGACAGACGGACGGACATGACAAAACTATAAGGGTTCCTTGTTGAATAAGGAACCCTAAAAAGTATCCTTTCTTGGATCTTAACAACGATTGAAGTCTAATCGGTCAATCTCAAAGATAGAAACTTTTTTTAAAATGGGTAACTTGTAGGGATCTTTAACAGATTGAGTCTGAGATGAAAATTCAGTTAAAAAAAAATATCTGTCTGTTTGAGATAAAAAAAATCCGCACAAAACTTTGTGGTAAAAAACAATACATGGATCTATTCTAATAA
Organism: Lycophotia porphyrea; assembly: GCA_950005105.1. NCBI lineage: Eukaryota > Metazoa > Arthropoda > Insecta > Lepidoptera > Noctuidae > Lycophotia > Lycophotia porphyrea. Next base: position 1,402,643 of record OX465389.1, read on the forward strand.
GTACTTACTTAAACTTCAACACTTTTCAACTGAAAGTTAATCTATCTATTGTATCGACCTTGCGTGACACGAGACACACAAGATATTGAATCAAAAGTGCCTTATTCATTTTTATTTTAGCTACAAAATGGTCCACGCCATTGACATAACCAACATCCCGATTGGACTGGAAGGCGTTATTCACCCAGTAAGTTATACTCCGATTCCTATTTCTTTGTTACGCTGCTAATTTGATTTAAGCAGGTGCAAATAGGTTAGGTATAGCTAACTATTTGCACCTGCTTAAATCAAATTTTCGTAACTTTAAGTTACGAAATTCAACGGCGAATCTCTCCTGCTACTTAATTAATGCATAATATTTTCTGTGTGTACGTATTCGCACATACTTCTGAAAATTATTAGTATGTATCATGTTTCAACAGATACACGGATTCTGCTCTACAATTTTGTTCCATGACCATATTGCCCTTGACTGTGACCTACATGCAACAAACAATTCAATCACGATTTTACTATTTATGTATTAATCTACATGTTGTGCATAAATAATAAATATTAATAACGCTGCAGTTAGCCCATATTTCATTTATTTATTTATAAAGAATTTCCACTGTAGGTGTTCAGTATTTTCCGCGAAGTAAAGCCTCAAACAATTGTATTTATCGTCCCGCGTATTGTGATTTAAAGAGACTAAAGCAGATTTCGCATCAAGTTACCACAAACTGTTAAATTTTCTCATTCGATTTTCAACTTAACCAAAAACATTTTATGATTTAAAATCATTGGGGAAATTTGACAGTTTATACTCAATTGATGTGCTTGATGGGCGACTGTACATTATAACTTATGGATAACAACAGTATGCTGTTGAATTTCAGCTTTCGGCGCTGAATCAAGCGTTAAAAAATGAATTGCGTTTTTTTGAATGGGCATTCATTTAGATGTTTCTAGGTGTTAGTGAATCGGGCATCAGTGGCATATTTATCATAGGTTAATATAGTTTTAATGTGTACTGTGTATCGCATAAGAATAACGAACTGTTGGGAGGAAATAGTGTAAGAGTACCCTGATTCCCATCTTCATGTATCAATGGACTGGGGTTTTTTTATCGCCAACAGTTGATGCTGAAGTAAGTGTAGTGCATTGGCGTATCTAGAGATATTTTCCAGGGTGGGCCTGGCCTCTGCCTTGTTGAGATACATTGGGCTAGACAGGCGCGGTCTCAGCCATAGATTTTGGGAGGGGGTCACTCAGGGCCTTGGTCAGGAATTTGATTGGGGGGCTTACCGAGGTAAGCGAGAGTAAGGTAAGGGTTGAACTCGCCCCGATCTGCCTTTTTTTATTCGAGAATAAAAAAAGGCAGATCGGGGCGAGTTCAACCAATGAGTTAAACACTAATAGGAACAACTTTTGAAAAATGAAATTATATCAACCATCTCTCCATTTACCCATACCCCGCCCCGCCTACAGGTTTATTTCCGGGGGGGTGAATCTTCAGCTTCCCGAACAGAGCTTGTACTCCACCATGGATATGTTAGGTTTTCGTTTGTCGGTGTCGATTCATGCAAGGAATTATTTGGTCCACTAAGCCTTTTTTTATTTTTCGGATAGGAAATCATCAAATGACTTCTCCCGGTCCGGGCAGAGCGGAAGGGAGTGTCAGGCATGTACTGACTAAAACCCATCCATGTTCCTTCCTTGCCTTAAGTGTTCCAGGGCAGCAGTATCTCTTTCGAACAGTCCCGCAGCCCTGGTAGAAAAGCCTTCGATTGAGAAAAGTCAGGTCTCAAGAGCGAGCGCAGCGACCTCCAAAAATTTAGCACCCAGTTCGAATTTGATAGGCTTTCAGAAATTTTATCAGTTTATTAAGAAAAACTGAAAAGAACGCAGAATTTGATAATTTTAGCACTACATCGTTTAGGTTAAATTAGCTTTTGACCATTCATACAGGAGTTATGTAGGTAAATAGACGCAAGAGCGAGCGAAGCGAGCTCGAAAGTTATTGCACCCTTCCTCGGTAAAATAAAGTTCTTTGTTCATTCATACAGGAATGAGAATAGGAGGAACCCTTTCAAGTCATGGAGAATTGAAAAAGCATAGCATATATTGGCGAGCGAAGCGAGCCGGAAAGTTTTAGCGATCTACCTCGGGTAGGTTGATTTTTTTATATTTGTTGGAGCTTTCGGGAGGTTTTAACCTTCACTCCCCCTGCCTACGGCCCTGCACCTGAGATAGTTAGATTTTACAGTTCTAACGCAAGAGCGAGCCGGGACTTTATTTCACGGTCGAACTAGGCCCAGCCCAGGGCGGGCTGATCATGACGCCCGGCCATGACCCCGCCCTGGATCTACTCTTGATAGTACCAAGAGCGAGAGATGAGAGCTTCAAAATTGAAAGAGCCCGCCTCCGTCCCTTGAATTAGGTTCTTTTTATTATAAAATGCATACAGAAATAAGAATAAAAGTAACTCAAAAGGGCAGAATGCATTAACGAGCGAAGCGAGCTCGAAAATTTTAGCATTAAACCTCAGAAAGGATATTAGGATAGTTTCTCTTGTTGAACGATTAAACAGGAAGTTAACTCTTGGTACTAATAGAATGCAAGAGCGAGAGATAAGAGCTTCAAAATTTTAATTGAAGCAGCCCGCCTCCGCCCTGTGTATTAGGTTCTTTTTGTTTAAAAAACTGTTAATAATTGTTAATCTTAATCATGTTTTCTTAGTTATAATTCTTTTATTTATTTTTTCAATTCAAGTGGTGTGCTGTTTATTTTCTATCGCTACAGTACCAACTGCTGAGCACTGATGTCACATCAATATCACACGGCAATAAGTACCAAACACGCGTGGATTCCTCAAGGACCTTATGTAGGCAAAACTTATAGGTGCTATGCTATATATAACTACAGTACTTTCACAAGTTATTATGCCTTGTGTCTGTGACTGTAGCTTAGCCTTATTTGTTTTTCTGACATTCAAAAGTGCCTGTAATGGTCTCATTGAAATAAATGCTTTTGAGTTTGAGTTTGAGTTTGAATAGGTAGGTAGATTATGTTATCCTTCATTTCATTGTTAGATTCTGTGTTTATCATTATTTCCGGATAGATATGAGATCTGCCATAAAAAATAAAATTAAAGTAAGTCCATCATCTGCCTAACCTTTTCCCAACTATTTATTTTATTTTATTATATTTGGGTGGCTTACAGCTAGTAATACAAAAATAGATCTTGACGCAAACAACGAAAACCCATTAACAAGCCTCCACAGAAAGCAATAAACTATTATTGCACAAACTAATAACTAAGCATAATATCAATAAGTAACCATGTTCGGGTCTGCTTCCAGCCTAACCGGATGCAGCTGAATACCAGTATTTTTAATGGAGCAACTGCCTATCTGACCTCCACAACCCAGTTAGTACTGTGTAATACCTACCTTCGATATCTCTTGGTAAGACTGGTCAGACTTTCGGGCCACAGACTCACTGTAACAACTACCAAGGATCTACAAATGCCAGGCGGGACCAACGGCTTAACGTACTTTCTGAGACACAGGGAAACTCGGCATGTAATAATAGACGTTCACCCATCCACAGACCTAAAAATCCACCAGATATGTTAGCTGGGACTTATGCCACGAGTAATTGAGTATCATGTCATCATCAGCTCCCTGTTTTTTCCTAAAATTAACTTGGCTTCCGTACCACTCATATCTCAATTTAAAACGTCATTTCAGTTTGCCAGAGAAAACCATACTATCTATCTATTTCTTTGCATTTTAACACATTTGTCAGTTCTTCACGCTTATTTTCTCTTGATGTCATTGGCACGTCAGAGATGTTTTAAGAGTCGTTACTTCTTCAGTAGAGCAAATTGTCTTGTTGTTATCGAACAAGGCTAATTTAATGCATTCTATTTTTGGGTTGTTGGCGATGATAATCAAGCCAAATTACTATACCTGCAGCTAATTGTATATTGTTGTAGCAGTCACTTGGTGTTGTTTACAAACACTCATTAGGTTTTCGTCTCTAGTTTTCGTTAATCGGTTGAGGATTAGTTGTCCAAACCCTCCAAATCCTGGCATAGGTATCCTGGTATAGTATCAACTAAACTCCTAATACGTGACCTGTAAGATTTAGTATTTCTTCATAGATTACTTTTAAGCTAAACTATAAAACTACGTAAGTGTTCACGAAGATATTTTCCTATTGCGACTGAAGACCTTCCTTCATAATTTTGTTCAATGAAAATCCAGGTAAGCAATCTTAAATCCATTCATCAGTCTGAAGTTAAAACTAGTTTTACTGTACTAGTAACCGTAGCTTCTGAATGGTCAGTTTCGTGCGTCACACTGAAACTGCAAGCAATGCAATTATTCACAATCACACGCGTAGCGATAACTTTGCCATGAAACCCCAGTCTAGAGTAATACCTAACCTTAAATATGAGCCTGTGCGAGTGTTCTTACAGTATAGTTAGCAGTAAGGTTGGTCATTTTTTCAATGTATAGTGATTATTAGTTTATGAATTTAAGTTTACTTAATTACCATTGTAAGACATAGGTCGTCAATTGTTTCTTACACGTAGAAATGGTATTTTAGTGATCTCATATTTGCTTGTGATTTATGTTGTAACTATTCTATGTAGATTAGCCTGCCAACAGTGCTTATAGTGATATCTATCAATGACAGAAACAAATGTGTATGTGGAATCTTATTTACATGTGCGGTTATTACGGATTAAGTGAGTTAAGTTATGTTGTCTTACTAATTTGCTAAGATGTTAATAAAAAATGACAGATCAATACGAAGCATAGGTTAATTTTACAACATGTTTATAGTCTCGAATTCTCGATGTTCGCTTACCTACTCAGTAGGATTACCAAACATCGTTAATTAAAATGGATAATTTTGCTGCTCGATTATCTACTTAGTAATAATTATAGGGATTGACACAGAGGAAGTCAAAATTGTGAACTTTCCACTATGTCCCCCGGGTCCCACTTGATGGGGCAAAGCGGAAAATTCCATTGGAGACAAAAATATGTCCTGCTAAAAGTGATGCTAAAATTACGAGGCATAACCGATTAAACAACAGTTAATTCGCCATTGAATCAGACAACATTGTGAACCATAGTTGTCATAACCTAACGTTATACAGGGTGTAAACAGACTCTTCACGAAGCCGACAACCAAGCATTATGTACAGTCAGCTTCAGAGAAAAGGAACCCCCTTTGGTAATGGCATCAAACCATTTTAGGTTTTGGTAGTACAACGCAAATGGCGAGTTGGTTTAGTGGTTAAGACTACCGCTCAGCAATACAATGGGCACTTGTTCAAATCCGAGGATGATTCTTTTTCTTTTTTTTTAGTTTCTTTTATAGATGATTAGGTGATTTTCGTTAATTATTATTCAATTTAATAGAATAATTAAATTAATAGAATCAACTGTTAATAAACTTAATAAATTAAATAATGTTACGACGGAGATATTACACACAAACGGATCGGCACGAAAACGAAACGATTTGAAGTAATTATAAATACCCTCAATCACAGTTTAGTAAATACGGCAAAAAAATATTTTAAATTCAACCTTAACTTGCAGTTCATAAAGCAGTTAAGTTTCTGAAGTAAAATTACGGTAGTGCAACAATCGGGCACATTCTATTCAACCAAACATGAAATCTATGCTAATTTCAACCTTATCTTTTAGTTAACTGAGGAGTTACGTATTGCATTTTGTAAAACAAGACGGTAAGGTGCTAATATTATCACAAGTGGTGGAAGTTGAAATTTAAACCTTAATATCTAGGAGATTAGACCGTTATCAATCTTGTTCGATAAAAGGAGTAATGCTATTCGAATTTTCGTTGAGATTGCTAATTGAGCCAATAGCCTAGTGGTATAAGGCACGATCTTAATAATTCACTGGCGCCTAGTGATGCAGGTTCGTATCCTTAACCCCACGTATAGTGTCTTTTTGTAAGTTATCTTGATTCGGCCAGAATCCGAAAATACCATATAATTATTGAAAACATGCAAATAATATTTGAATCGACTCGGCGGATGCTCGGGCAGAGATGGGTGCGGCGGCGGGGGAGGGAGCTGCTCGGGGCCAGAGTCACGTCGCTCGGGCGATATTCTTTAAAGACTTGGGGGGTTCCTTTTCTCTGACGCTGACTGTACATCAAACTAAATAACTTTTCGCAAAAATTATTACTGGGAAACGACTTTTTTTTGGGGGTGAAAAATCACGTTCTACGGTAGTACTCAATGTACCTAACGCATTCAAAACATTGTGCTGATGGATGGATTGAATAGTACGGGGGTCGTGAAGGTGTCAAGTAAAAATAATACGTTAAAAATATATGTTTAACATAAAACTTGTGAAAAAGTTGGAACTTTGACCCCCAATATCTCCGTAACTAGAAGGTATAGTATATATATTCCCAGGTATAGTCTAGAACAAAGAAATGATTGCAATGTGGGGTTTTTAAAAAAAAAAAAAAAAAACAATCGAATGCCTTTCGACTTCGTTAAGGCTCTTGTATTTTTGCTCATAGCAATAGTTTGATGTTTGATAATACACACCTTGTACGTTTGAGGAAACAACCACGACCTCGACTCTATGTACTTAGTATTTATTTATATCCTACTTAATAAGTTTCGAACACGTAACACTTAGTTGCTAATAGATCTGTATTCTATCTGTATGTAGATCCGTTTACTTGACAAGCTACGTGGGAAGGTATTTGACATACGTTAAAAGCCGAACGTCCACCGCCAGCTAAAATAATAAGGAACTAAGCTCACTGAACTAAGCTAAGCTAAACTAGGAAATAATTGTTCGTCCACCGAAAAATAAGCTATAACTACGTTTCACTGCCTGCGCACGATCACACACTACAAAACAACACTAGCGAAAGGCGCCAGAGGGGTAACGCAAGGGGGTGAGAGAGGCTTAGCTTAGTTCGCGTAGCTTCGTATCGGCCTACACAAATAAGTTAGTTTGACTTATTTGGGATATTTTAGTTAGCTTAGTTGGCATAGTTTGCGGTGGACGCACATGTATGAAAAACTGGCTCAACTATGCGAGCTAAACTAAACTAACTTATTTTAGCTGGCGGTGGACGTTCGGCTTAAGCCATAACTATATGCGAGAATTATTTATATAAATATATAGATCAATACTAGAAGCATTTATATGAGAGCAGCGGTGGCCCAGTGGTAGCGACCCCGACTTACGAACAGTAAGTCGTGGGTTCGAACCCAGGCAGGCGCATTACTTTGTGTAATTTATTTCATCACCACTGCTCTCAAAAACGGTGAAGGAAAACATCTTGAGGAAACCGGCATGTCCAAGAACCAAAATTTTGAAGACATCTACCAATCCGCACTGGGCCCGCGTGGTGGATTATAACCCATTCCCTCTCATAGAGAGGAGGCCTATGTCCCAGCAGTGGGAACATTAAAAGGCTGATGATGATGATGATGATGACTAGAAGCAGGCGATACTTTGCGGACATTCGTAGATTTTTCAGATATAATTATGTCATAGTAAGGTGCCTCTCACAGTGAGGAGGCCTGTTTCCCAGCCGTGGGAACGATACAAGCTGATTATGCTATGCTTATGCTACAGGTGCCAGGAGGAGATGGCGACGGAGACGGCGAGAGGAAGGGTAACGTCACCTACGCCATCGACGACATACCGCCCTGGTACCTCTGCATCTTCATGGCTTTACAGGTGGGTATCCTATTCTTATTCCTTATCTGTACTCTGTAAATCTGTACTCTGTACATATAAATAAAATTAAAGTGTCTGTTTGTAATATTAAAACAGCATATGAATGTATACACGGTACATATACCAAAACAACATTTTTTTCAATTTTTGTCTGTCTGTTTGTTCCGGCTAATCTCTGAAATGGCTGGACCGATTGTGACGGGACTTTCACTGGCAGATAGCTGAAGTAACAAGGACTAACTCAGGCTACTTTTATTTTAGATAAATAATTAGGGTTCCGTGCAAAAAAAAAAAACCCTTGAAATTGGTAACAAAATTCGATTCAAATAGGGAAGTGCTTATATAAAGGGGATTTTTTAATAATTATTTCACGCGAACGAAGGTCGCGGGCAACAGCTAGTTGCACATAAATTCAAAAAATACATACAAATTGCAATAGTATAGCTTATGTATAATCCAGCTAATAATAAAAGGTATAATTGAGCTTAACCCAGAACTGGGTTTTCTTACAGCAAACCTAGGGTACAATATGGATGCAATACATTTTATTGTCTGAAGCATCTGTAGGTGAAACAAAGTAGAATTTGGGCGATTTGTCCCCAAAGCTGAAGTAGTCAGTACTCAGTGTTTTAAGTTAGATAATACCATTCGTCCCATTTTGTTGCAATTGTGCACCTTGTTGACAAGACTACTTTTCGAAATGGTAACCTTATGTTGGGTCGCTATTAATTTGAAACTATAAATCGAATCCCGTAACAGCACCAAGTTTAAATTAAGTCGGACGCAACTAATGAATGTTTTGATTAGGTTTTTTGTTTCTGATAACGACAAAGTCATAATGAAGTCTATCCACGCTTGTTGCGGACAGGACCGCCCGCGGCTGCCCGTGCTCGGCCATGCAATTAAGTGTACTTGACGTAGGACTGGCAGGGAAGTTTATGTTTCAAGGGGACTTTTTCCTAAAATGAAACGAGGGTTCTTGTAGGGGATGTTCTTTGGCTTTTGTTGTTTTTTTGGAAACTTAATTGGAACCTACCGCAATTTTTGAAGGTAATCAACGGAGCTTCTACTTTTCTTATATCTTGCTAGGTAGCTCATTTTTCTTTTTTACTTAGTCTTTGGATAAGTTAGGTGCCCAAGAAATATTTATCGAACATTTTGTCATTACATCAGATCTTTCACTACATTTAATGCTGTACTAGGTGTAATCGAAATAACTAAAAAAAGAGGCGGTGAAGGTACACATTGTTCAAAGGGTTAGTTACTATGAGAATTGGACCACCCTGAAATCGCGAATATATTGCAAAAGTTGACAAAATGTACCCTGGCTGAATTTTTCTTCATTTCAGGTTTGGTTTCATAGATAAAGTTGTTCATAATAATGATTAGGTTACTTATAATAAATAATTAATAATTACCTACAATAATTCAGGTTTTCAGATTGTTCAATAAAACGTTGTAAAAAAAATAGTAGCCAAAATCCAAATTGTACCAACTAGGGCACCAGAAGAATAAGGAACTTGTTCTTTGTTTCTAGCACTACCTGACGATGATCGGCGCCATCGTGGCTATCCCGTTCATCCTGTGCCCCGCGCTGTGCATGGCCGAGACCGACCCGGACCGGTCCAACATCATATCCACTATGATCTTCGTTACTGGTATGTGAGCTCTGCTTCCTCTCTCTCTCTAACCAGTGTATGATACCCAGTCGGATTCCTGTACAAGTGAGATGTAATGATTGATTTTAAGGCAAGTGGGATGAGAGACTTCAGAGAGCAGCGTTGGCCCAGTGGTAGCGTCCCCGACTTACGAACAGTAAGTCGTGGGTTCGAACCCAGGCAGGTGCATTACTTTGTTTAATTTATTTCATCACCACTGCTCTCAAAAACGGTGAAGGAAAACATCGTGAGGAAACCGGCATGTGAACCAAAAATTCGAAGACATGTACGTGACTACTACCAATCCGCACTGGACCCGCGTGGTGGATTATAGCCCATTCCCTCTCATAGAGAGGAGTTCTGTGTCCCAGCAGTGGGAGCATTATAGGCTGATGATGTGTGTGATGTGAGTGGGATGTGGTGCACTCATGTATTTCTCCAGGCGATACTTTCCTTACATGGTACAGTGCTGGATACTTGCTATTATTTTGTTGATGACTTTACAGTTAATTTTGTTCACATAATTCGGGTGATGCTTATTGTAATGGTGTGCTGCGCACTTGATCGGGTCAAAACGGCATGATTCGGCTAAACCGAGCGCCATAATATACATTCGATTTAACCATCCAACCCTGTCATTATCATTAACACCATTTATTAGGTTATTCGGCCGACGGGGCCGGCGCGTCCACTGCTGGGCATAGGCCATCTCCAATGGACATCTCCACACGATGTACAAAACTGCAAGGTAAAAATGATCGTTGATATTGCTCTTGACAATTAATTTGTCTGATGCCCTCTGATAAGGCAACGATAAAATAGATAGCAGGTGCATTTAATCTAAGCAAGTGCAATTTATAGGGCCATAAACGGTTTGTTGATACAATAACGTCGGAGCCGTAACTAGGAACAAATAGAGTAATTGTTTTTATAGCAGAGATTATTTTTGTTTAGTTGCCAGTATTGGAGTTTCCGTATCTGTGCAAATACAGATTGTAGATGGCCTCCTGAGGGTACCTGTGAAGAGAGATTGAGAGAGGTATAAGAGGCAATTTCTTTTTCACGCCTTTTAACCCTTCGCGATAACCGGCGCCATAATATAACACGCTGTTTTTAACATTCCGAGCCATATCCATAAAAAACAAAGGCTTCAATTTACGACGCAGTGTTAACAATATTTTTGGAAACAAGTAGTATTCAATCAGAGTAAATTTTTTAAATCGTTTTAACAACACTGATTGGTACCCCTTGTTCTATCGAACACTCGGGAACAACCATGGAATATTAAACACATTGTCAATGTTTGTAAATAAATTCCCGTTTTCATACTGATATTATAAATGCGAAAGTAACTCTGGCTGTCCATTGTCATGGCACAATGACATTTCAATGAAATCTGTTTCGCCAAATATCCTGGTAGCCGTTCTCATGTGATGATTTTCGACCTCTGCGCGGACGAAACCGCGGGCAGTAGCTAGGGCTCTTTAAAATACGTACAGATAGTTTACACGAGTCAGTCACCTTAGCGTAAATAACTTAGTATCCTGTATGCACATCTCCTTTGAACATTCTAAGCGACAACTCTCGTACATAAATAACGAATTCATCTGATGTGGAAGATTAATCAAAATTCTGTTCCATTTCCCCGCCTGTGTGGAACGCGGAGAGCGTCTGCGGCAAATAGAATAGCAACGTGTAGTAGGATGCGAGTTTCTTGCTCCGAACTTACGATACAAGACATTAGCGCGCCAACGAAGTAATAGTAAGGTCGGCTTAGACCAGGGGTTCCCAAACTAGTACCCTATGCGCCTGCCTCAAGTTTACGCTAAAAAATTACGCCCCCCTTGTCCCCAGCCCAACTACGAGGGAAATAAAATAGACGATGAAAACTTTATGGACTTTATTTATTATAAGTGGGTATATAAGAAATCAGATAACTTAAGTACAACATACTATTAATGATTAGTGAGAACATTGTGCCTGCATTTTATTAACCAATTGACTTGTCGCTGTTGCAGTCAGTGGTTCGCAGTCCGTGGCGAAATTATAAATTTTAATAAATACCTAAGCCGCTCGTCGCGCCCTCCTTGGATCACTCTACGCCCTCCAAGTGGGCTGCGCCCCACTGGTTGGGAACCCCTGGTTTAGACTAAGGAGCGCATTCTATTCCACAACATGATTACGTCTTTAATACTCGAAGGGTTAGGCAGAGGTGTACCTAAGTCCCATATCGTACAAGGCGAGCCTATTGCCATCAAAGAGCACACGTGGATTCCGGGCTGCTGTTAAGAATGTCGTAGTCGAAAAAATTCAATAATACTGCCAAAAATGGGAATCGAACCAACGACCTTATCTTTAGCGGTAGGAGTTGCGACCAACCCAACCAGGATGTCAGGCAGTCAAAATTAAAGCATTTATTTCAAGTAGGCCAGTTACAGGCACATTTGAACTGTCGAAACAAAGACAACAATGAAATGTAGCTACAGTCCCAGTCACAAGGCATAAAAACTGTGAAAGTACTGTAGTTGCCTATGATTCCCTAGCGTCAGTTCAACACCACTCCTCCAATTTCTCTTTATGCATACCAAAATTAAAGACCATAGTAAAATTTGAATAATATCAAGAAAAAAAAGAATGTTATGTTCTGGTTGTACCTATTTTCCGTTGGACCCATCTTTACTCAAAGACTTTCATTTTCATGTTTTATTCCTCAGTTCAGACGTATAGCGCGTCGGGTATATTCGCGTAGTTTTGTTGAGAATTGTCTGAAACTTTCATAGTTATGGCTGAACATTTTAATGGGAATAATAAAATGTGCACTCCAGTGCAGCTGGGCATTGTTCAAGGGTACCTATTGTAAAGTTTTGTTGAGTTTATAATTATGATAAGTTACGACTACGATTTTAGAGAGTCTGTTAATAATTTTATAGTTTACTAGCTGTTGCCCGCGACCTTCGTTCGCGTGAAATTATTATTAAAAAATCTATTTGAATCGAATTTTGTTACCAATTTCAAGGGTTTTCTTTTGCACGGAACCCTAACCCTAATTATTTATCTAAAATAAAAGTAGCCTAAGTTACTCCTTGTTACATCAGCTATTTGCGAGTGAAAGTCCCGTCAAAATTGGTCCAGCCATTTCAGAGATTAGCTGGAACAAACAGACAGACAGACAAAAATTGTAAAAAATGTTGTTTTCTTATATGTACCGTGTTTACATCCATATGCACTTAGTAAAAAGCGGTTATTTTAATATTACAAACAGACACTCCAATTTTATTTATCTGTATAGAAGATATGTATAGATATGAATTTATGTAGATGTATAGATAAATACTTATGGCAAAATTCACACAATTTAAATAATCAAAGTTCTACTTCGACGAAATGAGGATTGTTTATTTTTCAAAAAAGACCCTACATGAACAAATACATATTATTCCAAACTAAAATAAAACAGAACCTTTGGAGGTGCTGGGATTTGAACCCAGGACTTTCAGCATGCGAAGCAGACACTCTACCACTGAGTTACACCCCCGGCTGCTAGCCAGTTCAAAAACAGTGTTTGGTATACACTGCTGCAAGTATTTTGTATTCTGCTGGTTACTTTACTTTCCCTGCCGCGGGCGAGGCCGACTTCTGTGCGTGCTGGCCAACTTGATACACCGACCTACTTTAAATGTTTGACAGTTCAACATATTTATTTAAGGTACAACATATTTATTTATTAAGGTATCAAATCGGTAGGATTTTCTGAAATATACTTGTCATAGAGTTTTTGAATGAACACCACCTCTGCAAGGATAATCGCTATCTAAAAAAGATTATGTAAGGATTGTAGGTGGCGTTCTGTACTATCCGTCTATCTGCATGGGGTCCATGGGAAATTAGCGTCAGATCTTTTGAGTGGTTTTAGAAGACTGAGGTACCAAACCAAAAATTTCGTGCATAGCAAAGGTTTTTTTCACTAGCCTGCTCTGTCCCACTCATGGGCAAAGGCCTCCCTCAGCTCTTTCCACCTCGAGCGAACCCGTGCGTCCTCTTTCCAGTTCGGACAGAACTTATCCAGTTCGTCATAAATACTATTTTATTTATTTAACCAAAAATATTTATTAAACATTTATTTAAAATAAAAAAAGAATAAAGGAACAGAAAATTGTACGAAAGCTGAAGAAAGTTGTATTTGATCCTCAACTAACTATACAATCCCGTTTCAAATCTCAATCAAATAAAAGTAGTAGCTGTGATCATTGTGCTTGATATATACTATGTAAGTATAAGGCCGTGGCGTTCTGCAAAATCTAATTACTCCGTCGAAAAAAGGCCATACTTAATTTTAATTTATCTTAATATATATAAATTACGCGTCACGTTGTTTGTCCGCGATGGATTCTTATACTGCTTAACCGATTTTAATCAAATTTGCACATCGTGTGAAGTTTGATCCAACTTGAAAGATAGGATAGCTTTTTTTTTTTAAGGATGGGATATCATCAAATTACTTCTCCCGCTCTGGGCAGAGCGGAAGGGAGTGTCAGACTTGTACTGACTAAAACCCATCCATGTTCCTTCCTTGCCCTTTGTGTTCCAGGGCCGCGGTATCTCTTTCGAACAGCCCGCAGCCCTGGCAGGCATCGGCCCTTGCGGGCTCCTCCCTGTTTGCTGACATCTCTTTGAGGCGCGCGTGGAACACGAACGCGCGGTCTACACGGCCTGTCGTCAAAAGACGGACGGACGGCGAGCTAGCCCATTACTCTCCGTCCACAGGTCCGCGTCTACGGTGGCCGGAAGCCACCACGTGACCCCCTACGCCTGAGGCGTCTCCCGCGGCGGCTGGGACGAGAGGTTCTCTCCCTCTCACGCTCCGCCACCTCCTTCGCTAGCATGACTGCTTCGCAGAAGCAGGTGACGGCGTCCCATTCTCTCTCGCTCCGGACCATGGCTTGGACTAGGGCCGGACGCGATAGGTCGCCGCCGCCGATTGCCGCTACGAGGACACGGCGATGCTCCGCCCAAAAGATACGATAGCTTACATCTCAATTTGTAGTCGCAATATTATTTAATGGCATTATGTGACGCAGATGAAGTTGCGCGGGTCAGCTAGTGTGTTTATAAAGGTTAAGATACCTATCTATTTCCTGCTCCCAGGTCTAATAACCTGGCTCCAAGCAACCTTCGGCTGCCGCCTGCCCATCGTGCAAGGCGGCACCATCTCGTTCCTGGTGCCGACGCTGGCAATCCTAAACCTGCCACAGTGGCAGTGCCCTGCTGATGCTGTGCTGGATGCCATGACGGATGAGGAGCAGAAGCATGTGTGGATGAGTAGGATGTGCGAGCTGTCCGGTGCTATCGCTGTGTCGGCGCTGTTCCAGGTGTTTCTTGGTAAGTAACGAATATTTGAAGGTGTATCTATAGTACACAGTGTGAAATGGACACCGAGGCACAAAGGGACCACGTATTCAATACACCATTCTGGATATCCCCACATAGAAATGTTTTATCGGTTATTATGGTCAAAATGTATGGAATAGAAAACAGCTGACGAAACATTTCTATGTGGGGCTAAGAATGATGTACTGAATACCGTGGTAACCGTTTTAGCTTCGGTGTCCATTCCACCTTGTATGGTCCACTCAGATTTAAACAAATATGTTGTAAGACTCGTGTCTTAAAAGAGGGCGAGCTTATTGCCATCAACTACACAAATCCAGACTCCGGGCACTATCAATTAATCAATTCAGCCCATCATAGTCCACAGCTGGCCATTGGACTCTACACCATGTCCTCCGCCTCTAACAGCCGGTTACCTTACCGAGCGACCCCGGACTGCTACCCAAAAATTCCTAGTGGACAACACACACAATACCTAGCCTGGTTTCAAATCTAACAACTAACTAAAAACTATACGATATACGCAAAAGTAAACTTCAGAAAACGCTATTCCATAACAAACTTCCATGCTCCTCGGAACAAGAATTTAATTAACTCAGAGAGGACGCATTTTTTTGCTAACAAAGTAATAAACTAATAGGCTTCCGCGAGCAAAGAGTTTTTACTGTACCGATGTCGTCTAAACTAGCAAAAATTACTTTTTAAAAGCGCACTCTCATTTACCTTTGCCTAGTTTTTTTTTAAACAGAACTTTGAAAGACTCTCTCTTGCACTCATCATCTGAGTGGTTGGTAAAGTCGGTATTAGTAAAAGGTTGTGTTATTTGATTAGAAACTTAGGTCCCTTTTCATTGGTGTTTTCTTTTACTTAAATACTGTCTACCTCGACAGCCAGAACTGTCTGTTCCGGTTCCGGTTCTGGGTTCAATTCCCAGGTCTCTGGATTTGTGCCCGAATGATGGCAAATAAATGATGGCTATTACATGTGTTTTAAGCATAACTGGCCGAATGTGGATGTACTAACCTTTGTCTAACCGTACGGAGATTACAGGCGTGATGTTATGTGATATTTCATCATCATATCAGCTGAAAGACGTCCACTGCTGGACATAGGCCTCCCCCAAAGGGGGGTGATATGTGATATTTAAAACTTGTGTTTTTTTTTTCTGTTAATTAGGGAATTGCGTTTGGAGGAACTGTATTCTATCATTTTGACGTCTGATTTGATTCTCAGCTAATTTAATAAATGACAAAAAGTCTGTTCTAATTCTTGCACAATCATAGGGTAGATATTATTTCCGTAACGGAACATATTGCAAACTTCTCAAATGAACTCGGCTGCATATTTCATTCCCTCCCTACCACAGCCGTCACTACGTCTACAACTTGTACTGTATCCGACAGACGTGCAGATCTAGGACTAACTATCTCCTAAGTTCTAAGCCGGGCTTACCGACTAGATCAATCAGGTAACCTAGATTGCCAAGGCGCCCTATATTCACTGCTGTTAAAGTTTAATATTTCAGTATTCCCAGCAGCATGCAATCTTGATATAATCGATATGTCGTCAGTATGTGAGTATAGTGAGGCACAGCGTCAAGGAGCGATTGGAAACTTGAGATCTATAGAGTAGCACGATGTTATATCGTTCTCTCACTCTATTTTCTCGTGGCTTGATCTTCAAGGTTCTGCGACGCTTGCATAGGTAGGTTCGTAGGTAGATAGGATAACCACGTATAATTTTTCGCCTCGCTGTCATTTGTAGATCTTTTAAAGTCTTTTCGTGTCATTAAAAGTGCGATAGACTGGCAACCAGTGCTACCCACTAACTGGGTTCTATAACTATACACAATACTAGTATGCTGCTGCATTCAGTTAGATTAGGACTGAGATTGCGACCCCAACATGTTGACAGTTGAGAAAAGGTAGGCTGATAATGTCACCATCAGATACTGAATGATCTAATGTGTTTGGTCCAGGATACTTCGGCGTGATTGGTTCGCTGCTGCGCTTCGTGACACCGCTGACGATAGCGCCCACGGTGGCGCTGGTGGGGCTGACGCTGTTCGAGCACGCGGCCGACGCGGCCTCGCAGCAGTGGGGCATCGCGGCCGGGTGAGTCTACCCATTCAGTCGCTCCCTTGGTCTATTACAGCAAACGTGCATTTTTTTGGCTTGAATGTTTTATTGACATTCCTTTACGAAAGAAGATCCGTTGTTGCGCGAAAGAATGATAAACTAACAAACGCACTGCAATACAGGAGTCGGTATTTGAAACTATAAAAAGTTAATATTGCATCTCAACAACTATTTGGACGTTTTTGTGCCAAAATCACAGATCCACAAACAGGCTCAAAACAACGTATACATTTTGATCTATGTTATCTATGTACACTGTATAGGCATTATTTATTTCTTGCGGGCTTCGAACCTGAGATTTTTAGCTCCGAGAATAAGCTTGGCTCTTGCCCAGAGTTATTGTGCAACTAACAGCCGCTTGCAACTTCGAATCACCTTTTGAACTCTAACTTTTAGTTCCTGTGCGGTTGTGGGTACATAAGAAATAATCAGACACAATATATAATTCAAATGAATGGTTCCAAACACTTTGGCTCAGTAACCTACTCCCCGAAGTAGGCGCTCGTAAGTCGGTGACGTTCATGACAAATTAACGTTTTCTTGTAGCCAAATTGGTATTCTCCAAACCCACATCCGTCCTAATTCCGCTAAATTATACGTATTATGCAGTTTCAAAGCGAGATTTCCTTTGTAATTTTGCCTTTGACGAGTTCCTCGTGTGTAAGATGTATGTCGTAGTCAGCCCACATATTAAATTACCACTTTCGAGTGTAATTCTTGTAAGTCAGGTTTCACAATGTAAAGCAATCACGCTCAGGGAATCAGGGAATGCCAGGGAACTCGTAAACTGTTCCAGAACCCGCGACAAAATGTCACAAGCGTTTCCGAAATAGGGGATATTTCACTTCAGTGTGTGTGTGTGCCCGGTGAAGGTATTATATACCTGTATATAGTATTTGTATTATATACCTGTATATAGTATATATATTCTTATTTCTTATCGGAACGTGTTTCGGGTACCAGGTTAATTTTTATTTTTATGTTTTAGACGAAAATATTTCGTGTGATCAAGCAAATTCGTCCTTATCCCAATGTATTTGAGGTCGGCGTAGTTCAAATTTTTGCGTTGATCGTCAGCGCCAGAGTTTACTTCCTTTTTTTGCCATAAATTGATATCATCTGTCACGCAATCCATTCATCTCTACTTTGATCTGTCTCAACCAAGCAATTAGTGTACAAATTAGTAACTGTCAGGTGAATTTCGCTAAATTTGTACCAGGTGTACAGCATAATGTCAGAGGTTAACGCACTACCTGCAGGCTCCATCGATCCGTATCGGGCTAGTTATCACTGCCCGCTCAGATGTAGGCCAGCCGACATGTCCGGCGACTTGTCGATTGATGTGTTGAGTCGAACGTCAATCACAGGAATTATTCCGTTTGCAATATATTTATTTGCATGGCAACGAGGTTTTTAAGCTGCAGCCTCGCCCGCCCGGGAGAATGTATGTCAAGTATTTTCCGATCGGTTGTAGGTCCTGGTGTAATAGTTGTACGCCTACATTTTCCTTCTTGTTAAGAATATAAATCAAGACTCGGGGCGGCGCTGCACTGCACCGGCTTAGAACCAACTACTCGGGTATCAAACCTAGGACACTCAGCAATCGTGATTCTGACCACGAGATTTAACAAGGCGATTATAAAAAGGGTTAGGAAACCTATTAGAGTTTAATTAATTAGTTAATTTATCTTTATTTCAGACATAAATCTATACATTTTTACTTAGAAAGCGTTGGTAGGTTTGTTAGTAGTACACAAAAAGAAAAAATTAAAAAGAGTGAGTGTGAGTACTTTGTTAGTAAATAGAACACAATCATAACTAAATCTATTTCCTATTTCTGTGCAGGTGTACACTTGCCCAGTACACAGTAAAACGACTGTCGATTTTACACGCTAACGTTCTGAGGACAGTGTTGGTGCTACCACGAACCCTGCTCATCATCGATGCAGTTCTTTTCCTGATAATGGAGAAGAAATCATCGATGTAAGCATCCGCAGACATTGCGGAAGCACTGCAGTACCGGGGTTTTCAGGGCGACATTGTAATAAACACGCAGGGCGTTCTAAGCCTGCCGCGTATAGTTGAGCCACAGGCTGCACGTGTAAGACTAGGACAGACTTGGTTAAACATGTTGGTTAAAACTTATCACAAAGGATGATACACATAAAATTAAGTTTGAGCAAAAACTTCTATAAAAACACACTATTAGGGTCAGTTCACACCGAGACGCTGCGCTGCGCCGTCTCGGTGTGAACTGACCCTTAAAGTATAAAGTCCCTATTAGTATCAACGGAGTTCATATAGCGGGGTCCACGAGGAGTCTCAACTAATAGATTATCCGGGACAGGGGCGAGTCGGGGCAACTAACCCTATTAGTGTCTCCGCTAATGGAAAACTTACCATATTTTATTACAGTATACCAGAGTTTATTATTTATTAGAACGTTTTTACACGATATATTTTTCCGGTGATAAGCAGAAATATCCTTTATGCACTTAAAATATTTGGGGACAAATCCTTAAATAAATCATATCTTTAAGGTACATTCAAGGCTGTAATGTTAATTGGATAAACTGTTATTTTAAAATATTTGATTCCGTTACATAACAATGATAACATTAACATAACTGCGGGATTCTGATTCTTTCTCAACTTTAAAACAGAAATAATTGCCTTTAATTACACTAGGTTCGTCTACTAGTACATTACACTTGATTTAGGTAAGTAAACGAATCAATATATGTAGATCCGTTCAACTGACCCACTGAAACTATTTTTCTGTTTTATTTCAGTTAAAACTATATTCTATTTCCAAGCGAAGCTTATCAATTATGATTGTCACAGCCAGCAGAGATATATAGTATTTTCAGCTGCGCTTTTCCGGACTGACTAGTTTTACACTGAAATTTATTTTAAGTTGCCGCCAGTATTTTTATCTTATTTCCTTCGACTAACTGCCTTCGAATTTTGGTTGTCGGAAAATTTATAATTTTTTTTAACAAAATTAATTTTAACGAACATGGTATGCACGAATACAGGTCCATAAATAATAGGATAAGGCTAGGTAGACACAAAAGTTAAGTCCCCTTTATTTTACGATATTGGCCACTAACTATAGTATATTAGTTAATGAATAGTTACCGAGTTAAAGTTCTTCCGGTCACTAAGTTCCGGTAATTATTGTCGGCAACAAAATAGCCACTTGTTGATGACGCGCGCAATGGCCGTCAAGACTTTTCGTGATTGAAACACATTTTCGTTTGTAAGCAGTTAACTTAATAGACTTGGGTAGGCAGATCGATAAGTTCTTGCAACTTCCTTTTCTAATCATTCAGGAGTTTAACCTGATACCATTATTTCGCGTTTTCTGTCGTAATGCTATTCAAATGTTATCTGTAAACGTTTTGAGGCTTAGTAAATATTAATCCAGATCAAAAACATCGTTAATTTTATCAAGATTTACTAGTAGTATTTAGTAAGTACATTTTCGTTTATTTTGAAATGTATCAATTTGTCGAATCCTTTGCCGCATAAATCTCTTAGTTCCCGCGTCCGGTACCAGGATCTCAAAAAGGCCAAGCGAGGTGAGCTGTCGCCATGACAACCGGGTCGCCGGCCGCGCGGCCTCTCCCGGCTGCAACAAGTGCGCTCTATTGATTTCATCTGCATCCCGCTCCGGCCACTAACTATGTTGTATTTCATGTAACGCTGCGAAAATATTAACCGAAGGGAATATTAAAATAACATTTTGTAGTATGAGCGTAGTCTGCGACATTTTTAGGATGAAAAGTGGTTTTGGTGCTGAGTTGGCACATCCAAACTAGTTTTTTACTATTGACTTACTTATTTGTTTATCCGGACATACAATTTAGCTTATATTTTAGAAACGACTAGATACTAAAGAAAAGCTTTGCAACCTCTGCGCTGTAATGATTTTCCGGGTATTCTGAAACCTCTTTACATTTCTGTGCTCCTAGTCCTATCACTCGTATTTTTTCACTTTTTACGGATAAAAAAAAACAATCACGGAAAGAATATAATAATCCTGACAAAAATAGTTAAAATCACTTTCGGTTCAATCCAATATTTATTATATCTTTTGATGAAGTTCACCCCTCCTGATTTATTCTAATCGACTTCATTTTAGTAAATCTACTGAAGTGACATCAAGTGATGTCAATGTCCGAGTATTTCTTACGGGCACATTATTATTCTAGAATTCTATGTAGATATTCCACTGCGCTTTAAAGGATTGTTCGTTGGTTGTAAATTATGTAAGAACCAAGAAGCATTGCACTCAGAATGTCTTAGTTGGAACTGAATCATATGTTTGCTTTGACGGTTAAATCCTTTTATCTCATGTGTAAGTAACGAATAATTCTTTGAAAGACAATCCCATCTTGGTCCAGCTACTATGGGTTCTCTCATTGTCCTCAGCTTTTTATATTAACACAAGAAGACAGTAATTCTTCTTTGGATCGTAGGTGTGCTAAGAATTCCAAAGCCATAAGCCAAATTCTGCATTATTCAGCAACAAAATTAATGAAAATATCACGTTTTAAAAGTAAATATTGCGATTCAAGAAATATACTTATTTTATTCTTTAGATCGAATATAATTTTGGTCAGACACGCCTAGAGAACATTTAATCAACACTGTATCAGTGACAGCGTCGTTGGTCCAGTAGCCGCTAGCGCGACTGCTGAGCATGATTCCCGGTCCTGGGTGCGATTCCCGGCTCGGGCAAAGTGTTATTGTGTTAGTCCATCAGGAATTTCTCAGTAGTAGCTACGGAGCCTGGACTTTTGCCCGGTTGAAGGCTAGCCCCCTATTCATAGCTGGGCACCGTTAAACAAATAATTAACTTCGTTAATCGCTAATCCGTTACTAAAAAAGTTAACTTCGTTAAACGTTACAGCGTTACATTTCGGAAGAATTAACGCAAGTTAACGTTAATCATTAATACGTTAACACGTGATTAAGATTTGCGTTTTTTATATCGTTGCGCTAATGATCTACTTATCAAAACTTTTGGTTTGGGTTCTGGAAGTTAATAGTTTAGGAACAAAAAAAAAAGTGTATAATTGGAGTGTGTAATTTAATCATCTGGCATATTGTGGATATTGCCCTTCATGAACATTACTATGTTGAAGTTCTCGTTTGAAAGCGAGGCTCGCTCTGGAATATGAATCAAACTTCGGAGTTTTTTTTCTCACTCACACGAACCGGCAATACTTACCTAGGTACCGGCAAAAAATACGTTTCACGCGTGGTACGCCGCGCCGCACTTGACCGGCCTGAATTTACTTGTCAAAACGTGTTTTTCACGGCTGCGGCGGCGTGGCGCGGAGCGATGCTTGGTAAATAGTAAGTACTGGATTAACGATTAACGGACTTGATGAAATTTAACGGAAGTTAACGAGTCCGTTAACATTTTTTAAAGTTAATCCGTTAATGGAAATGTTAACTTCGTTAATTAACGATTAACGAGTTAATGCCTAAAGCTATGTCCCTATTACACATGGGACTTAAACATAACTGCCGAAATGTGGGTGTACTTGTTAGGTAGGTACACCTCTGCCTAACCCTTCGGGGATTAAAAGCGTGGTGTTATGTTTATGTTTTCCAGTTACTCAATTCGTTCAACTAAAGCTAATTTTAAGTTACGCCATATTATGTCACTACAGTTATGTGAAGCATGAGGCGGCTATTACCTCTCAAACAAGCCGCTAATTAACTGACACTAATGTCTTACGGCCGCGCGCTATCTGTTAATTAGTGATTATAATGGACTAGCTATTGGGAGGCTAATTACTATTTTATGTGTCAATAGGGAATATGGATGTTATTTATGATGGAATTACTGAAATACTAAATTACTACCCCACAAACTATGGGACATTTGATATCGTGTCCTGCCTGTCTACTGCTTGCACATCACAGGAGCTGATGGACGCTACTGAAAGTACCGCCAAATTTTGGGCTGACTGAATTGAAAAAGTCATCGACACGCTAAGAAGAAGACTGAAATGCTGACTTAGAATGGCAATCCTTGTCCATAGAATTCACTTCAGCTGTGTTTTGAGGTGATGGATCCCCAAGTCAGAAGGACATTTTGGGCTGCGGGACTGTTCGAAAGAGATACCGCGGCCCTGGAACACAAAGGACAAGGAAGGAACATGGATGGGTTTTAGTCAGTACAAGTCTGACACTCTCTTCCGCTCTGCCCAAAGCGGGAGAATTAATTTGATGATTTCCAATCCAAAAAAAAAAAAGTCTGCAGTGGGCTTTGAGCTTGTATCTAACCAACCTGAAATGAATAATATTTATAAGCAGCCGCAGTCAATCACATCAACTATATTAAAAAACTATGGGATATAGGACTATTATGAATTTCATTTATTATACCTCCAATAAATGGTACAGCCCAGGGTATCGTAATACCCAGTACTAACTAGTTTGTGGAGGTCAGACAGGCAGAACGCTACATGTAAAATACTCTAGTTCTCAGCTGCATCCGGTTAGACTGGAAGCCGACCCAGACTCCCGACTAAACACAATTTATCCACCCACAGACATACAGGCCTGCAACCTGTAGACCCTGTAGTCTAGTCCAACGCTCAAGACTCAAGACAGCTTTAAATCGAAATTCATGTTTGAAATCTAAAATTCAATTTATTGTATGGTAGTAAAGTGCAAAATTCTTAACTTTTCTTCACAATTCCGTTAAATAAACACTTTAATATTCTAAAAGGATTAATAACAAAAGTTCTTTGGAGAGCTTTGACTGTAGAATAGAAAAGCGAATACCTTGCATACAGATGTATGAAAGGGGTACATTTACCCCGCAGCTTTATTTGGCTACGACCCAACTCGAGAATTTTAATTTGACAACCGTATATTTGTATCGAAATACTGTATCCGTGATACACCCACATAGAAAATAGTTAAGAATTTCTTTCTTTATATTGAACTAGCGACCCGCCCCGGCTTCGCACGGGTGCAATGTAGATATAAACCTTCCCCTTAAATCACTCTATCTATTATTATCATACTGCATCAAAATCCGTTGCGTAGTTTTAAAGATCTAAGCATACATAGGGACAGACAGAGAGCGGGAAGCGACTTTGTTTTACACTATGTAGTGATCAATCATCTTCGTCATTGAGGAAGAATGAATTATATCTGCATAGCCCTAAATTAAAATACTTTGAATTGACTGCAACGTCAGATCATGGCTCCGATTCCTCCGCAACTGCTAACTCAATATGGAGAGAAGTGAAAAACTAATCATGGGTCGGTCCCGGATCTGCGCCACTTTTACCAATAGGGAAGGCTGGTTAAAGCTGATTGTAGATTTGGTGACATTTGGTGACCCCTGCCTTAGTCCCAATCTGACCAATGAGTGAGGTCAAGCTATTCATATTAAATTCAAATTCCTGACTGACTCACTACGACACACAGCCCAAACTGCTGGTCCTATACAATTTGAAGGGATTGTGTATGTATTCTTTGTGAAGAGTCCACTAAGAAAGGGTTTTTCGAAACTCCACCCCTAAGAGGGTGAAATGGGAAATTTTTCTGTGAAAAATTACATTCTCTGGGTTGATTGTCTCGAAAATTTGTGTACACACTCTTCAATTAAAATTATGAGACACCTGTATCACAGTTTTTCCAAAATCATGCCCCAACAGAGTCAAATAGGGTTTCGAAACTCACGTAGACGGGCGCATGGCGCGTGGGAGTATTGACCTATTAGTAAGTAGGTAGGATTGTTCTGAGGTAGACGTGTCTGTAAATATAAAATGATGAGGAAATGAGGATGGATGTTTGTTACGCTTTCACACAAAAACTACTGACCAGATTTGGATGAAATTTGGCACACGGATAGTTTATAAACTGGATTAACACAAAAGATTTTTTATCCTGGTAGCGGGTAGTAAGACCCCTTGGGATATCATCGAAATCTACGCGGGCGAAGCCGCGGGCATAAGCTAGTTTTGAAATATACAATGACGGTGACAGATTTTCAACCATTGACGATGCTTGGTACAAGCTATGCTAGCGCCATTAAGGTGCGTCCAGTCCATTAAGTAACATTTTACAAAACTTTTGCTAACACGTCTAAATAATACAACATTGCTAATCTCTCTATTGAATCATGTTAAAAAACCATGTTTTATAACATGTTATGTTATTAGTGTGGACACACTCTTAGATTTACAGTTGCCTTCCCCATTTCTAAGGAATATAGATTTTTGAATCAATCCGTTCCCCAAGGGTATCTATTCAGTCGACAACTGGGAAATAGCCGTGAAGTCGACGCGGGAAGAGCTTTCGCAATTTGGTTCGACAAGTTTATACTTTCAAGAAGTTTGAATGCGTAATACGAGAAATTGATATTGATTTTAAGATAAAATTCTTTCTTGATTTAACGCTCTAGAGTTTATATAAATACCTAGAACCATATTGAAGTGAAAATGTGTTTAAAAATATAGCTTGTGTTCCTCAAACTATTTCAAGCCTTTAAACATAGGCCTGCTTAACAATCTTAGGTGGTCTTCGTCTTTTTTCGTATCGATGGTCCGTCTTATCAAATTCCCTGGGCCCAGTAGGCGGTTCGTTACTTTAGTAGCACTTCGGAGACCTTAGCAAGTGGGCCATGATCCGGTCGGAAGCACCGCATTCATACTGAGTGTCGGGCTCTTTAATCATGTAACCAAATACTAAGTAAGTTTATGTTTTCGCCTATTAAAGCTCCGTTTTCTAGATTCATATTTCAACTTTAAAGTCCTTTCAGTGTCATGTACCTGACAACAGCTCCTGAAGTTTCCAACCCTCTTACACATAAGGCTTCATTTACGGAGACGCGGCGAGTCGGGCGGCGCGTCGGGCGGTGTACCGCGCGGCGTGTTGCGCGTTTTTTGCGTTTACGGAGAGGCGACGCGTGCAGCGGCCCGCATTATCACACGCCCAAACACAAACATTATGACAATGGTGCCGATTCCCTTGTTTACAAACTAAACCAAATTTAAGTTCAGTGCATCTTTTTCTTTCTATTTCATTAAGAAAAGGACAGAAGATAAATTTTAGTTTAGTCCTGTCAAATTAGTCAGCACCTGACGTAATTTGATGTAAGTAGTCAACTTTTTAATCACGTCTAAACTTGTGTCAGGCGCTGGTTAATTTGACAGGACTAAACTAAAATTTATCTTCTGTCCTTTTCATAATTAAATAGAAAGAAAAAGATGCAGTCAACTTAAATTTAGTTTAGTTTGTGAACAAGGGAATCGGCACCATTGTATGATGTTGTTTACGAAGGCGCGGGGCGTGCATCGATGCGACGCGGCGGTGTCATCTGCATATGTTCATATTTACGCGTGCGACGCCGCATTCGACGCGGCGGTGTCATCTGCGGGCAACGTTGCATTTCAAGCAAACGTGCGTAAAATCGCTTCTCTGTAAACGCTCTCATACATCGCCATATGTTTGAATTGAAACCGGGTCGCGCCGCACAACGCGCCGCACGACGCGCCGCGTCTCCGTAAACGAGCCCTAGCACAGTACATACTTACCCGCGTGTAATTCGAGCGAGTTCATTTGTATTACCCTCCCTTTGATCTTCGCCGCTTAATCGCCGCCATTTTGTAATTAAACGCACTTTGGGGGTAGCCCCGTTGTTAACACGTTGGATTTCAAACCTTCGGTATATGGCGGTAGGTCAGGAGTTTAGTTTGAGTTGAGTTTGATATTTGTTCGTTAATACTTCAACCAGGTAATCATATAATAATTAAATGAGTACTTAGTTAGGCAAGTCTTGGATTATTGTGTTAAAATATTTAAAAAAAAATGTATAATAATTTGACAAAAACTCGTTAATTTCCTGTTGATAAATAATTGGTTTATTTGAAATTCACTTTCGCTGATACCTTATATTGGCAAAAAAAAAAATGTCGTGTTATTAACTCATCTGAAACGAATCTTCAAAAAATAACTGATGCTCTAAGAGCGCGATAACTGAATGCGGCCTGACTGAAGACCTGTTATCCTGGTCTTCCGTCGTGCCCATTCATTTAAAGATTACATAGTAACACTCGATCAAATAATACGTAGGTACATACGTTGCCTTAACCTACGTTAAGTTTTTGCTTGTTTCTATCTAGGTTGGAGTTTTCTTTTAGTATTGATATAGAGAATATCAATACTAAAAGAAAACTCCAACCTAGATAATACTCACACAGTCGCAGTCGTACAATTACATTTTAAGGGTTCCGTACCCATAACATAACATCACGCCTGTAATCCCCGAAGGGTTAGGCAGAGGTGTACGTAATAGTACACCCACATTTCGTAAATTATGTTTAAGTCCCATGTAATAGGGGGCGAACCTATTGCCATCAACCGGTCACAAATCCTGACTCCGAGGCTGCTACTAAGAAATTCCTAATGGAAAAACCCAATAACACCGCTCCGTGGTTCCGTACCCAAAGGGTAAAAACTAGACCCTATTACTAAGACTCCACTGTCCGTCTGTCACCAGGCTGTATCTCATGAACCGTGATAGCTAGACAGTTGAAGTTTTCACAGATGATGTATTTCTGTTGCCGCTATAACAACAAATAATAAAAATTTAAATTATTTGATAATTAAAGGGGGCTCCCATACAAGAAACGTGTTTTTATCGGTTTATGGTACGCGTTTCTTGTATGCGAGCCCCCTTTAATGATTAAATAAATTACCCAGTTTTTTTTTACTCTAATACCGCGAGATATTCATAAAAAATAATCAAGAAGAAAAGAAATCTCCTAACAAAACAAAAGTCCAAAGGTACAATGGTTCTACAAATTGTATAAAACGCTTGAAAGAAGAAAGTTACTGCGCTAATTTTTCATTTTCCGCCGATTCGATTGAAAATGCTATCTATGGATTAGGTGGTAATAAAGTTCTTTGAGAGAAAATGCAATATAACGGCTTCCTAGCTTCGTTGTAATATGAAGAAAAGAATTGAACAATGTTACTTATGAATGACGGCTTCGTTGGCCTAGTGGTCGTAAGTGCGACTGCTGAGTATGAGGTCTTGGGTTCGATTCCCAGCTCGGGCAAAGTGTTGGGTTTTTTCCACAAAGGTGTCTGCCCACTATACCGTACCATACTATGACTGTACTATGAGCTTATCAGGCATGGAAAGAAACATGACACGGACTACTATGGGTATAGGTACTATCACACCTTTGCGAAACCCTTTGGAAATTACCTGCGTGATGTTATTATTATGTTATGTCTCACATCTGGACAAGTCATAACTACCCATATCTGGACAAGTAACAAGTCACAACTACCCACATCTGGACAAGTAACAAGTCACAGCTACCCACATCTGGACCAATAACAAGTCACAGGTACCCACATCTGGACCAGTAACAAGTCACAGCTACCCACATCTGGACAAGTAACAAGTCACAACTACCTACATCTGGACAAGTAACAAGTCACAACTACCTACATCTGGACAAGTAACAAGTCACAACTACCTACATCTGGACAAGTAACAAGTCACATTCACAACTACCCACATCTGGACAAGTAACAAGTCACAACTACCCACATCTGGACAAGTAACAAGTCACAACTACCTACATCTGGACAAGTAACAAGTCACAACTACCCACATTTGGACAAGTAACAAGTCACAACTACCCACATCTGGACAAGTAACAAGTCACAACTACCCACATCTGGACAAGTAACAAGTCACACTCACAGCTACCCACATCTGGACAAGTAACAAGTCACAACTACCCACATCTGGACAAGTAACAAGTCACAACTACCCACATTTGGACAAGTAACAAGTCACAACTACCCACATCTGGACAAGTAACAAGTCACAACTACCTACATCTGGACAAGTCAAAAGTCACAACTACCCACATCTGGACAAGTAATAAGTCACACTCACAACTATCTACATTTAGGCAAGTAACAAGTCACAACTACCCACATTTGGACAAGTAACTAGTCACAACTACCCACATGTGGACAAGTAAAAAGTCACAACTACCCACATTTGGACAAGTAACAAGTCACAACTACCTACATGTGGACAAGTCACAACTACCCACATCCCACATGACAAAGCTCGGACGAAAGCTTTATGCCTCGTTCTAGTGAACCAGTGATTGAAGTGGTCGTCCAACGCGGCTATGCAGATTATGCAAGCGCACTCCTTTGTCCGCGCAAACAATGCTTGTCGACACAAAGGGTGCTAGCATGGCGGCGATGCATTCGTTTTTTGATTCTTCGCCATGCAGTGGCTTGTTGAATATTTAATTTACGGTTCTTGTTCTTTTTATCAATTTTTGACCAATTTTGATCCACGATCAGCACATCTAAACCGCGTTAAATAGCTGTCAGTATCAATATTCCACAGCAATGTTGACACTGTCAATGGCGTTGAACGCAGTGTGGTGAAATTCCCACTTAGATTAAAATCAAACATCTGGCCTAAAGAATTGGTATTGGAATAGACTCCAAGCAAACCAAAAATACGTTTAAAGTTGACACACAAATAATTACAAGCACAGAACTGCTTTTGAAAAGGGTTAATTAGATGCAGGGCCATTGTTAGATTTCACTAAGATATTTTCTCTAAAGGGTGTAAACAGACATTAACGAAGCCGAAAGGCACTTATTCTCACCGTCACTGAGATCATTTTTTTGTTCTAGACCATACCTGGGAACCTTCTAGTTACGGAGATATTGGGGGTCAAAGTTCCAACTTTTTCACAACTTTTTTTTTAAATACCTGTTTTTAATGTAAGATTTTTAATTTAAACACCTCCAGGACCCCCGTACTATTCAATTCATCCATCAGAACAATGTTTTGAGTGCGTTGCATTGAGTCCTACTGAAAAACGTGATTTTTCAGCTCAAAAAAAAAGTCGTTTCCCAGCACTAATTTTTGCGTAAAGTTACTTAGTTTGATGTACATAATGCTTGGTTGACGGCTTCGTGAAGAGTCTGTTTACACCCTGTATATCATCATCTTATTACTCTATTCCAAATTGATTTTGCTTCGACGTACTACTGGCATTGCTTTCCTTAACACGTTTACATTTAAAGAGAAAGAGATAAGAACTAAAGGAATAGTTCTCAGACGAAGACATAAACCGCACCCGCACAGACATCCCTCTAACGGATTTAAAATTTAATTTATTTCATTGGAACAATGGAATGGGATTGCGTGAGCGGTGCAATCTCGTGATTGGAAATATTTGCCTTGACGGTTCCGCAGCAGGGGCGCCGGGTACCGGGTGTCGGGTGCCGACCGCCCTGTTGTTGGTGGCGGGAATGTACAGTGTGCGTGTCTGTGGGAGGAGAAATAGCATAGGAGCACAAACATTCGAGATAACATCTTTGAGATAATGATGTCTTTGGGTCGCAATGTTTTATTGCATTAAAACAATAAACACCTAACTTCCTTAATAGTAAACACAGACTTGTTTCTGGAAAACTTCATATATTTTTCGGGGTTTTATTTTGGTCAAAGTCCAATTAATTAAGCCATTAAAAAGAACTTTTGAACGTCAAGCTTTAAAACAAAGGAAATACAATTGTTTCTACATTGGTATAACTTTATTCCGCGCTTATAATAAAGGGTTATACCTATTGTGTTGCATTATTTTTGATCATAACTTATGCATCAATACAGAAAATAGTTGTAACAAAATAAAGATTATTAGGTACAGTTTCCAAAATATCACTTAAAGCGTTTAACTATGAATCAAATAACCAAACACGGCTTTATAATAGAGGCAAATAAAAGCCAATCCATTTCTTATTTTTCTCCAGACAATTGATTGAATTACGCGTGGATATAATTCAATATCCCGGACCCGCCCCCCCTAGCCACCGGCAAGCGGCACGTGAGATTATTAAAGCACATAACTATTTATTTAAAGCGTTCGAAGCGGAAGTCAAACACAAACCTATCTTAATAACTCGCTACACGTGAGTTAATACAACAACTTTGTTATTACCAACAGTTTTATTTAGTACTTATTCATGAGAAACATGAATGTAAAGCCGTCATATTTTGGACATTATTTACGATGCTCTGTATTGAAAAGGATCGGTTTATAGTCTTCTCCCATTTGCGAGTTTACGCCTACAACGGTACGCTTCACAAAAGATATGAATGTGGGTAACACTGCTAAGAATAGTATTGAATCAGGTGGCTGGGTACAAAAGGATCTAGTCTTGTCTAATCTCCTCTACACTTGAGCGAGCCAGTGGCGCGTTGAAACGAAACCTGTTTTGAGACTTATTCAAACGTGGTTCACAATAAAAGTGCTTTGAATAAAATGGAAGATATAGTTCACACATACACATAGTACATGTATCTATTCTTATTTTTCACTCAGGTTTTAACAAATAACACTTTTATGCCTTCATACTTAGTAACGTTTGTGATAAAAAGCAGCATTTTTGTGAGAGTGTCTGTGATTGATTTGTCTATCGACGTTTCTATGAAAATATAGCTGCGTCTAAGAATTTAAACTAAACTTGGAGCAGTTGGCTAGCAGTTTAAAAAAAAAATAGGGTCGTTTTTTGAACATGTTTTAAACTGTGCGTGTACTATTAGGCATACTTCTACCTAACCCTTTCGGGGTTACAGGCGTGATGCGGAGCGCGGACACGACTGCTTGACTATAAAAATCTAGCATTTAGGAATTCAAGTAGTTTAAACTTGTATTTGTTACAGAACATTCTCGTTGCTGACAATATTCTCACAGTGTATGACCAACGTGACCATACCGACGCTCACGTGGAAAAGGGGCCAAGGTTTCAGCATTTCCTGGTTCCCTCTCTTCAAACTGTTTCCGGTAAGAACACCATGTGTATTTAGAATGAGATTTTAACATAGGGCAGTAATGAGATTTCAAAAATTAGTTCGCTGACGATTTTGTCATTTAGATTCAGCTATCTTTCTGTATCTCCTTCCAAATATTCACCCGTCACAATTAATCAATTTTTTTTTTAACATGAAGTGGGCCTACTCTTGACTTCAATTTTCTCCTGAGGACAGAGATGAGGTTACTTATTTTTAACTTTTAAGATGGATTTCGTTCTAGATATATTTGAAACCCAATCAAATAAATCCTAAAAGAGAACCTTTTCGTTTTAGTTCTTCTCAGAAAGCTTTCATATCTGAATGCGGCCTGACTGAAGACCTGTCGTCCTGGTCTTCCGTCGCGCCCATTCTGTTAAAGATTACATAGTAACACTCGATCAAATAATACGTAGGTACATATGTTGCCTTAATCTACGTTAAGTTTTTGCTTGTTTTCTCTATATCAATACTAAAAGAAAACTCCAACCCAGATAATACTCACACAGTCGCCGTCGCAATTACATTTTAAGGGTTCCGTACCCATAACATAACATCACGCCTGTAATCCCCGAAGGGTTAGGCAGAGGTGTACGTAATAGTACACCCAAATTTCGCAAGTTATGTTTAAGTCCCATGTAATAGGGGGCGAGCCTATTGCCATCAACCGGTCACAAATCCTGACTCCGAGGCTGCTACTAAGAAATTCCTAATGGAAAAACCCAATAACACCGCTCCGTGGTTCCGTACCCAAAGGGTAAAAACTAGACCCTATTATCTCATGAACCGTGATAGCTAGACAGTTGAAGTTTTCACAGATGATGTATTTCTGTTGCCGCTATAACAACAAATAATAAAAATATAAATTATTTGTTAATTAAAGGGGGCTCCCATACAAGAATGTATTTCTGTATCTCCTTCCAAATATTCACCCATCACAATTAATCAATTTTTTTTTTAACATGCAGTGGGCCTACTCTTGACTTCAATTTTCTCCTGAGGACAGAGATGAGGTTACTTATTTTTAACTTTTAAGATGGATTTCGTTCTAGATATATTTGAAACCCAATCAAATAAATCCTAAAAGAGAACCGTTTCGTTTTAGTTCTTCTCAGAAAGCTTTCATGGTATTATTTCCTTCTGTGTACTCGGAATTATTTGTTGGTAGGTGTTGCTAACCATAGTGATAATGTGGGCGATGTGTGCTGTGCTGACCGTGACCGGTGTGTTCCCGCCCGACCACCCCGCCAGGACTGATGTGAAGCTCAATATTATTGAAGATGCGCCCTGGTTCAGGGTGCCATATCCTGGTAAGTCTTGTACAAGATACTTAAGTTTGATTCAGATTGTAGACTTTAACGAACAACTGAAGCCTTTCTAAAATTCTGCAGATTTGTTCCTCTAAGTAAAATCGTAACATCAACGGTCTGAATATAAATCGTAATATTTGAAGGAGGCTCATTTTGTACTTGATTTGGCCAAGGGGTGTCCGATATTTCTGAAAGTCTGACAACCATTATTATCTAGGGGTGTCGTATTACCCAGTACTAACTGGGTTGTGGAGCCCAGATAGGGAATCGCTCCATGTAAAATACTGGTATTCAGCTGTATCCGGTTAGGTTAGGTAGTCTGGAAGCCGACCCCAACAAAAAAAAGCGACACGGCTAAGCGGATGATGATGATAGGATGTCTGATTTAACCAGACCACTTATTGAATTTCGCACACGGCTATTAATACGTGTAAGAAATATTATACAGGGTGTAAACAGACTCTTCACGAAGCCGTCAACCAAGCATTATGCACATCAAACTAAGTAACTTTACGCAAAAATTAGTGCTGGGTAACGACTTTTTTTTGGGTTGAAAAATCACGTTTTACGGTAGGACTCAATGTAAAGCACTCAAAACATTGTGCTGATGGATGGATTTAATAGTACGGGGGTCCTGGAGGTGTTTAAAGTAAAAATCTTACATTAAAAACATGTTTTTAAAAAAAAACTTGTGAAAAAGTTGGAACTTTGACCCCAAATATCTCCGTAACTAGAAGGTTCCCAGGTATGGTCTAGAACAAAAAAATGATCGCAATGACGGGAAGAATAAATGCCTTTCGGCTTCGTTAAGAGTCTGTTTACACCCTTTATTGTTGTGATTATGTTCATAGTGTTATCATTAGTCTACAAGTAACTAAATATGGTAGCTATAAAAGATGTTACAAACTGCTTTAGTTTTATGTCACATTTGCCATAATACTCTCGAGTCTCCTCATTTGTAAAATTTGTGTTAGGGCAATGGGGTGCGCCTACAGTAAGTGTGGCAGGAGTGCTGGGTATGCTAGCGGGAGTGCTGGCCTGCACTGTGGAGTCCATCAGCTACTACCCAACCACGGCCAGGATGTGCGGTAAGGAAAATTATACGTCATTTTTAAAATTAATAGGCAATGGTGCCGAATGGTTCTGGAGTGGTGACCGCGTACCGGAAGACAACATTTGGTTTGGAAGCCTCAAAATGTTAACCGATGACTTGGAGGAGGCCACAAGAATATCTTATATGCAAGAAACTTATTAGGATCGACGAAATGGTGAAGCCTTCAAGCTAAATCATACTAAACCTTAAAGTGTCTATCTCATGTTTGATTTTCTTCTGTCCCGCTTCTGGGCAAGGACCTTCCCTTTCTCCTTCCAAACCTCTCTATCTTCTGCACTCTCTGACTACGTTAGCTTCGCAAACATGATCAGATCGTCACACACCACCTTCACGACGGTTTACCTGACAGCGATAGCCTCCATCAGGCGTGCAGTGAGTGAAGAACTAATACAGAAGAAGAAATGTTGAGCCGACTCCAAATAAACTGGAACAAGGGCAGGATAATGTGACAATGTTTTTTTTCTGCCAGCGGCCCCCCCGCCCCCGCTGCACGCCATCAACCGCGGGCTGGGCACGGAGGGGCTGGGCACCGTGCTGGCGGGGCTGTGGGGCTCGGGGAACGGGACCAACACCTTCGGGGAAAACGTGGGCGCCATCGGGGTCACCAAGGTATGCAGCACTCTGTGCGGTTAGCATGGGTTGTATGTTATTATGAGCAAAAGAAGGTCAAAAGAATTAGGGAGCTTTTTCTTACACCTAAAACACATTAGAGGATTGATTGTGTGAAGGATGAGATATAAAAATAAAAGGAAAATTCGTAGATATCAAAATAGTTGGTTGGGTGTCTAGAAATATACTAGTTTGCCTGGATTTTAAATGTTTAATGTTGATAAATTCTGCGTCAAAGCTCAGCCCAAGTTCCAACAGCACCAATATTACCTGCATTAATATAGATATTGATTAGGGGTCCATTCCCTTTACTTAGAACCCAACAATTCTTCAACATGCAAAATGAATACGACTTCTTAAGGTTTTAACATAGTCTGAATGATCTAGAAAGTTTATAGGTTTTCTGGTTCAGAACAAGGCTCACATCATTGTAACATTTAATAATTTTTGCGTTAATTAAACAAAGGGCAGTGCTGAGGACAGGTAGCAAGAGCGGCGCGCGGCGGGTGGTGTCGTTGCGTACACTTCAACATTGTGGTCACGTGGTGACAACAGTTTACGTTCGGACCGTCGCGCAATAGTGTGGCGTTGTTTTAATTACTTCATGTGGTTTATCCAATTTTGGGAGTGGCTTCTAGTTAAAATGGGTCAGTTTTTATTAAAATTATTTGAGGATTTGAAGTTTTGATCTTCAATAATTCTCCTTTATTCCAAATTTCAGGATGCAGCGTAACATAGTGCACTGAAAGATTTACCATGCATAATTGGAATTCGCTAGCATGTTCGCTAGTCTAGTATGAGATATTTTCTAATATGAATAAACTCGATGTAGCACGCCACAGTATGAGGTGATCCGTGATAGGTTTCCCAACACTAGAATTTAGTTTTCAGTTGCTAATGCCGAAAATGAAGTCAACACCGAAATCCGAAATGTTTGCTATTCACTTACGGGAAGGTATAACTCCAATGTCGTTAAGTTTGTGAGGTGAGGAGCAGTGTAGCAAACTATGCTTCCTGCACCTTCTATCCTATTCGTTTGTTTCGACCACGAGACTTAACGTCATTCCCATACATTTGATTAGTTTTCTATTAGCGTTAACGATTGTAGATCAACTTGGCTAAGCCTGCTGCCCTCTTAGCTCAAAAAACGTGCAGCCAAAGTAAACTCTGCGCTGCCATCGACGACGCTTTGAAGTGTGGCGAAGTTTAGGGCTAACAAAAATATGTCGTGCCAGCAACACCAATAAGAGTAGTAAGAATACTTACTGCGGGTTCCACTTTACGGCTTGTTTCCTTCGCAGGTGGGTTCCCGGCGCGTGGTGCAGTGGGCGGCAGGGCTGATGGTGCTGCAGGGCGTGGTGGGTAAGCTTTGCGCCGTGTTCATCATCATCCCGCAGCCAATCGTAGGAGGGCTGTTCTGCGTCATGTTCGGCATGATATCCGCTTTCGGTGAGTCCATTGTCATCTGTTTTTATGTGTGTGCCTTAATTTGAGTAAAGTAAATGTTTTTTTTATAATATTCTTTCTTTCACGTGTAATTAATCTTCGACTATTCTTATTCAGCTGCATTTAGTCACTTTGCAAATACCCTCGCTCCATTAAGCCAGAGGAAAACTTATCTTATGTTTCGGATATGCGGTGAATGCCTATCTGACCTCCATAACCCATCATCATCTTCCTGCTCTGTCCCATGTCACTTGGGGTCGCCGCAACACGTCTTTTTTCTACCATTCTCCCCGATCAACCGTCACGCTATTATCATTTACTCCTTGTTCTTTCATATCTTTCCTCACACAATCCATCCATCATTTCCTTGGTCTTTCTTTCCCTCTCTATCCATCAACATTCACATGCGTTTCGTTTCCATAACCCAGTTGCCGGGTAATTTGATACTTCTTGGTAAGACTGTTGGTCAGACTTTCGGTTTCTAGCGTCGTCGTAACGATTGTCAAAGATATAGGTACATCTAGGACCAATGGCTGTAGCTCTAGCTTGCTTGGTCCTTTATAATGGTAATTTCTTTATTCAGGTCTATCAGCTCTTCAGTACGTAAACCTGAACAGCTCTCGGAACTTGTACATCATCGGGTTCAGTATATTCTTCCCGTTGGTGCTGACGCGCTGGATGGCGGCACACAGCGGGGTCATACAGACGGGGGTCGAGGCTCTGGACGCTGTGCTGCAGGTGTTGCTGTCCACGTCTATCCTAGTCGGCGGGGTCATTGGATGTCTACTGGATAATCTGATACCTGGTAAGGGGTTCGCTTTACTAAAACGTAGAACAATTTTGGACTGTGTCGCATTTAACCCGTAATTATGAAAAAAAATAGCTGTTTTCGCATACATCATACGTAAAGACTCCAAAGTAAAGCATGCGCTTTCGTATTCTTCGTGTTGTCGAATTACCATGAACGTCATTCAACAGACTTGCCGCAGACTAATTGGCAAAGTTTCCTTTTCGGCTATCATCATCACCATCAGCCTATAGCAGTCCACTGCTGGACATAGGCCTCCTCAATCGCACGCCACTCAACTCGATTCTCATAAACTCTCATCCAGTTGCTACCAGCCACATTAGCAACATTTCGGCTTTCATACATAATTATTTAACGTCGCGCCACCTTATTCCAGCTAGTGCTGAGGGGGGTTCCCTTCGTATTATACTTCCTTGGTGTGTGCGAATCTAATCCATAGAAGCATTGCATTTGCTAATTGTAATCAAACCATTAGGTACGGATGAGGAGCGTGGCCTAGCAGCTTGGGCTAAGGAGATGTCTCTGGACGCAGCCGGAGCGTCTGAAGAAGGAGACACGTACGACTTCCCGGTTGGAATGGGCTTGATACGAAGGTAACTACTTATTTCGTAATACCTTTTTTAAAATGTTGTTCTCAAGTAGCCTGCAAAATTCTCTATGCAACAGTAGGTCTGCAGTGGGCAACCGAATAAATTAATTATCTTTTATTTTTAGGTGGAAGTGGACCCAATATCTGCCATTCATGCCAACGTACCAAGCTGGGAAGTTCTCCGCATTATTTACGAAGAAAGAGGTCTGATAACATAGTGGTCAAAACTTTCGTTCAATTGTCAATCAGTGCCCCATAACTGCCACACTAATGTGTACTTAACAAGCGCAGTTGGATGTTGCTCGTATTTATGTTAACTTTTCTAACTAGATAGCTATGCTTTAGTTAAAGAATGGATTTACGTTATCAGTCAGCGCAGTCTGACGACCTCTACACTTCTTATAAGTGTACAATATACAAGGGAAGGGACACGCGCTAAAACGGGTAACCGTTTACATGGAATTTTTTTATCGTTTTTTTTTTAAATCGTCGGTTCTGTACATTTTGACCGCGTAGGTATTGCAGGTTCGTAGCAAACGGCTGTTTTTTTTTAATAACCGACGAAATATTTCGGGGGGGGGGGGGTTGGAATAGTGTACTGACTACGTGGCATTTTAGCTTCCTTTATGTCCTTACACCCTGTATATACCGAAAAAGAATATAAGAGGTTATAGTGATTAAATCAAATTATTCACTCATTCCATTTTACACTATCAGGCAAATTTACTTTCACCCGTCATCCCCCACCTATCTAAGATAGTAAAACCATATTTAATTTCATTCAAGTATCATTAAATTAAGTAGAAACATGTACATAGAATTAATTATTGTTAAAATAAAATCTTTATGAAAATAAATGGCGATAGCAAGCGAACTAATGAGTTTTTGATTATTTTTTACACTTTTTCATCGTTCTTTCGTGTTAATTTAGAAGTGGCAATAATATTGATTCAGTTTAGTTGTAGACTGGTCATAAAAAACCGATCGGGATACAAATGTTGATGAATTAACGTTTTTATATTGGCATGGACAAGGAAAGTTATATAATTTTTGCACCATTTTTATATAAAATTCTTGTCTAATGTAAGCGTTGTCACGTTAAATAAGGTAAAGGTGCCTGAGAATCTAAACTAAACTACCTAAAATACACCATTTTAGGTAGTTTAGTTTAGATTCTCAGGCACCTTTACCTTATTTGACGTGACAACGTCTAATAAATCGATGAACGCTGGCTGCATGCACGAAAATGTGTCCCGTTACGCACATTGTCCCGTTACGCTCATTGTACGCATTTTGCCGCATCTATCGCTCTTCCACTCGATTTTATGACGTTGTCACGTCAACTATCGTCCGTAAACCAACTTTACAGACAACCAATTTTTTTTTGAGTTGGAAAATTCTCCTGGATGGATGGATCCCCTATGGATCCCCTTACTCCAAGTGGAGGGTCATGACAGATTCTAACAGACTAAAAACCCAGTGTTCCTAGTACTACCGTGAGCCGGGGGCCCGGGGCCACTGCGAGCCACAGGCACCTTTACCTAAAAACAATTAACTTCGAACAACAATTAAGTCGATGAATATATGCTATTTTGCGAACTCCATGGGAAACGGCGAGTGTTAGGTTTTCTTTGCAGCTATAAGGTAAGTTTATCACAAGCTATAAAATAAAGGGTGTAAACAGACTCTTAACGAAGCCGAAAGGCACTTGTTCTCCCCGTCATTGCGACCATTTTTTTGTTCTAGACCATACCTGGGAACCTTCTAGTTACGAAGATATTGGGGGTCAAAGTTCCAACTTTTTCTGAAGTTTTTTTATAAATACAAGTTTTTAATGTAATATTTTTACTTTAAACACCTCCAGGACCCCCTTACTATTCAATACCTCCATCAGCACAATGTTTTGAGTGCGTTACATTGAGTCCTACTGTAAAACGTGATTTTTCAGCCCAAAAAAAAGGCATTTCCCAGCACTAATTTTTAAGTAAAGTTACTTAGTTTGATGTACAGAATGCTTGGGTGTACTGTGATACTGTATAAAAACGGTGTTTCGATAAAACTATAATCTACCCCAATATAGTGGGGATGCCGCGGCTCTGGTCACGTCTTCGAAGCTATTTTAATATCCTGTGCCTCGGCTCGCGGGTGCAATATAAAAAACCTACATAATGTACGCTAGGTGCAAACAAGTGCCCTAGTTTTCAATAATGTGTAAACAGACTCTTCACGACGCCGTCAACCAAGCATTATGTACATCAAACTAAGTAACTTTACGCAAAATATGTGCTGGGAAACTACTTTTTTTTTGGGCTGAAAAATCACGTTTTACAGTAAGACTCAATGTAACACACTCAAAACATTGTGCTGATGGATGGGTTGAATAGCAAGGGGGTGCTAGAGGTGTTTAAACTTAAAAAAAAACTAACATTAAAAACATGTTTAAAAAAAAAAATTGGGAAAAAGTTGGACCCCCAATATCTCCGTAACTAGAAGTTTCCCAGGTATGGTCTAGAACAAAAAAAATATCGCATTGACGGGGAGAACAAGTGCTTTTCGGCTTCGTTAAGAGTCTGTTTACACCCTTTACATGATTTTTTCAAGTGGGCGGGGATGGATCCGAAACTATAAGGAATAGCGAAAAATACTCAAAGTCATTTTAGTCTGCCCACCTACTATAGCCGTGTTGTGAATGTATCAGACACGGAAAGAAACGTGACACAGAATATTATGCACACTTGAATATGTCATCAGCGTATAATACCAGTTTATAACGGGTTTAGATCGGTCATCATACGCGGTTGAACCCTATATTCTTTATTCCCCGACATCATTTACTAGCCGCCTCTACTGACAGGCAACCAAGCAAAATGATATTACTTAAAACATATCTATATTCTCCCGAGCACACGTAATCACGTCCCATGACAACATTTATATAGAGATTGTCTTAGGCGACCAAGTAATAGGATGAAAATATGAGGTCGGCCCTGACGAGGAGCTCAGGAGACCTGGCTTACGTGGGAGTAAGGATCTTAAGTAAAAGTGGATCCCCCTTAAACCCAGCCTGTTTTATGAGATGTATTGATAAACCTATTTGTATGATGGGTCGGCTCAGGATTATTTGGTGTAAGCTTGTTCGAAAATACACGTAAAGAGAAAATGTGTTCTAATCTTATGTTGCCTTAGTACTTTGTTTCCAAGTTCGTTGTGTTCAATATCAGTATTTTGCTTTAGTAATCTCAGGTATTATGTTGTTTAGATTATTGTAGGATTCAAAACTTGTTTTTCGAAAGGTCAGATCAGGTTTGTTACCTTATATTAAGGCTAGGTTTCCTATACATTATGGGGCGCCTTATCTCCTTCCACTTCTCTCTATCTGGGGTTATTTGGGAACAGTCTCAACCTTTTTTGTTAACTAATCCATTATGTCATACAACTGGGTAAAAGTAACCTGAATCCAAAATTTTGCGGCTTGCTTTTGCTTTTAGGTACCTTTTATTTCCGAAAACATAAGTTACTGTGTGCCACCTAATCATCTTTTGACGTGTCCTATAATCAATTTTTTTATCTCCAGAGATATACATACACTTCAAAAAGCAATAAATCTTCGAAAATAAAGCGGTTACCAAAAATATATGAGTAAAGAAAAGATTTCATTCCATTGTGCTATTGATTCAGAGTCATCAATAAGTGTCGTCGAAGTAATTGACACAGCC
The DNA here is from genome assembly GCA_950005105.1 of Lycophotia porphyrea. Taxonomy (NCBI): domain Eukaryota; kingdom Metazoa; phylum Arthropoda; class Insecta; order Lepidoptera; family Noctuidae; genus Lycophotia; species Lycophotia porphyrea. The sequence goes on from OX465389.1 coordinate 1,444,054, forward strand.
CGTAATGGGACATGAAATGGAAAAAGAAATCCGTAAAGTTCGGGATTTTACTGAGACATTGTGAGGGACGGACAGACGGACACCCTTCCGGAGATCTGAAGATATTACAAATGTTTCTTATGTCTGAGCTTTCACGGATCATTTCTAAGGTCAGCTTTGCTTCGAAACTGACCGTGGTTCGACTTTTCAAAAGGTCATGTTTTCCTTTTAGTTTCGATACGGTTGGCGTTGTGTGAGTTTGCCAAAAGTACTCAGCCACTATTGAATGTGTTTCTTCAACATTACTTGTCAGATTATGCGTAACAGCTGGATGAAAAGATAGAAAAATAATTCCAAACTTTTTGAATTGCAAACCTAACTCATTGTGATTGCTTTTGTTTTGGTCACCTGGAAAATGGTCATTTGCCTCATTAGGATTATATATATAAAAACACAAAATAGTATCACATAAATGTAATACACGTTGTTGAAGTAAAACTTCGTTTTAGCCAACATTCGGCGAGGGCACGAATAAATTGGAAATGTAATACAGTACCAAACATGGCGCGTCACTCGAAGTTACCGGTAACAGGTATGAGGGGGGTTTGAAAACTGGTGAAGCTTCAAGGGAGTCACCCGGTAAAGTAGAAATATTAGCACAACAGTTTGCAGTATGAGGAAATAACAGGAAAAATAAACAAAACAGTGAAATAAGAAGAAACACCGCAAATGCAAACTTTTTCATTTCTTTTTTAGAATCTGTTTGGTCTGTTTTCCTTCATAATCATTGTTTTTATTTAATTAAATCTCTCTTTCTCTCGTTTTTGTAAAGAATGTAATTAAATCTGGCAATCATTTTAGCTCGTGGTAAAAAACGTGAAATGAGGCGTCACGTTTGTTTTGTATATTAGAAAAAAATATTTAAAAAGTTCTACCTCTAAGGTTGCTACTTCCCCTTTAAAGTTAGGCTTTTATGTTCTTATAGAACGGTACTTATTGGCTTTAAGGTTTGAAAGCTATTGTCACTATACAAATAAAATAAAAGCTGGACATAAATATGTGACAAAAAAATTTGCTGTGCACTATAACACGAAATATTCAATGAAATAGTTTTGGAATCCCTATTTTTTTGTAGCCATTTGCGGTGAAATTGTGGCTTGGCGTGGAGGGCACGCGCGTGCGTTTATGCTCTAGCGTTCAAAAGGTCAAAATATCTGTGATTCTAGGTACATAAACGATACAATAGACAACATCACAATGAATCCGCTGTGCCTCTGACGTCACATCTGCCATCAGGGGTGGGATACAACGCTAACAGTTGCAGTGAGCGCCAAATCACGTCGTCAAATACGATGACTGTATTTGATGTGGAGATTGAAACAGCTGTCGGGTCATCAGATTAATTGGAACTATCACAATGTGGCGACACTTGGGGGAGCCCTATGTCCAGCGATGGATGTCTTTCGGCTGAAATGATGATGATGATCATGCAAATATAACGCAAATGACATTGAACCTAAAGATTATTACCAAATCTTCAGAAGGACTTTCAGAAATCGGTGTAATATTCTTACGACTGAGGAGAAGATGGCGGGACGCCTTGGATGACTTCCTCACAAATTGGCTAGAAGAAAAACATCACTGAAAGTAGTAGAAGGAAGGCCTGTGTTTTTTCTTTCTCTCATTCATTAGGGAGTATTTTAAAGAATCATCTCGCACACATCTGAAGTGTAGAATACCACCTCCAGTTACTCGTAGAGCTGGAGAGAGAGTGAATGGCCAAGCTTCTAAAGAGAAAAAGTTAACATATCGTGCCTTACGTAAAGCATTTAGGACAGAAAAGTTCGAAATTCTCTGATATTACGAAAGGACCGGTTGCTATGATTAAAGAGTACACCTGCCACTTTGGCAACGAGCTATCACTACGCAGCCATAAATATGTGATCCAGATTATTTGAATATTTCCCAACACGTGCTGGATGAGAATTTCTTAAACGAAGAACACACGTGGGAATACTACTACAAAAGTAGTATTCCCACGTGTTCTATGTACATTAATAATGGGGATAAATATAATGACCACCAAAAATAACTTGATGACCACTAAGTTTTTTTAGGAAAATTACCACCAAATTTAGTAAATGAGCACCAAATTTGAATGTGGTGGTTGATGATAAACTAGTTTTGCCTAGGCGGACTTGGGGCACCCCGACACGGATAGGTTAGGTTAGAAGGGTATGGCGCCATACCCTTCGTGGTTATTTTTTTATAAACCATTTAGAAGTAGGAGCCCCGCGAAGACATGTGATGACATGTTGACTCGGATGCAAGAGCATAACAGTTAAATTTCTGGTGGTCATTAACTATTTTTGGTTCTAATTTCACGTTAAAATGGGGATTAATTTTGGTGATCATTTACTTATTTTGGCAGTCAAAAGTGATTTTTTTGCCGTTACATTTTAACAAATCTGGTGGTTCGTTAAACATAAGCCTTAATAATGTAAACATACGTACAACTCGGATGACTCGAATTTTCCTATGTCAGTAAGAGTGAAACTGCTTATATGGGCAATTTTTATGCCATTATTTATTTTTTTTGGTCAGGAGGAAACTCCATTTTTTTGTTTACCTAGTATCTCCAGTATTCCTAAACAGAATTTATCTACTATGCCACGTTTGTATTTGTTGTGCGACACACCCACGTCTGCTACAGCTAAGTCTACTTTTGTTTGGAAAGTATCGCAACCATGTGTCTCTGTGCCAAAGCGCATCAAATTCTGTCCCAGAGTTCTCTATTTAATTCATGTCGGATAGGTCTACTTACTGAACATTATTGAAACTAACCTAACTAACGTAACCTTTTTTTTTTCCGCGACGTCTAATAGGGGCGCGCGCGGAACACTACGCGCCACCGCCTCGGGTCCAGTTATATAGGGGGGGCGGCCCGCCCTCCGCCGACGCCCGGTACGTCTGCTGCGGGTCGGGAGAGTGGTCTCGACCGGATCATTCTTTCCGCAGCCTCCTTCTGTGAAATGACGGTTTTACAGAAGGAAATCACCGCATCCCACGACTCTGCGCTCCCGACCATCGAACGAGAGATGGCCGGCAGCGACAGGTCGGTTCCGACTTCTGTTACGAGAGCACGGCGCGGTTCCTCCCATGCGACACACTCTGCCAGCGTGTGCCGCGCCGTGTCCTCCAGACAGTGGACGCAGTGATGACACCGAGCGTCCGGCTCCCTGTTTATGCGACACAGGTACTTCCCGAAGCAACCATGCCCCGAGAACACCTGCGTCGCCCGAAACGACAGGGAACCGTGCCTCCTCTCGAGCCATTCCTTGACCACTGGTCGGATCGCCTCGATGGTAGCAAAGCCGGCAGTAGGGCGCAAAAGCCTGTCCCGCCACTCCACCACCAGAGCGGAGCTGAGACCGACGCAGTTCGATCTCTCGCTGCATCGGTTCACCGCCCAGCATCCACGCCTACTCTTTTTTTTGTCTTTTTTTTGTCCGCCTCAGCTTAGACTACTTTTGTTTGAAAGGTATCACAGCCATATTGTGTCTCGTTAATTGATTTAGTTTTATTTTGATTAAAATGAATGATTGACTAATGACTATCGTTTGAATGGTTAAAAAAATAAAAGTAACAATGTATATAACTAATTGGTAATTAATGAATTATTAAAAAATCTACAGCTTTGAAAAAATCAACATACCTAGTTACAAAAACTGAAAACCGTTTGGGGGTCGAACTCGCGAACCATGGTTATTATTTTCGGAAATATTATAGCATTAAAAAAAATAAAAAAAGTAAATATTCTAGCTGAGGTTCGAACTTTTTTTCACAGGGCGACCGCTTACCCGCCAGGCTACTTACGTCGGTGTCAATTTGTCTAAAATGGCTGTTCTATTCTAAGCATGTCATAATGTATGTTGACAGTTGTTAGTTGTCAAACAATTGATGAAATGGACTGAAATATCCATGTAATGCAATATTGCTCATCCCCCTAAGTTATTAGCGCGATAATATATAGTATGTGTTATTCCAGTCTATAATCTATCTCTGTGCCAAATTTCATTTTGATCCGCTCAGGCGTTCGGGCGTGATTGAAACACAAACATCCATCCAAACATTTGCATTTATAATAGTAGTGAAGTGATAGTGATGAAGATATTAGCTATAGCAACAATTGCTTCATAATGGCAACTCAATAAAGTATTTGAAATTATCATATCTTCCATAATTGTTCAGCATTCTGCCAACCCGGAATTCAGCAAATTAAGTTGCCCGTATAAGCTCTGCTGCGTGAAACGCCCTGATAGGTATACGAGGGAATTTAAAGGTCAAGCTAGCGTCGTTGGAATTCTTAACCGCTGACGAAACGATACCGGCACGTCAGCCAGACCGGGGGTATATTAACACGTGCCTCGGGGATTGAAAGCTACCTTACTGCCTTAGAGTGCTCTGGGATCTTCACCAAATGGTTCGTAAAGCGTTGATCGTCCCAAGATTCTGTAAGATAATTAAAATTAAAATGCAGTAAGTTTTTTCCCGCAAATAACACGGCAAAAGCAACTTATAAAAATATATTCAATGAGAGACCCTCGCTAAACTTTATTTGACCACTTTGGCATTTAAAAGTCGTCTACAACTTTTCATACAAGTTGATACGGGGTTAGTCAGCAAACCAGAGACGTTTTTCGGTATGTTTTCAGAACTGCTCATTCGCTGCCTGCGCGATGGTGACGAATTGACAAAAAACGTCACTTCATTCTTGTGTGACTTCATTCTGGAGAAACCAGAACCCTGCTTGATCTAGAAAAGCAGGCTAGAAGTTACCAGCAGTACCAACTGTGATTCAGTAACGAATGTACGTAAGATACTACATACAAGAGAACGGATACTTACAGTATGATGGGATGGGTGCCTTTTTCAAATATTGCCAGGTAACTAGTAATTTTCTCCAGATGTATAACTTGTATAGACCTTAGTACCTATTGTACCTTTGTTTCAGATTATTATAGAAAGCAAAATTACCAAGCAAAATTGGTCTAGTAGTCGCAAGCGCAGCTGCTCAGCGTGAGGTCTTGGGTTCGATTCCCAGGTCAAAGGCCAGAGCAAAGTATTTTAGGGTTATTTCATTAGATTGGGGACAGGGACTATGGTTATTATTAAACACCTCTGTCGAACCCCTTTCGGAAATAAATGCGTTATGTTATGTAAATAAAACGGCGCTAATCAAGCCAAGCCGTCAGATGTCCGCGTTGACACGTACCTACCTCCCGGCTCGGCCGGGAGCCTGGTACCGATGGCTGTCACTTACCGGAGGGTGATCCGATTAATATTGTTATGTACACTGCCAATAGGAGGGTCAAGTAATAACCGTGATGTAATCATAAGTAACACAAAGTTTTTATATTTTTAGAACACATATATGTCATGTAACCACAGTCCCTTCTTAACAGCAGCAAACCCAACCAACATTTTTGTAACAAAAACAAAGATCACTCTTCTTCTTCCTAGAGTGTTGATGACAATCTATATTGTATCGGCCCAGAACTGAGCTACTAGTTTGGCGCTTTCGGTAGTATCCATCAGTTCCTGTAGTGAACAAAGAACAGGACACGCAGGACACGATATTTATTTATTTATTTATTTAAGTGCCCCATCGTTTGTGGAACAGCACAACATTTACACTCCAGAGCAGAGTCATTAATGAATTTCCACCTGAGCAGGTTTTCCTTGCTGCGGCCAACCTGGGTCCGGAGTCTTCTTAAAGACTTCCAGGTCAGCCATGACATCTCATGTCCAGGTGGGAGATTTTCAGCAGGTGGAACGCATGGGTAATCACTCTGATTTTCATGCAAGTTGACGCTTTAGCAGAATCAGAAGCATTCACATTATGGATTGTCACTTCGTGACCATGTTAAGAATTTTAATGTAATTCATATTAATATCCTATTTTGAATCTGCTTATGCGGCCATTTTAAGCCCCCTGAGCATAAGTTAGCATAGTTGTAACTTCAAGTAGACAGTCAATGTCATGTGTGCGTACTAACATTAAATGAAACATAAACATTGTAACGGCCCACTTACTTCCAGTAATTACAGAGCGTGCGAACCCATCGCTGGGGAAATATACGCATTTATATTTTCTCTGTTGTGTTCTGACATCTTTATCTATTATGGCATTTAAGGCAAACATACAATGTTTTTATAACCTCGCGTTATAACCAAAGGAACCCTTGGAACCCGTTTATCGTTTACAACGAACACAAGTTGGAAAGACGAGTAGTAAATAAAACTTTACACAAATTAGAGCAAAATTGTTAACAAAATATTTCTGAAACGACCTCAATACATGGTGGTTGGTACGTTTAGGCGCAGAATGTCCAATTCGCAAAATGTCCAGCGATGGAAATATGTCCGATTCGCAGAATGTCCGTCGTTTATGACATGGTTGAATAAATTGTTCAAAAATAGGTTCTATGAAATTGAGAGGAACCCACTCGAGAATTACCAAATGAGGACCGAAGAAGTTTTATCACTTCAAATCATGAGGTTTCGTAGTTTAAATGGGGTCCACATGAATTGCGGGTTTTGGTATCACCATTTCCAACCCAAAGAATTGTTTAGGAAAATGAAAGTTCCATAAGTGAGCTCCATGAGGTCTTTTACATTCCAGAATCAGTAGCGGGAACATTTGAAAGTGAGTGCAAACCTTGCAGTTGACACGGACCAATACGGATTTAGGTCCATTAGTGTTGAACTGCACACGAGTGAAGTAGTGTTTACATTTCGGCGCACGCATACTAACCTGTTGTTCCCGAGTATCGACCGGCGCCGGGCGCGAGCCGGGGCGAGGCAGTCTCGGCCGAACTTTAGTCGCCGGAGGCCGTGTACGTGCTTCGCCAGTGAGTCCCGTGCCCAGTGCAGTTCTTGTGCCCGATATCGACATGCAGTTGCCGGCAACGAGCCGGCCGCAGTAAGAGAAACGCTTCAGGTGAATATGATTCTTATTTTTTTTTTTTTTAATAGAAGCTTAGGGTTGACATGTTTTGGTTGAGAGTAGGTGCGTTAATTGAGGAAGGTCCTGAAAATTTTCAGGTGTGATATTTAAAGTTTTTGAATTGATAGTATTTTAAAATATATAGAAAATACGACGAAATACGAGGAAAATCTTCAGTGGAAATCTTTTCTAAAGGGAAACAATAGCAAACGACTTTCCTTAAATCAACAACGTTTTTGCGCGTCTGCGTCTGAATTTTACCTTTATCGCAATTTTAAAAGGAGAGTGTTTCAAAATTATGTACAGGATTAATACTATTTAAGTTATTCTTATTTCTTATGTTTGATTTTATAATTAACGTGATGAATATTCGAAAACCGGCACTGACCGCGACTGAAAACATACAAGCTCAATGTTTCAAATACATCAACATTTTACTTTCAAGTAAACAATGCGATACAAAATGTTTCTAAAAACATCGAAATTCCTTTGTTGCCCCGCCAAACTAACGGCGCAAAAGAAAAACATTTTCCATTAGAAAAGGAGCGCTCCTTTGTTAGATCGTCCTAGATCAGCCGTTGTCAGACTAGTCACGCCTCCCGGCTGTTCCCGATGACTCACAAGATTTACGAGCCCCGTGTGATTAGCAGTTACTGTTCATTTATTATATTTTGACGCACCGCGTCATCCGCGCGGCTTATAGTAGAGATCATCGCATTCCGAGGGCACGCGCGGTTTAATGCGCTCTCCAAATATGCGTGTCTGTTTTGTACACTCCGTATAAAATAACAATCAATGTTTTTGTTTGGCTTTCACTCTAAATACTACATTTGGTTTTATTTGTTTTAGTTTTATTAGGTGAAAGACGAAATAAATATAAAACAGGGCTTATATACAAACGGTTTTACCGCTAACTGCATTTTGAACACAATATTTTATTGTTAACTACAAAAATATTGTCAAGTAAGTGAAATCCATGTAATTTCTTATTGAGAATTAAATTTCTTTAACCATGAATCTAGAAGGCCTTCTGCTTCCCAGGAAACAAGATTCAAATTCAGAGATCTTGTATTGAAAAGTAATTGAAAAGCTTTTACGCAAATCAGAGATACAAAACTGATGTACATATTATACTGTTTTTATTTCGTCTCCTAAAATATAGCCTACGTGATGCAATCCTAGTCCTGTCGCGTGCGCGCCTGCGTTGTGCAACAGGGTTCCGTGTGAACTCTAGACCTTTACCGATGGATCAGTTTATGCGCAATACAGCTTTTCAATCAATTTTATCGCCCACACATTTGTATGATCTCTTCTGGAAGTTTACGCTGAAATATGATTTTAAATTGCGGCCTGAAAACTACTAATGTCTTCTAACAAACATTGTTTTTGTCATTCCATACAAAATTCTAGTTTTCAGCTGCATTCAGCAAAACTGGAAGCCGACCCTAACATAATTGGAAAAAGGCTAGTCATCTGACTAGACTGATAATGATTTTTTACCTCTTTCTTTTGAGGATACCAATAAATGCATATTGCCAAAAGCTAGATCTTTCAGTCCGTAGCGCGTGTATATTTGCGCGCGTATAAAAGATACTGAGCTTTCATAAACGTATTGAGAAAACCGCGGGCTCACATGCGTAGTTGACAAGACGCGTTGACTTGATCCTGTGTTTGGGGGAAAAACTTTTTGAGTATAAGCAATGATAGGCTGTAGCTTCCATTAGATGGGTTTTTTTAACAATCCTTCACGATTACTTATTGTGAAATTAGATTCAAAATTCACACAGCAATATTATCGCGAGATTTTTGTAAGAGATTCACAACAATAACATACATTAATTAATCTTGAAATCTTTTTCATGGTGGCTTGAAACGTTCACACTGAAGAGTAAATGTTTTCATACAGAAAGGTAAAAGACTGAGTTGATCCCTTGCTGTTGTCGGTTTTAGATTACTAAGTCCAGATTTCCTTACGATTTTTCACCATTGCACCGTCATTACCAGCCTTCTTTAACCCATTGCTGAGTCTATACTCACCTGCCTATGCTTCTATACCTCGGATCCTATTCATCCGATTTTGATGAGAAAGGTGTCAATCGATTCGTTATTATGGCCCGGGTAAAATAGACTACATTTTAACCGGCGTCAACTATGGGATAAAAATATAAAACCCCGACTTTAATTAGAGCGTGATTTTTCAGTGCTCGGGTTTGTTTAGTTGTAATATACCACACAAATTATTGTTGTAGAAAATTCCGCACTTCACCTAAAATGAATGAAACTACTTGAAAAGTTAGAGTTTTGCTGGCCAGGTTTTGAATGGTGACTGAAAAGAGGGTAACCTGTGTTCTTCCCACGTACCAAGGAATCATAAGAGAAAGAATCCTTGGACTATACGATCAATACGTTTAGAAATCTTATCTTGCTACCAAATTGTATTTTACTAGTTAAGTTAAATTGCATTGACGTAGTTACTGCCAGGTTGTTGGCTCGCCTTTGAGTTTCAGATAAATAGGTACCGTATACCACTAACTACTGCTCGAACCACAGTCGTGTGTAGTTCGTAGCTAAAACCAGCATAAATTATGTACCTTGCTGATAATGGATTTAAGTGGGAATGGGCCAGTTTTGTGATTATTTAAGAGAGATTTGGTGTAGTCTTGTTAGGCTGCCTTGCACCTTTGTTTACTTAATTATGTCTTTAGGGAAAGTAAAGTGTAGATTGAGTAAACTGTTTTTGGTCAAAATAAATATCTTTCTAATTAGCAGTTAACTAAGATTGATTGAAGTCAACTGCCGACTAGGATGCCGATGTGGGACTCTCTACAACAATCATTCAATAAGTTTTTTTTTTAAGAATTTTCGTTTGATTTCGTTTATCAGCTGACATCTTCATCATCTGCCTAGTCTTTTCCCAACTATGTTGGGGTCGGCTTCTAGTCTAACCGGATGTAGCTGAATACCAGTATGTTACATAAAGCGACTGCCTATCTGACCTCCACAACCCGGTTAGTACTGGGTAATACGATACCGCTTGGTAAGACTGGTTGTCAGACTTTCTGGCCACTGACTACCTGTAACGACTGTCTCAGATCAATGATACAAATGGTAGCCTGGACCAACGGCTTATCGTGCTTTCCGAGGCACGGAGGAAACTCGGTATGTAAGGCAAACGTAGGCAAGCGCGGCTTAACCTTATATCAGCTGATATATTGCAACTGCGACACATTGCGTTTAATTAAAATAGAATATTGGGTACAGACATCTAATCCGATCAGTACAATTTCCGGTGCCAATCAGTTTACCCCGGTAACTAATTGAGTGGTTGGAAACGTTCGCTTCGCTTCGCCGCAAAAAGTAAAACAACTTGATTAAATTTCCTGTGACATGAATAACAGAGTATTAAAGCAGTAATAAATAACCATAATTGTCAGGCTTTGGATTCAACAAATTCTTTCGGGTTTACTTTCGAGAATGTTGGTCATTAAATTGTTGCTTGTGATGACATTTGTTAATATATCTTATAATCTTACTCAATGGTCCTGATATGTGCCACTTCTGAGGAGATCCAGCCCTAAGTACAAATAGGTTTAAAATAAAAATAAAAACATTTAAGATTAAAACACACACTGACACACTGAGTTGGACTCCCATTTGGTGCAACGTTGAGACGGATACCGCACCTTGTATACTCGTTATTTTATTTGAAGTATTTCATGGTGTTACTAAACTTCTTTAAATAAAATGTTTTTGTTTTTTTTTATTGGCTGTTTTGTTGTTTTTTATAGTCATTTAACTTTTTACCTTTTAATTGTGTTTCTGTATGTTGGACGATATTGTATCGATACTGTGTGAGGATATTGACAATTGAAAGCTGCCGTTCATAATTATACATCTTATAGCTAAAATCCCGACTATGCACTATGGGACTGAGCAGGACCTGTTTATCGCATACTGAACGAGCTGTGGGCCTATAAAGCTCAGGATTTGTGCCCTGAAACAGAGACACAGGGTTGCGGCAGACCACGAAGGAGATGGCGGTACGAACTGGATGTCTTCTTTGAGAATTGGAAAGAAGAAGCACAGAATCCTGACCGCTGGAAGGAATGGAGGGAGGCCTTTGCCCAGCACTGGGATAACATGGGGTAGCTATAATAATATAGCTAAAAACTGCCCAAAGGAGGGTCAAAACAAAACTGCTTCATTCATTGAAAACAAACAGCATTTGCAAACATGACTAACACCTTAATTGTTCTCGGAAACGCAAAAGCTTAATGATACATTTCCTTTCCATCAACGGACTCAAAACATTGTTTAAACACAAACGAAATAACAAAACAAAGTTTATTTTATTATTTCCTTTCATAACAAGAATACGGTATTACTCAGAGAAAATCGTGGAAAACTAGAACTAGCCCATTGAACGGATTAGCGACATGGTGTAATGGGTGATTTACATAATTATATTAAACAGGAAACAGAAGCGGAACATGGGCGCCATATTGTCGCATTACAATAAGATAGCTTGGCAGTGTACCCTGTGTATGCTTTACAGTGCCTTAGGAAAAATTGGGGGGAAACGTTTATTAGATTAAAGGCCACATGGCATGATCGTTCTGGTAGTTTTACGGCAAAAATATGGGAAGGGATGATCCAGTGGAAGAAGAGCTCTCTGAACTCATGCACTGCGATGAAGAATAATATTGATGACGACGTGAGGTTCTCTTAGCACGGGCTGCGGGCTGTTCGAAAGAGATACCGCGGCCCTGAAACACAAAGGGCAAAGAAGGAACATGGATGGGTTTTAGTCAGTACAAGTCTGACACTCCCTTCCGCTCTGCCCAGAGCGGGAGAAGTCATTTGATGATTTCCCATACGTAAAAAAAAAAAGGTTCTCTTAGTATAGCATATTTTGTTTCAAAACGTATGAATAAAAATAACAAATTATCTTTCTATCCTAATAGTTACTTTTGTTTTGTAAAGGAACAAGATTTACTGTCTTTTAAAATAAGTTGAGTATAATCTTTTAAATTATGTCCTGGAAACTAAATCGCTTCGTTGAAATACATCCATAAATTCACGCTTTTACTTACATATATGCAAAGGCGTGAATCTATGCTATCTATTTACATTATACACACTCGTACATAGACATTGGCTACGTCCACGTTTATACAGGGTATACTCACATGGTTGATTGTTAAGTCAACAAAATATTCATGTATTCACATACTTGCATTATGTAATATTACGTTACTTGAACCCTGCCCAATTCACGAGTGAGAGTGTCAAAATACGCTAATCCCGTTTACCGGCAAGCTCGTCCAATCTAAAGCCCATCGTATAGAGGGGGCTAATCTACAGGCGGGCCTATAGTGTGAGGTGGGCTAATCCCGCTTTTTGCGGACTTATCGGTCGAGACTGATTACTGAGTGACGGTGATGTGGCTCCGTTCCGGGGTTTAGCGGAGAGATACTGATGGTGATAATAATATGACATGTTTATGAGGATAATTGCCTGTTTGATTTTGACATATTGAGCCAGTATTTTGTACCTACAACACTGATAATGGCTTGCATTTCTTTGTTCGTTCGTTCGTGTGCTTGTATATAATGGTGAAAGATAAAATATTTATATGGAACCAAACTGAAATAAATCCTAAGAATGAGTACTAAATATATATGTACAAATAAGTACTACGCTAAGTAAAGTTTCACTATTGCTAATAAACATTCGACCTTGCCAGTCCCCCATAGCATAAAGTAGTACATACCATAGACACAGGGTGTCTGGCCACGGCCAGGCTATCTTCTCAACTCGCCGCTCCATTACCGCCGTCTGCCACCCACAGAACTGAAGGTCATCATAATGACATAATACTGTGGAACATATACCATATTTCGGACATGGTTAGTGATTTAGGTTATTGCTGCAAAAAAACCCCTCTAGAATCAAAAATATCCGAATATTTTTGGTTAGTTATGACCAATCCCACATCCAGCTTTGTACCTGTGTTGTGGATAAGGAGACACTCCTTCTCACAGAGGGAGGGTCTGTATTCCAACAGTGGGAACAACGCCGCCAGTTTGCGTTATTTTGGGAATGATGTAAATGTGAAACCACTTCCGATGACCCAGCAACTGGATAGTGAAGGTCAGATTGCCTATCTGACCTCCTGGCACTCCTTGTAAAATTGTGGTATTCACCTGCATCTGGTTAGACTGGAAATCGATCCCAATACAGTTGGGAAAAGACTTGTCAGATAAATAGATGACAATAAGCTTTTTATGATGACCAAACGTGGATATCTATAACTGGCGAAATGTGGGTGTACTATTAGATACACCTCTGCCTAACCCTTCGGGGATTGCAGGCGTGACGTTATGTGTGTATTACGATATCATACGTGACATAGTGGATGTCACGTATGATATACACTAGTTTTGTCTACATAATTAATTATTATACAGTCCGTCATCAATCATTACACAAGTCGTCAGAAAATTGAGCTTTTATGTAGTTAACAAGAATTTAGTTATGAATAGTAGCGAAGTAATGATTCTAATCGATTCTTGATTGCTCAGATCTGATAAGGTCAGTGTTGAAATAACAAATTTGTACAAAATTGTTTGAAGACTTTTACGAGCTAATGAGAGTCACCTTGAAGTAAAACGTGGAAATATTTTTATGAACTGAAACTGGAAATAGTAACACTAACTGAACTTTTGTTTACGGTATTTAACCACACGAAACTATAAATAAACTAGTTTTAATTACGTTTCTTTCAGTAATTTAATAATAAATCATTCTGCTGCTTCAGTGGGTAAATGTTTGTTTATTTTTCATTGATTTATGATTTCGACTTTACTTCTATTTAAGCTTTAATTTATTGCAGTAGTTTGTAAATTAAAGAATCGTAATATTTTCACAATATTATCCAGTATTTGATTGAAACCTATATATTTCTATAACCTATGATTTTCTAAATAAATTAATGGCTATTCTAATAAATAAATGTGCTGCTTTTTGTAATCCTTAAACCAAACCCATTTGTGTGTCCCGAAAATACGGTATTTCCAAGTAATTGCTTACAATTTAGGTGTGCCGATCGCCGGCCGCGTTCTTCATTTATTTTTTTATTAGCCTTATAAGTCCCACAGCTGGGCAAATTATTATTATTATTATTTATTTAAATCGAATTAAGATTCATATTGTTGTTAGTAATACTTATAAACTATATTAGTAACAGAGTAAAATTAAATTGAAATTTAAAATTAAAATTAAAATCAAAATTAAGATTAAAATGACTAAAATCTTTTTAGAGTTTACTGTTTAATAACATATTCTATGTCTCCAAAAACCTAATAATATTAAGGGTTTCCCCACAAAAGGGAATTACACAAAAAATGAAATACATCCGATCGATTCAAACCCGTGATTCAGATTCAGACCCCAAACTTTTACGAGGGCGCTACGGCGTAGCGCTACGACGTAGCCACTGCGGCTCTGACGTGTACGCCTACGCCGTAGCTTTATCTTTGTACCCTGCATTATAACGTTACTATCTGGCATTTAGGCTTCATGTTCTGTTATATCGACGAACCTTCGTTCAAACAATAGTTGAGCTTATAAAAGAATGACCTAGATTTAGTGCGGCGTTATTTCTAGCCAAAGAATATTTTCATTTTTACACAGAAAAATGGGTTTAGTTGTTAATTTTTAGAAGTTTTAAAGTGCTGTCGTATATTCACATAGAACTTAATTCTAATTACAATTATAATTTCTTTCTGTTTCTCTTTGTCTAGCTCTACGTTTAACGAAGTTTTCATAGTCATATCGCTTTTTCTTTTTTTTTTTACGGATGGTAAATCATCTAATGACTTCTCCCGCTCTGGGCAGAGCGGAAGGGAGTGTCAGACTTGTACTGACTAAAACCCATCCATGTTCCTTCCTTGCCCTTTGTGTTCCAGGGCTGCGGTATCTCTTTCGAACAGTCCCGCAGCCCTGGCAGGATAGTCATATCGCTACCAGTAGCAACCCAACAGTCACCTTATTCTTACGAAAATAGAGGTCACTGTTATTTTGACAGTAATGTAAAATCAGAGGTAAAATAACTGTGAAGAGATTGGAGAGAGTACTGTAGCGGCTACCGATACCGCGATATACCGCGATATACATAGATACCGCGGCCCTGGAACACAAAGGGCAAGGAAGGAACATGGATGGGTTTTAGTCAGTACAAGTCTGACACTCCCTTCCGCTCTGCCCGGAGCGGGATAAGTCATTTGATGATTTCCCAACCGAAAAAAAAAAGCGGGTGGCTTTATAACTAACTGGGACTACTTTAAATATATATATAATTATGTCCTAATTTTAAGTGTATCTCATGTGTCCTGTTGTGAAATCAATAAATACTTTTTCTTTCTTTTTTCTTTCTTTCTTTCTTATAATCTTGTAAACAAATAATGTCATCTCAACATGGCAACACCAAATACAAATAGAACTGTAGCAATATTGTTTCCTGGCAACACTGTCGTAGCTTCCGTGCCAGTCGGCATGGTATGTCGTCACCTACTCAGACATTCACGGCGTTTCGTCGGCTGATCCATGGAGTGAGGATAACGGCTGGATGACACGACGCCATCTTGGATATTATGCTAATGCGCCATTATTTATAATCAGATGGCTGTTTAGTTAGATAAACAGAAAAAAAATATTACCCGAGGATATACAGCTAAAAATATTTAGCTGTCCCATACAAAACTTAAATACCTACTCGTCTCAAATGTATGGGACAGCTGATAATTTTTTCCCCACACATTTCTGATACATACTGTAGATATTCATTTATAATTAGGGTACTCAAAATACCATTTTCAGTTCAAAATCAAAAATCTAAATCAAAATATTTAATTTCACATAGGCCCATATATGGGCACTTATAAAATGTCGATAAAAAGGTGCACGGTTCGGTTGGTTGTTTCTTATGGAGAAGAACCGGCAAGAAACTTCATGGTTACTCTTTTCAAATCATTTGGTATTTCAATATTATCATGTTACAGCATTAGTACCTAAGTATGGGGGAACAGCGTAGGCCTGACAAGAAGTCACTGTGCCTTGAGATGAGCAGCCTTGTGTCTGATTTGAACTAGTAAGAATAAACTACAACTATAATTCTTTGAAAATTGCTATAATATTTATTGCTGTTTACTTTTGCAGTTTCAGTAAGTTTATAAAAATCTATTATAAACAAATGTTTTTTTCTATCTTTTATAACTTACAAGTATTTAATACATTTGCATTGTTAGTATGATTTATTTACTTCAAACTTTGTTTATTTAAACAAAAAATACACATATAATTACCATTCATAAAGTTTCCAGTTATCGAAATAATCCGCCGTTTATATTATGCCATCGGAAAAACTAAACGCGATTAATGTATTTAAACCGCGTTCAATGTTTTATACAAATATAGCTACTAGACGCGTTTTAAATGAGAAAATCGAGTTTAATTTTACAGAACAGAACATCACGCCTGTAATCCCCGACGGGTTAGGCAGAGGTGTACCTAATAGTACATCCACATTTCGCCAGTTATGTTTAAGTCACATGTAATAGGGGGCTAACCTGTTGCCATCAACCGGGTACAAATCCAGACTCCGTTGCTGCTACTGATAAATTTCTGATGTAAAAATCCAAAAACACTTTGCCCGGCCCGAGAACCGAACGCTCAACCTCATGCTCACCAGTCGCGCTTGCGACCACTAGAACAGCAGCCTCATTAGTTTCATTGGTGAGATTCGCCTTGAATTACCTAAGTTCTGGCTAATCCGGCTCAAAGGACCAAAATTAACTTGACCATCTTAATCCATTTCACTCAGTCATGTATCTCTATGTACTCATCATTATAGTTTAAGTCCTTGAAGTTCACAAAGTTCAAACTGCCGCAGTTGTGTGTTTTATAATTCTACTTACTTGAAATACAAATATAAATGCAATGCGGCTTGCAACGAATGCGTCAGCAGTAAACACTGCGTACGGAAGCCCCAGACATATGTATGTGTTAAGAAATATATGTGAACAATATAAATACATACCTACTTGTATGTACCCGACTACATAACATGAGGAACACAGGTTGACAGACAAACGTTAACTTACATATTGCAGTGACTATTCATCATCTGCCTAGCCTTTTCCCAACTATGTTGGGGTCAGCTTCCAGTCTAACCGGATGCAGCTGCATACAAGTATTTTATATGGGGCGACAGCCTATTTGACCTCCACAACAGTTAATACTGGGTAATAAGACTGGTAGTCAGACTTTTTGGGCCACTGACTACCTGTAACGACTGTCAAAGATCAACAAATGACATCTGGGACCAACGGCTTAACATGGTTTCCGAGGCACGGAGGAAACTCGGTATGTAATGAGTGGTCACCCATCCACAGACCAAGGCTGTTATTATTTAGCCACGAGCTCCTCCACGACTATTAGACAGGAGAATTTCTTTTACTAATCACACTTGATAAACCAGAAGTGTATTCTGTTGTCTCAAATGATTGGATACTATATATATGTGGTGTAACTCTGAATGATAAAATGAGGAATGAGGTTATACGGAAACGGTGCGGCTTAAAAGAAGATGTAGTGACAAAAATTGAAAAAAGTATGCTTAGATGGTTTGGTCATGTGGAGAGGATGAGTGAAAGGCGACTAACAAAAGGTATTTACAAGGCAGATGTGAGTGGCAACGCCGGGAGGGGACGCCCTAGAAGAACATACGCTGACCTCATTGGTGAGGTTCTTCAGAAAGGTCAGGTGCGTAGTACTCGCAACCGGCGTGCGTGTATGACCAGATGTATGAACGTGGACGAGGCAAAAGGAGTATGTAAGGATCGTAGCAGGTGGCGTTCTGTGGTTTCTGCCTACCCCCATGGGAAAAGGGCGTGAGTTTATGTATGTATGTATTTATAGATACATAGACGGATTAATTACCACAAGGCTTTCTCTACCAGTTAAGATTAATATGTATTCATCGGGAGTTCATTTACCCTGACTCTGTACACACATGTGTCCACGTTTACAGTTCCGCAAAGCTGTCAGAATGTTTACACAGTTAATTAAGTAATATGATTCTGTTTTGATAACGTCATTTTATTTCATGGATACAATTTATTTCGTGTCTAATATCCCCGAAAACTCGTTAAATATTTATGATTTTTGCTTACCATCTTTGATATAATTTAAAATGTTTTTAAACTGGTAAGGTTTGATGTTTTTATGAGCACATATTTGGGGTATCGATTCAAAATAAAGAGAGAAAGAACTAAAGAGATTTTAAAATGTAAATCTGGTTCATCTTGAAAAGAGATCCAAAAAATGACCGACGTTATTTCAAAATAACTTTATAAAGATCGAAGTCATGGATAACTGCTGGAATAATTAATTAAATCCTATTTTAATCTGAAATTGTTTTTTCTTATAAAAAGCAAATTGGTCTTTAGCTGCAAATATTTAAGATGCATTGAAAAAAGGAATAAGTATAAATGGCGATGGCCATCGAGTGCATTAACTACACTACAAATAGCAACACGAAAGAATCAATTATTTGCAAACAACGATGTACATCCTATACATTTTAAATAACCAGGGCCCCATACGTTACGCAGGGCCACTATGATCGGAATCAGTGTCATACGCGATGGGCATGCAAACACCGCGCGCTCGAGGGCTCTCCAAACGATTGATGTGCTACACTCTACGTTATCGACACAGTGATACGCGATGGGAACCCGTCGTGTTCTATGCGTGCTTGGTAAATTTTTTTATGTGTATGGGAAAATGAGGTGTTTCGTTTCAAGTATCTTTTCGAATAAATAATATTCATACAGTTACTCTTCTGTCAATACAATTGAGCTTAATTTCTTTATAAGATCTGCATTAGTTAAAGACTCGCTTTCTGCTTTCCTCGACAAAAAAAAAATATCCTGGGAAAGCCTTGTCTTGGCGGCTAGAGCCTGAAGGCAATTATATTGATGGTGTGATTCACTCACGTAGGGACCGTTCGTGTTTATGCAAGCCAGGTAAATTTTTAATGCACTCGGAAAATGATTTGTTTGTTGAAGAAAATAAATTCTGCGATGTTTTCGTTTCTTTGTTGCGCGTAAATAAAATAACGGGTTTTTACAGTAAAATAGTGTCTGTTTAGTAGGTACAAAAGAAAATATTAGGT
The DNA here is from genome assembly GCA_950005105.1 of Lycophotia porphyrea. Taxonomy (NCBI): domain Eukaryota; kingdom Metazoa; phylum Arthropoda; class Insecta; order Lepidoptera; family Noctuidae; genus Lycophotia; species Lycophotia porphyrea. The sequence continues at coordinate 1,463,280 of OX465389.1, forward strand.
TCCAATTGCCCTGGGACCGTCTGGAGTCACAAGCTTTTCGTATAGGTAGATTCAATAAATAAATTTTACTTTCTATCAAAACTAATTCTAAAGCGAAACATAAGACTGTCGTCTAAATTATGAAGCTCAATCCGTAGAGGGTCAAATTCGTAAAGGTATTCATCGATGTTGGCGAGCAAATAAAAACTGATACAAGGCGACGGTTTAATAGTAGTACGTACCCATGTAACTAAAAGCTTCATATTTTTACCAGATATTCAACCAGTTGCACATAAAAAATAATTTGAACGGCAATACAATATGATACCGAGCGTACTCGCTCAATGTGTTACAGCCGACACATTTCCGATACACACGGGCCAACCACGCGTGTTACGACCGCACTTTACGACCGATCGCGGGTTTGTCGGCCGCGTGTAATCGCCCTTATGTTTTGAGGACGACTTCACGCATTAGGTGACCTGTTTAGCGATTATCTGCTGGGAGTCAAATGTCTCGTTCGTTTAGGTATGCATCGTAGTTAGTGAGGTCATGGTGTAAACTGAAGACTGTCATTGATATTAATTCGACACACCGACACTTTCTAAATGGAGCATTTAAATGTGAGGTTAGGTAAGAGGTGCTAATGGTGGGATTAATACTTTCAAATGAAGGGAATATTTCTGAACAATACTCTTTTTTTTTACAGTTTTCCAAGTATTGTTAAGTTCTAGACTCATCTTTCTTAAAACATATCTGGAATAGTGTCAAAGGGCGCCACTTTGACCTTTAACTTATGGCTATTGGGTATTTTAAGTAAGCACCACTAAATGTCTATTTTTGAATAGCCTGAATACCTAGAATTTTAACCCCCACGAATAACAGCGAGTGGGTGAAACCATCGGTCAAGCAATCACTCAAGTAACAACATTACAAAACGCTGCAAATTGCGGGTAGGTTGCTGTCGATTTGACATTTGAAACGTTTTTGAAATATTTTATTAATTATACTTGGGCACATTACCAGCTGACAGCGTTGAGGAGGAGTTTTTCGATGCCCTTTTATAGTTTGTTGTTAATTTATTTATTTTAGTGTAATAGTTTTTCATTATTAATGTATATAGTTGGTTCCGTAGTAGAGAGTAGTTATCCTATTTAATAAATTCTCCACCATTATACTTTTAATATGTAATAAAAACTTGGATATATGGACTTTTTGGTCATGTCATTAGTTAAGTACAGTCTATGGAAAGATACTAAAAAGTTTAACCATGTTATAGAGGTTGTGCTTTACGAAAACAATTTTTTTCTGATTTTTTAATACGACATAAAAAAAAAAAGCACTGAATACATAATTTTGTTGCTTTTTAAGGAATCTTCTGAAGCATTTATTTATATTAAAACTAGCAATTTACGTTTTGAAAGTTTTCGAACTACAGCGTCACTACACTATCTCTGATTTATAAAATAAATATAAAAAAACTTTTCAAAGGTGCTACGTAATAGCTGGGTTGTGGAGGTTAGATAGGCAGTCCCTCCATGTAAAAAATAAAATAAAATTGATTGTCTGTAAAGTTGGTTTACGGACGATAGTTTAACGTGACAACGTCATAAAATCGAGTGGAAGAGAGATAGATGCGGCGCTTGCGTACTATTAGCGTAACGGGATAATGAGCGTAACGGGACACTTTTTCGTGCATGCAGCGGGCGTTCATCGATTTATTAGACGTTGTCACGTCAAAAACTTGTAATCAGTTGCACCCGACTAGACTGAAAACCGACCTCAAGAATGAGAAAAGCCAAAGCTGATAGATGATGACAATACAACTACGAAGAGACCCTCATCAGCACCTTAGGCTAGCAACAATCGAACAAAGACGGCACATTACGTAACAACGGTTGACACCCGACACCGCTGACGTTAATGTAATGGATTGTTTATATCGATATCGTGTGCCCAGCCTTAGGTATATTGTTTACTAGCCAGTAAATTGTAGTTTATGGTAGGAATAGTTGGCTTTTGTTTATTCATTTATTTGTTGATCTAAGTCTGGGTTTAGTTTGTTATTCTGCGTGAATGGAAACAAAATCCTAATGTAATGAAATTGCGATAAAAATCCACGTGTTATTGTGGGAAATTGGGAGAATGTCAGTTTAGCGGCCTAGTATTTGAATGTTGGTTATTTGATTGATTTGCAACAACAGAAAGGACAATCAGGTCCAATATTTATAAGAACGAACGCAATTTAGTCACAATCTCATCTCAGCCAGAATAAAAACGTTTGACAAAAATGTATTTTCATTAGATTTTTTTGTCAGATTATAATGTGAACGTACAAAATACAGGATTTGCTACTAAATATTTATTTAATGGGCATGAAAAACACGGCAGTTGAGGAATTCAGTTGATTATAAAGTCAGTAATTCACCTTTTTTTTTCATCAATCAACTCAGACGCACACGTGATAATACGTCTGAACAAGAGGTATGTAAAGAATTTTCTCCAGACTTTTCCTATAATCCATCGGTAGCTACGTCAGCAATAAATCGGAGAGTGTATGGCGCACAATGGCGTTTGTTTGAGCGCGCGCGCAGCGATCCAGACACTAAACAGAAGCGCGCTAAATATACTCGCTGTAAGGGACGCAACATTCGTGCAAGTGTATGGGCGTCTGCTTCAAGTCTTATTATGTAATTGGATGTAATTAGTGTTCATTACTTGTAAAGATGAAAATTTAAACTCACTATAATGCTATATACTGAGACTGACTGAGATGGTTGATACTAAAACTCATAACAACATAACCGCGCCTGTTATCCCCGAAGGCTTAGGCGAAGGTGTACCTAGAAACCAAGTATTGTTAAGAGGTAAAAATGTGTTAATACTTGAGAAGAGTGAATTTTACGTGTGCTGAACACAGCGCAGTAGCACCGTAGGAAGCTAAACTAGGTAGCTATTTAGGTTTAGAACTTAAGACGGACCGCCGTCTGTGGTCAACGCGAGCATGGTCGAAAAGCTTGTTTCTTTCATCCAGAGTCAGAGCGGCGGTCTTCTTTCAACTCCCCTGTCTCACCCCGCCTCGACCCCGTCTCCCGCGCATCTCATACCGCCTAACGCGATGACATTGAACGAAAAATTGTGTTCAAAAATTTCATGAAACTTGTTCGAGTACGTGTTTTTAAATAAGCCTTACAAGTTTGTGAAATAAATATTTGTCATTTAGAATCTCCATTACATGTGCAAGGTACCTATCAAGATGTTTTCTTTTCTTTTACAATTTATGAGTGCATTATGAACAGCCAAACTTCAGGTAAAATTTGTGCAAAACAGCAGATTTTTCGAGGCTTATACTGAATTTGGTTCTCTAAATATATATTTTTTGCTTTCATAGAAACCTAGATATAGTGCACAAAATACCTTTTAGTTAAAAAAATCGAAGATAGATGTGTTACAACGGAATAATGACGTATGAGGGTTTGTATGAACATGATGACGGGTTGGGACGCTAAACTGTGTCCTCTTTACAGCTGGTCTCTTGGATAGTTTTGCGTCAAACTTTTTACATCAGTGCTAATGTAATTCAAGACTCTTTATTGTTAACTTCTGACTACTTATACCTTAAAATACTATATTAAACTAAGCCATTTACATAATTGCTACGACAGGCTTTTCTACACACAGAATATTACTAAAATTCAAGCAACATGTGGATTATTCAGGGTGTAAGGGTCAGCCCTCCACAAACTGATGGGGTGAATTCAGTATATCATACTAAGATGACCGGTACAAGAAATTATTTCAGGAATGTTATGGGAATCCAATAAATTTTATTTGTTTTATTTCCTCATATGCAATGTATCGTTACCGTGGGAAAACGCACGTAGCGAACGGTAAGCGCGACGACGAGTTCGATGAACTCTGTAGTGAAGCAAGAAGTGAACAGCTGATTTTACGCATCGTGCGTTAGAGTATTTCAACATCCATTTTTTTTATTTTAACCGTATTATTTGCATAAATAGAATGCTGCGTACAGGAAATGTAATTTTACATTAAAATAAAAGAATGGTACCTGGAAAAAAAACGAAGAAAAATTCCGGTAGAATATGATTCGAAATAAGGAGCTCAATGTACCCTGTCAGCTTATGGAGGGCTGTCCCTTACACACATTAATATGTCCGAACTTTATTTGAAAGACATCATCGTCCTTATCCATATCATCCGCCCTTATCTCAACTCATGGGGTCGGCGCAGCATGACTTCTTCTTCCATCTTTTTAGAGGTTCCGTACCCAAAGGGTAAAACGGGACCCTATTACTAAGACTTCGCGGTCCGTCTGTCTGTCTGTCCTTCTGTCACCAGGCTGTATCTCATGAACCGTGATAGCTAGACAGTTGAAATTTTCACAGATGATTTATTTTTGTTGCCGCTTTAACAGCAAATACTAAAAATAGAATAAAATACATATTTAAGGAGGGTTCCCATTCAACAAACGTGACTATTTGCCGTTTTTGTCTAATATTGTATAGATAATGGTACGGAACCCTTCGTGCGCGAGGCCGACTCGCAATTACCTAGTTTTTAACTTACTCGTCATCTCAGCAATCAATGAAATTAACCGTAAAAACGTAGTAAGTATAAACTCGAACTTTGATTAATGAATAATAATCACACAAAAATAACAGTCATTAAAAGATACTCGTAACATTTAATTACTTAACAAAACAAATAACAAACTTTCGACCAGAAATCATGATACCAAACAATATAACGGCATCGATTTTAGACAAAATTTGAGTGGATAACTTTGATGTCAAACAGTTTGAATAGCTATGGTCACGAGAGGCTATACCCTCTAGTTATGTATTCATAGATGTTACTGAATTATTATAGATTTTATTATCACAGCGCTAAAGTCCATTATTTCGGCTCAATGCCTGCTCAATTGTGTATGAAAGTGAGCGACGGAGAGAATGTAACGGAGTAAGATGAAAAGAAGTGTAAATTTAGTCTGTTTTTATTTTTAGCACATTAAAAATGTAAATGTTCTAAAGATAACTCTGTACGATTCTCTTTAAATGTATGTTTTCAAAAAAAGAAAGCTCAATTTCCATCAATCTTAACTTAACATACATAACATCAATCAGTTTTACAATTTTAACAGTCAAATGTATGATTTATTGCTAATTCTCCTTTATTGGTTGTTTACAAACGCAATAGGTACTCCAACCCGGAAAAACTAGGTTATAAAATATACGTTCCTTGTGGTACTCGAACCTACGACACACATAACAACATCAAATAATGTCTTCCACCAATTTTACGTTCTGCACATTAATCCCGTGATGCCATGATCTATATTTACGTTGTTATTTCATCGTTTATGTCCAAGGCGTTTTATAGATCGCCGCGTTCGTCCGTGTGTTTGTTTGTGTGCCGTATCGGTCTGTGGGTGATCGGGAATCAATCAGCAGATAGACCAAGGTTGAGTGTAATTAATTACAATTTGAATGCGGATTTTAGTGAGATGCAAATATAGGAGGATAAATTCTATTTTATCACTAAAAACAAACATCTGGTGTGTTTTTTTGGCGATGCAATTAGAATTATTTATAAGTATAAGATTCGATCGAAGATTTATGGGACTCGTGTGCGATGATATTTTCTTTTCGGTGTTGAATGAGCCATAAAGTTTGCAATACATTTTCTACCTTGTTAATTCATCACAGAGTAACTGTTTAGCTTCTAACGATTAACTAGGACATAGAAACATACATAAACTCACTCCTTTTTCCCATGGGGCAAGGCAGAAACCATCGAACGCCACATGTTACATACAAGGAGTAAGTATGTAAGGATCGAACCTAATAATTTTGAAATAAATATTCAGGTAGGAATTAAGAACAAAAGTGGATTCATTTTACTTAGGTAAGTTCCTCAACTAGTGGAACCACATACCAGCTGGATTTCTCGCCCGTGGCGTCATATTCATTGGACTATTACTACTTTCTTGTCAGAGTCTTAAATGCATCGCTACAAATAATTAGGTATGCCAAGAACTGTCACATCACAGCATATTTCAAACCACGGTCGTCTGGTGTGAGAAACCACAACCACCCACGCCATAAAGTGTTCATTCATGAATAAAAATACATAATGTGATGATGTCACAAACACATGCAGTACATTCAAGGACTATGCTTACGATTACAGACACGTTACATCTACCGACCGGCGACTGTAACACGTAACATCATGCCATGGCTTAACAGTTACTTGGTTTTGTTTGAAAGCTCTGGGTAAAGAAAATGGGGTAAACTTGCATTCATCATCATTTATATCAGCTGGCATCAACATCATCTGCCTAGCCTTTTCCCAACTATGTTGGGGTCGGCTTCCAGTCTAACCGGATTCAGCTAAAATACTGGTAGTATTTTATATGGAGCGACTACCTATCTGACTCTCACAACCCCGTTAGTACTGGGTAATACGAAATCCATTGGTTGGACTGGTTGTCAGACTTTTTTGGGCCACTGACTACCTAACGACTGTCAAAGATCTTCAAATGACAGCCGGGACCAACGGCTTAACGTGCTTTTCGAGGCACGGAAGAAACTCGGTATGTAATGTGTGGTGACCCATCCACAGACTAACCTAGCACGGCTTAACATAAAGATCGACCCGAGCAGCTGTCTGCCTTCAACAAGACTTGCATTCATATAGATTCAAAATCTGTGTCAAAAATCACTTATTAATATTTTGTTGTGGTTTTTAGTACTCCATTTATTAGGTTAAACTAACTATATACATTAATAATTAAAAACTATTAAACTAAAATAAATAAACTAACAACAAACTATAAAAGGGCATCGAAAAACTTCTCCTCAACGCTGTCAGCTGGTAACGTGCCCAAGAGACTGGCGGCGTTGCCACGTTGTATAGCAACACTTAGCCTCTGGCCAAAGTAAAAGCCAGCCCTTGGGTCACGGGAAGTGTCAACTAGGCGTTTCGTTTTGTGGTTTTTGACTTTTACATGATTAAAAGCTTGTTACCCTGCATGTTACCATCACCACAACTTTAAGTTGAATAGGTATTTAATTTAATTTCTTCAGGAACTTACGCCTAGGATACAGATAATTGAACATTTGTGAAGGAAGCTCAAGCACAAGTATTGATTGACTGCCCAGTGTAGATATTTACGGCTTCTATTGAGTCGATAGAGCAAGTGGAGGAAGATACTATTGCAGAGCTAGGTTTCACGAACACTGCATTCATCATACTTTACGAGTGCCTTGTTTTCATTGACTAAATTAGAGCAGAAGCAGGGTCAGTAGACACAGACAGATTAAGAATAGAATAAGAATAATTTAATGTTTAAGGAATTACATTCAATGCATTGTTTCCTGGTACTCACACTAGGATTCCCTGTGTCGTGAGTTCCAGGCTCCCTCGTTCCGTTTACATTTTCATTGATACACTAATGATATATCCGTTACAATATTTTGAAATCTAATCTACTCGTAATCTAAAAAAAGAAAAACAAAGAGAAAACAGTAGGTTACCTATGATATGTGTATGTATGAATGTTATGTGTGCGTGTGTATGTGTGTGTTGGTGTTGTGAGAATGTGTCTGAATGTTATACCTGTTATACATACTTGTTTAGTAAGTAAGTAAGTTTGTGGCTTATAGTAAATATATCATTGTTTTTTAGGCTAAGATGTTTTCAGTCAATTCCTAGTCCAGTGTAAGAAGTTTGGTTACCGTAATTTTACAATTAATTTGTGTTAGTTACAGAATTTTGTGTCGGTCATTTAGTCTCGCATAAATGTGCGGACAACTTTCAGTCATCTCCGAGTCAGTAAATATGCAAACTAGACATTACTATGCATCTTCATCATATCCGCTCACTGTTATGCGAGTAGTGTCGTAAATCTTAGATTTAGCACAGTAGGTTTAGGATGGTAGTTTTGCGTAAACAATGCAGACGAACTCCGAAATAAACTCTCTTTCTTCTAATCACCGCCTAAAACTCAGACAACAATAATAAAAATATGTTCAAAATTGCGACCTATTTAGAGTTCAAGAACAATTGCACAAATCAACACCAAAAAAACATAAATATCGAAAGCCAAAGAAATAAACCCGTCTTTATCTAATAATTGTGTCTATTTCATATTAGAGGCACTTGATACTTGTAAGAAAAATAAACTAATCGTAAAAGTTTGGTAGTAAATCATGCGCGGGAGTTGGGCAAGAGTGCAATGACCCAGTTCTGACAGCTCTTTAGGGTTGCCAGATGAAAATATAATAATTTACTGGCACTTTAGTTAAATTTTGCTTGAAAACCGGGATAATTGCCTGGTAATAAACTTTTATGTCAATAGATGCATGTTTCGTTTGAAAATCTTAATCACCGAGAAACTGTTTTTCTGTAATTTTCGGCCTCAGAATTGCTATTACAGGGCACGCCACAATAGTGGCGATAAGTCCCCTCTTTGAGGAGTGGCTGGAGAGGCGCCACGGCACCCTCACCTTCCGCCTGACGCAGGTCCTCACCGGACACGGTTGTTTCGGGAGATTCCTGCACCGAATCGGGCGGGAGGAAACGCCCGGGTGTTACCACTGTGAAGGTCGCCCAGAGGACACGGTGGAGCACACGGTGGAGGTCTGCCCCGCTTGGGCGGAGCACCGCCGTGTCCTCGTAGCGGCGATCGGCGGCGGCGACCTATCGCGTCCGGCCCTGGTCCAGTCCATGGTCCGGAGCGAGCGGGAATGGGACGCCGTCACCTCCTTCTGCGAAGCAGTCATGCTAGCGAAGGAGGTGGCGGAGCGTGAGAGGGAGAGAACCTCTCGTCCCAGCCGCCGCGGGAGACGCCTCGGGCGTCGAGGGTCACGTGGTGGCTTCCGGCCACCGTAGACGCGGACCTGTGGACGGTGAGTAATGGGCTAGCTCGCCGTCCGTCCGTCTCTTGACGACAGGCCGTGTTGACGGCGCGTTCGTGTTCCACGCGCGCCTCAAAGAGATGTCAGCAAATAGGAAGGGGCCCGCAAGGGCCGATGCCTGCCAGGGCTGCGGGCTGTTCGAAAGAGATACCGCGGCCCTGGAACACAAAGGGCAAGGAAGGAACATGGATGTGTTTTAGTCAGTACAAGTCTGACACTCCCTTCCGCTCTGCCCAGAGCGGGAGAAGACATTTGATGATTTTCCATCCGTAAAAAAAAAAAAAAAAAGAATTGCTATTATTAAATCTTTTATGTTAATGTTTTACATGCTATACCATTATTATATTACACACCTAAAACGTTACCCAAAACCGAAAGGTTCATAAATATTTATTCGTTTTAAAGCCTTAACACGTTAAACAAAGCGACTGAAATCAACCCTAATGGTCCGCTAACGAACACCGCTCTCAACATTTGCGTTTTATTCGCGTATTACAGGCATACGCTGGCGTTTTAACAGCGTACCCGCAAATGCATGTGCAGTGTGTTACGAGTTATTAGTGGTGGCTAATGAGGCTGACCTGCTTTGTGGTGGACCCTTTATTGTTTTAAAGAGTTTGCGTGTTTGTCGGGATTGATTTAGCGAGAAATCTCTTTTTGTTTGCTAATTTAAGGTTTAAGAACTTATAAATTACAGGGTTGTGACTGAAAACAAGTTAAATAAAGTAAGACGGTGTCATGGTAGAGGCGGGCAGACCGCAAACCAAACCAGACAGAATAACATAACATAACATAACATAACATAACATCACGCCTTTAATCCCCGAAGGATTAGGCAGAGGTATACCTAATAGTACCCACATTTCACCAGTTATGTTTAAGTCTCATGTGATAGGGGGCGAGCTTATTGCCATGAACGGGGCGCAAATCCATCAATAAGACAGAATAAGAGACTGCACATTTATTTTGCCCTGAAAAACTCTGTTGAATAAACAGTACAAAATATCACCGTGAAGGTCTGTATTCAACATACCTTTCATTTGGCTCGGTTCAGAGGCAGTACAGCTGGTAAGCGATCACTTATAAAGTTTACCAGAAACGAAACAAGTTGAACGACCCACTTTACTAATCTTATTTGGCGAATCGGTCCCAAAGTTTAGCAATACGGTATTTGAGATCGAGAGGGAACGATACCCAATTTGAATTAAAAGAAAAACGTTTCAGTGATACTTTTAAGACGTTTTTATAGCAAATTAATCTTGATTTATAAGACTCCTTTGATACTTGCTCATTCTTCCCTTTTTTATTTGGGACATCATAGAACTCTTGAAGAGTGTGCTATCATTAAAAAGAACCACAAAGTTAAGCTTTATTTTTCCTCAAAATTGCGGTATTCGCACAACATATGGTCGCCACTTCATAAAAAAGTTTGTTAACTGTGAATATGAAGAGTGCTCCACAGTCTCGTGGGATACTGTGAACACGCGAGAGGCGCGAGGCGGCGTGTCAACAGAGTATGTCCTCAAAGATGCTGCGCAAATATCGTCACTCTTTCACGTTTCTGTGCAGCGCGAGCAAAGTGCTCATAGAGCTTGTTAAAGTCGCCTCATGTTGGAGCTGACAAGCAGTCTGAAATCTCTAATATTAGTAACAAATACTATAAATTTTTAAATTGATAGAAACTTTCGCGTGATCTGCAATGAAAGTGCAGTCACTCTATATTTAGGTAGGTACCTACCTACATTCATACGTCATCATTCTCCTGTCTTTTCCCAATTTATTTGGGGTTGGCGGAGAATGTCTTCTTCCATAGGTACTTCTGTATATCTCGTCATCTCAGAAGTCATCCACTTTCTAAGCTTTTCATTTTTCACACAGTACATCCATCGTTTCTAATTTTATAGCTCTCCATATTTACTCAAAACATTCCTCACGAATTATTTTTTGTAAACCTCCGCATCACATGCCTATACGAAGACAGCTGATAATTCGGTACCAATATTATTCATTGATAGAAAACCTACTGAATCAAGCATGTACACATCATAGAAACTACTTACTCGCTTCACGCATCAAACTCATCACTTAGTGCGGCGTATCATAGAATATTGAGCACAAACACTTGTCTGGGGGCTTCTGATAAGAGATGTTCAAACAACCCCATCGCAACGCTCTGGCTATGCTCTGTAAGCCTTTTGTAATGCTCTGCAGTTTGCTCAGGGTAACAAGCATTTAACACTGCTGATGTTGTTTTCAAAGTACCTATTTATTCATTTTAAACAAGCTAATTTTAACTGAGGCGATTTTGCAATATAAAGTAATATAAAGTTGTTGTAATATAAAGTCGGCCGTTTCAGAGATTCTTTAATGATGCATTGCGTTTTCAGGAGCCTCTGTCTTTTAGCACTATATCAATTCAACTGTTTTCTGTCAGTAATTGTACAGGGGTTTTCGAAAAACTAACTCGTATGTAAACCATTTAAAAGCACTTTTGAATGGCGGAAAAGTCGGTCGATCAGAAAGTTCAATCTAAGGCGGCTAGACCACTGATCACCGATGCTAAAAGTAGTATGTCCGCTAACGTTTTTACTTTATTGTAGTACTCCCAACATACTTAACAAGTTATATGAGCATATAAACACAAATTAATTTGCAGTTAAACATCAAATAAGATTTCGGGCGAGTGCGCTATAAATTGTTTTTGAAAAAACTATTTCAAACGCGTTAATTAACGTTACGAACGAGCCGTAAAATGTTCAGCAATCGACATACTTAGCTGAAAATAATTATATTATATAATTAAAATACGCTAGCGAAGCGCACCGACGTTGCTTGAGAAAATCAGGTTTTTCTTAAAAAATATATCAGCAATTTTTGCATTTTCTTGATAAGAATTTTCTTTTCCTCTGGGTGCCGTAAAAGAAGATAAAAATATGTGACAGAAAGCCATTTTTAACTCAGTTTTTTTAGCATTTGTAAGATTGTTGATATAGATAGATATAAACTGGTATCATTATAATTAGAGCAGCATCGTCATCATGTGACATACCTACATATTGTAATGAAGCAGATAGACTTACTAGTTTAAACAATAAAAGAAAAATTAGTATATCAAGAGGCCTATAGTCAGTAATTAGTTCGCATTTAACAAAAAAGACCTTCGACGACGACTTCCTACAAGATACAACTATAGACGAATACAGTGCAAATTCGTCTGTTCATTGTGCAATAAAGAGTACAGATCGGTTCTGGTGATTTACAACAATTACACGTCAACAAAATGGAAATAGCTCGTAAAAGCGCACACAAACACACGCTTGCGCAAGGGGCTTGTGCGTCACGCGAATCAAGTTAGCACCTTCGTAAACGACGAGTCAAGAACCCCAATTGTGATAAGTTAGGTCTCTTGGTTACCTGGCTTCGGGATACCGCCACTACAGGGAACTAGGCAAGTGAAGACTGCTTTCAAAGCGTTTCACATTTCAACTACAATGACTTTCAACGAGATTAAGTTAGGCTTTTCTTTACCAATTTCGGTATATCAATTTCAAGCCAATATACATTTTGGACGCGTCGTCTGCGTCGTGTATATCGTTATAATAACAAATATTATATAACTTTGACTGCCTCTTTGGTCGAGTAGTCGCAAGCGCGACTGCTGAGCATGAGGTCTTGGGTTCGATTCCCAGGTCGGGCAAAGTGCTATTAGGTTTTTCCATCAGGAATTTCTCAGTAGCAGCCACAGAGTCTGGATTTGTGGCCGGCTGATAGCAATAGGCTCGCCCCTTATTACATAGGACTTAAACATAACTGGCGAAATGTGAGTGCACACCTCTACCTAACCCTACGGGGATTACAGGCGTGATGTTATGATAATGTGGTATATATTACTTTTGTCCAGGCCTTCCTGGTTTTTGAAAAGCCGATTGAACTAACGCACGTTCTTCATCATTATCTTTCAGCCGAAAGCAGTCCACTCCTGGACATAGACCTTCCCTAAGCAAGGAACGGTTCTACTCTTCCCATATCCACCGTATACCCGCGACCTTCACCAAGTCGTCGATCGACCTAACCTCACACGTAGTTATGATCACCTGTCTACAAGCGTCGTGACAAAACTGAATGGGTTGCATAAACAGTCCTCGTTACGAAAACGTTTCATAAATCCATATGGCACTCGTGTTTGTGTTGTAGCCAAAAATACTCGTCCACACGTGTCTCGCGATATCGCGCGATACAGTGCGACACATGTCTTAACCCGCGCGGTTGACAAGGGACCAACTGTGACAATAGTCGCGTCAGTTCGGGAGTTAGTCTGTGATTAAGAAGTCGTGGGACAATGAACCCTTTACCCCGTTGCGGTAACTTTCACAAACAATTATACAAGTTGTTGTTAGTATTATAAGCACGTGAGTAGTGGAGTTAACTGGATTATTTTGTTATGTAAAGGGTATATAGACGTACAGTCGATGAAATGACGTAAACTTTGCTAATTTTTTAAAGACTTTTGAAAATACTACTGCCTCGTTAGTCTAATGGTCGCAAGCGCGACTGCTGAGCAGGAGATCCTGGGATCTACCCGGGTCGGGCAAAGTGCTATTGGGTTTTATCATCAGGAAATTCTCAGTGGCAGCCAGGGAATCTGGATTTGCGCCCGGTTGATAACAATAGGCTCGCCTCCTATAATTATTACATGGGACATAACTGGCGAAATGTGGGTACACCATTATGTACACCTCTGGCTAACCCTGCGGGGATTATATACTGTATTAATTTTGAAAATAAGCTGTAAAAACTGTTTTAAGCATCATCACCATCATTGGAATCTTTGTTTCACCCACTGGCAGCTGAGTATCCATGTTTTATGAATGCAGTTTGTGAGTCTATACATACAGCCCTATTGTATGAACCCCGCTGTCTAGTTCTACTTAACACCCGACATTCCCACAATCCATTACTCATCCACCAGTTAACAATCAATTAAATGTATATATGAACCAGCCCGTAGTCCATAGCCGGCATCGTTCTGAACCACTTCGTTTTGAACGTGCCCGCGCGTCGATGGAAGCGATTTGACGCTGATTTATAGCATCGTATTCATGTCATTGTAGACAGAAGGGTATTTTGATCGATCACGCGTAGATTAGTGATTGGTATTGCGTGCTGATGTTTCTTTGCTGGTATATTAAGCAATATGGGGCGGTTTTCGTAAAATAACCTTTGAAATTAAGGTTCCATATTTATGATTATATACAATGAGCTTTTTAGCTTCTGCCACCTACCGCCAGATAACTACACCATGAAATCTGTGGTTGTGATCATATATTCATAAACTCACGCATTTTTCTCATGGGGGTACGTAGACATTACAGAACAGTATTTCCTTTGGTTCACACTCTGGTAGCGGGTACTGTACTCACCAAACCTTTCTGAAGAAAATCACCAGTTAGATTAAACGACACGGTTGACGCAGTCTTTGGGTGGTTGACTGCAACGCTGCGTGCGGCGGGTTCAATTCCCGCATAAAACAAATATTTGTGTGCACTGCGGATAGTTGTATGTACCAAGTCTGACTGTTTGTGTATGTGAGTTTAAATGTTTGTAAAACACACCCACGTTGCAGGAGAGTGTTAATTAGGACTATAGGTACCTCAAAAACATCCTTCGATTCTGTCTTAAAAGTTTACCTTGTAAATACAGGCTCTCTCTTATGATTTTATTATATAAAGTAACCTGTTTCCTAGCGCTGGCTAGCTCGTTTGTACCCCTGACAATGCTAAGGCGATTAGGGATCACATTAATTTGATGCACAGCAGCATTGTACCCGCTACGTTCAGCTTAGGTCCCTGAGGGTTGAGTGGAAGTCGGATAGGATTTACCGTAAGACCTAGAATTTTCTTTATTAATTTATTTTAAGCTTGGCTGTAAGTTGAAAATTAATTAGGTCTGGAAAGAGCTCTATGTGAATATAAATAAAATGTTTACTACTGGTGTATACTGTACCTAATATGTTAAAAATAAATTATATTCTATTCTATTCTTTAAAACATAATTTTGAGATACGTTTAAACGTACCTCAAAATTGTCCACACACACCACAGTTACTAATCTAAATTACCCAAAACCTTAGAGTTTAGCAACATACACACACACGGGCGACAAAAGTGAAATCATCAAACACCATGCATAATTAAAAAATGATGAATGAAAAAAAAAACAATAAATAAGTACCCACAATTAACTAAGTTGTCTTGGCATATGAGTAGAGAGAGAAAGAGCCAAGAAATGATGGATGGACTGTGTAGAGGACGATATGGCAAGAAAGGATGTGTCTGATGAGATGATAAGTAATAGAGAAGTATGGAAGAAGCAGACATGCTGTGCCGATCCCAAATGAATTGGGAAAAGCGCAAAAGAATGATGAATTAACCAGGTTGTCGTCAATATGACGTATCTATCTAAGCCCAATACAATGTAGCCTGCCGTTGCCTGTTTCCTTCTTATAAAAGGCCATGAAACAAAGTTACGAGTCGTTTATTGTGCACATTCCATACTTTTACGAGCCACCAGCGTAGCTCGTGGCTAACTTGGCTCACGGAGCCACTGTTGTCATGGATAGAAAGTATCAGTAGTTAATGGCTTGTGTCAGCATTGTCTCGAGGTCAAGTGTGACGACGTTATTATTTATTAGGGCATTAGTTTCAAGGAGACTTATTTGGCATGTGTCCTGAAACACAAGCTTGTACCAAGGATAGGGATCACCATAAAAATACTGTATGTTGCGAAAGAAAAAAATGAAAATATAGCAGCGACTACCGAGTAACATATATGTCCTTGTTTAAATGTTATGATCGGAAGTAATTTGATGATATTTCTATCGTCTTTCTGATTGAGTTTTCGTTGATTTTTTTTCTGATATAACCAAATTAAGCTCTTGCCAAATGTCTTCACTTTTTAATTAAAGCACCTAATTGACCAGCCAACATATACAACACATGGAAGATAAATAGCTAAGTAATAGATTTTTTCCCAATAACCAATCAGTGTTCCCATTGTTCCACTACACGCTGGGAAAGATAACGTTAGAGATAAAACCGTACAGGCCTACTTCACATTTTTCTCTTATCTAAAAATAGTGAAACCCGTCGAGTGGTACTAGGATGACATAGTTAAAGTTGTTCAAGAATGGCTCATAATGAACTTCTATCAGCGACCACGAAACTAGCAACTAGGTGAGCACTAAATAACATACATATTAATGAAAACTTAATAGCATGATTTTATTAAAGTCTTTTCAGGAAGAAGTTTTTATTTATTATAAAAGCGTAACATGCTTGAAATCAATGACACAAGACACTTTTTTCTATAAAAACTCGTGGAAGCGGGCAAAGTTGAATCATAAAAAGGATTGTTAGCCGCAAGGCGGAAACGTGATCGTCTCCATTCACTTAAGCTTCGACAAACAAAATTGTATCAGTAGCAAGACATAGTAAGGCTATGCAGATGTTTTGCAGTCACAGATTGACATTGTGCATTTCTCTGTGGACGTAGTTCTTATCATTGGTGTTGTCCTAGTACCTGCAAAACAGTCTCGGTAGATACAGTATTATTTAATTAAATATATTCAGTTTCAGGGTCTTTCCGTCTGGATTTTTTCAGTAGCAGAATAAGGACGTTTGTGCACTACAAGGATTTTTTTCGACTGTAACTGTGACTGTGTTTTTCGAAATCGGTCTACCGGACAGTAAAATTCCTTGTAGTGCACAAACGCCCTATGAGTCTGGAGTTGTGTTGTGTGTTGTGTAAATACAACAGCCGGGCGGACTCCGGGCTCGCTCGTATTACATGGGATTCAAACATAAATAGCATCAAAAGTCTTGTACAAGTCACTCCAACAAAAGCTTTGGTTTTTATTATACCCATTTTCCATTTGATCCTGTGAGCATCAAGCGGCGTGAAGCGCCAACTCTTCACAGATCGTAAAGCAGCTTTGTGGAAACTGTTTAATGGCTCTCGAAATCGTACCATCATGGTGAATAAAAGTAACAATTAAATAAAGGTAAATATTTATATATGCTCGGTTCTGGTGATTTTGTGAAGTTTGAGAATATTCAGATAACAATGGAATCGCTTTTGGAGCTCGTGTTTCCACAAGCATTGGATAATATTGTATTGTAATCAGTTGATAACTGGAGCTAGGTTCGGATAAGGAATGCAACCGCAACGACAAAAAGGAGCGAGAAAGCCGACTAATCGCAATAATAGTCTGCAGACATATGTGCAGTTGAGCGGTTTTGGGCGATACGGTTAGTGGATGCGATCGCATTCATTAAACGATTATCGGATAAAACCGTTATAATCTAGTATCACCCCCACCCTCACCCATCTACAAGATCACCTTACACTGTTTACCAGTAAATTAATCCAGTACCAACCCATACTGAGCACGCATTTTGGATTATGGCCGACCCGCTCACACAGCTGCAGTCCGTGTGTCCCACAACTTTGAACGTTATATGTATGCAGAAGCTGGGACGTGGGACTTAACCTAACCTATGAATATGATAGTCTAGGTCTACACCTAACCTAACCCTAGGGATAACAGTGCTGTTAGTTAGCCGGTTCGACCTCGGAACTAGTCTCGTGATTAGTTCTAGACACTCTCGGCCGAAATCTTTTACATATTTAAAGCTAATGGAATTCGTTATAGCCATGTATTGCCTCCAATTTTCTGCTGCAATCCTATAGCTGGATTATTCTGTACATGTATCCTAGTGAATATGCGTTTTAGAAAGCTTTTCTGTTGCATTTTTGTTTGTCGTTTTAGGAATGCGAGTGTTCATGAATTGAACCCGAAATAAAATATTGAATACGGGATGGTAGTTATACTATACAATTACACCCCAATGAGTACGTCATCATGTACCTTTTAGCGCACTCACTCTACAAGAATTAATCTCAGTGTGAAAAAAAGATAAAACAAAACCCCTGAGGCTCGAAACAAATGAAAATCGTTTAAAACCTTTCGTATTGCTACATCTTTTAAACATGACAGTCATAAGATTTTTAGTAGATTATGTCAAAGTCAATACATTTTTGCACTTTGTTGAGACCCGCTAATTTCCTTTATCGTAATAATAGAGGAAGACTGCTGTCTCTTCATTTGTTATTCTTCTCCAGGGATTAAATGTCTCTCAACTCTCAATCTTTAGTTGTCCGTAGAAAGCGTTCACTCCAAGTCAGAGAGAATTTATTCTGTCGACTGTCGTCTTGGAGAAAAAGACGGTTAGACGGAATGGAAGGCATAGAACAGTTGATTTAAAAAAATGTAAAATTTGTTAATGTAGCGTTGTAGTTTGAGTAAAAGGAAATGAACCGTTGTAGTTTGAGTAAAAGGAAATGTACCGTTGCAGTTTGAGTAAAAAAGGTAATGTACCGTTGTAGTTTGAGTAAAAAAGGTAATATTTCATGATTTTTGATATTTCTAGAAGGTCGGCCATTGCATGAGAAAAAATTACCACCTTTTTGCCGACTATGTCAGATTCGGGATCGGTGCCTCAAATGACCCAATACTATAAAATTCATACGACACTAAACCACTGACAGAAGAATATATTTATGTGTGTACGAGTATGTTGCGGAAACTGAACACAATACTGAATGCTACTGTTGCATTATATCTGCCGGTATGTTTTACGATTTATTTACGAGTTTGTTCAAATGTGAAATAAAACGGGGCTAGTGTGAGTCTTGGCAGAACCACAAGGAAGATGTTGAGATCTAATAGAAATAAAAGATCTTCATCTGCCTAGCCTTTTCCCAACTATGTTGGGGTCGGCATCCAGTTTAACCGGATGCAGCTGAATACCAGTATTTTACATGGAGCGACTGCCTATCTGAGCTCCACAACCCAGTTAGTACTAGGTAATACGATACCCCTTTGTTAGACTGGTTGTCAGACTTTTTTGGGCCACTGACTACCTAACGACTGTCAAAGATCTTCAAATGACAGCCGGGACCAACGGCTTAACGTGCTTTCCAAGGCACGGAGGAAACTCGGTATGTAATGGGTGGTAACCCATCCACAGACTAACCTAGGCAAGCACGGCTTAACCTAAAGATCGACCCGACCGGCTGTTATTATTTAGCTACGAGCTCTTGCTAATAGAAATTATGGGGTGGTATTTAATCCTTTAACCGTAAATCCCTTTTTTTTTCAATCAAAATATTCGAAATTACCACCAAAAATACTGAATTGCACACTAAATTTGCTCATCAAATAAATCAATTATACTATACTGTTAGATCTTTAAAGCTTAACTGTTTTACTGAATGACTATCTGTTAACTAAAAGTAAATCTAAAACTAACCACCAGATTTAGTAAATGATCACCAAAAATACTAAATGATCACCAAAATTAAATCTCTATTTTAGTGTGGAAACTCGACGCCGCCCCGCGCAGCTTCTATTTCTATCTAAAGGGTTTAAAAGAACCTAACTAACCTAACCTCGGGGTGCCCTAAGTTCCCATCGTCGCAGATCGTTCAACACCGCGACTTCGACTTGCAGTCTGAAGATAAAAATTTGGTAACCAATTCAGTTGTAATATTGAATAATTTGTGTGCAAATCAGTATTTTTGTTTTACGCAGTAGGTTATTAGTGGAGAAATTTTGTTTGCGTAAATTTCTAAATAGTTCTAGCAGTTAAAAATTCCCCAAAATTAAGGATATAAATTGAAATTAGAGTGTGGTTTGTTTTTTTGTAACATGAGCTCTCGTGAAAACCTGTAACTCACAGATTTGTGTTTATTATCTGACCGGCTGTCCTTCCACATCTTTACACTCTCTTCCGTACTTAATGGGGTACTGGTAGTACTCGGAATGACTTCATGTACTTAATAGGGTACCTTTTGCCATCAACCAGACACTTTGTGTCAGAGAACACAAGCGAAGTCGCGGTAAAAATCAGTTTACGTGAAAAAATCCGCTAAAACATAGCTAATAAAACACAATACATTATATTATCGGCATGTAAGCCCCGGTACACAATCCCGATAATAGCTCGTTTCGCTCATTTCGCTTTATCCGGAAAGCGTGATCGCGGCGTTGTGATTTTTCGCTTCCGTTCCATTTTGGTCCGCACGGTATCGTTCCGATCCGGATGTCCGACGTGGCAGCGACCGGATCGACCGACTTATCGGAACAATTATTTTGTATATACATAATTATTTACGGAATAAGTTGTGAATTTCGTGTGGTGTGATTGTGATATCTTGATGATTTATAAAGAGTTGATACAGCGTATAAATTGTAAAAGACCGATAGCAAATTATACTTGTTTTAAACCGTATTTAAATAAAAACTAGAAGTAATAAGACTACATTCAAAGTTGGTCCAACACTAAGGCCGTGTTCCTTAAAACCCATTTACTGATACTGTTAGCCTGCGTCATCTCACTGCTGGGCAAAGGCCCCATGACCTCCAGTTGTTTGGATCCAGGGCTAATGTGGGCTACTGGACGTTTGTTTTATCCAGCTCCCGCCATCTTCTACAAGGTTTGCCGCGACGCCTTCTGGCTGTGTCAGGGCTCCAGAAAGTGGTTATTTTGGCCCACAGCTCATTGGTTACTCACTTAGTTGTGATGGTCCCCAAAACAAAAGGCTTCGTTCGCCTCTCATGCACGAGGTTGTGGGTTCAAACCTAGGCAAGTACCAATGTGACTTTTTCAATTAATATGTACCTTCTAAGTTTATCTTGGACATCACAGACATCGGCGAAGGAGAACATCGTGAGAAAACCTGGATTTATATACTAGCTGCGCCCGCGTGTCTTGTATTGTATTACTAGGGGTTCAGAAACCGGAGGTTAGTTTAAGTTATTTTGGTCGTTTCAAACTACCTAAACATAATAAACGTTTAAACTTTAACCCTTCTAGTTTTGCTTAGAGGAGTAAAACCACTTACCTAACCTAAAAAATTCCTGTCTTACATATAACTTATATAATCCTCATCGCAATGTTTATGAACAAACATAAACTACGGGCTAGGGGAGGCTTTCGGTCTTGCTCAATATTGACCGACGCGCCTGTGAGCAAACACCTTTATTTACGTCATCCAAAGCATTGTATCGATCGATAAATATTTAGGTATTAGTTAGTACCTAAATTAATTGTTCTCATTTCGGTGGCTTAACCTTTAGGTTTAATAGTAAACATTGTGTGATGAGTAAATGTATGTTAATGATCCATTAAAAATGTATTTTGTGTATACCTACATAATACCATGGCGTCCAACCAACAAACTCGTTGTTCTATGAATTGTTCTGCCTTATTTTTCAACGGCGAATTGCAGTTGTCTTACAAATGGAGCTGCAATTCTTTTTGTTCGGAAAATGGAACTAAAAATTGCACAATACGACCTAGTTCAGTCATAACATTTAACACCCAATTCGACTCGTGTGAACAAAGGGCACGTGCTGCATCCACAAAAAGAAAAATGATTGGTCGTTCGGTCCGGTGTTGCCGGTCCTTTCGTATTTATTTTAAAGCTCTTTAAAACCTAGAATTCTAGATGAGACAAATAGCTGAATATCCCGCTCAAAACACCACAGCTATCCCGTCCGTCTAATGTGTCGTAGCAGACTCAATACCAGGGCATCATAACAGTTAGTGGTTTTGTCATGTAAACAGTATAATCGTTCGGCTGTCGATCACTATTTCCGAACATTTGCATTCCATTATCCCCTGGTATACAAAGGTATTAACACCAGCTCTGACACTTTGAGAAATTGATCGGTTTTGTTGTAACTGAAGATGAACTGATCAAGGTTAAAGCTGGTTTTAGAACGGAACTGAAGCGCGGATGGATTGACGGGTTTTTAAACTTTGTTTAGAAGTTAACCGGCTTTGGACGTATGTTACTGGATAAAAATATAACTCCTTTTAACAAAACTCGTTTTAAAAGCTAGCCGAAAGCTGTGTTTGTGGAGTTTAAATGTTTAACAATTCCGTTTTTGATTAAATAAAATAGGACAAAGGACAAAGAAATATAAAAACTTATAAGTTACTAGCTGCGCCCGCGGTGTTAGCTGCGGTGAATAAGTATGTACACGAACTAAAACTTGGAAAAAAGTATTTTCAGTAAAGCCACACAAATATGTAAGTAACAAATAGCAAATGTGCTCAGATAATTTAAAAGGAAAAATGCTTGTAATGTCTACGAAAAGATAGTTAAATAATTTATTGTGAAAATAAAAATACCTTAGAAATCTAAACAGCAATAATTTACCAGATTTTCCTCAACATTCCGATTAATCATTTGAAGTAGCTATTATGGCTGTAACTGGAACTAATCGCGAAATGGCTAATGTAGTTACTAGTCCACTGGCCAAATGTTCGTCATTTGTGGACTCTCGAACTCCTCGGACTTCATGATGCTCCAATACGAAGTTTGATACAATTAATAGAATGAAAAATAGCTCATAAATGCTATTTCTATTTCCAAAAACGACTCTAAAACTAGTGTAACTAAACAGTTTTTATGAATACTTAAATGTTTAAGAGGAAACTTATCGCCGACGTTTCATTACAAACACGTTTGGAAAAAAAACTCTCTTTTCTATATGGCAACCGAATCACACAAAAAAACAGAACCCGTTCCTTGAATTCACCCCAATGGTAATGAACTAAACAACATTTTTTATCATGTTCATATTTCAGCAAAAATGTCACGTTTTTTTAATTGTAACTCCCTCGTAATTAATTTTAACTTTTATTTCCACCCCTGTTTAACCCCAATTCACCCCTATTGCTATTGTGATAAGGTTATTTTTAATAACTCTGAAATAAGTTGCTACCTAATAACTTTTCACTTGACCCTATTCTCCATTGAAGTTAATAAGCCTTTAGAAAACTGTACTATAACATTATTACTTTATAGTTTGTAGTTAATTTTATCCTTGAATGAATAATTTAATAATTATAGATAGTGCCTAAGTATGACTTGGAAATAAATTAAATAGAACTAGTAGAATTAGTAGAACTAGCTAGCACACATTAGCCCTGAATCGAAACAACTGGAAGTCATGGGGAGAGGCCTTTGCCCAGCAGTGGGATGACGCAGGCTAACAGTATCAGTATTAGTATCAAAACTAGCTATAAATGAAACCTGCTTGCAGACACACCAAACACATTAAATGTGGGCTTGCAGTTACGTTCCAAGCATGTCAAATTCTTGGAATTAAGTCAGCAATTTGTTTAACTAATAATTTTAAGAAAATATTGATAACATTTGCGCGCGAAATTCACGTAACAAGGAATTTCATTTCATTCTTACGTCCCCAAAAAAGGTATAAATCCTCGTTTGTACTAAACCTCGAAATATTATATTGTGCACATTATAGCTTAAGCTCCAGCTAAAAGGCCCTTAACGGCCGCTATGAGGGCGCAGGCAGTAAACAAGCTTTGTTTTCATAATAAATGCCGAGTTGAAACGCGAACGCTTTTCAAAAACTTCGTTAATTTGTGTTTGGCCTACATCGCGAACAAGTTCTGCCTGTAGAATTTTCTTTTGAGCCGGTATTCAATATGCTCTTTACCTACACAAAAAGCAAAACACACTTGAGAGTTTGTTTTTTTAAGTCAACACACTTTTTGCGAAGCTGGTCTTCTGAGGAGCTCGTGGTTTAATAATAACAGATGCTCTTCAGGTTAAGCCGCGCTTGCCTAAGTTGGTCCATGTATGGGTGACCACCCATTACATACCGAGTTGCCTGCGTACCCCAAAAAGCCGTTGATCCCGGCTGTCATGTATGATCTTTGACAGTCGTTACAGGTAGTCAGTGGGACAAAAGTCTGACAACCAGTCTTCAAATAGGTAGCGTATTACCAAGTAGGCAATAAGCCATGTAAAATACTGGTATTCAGCTCTCAGCTGCATCCGGTTAGACTGGAAGCCGACTCCAATATAGTTGAAAAAAAAGGCTAAACAGATGATGATGACTTTCTGCGGTTTAAGATCGTTAGTCTAAGTTTTGTCTGTTACTACTAACGGAGCTATATTCTTCATGTATTTTATAATCATATAAGTTGGTCAGTGATTATAGACACAAGTCAATTATGAACATTCGTAAAGTAAACTACGCTTGCCTCAAATACGAGACGTTCAACGAAATCTGTTGAAACGCAGAACTCGGCACTGTTTTTGTTTCCGGATGTTTCAATGTTTGTACAAAGAGGTCAGAGGATTCACTCTGGTATGTTGAGCTTTTGAATTGTTATTTTTTTGTTTTGTTTGCGTCGGGTTGAATTCCTGTGAATCCTTTAAAACTCTTTAATGTTAGGAGGTACGGTTTGACGAAACTGTTTAAGATTTAGGTACTAAGTGTTTATAGACTGTTTTTTTTTTTGTTGAAAATTCTTAAGCTCTCATGCCTTAGTGAAAGAAAATCATACCGTGGCTATAGGATGAGCCATTTATCAACATTAGTAGCGAGGTTAACTGCCCAGAGGACCAAACAAAGCAAGTAGAGACAGAGTGACAATGAAAGACACAGACAGAGTGAAAAATGACAGTTCTATTTAACGACAACCATATTGGAAAAATAAAAAATGGATTGGATTCACATTAGCTATCGAATGATCAATTCTCTCTCTGTTCTGTTTAAAGACTCAGTAGAAAAACAAAACGCTTATCACATAAATATGTGGGTCCGCCGGACACGAAAGAAACGAAAAACGTCTGTCGATTACAATACCTACGAATTAAATTATCAAAACTAAAACCCTAGTATTTAGAAATTCCATTCCATTCGTCGCACTAACCCCGTTCCAAAACGATTATAATACTAAGAACGGAAACCATAGCTCTCGAACAACTGTACAACATGTCCAACAATGTTATAGTTAATATTATAGGTTCGGCAGTGACGTGGTACTGAACGAATTTAGATGGGACGCCATTGATCGTGCGGATGTGGGCCTCAGTTGAACATGGCTGGTGCAACAATGCACATAGTTGCACAAAGTTGTTCCCTGTGATGCTGCTACATATTTAAAAGGGACTATCCAAATAGGGTCAAGACTTGGCGCTAACATTGCCGGGTCAGGAGGAGCTATGATTTATATTGAGGACAGTGAACTTTAGTAGATTTGTGTGGTGACCTTATTTTTATAGTAGAAGTTATACTTGTGTGTAGTGAATATAATTGGATGGATTAACAAGATTCTTCGTATGGTGTAAGTATGAAACATATCTAGCTGCGCTATCGATGTTAAGTAGTTTAAATCCTAGGTTCAATTAGTGAACGTATTGCCACAGAATACATTAGTACAAGTAGTATTGCATGAAAGAATATTAAACGTAAAAGAACAAGAGTTTGCTAATTCACGAAGCTTTACTAATGTACCCTGACAATTAGTACGTAACCTCGTATACACAGCAGCACATGAAGCTGTACATTTACAATATAACTTCACCTCGCCTTGTATAGATTTCCTATACAATGAGAGATTCGCAAAAACTGGTTTTGTATAGCTTGATTGGCCGTCGTGCGTACCTACTATGTTATTTTTACTTTAGACTTATTGGTTTTATAATGTCAATGTTTTCTATCAATGTGAGCACCTTTCAGAGAAAACATTATCTCGTGTCCAATAGGACAAACAAACAACAGTTTTCCTTTATTTACTTTTCGTTGTTGATTAACGTGACTCTAACTATTTCCTCTTTGTTACTAATTCCAATCCTAGACGTCGAACATTTGGTTTATCGAACAATATTAGTCGTAGAAATAAAACAGCCAATAACACCAAGTATTCTGTACATCAAACCAAATAACTTTACGCAAAAATTATTGCTCGAAAACGAGTTGGTTTTTGGGGTTAAAAATCACGTTTTACGGTAAGACTCATTGTAACGCACTCAGAACATTGTGCTGTTGGATGGATTGAATAGTACGAGAGTCGTGAAGGTGTTAAAAGTAAAAACCTCACATTAAAACATGTATTTAAAAAAAAAACTTGTAAAAATGTTGGAATTTTGACCCCCAATATCTCCGTAACTAGAAGGTTCCCAGGTATGGTCAAAAACAATAATCTAATACTAAAACAAAAAAATGATCGCAATGTCGGGGAGAGCAAGTGCCTTTCGGCTTCGTTAAGAGTCTTTTTCCACCCTTTATGCTTAGTTTAGCAGCCATACCAAATATCTTTGAAATCCGTTCTGTAATTGATTTACGATGTAGTAACAAATATATTCACAAACTATCACATTCACAAAGTGTTATTGGGCATACATCTCTAGACATCTTACAATCTGTTCGAGTCTGTTATGTATCAATTCATGTAAATACATGTACATAATTATTTCATACCGAGTATGCTGGGATGTATCAGTTGTATGACGTAGACGGATCTTGCGTAACCGTAGGGGACCGCGTCGGTAATCGAATAAGTATATTGTTTACAGTCGTTTATGTAGTTTGAGCTATAGCGTAGCAACACACGGTCTTTACCGCCTATTTTTACATATTAACATTAACAATTAATTAATTATCATTTTATTACCTTTATTTATTTTTACTCATATAAATTATATTTTTAAATATCCAAATATAAAACAATGTAAAAAATCATTTAAAAATATAAAAAATAGTAGCCCACCAGCATTGGGAACAGGGTCCGAGCTACCGATGGTCAGGGCTGTTGAGAGAGGAACCTCCTAACAATACGCGCCGTGTCCAGAAGTACTGCTTTCTGAATCAAGCCCTTGATCCAACTGCCAAGCGAGAGCCTCCTAAGATGTTGGTCGAGGCTCTTGGCTATTAAGCCATTGGCCGACACGACTATCGGCACAATGACTGCTGTACTCACATCCCACATGTCGACAACCTCGCGAGCAAGATCTAGATACTTGAATTGTTTATCTTTCTCTGCTTTTACGATTTTATTATTAGTATTAACGTTTTTTTTAACGTAACAACTAGGTCAGATCGTTTTGTAAAATCTACTAGAAGGTTAATAGAAGAAATAGATTAAGTGTAACATATAGTCTTATTAAAAAATGTTGTATAAATTAAATGTAACTACACATAAATAGTATAAGCATGTAGTCATAGTTATGTTATCTGTCTTAAATAGTTGCATAGCATAGTATATCTTTCAATTGTTTATCAGGGGTCTATTAGAACTTAACAGGGGGGATGTTGTAACATCACTAATTAGTAAGCTAATGTTATGTACAGCACTATGTCTTGCCTATGGCATTGTCTATGATCGGTATCCGTCTTTACTGTTCATCTATCACTGTTACTGTTCATGTGTCTTTTATAACAAATACATTATTGTGTCTGGATATCTTATTTTCATTCATATAACAATGAATTCGACGATGTTAGCGAAGGACATGACGATTATTTTAGGAAACATTGTTTTAAGAAACGTATCGTGACGAAATCGGCATGCTCTAGTAACAAACCGAACTCACTTCTTCCTCTCGTGACTCGTTACAGCAGTGAAAACTTTATAAATTGGCTGATTATGTTTATGCCTATATCCGCACCGGTCGATCTACAAGATTAAGCCGCGCTTGCCTATGTCGATCCGTGGAAGAGAAAATATTCAATAAACACTACACACACACACACACACACACACACACACACACACACACACACACTACACACACACACACACACACTTATATACATAAACTCATGCCCTTTTAACATGGGGGTAGGCAGAAACCACAGAACGCCACCTGCTACGATCCATACATACTCCTTTTGCCTCGTCCACGTTCATACATCTGGTCATACACGCACGCCGGTTGCGAGTACTACGCACCTGACCTTTCTGAAGAACCTCACCAATGAGGTCAGCGTATAATCTTCTAGGGCGTCCCCTCCCGGCGTTGCCACTCACATCTGCCTTGTAAATACCTTTTGTTAGTCGCCTTTCACTCATCCTCTTCACATGACCAAACCATCTAAGCATACTTTTTTCAATTTTTGTCACTACATCTTCTTTTAAGCCGCACCGTTTCCGTATAACCTCATTCCTCACTTTATCACTCAGAGTTACGTCACACATGCTTCGCAGAAATGCGTTCCTTGCGAAGCTAATTCTACTTTCATGCCTCGATTGCCACACCCAACACTCACTTCCATACATAAGTGTAGGCACCACTACACCACTCCATTGTAATGATAAAATACAATATAGGTACAATACGATGCGAAGATGCAACCGCGGCGCGTTTGATGACACCTAAAATAAAATTTACTAATTATTTATTTACTAACCAGCACAATAAAACAAAAGAATCTGACCCTATACTCTTAGGTTCAATTCACGATTTCTTTCTATCTGATTCTGAAGACAACCGCAAATCGTACCGAGAAATTCACCCAAATCCGACTGATTTCTGTGTAACTCATGAAAATGTCTTCTCGTTTTATAGAAATAGGTACATAAAACCAGTCTTATCTTTTTGAAACCATCTGCTCGGCGCGGTCAGTCGAGGGTTGGCGGAGATTTGTATGGGGTGGCCGTTTGCGCCGCTCGTCTGCGCGGTGTACGTGTGTTAGGCATCAACGGATTTCTTACAAGTCAATGCGACGTGACATCCGTTTCACCGCCCGGCCGCGCGGACGAGCGGTTTCTTTTAACAGTGAAACTTCTGACCCTCGTTGTTTCGTATGTGTACAGTTCAAGCTCATTATTTTTATTGACGTATCAATACTATATAATATCGTATCTTATCGCCGATGTTATTGGCATCGGATATTAGATGGTATCATGCAATGGCGGCATCGTTCAAAGAAACTTATTTCATGGGAACCTAACCGTACGTGTATCTAGGGAGGGAATGTGTTGATGGAGGGCGTGCTCGACTGATTATATTATAATCATAGTCAATTCTGCCTTTTTTTTTCGGATGGGAAATCATCAAATGACTTCTCCCGCTCTGGGCAGAGCGGAAGGGAGTGTCAGACTTGTACTGACTAAAACCCATCCATGTTCTTTCCTTGCCCTTTGTGTTCCAGGGCCGCAATAGATACCTATTTGAACAGTCCCACAGCCCTGGCAGGGTAGTCAATTCTGCCTTCAGATTGATAGATCTTAGAGAGATCGAGGTTATGATTGCTGTATGTACATATAAGCCATGGAATTTTCCATTTTCAAAATTCTAGACTCTCATCCAAAGATGATACAGAAATTAAAAAATAAACTTTATTAGATGCTTCCCTTTCTTATTTAAGGAATACTTGGCCAACATTTCAGCCATAGCTGTTTGTGAGTTGTCTGTAAGTGAATTCAAGATTTTCATTAACTAGATTTTCTCGACCACCTTCTCATTTCACTCCAACTATGTTTGACCCTATTTGTTCCAAGCAACTAATTCCTTGCTTATCTGTGTCGGGCAAGTTATTACGACTTGCCAGTAAGGCGGCCAAGTGCCCAAGACGGCTTGGCAGCGCGCTAGTTGAATTATTATGTTCTATCTCAGTGGGGTTAAGCCGATGTCGCATATCTCACCTTTATATTGAGTAAGCTCTGGCGACTTAGGAGTTCTTGTTACTGAGGGTATAAACGGAATATGTTATGTGCATTAAGGGTAGTCCGCTACGGAATATTAAGGATTATGTAAAGGACGGATACATTGTATTATTTTTAGAGATGAGGGTTGTCTATTGATTTTAAAACTTTGGCCATGGAAATGTGATCACTCAAAAACTCAAACTCAAACAGCTTAAAATAAATCAATTAGAGAAAATGTCCAGATGTTCTGAGAAAGCTCAATAGTTATAAGTATAACTACACGATAATGCATTAAACCTGTGTTAAGTTTTACATAAGACATAATTTTCTAAATCGTCACGTTTCCGAGATAATGCGAGTTTAATAAAATTGTACTGCGATGGTGCCATCAGTGAGTAGATTCTAACCTTAATAGAGAATATCTTAGAGACATAGCGCTTTAGAAGATTTCGTCTCTTACAGGGTGTAAACAGACTCTTCACGAAGCCGTCAAACAAGCATTCTGTACATCAAACTAAGTAACTTTACGCAAAAATTATTGCTGGGAAACTATTTTTTTTTGGGGTGAAAAATCTCGTTTTACGTTAGGATTCAATGTAACACACTTAAAACATTGTGTTGATGGATGGATGGATTAAATAGTACGGGGGTCGTGAAGGTGTCTTAAGTAAAACATATACATTAAAAACATGTATTAAAAAAAACCTGTGAAAAAGTTGGAACTTTGAACCCCTATATCTCCGTGACTAGAACGTTCCCAGGTATGGTCTAGAACAAAAAAATGATCGCAATGTCGGAGAGAACAAGTGCCTTTCGGCTTCGTTAAGAGTCTAAATAAATAAAACGTGTTTGTATTGATACTAGCTATTGCTACAGGTATTATGCGACGCCGCTATTAAAAAAAAATGGCGGAAGTTATACAGGCCACGCTTCAAATAAAAACTTCCAAGCCCTAGGTAAAAATTTCGAAACACTGTAGCTTCCTTAAAAGCAAGATTTCTTATTGCAAGACTGCGAATAATCCCAAGGCAATGTTAAACAAGATCTAAAACGGTTTTCTCTCCCGGCAAAAAGTAGAATCATCTCCCTGGTTATATTATAATTATGCTGTTCTTTTGTTCATATGACGGATTAGTATTCATCCCGCGGACGAACCGCAGTCTCTCACAATCTCTCATCCGCTTCTATAATCGCTTTACATAATCTATAGCAAATCGGAGACGTTTTCTTTCAATATAAATGCACTATTTAAACAGCTTGTGTGTTTCTTTACTAAAATGATTAAGTTCAAAGTTATATCCTTAAAAACAGAGTTCAAACAAAGTTCGTCATTGCGATCATTTGTTTGTTCGGACCATACCTGGAAACCTTCTAGTTGCCGAGATATTGGAGGTCAAAGTTTTAACTTTTATAATTTTTTTTTCTATATCCAAGTTTTTAATGTCATGACGTTACTTTAAATACCACCACAATTTCCGTACTATTCAATGCACAATGTTTTGAGTGCCTTACACCGAGTCATACCGTAACACATGATTTTTCACCCCAAAAATAAAAGTTGTTTCCCAACAATCATTTTTGAGTGGAGTTACTTAGTTTGATGTAAAGAATGCTTGGTTGACGACTTCGTGAAGGGGTGGTTTACACCTTGTATTATAAGACAGCCAGTCGTTTAAGGAAGGGATAATAAATCCTTTTCTGAAATCGAATGGTTTTGTTTGAAAAGTAGGAGGGAGCTTTTATTCCATGCATCGGATTTACATGCGGAGCTGTGTCAATTCTTTGTTCCAAATGATTATAATCGCTCTAGAAAGCATAAATTGTTTAATGTCCCATTTTGTCGCACTGTAGCTCGATCCGCCTCCCTTATACCGCGTATGCTTACGATGCTCAACGCGCTCGTGGAGACCAGCCCAGGATTGGACTTGTTTGCTGCTGAATGGAAGACGATAATGTTAGAATGTTTGTGGTTTTGTGAGAAGACCGAGTAAAAGGATTATTTAATTTAGTAATGGCTTATGCTGTACTAAATCTAATAAATAAATACTTGTTGTATTTTCGTATGACGCGCTACTAATATTTTAATGACTCCAATCGCGTGACTCTTATCATACAACTATATCGTTCGTTAGTCCGTCCGTCCGGAACGTCCTAGAGCCTAGGCGATGGTCAATTGTTTCGCCGAAGGGACAACAGATAAGACGTAGTTATAACTGGTCTGCATAAAACACGAATGTTTTATATGAAAATAAAAACTTTATAAGCATCATCACTAATGCCCTGGTATTGACGTAAAGGATGGATAATCTAGAGAATTTGGAAATCCATTTGTGATTAACCAGGGGTAATTTAGACTCTGGAATAAAGAAAGCAAAAACGACTTAAATAATACTTTTTGTTTTATTGAACGAAGATTTATTAACCTTAGATTTGTCTTTGTTACACAGTTTTTGTCCCTTTTGTTATTATAAACTTGTGAGTTCTCCCGTTGTTTCGTCCCGTCGGTACTTATAGTCGATAAAACGTGTCACGTTATTTACTGCTATCACGACTCTTATCTAAACTATACTGTTCACTGAAGTGTGCAATAAAATAATAAAGGATAACACTTTGATGACCCGTTCAAAGTATGAACTGAAAGCTTGACATTTACAGCTCATTCGTGTGTTTTTATCACCTATTCTAATAAGCAGGCAAAAGGACGATATTTTGTTGATGCCATATTTGCCTATTATATTCTTTATCTAATAATCATTGCGCGGCTGGATCAAGGGCTTGATTCAGAAAGCAGAAATGGACACGGCACGCATAGTGAGGAGGTTCCTCTCTCTGGAGCCCTGACCACTGGCTGCCTGGAGCTTGTTCCTGATGCCGATGTGCCATCGATTTTTATATATTTTTAAATGTTTTGTATACTTTTGTTTTTAAAAATATTTAAAAATGTTATAAATAAGAATAATTATGAATAAAGGAAATTTATGTACATAATCAGATAAACTTCTGGACACGACGCGTATTGTTAGGAGTTTCCTGTTTCAAGAACCCTTACCTCCGGTAACTCGGACCCTGATAAAATCCTCAAATCTTAAGAGTTGTCCCATCATAACCAGGGGCGTAGCTGCCGCCGTATTAGTCGTATCAATAATAGCTATCAATAGCTATTCCCCCAAAAATTCTTCTTGATAAGAGAATCAAAAGTGGACTTCCGAAAAAAGAACACAATAAAGTGTAAAATAACTTTACTTTCGCCCTTTTTTTTTCATTGACTTTTTTGCCATGGACTTCCAAAGGTATTAAGTAATTTTTCACATATTTTGTGATTTTTTTTAGTCAATTTTGCAAAAATTACCTTTGTTTTTCATTTTGCCCTTTTGTAGGTAACAAGAATTGGGTTAACTTTATTAGGTTAAACTAACTATATACATTGATAATTAAAAACTATTAAACTAAAATAGATAAACTAACAACAAACTATAAAAGGAATTTTGCCCTTTTTAGTTGTAATATTCCACACAAATCCTTGTCATTTATAAATTGTACATTGCACATAGCTCGAGACCCTTCTAGATCTCATTACCATAACTAGGGTACCAGCATACACAACAGCCACTTGTATGTACTCGTAGACCTTCACTGTGGACTTCAACTATTCGTTATGTAAATTCCACACAATACATATTTCTCTAGTGGTTACATACTTAGTTGACATTCGCCCCGGACTTGAAAACCCGGGATTTTCGGTCATTGACCTTTCCCCAGGACATTCACACTCAAAATCCTGTTAAATAGTAGTCAAAATGACAGCTGCTAGTTGATTTTGAATCCCTGGTAGAATGTTTATACATGCACGTGACGTTGATTGAGCGCTGACGGGAAAGGGGATCCAGAATGGGAGTTCAAAGCAAATGGAATTCACATTGACGTAGGTATCTAGTATACTCGAATCCTTAAGCGCAGCGCTTTAAAGCGATAGACAATGAACACTGGCTTTCAGAGCAGTGTGAGTCATGAGTCACGATTACTGGACAATAAAATTGTTCAAAATGTACAAAGTTGGAGGTTTTTTTGCGCCCAACATTTGCTATTTTCAGCTTTAAAAGCGCTTTATTAAAATTTCCACAATTTCAACTTATCGTACAATATTAAATTTATCACATAACTGTTTTTTTTCCAGTCATCATCATCTTGGTTATCAAAGATGGTACTACTTACGATCCAGAACACTACTAATATAATACCGCTTATCATGCGTCTGGGTCCACCGTCGTCCGCAGCCGATCAACAGCGGACGATTGCGATCACTTGCGAGCCGTTATCGCGCGACGGCGAGCCATTTCCGGTATCTATGGGCACCGCAGTCTTGCCAGCCTTCCTTTGTAACCAGATTACAAAGAGTGTAAAATGTTCTTTTTACGCCTCTGCGGTTTTTTGTAAACGGGAAATCTCGACGTTAAGAGTTGCTTAGAGAAATTGTTTGAAAAACAAAATTGTATCCTTAACTTTATAATATTTTTTCTATGGTCAAATTATTTAAAGCCAGAAAATGTAATTTTTAACTCTCATAAGCTTAGTAACTATAGAGAACATTGGTTAGTTTCAGTCTTCAAAGTATCATTGAAGTCGAAAAATATATGTAGGTTAAGCTTGCAATTATGTGTACTGCTGCAGTTCACAACGAAGTCGTAACAGTAAGACATGCAGAAGGCCAGTAGCTCACAATGAAGACTGTGTACAAGTAATGTTGAACTTTTTTATGTGTTTTTTTTTACCTATTATGTCGCACTGCTGGGCAAACTCCTCCCCTTATGGGGAAAGATTATTTTTTAACTCTTATCTCGGTGCAGTTATTATTGTTAAGTATATTTTACCTAGATTTTCGCAGCAGGTTTCGTTCTGATTTTCTCTAGGGTCCATGGTATGAAGACTTGAGTTTATTTATGAATTTATAACACAATCACACACACACACAGTCACACACACACACAGTCACACACACACACAGCCACACACACACACAGCCACACACACACAACATCGTCAATACAATGATGACAGACAGTGTTACTGAAAAAATACTTAAGACTTTCGCAGAATCCTGCCAGGTTAATTTAGCATTTAATTCACTTTTTTCTGTTTATTATAATAATCGGTAAAGTAAAAAAAAACTTCATAAAAAATACTCTCTAATTTTATTTTTATTTTACACTCCTAGGTCCCAAATGGCCAGATAAACCCCTCGAATACTCTTAACTGAAATAAATGTTACATTGCTGAATGTAAAGCCAAACAAACGTGGATTTATCTCTTGTAATATGAATTGATGGGGTCTTTACCCCGTGACGTGCTCAGCTTCAGAGCAATGTCCATCATAGTACATTAGATCGTAAATATTTGTGATATTACAATACGCACGTCAGGAAAAAATATATCGTAGTAAATTGACTATGAAAGAAATAAAGAGTCAATCACTGCTTTGCAAAAACTGACTCTGCGTAGCACTTTGTTGCTTTGATCTGACTGAATACACTTCTAGTGTTTTATTATTATTGGTCATTTCAGACAAATTGCGTAGACCACGTCGACACCACCTACACTTCACGACCCTTCCATGTGGATCCTACGTAAATGTCATGTATATTCCACGTAGATGTTAGTTACTCTTCACGCATAATCCATGTAGATTCCACATAGACGCTAGGTATCCACGTTAACTTGACACCAGGTACACATTATTATTTTTGCAGCAGTTCCACAATTTTTCAATTCATAATGTCAACCATAAGTATTTTATCATTTCGTTTTTAAATGAAAGAACTCTTACGATACAAGTACGCCGTGTAATATTAATTTCATGTGGGTTAGCGTCGAGCTAGCGCCGAGGGATCTCAGCCACGCTCCAATTGGTTTTAAAACGTATCCCGGCGGATATGGGCCCAGCTGCCGCATTCATCCCCTCGTACTCATACGACCCTGGTACTTTAACGCTGTGTATGTTAATTTTAAATATATTTTGAGGGAAAACGACATAATTTGTATTTATTTTCTTGTATGACCGGGTTTTTTTTTAATCAAATCTAAATGGCGCAATTAAACGCTTTTCGCCAAACATTGTTTTTAAATAATTTACAACATAATACCATCTTCCGATTGCCAACTTTATGATATTGCAAAGCTGCAATGCGAGCTCTTAAAAAATAAACTTGGTTCGACTATAAAGCACTCGACATACATCAAAGCTGATGGGATATTCGGATATCACGGATTCACGGAATTATGTCGCTGGCTTTTATGTCACCCTGGTGCATCACTCTGAATAGCGGATGCTGTTAGCGAATTCTCCGAATCAAGGAGAGAAGTGGATTTCACTGGATTAATCTTTAGTTTGTTGATATCGTGAGAAGTGTAATTTATCACAGCGTAAAATCGTACGGTCCAAGTTAAAAAGTTTTCCCCTATAACATTTTTTGTTCGAAGGTACTACAAAAGTACAAACACAAACGCAGGTCATTCATACATAGTAAGGTTTGACTTTGACAGCGCCTTTTTGTAACTAAAATGGCGATTTTCGGATCGGAAATTCTGATGAATTGGTTCTCATTCTTGTTTGAAGTCCAAACAAGACGTTTGACTTTGATTGGATTAATATCGCATCAGCCTCTTTCCTCTTCTGTTTTCTACATAACCAGTATAATTTTAAAAACGAATTAAAAGGATCTTTTCATTTAGTATGTCCTTCGGTATACCAAAGGCAACCGAGAACTAGGTAATGACCCTCCAATTAATTAGATTTTCCTGGTAGTCCCCGGCATTTAGCGCAGAAGGTATTTCGTCTGATTAGGTGGAGTAGGATTATGCGGGTAGTTCAAATTGCAATACCATTGAGCGTCCTATGATGATAATTTCCTAGCATTCCTTTCACTGATTGCATGAACAGAGTACTTTATTATATGATCAAAGAGCGAGTTACATATTAGAAACTAGCTTTTACCCGCCACTTCGTACTTAGAATCTCGTATCTATATTTAATTTTTGCACTATTTTCTTTTGGTATAAAATGTAGCCTTTTATTTTAAGTTAAACATCTAGCAGTAGACCGGTAAAAATTGCGTTCAAATCTATGCAGTAGTTTTTGCGTGATGTGGGTATAAACAGACAGACAGACATAAAAAAAAATGTTGTTTTGGCTTCTATTATTGCTCTAATAAAGACTCCAATTATTTTTTTCAAAATCTTCAATGTACAGACATCGGCCTGTTACAATTTTATTGTATGTATATATAGATGAATAAAACTATCTTGAACCGCCTGTTCTAATACCTATAAATTCTGCCATGAAGCCGTATTGGTTTCCTACCTTTTATAAAAACTTTCATACCGCCATCCACATAGCAATCAACTTTGTAAGGATTTATTCAATTTGAAATTTAATCCAAGACCAATGGAGTGGAAACAAAAAGAAAATAGTCGGTGCGCAGTTAATTAGATGTTTCTTGCAATTGAAGTTGGAGCTTGTAGTTTATAAAAGAGGAAAGATTTATCTTACAAAGGTTTCACAGTAAACACTGTTTTCACTTCTATAAAGGTAATTAGTTAGCTACTCTACACAATATCATAATAGGTGTCAGCCTCCGTACTAGAAAGTGCAACTGTACGTTGCTTACGACTTTCCGCCCTACAATTGGTCCATTTCTAGTGTAAAATTCTAAGGGCTCTTGACTAAGTAGAAACAGACGATCTTTAAGATTAAGCACCGCTTGCCATGTTTGTCGATGATTGGCCATGACCATTCATTAAATACCGAACCTTGGAATGCACGTTAAGCCATTAGCCCCGCTTGTCATTTGTTGATCTTTCACAATCGCTACAGGGGAGGGGTAGTCAGTGGCCCAGACTTCTGAACCAGTCTTACCAAGGACTGTCGTGTTACAGTGATTGAGTTGTGGAGGTCAGGTAGGCAGTCACTTCATAAAAAATAGGCTGTCCGGTTAGACTGGAAGCTGACCCCAACATACATTAGAAAACACTAGGTAGATGATGATTGTAGATCTATAGAAACCACTCATATAATAAATCTTATCTCTACCTCCAGCGCTACAATACCACGAGTATCCAAGCCCTGACAACCCAGTTCCACTGATTACAATACATCAATGTACAACACAGCCCGAAAGCGCACTGACGCACGATTGGCACACATAAGCAGAGATGTAACGCAAACGTTTTATTGTATCGCTGCTCGATCGGAATATCTCGACGCGTATAAATAGTTTCATTTGATGTCCATTAACAGGATAGTAGGTAATCTTGGAGCTGATGTGTTCCGACAGACTAGCAGGCAAGGTTAATGAATGACAGCTGAAATGGATTTAGAGTTTTCCATGCCTATCTTTTCTTTTTCTTTGTATTTAGAAGAGCGAGACAAAGTAACGTCCTATTAGAGACAGCGATGAAGGAAAAGTTTAAATTGCATTCAATTAACATATAATTTGACGTAAGCTATCGAAAAGCTATGTCAATCCTGTCAAAACTCGTTGCAGAAACACGAAACGCTTTGAAATCGATTGTCACTTTTTTATACATTTTATTGACTACAATCCTATATTAGGTACTTTAGGGGCTAATAACTGGATCTAAAGTCTATCATCCCCTGGAGGGACGGGAGGATTCTTCGACCAGTTTGGGTGTTAACGCGCAAACCCACTGCAGCGCACGCTGTGCACGGCCACGCATGGCGGTGCATGGCGTTGACAGCGTCGAGCTATGTGAGCGCCTTATTCAAGCAAGCCACGCATGTACTAATCACGTCCATTGATGCATAGCGTGTTCATGGTTTGCAGTGGACACAACCACATACATTTTCTTGCAAAACGAAGCTTAACACACGTTCGTAGCCTATCCGTGCGCCGCGGTGGCTATGCGTCTTTATGTCTGGTTGACTACTGCTCAACAGTGTTGTCGGGTTTTCCTAAACAGGGAGGAAAGGACACTGACGCACAGACGTTTGACGACCCCCCCCCCCCCCTATAGTTAGTATAGTTAAGTTAAAAGACTATCCAAAGATTTAAGAATCGCGGATAACTTTAATAGCGCGATTCTGAATTCATGTTAGATCTTTATTTGTGTTATAGATGGCGCTGTAGTACTTTTTGTACTATGTTGCTGTATTACTTTTTGTAGTGCCGCTACATTACCACGATGAAATAGACCGCTTTTCCATTAACAACCAATACTCTATGTAGGTACAAAGTATTCTTCCGACAAGAAAATACTACCCAAAGAATTTGACTACGACGCTACGTATGTAAAAAAGTTTGGGGTAGTAACCAACCCCCTAAAGTCGTTACCCTTACTCACAACATACGACACCAAAAGGATGACACGGGATGGGACAGCCTATTTTGATCCGTAACCCAGAACGCACATACATACACATTATTATATTGTAAACTGTATACCAAAATGGTGAGATAAATTTCATCACACCAACAGAACAATATATTCCTGAAATAGACTGAAAATAATCTTGACAATGTCTTTGTAGAGTGCAAAATTTTATTCTCCTTGTGCATCATCTATATAGAGAGATATGTGAAATCTTCAGGCATTCATACATTTTTGAGGCATTTTTCTTGTGATAGACCTTCTTAGAGAAAGTACTGCAATACGTTCCTATTGGTTTATTTATTTATTTAGGATCTCCAACAAAGGATGTACACAAACCCAAGAAATAAATAATCAACGACAAAAGTATCACGTAAGTTTACTCCTTCATTTAAAGGAGACCGACAGACAGCATGCATAATAGAATGTATAACTAATCTAACAAAGTTGTAGTAGCATTTAAAAAATAAAAATAAAAATCAAAACACATTTGTCCTAGGGCAATTGCAATATGTGAGTAAACTATGACCCCGCCATCCCCTTCGTGTTAGGTTACTTTAACCCCTGTAAACAGAAATAGGTAGAGCTTGGTCCACGACCATAGTCTCACACTTTTTGCAAGTTGGTTGTACGTTTACTTTACAGTTTACAGCATAGGGCGACGCTAAATGAACCAATGGATGGGTCATCAATGACCAAGCTATAGTTAGTATAAATGGTTGTATTCATTATTTTGGCTTATTCCCAGGAGCTCCATATCCATTGTTCTCCAAACAATTTCTCTACATACATTGATTCCCAACAGCTCCATAATTTTATTATTTAAATAATAAAATACTATTTTTTTTTTAATTTGGAGCCGCCGGGAATAAAATTATGGAGCGCCTGGGAAGAAGCCATTATTTTGTGTACCTCGGTGTCTTTTTTTAAACATTCTCGCTTCTGTTTGCTAAATTCAGAGTATGTGAGCTCTTGATATACATCACATTGACTCATCATTTGAGGTATTACAGCCGCGGGTGGGGCTTAGTCTGTTCGAGTATATTTTTCCACTGTTTTCTATTTCGTCATTGCATTGTTTACCAGCCTTTTATTCCTTTGAAATATTTACTAATCTGTTTTAGCTGTAATGCTGGCATTTACTTATTGCACGAAAGTTTACCATCTCCCTCTTAAAATTCGCTAGTTCATTAGAGAAAATTGATGCCACTCTCTACAACATTAAACATCTTGTTTATTAAATATTCGAGATCATAAATGTATCTGGTGATTATTTGCGCCTGGTAAATATAAACAAACCACTTGAAGTTTGAATCAATCAGCCAGACCCGGTTATGTATGACTCAGTTTTATCATTCACCCGCTATTAGGGCTGCCCCTAACATTAAATAGTTATTCCGGTTGGATTCCGATGGATTTAGGCCTGTTTTTGAGTACCAAACAATGTATTGTTGGTGTGGAGTGGAAGCTATATAAATTATTGTTTCCTAATTCGGAATAGCTTTGATATTATTGTTACTGCTTTAATCTCGAATACAGCGCTTCAAAAAGAGTACTTATTTTTTCATTTTAAATAAACACTTGGGTATGAAACATGTTGCCGCTTGGGTAGTCTTAAAAGACCTGAATTTTCTCCAAAACTCAATCGCATAAAACTCGCTGAGGTCATGCTAGAACAAGTTAATTCCGACTCAACATCCATGAAACGCATTGTTACTGGTGACGAGTTTGACATGTAAACTAGACAACAAGCTTCGAAGTGGCGACTTCCAACTGAATCGAAACTGAAAAACCACGCCAAAGTCGATCAAAAGTAAAAGTCATATTGACCGTTTTCTTTGACTATCGCGGTGTTATGCACTCGGAATTCTTGCCGGAAGGTCAAACAGTAAATTAAGAATGTTATTTGAGCGATATGCGGCGTTTAAGAGAGCAAATTCGACGGAAAATGCCAGATTTGTGGAAAGAAAATTCTTGGATTTGCACCACGATAATGCGCTTTCGCCCAAGGCGATGGCCTTGGGCGAAAGCGCATTATCTGTAAACGAATGTTTGACCAAAAACTCAACAAATACCATCGAGCAACCACCATATTCACCAGATATGGCCCCAATCGACTTCTTTCTTTACCTAAGCTCAAATTACCACTTCGTGGCAAGACATAACGGAAAATTCGCGGCAACCACTGAACTCAATTCCGGAAAAAGCGTTTCAAAAATGTTTTGTTGATTGGATTATTCGTTGGCGTAAGTGTATCATTTCTGAAGGAGCATACTTTGAAGGCGATAAAATAACTTTGGATGAATAACTAATATGTTGTGTATTATTGATCATTTCCCGGTACTTTCTCGACGGAGTATTATATCATTTCCATAGTTGGATTAAGATCAGGTATTTTAAAGCTCTAATGCACCTACTCTAGCTCTTTACACAGCACAGCTGAGTCTTAGTCCTGTGTCAGCTGAAAATTCACATATTATTATGAATGACTAATTCGACATCGAATCTGGCAATCGCAACATAGCTCAACCCAACTTCCATCTGTTACCGTTCCAATAACCTTATTAAATTAAAACTACTCGATCTACAGGCCCGCTGTACTCGACTAGCCCTGTGGTAAGCACTGTCCTGGCAGCGGGCCAGTGGTAGCCCGAGTGTGCAATGCGACTTGTCGGCGACACTGCACACCTGACTTGCTACTGAATACCACCATTACTCATGTTCACCTAGTACTTCAGTTCAGTTTTGTACAAATGAATAAGTATAGAAAAGAAGAGAGGGCTTTGTGCCTTTTAAAATTGGATTGAATGACGACGATGAATCTCCTGGCCGTCCAATTTCGATATCTCCTGAAATGTTTTACGGAATATAGATTATTGATCTCTGAGAGTAATATCTGTAAGGATGATTTTGTCAATTAAAGGGGATCCTAAACCATGTAATACCATTGGAGTCTTTTTCATCCACATTACACACCACATCCGCATTTTACATTTTATTTGCAAATCGTCTCTAAAAAACTGAAGGTATCCCAAGTACTATATCAAAATACAATGGTGGTTATAGGTTTAAAGATTTATCTAGTGCATGTAAATTTAACTAGTACAGCTATCTCTAACTTTTGCCTCGCGAGACGAAACTTACAACGTACCCATGTAAATACCTTACATACAAGTTTAAATACCCTTTATCCTTAGAGAAACGGTGAAACTTTTCGTTACACCGACCCCCACAAACTCCAAAGATTATCCAACACAGGTGTAAGGCACTAGAAGTATCTAGGGCGGACAGAAGCCGTGCCAGAGTAGCAGCGTTGAATCGCAGAGGTAGATATGTAAGGTGTCATTACTTCTTGTATTGCGCATAGAGAGACAACTATCTGAGAGTATTATCAACAAATAGACACAGACCTAATTTCCTTTGTTATTTTGTAGCAAAATACTTGTACAACACAGAGAATATTGCATGAGTACACTATAAAATAGGATGGAATTAAAATATCAACCAACAAACGTGGCAAACCACATCATGTCCCGAACTGCAGTGAAGGAATTAGCCGTAACCACTTAACCTTGAGCAGTACTATCGTAGTACTATCACAGAGTTTAACAAGATAGAAGACTATCTTATACTTGTTTTGTTTGAGGAGGTCATGGCTCAATAATATCAGCCGCTCGGATCAATCTTCAGGTTAAGCCGCCAAGGTTGGTCTGTGGATGGGTGACCATCCCTTATATAGCAAGTTTTCTCCGCACCTCGGAAAGCAAGTTAAGCCGTTGGTCCCAGCTGTGATTTGTAGATCTTTGACAGTCGTCATAGGAAGTCAGTGGTCAGTCTGACTAGTCTTAAAAACACACGTCTTTTCACTTACAACCGTTAGCATCGTTTGGCAAAACAAAATGGCTGACATCAAAGGCATCGTTTTGACTGACAAATGGTGTAGTAATGTTGCCTTTGAAAATAATAAAAATAATGTCAGCCAATGGCTTAATAGCCAGTAGCCTCGACGAACATCTAAGGAGGCTCTCGCTTGGCAGCTGGATCAAGGGCTTGATTCAGAAAGCAGTACTTCTGGACACGGCGCGTATTGTCAGGAGGTTCCTCTCTCAACAGCCCTGACCACCGGTAGCTCGGACCCTGTTCCCAATGCTGGTGGGCTACTATTTTTTATATTTTTAAATGTTTTTTATATTGTTTTATATTTGAATATTTAAAAATATAATAGGTATGTATGTAAATAAATAAAGAAAATAATAAAAAACCCTAAAAACTGGAAACTTGAAAACAAAACCTTTTTAGGAAATACAAATATACCGAGAACCGGTTTTACAAATTTTGTTAATACCGGTTTTTCAATTTTATGTGAAACCGGTTTATATTCACTAAAGCCGAGCCGAAAGGCAGATGACGATGCCGTGTGGCAAACCGTACTATCCATCCAACGTTTAAAATTAGGCGTCCCACTGTCTGAGGGTTCACAGTTATTTTGGCGCACAGTTTCTAAACATTTTTCGCAGATTTATTTACTTCAAATAAACCGTTTGTCTTGCTCACTCCGATAGTAATAACTATGATTGATAATGTTCTGCGTTTTTTTTATGGACTCCGCGTCTAACGAGTAATGAAAGACTTGCGTAAACTAAACGTTGTTTGAGGCAGAGTTAAATTGTTTACCGTTATCAATAGTTAGTTAGTTGGAACAGGCAGCTTTGTTAAAACTTTGTTCGATTTAAATCAATTAAATGTTTGCGTACCGGTTTTGGAATGCAATTAAAGATGTGGGGAGGTATTTAGTGAAGTTTAAAACATAACATCACGCCTGTAATCCCCGAAGGGTTAGGCAGAGGTGTACCTAATAGTACACCCACATTTCGCCAGTTATGTTTAAGCCCCGTGTAATAGGGGGCGAGCGAGCCTATTGCCATCAACTGGTTACAAATCCAGACTCTGCCTCTTTGCCGGGAATCGAACCCAGGACCTCATACTCAGCTGCCGCGCTTGCGACCACTACACCAACTAGGCAGTCAGTGATTTTATCCCATCATTCATCATCCCAGTATAATCATTCGCCGATTATCAAAAATAACTGTTCGTTCACAGAAGAGTGCAATATCTACATGGTCATATTGTACTAGTTTGGAACATTCATGCTTCGCTGTCTTACATTTTATAATCAACTAGCTACCCGCCCCGGCTTCACACGGGTGCAATGTTATACAATAAACCTTCCTCATGAATCACTCTATCTATTGCTGAAAACTGCGTTCAAATTCATTGCGTAGTTTAAAAGCTATACGCGAACAGACGGCGGGAGCGACTCTGTTTAAACTATGTAAAAAAGATATTTCATAAAAGATTCAAGGACCTGATTAAACATATCGAAATTTATTTTTGTATGTAAATAACATCCAAAAATACATTTTGACATTATCAACAACACAAAATTACCTCGCCGAGCTGTTAACGAGGCCGATTGATCATTAAACGAATCCGATACTTTAGAGGCACTTCGCTCCGGATAATATCACAATTAATTACGAATGCTTTGAAATCCACCCTTTGCGCGAGGCTCGAGTGTTGATAAATTGATGGGCCATCGAGAGCCAATGAGTGGAGCCAATGGGCCATACTTCATTACAAAGTGGATGGCCATTCTGT
Organism: Lycophotia porphyrea; assembly: GCA_950005105.1. NCBI lineage: Eukaryota > Metazoa > Arthropoda > Insecta > Lepidoptera > Noctuidae > Lycophotia > Lycophotia porphyrea. The sequence goes on from OX465389.1 coordinate 1,507,780, forward strand.
TTTTATTTTTTTTCTCTTGATACCGCGAAAAGGACGGTCATTTGTTATAGGAGTAAATGCCCATGTATGGAAACAAACTTTTCGTGGGTCGACCCATTCTCGATGGTTGTGCTCTAAGTATATACATCTAGATAATTTTATTGCAATAAGGAATGTAATTATCATTGAAATAAAACTTAGTCGTAAACGACCCAAATAAGAAAAGGTTATTGGTAACATAATATTTTTTTTTTTATGTCCCAGTGCTGGGCAAAGGCTTCCCCCTCATATCCTTCTAGGTACTCTTCTCCTGCGCCACCTCGAACCAGCCTTCGTGATGCGCGTCCAGATCATCTGGCCACCTCTTTCTAGGCCGGCCGGCGGCCTCGGCGGCACCGTCATTAAATATTAGAATCCAATCCAATAATGCAGCTGCATACTTCGTCTTGCTTACCTGTTGGTAATCGCTAACTGACATAATTACACCCTCTGAGAACATGCTTTTAAATTAATCCTATAAGATCTTTAACGAAGTTGGAACCCGGAATCTCACGCTGTGGCTATGTTTTTAAACAAAATAATAAACTATCGTGTTACTACTGTATACTCGTGAAAGTCCCTTTTTTAAGCATTTCTGCATGTAGTACAGCCGTTAAAAACAATACGCTTTGGGTGGCTGCCAACTAGGCCATTAGACTAGGGTGTTAGGAACAGGGGAAGCCTGAGCCAAAGTAGGGAATGGCGTGGTTGTGGGGGAACTGTTTGCTTATCCATAGGAAAAGAAAGGAAAAAAACTATTTATTTGGCACGCTCACAGAAATTTATCAAAAGAAAAAAATACAATTACAACACAACAAATTCTATCAGAGATCAAAACGCTCTCAAAATATCCGAAATAGTACAAAATGTGCAGAATATGCCGAAATACTTCACCAGGCTGCGGAGATCTGGTTATTTAGAAAACCCATGAAAAACGCCTATATTGATCTTACAACTCTATCCGAGGTCCCCAGCTAGTAAAATCACGTCACTCACACGAACTGTCGAGAGCCAAACAAAACGCAGGCAGGAACTCACGTTTTGGAAATAAAAACTAATAGGCGCCGCCAATCTCATACGACACCGCTCGTCTGCGCGGTCGGGCAACCATTCAATGCGATGTAAGATGCGCTTCACCGCCCATGGGCAGTCGCTGATAACCAAGTATCGTGTTATAACCCTCATAAACCACATCAACTAGCAATTTCCCTCAATTGATATTTCACAATGGACTTAAAATTAAATAGCGTTTCTCGCCAATCCTGATCTACGATAGGCGAAAGACCTTCAAGTGCATTCCGCTTCAACTGCACAATAGCCTTTCCGTCTAGACGGATATTAGATACTCCTCCCCCCTCTCTCCTGGATAGCCCCTGGGACTCGCAACAGGCTTCAAACTAAGTCTTTGAGGGGTGGCAGCTTGCCAAGGGCTGTTGCCAATAAGATAAATCTGTTTATGACAGCTGCTGGGGACAGAACGTTTAATGGAAGCGCTTATTTTATTTGTCTGGTTCCGTGTGGGTACTAAAAGTGCTTTATTCATCGCGGATAAAAACCCTTCGTTGTCCTTGATGGTTACAAAATATAGACTGAATTTTCATAAAGCAAACTTCATCATCTTCTTACTAGCCCTTTCCCAACCATTTTGACTTCAGTCTAACTAAAGAGATCTGCTTTTAGCGTAAATGGCGGCAGAGGAATACCTGTATTTTACATGAAGCGACTGCCTTCTGCTTGGAATAGGCCTATGTGAACCTGTGCACTGCAATATGCAGAGTTGATTGATTGATTGCCTACATATCTCCAACAAGCCAGTTACTGCGAGTGTGATACCCTTAAATACATTGAAACAAAAGAAAAACTGTAACACACCTGGCAAACGAAACCAGGTACACACCTAGAACAGACGGTTGAATATTACACCGTAAGTAGCCAGATCTTGGCAAACCCGCAGTTCTACCACGTTCCTATATTATCTGTAACAAAGAGACTTACAGTCTTTTACACAGACCTTTGTTTTACCTACTCCTGGCAATCTCCCGAGCAAGTATCTTCGAAGGAAAATAAAGAAGTTCCGCAAGTTTTAAAGTGGTATTTACATAGGTCGAGTTTAATTCCGCGCGCCGAGCAACTTGCCTGAACTTGCCCCACTGCGCGGCAAAGGCGATGAGACTCATTTGCGTCGCGAGAGAAAATTGCTTGCTTTGTGGTTAAAGGTAGGATAAGTTTGCTTTTAGGCGGACGTCAGCCAACACTTACGTGTCATGTTATATTTTTCAGGGTACGAAGAAAATATTTAATTAGTAACAGTAACAATTTTTTTGCTTGCTGTGTCCATATTATACGTGGAAATAGACTCTTTGCGAAGCCATCAATCAAGCATTCTGTAAAGTGTACATCATACTAAGTAACTGTACCCAAAAATATTGCTGGAAAACATATATTTTTTATCACTTTTTACGATAGGACTCAATGTAACGCACTTAATATATTGTGCTGGTGTATGCGTTGAATAGTTCAGGGGTCATGGGAGTATTTAAAGTAAAGTTATATACATAACATTAAAACTTGTAGTTAAAAAAAAGCTTGTGAAAAAACTGCAACATTGACTTCCAATAATAAATCCGTAACTATAGGTATGGCCCAGAACCAAAACAAATATCGCAATGACGGGGAGAACGCTTGAAGTGCTTTTCGGCGTCGCTAAGGGTCTTTATAGACCCAATATTTTCCAAAATTAAAATATAGTTACGAATACGTTAACAACAATAGTTTAGATTTTTGCAGTTGCTACCCCAAATAGTTTTGGCGCTAGAACAATGTCTTTTATAACCCGTCGACTAAAAACTATACATTTCCTTCATTTGGTATATACACAATAACTCTATCAAAGTTCTGCATGCATCATCATTGTTAGAACTTAGATAACGAACATCGAATTGTGTAGTAGAACTAACAAGTTCCTTTGATGCTTTGCAACGCCAGGACTCGGTACAGCCGCGCGGCAAAATAGGTAGCAGTAGCGAAGGGTGATATTTTAAGAGAGATAAGCCGGAGAATAACAGATACTTACCTATAGATAGGTAATAGTGTAGATATAGGTTCGGACTTGGCTTGAATTGTGCCATGCTCAATTCTGATTCCGCTAAAGTAGATACCGAACGGAGTTTGTCGATCGGCAAAAGCCGAATGACAGCCGAATATAAAGAGTGTAAAAAGACTCTTAACAAAGCCGAAGGCACCTGTTCTCCCCATCATTGCGATATTTTTTTTGTTCTAGTCCATGCCTGGGATCCTTCTAGTTACGGAGATATTGGGGGTCATGTATTTTACTTAAGACACCTTCACGACCCCCGTACTATTCAATTCATCTATCAGAACAATGTTTTGAAAGCGTTACATTGAGTTCTACCGTAAAACATGATTTTTCACCCCAAAAAAAGACGTTTCCCAGCAATATTTTTTGCATAAAGTTATTTAGTTCGATGTACATAATGCTTGGTTGACGGCTTCGTGATGAGTCCGTTTACACCCTGTATTCAATCAGGTCAACGTTGATGTTCAACAAATAATAAATAATGCCGTATCGAATGTACCGTCCCGTACGTGTGTTCTCCAGATAGATCAACATGCAGTGTGCACCCTTTTGCCAGGTCAACCAAGTAAACTTGCTACTAATTCCGTTGCAAAGTCCTGCATTGATACAGCAGTATCCTTTGAAGCGTAGGCTATTGAAAAGCAACTCACAAGATAACTGACGAGCTATTGTTAGAGAACAGCATTCAAAGAGACTTTAGTTCTCTTCGTTTATTTGCCAATTAGGGAACGGTGTTGCAATGGTTGCTTTGATTTCTCGAAATGGTTGCATTCATTGCGATTTGATCATTAGAGATTTGAGTGGATGGGTAATAATAATGTAGGTTAGCTGGTATTCCTTTGTAAGTGCTTAGCTTGTTCAATTTAGGTAGATTTCCGAATGTATTGTATAGGTCTGCTGAGCATGAGGTCCTGGGTTCGATGTCCAGGCTATTGGACTTTTTGATATGAGGAATTTCCCAGTAGCAGCATAGAACTTGAACATGAACGGGGAAATATAAGTGTGCTATAAGTACAGTTCTGCCTGACAATTTTAGGCTCCATTAGATTTTTTTTAAATCATCATCTGCCTAGCCTTTTCCCAACTATGTTGGTGTCGGCTTCCAGTCTAACTGGATGCATCTGAGTACCAGTATTTTACATGGAACGACTGCCTATCTGACCTCCACAACCCAGTTATTACTGGGTAATACAATACCCCTTGGTAAGACTGGTTGTCAGACTTTTTGGGCCACTGACTCTGTAACGACTGTTAAAGATCTACAAATGACAGCCGGGACCAACGACTTAACGTGCTTACCGAGGCACGGAGAAAACTCGGTATGTAATGGGTGGTCACCCATCCACAGACCAACCTAGGCAAGCATGGCTTAACCTAAAGATCGACCCGAGCGGCTGTTATTACTTAGCCACGAGCTCCTCTAGATTTTTTTTAAATATTAACAAAAAAAGTTTAGTAAAAAAGGCGTCTATTTGTAAAAGGAAACTCAAAAGTTTCACGTCATAAATGAATTTGTACCTGAAGGAACTTGAAGAAAGTACGTGACCTAAATATCGACATGAAAGAATCCCGGGAGGCTTAAACGTGTACCTTACCTTTTGGTTGCGCTATTTATTTTGTTACACAAGAAAGATTTTTGTCGGTTGCATCATCATCAGCCACTCTCGACTCTCAGTCACTCAACAGCCTTATCTATCCTTAGCTTAAGATGCTATTCCGGAGGTGATTGCGACCACAAAAGTGGTGGTGAAGCCGTATCATCACCACTGCATACATTTATCAAAGAGGTCTGTCGCTGCAATGGTATGCTTTGCCGTTGCGGTCTACACTTGCTTTAGAAATTATATCTTTAAATTAGCTATACAAAGGCCCTTTAACAAATTTATTTACCGCATTAGTGAGGTTCTTCAGAAAGGCAGGTGCGTAGCGTAGTACAAGCCATCGCTGGCGTGAGTGTATGACCACATGTATGAACGTGGACGAGGTGCAAGTAAGTGGCGTTCTGTTCCCATGGAAAAAGGCCCGGGTTTATGTATAGACAATTTTTTTTTAGGATGGGAAATCATCGAATGAATTCTCCCGCTCTGGGCAGAGCGGAAGGGAGTGTCAGACTTGCACTGACTAAAACCCATCCATGTTCCTTCCTTGCCCTTTGTGTTCCAGGGCCGCGGTATCTCTTTCGAACAGCCCCATAGCCCCGGATGTATACACAATATGATTTTAAAAACATAATTATTTCAATTTTACTGCTATCCGTACTAAAGGAGATTCGCAAAACAAATGACAGCCGAGTTTAGCAACCGTAACAATTCATTTGCAGTTCTAATTTACGCAGTAGTGGATATGATTAATAGCCCTGTAGTGGTTGGCAGGGATCCAGTTCTGCTGGTAAAACAAAGGGTCAGGAATTGATGCCTCTAGCCTGTGAATCACTTAGGTTCTTGTCGTTTAGAGCCAATGGTTTTAGTTGAATTTAATTTTTTTAGACAATATGGCACTGTTGCTGGTAATTTTCACTGGAGAATTAAAACAATGGCTTCTTTAATTCTGTTTCTTTCAAATAGCGTGGATCTAATTAATATACAATGGTCTTTAATCAAGTCATTTAATGGAGAGGGAGAGGAAGGCCAAAGAAAATATAGAAGTATTGTGTGAGGAATGATATGAAAGAGAAAGGAGTTAGACAGACCCCAAATAGAATGGCACAAGGGCAGGAATATGATGATGGTTTTTAATTAAGTCATTTTTATTCAAAGACGGCTGACAATCAGCACTTTTGGAATGTCTGACTGTTTCCCAAATTCCCACCCTAATATGTTTATCTAAACTCCAAATATTCCTTTTTTCTATTTCATCCTTTATAATAAAACCGTAACTAAATTAATAAAGTGTTATTATAAATCATAAAAACTAAGCCCTTTACATCGTTGTGTTTATTCAAACATTTCTGCCAACATGATGACATTCAGGCGCTTTCAGGCTTTCAACCGTGTCTCGTTCAAGGCTTCGTATTCACTGGGATATTTCAGTGTGACGTACTCGGGACGGCTCAAAACGTATCTTTGTGCGCGATGTGCTAATTGTACGAGTTTCTATGAATTTGTGTGACGTCAGCAGCGCTTGGCGGTATGACTAGCTCATGTTTTGTTCAGAACGAGATTGTATGCAGAAAATAACATAACATAACATCACGCCTGTAATCCCCGAAGGATTAGGCAGAAGTGTACCTAACAGTACACCCACATTTCGCCAGTTATGTTTTTAAGTCACATGTACTATTACATCGGGGCGAGCCTATTGGCATCAACCGGGCACAAATCCAGACTCCGTAGCTGCTATTGAGAAATTCCTGATGGTAAAACCCAATAGCACTTTGCCTGACCCGGGAATCGAACCCAGGACCTCATGCTCAGTAGTCGCGCTTGCTACCACTAGACCAACAAGGCAGTCAAGCGTGATTTTATGTAGAAAATGTTAAGTAATAAATAGAAATGTCGGAACAAACTACTGAATTTACTGGTTTGTTCCCATTAGTCCTACGATTTCAGGTGATACAAAATCGTAGAACTAGTAGGGCCGGAAATTCCCATTTGTTCTACCGATCCCATTACGCAACTCTAAAACTAATGGGGTTTTTGTTCTCGTTATTATACGTTTTGGCGTAGGTCATTCGCACTGTGCAAAACTCGCACCAATGCGAATTTACCTCACTTTGGTTTTGCTAGTTGCAAACTGCTATTGGCACGAATAGCCTCCGGTTACTTTGCGAGTTTACACTCGAAGAGTACGTAGTAGGAAATTGGCAAGGATAAGTAGGAGATGAGAAACAAGGACAGTATAGCCTTACAAACTACCAAGAGGCCTGTAACAATGTAAGCGAGAAAACTTCATTAACATTCAACATAATGAAACTAATATCTAGCAAAAGTTTAATAAAGTTCAGTAACTGGCCACCTTGCTTAGGTAAATCGTAGCTTTCATTTTGATTAACTAATAAAACAAACTATATTAAATTTTGTAGCTGTCTCAGCCTGTAAATTATATTTTCCCTTGATATCGTTAATGTATATTTGGACATGCTTAAAATTTTCCCTTCCACAAAGACCCGCAAATTGAGGACGACTCCGTGAATAATTGAACAGGGGACCATCATTTGTGACCCTCTCTCAATGTCCTACAAACATACTTTTGTACAGCCAGCGGCCCGGCGACAACATCAACTTATTTAATATTTTAACAAAATTTTCGAATACATTAGCGTTGTTCTCCTGGTATGATTCTGAAGTTTACGACGTGACACGCTTGTTGAGACTAATGAAAACGATTTGATTATGTGCGTCACTATTCTGTGTCTTATCTTTGTCTTATAATTAAACTGTTGCTTCTGTAACTGTGTGTATAGGAACGGACTTGATGTTAAACTTAAGTAGTGCATTGTATTCATACGGCAGGCGCTAGTCTAAGTTGTGTTTGTACATTTAATAGTTTCTCTCGTCAGCCGCTGCCGCGTCAATTGCGTAGTTGTGAAGCACACGTCAAGTTCCTTCCTGCACGTTAGCGCACGGCACGGGCACGGGTGCAGGCGTGCGGCCCGCGCCTGGCCCCCCCCGCGCCGCACGCGCCAGCTCACGCCACTCACCCGTGCCCGTGCTTGCAGGATGCACGCGGTGGGCCTGCACTCGGCGCTCGCCATCCGGCGCGAGCGCAAGCGCCGCGCGGAGCAGCAGCGCGCTCGCGAGCGCCGCTACTCGCTGCAGTCCTCAGAGTCGGGAGTCACCTCCCCGCACTGCTCCACCGGCAGCTTGGAGAGGCGCCGCTTCCGAAAGCCGCACCCCACCGAGAATGAGGTCGTGTCGACGGTCGGTATGCTCCACCTAGGGGTGGTGTTCCTCGTGCTGGGCCTGTTCCTACTGGGGTCCGGCTTCCTCCCGGACAACGTGACGTCCTGGAGCACGGTGGGCTCCGTCAGCTGGTTCAACGAGCTGGTTTGCTCGGGGATGTTTGCGGTGGGGGTTGGGGTGTTTCTGATCATTTTGCACAAATACTTGATGAAGAGCGAGGAGGACGCGCTGGAGGACTACGTACAGAGACAGCTGACCCGGTCGCGCTCGGGACACCGGCTGGAGCGCGACGCAGAAACGGGCGGCATGCGCACGAAGAACGCGCGGCGAGCGCGCGCGTGCGAGGCGGAGGCCGAGGTGGTGACGGAGACGTACAGCGAGCCGGCCACCGAGCGTGCACACGGCTTCGTGAACGCGCTGGCGCTGAACGGCGACGTGCTACGCGAGCTGCCGCTAGAGCAGATCGTAGAGGAGGAGGTGTCCGTGACGTCGGAGAGCGGCGCGCGGCTCGGCAAGTTCAACAAGGACACGTACTCCTCGCCCTCCGTGGCGCCGTCGCTGAGCCCCGGCTCGCCCTCCGACACGCGCGAGCTGCTCGCCGACGGCCGTTACATGATCATGTCGCGCATGTGAGCCACCTAAGTCGACAATTCGCTGATTCCGAGCGCTTTCACCTAATGAGATTATTTTATTTTTTCTGTAGCCAAATTCTATGCCCCAAACGTTGCACATACTGCAGTGTGGCTGTTCGTGTGGTGAAACTTTGCAAAAAGTAATATAGCAAAGAGAGCACATCCCCAAACCTCATCTCTGCCTCGTCGTAATGGCGCCAGGCAAGTGCATATATACGTACCTACCTTTTGTATAAAGATAGTTCACTTTATGTGACACGCTCTGGTTCTCCAGCGGTGCAGGAACTGTTACATTTAGTGCTCATTTCCGCTACTTCCGTTCTTAAATCTCAAATATGCTCGGAATCAGAGAATTGTCGAAAATTTCATCCTTCGCCTCTTACATTATGGATCGCGGCAAAGTGAAATGAACTCCATGTCTCTTGTGATTGAGATCGTATTTCTACTACCGCTACTTCCGTTAACAAGGTTGCTATATAACTGTCCTGCTATTTGGTTACAGCTTGGATGCTTCGACTTTTCAATGGATATTTGATTTGTGTTCGGGGAACGCTTCTCTACTTTATATTTTAACAGACGGACCAACTCTTTGGTAGACTTAGCAGTAAGTTGTATTGTGAACTCGTTTACAACTGCAGTAGTTATAGTGAACTGCGGTCGGTGCTGAGATCAATGGCTTTGATCGCGTGACGCGGAACTTTTCTATTATTTCAACTTTTTGTTGTGAAACAAAGAATAACAACCGTTTGCCTGCCTGACGGCCGACTTAGGATGTTTATTTGTGAAAGCCGAAAATACGCAGTTTAAATAAAACGAAGCATCTATACTACGTGATAGACAAACATATTATCTTTCAACCTCAATCAGGACAAATAAACAATAGAAGCCATTTCTTCGTTCCTCCTTTGATTCACATAGAAACTGCAGTTGTGAACGACGAGTATATTTAATTAAATTAACATTGGAATTCCGCATGTATTGGCTTGAGACTGATTGTTATATACTGTTCTTATATACCTGACGATTTTATATCATACTGTATGTTTGTTTGTCTTCTATGTAACTCTATTAATAATTAGTTAACTGTTTAGATACACGGGAGAGACTGAACTGTCAGATTAACGTCAATTTTTGACTCCATTACATTTGAATAAATTTTGTCGTTCAAATCGATCGTAGAATCTCCAGAATTGAATAGAGATACCTATTATGACAGCAAATAGAATCAAAATGTAATTAGACTGAAATTCAAATCACATACGTACCTGAAGTATAATTTTAAAAGAGATCATGGAATTGCAACAAATTGCACTATAGATAAATAACTCGTCACTCCGTGCATTCCTCCTCTAAAGTAGTTTAAATCCTAGATAGTGTAGATAGAAACCTAGACGAATATGAATGTTCCCTCTGCCAAGTGTATCTAAATAGTGCCTAAAATATATTATTATCTAAATTATTTATATGTATAAGTAAATACCAAATATCATAAAGCACTCACTGTGCACTTTGTTTCTTTTTAACAGATCTGTGCCAAAAGTTTAATGGCAATGCTAGTTCATCTTTGTTCGAAATAGTGGAAGATCTTAATATATTGCCAATAATATAGTCTTAAAATTGACTGAATGTTTCATCTGTTACTCTTTTCGAAAGATTTGAAAGATATAAAGAAGCTTGCATTTAATTCCTATTCAGATACAGACGGATTCGGTCAATTTTAAGATGCATATTTTTCACTTAGATTATTACTTTTGTCCCACCGTGCTATGTGTTAAGTGTATCTTTGTTGTCGTTAGGTTTATTTTATTTGGGGCTGTGAAATATTTCCATTATAATCGAGATGTCAAATTATATAAATATGTACACATTATTAAACATTGATATTAATATTAAGCTTACACACACGAGCTTAGCTTCACAATGCTCAAACTTTAAATTATTAGGTTTACACCCCTTTCCATTACTTCTCTCCTAGTACTTTTCTCTTTTACTCTTCCCTTATTATTAGCCGAATTTGATGTTCTTTGACAAAATGTCTCTAATTGTAATGAATTAAAGGGTAAATCAAAAAACAATTTTAAAACTTTTAGACAAAATTTGACAAAAGTTGGCAAAGAACAGCAATTTCGCAAATTATTTCGTACCTACTAGCGGGTATCTAATATCTGTCTCTAACTGTAAGTGCTGTCTATAAAACATTGCCTTATTAAATAAATATTTCACGAATATTAATATTGTGTATTTGTAATGGCACAATTTTCGGTAATTTTTGATAAGTAGGTAGTAAGGTTCATTAGGAGAATGCTGAGCTACCCAGAGATGAGGGAACATCTGTCGTCGTAACGAGAGCCTACAACGTAGTGCCTGGAGACTTATAACAAGACACAGTGCAATATTATGTATACGAACTTACAAACTAGCGTCTGTAGTATCCATTTGCACAACAATCTTTTGAAAGTTTATTATAAAGCACAAAGGTAGAGTAATATATTTAAGTATTGTAACTACAAAGTAATTATAGAAATTGTATAATCAAATAAACAAAAGAGAAAAGACATGTCTTCTATTCTATTTTGTTACGACGACAGTCTGAAAGTGAAAAAGGGGGCAAGTATAAAATTGTCGGTTTTACAAATTATTTCCTTTCCAAGTATAAATTGGAATCAAGTAGTAAAATGAGAATGTCCAATGACGTGTAAAGTGCTTAACAGCTCAAGTATTCTCCTTATGGACATTAAATATAATTGTGTATTTTTATTCTGTCGCCTATATGTCTAGAAAATGCTAGCTTCGTGTTGTACCTAATATATTAGGGAGATTAAAATGAATTGAAATTGTCTACTTGTGCACGTTTTACTTTAACATTTTGTCGTAAGAGATATTGGTGACAGTATTATTTTGTAAAAAAATATAAAAATGTTTTAAAGTAAATTTATATTAGAAGAATTTAAGGTTTGGTAATGCATTGTTATTCGCAAAAACATTTTTATCCATATATTAATATTGGTCCAGAGAATATAAATATAGCAATTTCTTTATCTTATTGTGTTTAATAATAGAATCTAAAGCACACTACATTATATGGGCTTTTCATTTGCCGCATAATGCAAGGCTCATTATATTTACTACATTCCACCATACTTAAATAATGTCAAGCAGTAACAATGCATTGCTAAGCACATTATTTAATAACGTTTAATAATAATTAATTACTTTATTGTACATTACATTCTGATGCACATAATAATAGCGCAAAATATAGTGTTTGCACACGTTAATTATGAAATTTCTTGTGCCTATACTTTTATATTTAAGTAATTTTGATAGGATAATCCAATTGGAATATTTGGCTGTAAGTGTCACGTTGTACATACCATCCGATCATCCTCGTTGTCCTGTAACGTAACAATGCCTTGATGACGAAGATTCAGTCGAACAGGTCCGGATAATTGCGGAGGCGTCTCCGGTCAAGGGCAACGTCAATGTCCGGTTTCCTTAGCCGGTCAGCAATATGTCCGTACAAGTTCGACTGATCCTTTACAAGATAAACGACTTCAATACATAAACAAATAATGCGCAACAGCGCTTTGTTAGCTAGAAACATTATAAAAACAAAATATAAATAATATCTACATTCCTAATTGTGATTTGTACCTAAATCTATAGTTGTTAATTTTGTGTAGTTGTTCGTTTCGTTGTCAAAATGTTTTGGTGTCGTGTTAAAGCTCAAAACGTGTTAGTTGTGATTTTTTTATGCCATTTCGGTGTCGTGGAGAGATTTTTATGAACGCTTTTGCGCATTTTTAAATAAAACTATACACTCGTAATGCACTCATTGTATTTAATCGATTTGAATAGTCATGCGTTTTGTTTACAAATAACAGTGCCATACAATTAGGATTTTTGAATCACCCACATACCTAATTCAAGCAATAAGTCATGTACTTAATTAAATATTTTTAAACGTTTTGGACTTTTGGTATGATTAACTTTTGAAAGGAAATTCTATCATACATTCGTTTGTAACTCTTTACCTTATCGTAGCCATTTTGAAATTCATATTTAAAGTCCATAGTTACACTGGTTGTTAATTTCGTCACAAAGTGATACTAACTATAAGAAATAATCTGAAATACAAAAAAAAAACACCAAAATATAAGAATATAAATACTAAATTGAGAATCGAATAGTATAGTCTTAACTTTATAATAAAGAATTCGAATTTGTCCTACTCGATACAAATTTTTAAACAAATTACGTAGTACTAAATCTTTTCTTTTCAATCTAGTCATCTAAATAAAGTATGAATTTAAAATTAAATAGTTTTCTGTAAATTAAACCAAATACTTTTGTATTAAACAGTTTAACTGTGGGGAAAGCGATTTTTATGACTATATCTCGTTTAATTTTATTAACGATAATTAACTTTTAAATGTAAGTTCTATAAATCGAGGAATTAAGGTATATTTACGGTAATTTTGGTCTTTATTATCTATTAACGTAGAAATTATAAAACCTCACATGGGTCGCTTTCCTCGCGGTCAGGCTATTTTATCTCGAGTCACAAATCATTCCACGTTAGGCAAATATAATTTATTTCACTCGATTTATTACACATTTATTATTAAATAAACTAATTATTACAAAAGAGCGAGTATTTTTATTACATTTTCCTCTTTCCTGAGCCTACCTAGCAGGTATTATACCGGGTGATAAGTAAATGAGTGCATTGCTTGAAATGGGTGATACTAGATCAGACTTAATTTACAACAATTTTGATCCATACATTTTATTTTGAGAAAACTGCCTCGAAACACAAGGGTTAGGGAAAATGAAGTTTACGGTGCTTAATTTCCAAATATAGAGGTACCTACTTTTTTGTCAAGAAGTTTTGGAAGAATTCATTTGTTTATGAGCTATCAGAAAAGTTTCAATTGAACATCCTGAACGGTGTAGATTTTTACAACCAGCAGCTTATGGGGTACGTTATTTTTTAATTTAAGTATTTTGATAGGATAAACAAAGAAAAAGAAGTTGCAACAATTTCAACTCTGATATCTTGGGATATCAGAGTTGAAATTGTTGCAAATTAGGTTTAATATCACTTCATCATCATTTCAGACGAAAGACGTCCACTGCTGGACATAGGCCTCCCCCAAGTGTCGCCACATTGACCGGTCCCGTGCGACTCGCATCCAGCGGTTCCCCGCAACCTTCACCAGGTCATCGGTCCACCTAGTGAGAGGCCTTGCATCTCAACGTCTTTCGGTTCGCGGTCGCCACTCCAGAACTTTATGGCCCCATCGGCCTTCCGTTCTGCGAGCAATGTGCCCTGCCCACTGCCACTTAAGTTTGGCAATTCTTATTATTAGTATCACTTATTTTAAGGAAAACGCCCAATTATCAAACACCCCTATATAAAAGCTGTTTATAACTGTAACGATACTAATATTTAGACAATCAAAAATACAAAAATACTACACGTAGGCAGAGGAGACACACCAATTAGTAATAACACAATTCAAACACTTATAACATACCACTACATTGTAAAGCCAATAAATGTAACCGTAACAAATAATTTTCTAATTGCTAGAACTTTGTTTTAGTTTCAAAACTATCTGAAAATCGATGTATAGAAGCTATTTTTGACAAGCTCAATTATACCGAACAGCGATGATTACAAACATTTTCGTTTATATTTCATATGAAATCAAATTATCTCAGTTTTATTGATTGTCGATGGCTAAGCAAACAGCACCTTTAAACAAGAAAGAAAAAGCACCTTCCTGCCACATACATGTCAATAACAATAAGGGTGCATATCGCTCACATGTTTTATGCGTACCCACCCAACCCTCTCGTAGCGGCGTAGCTCCGTAGCTCGTAGCCCCGTAGCTCGTAGACAATATCACATGTTTGTTATGTTGCCCTGGTTGAACGGTCCAATCTGAAAAGTTCGTTGTTCAAGTTGAAAGGTCATTCATTGGATTGGGGGATAGCCAATGCTATTATTTGTTTGTTATATAGGAAGATATATGTATATAAAGGTAGATTTCGACTGTGGAATAATAAGCTACTTTGTTGACAGGAAGCAAAGGTTCATTGTTCTATTATGTAGTTCGAGACTGAAGAACTTTGAACTAACGTCACATCATTAGTTTTCGATTTACAATGTCTTTTCTGGGAACGTCGTTTGTAAGGCTAACGCGGCCTATTCAACCTTTCTGCTAGCCTAATACTATGTCATGCAAATATTGGAACGTGAAACCAGCTGCCTAGGTTACTTTCTAACGTTTCAAGTTAAAGAAATAGTGGTATTTTAAACATTATCATGTGTGTCTAGCTTATCGAAAGTTGCAGCTGGATATCAATATATTACATGGAGCGGCTGCCTATCTGACCTCCATAACCCAGCTATTAGGTAAGACGATGTCCTTTGGGAAGACTGTCAGACTTCCGGAGTTTTTACTACTCATAACTACTAGCAAAGATCTACTTTTATGCCCTACGTAAAATAGATGGATAAAAATGTGAAAGCCTCCACAAACCTGCTTATTTATTTAATAATATCTTTTGCCCACGGCTTCGCCCGCATGGTATACAAAAACTTGACAAATTATATACTAAAACCTTCCTCGAAAACCACTCTATCCATTGGTAAAAACTGCATGAAAATCGATGCAGTAGTTTTTGAGTTTATCGCGAACAGACAGACAGACGCGGCGGAGGACTTTATTTTATACTATGAGTAACAGGGGGCACTTAAATCCACAGAAAGTGAAATTAATTCCATTCCCAAGAAATTACAATTCCATAACTGCCTCTGTAAAATCATATCTAATGTACCAACCCTTAAATATGATGATACGTGATACATAAAATGAAACATGATAGTAATAGTAATCAGTAAAAGGGGTGCAGGAAAGGGTCAAACGTCAATATCCTGTTCGCAACGTAGCTGTCACTCGTAAATTGGTCCACAAGGGTTACTCATGGCCATGGAGACCGTAACTATTGGGGAAATAACAGTCACTAGGTTTTATTTACAGTTTACTAGCTTTTGCCAGGAGTTCCACCGTCGCGGAGGTAAGAAATTACTGCACGTGAACGAATTCTGACCTAACATAACCTAACTTGGAGTGCCCTATAATTATCTTTATGTGATAAGACCTAGCCTGATACCCTTTCAATTATATTTATGAATCTGATTATTCCATGTGCGATTTAAGTTAGTTATTCTCGTACTAAAAATTTCGATTTCATGTTAAAAAAATGTAAAAAAAAATATCTACCGCGTAATTTAAATTGCCCTTTCGTGTTAGGCACTTCTCATATTGCCCGGGCATCTATACTATCTATCTATATATATAAAAATCAATGCCAATTTTCGTTGTAATTCTATAACTCAAGAACGGGCTCACCTATCCAAACCAAATGTTGAGGCTTTGTTCGGACTATTTAGTATATGGTATTTGGGTAGGTAGGGTAGGGTAGTCGAAATATTATTTAATTGCACTGAAAAATTTGTTTGGTGGAATGTGCTAATCTCAGGAACTGAAAAAATCTGTTAGTGTTGGATAGTCCATTTATTCAGAATATAACATCTTGTTACGACTCATGGAGCATCAATGAAAAAATTTGCAAAAACGGGGAAAATTGTATTTTTATAAGAATTTCACGCAGACGAAGGTCGCGTGCAACAGCTAGTTATGTACACAATTTACTTAATAATTATTACTTGGTCCGTAACATATACATATGGTTTGCGTTATAAAAGCTATACAAACGCAGTAGGCTTCACCTTCTTGAATCGGGAACCCCTTAGCGACAGTCCAAGGGCGTGTGATATGGCTGAAAGGTCAAGATAGTACCTAGAACTGGCTATATAGGCTTTCCACCGTAGAGTTACCTCTACGGTGGAAAGCCTATATAGCCAGTTCACATCAGAACCTAGTTTAGGTATCTTTAGTATATAGCATATTCATGAAGGAATTCATCAAAAATAAAGTAACTATAGTATGATAAACTTTTTGTATCTATGCTGCAGGAGGAGCTCGTGGCTAAATAATAACAGCCGCTCGGGACGATCTTTAGGTTAAACCGCACTTGCCTAGGTTGGTCTGTGGATGGGTGACCACCCATTACATAAAGAGTTTCCTCCTTGAGCTCGGAAAGTACTTTAAGCCGTTTGACATTCGTTAGGTAGTCAGTGGCCCAAAAAGTCTGACAAACAGTCTTACCAAGGGGTATCGTATTACCCAGTACTAATTGGGTTGTGGAGGTCAGATAGGCAGTCGCTCCATGTAAAATACTGGTATTCAGCTGCATTCGGTTAGACTGGAAGCTGACTTCAGCATAGTTGGGACAAGGCTAGGCAGATGATGATCTATGCTGCAGTTACAACTGACATAAAATCCGTTCCTTTCTTGAATCGATATCTACCAGCCGCTGTTAACAACATTTTTCACGGATTCCTACGAATATAGGTATATTAGCGAAAGGGCAATGATCGCTATAGCCAAGTTGTTTAGCGTCAACTATAGCAGGATTACCAGCCATTTTTATATGAATCAGAACAAACTTACCAACAACACAGAAAAAATCCTTGTTGTACCACAATTCTTTTCTTTCAAACTATCTTATCTCACAGCTAGGACAAAACCACTTATATCCCGAGTACAATTTCACTTTATTGTCCGGTTAAAACCCCTGAGAACAAAAGAGGAGTGCCGTGCAATCGTTCTGCGACCGTCGCTCGACACTGTTGTACATTAATCCCTTGCTGATACGGTGTGGCCACGAGCTCTCCACTCAAGCGAATCGCGTCTTGCGACAGCTACCGCGGAGAAATGGTACATGGAAGAAAATACTTAGGACTCTCTACATGGCACTGGGAAGCGACTTACCGGCGATACTGTGAGGACCGGTTATTAACCGGTTTAAAAGTTTACCGATTTCTCCTGTCAGGCTACAAACCTAATTTCGCATTTATTCTAAATTCTATTCGGCTGCAGAGAACCTCAAGCGGCGTAAATATCGAA
Organism: Lycophotia porphyrea; assembly: GCA_950005105.1. Taxonomy (NCBI): domain Eukaryota; kingdom Metazoa; phylum Arthropoda; class Insecta; order Lepidoptera; family Noctuidae; genus Lycophotia; species Lycophotia porphyrea. The sequence goes on from OX465389.1 coordinate 1,525,412, forward strand.
ACCTTTTTGGTAACTATATTAGGAAATTTCGAAACGCCTAGTTGACGCTTCCCGTGACCCAAGGGCTGGCTTTTACCTTGGCCAGAGGCTAAGTGTTGCCATACAACGTGGCAACGCCGCCAGTCTCTTGGGCACATTACCATCTGACAGCGTTGAGGAGGAGTTTTTCGATGCCCTTTTATAGTTTGTTGTTAGTTTATTTATTTTAGTTTAATAGTTTTTAATTATTAATGTATATAGTTATTTTATTGTAAAAATAAACGTGAATTTCTAAATTCTTCGATTATGACCAGTAACTTAGATAAAAAGTGACAAACGCGCGACATTGCGCTTGACACAAATTGTTTCGGCAAAGGTCGTGAAAATACGACGATCGCGGGAACGTTCCACGACCGTCTTTCGACATTAATCCTATGCTGTTATCCGGGGTAAGGGGACAATTTCGTCGAAAGCGTACAATTTCTTCGCTTCCAAAGTGTTGGGTGTATCGCCTCGCGTTACACCGAAAGTTTATTTATGTGGGGAACGAAATACGATATAAATTTCACGAAACACTCTTATCAGAAATGAGTCAGGGAAATGTACTTAAAATATAATGTGGGTAGGACGGTAGTCAGTATTTGATATACGTGGTCGTGTATTTGATATACTTAAAATAAAAATAAAAATTTTTAGTCAGTACAAGTCTGACACTCCCTTCCGCTCTGCCCAGAGTGGGCGAAGACATTTGATGATTTCCCATCGAAAAAAAAAGGGCTATAACTATGTACCAAGTTTCACGCGAAAGGAATAGGTAAGTACAAATGATCTGCCAGGGTACAAGGTTAGCAACCAGGTGAATGACAAGCAGTGAGCGGTTGTCCAACAGATGCATGCTCGGCGGACTATGATGATAATATGATTGCGATTTATAAACGTTACTAAAGCATGCACTACCGAATTTCTTCCGTGCCTCAGAAATCACAATAAGTTATTGGTCCTGGCTGTCATTTGTAAATATTAATTATTATTATTTGTAATTATTATATTTGTTTGCAGATCAGTAGCGAAAGTCTGACCACCAGTTAAACCAAAGGGTATCGTATTATCCAGTACTATCTGGGATGTGGAGGTCAGATAGGCGTTCCATGTAAAGTACTGGTATTTAGCTGCATCCGGTTACACTAGAAGGCGGCCCCGAAAGGCTAGGCAAGACCATGGACTAAGCATGTACTTTGACTGACCGATATTCCGGTCGCTGTGGTGCAGGTGTCAAAGTTCCAGTTCAAAATAGCGACGGAAAGAAGTTTGTGTCTATGGTCTTAGTCTAACCACGTGCCTTCATAGACCTTGGCATTGTCAGTCAGCCATGGTAGTTCTTTAAAAAATCCTCTTTATACAAATAAACGGTACTGGACTGTATGTGAGAGCAGCGGTGGCCAAGTGGTAGCGACCCCGACTTACGAACAGTAAGTCGTGGGTTCGAACCCAGGCAGGCGCATTACTTTGTGTAATTTATTTCATCACCACTGCTCTCAAAAGCGGCGAAGGAAAACATCGTGAGGAAACCGGCATGTCCTAGAACCAAAAATTCGAAGACATGTGACATCTACCAATCCGCACTGGGTCCGCGTGGTGGATTATAACCCAATCCCTCTCATACAGAGGGGGCCTGTGTCCTAGCAGTGGGAACATTATAGGCTGATGATGATGATGACTGTATGTCTCTGCGGATAGGCATAATTCCCCAAGCCAGTGATTCAGCACCATTTTCATCCTCGTTCCTGATAGTAATCACTTATGAAGCCGCGTTCCAGTACATTCCTCTCAGACTGTTGAGGACTTGCCAACACAAATAAATTTTGTCAGTGTATTGTAATATAGATGTTGTTTATTTCACTATTTTAGGTCTTTTCATAAAAAAAGCGATGTTACATCACAAGTATCGTCGTGTTTAATTCTTTATTGAGATTTTGCGTTACCGGGTAGGTAGACAACTTCTTAAACATACTGGCAAAATGTGGGTGTACTGTAGTAACCCTTGAGTGAATTGGCGTAATGTTAAGTTTTATTCCACTTCAAATTACCCGTAAATAAATTTCTGGTTGTTTACTATAACTGAATTACTAATGATTTCAAATTAAAAACGACTGTGACACTCAGGAAAACAATATTACATGTTTTATATTGAATTAGGTAATGGAATATTATGTAATCGGGACTACAACGAATCGAATATTACAGTGAAATACAAACCTACTACACTGAATCGACAGTTGATTTGCCCCGATCAAAATTTTATAAGCATTGCACGTTTTTCATTAAAATTCTAACTGAAAATTCGACGGTTTTCCAAACAAAAACATGTGTTCGTATTGGAACAGTAGATCGTTTCAGAGAACGGACGCTATATAAAACAAACAATTGGTACAGGAACGAACGGTCAAACAATAATATTTATGATCGGACATCAAAACAAGTATTATTTCGGTGGGTATTTTTTCTAGACATGCATATATTATTACTAATTAAAGTCACCTTTTCGTGACGTCTTTGTGACCGTTTAGTTCTTCAATATTCTGCAACGGGTTGTGATGCGATTTCATTAAGAGAATGTATTCCTGAACGTTTATATGTTTACCATAGGATTATATGTGTAACACACGTAAATTAAACTGCCTCCTCATTTTACTGCCTGGAGTGCCTCGTTGGTCCAGTGGTCGTAAGCGCGACTGCTGAGCATGAGGTCCTGGGTTCGATTCCCAGGTCGAGCCAAGTGCTATTGGGTTTGTCCATCAGGAATTTCTCAGTAGCAGCCACGGAGTCTGGATTTGAGCCCGGTTGATGGCAATAGGCTCGCCCCCTATTACATGTGACTTAAACATAACTGGCGAAATGTGGGTGTACTATTAGATACACCTCTGCCTAACCCTACGTGGATTACAGGCGTGATGTTATGTATGTACGTTCATATTAAACTTACTGGGTGTAAAATAACCCTTACCGGAGCCGAAAGGAGCTTGGTCCCGTCATTGTGTTTTTTTTCTGGAGTTCTCCTTGGGAAGCTTCTAGTTACGGAGATATTGGAGGTCAAAGTTCCCAATTTTTCTTTAGTACCAAGAAATATCGATGTTTTGTCAAGACGTAGGACACAAAGGTACAAACAAGCCATGCGTTAAGACAGTAAGAAAATGAGGTGGTAAGATAATTCAAGTACATACCCACTTCTACTTTCAGACTGCTCATTTTACAAAGTGCATTAAAAACGCAAGCCAAGTTTATGCTTGTCATAACCCAAGTTCTTAACGTCAGCGAGGGAATATTCCATAAAAGGAAAAGTAAAAGAACCAACACAATTATGTTCTAGGTTTACTTTTACTTAATTCACAGCATTCTAGGGTGGACGTACTGTCATGTTTGATATTGAAAGCTATGAAGTTACTAGGCTCTTATTCTCTTTACGATGGGAGACTGCCGTGAGCTTTCGATCCAGAGTTTATAAGGCCTTGGACTTACTTTTGTATCTTCCAGACGGTATACCCTAAGTGGACCAATATCATAATCTACGATACCTATGTATCGGTTCTTCTGCTAACTACTCATATGGAATAATCACCTAAAACTGTGGTCTAAAGTCATATCAAAGCTACTATTTACCAACTAAAAACAAGAATAAATAAATAAAATTGTACATCAAACTGTAGCTACACCCAAACGCAACCGAGCCACATAAAGATGGTTTTATGGCTAATTTTTTACGGGTCGTACAACTTGATATCATTGTTCTGTCGGCCGCCATCTTGGATATTCGCTTGACGTTAAATTGCTTGTTGCAGATATGCTCCAGTCGTTACTTCAGCCAAGAGATAATCAGCGGTGTAAGTATATATTTACATTTATTGTGTAGCACATCGCTTTCAAGGTATTCTGAAGATTTATGAGCAGATAGGCATGTACCTAGGTACTTCTGACTAGGTTAACAGCCTTATTAAAATAGAATGAATGAGATATGAACGCTGAGAGTGAATGGAAATGAATGTTGACAAACCAGGGAAGTAGTGGAGGGAAGTTTAATTTATTTAATACACCCGTGTATTAAATAAATTAAACTTTATTTCAGAGTACGAATTTGCGTTAGTTTAAATAAATTGGGATAAGGGCAGGCCTCAGGAGAATGATGTCATAGTTTTGTTAATATTTTAGTGTTAGTAACAACGGTGTTTCAGTAAATAGGGTAGTATTTATAATTATTATTTTTTTTTTTACTCAGACCTATGACTGCCCCACTCAACATCTCGGGAATCCGGCAGTCCGGTCTAGCAGTAATCACCTTCAAAATGATGGTGTCACAACCATAGTCCCATGCCTAGGCGTACTACTGCGCCTAGGCATGGGACAGTAGTAAGGAGGACGCTATCTTTCGCATTATGGCATTGAAGCCATCTGTGCGAACCTCCGCGAACATTCACGCACTACAGCGCCATGGCAGTCCCAACAGCATCCTGAGGCGTAATTAAATTGAACGCGTAAACATATTGAATACTGTATTACAAATGTAGTAAATAGTTCATCAGTCGCGTCGCCAAAATCAGTCCTAACGCTAGTTTGGTTTTTAAAATAAAAATAATTAAAAAAATATATATATATCCTCCCTCGTCACACGTGCGAATACATGTTTTCTGATACTGAATTATTTTCGGAAATTAAATATTTCAAGGTGCTTGCAATTCTAAAACCAGATTTACACCTTCCTGTAGCCACAAAATTGGTTTTTGCAACCACAAACTTTTATTAAGGTTCCCCTGTCCTTTAAGGAAAAGTCACGAACAACATATTAAAGTTCATATTCCTATATGAAGATAAAAGCCTGAAGCCCATATCTTCTGTTTATGCCCACCAAAGTATGACAGCGATAGATTTACGTGCGTTTTAGTGTGTTGATGTACTTATATGGCGAACCGAGGGACTGGGGTTCGGTCCTGGTTACTGCACAATGTGAATTAATGCTTGAATTATAACTTCGTTCTTCATCTTTACTTCTGGCCTTATCTTAGGCTTTTTCCCATATACTCGTATTTAGATTAGATTTCATTAATGTTAGAATTTGAAATGACAACTAGGTTAGCATAACTTTATAATAGGTTAGCATATTATCTATCGAGCTTGCAGTATAGCTTGCTTTGCTTGTGCTATATTCCAAATGACGGTTCTGTCTATGAAGTCATTGGTATAATTGTAACTTATTGTTACACATAATGACAACAAGCTTTCCTCATTGCTGAAATCAATGTAATTATCACCTACCATTGTCCAAAAAGTTGCACCACAAGGTATTAAATGGCCGGCCGTCTTTTGACGACAGGCCGTGTAGACGGCGCGTTCGTGTTCCACGCGCGCCTCAAAGAGATGTCATGTCAGCAAACAGGGAGGGGCCCGCAAGGGCCGATGCCTGCCAGGGCTGCGGGACTGTTCGAAAGAGATACCGCGGCCCTGGAACACAAAGGACAAGGAAGGAACATGGATGGGTTTTAGTCAGTACAAGTCTGACACTCCCTTCCGCTCTGCCCGGAGCGGGCATTTGATGATTTCCCATCCGTAAAAAAAAAGGGTATTAAATGGACACTGATAGAGAAGGGAAATCAAGAAACTTTGGTTCGGATCTTAGTGACAATCGATATTGATGATGTCGATGATGGAGAGTGGATTAAAGACTATGGGAACACCTTTAGCAATATTTAGTCTAGGTTTAAAATATACTGGTAAAATAGGCAAGTATAAAATGTTGAATAATGCGAAGAGTGGAGGAGGCCCGTGTTTAAAAGCATGACTTCTAAGCATGGGCCTCCATCACGCCTCTGAAGGCCTGGTGTTGTACAGCGAAGATGATTGGGGCTATGCCAGCGGTGGCCGTTCGCCATGAGAGACGGCGCAATGAGAAGCGCGGAGGAGGGGGGCGAAGACCATCACAGCTGCCTCTGCAGATCGGCCGCCCCATCGACGCTGATGCGACGCCTTCGCCGGACCATCATCGGCTGAGGAATGAGCTCTACGTTTGTGGCAAGGTGAGGTACCAGGCTTGCATATCGTTTAAGGAGGTGTACGTTATAGCGCGGGAAGAAGGCGTAGGGATTAGAAAGAGAGATTGGAGATCCTTTCAAACTACTGTATTGCTTCTTCCCTCGTTGTTATCTCTTATTTAATTAATCTTTCTTTGATACTTCTTCGTTATTTTTCATAGAGCATGCCCAATTAACCATTGTTAACTAATCAGAACATTCTAAATAGGTACTAATTCATCTCTTTTCGGATTGGTGGACTAAAACTTGTTAAATAACTAAAATTTTTGTAATGCAGTTACATGTGAAATGTGGAGAGACCAGAAGGCATCTGCTTGTAAATATAACATACATCAGTACGACACGAAAATGTCTTTAAGAAAACTATTAAGGTGCCATTTAAATCGCTCTTCATTGCCAGCATTATGAATATACTGCATAAAACTGGTTAAATTACCAAAAATATTCTGAGCAAATAAAACAATCTTTCTTATTTTGCATGCTTAAAATTAATAGGTTAAAATAATAATGATGAAGCTGATAAGTGTTGGCTCTCCAAAATTGTATCCAAACTAGCAGTAGCAACATTATATCCAGGATCTAAAGTATTGACTTCTATGGGAGTCGTGTATGTTGACAGCTTTGACCGTGGCAGAATACTGCCCCGTGCGTCTTACATAGTGCACTGACCACTAACAAGGTAACAAAAACCCTTGCATGATGTATCGTCCCTCTCTTGTGTGTTGTGTGGGTCACTCTCCCTCTCTTTCTGAAGAAAGTACTTTCACGGATCATTTTTTTTTTCTCAAAATCCGTCCGTTTTTAGGGTTGAATCTCATCTAGCTCAGAACCGGGAATGTTATCGCAAGCGGCAGCATCGCCGATGCACTCGGCCGCTCGCTCTGTTTCTCGCTCTAGCAAATGACGATTCCGAGCGACAGAAAAGGATCGCATCCGGCTCGATGGACCGGTAAACTGGTCCTTCGAGCCGGATGTGATCCTTTGTTTGAACTAAATTACCACAGACAAAACTGTCAGGTTTTGTGTGAAGGTGTAGTAGGTGTAGTCAACACCTTATTATCAAGATCCGTAAGAGTACTTCCGTAGTATCAGAAACACTATCCGAGTATGTGCTATGACATTCTTCTCCTTCCTTTTTTCCCTCCTTCGTAATTGGTGTTAATCTAGAGGAGATCAATGTTTAACACTTATCTTTAAAGTTTCTTCAAATGTTATTAGTATGCGCAGGTGGCAGCTCTCCATGCGGTAGTGGGATCTCTTCTGCTAGGGATCGTGGTGTTGGTGGTGGGGCTGGTCCAACTGTCACCAGGGGCGGAGGCCGCTCAGCATCGCTACTATCTGATGGGAGCTGGCGGTGCGCTAGTGGGGGCTGGCATACTTGGCGCTATTTTGAGGTGGGTACCAGAATAACATACTACACGAAAGATTTATAGTCTAGCAATACATATTGACTTTGAATATGAAGAATGCAATTTTGGATTGATTTGGTTTAAGCTTCTGGCTGATTTACATCTGTATTAGGTATGTAGTGAGTTGAATGTCAGTTTATTATTTTTGACCGTCATCCAACCCATATACGTCAAGGTTGAATAAATCAGCCTTTAGCTTTCTATATTTTATGTCAATCCAATACATTCTTACTCTTGAATGACCCTTAATCTAGGCCCACAGGAACACGTAAAGATAACTGTCACTACAAATACTACGTAAATCTACCACCACAAATAATAAAATGTTAATTACATTTAGATAGAAGTAATTATACCCTCAAAGCTTACAACAGACAGACTAAAGAACATATAAATTACAAAAACGTGTAACAAAATGGTGACATTTAAAGGTCTCTGGGTCATCGCCTTTCTACTTCAGAGTTAACGAGTCTTCCTCAGAAATAGTAAATTAGTTAGTAGGACTCAATCGATACGAGCTTCATATAAGTTGTTAATTTGTAAAGTTGGGTTTGTAAAGTAAGCAGTGATAGCCTAGTGGTGAGACCGTCGGACTGCCAAATCACAGGTCTCGAGTTCGAACCCAAGACTCCCACCTCTGATTTTTCGGATTCATGTGCGTATTGTATAATTATCACTTGCTTCGGTGAAGGAAAACATCGTGAGGAAACCAGCATGTCTGAGAGATATTTCTCGACGGCATGTAAAGCCAAGTCAGAGGCCCATGGGCGGCATAAAAACTCTGACACCAGGTTAGGCAGTAAGCCAAGAAAAGAAGAAGAAGAATTTGTAAATTTATACTATCTGGTCTTTTTAGACGTAGGTGTTAATTAAAATGATTACTGCAGCAACTAGTATTTTAACTTTTGACACAGGTATAATGGGTTTAAAAATACCAGTAACGAAGCCGAAGGACATTGGTTCCCCCTTCATTGCGATCATATTTATGTCCTGGACCAAACCTTCTAGTTACGGAGATATTGGGGGTCAAAGTTCCAAGTTTTTCCCAAGTTTTTTAATGTTATAGTTTAACTTTAAATACCTCCACGACCCCGGTACTATTCAATGCGTCCTTCAGCACAATTTTTTGAGTGCGTTACACTGAGTCTTACCGTGAAACTTACTTACTAAAACGTGATTTTTCACCCAAAAAAAAAAACATTTCACAGCTTTTTACGTAGAGTTGCTTAGTGTGATGTACAAAATATTTCGTTGAAGGATCCGTTTACACCTTGTATACGTAGATAAATCAGAAAATAATCTACCTATAGGGCCTTATGTATGTAATAAGAAAGCAACTGATTGCGTTTATTATAAATAAGTCAATATTACAACATTTTAGACTTGTAATAACCATACAGAACGGCCTAGCACTGAGCATGGCATTAAATTAAAAGTTATGGCAAAAAGGAGCAGTAGTCTACTGCAAAATACCAAGTTCACAATGGCTATCGTTTATTTATAAAATGGAAGACTTACCCACAACACAGTGACGTGAAGACTACAATTAAAGTGGCTACACTTAGGAAAATTAACGATGAACTGGCCCCAGCCAATTAGGTAAATGAAATACAAGCCAACACAATGCTTTTAATTTTACCTGAAGGGCATCAGCTTACTGTAGTGCTGTGGGTCACAGAGGGTAATGTTATATGGTGTAATTTTTAATAATTTCCTACCTGACGACCTATCAAGATATTTGTTAGTCACAGTAATCGAGTAAACAAAAAGGGATACTTGATACTATTCTCAAAGAAATGATCTACATAATGAAATCTTAAATAAAGACTGAAAACGCGGTGCGTAAATCGCTGGGTTTTCAAACTTATATATATACTTCTCCTTTAAAGAAGGTTATTGAGGATCAAAGTTTATGTGGAAATTCGTTATTCTTGCCGACGGAAAATTCCATAGGGCAGACGGGCTGTTAAAAGAACTTAGTAAGTTTAGTAAATGGCGGCAGAGATTGGATAGCAGCCTACAAAATATGACTAAGACATTTCATAATTTCTACTCCAACAATTTATACCGATTATTATCCAACTACTAAGCAAAAGATTCTCCCTGATCCGTTGTTTTTGCCAACTACGTCATGGGAAAATGTCCTAAAGATAAGAAAGTTATTACGGTAGTGTCGCCCGCTCAAAACTCTTTCTTTTCATATTAGCCTGGTATCAGCGACCCTGCTCTGACATTTATGAGATTGATGGCTTTATCTGTGCAACCATTTACTAGCTACATTATATTACATGTGTGATATTTTTACGATCCGATAAGCAGGGATCAGGTTTTGCGTTTTAGGGAAAGTTATTCATATTTCTGGCCTAGTCTTTTCCCAATGATTTCTTAAATACTGTATCATCTTGTGCTATATGTAAAATATGGTAATTTAAATTAATAATTTCAAACAACAAACAGAAAAGAAAAATACTCGCAAATATTTCTTTCAAAAAGTTTACAGCCAGCGCGTTTTTTCTCATAGCTTTCCCGTTTATGTAACCTAAGCACGAAATTTTAATATAAAAAATGGCAGCGGCCGTTTTGGTAATGTTAATTACGTTTGAATTAAAAGGAGGGCTAGTCACTGGCACTTCAATCTCTGTCCGGCCAAGGGTTCGTTTTAGAAAACAAAGTGACTCCAGCATTGCATTGTTTTTTGCTAATAGCTTTAGCTGTAACTGATTGCCCTCATTTTTATTCTTAAGGAGTTTCTGCTTTAGTATGTATAATTGCCTTGACTTTAACCGGAGCCATTCAAAGAGGCCTTTAGCCTATACATACTAGGCCTTGAACTGGTGGTATTTTTATAAACCTAACTACTTTTATTCAAAGCGGTATAAACGATAAAGTTAAAGTTAAAAATAACTACACACTTTACAAATTCGACATTTATCAATTTACTTTGTTTCACTATGTACAATATTAACCTTAGTAAACTTATCATTTCCAGATGCATCTGCCTGCAGTGGTACAACCGTAAATTCCGTGCAGAAACCGAAGAGGACCATGAACCGACGACCCACAAGAACGGAGTCAGCGTGGTCGAGAGCGGCCCTGACCACAAGGCTGGGCATCACGACCATAAGGTGGCACACGACAAAACTGGACATGATCACAAGGTAGCACACGACAAAACTGGACATGATCACAAAGCCGCACTTGATCTCAAGACAGGACACGATCATAAGGCTGTACCTGATCATAAGGCTGTACCTGACCATAAGGCACATGATAAACACGGACATGACCACAAGGTTGTTGACAAGCCAAAACTGAAGACTCAGGCCAGCGTCGGACGCGATGTAGATCTGATCAAGCAGCCATCAGCCACCAGCGAGACATAAGCTAAGTCCCGACCAGTAGACTAACGTATCTTAAGCGTTCGTGTACCACTGCTCGATGTAAGGGAACCCGTAGGCACATCATTTACTCGTATACTTTTCGATGTCGCGGCAATGTTGGTTGTTTACTCAATGTAGATATTAGATTTGTGTCTTTCGACAATAGTACTCTGTTTGTCGAACCCGCAGCGCAAATGTGCGTCTTGTCTTTACTGTATCTGTCTTCAAATGTCCTGTCTCATATATTTTCAAAGCAGTCAGTTTCAAAACTTTCAGATGCCAGATAGAATGATGTACTTAATTTAATTTCTAAATGTTATTCTACATTTTCGTGAGGATGAATTCAAAGTTGAACTTTAACCTGAAACTTCCCGTACTTGACGTGACCTTATTCAGTAACTTATTCATAAACTGCGCCTGTGGGCGTACTTAAATTCCCAGTCGCGTTTTCAAATAGATTCACGAGTCCACTCTACGTCTAGTGACGTCAAACTTGCGTTAAACAAACCGTAACAAATAGCACTAACTACAACACACAAGTATTACCTAAGATTCACAGTTTATTTTCTTATAACTTAACTTGGAACATTCTAGTATTTAGATTTTAGTAGAGTCTACTAAAAGTAATTTAAATATACTTACCATTTAATTTTAAATATACTATCATGTATGGGATTTGAAAATGGAATCGCCGCCATTTTGTGTGTTTGTATTAGCGGTTTGATCGCGTGAACGAGTGTCATGCCTGTGGTTGTACATTTGGCGACTTATTCTTCAATGTCCTTACAGTTATTTTATAGAAAATCTTCCAGTCTGTTCTCATGTATCCCTTACTGTAATTTTAACTTGTAAATATTTTGTAATGTGTCTACATAATTATTGTCTTTTGTATGTAAAATTATGGTATATATACAATGATAGTTACATATCATTTTAATTAGGACCTACCATTTATTCACATGTAGCTTTCACAAATCATTTTATAGTTTTTCAATTACTTGCTTCTTTATTTTTAACTCGTCAAAATTTTAGATTCGGAATATTTATAATTTCTGAGTAATATATTTTTGAAAAATTTACAACCTGCACTCAAAATTAAAATTAATGTACTTAACTTTTATTTTTAAAGACCCCTTAGCAAAATTCTCAATAAAAGCGATCTGTAAAAAATACAAAAAATAATCATTCTAAAACCTGACCGTCCGTGCGCACCGAATGGATTTAATAAAATAATTAAAAAAAACTGCAGTTTTACTTAAAAACGAACAAAATTTATAGAAAACATGATTATGACCATGTACAATATGTATAGTTGATCTGATTACAGGCAGAAATATAAAAGAGCTTAGTAAAATATTCAAAAACATAAATATACAATACTTAGAATCGTTCCGTTGATCACTCATACTTCCTTCCAACCATACTTTGTACCTCATGTATGCTCATTTAAAAATGTAAGAACAAGATCATTTTAAACGCGACTAATATTCATCCTAACAAAATTTAAAGAAAACTGACTGGTGACACTTGCAAATGTTAGATGGGATTGTAGGCCCATCGGATTCAGTGACGAATCCTCGTGAACCGTCTCATATATGTACTTCCTTTTCCTTACTATCCCTTACGTTTCCTGTGTCCCTAGTTAATAAAATATCAGTGTCTTCAAAAACCTCACCATCTCTTCTTCAATATATAGCCCAGACCCTTTCTATCTAAGTAGAGTAACAATAACATAACATTTTAATCATTAAAAAGAATTTTAATACAATATCAATACAATAGCTGTTCGTATTTACATTCGATGTTGTGTCTCGATGTTTTATTATTAACGAGGATATTTAATAGACCAATGTATCATCAACGTATAATATAGTGTCAGTATACTTATGTGTGGATTGTGGAATATCATGTGTGTTCATGTTGTTTCACCGTCTCTCGATATTATGGTGTCGACAGACGGATCGTCTCTCATTAGGGTCGTTACATTTTATTTAATATATTTTGGAAAACCTTGGAATTTTTACCCTAAGAGACTGAGAAGAGTGTTCTAAAATAAATTTCAGAGAAATCATTATTTAGTTTTGATTATTTACCTTCTATGGTACAATAATATGATAGTCAACAATTAATAGTAATCATTTACACAACCACTTAATTTTTTTTAATAAATATTTTGGGTACGGAATGAATTCATTACCATCGTGGGGTCCAATGATTGGTCCAGAAAAAAACAAATATGTATCGGATTATGAATGCTTAATAGTTTTGAAGGAAGCACGTTGTACTTACTCGTTTATTTTCTGATATTACATTGTTTAGGTATTAAGTATTATTTTATTTGTAAATGTTTACTTTCTGTGGTATGCGTAAGATCTATGGATTGGGACTATTTGACCGTTAAACTCTTCTCATACATTTTTGGGGTCCATATCGTGGTTTTGGGCTTACAGTGTTTTGCACTGTTTTCTTTTATTCGTTTGTTTCATGACGTTCCATGTCATGATAATGCTGGTACGGGTGGTTGTAAAATGTATGAGTTGAAGTTATCCGGAGTGTCTAGTACTGTACTATCGTAAGATACTTCATTGAGAGGATAGGAATTACTGTTATTGTGTTTATTGATTAGGAGTAATAATGAAGACATTGTATGTTGTACTGGTATCAATGTTTAATGAATGTTTATTTAAGTTATGGGACCGACTGGCGAATGCTTGTGAATTTGAGGAAGAAAAGATTGGGTTAGACTGCTATCGTTTCAGTTTCTATCTGGTTGGTAAGCATAATATCTATATGAACAACAGCAACATTTTATAGCTCATTCTGATTACCTACATTAGGCTGATGAGTTGATTAAATTATGCAATCCAAATCGTTTGTCGTGATTGTTTTGCGGGCCAGGTGCATGCCAGTCGTTCCCACAAAATTTTCCATATTAAACCTAAAGATATTACGTTCGTTGATGTGTTAGATTAAGAACAAACTAGTGTATTGTATTATAACTGGTAATTATAGTCTGTAATTATATATTATTGTTTTAAATCTGCATATTATGAGCTTTAGCGCCTCGATTTCGCTTAAGAAACGTTGCCAAAGATATTTATTTATTTATACACGCTTTATTGTGTTTGAACAACTGAATGCTTGGATTTATAATTAAGAAACACTAACTAGAACTTGGCTATATCTTCATTTCCTACGAAGTTACGAATTTGGAGATCTAAATTTTAATCCAAGCATTTCGATTGATCAATCGATTATAGCCGAATTAAAATTATATAGAATTTATATATTATAAAATATACAACTTTTGTTAAGCTGTTAGCCATTTGGTTGGAATAAATTGCCGTGCCAAAGTTAACGTGGTTTAACCATATATATGTATTTTAGAGAAAAGTTTTTGTTATATATATTGAAGCTTTATCATACAACTGTCGGGAATTGAGAGTTTTAATTCGTGGAGATTATAGGAATTATATATTTGATGTTAATTATATTTTTTTGTTAGTTCTGCTGTATGTTTGTATCAAATGGTGATCTGACAACTTATCAAGGGAGCCGCCACTGACTGATTCTGAGGTTCATAATAGTATGATACCACGCCGGTAGGATTCTAGCAGAATTAACTTTAACTGAAAAATTATACGTAATTACTTTTTATTTAATTTTATCTGACACGGATTTACTTAGGGTTTAAGTTATTATTTTGATAGTACTTTTTTATCTGTATTAAAAGTATTTATGGACGCTATAGATAGATAATGCTATGCTATTATAAATGTTCGAGTAGTAATTGTGGTCTGTTTTTGCAGTCCATCTTGTTTCCTTTGACAACGTATTGTATGAGACATTCCGCCGCTTTGTATGTTTCAATTGATGGTCATATATTAAACGTATATAATAATGTGAAATGCATTACTTAGTTAGAGTTAGGATATAACAATATATTATCATTAACATACATATGTAATTAATGTTACCATATCCGTTATTATGACACGGCATAATATATCTGTTCTTGACTAAGCCCCACTTTAGGGGTTTGCTCTCGACACCCTACATACATCCATACATACGTACACTTTTATCCCCACACCTAAGCTCTATTCACTGTGATAAAATAATTGTAAGATTAAAAGTAAAAAAATAAACTTAAAAATCACTATAAAATGTTTGTATAATTTTTCTATACTTCCGTCGTTTACGGCAGGTTTTTCGATTGACGAATGAAAAATTTTATAAACTTTAATAATATCACAGTGAATAAAATATATATAATTCTACGCCTATTGTCCAAAATACCATTTTAGATTTTATTTATTAAGTTTTATTTTATATTGTATCTTCTGGGGTCAGTTTTAATAGAAAATTTGTATTTTAATTGATTTTTAATTACCAAAAACTGACCTCACTCGATTAGCCCACGTCTCAGTATAAATCTTACACTTTAAAATGTTGATTTTAATATAATGACGTGTTTTATATTATCGTATATTATGATATATTTTAATTTTATCACGACTGTGCTGTTTTATATCTCATATATTTTATACCGATGTCTCTAAATAAAATGTGAACAAGATATTGTAGACTTTTAATATCCTTCCAAGTTCCAACCCTCCTCCATACGACTGGCTACAATCTTATCATTCAAACATAATGTTAGAATGTTTGTGGTTCTGTGAGAAGGCAGAGTAAAATGATTACATAACTTAATTTTGTATTAAAGGCTTATGCTGTACTGAATGTAATAAATAATTTTATGATAAGAACGACTCATCAAAAACAAGAAAGGCCTTATTACTCATATAACCATAATGATTCCCACGGCGAAAGATTATAATCAATCAAATAATCACCGTGGTGAATCATTATGGTGGACCTATAATAAAATAATACAATAATCAAAAACAAAAGTGGGGTAAAAATTGCACCCTAAGCTAAAGTAACTTTTCATGATTCCTTTTTGAGACTATCGCCTGGAAAAGTTCACGGTAAACGCAGTCAAAGGCCTTAGACAAAACCGACTTCAAAAACACAAAAAAGTGAAAAATAACTTTAACTTCAGAAGTCGGTGACAAATAACTGAATCGTTTGGAAGTCGGTTAAAAACAATAATATAACATATTGTATATGTACTATGTGATACCATAGTAATTCTTACAGACATCTCTTGGATACAATTTTTTTGACAATCCGTCTTATTAAATAACTAAACCGAGCTCTGATCGCAACTTTCATAATTACATTGATAGAGTAATCATCGCCACGAAGAAGAAGATGGATGCCTGACAAAATAATCATGGCAAAATGTATATATTCTTCTATATATACGTCTAAGTCAGTAGGTACTGATATTCTCATAATGTACTACATGATACCAATGTGTACATGCATCAAACACAACTAAACAAACAAACAACGGACGACAATAGTCTTACTAAGAATACCAGCTATTGGCCAAAACCAATAGCTGTACCAATAGCAATAGCTAATCTCGAGGATTTTCCTTATTTAAGCATAATTTATTTAATAATGGTGCCGATTCCCTTGTTTACAAACTAAACCAAATTTAAGTTCAGCGCATCTTTTTCTTTCTATTTCATTAAGAAAAGGACAGTTCGAAGATAAATTTTGGTTTACCAGCGCCTGACACAAGTCTGCCGACATTTTTTTTCGAAATTGAGTTAAAAATTCTGGCAGAATTGTCTTTTTTTTCTGATTCCGTATATGTATTTATGTAACTCAATTACGGAAAAAAATGTTAGTTGTGCCCTTTTTCCTTATGACGGCAGAGTTTTAGACGTGATTAAAAAGTTGATTACTAAAATTACATCAAATTGCGTCAGGTGCTGACTAATTTGACAGGACTAAACTAATATTTATCTTCTGTCCTTTTCATAATGAAATAAAAAGAAAAAGATGCACTCAAATTAAATTTAGTTTAGTTTGTAAATGTATAGGTTTGCACGACCTAAAAAGACAGAATATTGTCTGTACATATCTCAACAATTTTATGCATGTGGTTAATTAAATACGCTTGTATTTTTTGCAAACAAATGATTCTTGATTCATAAGGAGACGTTTAACTAGAAGTAGAATGATTACTGGTCATGTTTACATGATACTGTGCCGGTGCATAACGCAGTCAACGCAAAGTAAAAAAAAACCGGCCAAGTGCGTGTCGGGCCACGCACACTAACTACGGAACCCTACGGTCCGATTTGATGTAATAATAAGAAAACAAACTTGCATTTGCAGTTGGAAAACCTGTGCTCCCTTATATTTAGGAAAATATGTTATCCACACATACCTTTTATAAGTTGGTCGACTATAAATTACTCATAAACTTGTATAACTGTGATAGTTTTGCTTTTAATTTCAAACAAGGAAGGGACACCGGCGCGAATGTTTCATCGGTTATTAAAAAAAATTCGCTGTTTCCTACAAAAGTGCAATATCTACACGGTCAAAATGTATGGAACAGCTGTTTTTTTTTAAATAATCGATGAAAAAATTCTATAACGGAAACTTTTCAGAATATTGTACTGAATACGTCATGGTTACCGTTTTCGCGTCATGTCCCTTCCACCCCGTATACTACCACCGTGATTTTTTTCACACACCCAAACACAACCTCTTAACTGGTAGAGAAGGGGGACATTTGAGTCTAACAAAAAATAGCACTTTAAAGGTTAATATTTCGCAAACGAATCCCTTGAACGTAAAATTACATGAACAAAATCGCAATATTTTTAAAGAGTCATCCAACGACATCCCACACTATGGGGTACACGACAAAAAAATATCCCCACTTTACGTGTTTAAGAGATAAGAACCTACCCTAAAAAAAATACTATTTGAGATTTTATTTTACCACTTTGTCGGCGTAATACATTTGTATCCATATCAAATTAAAGCTTTGTAGTACTAAGATTCTTTGATCTACGCTGCGAACAGACAGACGGACAGACATGGGGAAACTATAAGATGATAGAAGAGAGAATAAAAAAGATACTGGCACGATCTCTAACGGCCAACTCATGTACTCATTGGTATTTTGTTTTAAATAAGATGTGATGTGTGTACGCTAGATGGCGCTGTCTCTGCACACGACGTATTCTTTCCTTGAACTCTTACAGACTGTGTGAACTTACTAGTTCTGCTTAATGCCACTAGATGTCACGTTTCCAAAGGACATCAACAAAAAACTTTTCATTTGTAGTTTTTGATAGGAATCGTAGCGTATATATCGCTCACCTAGTAATATATTGGCACATCTACGTTTTTTATATTTTACAGAAACAAAGATCAAAGATTTTATAAATGTTTAAAATTTATTTATGGGTTCATTTTACGTTTTTTTTACAGATTTTAAAAGTTTATTAAAAAATAATTATAATTAAGTAATTACTTGTAACTAATTAATTTTAAACATTAATAAAATCTTTGATCTTCGTGTCTGTAAAATATGAAAAACGTAGATGTGCCAATATATTACTACGTGAGCGATATGATTTTGGCATGTGGTTTAGTAGCAAGCTGGTTTAGCTGCCTTTCAATATTCTCTTTTTCCATACTTGTTTAAAAATTAAATGCTACAATCAATGACGTAATATCATTGGCTACAATAAGTTTTCAGTTTGTACAGACTTCCGTAAATAGATAAAATATTTGATTTTGCTAATCGAAATAAATTAAGTTGATATTATAGCCACATAATCTTTATGATTCATTAATATTTTGCGTATCCTGCATTTCAGTAAAAAAGATTAGTAGGTAGAATGCCGAATGGTACGACGAACGGTGCTACCTGCACGTAGTCGCCCCGCGCTGCGATAAACCGCGATTGTGCACAGCGCGGCAACGTCGCGTCGCATGATCGCGCGCCTCGCTCCACGACTCGGCACGCTAGTAGTCCTAGGACACACGTAGCGGGTGACACGCTGCGTTTAAAAAACCGTTTCCTTTGTATTGTACTTTTATGTGCTGTCTTTAAAGTGTGTGTGAGTATTTTTGAAGTTATACTTCTTTTGGCGCGTTTGGAAAAAAATATCAGAACATAACGAAGCGCGGGACACTGACATCCAAAAAGTGACATGATGAAGTTAGTTGATAACTGTCTCTCAAGTTTCTGTGAAAACTCATATCTAAGTATATCCAGAGTAGTTTCTCAAATATTCATAAATCTACAACAAGATTTTGTAACAAATATTTAATTAAAAAGAGTGTCCATGGAGTTTCTTGACTATTCTTCTCCATAGAGATCTACACTTTGGAATGGGCAACTACAGTACTTTCACAAGTTATTATGCCTTGTGTCTGTGACTGCAGCTTAGCCGTTTGTTCTTTGTTTTTATGACATTCAAAAGTGCCTGTAATGGTCTAATTGAAATAAATGCTTTTGATTTTTTTTAGTTTGAGTTTGACACGTGTTTTATATCAGTGGAGACAAAAAAACTATTTAATCAAAGATATAATATGTGTATGTGATTTTTAATTTTAAAACAGCTGTCCAATCATTTCAAGCACCTGCGCAAACGCCGCGACTGCACCCAACCTTACCATACATTGATCGTTCGTGACGCTCGAGTCGCCCGGTCGCGAGTGGGCCCGAGCCGCCTAGCGGCGAGACGCGGGACGCCAGTTGCCGCGGCGAACTCTAGCCGCGCGGACCAAACCGTTGTGACGCGACGCGATTTTATTTCAAAATTCTCCGCCAACATGCCTCAAAAAATCATATTATCCGACCATAGTTTGAAGAAACTTGTCAAGGAAGTGAGAAAGAGAGAGTGTTTGTGGAATCCGAATCATGATAGGTACAACGACAGGTATCAAATGGCCAAAGCGTGGATGGAGATAGCGGAGTTGATGCAACTGCCCGGTTAGTACGACATGTTTATGTATCACGTTGCCTGTTCGTACTATTTAGTCCAGCCGTAGGAATATAGAGGGCGGTAGTAGTTTCGAAAGTTATGCTTTGTTTTCCTTGTGTGTGTGTATTGTGTAAAGGATTTTGTAATTTATTCGTTAGGATTAGTCAGCAATGCAATCTTTAGCGGATAGTAAGGTTAAACTTTCCTATATGGGCCATCGAATCTGAATGCTAATAAAATTAAGTATTGCTTGTAGTTGTAACGTAATTATCTAGTAGTAATGTAGGTAGGTATCTAACTTAGTTAATTTTTGTGTTACATTTTTAACCGTACTTAGTAACTTTTTTGCTGTCGAATTTGTAATTTTTCTCTAAAATTGGCCAAAAAACCAATGCGTTTTTTTTACACGACTGCCCAAAAAAAGGAGTGTTAGGTTTTCAGGGTTGATTCCTAAAATGTATTCTTCGTAAGCAGTCGTAGGTAATGTGACTTCTGGTTCTCATTTCAATCCACTCGCTCAGCGGTTAAGTTCCCCTATTATTAATGCTTATTGACAAAAAAAAAAACAAGTGCAATGCAACTCAGCAAGCTATTGTACTATTAGGAACACAATTGTCCCGCATTGCATCGCTTATACGATAGATCTACTAGTGATTGCTATGATCCTGGTACAAATGACACGCTGTAGTAGAGATTCACATGCTCCTACGCTATTATAATTTTATATTATGTGGGGGCTATGCATAGATATTATAAAACTTTGGGAACATAATTTGATAATCAGTTTTTTGTAAAAAAAACTAAGCTTATGCTAAGCCGTGACAACAGCCCACAGTTTTATTGAACAGAACCCAAATCATCTTTAATATTTGGTACTTACTTTTCTAGTTTCTTTATAACAAGCCATTATAATTAGCCATGGGATTAACCATTGACAAATAGGTATTACGAATGCACTTTGGAAAACTTTGGTCTCCTATTAAACTCCGTTAGGGTATTAGTTTTTAAGAATATTGCTCATCTTCGTTACATGATGAAGAACGCTCCAGCCTAGCGGTTTAGGCTGTTCGTTGTCTGTCAGTGAATTTAAGATTTTTATTGAATACCTTGTGGTTAAAATTGTTAATAAAACAAAATTTTCAAAGTATTCTATCTCTTTTCACAGAGGAACGTCTACGAGTAAAATGGAAAAATCTCCGCGATCTATTCAAGAAAGAAATCAAGAAGTACGGAGGGGAAGAACATTACACGGGGAAATGGCGGCATTTTGAGATTTTAAAATTTGTTAACATACCGGACCTTACAAACAAACCAAAGAGGCATAGTAGTGTTGTAAACACAACCAACGGGAATGACGATAACAGTGTTGAAGCTAAAGAAGAGATAGAAGATGATGACGAATTTGAATACGAAGTCGAGGAACACGAACAAGAGGAGGAAAATAACGAAGTAGAAGTGTACTTAGACGAAACCTTTGAAGAAGATCCCATACCAGACAAGATAGCGAAGATGTCAACAGACGAAGACTACGATGTGATGTTTTTGAAGTCTTTAGCGCCGTATTTTAAACAACTGGACCCGATCAGGAAGCTGGTTGTGAGGAGTAAGATGCAGGATATGTTGCTGAACGAGATCGCGGCACAGGCGTCAGCTAGCCAGCTACACGCAAAGAAGAGTTAGCTAGGCCGGTAATGAGAAGCAGTGATGTGAGTGATAATGTGAATGTATTTCCCGAAAAGAATATTGATGTGACATTGAAACTGTCATGACAAACACAAATTATACATTTCTTCCCAACCGTAACACAGAAGCAGCTTCCAGTATCATAAAAGTGCGACCTATCCTTTTGCCAAGTATGTTGATTATGGCAGTAGCATGGGAAAGCCGTCCGTATTCAGTACCAAGTAATATTATAAAACAAAGTTTTCCCTCCGTATGTTGTGTCGGGTTAGTGTGATTGGTAAAAATTACCCGTGGTTTCTAAATGAAATTTTACTAATAGTCCAAGATCCCAGAGCTTTATGACATAACTTATTTTCACAAAGATGAAACCTTAGGTTCTGAGTAGTGCCTCGTGTACTTTTAATACGTGCGCATTTGTGGAGTCCGCTCTGTGACACCTGGGCAGGTACCAGGTGAGAAAGGTAACTAAAAATAAGATTTACTTAAATAAAATTTATATGGCGGATTTTTTTATGTATATACGTATTGTAGATTATTACTCTGAAGTAATATCAAAAGTATCAGACGCTTTCCATGGCCGAAACATTTGTCAGACGCTTTAAAGCTGAACAAAAAATAATTGAAATTAACTTATTTTTAAATGTCTGATCTTTAAAATATGTTAGGAAGACAACTTTGTAATAGTTGTAAGTATCCGCAGTGCTAGTGCAATACTTTATTGATTTTATCAAACACGACTAGTTATTAAGACAAAAAGATGTGAAAATGATGATCTAAATAGTGAATAGAATTTCCGTAAAGAAGACTGACTATGCTTGTGATTATAAATTGTCGTCATTGTACTGAAAGAAAACACAATGCCTCCCGGTACTGACGTTAAATATTAAAGAAAACTTTTGCTACTTTAGGAGTAAGTAAGAAATAAGTTTTTGTAACTTTACCAGTGACGAAGAATGAGTTTTCCCCTTTCCAAAAATGGCTGTTTATTGTTGACGTCTAATTAATTTTCAGATTTTTTTTCCGGCTTCACCTATTAGAAAACTTTCACTCTTCATCCCTGGTACCCAAATGGTTTCGGTACTTCGGAACTTTTAAACAAAATAAATAATATTATTTAATGTATTATGAAGCAGAGCTGACCCTGCCGTCCCTGACTTGCTGTTCCCTTCATACCTCTGATACATGAACTTTCTAACAATGGTAAACTCGGTGATACCGGTTTTATTATTTCCCATTTTCTTTCTTGTATTGTCCTTGTGTCTTCCTCTTATTCTATGCAGTCGTGGTACGAGACAATCTCGTCGCACAGACTTTCTAGGAAGTTTAAGGCTCACTTGCACACAACCTAATGCGTTTAACGCTAAACATATTCTTCTTTTTAGCGTGTCGATGGCAATCTACATTGTGTCGGCCCAGAACGAGCGACTAGTTTGGCGCTAAACATATTTAAAACATAATTTTGTCTCTGTCATCTTCAACAGATTAGAAGAAAAAGAAGGATGTTTCAAATTAATTGATAAACGTACTCAATTATATTTTGTGGTGCTAGTGGACCTGAAAACCTTTTAATTGTTTAATAAAGCCGTGTTCAAATCGATATTGTATATTGATTTGTTTAAAAATCTTTATGTTAGAAGCTTGATGCTGTTTTAACAATTTTTTTAGCTTTAAGACTGACTTAATACCAGCAAGTCATGGTTATATTGAGATGGATATTGTTTAGTTGCTATGTTACCAAAATGGGCAATATACCTTCTTATTATATACTAAACTTATTCTGTCATTTAGGGATATCTTCCGTGATTTATATTTATTTTGAGCTCCCGATATTTCGACGCTGTTGCAAGCGCCATGATCGCAGGATGACTGGAGAATGCGGGTGGATAGAAATAAATTGTTAGGTGCAGACAAATCTGTGTACCCTCTTTCTTTGTCTTTTGCTACGCGCACTACTGGAACTCGACACTAAGTCACGGCAAAACACACTCACAGTATCACTAACTTTTGTGGAGTCCATATTGATTCCGGCTGTTACTTTTGAGTACACTCAAAACTGGATTCCATGTAGTACCTATTTGAAAACTTAAAACCTTCCTCTCGATTGAAATTTTTGTGTTATTATTTCTATATATTTATTTCAATTGCTTCTCTTGTCATCCTTAGTAATTAATGCTTGCCCTTTAATTAATAATCACGAAAGATATCCCGTAAGTGACAGTCACTTCACTATCACTACACTTCCCGATGTCTGTCACTATGTATACTTAGATCTTTTAAACTACGCAACGGATTTTAATGTAGTTTTCAGCAATAGATAGAGTGATTCAAGAGGAAGGTTTATATCTACATTGCACCCATGCGGGGCGGGGCGGGTCGCTAGTTAGTTTTAAACCGTGAAAGCATAAAGCAGTGTTATTATATGTATACTTTCGAGAAGAACCTATTATGTTAACTGTAATGTTAAAAAAATGTGAAAGTCTCGGATACTCGTTAACATATTATATTATTATGTTATGGATAACTGTTTTCAAGTGTTAACTAAGTGATTCAAGTTATCGTTAAGAGTTCGTTCGTACAAAATGGTTCTAAACGCTATACGTTAAGTTAAGCTAACTTTATGAATAAATTATAATTAGGCTATACCGACCTAGTTGATTAAGTGAGGGTTTGTAATATTTTGTTACTTCATAAAATGTGAGCTGAGCTGGTATTAAAAAATAATACCTTTGTTATAATCTGTAGTTTTATTTTGAAACACAAGGTACAGACACCAGCACATCAAGCTACTACAATCTGTGAAATTTCTTTAATAAATTTTCAACTTTATCTCTGAAGCATTAGGTTCAAGGTTGGTTGGGAAAATCTGACAGTTTCGGGTAGCTTGACCTGCTGGCGTCTGTATCATACAATCTGCAGGATTTCTTTGCGCAGCCAAGAATCTAATCCATAAACACGTTCTATCAATGTTTGGCCAGTTGTCACTTCACAAAATTTAAGTCCCACATTTCTTTTTTTTTTCTTTTTTTTTTCAGACGTGAAGCATAATTATCTAACTACTACTTTCAACTCCAATAAGGTTCTACCTCATTGTTCTAGTGGTTGTAAGTGCAGGTCCTACCTGGGAATCGAACCCATCATTAGGGTTTTTCATCAGGAATAGACTGTCCTTTTATAACATGGGAGTTAAATAAACATAACGGGCAAAATGTGGGTGTACAATAGATCTTATCCTCTCTACTCCACCTAACGCTTTGGGACTACAGTCAGGCGTGACGATATGATGAGGATGAAGTCCCACCAAGAATGAAACAAAGAAGAAGACACTTATGATATGTATTTCCGTTACTTGTTGGCAAAACAGACGACCCAGCCGAATATGGTCACTGCCGATCATGTGCATAGTGTTACCAGAGAAATTGACTCTGTTCAAGATTGAACAAAAGTACTTAGTTTCCCAGCAATTTTTCCGTAGAGATACATAATTTGATGCACAGAAGGCCCAGTTGGCGGTTTTGGGATGGGTCTGTTTACAACTTTTTTTTTTTTTTTACGGATTGGAAATCATCAAATGACTTCGCCCGCTC
Source organism: Lycophotia porphyrea (assembly GCA_950005105.1). Classification (NCBI taxonomy): domain Eukaryota; kingdom Metazoa; phylum Arthropoda; class Insecta; order Lepidoptera; family Noctuidae; genus Lycophotia; species Lycophotia porphyrea. The sequence goes on from OX465389.1 coordinate 1,550,397, forward strand.
TGGGCAGAGTGGAAGGGGGTGCCAGACTTGTACTGACTAAAACCCATCCATGTTCCTTCCTTGCCCTTTGTGTTCTAGGGCCGCGGTATCTCTTTCGAACAGTCCCGCAGCCCTGGCAGGCATCGGCCCTTGCGGGCCCCTCCCTGTTTACTGACATCTCTTTGAGGCGCGCGTGGAACACGAACGCGCCGTCAACACGGCCTGTCGTCAAAAGACGGACGGACGGCGAGCTAGCCCATTACTCACAGTCCACAGGTCCGCGTCTACGGTGGCCGGAAGCCACCACGTGACCCCCGACACCCGAGGCGTCTGCCGCGGCGGCTGGGACGAGAGGCTCTCTCCCTCTCACGCTCCACCACCTCCTTCGCTAGCATGACTGCTCCGCAGAAGGAGGTGACGGCATCCCATTCCCTCTCGCTCCGGACCATGGCTTGGACCAGGGCCGGACGCGATAGGTCGCCGCCGCCGATTGCCGCCACGAGGACACGGCGGTGCTCCGCCCAAGCGGGGCCGTTTACATCATGGGTACAGAAGTGGATGCGGAAGTTTGAGGACAGTGTGATGTGGCGTAGTTTGGGACAGGTCATGTCCAGGAATAGGCTGAGCTGATTGATTGATATATGTACATGCTTAGCTACGCCGCCACATACGAGCATAGGCTGTTTCCTACATACTTTATCACTGCATGCCGGGTGAAACAAAAGAAAGACATGGTAGTACATAGTAGTAGTTCACGGTTTGAGCTTCTGAACAACGAGGTCCCGACGTTAAGGATATTGTCAGCGGTGCTCTACCTACCAAGCTACCTCCTCTCTAACCTAAGTAGGTATAAATTCAACAACATACCTATAAAATTAAGTTTATTTTTCTCTTTTCGGAATTGGGACTAGATTGGTAAAACAATCTCCAAAATCTTTCCATGTGTTGGTTTGGCAGTTCCTCAAAACCATAAGTAAAACAGGGCACAAGGTAATCAATGCTTCGCCATTGACAGGGTGAAATAAATAGGTCACGGTCATGGGACGTATGCACGGTGCAAGTTGGACGAACTAGTCGGAGAGAGCATCGAAACGCGCCGCCCCCATTCTAAATACTCGTCACGTGGAAAAAGTTCTCACGTTAAAGTTGCCCAAACTATGCTACAGTTCGAATAGTTCGTGTATAGCAAACCGAGCAAAAAACTTGCAATACTTGCGGTTTCCTTGCAGTAAGTTAGGTTCGAAACTTTTTATAACGATGACGTTTGGCGGGGCGAGGGGCGAGCGGCGCGCGCGGCCTGTTGCCGCTGCATACAACCCAAACAAAACACGCGCGACAGAGCGGCAACGTCGCCGCAGCGCGCCGGGAATCGATTCCTCTCCCGCCGCGCGCCGCCGACAGGTTTTACTTGCAATAGTGAAGCACTAAAAGCGTAATTACCGTAAATTACCGATTTTTCATTAGTATGTGACACGTTCGTGTTTAGTTCTTATTGTTATCGCTAAATGCGGTCGTGAACGATGCTTACTTTCGCAGTTATTTGAAGCATTCATTAGGTACCAAAAAAAAATTACAATGTTCGTTCTTGTTTGGAGGTGCAATTCTATTAGTTTCAGGACTCACGTTAAAAAATGATCAAATTCAAGTTAAGCCGCAAAACGGATGAAAGTTTAGAACGCTATTTAAAAAAATCGGTTTCAACTTCAAACAAAATAAATTTCAAAACTTCGTTTTAATTGGCAAAATTATGATGAACTACGAAATAATTCGGTGGCGGCACCGTGTTACGTCGTAGTTAGAGCAATAAGCACAAAACCAAAAATTAAAGAGCTTCGAAATTAAAAAAAAATAAACATGCCAAACAATAATTTTGAACAGATATGAAGTACGTTGACGCCGTAATTTGTTAAGTTCTGATGGAAACATTTCGCATGTGCCAATGATGACTGTTATTACGGTAATATTAGCTTTTCATGCCACGGTACGTAGGGTAGAGAAAAAAGTTTGCCGGTCAATTTCCTGCAAACTGATTGTTTTAGTTTTTTCGGGAGCTATAATGATCGGTGGATCAAAAGTTAGATCAACTTGTTTGAACGAACGGAAAAGAGAACAATTGTAGCATTAATACTGAATTACAGTAGGTGCCCAAATTTTTATCAAAACCTTACATACATGCAGACTTTGTATTAATGGAAACCCGATTTCGAAATAATTACATGAATGACCGCTAAAAATGCAATGTTATAAATGTTGAATGTTTTATATGGAATTACAGATCAAACACCCATTGTTCTACTTTGACTAACAAATAAGCATAAGTACGTATTACAATTATAACTCGTGTATTGTTTATTGTGGTCACTTTACTCTCCTTCAGTTTCGTAATCGTAATTTGCTCGGGGCGATCATAAAAATATTTGCTTTACTTATTTCTCACCCGACCATTTTTAGTTATTTTATTCAACTTAACATCTAAAGAAATATAAATCTTATACTTAATAGGTACTTTTTCATTAATAATTAGATGGAGTTGGAGATCGATGAATGAAGCATTAGGGCCAGGCTATAACTTTCGGACGTCTACATTATCTTTGTCACAGAAAATATTTTTAATATCAGCACCCTCGCCATCAAATAGCAAAAATCCCAACATTGCACTTAATTAAATAACTATAACGAGAATTAGGTACAAAGGGGGATTCCCGTCCCGTAACAATGTTTCCCGGGAATCGGCTGAGGGGCTATTCTTTGATTTGTCTCGTCTTTGTTGGCGACAATGGTCGTCAATCCGTCACTCATTGTGTGTCACCCGGACCCCTGGACCCCCGGTACGATTGTCACTTGCAACTTGTGTATTAGAAGAATCGGCTGAATCATCTATTATGGTTTTTGTAAGAGTTATCTGGGTGTTTTTGGTCAGCAGTTTTGGTACAAACAAAAAACTTAACGAGATAATTCTGATAAGGAGCTTTTAAAAGAGTTGTTGTTATTATGATTTCGGTTGGTCGTTTGGTGTAGACTTATCTCTCTTCATTTGTGTAACAACACGCAGATTGACAAAGCTAAACTGCTGCGTGTTCTGGCCTGAAGTTTTAATTCTAATGTCGCAATTTTTTTTTAAAGTATTGGTAGTTTGCAATCCCACAATTTCCACTATTATTTTATTCTAATCGCAGACTCATAAATATTCCTCTATCTCGGATAACAAGATCGAAACCTTAATCATGTCTCAATCAATATCATATTCATTCATTAATTTACCCTGCTTCACAGAAATTGATAAAGCCATTTTCTTGAAACACATATTAAAGATGATCACTTGGCTTAGAAGAAGCTCAGTCAGTGTCTTCTGTGCCAAATCTATTTGGAATCGGACCAAGGGAAAAATTTTGCTGAATCCATCTAGATTTTTTAAAACTATCAAGGCTCGGAAAAGGCACTACCAGTCTAAAAGCTCACGATTTCAAAACAAAACCAAACAATCTTGAGTTTCAGACTAAACATAACACCAGAAACTTCAACATCACGTGTATATTTCACAAAACAAAAGGTATCATTTATATTTGTACAATCGTAGCTCGTAATGTCTAGCTTTCATCCGCTTTGTAAGAATTCTCGGTACAACCTGTTGACATTCTATTCTTTGGAACTAAATAACCGGTTGTTTGAACTGGAATTGACGTTAAACTGTAGAATTACGTGTCTGTAACGACCTTACGACTCGTCGTCGGTGACAATTTGATTTTTATTTAATGAAACCAACCCTTTCTGTCTCTGATTCAGTATCATTACACTTTGAATGTTTGAGTACGTGTTCATTATTGTTATTGTGCAGTGCTAGAACTGAAGCTCGCTTTGATGTTAAGCCTCGTGTTTCATTACAACATATATCATGTTCTGTTTGAGCTTCTATTGTTTTGCTGCTGGTTGGTGGCTTTATAGTGATGATATAAGTATTGCGAAAGTGTTCATCTGTATCCTCTATATCTCTTTGAATTAGCCTCGTTAGCATGTCGTGCACAAAGACGACAAGATAGTACTGGAAAACCTTTAGTTAGACTTTATTTACAACATCATTTAACTCTGAGAAAATCGACAGTTATCAGTCTCCTGGGAGATCTTACTATGAAATCGCATGATTATTGTATACCCATAAAGTTTTAAAACTGCCGGCTTTGAAGGCATTATGGATCAAAATCTAAATATGAAAGCCTAATTTCATATGAAAAGGCAAAGCTGGTTATCCGTGGGACCGTAGCAATGCTATCGTGTTTTCGGCGCTTTACCCTCAAACAACGTGGCTATAATTAATGACAAAGGATCATGCGGCTATTTGGCTACGCTGATAATACTGGAACATGGTACCATTGTGTGAAGTTTGAAAATTAGTACTATCAGGCGGACGAAATGTGTTAAGGACATTTAAGGACATTTTTTTATTGATCTGGAGGCCTGAAAGTTCCTCATTCTGAGTTCAAATGTAATTATTAGAATTATTCCACTCTGCGCCACAAAGTTGTCCCCCTGGTGGGGAAAAGTGGAATGCTTAACGTTTTGATGTCCACTTTGCCCCATTAATCGAGGCAGTGTTGAAAAAGACATCATTAAAAATAAACATTTCGCTTCCCGTGCCACTGGTTGGACAAGTCGGTAAGGCATGATTCATTATCTATGAAATTCTGGAGCTTATTCATAAATGCTGCTTAAAAGTAAGATACGTTTAAACTGAGAATGTAGGTATGTTCTATCTATACCGAGCTATGATACCGTTGAGATGTGGAATGTCATAAAATATTCATGTCCAAGGTTTTGTAAAAGCCGGTAATTTAGGATTAACAAGTTTTTATAGAAGAAGAGATCGTAAAATCTTGAAATCTTTAATCAAAATCCTGGCTTTTTCCGAAGTTTTATGTAGGCAATTAGGCATACTATATTCTTCCATTCCATCTTATTTGTAGAAAACATCACAAACAGCATCAACGAGACGATTAAATGAACAAGATTTTCTACAAAACCTTTACGATTACTTGCCGTTATTGGGAACTGTAACATTGATTACACAAACTGACTTAATTGGACCTTACAAGTCCCGAATAAAAAAACAAAATACAAAAACGATTGAAACTTTAGTCTCTTCTTTCTGTGTTAAGATTGAAGAGACTAAAGTTTCAATCGTTTCGTAAAGTTTCAGCTTCTCTAGATAAGACCTCCCTGCCTGAACGGTCTAGTGGTTGCAAATTCAACCCCTGAGGAGGACGTTCTGGATTCGATTGCCAAATCGGCCAAGTGTCGGGTTCAGGAACTTCTCAACAGAGGCCCGGACTGTGGATTTGTATCAAGTTGATAGCAATAGGCTCGCAACATGGGACAACATGGGATTTAAACAACTGGCGAAATAATATGTGTTTACTACAACGGCACCTCCGCCCAAGCCTGTTTGGAAAACTATCAGGTATGCATCTAAATGGTTACATAAAAAATCGAGTGGGTACAGTAAAATACTATAGAGAAGGAAAGACTATGGCTATCGTACTGGAAGGTGATAGAGAGAAAACTCTAGTGAAGCTACTTCTAGTAGTCTCACGCCTAAAGTCCCGAGCATATGATTTGTATGTCCCAAATATACTGGAACAGTTAATAATGAAGCAATAGTTAGAAATACAGAGGAAAGTAAAAACATAATTTCGCAAGTCGTAATTCCTGCAATAATTTTCCGCGAAATTTAAAGCAGGATTAAGTTTGACAGATGTGCTATTTGTTGAACAATAAATTGTGCGATTTGCAAACTAGCACGGCTGGCTTTGGCAATGTAACCTACGTAATTTTGAAACGAACATGAGTTTGCTAATCTTATTTAACTGTTGTGAATTTGTGATTACCAGTCCGGTTGTAGGAACTCCGCTGACAAGGATACCAGTTATAAACTTACGATAGATTCAAGACCAACTCATTGGTGTTTAAAAAACAAAGATTATCCTTATAATTTACTCGAAGATTATTGTGAGAATAAAATTCTATTTCCTCAATCATGAGGGAAAAACCAATCTCTTAGTCTGAGATCTCTTGAATCTTTATTATCTTGTGAACCACAAATCACTGGCAATTGGAGTTTGGCTTTGTTTTGGCGTTGCATTTGAGTTTAGAGGGTTTCCTTTATAAGGCTTCTTTTGAGAACATCTCGTTCTACAAGCTTGACCACGGCTATTACTAAATCGTACGTTAGTCCAAGAAGACTCAATTTCATAGTGGTCACGGTCTACACAATATATCTTCGCAGCTACCACCAACACTTCATTAATAGGTTCCCATACGCCAAACCTGTTTCGGGTTAACTAATTAAAAAAGTTTAATTTCCAAAAAATCTGATCAACAGCATCTCCCTGAGTCGAGGTCAAGGGGAACAATATATTTATATCCGTCTCTTTCACACACTCGTGATACAGAACCCGCGACGTAACTTGATATGGCAATAAATAAAATAAATCGTACCGTCTCTTTTTACCGTAGGGAGCGAGCAATTAGGCCGTCCCTTTCGAAGCTGAGTCTATCCGACCTCTTGGAAGTTCGTTTATCGCTCTTCAAATACTTAGTTTAGAAGTTCCCTTCTAACCTTGAATGTTGGCATTCTACTCAGGCCGTGGCAAATAATACCTGCTTGTGCCTGATTGTCTTGGTTAGTGACTGCGATGTTTATAAAGATAACAAAGTTGGGAATATTTGTATGGAAAACGTTATAGGGTGTGAAGGAGTAACCAGATTAATTGGAAACTCTACACCTTCAACGAGATTTTGGTTTGATTGGCAGCAATGGACATCTGATGCTATCGTTATTCTTACTAATGCTTCCCTACCTGCAGTGCCTATCGTCTCTTCTCTTGTATAATTGTTATTCGATTCTCATTCGTGCTGTTAATCTTGATAATAATGATATTTTATTTTCTTTGCAAAAAGTGCTAAATGGGTATCTGGCCAGTTTGGTCTCCACTGACTGGAGACTGCAGGCCACATTAAAATTCAAATAATCGGGTAATGAAAACATATATATTTCGCTATTTTGTGGACTATGAAGATGATAATTAATAATTCATAGGTATATGTTGACTACGGATGACCTAATAATATTTTTTTGTTTTTTGGTGTTGATGCTTGGATTCTTGTTTTTTCTATGTAGGGCCTCCCTACACTATACTTACTTACTTGAATAGTTAGTGTATTAATGAATACTGTTACTGATTGGATAATTATTTCAGACCCTTCTGCTGTAGAATCGAGTGCATGGTCTGTTCCAAAACTATAGATAGATCATACAATGGCCTGTTTCAGCAGTGCGTAGGTTACAGCAGTTTAATGAGTAGTGATTTTGAAATTTCAGCGAAACCTTATACTTCACAAAGTTTAGAAAGACCGTTGCCTCGTACGAAGAATGGCGGAATCCTTACAATGCGGGTTGTATACAGAACTTGTTTGACCAGAATTGAGAAAAAAAGTGGCGGGCAAGTTCGCCTACAATAGCATTCCACTGTGTGGGCCCGCCCGCGCCCCGCCCCCCGCCCTGTCCGCGCGCCCCGCGCCCCGGCCACCAGTCCGCGAGCAAGCGCGACCGCGTGCGCTGTGCGCCCAGCTACACAGAGGTGCTCACTAAAGAATCACCATCATAAACAAAACAAAAAGTGATTTTTAAAAGCACATAATTTCCTTAGATATAAATTCTCGTCCTTCAATTTATTTCCTTCAACAAAACCTATTGCAAATAAAACAATATCTCTAAACTCTATTCTTACAAAAACTGATACAGTGAAGGTATGCATTAAAAGGATAGTGAAACCGGTAATCTGTGTTGTGAAAAAGTTGTGTGGTGTGTAATTACGGTTGTCCGAATCCCGTTGTTATCGATTTTTGGACGTCACTAGTCCCGAACAGCTGTTTTGGGGATGCGGAAGCAATTTGCTGTTCGGCGTAGTTGTTTTAATTTTTCCCTGTGAGACGAGATTATTGGTGTTGTATTAAATTATGTATTTTTAAAATACTTTAAAACACATAAAAAACCGGTTCCGGTTCACAGGATCTTTCACAAAAATTTTCGGACTCTTCGCTTAGAATAGACGAAAATTGTGCTTCAAAGTGATAAGTGGTTATCTTGTGTTTTAACAATTTCGGATTATAAAAATATATAAAAACAGTCGTTGGAACGATTGCAGTTCATAGCAGTTCATTGCACTCGTTGCATGTGTGTTAGTTCAAAATTCAGTGTAAAACTGTGTTTTATCAATTGGATTTTTTTCGACGAACTGGATTGGGACCTGATAGAGAGGTAAGGAAGTGATTTTATTTATAATTGTTCTTATTTGTGTGTTAAATTCAAGTTATAAGCGGCGCCTGGCTGAGCTCAGTGGTGCCCCACTGCCCCGCCAAACTGTAGGCCTAATCGGGCACCCGTTAACTCTCTAGTTACGTTTCCGTAAACTTTTCTACTGCTCCTTACTAGGCCTAAGTCATCATATGAAACTTTAAAACTGTTTTAGTTTATTTAACTGTTTCGTTAGATTCATATTCAGTGAAAATATCAAGTCCACAGCTAAAAAATAAGCCGTGAAACAAGTCGCAAGTTTGCGCAAGATTCCGAAACGATGTTTTGAAGCAGTTTCTACATTTAGCGCAAAAGTTTCTGGCACTTAAAAACAAAAATATGGAATGAAAAAGATAAAAAAATGTGAAGAAGTTGGCTCATCGCAGAGACTTGACTAGTAAACTTCTGACATAATTGTGGAGTTGGAAGGTGACGTCAAGACCAAGACTGGTGATGTTACGTGTCTATGGCAGTGTGTGTAACCCTGGTACAGAGGCTGGAATAATGCCAGCACGCAAAATAGCCAACGTCAGCTTCAGTAGGCAACGCAGCGGAGGTATTTTTGGAAGCCGGCAAGCAAAGACAACCGTGCTGTGCAGACCCGGGAAAAACAAGTTTCAGTGATACCGAAATGAAACAATTTCATCCGCTCCATCGTTTATCATTTTGCTACCCTAGTAGGTAAGCTAAGATGATGCATTTAGTCGATACTTTCGAAATATTTTATTTTTTGCAGCAAAACGGAAACGGCATAATCGCCTGCGCTGCGACAAATTAAAAGTGAAATGTAGATTGCACGCCTCGTAAATTAACTAAGTATAGAAATGTTACGTTATTTAAACAAAGTAGATCTAACTTACATTGTATATGAGAGACCAAAAAGACTTACTTTGTGGCCAAACGGACTGTATCTCGGGATGTATACCTACCGAACTACGAATAGACAGTGAAGCTCTATATTCTGCCGCTATTTTTAAAACAAGCTACAGATAAGGTAACTAAATTATTTACTTTCAAACCGTATCCCCAGATAATTGTGTAGGTATTGTCAGATCTCTTTCACGTAAAAGGCCAAATGTGACTTTAAATAGTGCATCATTGAAACCGCAAGTTGATATAATATCACTCTATTCTAAACTTGAGTCATTTGAACTGTAACAAAGGTAATCGGAATAGAAGGCCAGTGAATATTTAACTTACTTTGCATGGTGACCAGAAGACAGAACAACAATTATAACTTGAAGTTTATGCCAATTTTAAAAATCCACTATTTGGGCTACATGATTGTTTCCGCCAATTTCAATGAATATGTTAAATTCTAAGGTTTCAAGACTTGAGTAATATGTACGTACCTACAAGAAAATAGAGAAACAAGTTATTCAAAGACAAAATGCTAATACCTGTGTGACAAAAACACCTTTCTGCTGAAAGCAAATAATTTGCATGGCATCAGAAACCTCTACAATGAATGTGCCTATGAACTAACACACACCTTATAGCACCTAAAATATTGATTCAAAAATGTATCTGAATGAAGACGAAATTACTAATATGTACGTTTTCTAATATAATCGTAACTACCTACCTATGCACATTTCTTTTACTCCTTTGTTTAAGAAAAATCTGATTTTCTACTTTTGCAGGGATCTCACTGTTCAAAAGAGTCAAAGGTTTTGAATAGTTTGGATCCAATGAACCCTGTGTGTGTCCTTGTGTTTATTTTAAATTGTGTTGGATATACATTCAGTCAAAAAAGTATCGGGAATGGATGATTTGTTTATGGTTCCAACTTCAATTTTTTTTGTTGTTAGATTGGCACAGCACATCTGTTTTGCATTTTGGCGCGGAGTTTGAGTTGCATCTGTTATTTAGATTAATACAGTGCTGTTTTCAGTAGATCATAATCTATTGTGTATTGCGAATTTCATAATGGACAAAAACATCGAACAAAGAGTTTGTCTTAAATTTTGCATCGCCAATGGAATTTCGTGTTCAGAGTCCCTGAAATGTTATAGAAGGCTTACGGTGAATCATCTTTATCAAAAACACGCGCTTAACGGTGGTACAAAGCGTTCCAAAGCAGTCGAGATGTGATGTAAGATTTACCTCGCTCTGGTAGGCCATCAACGTCTTCAACAGAAGTTAACATCGCAAAAGTGAAGGAAATAGTGACTGAAAATCCTCATTCAAGTTTGAGAGATTGCCGCTGAACTATCTGTGTCTCACGAGTCGATAATCTTCGGCATGAAATATGTTGCCGCTCGGCTAGTAAGACCTGAATTTTCTCCAAAAACTCAATCGCATAAGAGTCGCTGAGGACATGCTAGAACGAGTCAATTCCGTCCCAACATTCATGAAACGCATTGTTACTGGTGACGAGACGTGGGTTTACGAGTTTGACATGCAAACTAGTCAACAAGCTTTGGAGTGGCGCCTTCCAACGGAACCGAAACCGAAAAAACCACGCCAAAGTCGATCAAAAGTCAAAGTCATGTTGACCGTTTTTTTTTTACTATCGCGGTGTTGTGAATTCTTGCCAGAAGGTCAAACAGTAAATAAAGAATATTATTTGAGCGTTATGCGGCCTTTAAGAAAGCAAATTCGACGAAAAAGGCCAGATTTGTGGAAAGAAAAATCTTGGATTTTGCACCACGATATGCCTACGCACAAGGCCATCACAGTGAACAAATTTTTGACCAAAAACTCAACGAATGCCATCGAGCAACTACCTTATTCACCAGATATGGCTCCAGCCGACTTCTTTCTTTGTCCTAAACTCAAATTACCACTTTGTGGTACCCGTTTTCATTCGGTAGAAGACATAAAGGAGAATTCGAACTGAACTCAATTCCGGAAAAAGCATTTAAAAAATGTTTTAATGATTGTATTATTCGTTGGCGTAAGTGTATCGTTTCTGAAGAAGCATACTTTGAAGGCGATAAAATAATTTTGGATGAATAACTTACATTTTGTGTATTATTGACCGTTTCCCGGTACTTTCTTGACAGAGTAGTATAACTTTCTAAACTGATCTAGTCTCTTAAAACTTCGGTACTTTCTTTTCGATACAAATACAAGTTACTGCTGCTATGTGGGTGCAGCCCTGCAAACGTTCATTCACCTGACGCTTTGTTGTGACTAAACTATACCTCAAAAGTTAAAGTCCCAACCTCTAAGTACCAACACAAACACACAAATGTAAAACTTCATCTTTCTGGAACTGGATGATGATAGATGTATTTTTTGTACTACAGAGCAAGCATTGTAGTTACGGCTAAGTATTTTGCTTGAAGAAGTTTTGAAAGAACACTGTACAGGTACGCGAAGAATCCACAAGGCACAGCCAATCCCTGCACGTGCAGCCAACGACCTTTCGATGCAATACTCGGTGTTGCCACATGCGGCAATTCAATTAACGTTACATCATCAAGATGTAACGCTAAGATTTGACGTTGTAAACTAACTATACTTTAGATAGCTCTACTCGGCTCTGCTTAAAGTCATGTTGAGAATAGGTTTTCGATATTCGATAGAAGGAAAGAAACTTTAATTCTAAGGACCAAATGAGCAAATTACTATAAACTCCAGGAAACTGTGGTTAGAATAGCAGCCAAATAATTCCTTATTCTTAAACCAATGCAAGCTTCAAGTCTAAAGTTCATTTCTATATTTGCGGCCATGTCTACGAATCGCAAAAGAATTAGAGCCAGCACTCAAGGAGACTTCTCCACTTACATCGATACTACTTAATTTCCGGTTTTCAGACTGCAAAGTTAACTTCGCACACAACTTCTTAATACTGCGACAGGAAGTTAAGAAATAGAAGAAAAAAGCCACTAACCTCCAGACCATTGTTGCCTCGGGCAGATAGTTAAAAAATAAAAGTTTCTTGAGACGAAGACGTTTTAATTTTATTTCCTCGAGATGTTCTCGGAATGGACAGACATAAAAAGAAGATGCATATTAGCTTGCTTATGAAACTAAAGGCAAGAAAGAATCGATTTCTTTTGACAAAAGAGAACGTTTAAACGTTTCTCGAAATAGCTATTGTTTGTGATACGAAATTGACAAGAGAAACAATAACTTCACTTCAAACAGACAAAAAGATTGGTATATTCTGATTCTGCTCCAGTTTGATTTGTAGCCCCAGATGCATTTAGACTCTATGTTTGGAGCTTCTGTCAATAATCAAGCACGTTTTGACGGCAAGTCTAAGCATGGCGTTCAAAGTATGGCTAGAAACAAAGTTATTTTCTTGTTACATTCAAAGCGTCTACTGAGGCATGCATTGAGCTTGCTCCGTGTACACATATTGCTAAATACAGGCACTCCGGTGGAGCGGACTGCACGCTCCCTACCAGTCCTGCTCCCCTAGTCCCCTCCGCACACGCCCGGCTGCGAATGCTATTGAACTGGATCGGAAACCACACGTTCTGAGAGAAACAAAGACATCCCGTGAACAAGATAACATTTTCAATTTATAAATCCAAAGCTTTGAAAGTCTGCATTTTGCTAACCAAGTGTTATACTGCAGCGCTGCAGCGATCAGGTTCAAAGAGTTTTTAGGGTACCTCAAACGCTTGAAGACACGTTTAGAAGGGTTCGACTGTGTCAAAAAACAAACACAAAGAAACGCTTATAACCCCACATTCCTATATACCATTTCAATAAAGACTCAGAAGGGGAAAACGGTGTAATACCTCACCTGGATATGTGTAACTTAGAGATTGCGCAGTAATCCTCCATCAATAGAAATCGCTTAAACTTTACTTTGTGCTCTCGGATGCGTTCCTCGCCTTAAAAACTGGAAAAACGATGACTTTTTTGTGGTTTTCCATTAGTACAGCACACTTCTAACGTTGCTAATCAGACGTGTTCGTTCCTGGCGTGATAAGGTACTGCGCGCTATCTAGCGATACAGCGCTTCAAACCGAGTTCCGGTACAGTAGCCGTTTGTTATCTACGCTTTATGTTTTTGCAGCACTGCTAGAAAGGAGAATGACCACTTGAAACACTTTTTGCTCGTGGTTTCACGAGAATACTTGCACACTAGGCTTTATAACACAATCGCGATGGGTGTGTTAAATGTAAAAAGTTGACAGTTTCCTACCATGGTGTTCAAGAAAATAGATTGGAAATGAATTGAAGAGTAGAAAAAGAAGAAAGTTGGTTATGTTGGGTGTAATGATACTTGTGTTATGAATTCAGCACTTTGTTTTTTGTTAATTCCATTATGGAGCTAAGAGTGGCACATGTTAAGGAAGTATAGAAGATGGGATTGGGAGTCAAGAAGTTATAACTGTGAAAGGTGGAATGAGGCAAGTCAACAACGTCATCGCTAATGAGGGAACTCGGAAGTATCAGAGTTGGGCAAATATTGAGTATATAAAAACAGTTATTACTGTGCCATAAATCCTAGAAGCATGATAAAAAAGCTCCCATAACCACAGTATAAGTTGACTCACTAAATTGCAACACAGTGTAAAAAACGGAAGTCGAACGTAGCTACATATTATTGATAAAGCGACCACAGGGCCACAAGCTTGAAACTATATTACAACTGTACTTTGCAACCACGATGGAGAAGCCTGTAGGACAAACTAACTAGCCTGGGTCTCACTGCTATACAATTCTGTCTTCTGCTAGTGCCAGTCAATCAATCAAACTTTTAATGGGATTCACTCGATGGTGGCCTTCTAGAAAAAAAGTACAGTAACATGTGCAAAATACAGTTCGACAGTTCAGAAACACATCATCCACCATCTTATCAAAGTTGATAACGACCACGCTTTGCTGGTTCCCAGGGGAGCAGACAAAGCCCGACATTGCAGCCGCTCTCCCCCTGATGTTATATTAATAAGAGGAATTGAGTAAACACATGCATACAGTCTGTGTGTGTGAATGATGCAGATTGACAGTCATCCCATTGGAGCATCAGAAATAATCGTTTTGGTAATGCAAACTGGAATCGTAATGGTCTCCGAAATAAGACTTTCGGCACGTCGAACACTATGACTTTACATACTTGCATCTTGCTTAAAATAAATTACTTACGAAATGGCAATAGATCTATAGGAGTACTTCCAAAAGCGATTAGCAGCTTAGGTTTCAACTAGAACATTTTTTTCCTGTTCTAAACCTCTTTTAACTGATGATGTCAGTATTCGAGAATCAACCTACGGATTCTACGCAGTTACAGACTTTGTAGGTATAAAGAAACATATTTACGTAACTTTTTATTACCTTTTCCAATAAAACACAGAAGGATTTAGGAATCTGAGAAGCATTAGCATAGAGAATGGTTTCATTAATGTAGGTACGTTAAATTGCTGTGTCCACATCACTGCAGAAATTAAAGCTCATGATTGGACTGTTTCTAAAATTCATACAATTTCTGAGTAACTTTCAGAGATGATTCTTTCAGTTACTGATCCAATTTTATTAAATATAAATAAGATTTAATACTTTAAAACACCCGGAGGAATAGAGTGATGAAGTGTTACTCACACCAACACATAATGATGTGAACGATGATGACTCAATAGTTTCCGGGCGACGCTTATTATAGACGTGTTATCGACACGCTTCCGGTTAGGATCCTTAAATACTAATGACCAAATTACTGACAGATATAGATCTTTCTAAATTAATAATAACTTGTATTTCCATCGGTTGTGATCCAAATTAGGACTTCGAAAGCGTCGAACCTATAAATGAATTCCAAAATCGAATACATCAAAATAACTTCTAACGAGGTAAACATTGTGCTCAACGTATGAATAACAATAACAAAATAGTTCGTTAGATTGTAATCGAATAGTTAAAAGCTTTACTTAGCATGTTTGCATGAGTAATTTCGAACCACGAGTTATTATTTACGTTTTTAGCGACATAAATAACTGCAAGCTACACATAAATTTTACGCCAGTTATTATAAATCAAAAAGATTTTGTCATATTAAGTTGCATCTTACACAAACTGGTAAGTAACGATATTTTAGTATGCAAACCTCATACTATTATTTGTAGAGGACTTCAAGATACCAGGTAGTCATAATATCGTAGGATGTCCTGTTTTATAGTTCCTTTAGCGTACGTAGCCTAGGAATCTTTTCCCAGAACCGAGTCCTGCAATCCTGAAGCCCTTTTAAAGAGCTCCAAACACAATGACCGTATAGTCTAAGTTGGTTGTGATGCAAATTCTAAGGAATGGAATTCGCTGCTGGCGTCTATATTGTCGAGACAAAAGAATATAAACAGTCCCTCTAAAACAGAAACGCATTTTCAAGTTTACAACACCTGTAGATTTGTCTGAAGGAAAAATCACATTTGGGCGAGCCAGTATTCAGTGTAGAATTTTTGAATTAATTGATTGGGTGGCTAAAACAATAACAGCCGCTCGGGTCGATCTTTAGGTTAAGCCGTGCTTGCCTAGGTCTGTGGATGGGTGACCACCCATTACATACCGAGTTTCCTCCGTGCCTCGGAAAGCACGTTAAGCCGTTGGTCCCGGCTGTCATTTGAAGATCTTTGACAGTCGTTAAAGTAGTCAGTGGCCTAAAAAGTCTGACAACCAGTCTTACCAAGGGTTTTCGTATTTCCCAGTAGTAACTGGGTTGTGGAGGTCAGATAGGCAGTCGCTCCATGTAAAATACTGGTATTCAGCTGCATCCGGTTAGACTGGAAGCCGACCCCAACATAGTTGGGAAAAGGCTAGGCAGATGATGATGTTTAGAGACACCAAGGAGTTATAAAAAGTTTGTTTTGGGTACTTTCAGGTAAACGTCGCTTTGTACTTTTCCCTATTACAACCCACGCAACACACAACACGTAAAAGTTCATTCCTTGTCGAAGTATGCTTCCCTGTGAGGAAGCTTACACCATTCAATTCTAACGTCAATCAATAATATGCCGCGCAGAAGGTCTACGCACTCCCAGCTTACGATCAAAAGCCTGTCAACCAAACCGCACTTCTATTGTTCGTTCCTATAACCAAGCTTACGGCGTACGGCGTATGACAGATCTGTATAATGAAAACAAAGTATATTGCAATACAATAGCATATTTGGACAGAATTCCTGATGACACATGCAAAATGCAAATGAACGAGGCATAGAGAGCTTTATTGATGATTTCTTCGACGTGTCAACACACCCGTGACGTGATGAAGCCTCGTGTTGAAGGGAATATCTGCGCGCTACTGGGAAGGATAAACCTGATGAACCGTGAGTTAGTCCAGCATGTTACATTTAGTACTTTTCCTGGTCGATGTCATCTAACGAATCGTCCATGAAATGCAAAGTACATGTGTAACTTTCGTAAAACCATGTTTGTGTTCTTGGTATTTTTACTTTTAGCTGCTCTATAGAATAGTCCTTGTTTGAGGAGTTTTAAGATCAGTGTTTAATTAAAGCCAAAACCCCCAAAACAAAACTTTTACGACCGAGTGTAGCATATGATTGTATCTGAGGTGACTCCAACACCCTTTGCCGAAAATTTCGACATCGGTTTCATATCCCACGTTTAGTTTACAATTATCAGCGTTCAGTAGCACTTTACATTCAGCAAGAAACATAACTGTTTGTATCAGAAGCCGATGACTCCTACAATCTAATCTGCTCGGATAAATCGAAACACTTTAGAGAATTGCAGCATTACATGGCAGAGCAATGAGGCAATTTCTAAAGCTTCCACCACTTTAACTGCTCCGTGCATACAGTCACGTAGGATCCAGTTATTCTAAGTAACTTTTATTTGATCGTAATGGGATTGTTAATTACAAGAGAACTGGGGATAAACATAGATACTGCTAACTTTAAGGATACGGCTCAAAAAAATCGATTTTTATATTAGGTAAAGCATCGCATTGTTCTTAAATAAACTTAAACATGAGGAGTTTCATAAATGCTGCTAAAGATAAATAAATAATTTCCAACGAAACCGTCTGTTAACTTTAACGGTACGAATTAAATGCTGAATGTTCAAGTTATTATATATATCCTTTGATAACTTTACTGCATCAAAATAGAGATTAATATCTTCAGAAAACTTAGGATAAACTGGACATTGAAAGTGAAGATTCGGTTGTAGTTCTGGCAAAGTTTCGAAAGAAGATTGGTATTTTGGGGCTCACCCAATTTCGGAAGCGTTCATCAATGAAAGTATGCACATTATATGAAGCAATTACGGGGTTTCCTTTTCATGTAATATTTTTTTTTTATTATGCCGCACAAAGTAAAAATAGAAGAAACAATTATTTGACTAAATCTGAACATCTAAACGCAATCATTTGCAACATCGAAACGTAGAATCAGTGACGGAAGCAATGGAGTTACCATAGTCAAAGGAATATAGAATTTCTATTTCTATAATAATATCTTAACATCAGGGTTTTCTGGTAGTAATAGTGAGTATCAAGGAACGTTTGGTTCCTAGTATTACAAGAGAAGCCGTTTACATTGCTGCGTTAGCCTATTTGTTTTCTCCCGTCAAATCGGATCGATTTGGGGTAAAACTCCTGCTATCATTAGAAACATTCGATTCGCTGCATGTTTCATGTTATTAAATAAATTACTAATTAGTAACTGCTGTTATTAAAAACGTAAAGTACGTTCGTAACCTTTTTAGGAGAATTTACCTTGGCATGGCAACATTCAAAAGCTATGTCATCTATCAAAACAGAAGATGTCATAATTGTCATAAATATTGTCAGTTCTCTGTCTTGATCAATAAAAATCTTAATATGTGATTTTGTTATGAATAGTTTTGCATATTATTTATTTACCAGTCTTATTTGTTTCGTGGTGAATAAAAACACGAGAAATGTAAACTTAAGGTGTGCAAAAATATTAGAGGCTAAAACAATGCCACTGAGTTGCTGCTAGTATGTGTGAGGAGCATCGTATGGTGAATATGCTAATGCCGATGATGCGCCGCCAGCCACTTTGTTATTTGAAGAAGTTCTATCAAGATTATAATGTTATGCTTCTTAAAATAAATGTTTTATTCAACTTCGTAATTAATGTTTCATTTCTGCCTTGTCCAATTATTACACAAGATCGTTCGCCCGAATTCATTTACCTATGGAATTCGTCAAACGACTATGTGTAAATTTACGCGGTCGAATACACCCGTCTCCGGACAAATTCGTAATGCGTTATTGTTTGATTTTCCGCAGTTGTAAGTTTGTATGTATTGCGATTACTAGTGTAATTGCGCCATTAAAGAATAAGCAAATAAAAATAACACAATGTGATGGGTTGTCCAAGTGCGGGCTCCGCAAGCTAAATACCTAGACATTTCATAATTTCTACGTACTTGTAATAAAATGTAAGGTATATTGGAATAATTAATAATGAAAATATTTTTAAATGACATTACAGCTGACAGTTGTCTATTTGTCTATGCTACAGTGTTTTATGGATCTTTTGACGCTCCAATGAGGTTGACAGGAGAACGCTGTTGGTAAACTTTTGAGAAATATATTGAAAAAATAAGATGGCGGCGTTAGTTCTGATTTTGTCCACGCGACAATTACGGTTATGAATTATGTTATTCTAGCCAAATCCAATATTAAAAAAATATGCTGTGATTACCTTTTATCTTAATTTGACCGAGGCCTATCTTTTGAGAGTATTTTTACGAATGTACGCGAGCTGCAAGTGTGGGCCCCAGATTGCGTTGCTGGATGCCTTTCTTCTTTCTACGACTGTATCAAATGATTGTATTTGTGCTGACGAGCTAGGTTAACTGATTGATTGACGATCAACTAAATTGTTGGGTGCATTTGTTGCATAAACGCCATAAGCGAATGTCGGGACAAAGCCGATTGTTTCCGATCTTTAGAATTTGGAAGCTAATGCAAGTTTTTCGACTACTGTTTGACCAACAAATGTTCGATCGGAACTACTGTTTTCTGTTTTCGTAACTTAAAGCGTATTAATATCAAAACCACGTGCACATTCTACGTTGTCTATCAACTTTGGAGTGAATGTGACTAGAATTTCCAAGCTTTGAATGTTTCGGGTCTTTGCTTAGTAACTTATGTTATGTCTTTGTAGATTGTCTCTCATGTGTTGTGGCTGATTTATTGTGTCATTACTGCTTTTAGGAGCTACCTTCTAATGGTGTGCAGGTCTTGGTTTGGTTTTTTCATTGTTATCCCCTGTTTCAGCTAGTGCAAACGAGTTAAAAGAAACGCCAGAAAACATAGTAAAAACTGTATTAAATTATTTTTTATTCTCTGTTGTACTCGTAGTTCCGAATGAGTTATTTCTTAATTCATAAAAAAAGTTGCGTGAGGCGAACTATCATCTCGGGCGGTGGTCTACGAACTACTTCAACAATTCTAAGCTTATGTACCTACCTCGATGCAGTAATACCGCTTTATTTACCATTATAATTACTTTTATTAATAGTTCTACTTATATTAATACTACACCTCATTATATAATCATGTCTACTTCATACTTATACAACAATCAAAACATCGTTGTTTTATTGAATCACCTAGTGTAAAATCTCATGTGTTTCTTACCAGTAACACCGTAGCTGAACAATTACGAACGATCCATCTTCTCGTACGAAATATTCTCATTTATTAGCCAGCGGAGCCGACTGCAGCAGAACTTGATCGCTCGAGGCACGCACCGGCCTCCAACCAAGTGAAATGCACAAAATCCATTCTGTTTTATCTCGTTAACAATCCCAAACGAGCAAAAACTAGCCGTGCGCTCCGGTGTTAGAGTCCAAATTTTATAGCACTGCGGATTTTATTCTGGAGGTGACGTGGACGGGAAAAAAGTGAGCAAACGATTTTAGACCCATCTGCTGTATGTTAGAGTTGAGAGTTGTCTAGTGACACTTATATTAAGGGTCGTTTGGGTGGCGGTAAGCGACATTAGAGTCTGAACTGTTGGGATAAGGCTTAAGTTAGGTTGAGGATTGTTTTATACGATTTTTTATGGTGGTCGGTCGGCAATCAGCTGTTTCGGCACGCGCTCTCAGCCCCCTGGGACAGGATGATGTCAGCCCCGCTCCTCGCCCTCCGAACATGCGAGAGCTAGATATTTCTATTAAATTTTCCCTAAAATTTTGGCTTAACTTAATTTTGTGGAATATGGCTCAGGGTAATTCGGTGGGTTCAGGTAATATTTTGTGAAATGTTTTAGTGTATATGATGTAACATGAACACAGCTCAATTTATTCTACACTAACATTTGTTTCACGATTTAGTTCACCAAAAAGTTAAATCTCAGTTTGAAAATGATGCTGTATAATATTAGCTAACTTTCTCAGACAAAGTTTGTTACACAAATAAAATAAAACTTCAAACCGTATATTATTTGTCGACTGCTGTCGATGTCTCAATACTTTCAAAGTGTCTGGCTCTATCAAGCAACCAAATAGTATATATAAAGTTTTGGAATTTTGAATGCTAGAAGTCTATCTTGTCAAAAGATACTAAATCTTACGCCTGTTTTCCTCAAAAGGGAGCAAAGTATCAGTAATATGAAGATTTCCACATTTGTTTTGTCTGTTGACTGTAGTCTACTGCTATTCCAGACTTCCTGATCCTACCTGCCTTTAACTGTGCAACTCATTAGATACTGAAAGTCCCGGTGCATACATTATGCGAAAAAAAAAATCTGATCGGAAAGACTCATTGCTGAAAAGCTTCTTGGGTCAGCTCCTCCAAGCTTAAAACTGGAGTGTACATTTTGGGGGTTCTCTTATGAATTTTTTGACGATCGAAAAGTCCAGTTTCGGAGCCCAATTTAACTGATACTGTCGGGATTCCCAGACTAAGTGTAATTCTATCAGCGAGCGGTAACAATGATGAGGAAAATCAATACAAAAATGTATGGAACCATGGGATTCATGACATCACTGACATTATGGTACCGACTATCTTTTAAATATTGTTGAGCCTTTTTAGACAAAACATTTTTTATAGCGATTGACTTTTCTTTGTGTCCTTTTGGTATCTTCTCATGTTATTAAACCAATTAAGACGTCAGTAACTAAGTCCTATCATCACTGACACCCCCTGCAGCCTGCTGCATAGATAAGCAGCCTAATGTAAATAATAACTGTGATAACGCGACTCTCCAAGCGCAGTAAACACGAGAGCGCCATGTTCTGAGAAATGAGCCTCGCTTGTACATAACTGATATCTGTTTAGGTTGGCTGTTATTAAATAATTTGTGTAACTGTTGTTCTTTGGGCCCTTCTTTATCGTGTTGTTAGTGCCTTACCTGGTGTCAGAGCTTTTATGCCGCCCATGAGCCTCTGACTTGGCTTTAAATGCTGTCGTTTGGGCCCTTTTTTTTTCGGGTGGGGAATCATCAAGTGACTTCTCCCGCTCTGGGCAGAGCGAAAGGGAGTGTCAGACTTGTACTGACTAAAAACCATCCATGTTTCTTCCTTGCCTTTTGAGTTCCAGGGCCGCGGTATCTCTTTCGAACAGTCCCGCAGCCTTGGCTACTGAAGTGTATGTAATTAGTATGTATGCTCCTTAGGTAGACTTTACCCATTGTGTGCACTACTTTATAGTGATATTCAAAATTATGCTTACTATGTTCTTTACCTGAAATTCGCATTACCTTATAATTAGTGTGGTACTTATTAAATGGAGTTCAATCAAGGTGGTTGTGTACTTCTTTACGATCCCATCGGACCCTCAACATCACATGGCGACCCTGCCTAAAAGGTCTGCCAAGGGGCTATAAGAAAAGTTTTATATTTTTAGCTAGGTCTTAATTAGCATTTCTATTGTGAACAGTGGAAATGGGACCTACACCAATCAATCTTTGGTAAAGATTCATCTTAGTCATAGTGTTAGTGTCTTTATTTTTATTATTCTCTTTAACAGAAATATTTCTATTTTTGTAAAGTATTTAGAAAAACTACCAAGAATGTCTTTGGCCACAAGAGTTAAAATGAAAGTACCGTATAATTACGTCTTGAAACTGCAACGAAAGAAACGTGTTTTTGCGGTTTTGCCTTTTTAAGTAACTAACTAAAAGCCGCAACAAAACATATTTTATTTTCTAGATAAGATTACCACATAAACTATTTATTAACGATAAAATATTATCGTAGAATTTCTTATACATATCGTAAATAAACAACACTATAAATTCATTCGTTCGCTACGGACCGGCTTAGAGGAAAAATTAAAAGAATCACAGAGCATCGATTTCTGAATGTTATTGCCAAATTGAAAGGATTATTTTAATTTTAAAAAATATTTTAGCATATTATTATAGCTGTTATTTAAAATATCGTGAGAAACAACAACTTTTAGTTTACATAAATATGCAAATATGAGTTGAAATAGTGAATTGAAAAACTATAGGTAAGGTTATGATTATCATTGACACTGAAAACGGAATATTTGCCAAGTTTACTATATTTGTTTCGAGTTCCCGATATTTCTTCATTTATTTTATATAAGATTTTGTTTATGTCAAAGATTACATCTCTACAAATTTATAAACGTTTCCACTAATACTTCGCAGCGCCCAAAATGAGTGCCTACTGCCTAAGTAGATCCGCGCTCTTGGATTTTTTTACATTTTGAAGAGGAAATGTGGGTGGTCTTTTTCCATACAAACGCAAGCGCCTGTTTTCTTTCTGATTTATGACTTTAAAGCTATGATTTTATACAGTTAAATAAATATCAACATCTTCTATGTCCCTATGTTTTCATTTTTGAAGATACATAATCTGTATAAGCACCAGAACAATTACAAAATGCTCAAATTTGCCTATTTAGATCGACTGTCAGCAAAGGCCTAGTGTATTAATTTGACAACTATTAATGAAGAACGAAAAACATAGGGACACAGGGAAACATAAGGTCATCCTTCTTATTCAATTTATGAAATATCTTTTAAATTGGTCGAATATTGGAGGAGGAAATAGTCGAGAGCCAAACCTCGAATTATGACATTTTACTATAGTTGACTTTATCGCACCAATGTCGAAATCACGCTCGAAGAGAGACAGCGATAGTTTTTTCAAATACCTACCATGTTTCCTCTTAAATTCATCAGTCAGTGCTTTTATTTAGGCATACATTTAAACGTTCCCTAGTATAGTGAAAACAGACAACAATATTCTTAAGTTATGCATAACTTAGCTAGTTCGACTGTACAAACATGTGTCTGAGACAATACTGAGACTTTGTTGGAACTACAAACTTTTTGTAAGTGTGAACCATTGTTGGTTTTCACATCGACGGGTGGAATAACTTGAACAACTTCACGCTACGTGGTTGTGGAGAAAGATTACCTTACCATTGATTAATAGATAGGTAATTAAGAACACGATTTCTAGCAATGATACTTGAAATGTTTTAAAATTCAGTATTAGCCGCAAAAAGCCTTTAAACAACACGGAGTAAAGTTAAACCAAAAATTGAACTTTGAAAAAATTAAGGAAATATAAAATTTTATACCTGGTTGTAAGTTTACCCCAATTATTAATAGGAGGTCAGGGGTTTGGTAACAATCTGGGGTTACGAAATACTGGGTAAAATGTTATAGTTTCGAGTAAAATTATGAAATTTTAAGACACAGTCCAACATATTGTTATTATTATTTTCTTTAAAACGTTGCCCCACACTAGGAATTTCTCCTGTATCGTGGGTGCGTTCACAAACATTAAACTCCAACATTATCTGTAGGCCATGCAAATATTTGTTCCGTCCGGGGATTGAACCCGCGACACGCAGCGCAGCAGTCAATCGCTCAGCCACTGCGCCAACCGTGCCATTATATGTATATTGAAGGTTCCTTGAAAAGCCTGGAGATATTACACCTCAATTGTCATGCCTGCAGGGCCCAAGGAGACGTAATTCAAATGTTCAATGTGAATTGGAAATTGCTGTCGGTGTCGCCTCTATAGCGTGTGACACCATGTCTATAAATACCATTCTTCTGCCCTTGTCTTAATTTATTTGTAATTAGCGCAGCATGTCCTCTTCCATACTTTCCTGCTGGTTGTCACCTCAGTAGTGATATCTTTCACATAGTCCATTCATTATTTCTCTGGTCTGCCCCTACTTTCAAAGCCCTCCGCATTTATCATACCTTCAGGCCCCATTTCGACAACGCAGTGTGCGTGCGTGAATCGCCTTATCAAACTGGTTGAAATCCACGTCGCGTCACCTTTCTTATGATGATTGATTGAATCTCGCACGTCTTCGCACGGCTCCGCTCCTCGAGGTTGAAAAACTGAAGACTTTGAACGACTTGTAACCATACTGTCCACATGTTTGCCGAGAATCAGAGCATCTGTTACTTTACCTCGTTTTCTCTTTATATGAAGCGTTAAATTGGCTTCAAATGTTCCCCTAATTGCTTCATCAGTTTTACTCGTCGTACTGACATTTTGCTAGCGTGACGTGAAGCCACTAAATAATAGAATATCTATTGTTTTCTTCGTCTATTAAATAAATATGGGTTCGAAATTTGAGACTTTTTCTTAAAGAATTTCCATTGCTCTCTCCGAACGGTAAAGCATGGAGCGAGTAGTAGGTAAAGCATCAATGGACGGATGTACTTCCTCTGGAACGACAAAGTCCGTTGCATCATGTTTTAGAGTAAACAAATGTGCGTAATGTTTTTATTGATAACTCTTATCAAGACTTTGGATAAATACTTGCGTCAATAAAGAATTTATTGACATCGCGTGTGGGCAGGATTTCGTAATGATACATCACTTATCGAACAGTACTGAATATTTTATTTTATTGTGTTGGTAGAATTGCGAGTACCTAAAAGGTACTCGCAATTCTTTAAATATTCACAAAATTATAATAGGCAGTAAAAAATAATCTTGGATTATTTTCTTTAATAAGAGGGGTTTTTTTTTAGTTGAATACAAACAAGTTCTTCAGGTGCTTTTAATACTTTATTAATTTTAATCCTTACTTAAATTATTATCAATTTCTAGTCGCAAATTGAAACGATATCTCATAGATAATTTTCAAAGGCCACGGTTGGAATATTAAATTCGAATAGCCCATAACTTCATACAAAATATTCTATTGAATTTTTGATAACCAAATCATACAACTCCCACGTCGGAATCACGTCAAAAGCCATTTTAATCTCATTGATTGGTGTATGAGGTACTAGGCGGGCAGAAGGCGCCAGGACGCTGGCTAGTATAATTGGAATCAATGTGCATTGTAGCTTGTATCGAGCATCCCTAATCCATAGGAAGTGATCCATCAGCGGCTTATCGCGCAGGAAACATGGCGTACATAACGTCCACTGGGTTTTTTATTAGATGCCTTCTCGCCTCCACGGATAACTTGTGAAATATACCCGTTTCCAAGAATACGGGATCCTGCTCGATGTTAAATAGCGATGTTTTTACGAGTGATTATTTGAACTGCATCCAGCGAGTTATGATATTCTGGTCGCAAGTGGTAAATCTTGAATGACAAACCATTCGAATTATTACGAAAAAAAATTTATTTATTTTGTATCTAAACAAAAAACGTTAATGACTAAAAATAAATTAGACAGTTACGCGGAAAAATAATAAGTGGATTTAGTATCAATCTTGCATTAGTACCAAGCTAACATAAAGGCTACCAAGATAAAAATCAAGCATCAGCATTTGCTTCTGTTGACCTCTGTTTCTAAATATAAAACCAAATTAGCAGAGATCGATTGTAATAGTTGCATAATAATTAGTTAGGTGATCAACTTTCATCTGACACGACCATTGGCTTCTAAATTCTCACTGCAACGTTACATTTACTAACACAAAACGAGTTATATAATTTACTCGTACACTTTAAATAAATGAAGTAACAAAGAATCTCGAGCGTGATAAATTGTTAATACTCTGTGAAATTTAAGTCGGGACTTTTTAGTGTTCCTAGTTCCGTACCAAAATTGGCAGTGTAAAGTTGAAAGCATTTCATTATTTTTATTTTTGTCGTCCAGCAGAGAATTTGAAAACAAAGTTAAAATTTTTGCCAGTTTTTCGTATTATGTTCCTGTTATTCGGCACATCGTTTTAAAAAGTCGTCAATAAAGTGTTGGAAACAAAAGTTTTACGAATTGCGTTTGCATCACCGGAAATGAACGCAATCTAAAAAGTTAACGTAGTTTTTCAATGCATATAAAAACTCAAATTATGCAAATGAATTAATGAAAAAAAAAAGTTATACATAGTAATAATTATATTACACAATTAATTAAAAATGGGAACACAAATAAACGGTACTTACTAGGAGCTAAGAAATGAGAAGTAGGCGAGGGAGCTATTGGGCACAGTGACTGGGAACAAAACAAAATGACTTAATAACAACATGTTGTGAAGTTGGGCAATCCGTCGCGTCGGCCCGTAATAACACGGTGCGGTCCGACCGATGCGGGCGACGGGGCTACACAGCCACCAATTTTTAGTTTAAAAGTCGGCGCAGACTATGAACTTATAGCGATTTGGACAAAAAATTTAAGAATTGGGCATTATTAGACTAATTGTAAGTCATCTAATCCTGCTACTATAAATACATGCCAATATAATGAACCTGTAATGTTGCTGCTGCTGGAGCACTTCCAATCCATGAGAGAGAGTGAGCCATATTTTTTCTCGATTATTTCTTCCCGCGTACTGGACGCGGGCCTAGTCACAAACAAATCGAGAAAATGAAAAGGTTCTCGTAGAAAACAAACTTTTACGTACGTACGTACGTAACGTAGAAAACAAATATTTTAGTTAATTAGAGAGCTTAACATGAATTCATATACTTTAATTACTTGAAACACTTCGCGTTCTATCGTCAAACGCCCGAAAGAGTCTAGATATTATTTTTCTCAACGCCAAATCACAATCTTTTGCACATTCTGTAGCTGCTGTTTGCCACAATATTTCATCGTCCCAATAAATATAGTTTACATCAGAAAACCTTTTTAAAACGCAATAAATTGAATACTTAGCATAAACCTGTTCTATCGGTAACTTCTGCTGCTTTGATAAGTAACTTTCATTTAAACTGGTCCAGATCCACGTGATCTCCGCTGGAATGTGTCCAAATTAACCTCTTGACATTAACGACTGGTCTCGATTTAC
Organism: Lycophotia porphyrea; assembly: GCA_950005105.1. Taxonomy (NCBI): domain Eukaryota; kingdom Metazoa; phylum Arthropoda; class Insecta; order Lepidoptera; family Noctuidae; genus Lycophotia; species Lycophotia porphyrea. The sequence continues at coordinate 1,577,823 of OX465389.1, forward strand.
CATTCCGGTTAAATTGTAATGGTTAAATCGTTCTACAATTACTTAGATTGGTAGTATCTCTTCTAAGAATCGCCATGATATTTCATGATATTGTTTCAAAGATTATTCCTTTCTGTCAGAAAGTAATTATGATGATGTTAATTTATTGTTGTGGGTTTAATTTTTACAAAGCCACCTTCATGATTTCTCTTACTTTGTTAGAATTAGACCGCTATAAAATGTTTTAATATTGATTTTCACAAATATTTCTCACACTTTACTGTAAATAGTTCCCTTCTGAGTGTCAGGAGACACTAATATCGTACAGAGTTACCTTAACATTTGCCCGCTCCGCGTCTCGCTCGTCTCATGCTTCGCACCACGTAACCACCAGTAAATAACTTCAGAGCCCCGACTGAGCACTAAAACGCTGAGCTGTAAAAACGTCCATTCGCTTTACGTCCACCATTGGCAGCTGCAGCGGTATTTCGCATACTTTAATACCTAATATACATATTAGTGGTATCGTAAATACATAACAGGAGAACGAAATGTCAGGATGAAATTTTGGCTCGCTGCAGTTGGACCAAAACTATTCGGAATCATGAATTTAGTTCAGATTTGTTCAGAATTTGGGTTATAAGGGCTCATTCCGACAATTTTACGTGCTTGACTTTCGATGTTAAGTGCGCAACTATGTTCTTCAGTTTTTGTTTACGATACTCGACAATTTATAAAAACATCGATCGATAAAAATACAATCCTACAGTTTTGATATAGATTCCCATAGAGTAGAGCCCAAGACCTAACCCTGGGACTATCCCTGCAATTTCATATGACCCTGGTACCCAGACGTCCCGCGTTACATTCGGACTGTCATATAGATGACGCTATAGTTATAAAAGTGCGCGTCATGTGCGCTTTATATCTCGTAAGTGCGGCACACATCTGGCTGCCTCGTTACTGCGTCTTACGGAGATACTCTCCCGTGAATTATGGCTTATATTACTAGCCTTGTGACTTTTATTAAGTGTTGTAATCACGCTGAAGAAACTACACACAGAAAGAACATAACTATAGGATTCTGGAAGCAAATCAATGTTATCATTCGCTCCACACCACCTTTTCGTGAAGGCAATCAATCCGCATAGTTAGACCGCTGAGTAAGTTCGCCAAATACGTGCCCCAATTAATGTGACTTGTAAATCAGTAATCAATACTGAACAAAGATCAACAAGAAAAACGCAGATGATCCGTTTCTTTAAGAAATCTTTCATTAAAATTGTCGCAATGAAAAAGAAAAGGTAGAAGGTAAAGTAAAGATAGTGAAGAGAATAATGGTCTTTTGTTCGTTTGTTGATTAATAGATGCAAATAACGACATATTCTAGTGCGCATGCGCTGACGTGACAAGAATTTCTATGAAGCTTGAACACTGTGATCTTTTGCTTTAACTGTTTATTTCGCTTACTGACCTTGCGAAGTACTGCTCCTAAAGATAGGCTTATGTAAAAATCATTTATCAAGGGAAATAAACATTTTCACGAATCAACAACACTTTTCGATATAACGTAATCCATCAATTTCAACTTTCAGTTTGGTCAATCAATCAATTTCTAAACTACACAAAGATACACTAAGTATCAACAAAACCAATGCTGTAACTTTCCGGAAACGTTACAGTTTTCAATATAAGTCCTAAATACTTTTAACATCTTTACAAGTTTTTGATTTGAATCAACTACTGTTTATGATGAGCGTTGATACTCTTCGGCTGTGAAGAGATATCCTCTGTGGGTGGCGCTATAAAAAGCTTAAATTCAATAGCATTGTTCACGATTGTTTACTTTCATATCCAATATTTTTTATTATAGTTCAGAAAACAACACTCTTCTCAGAACTTAATCATTTCGTCAAACACATAGCTAGTTAGTGTTCCAACGATAATTTCTCAGAACTCAGTGGAGCAAACATCTGCAATGTTGTTCGCCGCAACTCTTGTCACGGCTATTCTTCATTAACTATAAATCTTTTGCGTGTAACATCGTATTAACGTATTAAAACATGAGCGTGCTTTCATAATTTTATAGCGTAAGAACCTATTAATGTTCAGTGATCAAAGGTTCGATGATGGCAAGATCAGTCCGTGTGTTAATCACCACTCCTCCACATTGATTATCGCGGATTACATCGAAAATAAACACCAGCTAGTTTGAAGTCATGACTATGTCTATTTCTGAGAATTTCGTTATCTCGAAAATGTTCAAGCATCTGAGGTTGTTTTTCTAGTAGCTAATTTAGCAGTAATTAAGCTTCATGCTACTAAGCGGGAAAAACGGCCACTTATCATCGTTGGGCGTAAAAATGGCTGAATTTAAGTCTAGTCATGCTGGGCCAGAGGTTTTGCGTATTTTCCACAAGTTTTCTAAAGAACTAGTTGTGTGTGAACCGCGGCTAATGTATTGCTTAATCCTTAATCTGTCGTGCCGGTTCTACTCTCATACCAGATTTTTCTAGCTCGATCGTGAGAAAGTCCCATAAACAGTGATCTACGAAGTGGCTCACTCTAGATGGGAGTCCAACATTCATTCACCGCTTTTCCCAAAGAGCGAGCATGTTCAAACACTCGTTCATTTTTCTTTAGAAACAGGTTTCTCTGAGCAGGTTGTTGCGTCGTGACTTAGTTTAGAATTTATTGTGAATTGTTTACTCGAATACCTTTCCATTGCGAGTTCTTGCTTGCTATCACTAGTCTGTCAGATCTCTTCAGTTGAGCTACATCATAATTCACATCGTCAGTTTCCTAGACGATAAAGTTTCTAGACGTGGTTTTTATCTCATAATTATCGCTGATTCACAGAAGGCTGTGTAAATTACGGCAATTCTCCGACGACTTTATTTATATGTGTTCGTGGAAAATGTGCGTCGTTGTGATGCTTGGCGGGTGTCGATCAGCGGCCGGCGCGGCGCATGCGCGCAGCCAGCCGTAGTAATGCGCGCTGCGCCCGCGCCGACCCCACCCATTGTATGGAGATCGGGAACAACACAGATCAGCCGGCAGATAGGTCAGTGCTGTGGATGTGTGGGATGCCTGTAACTGGTATAAGTTTATGTTCAGTCATAGAAGTGAAGGTTTGAATCGAATTGATCTGTTTTCAGTAGGATGAGCAATCTAAGATCATCAGTCTTCTTGTCACCAGTCATTGTAAGAACATTGATGATCTTAGACCGCAAATAGCAGTTAAGTTTTCCCGGTTCTGAATAGAGTTTTGGAAACCGATATTTTAAGACCTAAAAGTGGTGTAAGCCACCAATCCTTCCACTTAAGTAAAAAACTGCACTAAATCAACGTATGATATTCGCATTATGTTACCAAACCACAACAGCACAGCGGGAAGAAAGAAACCATTTTCGAGTCTCTTCAGATTATGCAACGGTACTCCATCATCACTACACCTACACAAGCTATCCAATAAAGTCGAAATACAGTCAAAAGATTATGCAGTTCGCTCACACTGAGCTCATCCGTATTCTCTTAGAGAACGGAACCCATTAGGCTTTATAGTCTGAAGCTGCCATAGAATACGTATCTACCATAGACCTACAGTGGTGCATTTCAAATGAGCAGTTCTACCCTATAAGCTGTTTACCATGCATACATCTTTCTACTACACTGCCAATTCCGTTTTTATTGCGTGCTTAATAACATCGTAAGCTTTCGATAAAATACTTATGAGAGTGACGTAAGAGATCTGATAACCAGCCTTACCAAGGGGTATCGTATTAACCAGCACAAACTGGATTGTGGAGGTCCGATTGGCAGTCGCTCTATGCAAAATATTGGTATTCTGTTGCATCCGGTTCGTCTAGAAGATGACCCCAGCACAATTGGGCAGAGGCTAGACAGATGATGTAAAAGAACTGACACCATAACACACTCACATTAGCTGCATATGCAAGATCAGCCTATAACATTCCCAATGCTGGGACACAGGCCTCCTCTATATGGGGAGAATAGTTGGAGTGGTCCATAATCCACCAGGGGCCCAGCGCGTGTTGGTGGAGGTCACTGTCTTCGAATTTTCGGTTTAAGGACATGTCGGTTTGCTCATGTTGTGTACCTTCATCATTTTGCAACCAGCTAGCTAGTTGGTGTATACCAAATAGCAATTATAACTGTGTGCCGGTGTCTACCGTGTCCTCACAGAGTACGCCAGGCGTTAGGCATAGAAGTGGCGGTCTGTTGGCTACCCAGGGATGTAACTCATAGATATGCACTGGTGATAATGGGGAGGTCGGTGTGCAATGTGCGTTAGACCGGTGACGTCAGATATTCTTAGTCTTCGAGTTAAAGGCGTGAGTTCTTGGCTGCGGGACTGTTCGAAAGAGATACCGCGGCCCTGGAACACAAAGGGCAAGGAAGGAACATGGCTGGGTTTTATATGGGAGCGGGAGAAGTCATTTGATGATTTCCCATCCGTAAAAAAAAAAAACCTGTTCTTACTAGCAAAAATAACAAAGACCGAGATTAAAGTGATTGTCATGGTTTTTCTTTGAGGTTAAAAAACTGCTGATTCGTCAGTCAAACAGTCACACCCCTTATATATTTATAGCTGATCTTTTTACTCGAATTAACGTTTTTTATCCTGTTACTGTTGCCTTAGAAGGAGATCTGGCAAGTAAGGAGGTGTCTGTTGAGATGACGAGTAATAGAAAGGTATGGAAGATGGAGACAGCACCGACCTCAAATAAATTGGGATAAGGGCTGGAGAATGATGATGATATCCAGTAGCCGTGCCGTCCATAGAGGCAATTAGGCCTAGCCTACCCTACCAACAACGCCAAATGCATTTATTATAACTACGTAATAAAATAACACAAAGGCAAGAATTCGCACGGCCTAAATTTCATTCATAAGTTTAAACACACTGGTGCATATTTTCGTGTGTATAAACGGCACACATGTATAGATTATGGGTGTAATTCCTGCAACAGGAGCTGTGTTGTTATTGGCTAGCTAGATTGTGAATGAATCAGGGTTCCCAATTTGCGGAGATTTCCCCAAATTACGGGGAATTCGAGAAACAGACTACACACAAACACGATAGTTTCGTTAATTACTAATAGAGACAATAAAAAAAACACGGTGGTATTGTCGAATTTATACCTTCCCAAAAAATGATAAATTGTAAGGAATAGCAAAAGCCATTTAAAAAACAGAAACATGGATTTTATTTTCCGCTTTGTTTTTTGGGGAGTTAGAAAAATAAATATTGGCAACCCTGTGCTGTGTCTGTCACTTTTATTGACAAATTAGAAATTAAACTTTTCTTAGAGAAGGTTATATTAAGTGACAAACGATTTATTGGTTTGGATTTTTATATCTTACTAAGTTATAACACTCGCAATGTCTGATGTGTGTGAACAGATGTTAATAATTATCTGTTGATCGCGATTCGCGCCAAATTGAACCGATTTGTTGTGTTATTTGTTTATTTACTTAAAAGTGGTGTCCTGTTGTAAAGTTTGCGCTGATAATGAGTGTTTGTTAGAAGTTAAAAGCAGTAAGTTTACGTAATTATCATATAAATGATAAGATAATTTAAGCAAGTTGTGTCTAAAGGTAGATGTGTAAACAAATTATGAGAATTAACCTAAAAATATGTATACCCATTTTTTTTTGGCTATCGGTATGCATGGCCTACCCTACGTGGAGAACCACTGCACGCCACTGGTAGCTCGTGCTGACTTGAGAGAAGACGAAGATTTGGGAATAATAAGCAATCAGCATCCAAATTGCGTAAGACACTATTCTCTGCAGTCTGCTCGCTAACATCGATCACGCAATAAATAGGTATTGTTGAAATATCAGAATAAGTAGTAACTAGTGTTGCCCAAAATCGGTCTTGGTCTTGGTTTTGCGAAAATGCAAGAACAACACCAAGACTGATTTTTCCTTTTAGCAGTTCCCGCCAGTCTGTAATTACTTTCTTCTGTAAATATAAAAGCGTACACAAACCTCGTAATGTAAAGATTAAGCGAGTTTAAAGCCCAAAATCGATCTTGGTCTTGTTCGTGCATTTTCGTAAGACTAAGACCAAGACCGATTTTGGGCAACACTAGTAGTAACATTGTAGCATTGGAAATGCGAGTGTGCTAGACCATTACCTACCCCGTAGAAAGTTGCTCGCAATGCTGCAACCTGCAACTCTCCCTAGCAAAACTAACAAAAAGTCAACGTGTGCATCATACATTAGGTCCATTGCTTCACCTACACTTTAGTACAGCCTGTCCATAACTCACAATGATGCAGCTCTGATAGATATGCGCTACTGATAACAATGTGGTCTCTATGCATAGACTACTAAACACCTGACGTCATCTGTCCTCCCAGAGATCGTTCCGCGTTAGGCACAATAGGCACTTGACTTTAACACCATAATTTAAAATGAAAAATGCTCGTTTGCTATGATCAGGAATCAGGATAATTGAGCCAAAAAAATCACCCTTACTGCAAAATAAAAGAGTTCATAATCGACCTTATCACAACTTTGTTGAAGTCGTCTTCCAGTCTAACCCTATGCAGCTAAACTGCTGAATACCAGTATTTTACATGGAACGACTGCCTATCTCCACAACCCAGTTAGCGAAATAAATGAGTTGGTAAAGTCAAATTGTTGCCACGGACGGGTGACAAATATAAGTTGAAAGCTTTGCCAGGTTTAGACTGAAAAGTTGTGTTATCTAGGCCGAGAAGCTTTTACATAAATATAGAGAATCCCGTTTCGTTCACATTCAGATCCTAAAACTAGTCACATTCAATATTTATTCTCGTTCGAAATTGGTAGGGTTAGCAGGCTTAGCTAGGTAGTAGAAAATACGTTTTTTTTTTTTTTTTGGAAACTTCATAAGTTTACCGGTCTTTGGGGATAAGGCCGGGGAGTGAGGGTTTTCTACCGCACTAATACCACCCCGATGGTCACCTTCCGCACATGCGAGGAGGCACTGTTTCCTCTTACAACACCTGTCCGGGGCCCGCTTTTTTTTTTCGGATGGCATATTCTCAAATGACTTCTCCCGCTCGGGGCGGAGCGGAAGGGAGTGTCAGGCTTGTACTGACTAAACCCATCCATTTTCCTTCCTTGCCCTTGCCCTTTGGGTTCCAGGGCCGCGGTTTCTCTTTCCAGTCCGGAGCCCCCTCTGTGCAAGGCCTGTTAGGGCACATCCTTGGATAGTCTACGTACCCGCACAGTTAGCAGCATATCTTGTTGTCTGAATATATTAATTAAACAGTAGGTTGGTATTTCGGGAAAATTAAAACTTTCGTATGCAATTATGAACAGCAATTTAATGAAACGAAAATATATAGCGAAATAGCTATACAAAATGATTATATTAGGTACGTTTAGCCACTAAAATCGATTAACGTAACAATGTTGCTTTTACAAATCAATCTAAATTGGCGCAAAATTATTTGATACACTGATTTTAGCATTACACGTAAGTTAGTTAGAATTTGGTTCAGTTTTAATTTTATGTGTGAAAACAGAGAGCAGCGGTGGCCCATTGGTAGCGACCCCGACTTACGAACAGTAAGTCGTGGGTTCGAACCCAGACAGGTGCATTACTTTGTGTAATTTATTTCATCACTACTGCTCTCAAATACGGTGAAGGAAAACATCGTGAGGAAACCGGCAAGTCCTAGGACCAAAAATTCAAAGACATGTGACATCTACCAATCCGCACTGGGCCCGCGTGGTGGATTATAGCCCATTCCCTCTCATAGAGAGAGGAGGCCTGTGTCCCAGCAGTGGGAACATTATAGGCTGATGATTATGTGTGAAAACAGATTTTTAGTGTTCCGTATGGGTTCCGTGCCTAAAAAGGGTAAAACGAAACTAGTTGTTTTGTTAATTAACTTTTGTTGTTGTTGTTTTTCATAACATGTGTAAGTTTTAGGTATGTTTTTGAACAATTCCTCGATTCTGTATGAGTGTGAGTGTGTGTGATTTTTTATTGAAACTAAACCGTCTAATGACAGAGTTGGCAAACACAACTATTCCATACAAATTGAAGTTTACTATAAATAGCTTTTGTCAGTGATGAACTGTCAGATCTCCTCCGATATTTCTGTCTGACATTTAAATAAAAACAATACATTAGTTCCTACACAAAGTACATGCATCACTATGTACATTGACTATGATAGATATGCGCCGGTGATAGCGATGCGGTCACAGTCCGAATATACTGGTGACGTCACCGACCTCGGTGAGCTTACGGAGCGTGAGGCAATAAAAATGTTCTTAGAACAATATCCTTTTGAATACCGTGGCACTAAACTGTGTGATAGAAGTTGAGGTTTTGAACTTTCGTAAATACTGACAGCTAAATCTATCCTCCCATAGCATATCCTGAAGCACAATAAATAACTTAAGGTGGTTGCGTCAGGGTAACCCGCGAAATTCATTTTTTTTTACGTTTTTTGTAATTTGCAATTCTGTAACTACATATGTGTTACTGGCGCGACTCATTTTTCATCAACGTACGGTGGGCTGCATCAATTGGGTACCCCAGTTGGGAACGTAGGTCCTTTCAAGAGGGACACTGACCTGCAAATTACATAAAACGTAAGAACAATTGAATTTCGCGGGCTACCCTGACACAACCACCTTGAATTAGATAATACTAGCTGCATTACGGTGGAGTTGGGTAATTGTCCCACACAAACCATTTAGATATTAGTAGATTATAATGGAATGTGTTTGGTTACTAGGAGAGCAGAAATTTGAGGAAATAAGGGTAAAAATAAAAGAATAAATATTGCATCATGCAGAGGAAAGAGAGACATGTCTTGAGATAAGTTGTGATACCAATGTTGATGGTTAGAAGGTCAGAGGAATGACGATAGATCAGATAGACAAATTGGCGAAGATTACTCGAAATTAAAAAGAAACGCTCATTTGAATAAATTCTGTCTAAGAAGCGCTAACTTTCGTCAAATGACAAACGATTGGTTTGAGGAACCTGAAGACAAAAAGCGTAAACGACGAGGAAGAAGCTGTTAAATCTATAGATTTTCATTTTAATATGCAAATTCAAGAATGGAAGCGTAGGTTTTACTCAAGTTATTTAGCAAAATTTCACTAACGATTTTATCATAAGTCAAAAAACTGGCCATGTGGGAGTCGGACTCGCCCACGAAGGGTTCCGTACCATTATCTATAGATACATTGAGCAAAAAACGGCAAAAAATTATGTTGTAGTTGTATGGGAGGCCCCCTTAAATTTTTATTTAATTCTGTTTTTAGTATTTGTTGTTATAGCGGCAACAGAAATACATTATCTGAGAAAATTTCAACTGACTAACTATCACGGTTCATGAGATACAGCCTAGTGACAGACAAACAGACAGACAGCGGAGTCTTAGTAATAGGGTTCCGTTTTATCTTTTGGGTATGGAACCTCAAAAACATAACACACAATTGAAATGGCACAAATTGAATGATACAATTTAACACAGACATCCTCCTGCTCGACATCTACCAATCCGCACTGGGCCCGCGTGGTGGATTATAGCCCATTCCCTCTCATAGAGAGGAGGCCTGTGTCCCAGCAGTGGGAACATTAAAAGGCTGATGATGATGATGATGATGATCCTCCTGCTCTAAGATATCTTGTATTTATTTCTAGTCGACGCAGCATGTCTTCTTCTTTCTTACATAAAATCTATGTAAACATCTAAGTAATCAGCTCCCTGTCTCGCCATTTCATATTCTTATAGTAATTTTCATCTCAAATCTTTCCAACGACTTTTCGTCATCGACATGAACAGCTATAACGTTCCCACTGCTGGGCCACAAGGATTGGACCTTAACACAAGACAACAGTAATTTTGTTGCTCTTGATATGAGTGTGGTTTTAGGTTGGCCTTGTACCCAGGAATAATGAAAAATGAAAAGTTTTTTTTTTTAATAACGGTTTGAAATTTCAATGAAACTGACTAATGTACATGTTCAGAGGAGCAAAATTATTTTTGTTAATTATTTCTAAAAAATGATGGATATCGGAACTGATCTGGCACTCTATTCTTAAGTAGTTACGAAAAAAAAAACCGCAAAAATATCGAACCGTATATCGAATCGGCAACAAAGTACAGCAAACTACACAGGTTTCATGTAAACTACACATCCATGCCAACCACATAAAACACACTACAAGTTCCCCAATCTGAAAATGAAAATGTGTGGTGAAATTTACCACCATATACCAAACAACTACCGACGAATACTGTGTTCCATGGTCAAATCAATAAAAGTAATTAATACATGATAGTTACATAATACTATGTAACAAAATACAAGCTCAAACAAATTGCTGGCGATGTGAAATCCGTATTACGAGAGTGAGAGCGCGATTCACGCTTGACAGCTTTTTTAATTAAACTACAAACTAAAAATAGTAGGGCCGTGTGGATAAATAAAAAGCTATTAATTAGCAGAAGGCCTACAGGCAAACAAGCTTTCGTAGATATTCTTGGTGTTTGTAGCAAAGATCACACAGAAATCTTAACTAGGTAATACAAAAGTTGTATGGTTGAAAATGATTGAGTAAATCGAATCGTAATTTCAATTTTCTTAGCTTATACGAAACTTTTTTTTTTTCGGGTGGGAAATCGTCAAATGACTTCTCCCGTTCCGGGCAGAGCGGAAGGGAGTGTCAGACTTGTACTGAATAAAACCTATCCACGTTCCGTTTTTGCCCTTTGTGTTCCAGGGCCGCGGTATCTCTTTCGAACAGTCCCGCAGCCCTGGCAGGCATAAGCCCTTGCGGGCCCCTCCCTGTTTGCTGACATCTTTTTGAGGCGTATATTGTACTACATTTTCTAACCTTCTCCGTATTTCTTTATTACCCGACATGTAAGACACAAACGAAATATCTGCCTCTAACAAAGTTTCGACTGTTACGAGTAAAACAAAGTTGATGTGAACCTCTCAAGTTCTAGGGATGTTACTTATTTCTTTTGGATCGGTACATTCGACTCAGCAGTTTTTTAGGGTTCCGTACCCAAAGGTTAAAAACGGAACCTATTACTAAGACTTCGCTGTCTGTCCGTCCGTCTGTCTGTCACCAGGCTGTATTTTATGAACCGTGATAACTAGACAGTAACTCCGTTCCGTTCCATAAACTGAAAAAAAAACACGTTTCTTGTATGGGTGCCCCCTTTAATTATTAAATAATTTATATTATATTGTTATAGCGGCAAGAGAAATACATCATCTGTGAAAATTCCAACTGTTGGAATTTATAATATTTACAGGGGGGCTCCAATACAAAGTACGTGTTTTTTCGGTTTATAGTACGGAATCCTTCGTGCGCGAGTCCGCCTCGCACTTGGCCAGGTTTTTTGAATAGCTAAACCTCAGTAAGAGGTAAGCTAAGTACAGAGGTAGATTTAATCATTATCATTCTCCTGCCCTAATCCCAATTCATTTGGGGTCGGCGCAGTATGTCTTCTTCTTCCATACTTCTCTATTACTTGTCGTCTTACCAGACACTTCCTTTCTTACCAGAAAGAATAGGCATTTTCTACCAATAAATCTTTAGGTGATGCAGAGACCAGCAGTAGTAGGTGTATATATCTGAAAATAATTTCAATAAATCCAAAGATAAACTACAAGGACATATAAAATAATATAAATATCATAATAGGTATAAACATGTTCAACTCGAGCCGTATGCTAAACTTCGTACGGAATTGACCATAACTGAATCATGTTCGGATCGGTTCGGCCATATCGGAGCGACTCGAACATGTGAAATAGCACCCTTTACAATTGTCATGGTTCGTCATTCTCTAATAAAAATTAGATTCTCAAACTGTTTCTGTTTACCGATCCGAAATAGTTAGGAAAATTGACGTTTATCTTTCACGTAACAGGTAACTATGGAAACGGGTTCTATTTTGGGGATAATTGGTTACTTCTGGAGTGTTGTGTTCTCTTCTTCTTAAGCTTATTGTTTCGTGGAAATTACAATAAAAATGTAAGCAGTTTCAACAGCACTTCATATCTATTATCATATAATGCGATCTGCCTATGTTTTTTAGGGTTCCGTACCCAAAAGATAAAACGGGACTCTATTACTAGATTTCGCTGTCAGTCCGTCAGTCTGTCTGTCCGTCTGTCACCAGGCTGTTTGTCATGAACCGTGATAGCTAGACAGTTGAAATTTTCACAGATGATTTTTAGCCGGCTTTTTTGCTCGATATTAATAACGGCGACAAGGAGATGCTTGAAATATTCACAGATTATTTAGTTGTATATTCACTTCTTTAAAAATAAATAATTACCTTCCCCCCCACCCCTTAAATATTTATTGTACCCATACAACTTACATACCTACAATGTTGTAGAGAAAATGGTAATGGACTCGCACTTGGCCAGTTTTTTAATCTTCTCCTTAATATATCACTTAATGGCTTTCTTCTAATGTTTTTATTCTTTAAATCATTACACTTGTAACTTTTAAACGCCCGGTACTTACCCACTTGCAGTTTATACAACTGTGCGAAATTGTAACTTCTGTTAGCACACAGTTTCTCGTACAAATTCAAAGCTCTGTTAACATAAACAATTGATACTTAAGCTTTCCTCCAAGTTAAGTTGCAAGAAAAACAATCGGAAGTAACGAGAAAGCCAAACAGCTCCAACTTCTACATGAAACAATGTTGAGAATTGGGATCTTTAAAGTAAATCGTGGTTTGGTTTAATTTACGAAATGGTACCCAATGTAGTGACAAATAACGGCTTTACGCAATAATTTCCGTAGATGATAAGGTTTTCTACTGACTGGCTTCTTTTGGTATTACAGCCCTATTTATATTATCGTCAATACTTCTATTAAAATGTACCTCTTCAAGAGTAGTCACTTCTCTACCCTTTCGTCTGCATCATCATCACCATTTACCTTTATCCTAATTAATATGCCGTTGGCACAGCAAGTCTTCGTCCATACTTCTCTAATAGCCATCACCTCATGAGTCACGCTACCCTTTCTAGTCATATCAACTTTCACACAGTATCATCCGTTGTTCCTTTGGTCTTTCTCCACTTTTATAGCCATCTACATTCATACTCGAGACTTTTCTTACGACATTTTCCTCTCTCGTCTTCATCATTGATAAGATTATAATCAATGTTTTCTTATTGAATTTCCTACACCACAAGTCTCTTGAATCCCCTGCCGCAAGTTGCACTTTGAGTACTTGCGACCATTGACCTATGTTGCTAGCCATAACTTTAATCCTATGTAAAACCCAAACAGGACGTTTAGCATTAATAATATTATGCATGTTATTGCTTAAAGGCAATATTTTCACAAATGCTTACAAAGTTTCCTTAATGAGAAATTATAAACAGCTCCTAAACTGCGCTATAACTCCAATAAGGAATGAAGCACATAATTATTTCCATTCTTGTGTTATGATAACATTCTATCGAGACAGGACGTAGACAGGTCATACTTTATACAATTTTGTATAGGTTCTGTCACCACTCATTGTAGTTTTTTTTCTATAGATGCTTGAGATCCGTTCAATGATAATAATAAGATCAGCTTGTAAATCTTCTGGAAAAGAAAAGACCATAAAATCACCAGTTGCATACTTGCATTTGCTTATGACTCGTTCACTGCGTGTTGGCTGTTTTTCTATGAGAGGTCTAGATTATCTCACGATGGTTTTGACTGTAAATAAATCCTATAAGTTAGAAAAACTCGACAGTAAAAGAATTTTAAAACCACGGGTTTTTATCAAACGAAATAAAAAGCGAGGATCACGCACACGCATACTTTATAACCTGCTCTGCATTTAATTTCGTCTATCCCTGACTAAGTAAACATGAATTTGGATGAGCTCTTTGAAACTACCTACGTTATTGGATTGCTATGTGTGCAATATTAAAATGTAAACAGAGAAGCTATTCCTTAATCAATTTTCTCCCCTTTTTGTTCGTAGAGGCTGGGCTTTATGCATGCCTGGTATCCGAGTACCCTCTTATTGGGTTGCTTTTAGACGTAATTGCGTCGCAGAGAAAAGATAGTGTTGACTTAAATTAATTTGGGAGAATTTACGAGGCGTTTCATTTAGAAAAATGATTGTGTAGATTGTTTTTTTTATTAATATTAGTGACGATGTTTACAATATCGAATGTAATACAAAATATTACAAGAACCATCATGTTTTAGCATGTTTCGGGAGCAGAAACACTTTTGTTCTTTCTTCTTTATATCCTACAATAAAGATCATGCTAATAAAATTCTGAAAACCTTGTTACGAAAAACATCGCAATCACTGTCGACGCCCAGACACCTAAAATTTAACATCGTTTATTCCTATTCACACAAACCATTGACAATTTAGACTTATTAGAATTTCAGCAACTCCCAAGGTTCGGAGCTACTTCTCATTTGAATTAGCGAAGGTCGGTTTCATTCACGTTTGTGTAATATTTACATTCAGTCTCCTCCAGCGTGGTACCCAGACGACGCGTATCCAATGTTGCTATGACATCACCCTGTGGTTATGACCCACTTCCCACTTAGTTTGACACTGTCCCACGTTTCCGCTAAGTCACGACCAAATGTGGCACAGAATTCATCCTTATCTACAGAAATATATTCATTCCTGAATGAGAAAATATCTCTTCTGAAAATATTCACGTATTTCCCTAGTTGATAGCCAGCTGTCAACGGATAGTTCTCGACAAAAAGGCTTAGTATTCGTCCTCGTTCAAATAGGACCTACAATCCGAGATGCTTATCACGTTGTTTCCATCACCTGATCACAACGTTCCGAATAGGTGGCCGCAGTTTTGCAAAACATCTACGAAGGGTTATAAAGAAGTCAGGAAACGTAGCCTTCACAAAATCAAATCCATTCCTTATAGCTGAAGAGCTAAAGCTCAGTTCTCGGTAGCAGGAGTTTTGCGCACCGTAAACATTGTTGGTTGGTTGCATGCAGACCTGGTTCGCAGTGCGCATGCGTGTTGAACCCAGAACGAGCACCTGAGGTCTACGGTTCAGTAGCCGTCCCTGAGCCGAGGGGATCGCACGTCTGTCGCAAAAGGGAATGCTTTGGGCGGAACTTTCTAGATCAATGTAGGCGTCCGCAATCACGCCATATTTAGGAGGTTGAATGATCAAAGCATTATCGAGAGCTAAATGATATTGATCATGTAATATTGGAGCTTTTAAATGAACGTAGATATTAATTAGGTCATTCACACAACATAACCAATTTACCAAAGATATATCGAAGTTCTGTAACTTTAGAACATTGAAACTCGAGATCATCCGGAATTCCCTGCTGCTATTCATAAAATGAATAGCTATGCTGATAACTCCTATCTATACACTGCCACTGGGCTTTTTATCTTCCTCATTATAACTGACAAGTCATCACGTTCATACAAAAACCATAACTATAAATACGTAAGTTTAGTATCTAAACAATTCTGTAGCCGGATGATAACAGGAAGACGTAGTACACACGTTACGCAAATTGTTTTGTTCAACAATGTGTTATGAAATAGCGTTCATTCAAAACATTATAATTTATACGAACAATCATGCTACTTATGTAGGTCACCGATAGGAAGGACACGACATAGTCATTCAAATTGACGACGACGACGCATTTCATTTTGAATTGTTTTCGTTTCAGTGTATCGACGATGTTCGGAGTATGAATGTCTGACCAAACGTAAATAGCAGTCGTTTTTGTATTCAGAGTTGAATTCTCCTGTATTTCTTTATAGGTTTTGTTATTAATTTAGGCGCCTTCTTTCCTCGTTTTAACTAAGGTTCCATTATCACGTTCTTGTACTAAATTCTATCCATTGTTACTATTCTCTGTATTTTTTGGCTTAACTGTTTCAGTCCTTGTTCTGCTTGCAGAATTTGTTATTTTGTTTAGTTTTATAAATTCTCCTTAGTTCACATTAGTCCTGTTTACACAAGAAAGAAATCTCCAGGTGTCAAATAACATAGTCTTATTAAAATCTTTTTAACATATATTTTGATCTGATTCCAAAACAACTTCGTAATATTATATTTTGACAAAATTATTCGTAGATCCAACATCAGATACAAGGGATACTGCATACTTATCATACGTTCGGTTGGTTTTATCAATGTATGCTATACATAAACATATGGCGGAGTACAAAGTTACACAACTGGTTCAAACTGGATCGGAATAATTAAGTTTGTAGTTCGTACTAGTGCTATCAAGCTCACAAACCAGGAATGCAGGACGAACTTGAAACTTGGAATACAGTTGAATTAAACGTTTAAACGTTAGATTAACATATAAGTGGTCTTACTATAGGCATGAATGAAGTTGTAGATGATATAGGATAGGAGTTGATTACTATTCTGCAGTAAAGAAAATGCAAAACTATGTTCTATAGAACTTGCACCTCGTGAAAATTGTAGATGTAGTATGACATTATTAGCTTACATATATGGCATATAAGTATACGTTAAATTGATAAAACAATAGCCTTTTAATATAACAACAAAAGGACTATTTCAATATCACATTTTATGAAAATTCTTGCTTTGACGATGAATGTTGTTTTTAAATAATGAAATAATAATTGTAGTCGTGGTTATACATAGAGTAACCATGAGTGTTAACAAGAGCTGTAACTCTACCTTCAATCTTTATGATATATCTAGATTTTTACGACTGGCGAACTGCACGGGTTTCTTTCATTATCTTTACAACGAATATTTTGAGACAGAGCCTCCAATAAATTATTGTGGAAAGAGTTATTGGTTTTCCATAAAACTTCGTAGCAATATTAAATGCTCTAGACATCTTGTAATTATTGAGAACTGTTCTAGGCCTGAGTCTGTGGTCGCATAGGTACTGAATAGTTACCATGGATGTGTCCTCCGATATGAAATATGAATTTTGCCAGGTGTACCTACGATAACATCAAATCATTAGCAAATAAAAAGAAAGATCGAAATTACAAACCTTTCATAAGTACTTCATTGATTATATTTTCACGATTCAATTTTACCTTACTTCCATGAATTCCAATTTCTTATCTTTTATTAACACTTAAGTGTTAAGTCTCGCTACTACTCGACATTTCACGCGAAAACTTTTTGTGTACTTCTGCTATCCTAGTCCCTACAAACGGTCACGTAATACCCGCGCTGGGAACGAACCATTGTCCATGCAATCGTAATGAATTGTTGGAGGTGTGGAAAGAACACTGTCATCATTTTATGTGCATAGCTCAGTCCAGGAAGGGGGAGAAATGTAAATGTTTTGCTTTATGCATTATGCATTATGCAACCCCGGTATCCTGAGCTCTTAGAATTAGTATGCTTAGGTTTCGTACCTCCTGAAAAGTTTTTATTTACTATCTTCAGATCCAAATTCCGTTCTTTTTCAACCTGTCTCTCAATTTTCTATTTATAAAAAATCTTCTCTTCTTCTTCTTTTGATAAAACCTGTCTTGGTTTCTTTTGATAAAACCTGTTTGCAGTCTTTTCTCTTTTGTTATATGCGCTCTGGTAAGCGGTTTGGCGTTCTCAGAGCCAGTCCTTGCCCTGATAAAATCGTGCCGCTACATAAATAGGATCAAATCTATAACACGCTCAAGGTGTCTATGCTAATTCTCGACTGTAGCAGTAAATTACACAAGTATTTATTGCTTTGTTACCGTACCGCATCGGACTAAGATTTACACAGCGCGTATCATAATTATTCTTAGCAAGCTCACTTTTAATTGGCATCGTAAATATCCTTCACAAAAAGTTCTAATTGCCCGCACTGTTACTAATCCTTTGTCCACCTTTGAGGTATGGAGGTTAATGTTTTATCTGTGTGCTATGCTGAAGTGATAATTGGTAGAACGAGTCCATACACTTGGCAAAAAAAAGAGTAATGGAAGCTTAGAAGGTTAAAATTCTTCATTACGATCAGTGATCCAAAACCATTGTTCGCGAGAAAAGGCGCGCCTCTAACAAATGGGGACCTATACCTCCGCACGCGTTAGACGTGGGGCTCCGAGGACACTACCTTTAATTGCTGAGAGACTTCGAACTTATTCTGACCTTAATCCCAGCCCGAGTTTATGGTGGAACATAAAAACTTAATGGAGAACAGAAAAAGCGGAATTTTTAGTGCTCTGTTGCCAAAGGATAAGCTCCTAAAACCTTGAAAGTCTGGCTGTTTTATACCAATTTTAGGCAAGCAGTTTATGTTTTGTTGTCTAAAATAGGTTTTACCAAGAAATGGTAATGTTTTTTGGTAGTAAAATGAGCATATTCTCGTGAAAAATATTCCCATTTTCTTGGCCTCGCTGCGGCCTATATTCATTCATTCTCATTTGGATGCGCACTTAGGGTTCTCGCTTCCAGAAAAAAGAACAACGCTCGGCACATGTTTTACTGTTATATAGAGTCGCTAGATTTTAGGCGAAAAAGTGTAGCTATTGCGGTTTTCAGACTGGTATTATTATTAATCCTGACTAATGCCACGATCCTTCTTTTCACAGCTATAGTGGAATTCGGAGCTAAATCTTTTTTTTCTCACTCCATCATTACCGTTCCCACCATCGCATCACCCACTAACTCAGTAATACTATCGTAGTACTCACATTCGCACTAACCGTACATTTGCGGCACGTATTTACTAGCTTGTCTGGGCTGAAATAGCTCTAGACAGAGAAAAATGGAAAAAAGGAAGGGAGGCCTTTGCCCTGCAGTGGGACACAACAGGCTCATAATAATAATAATAATAATTTACTAGCTGCTAATAAGACAAAAGCCAACGTAACGCTGACGGGGCAGGCGACTGGATCCAATTACGATTTCATAGCGAAATCCACGCTGACGCACATTCACTTACGTCATTTGCTGGAAATACTAGATAGACTTTTCTAGTGCTTGTTTTTCACCACTTGTGCATAAAGCATCTCTTTAATGTATTTTCTCCGTCAAGGAATGGCCATAGGAGAGTATTCCCTTGTGTTACTGTCGCTATATGCTAATGCGATCGATTCCGTTCTGTCCCCTGTCCGTGTCGGTCCCTCGGTTATCGCCTAACCGCTTTTTGTATCACAGAAAGGGTTGGAATGGTCCCATCCGCCCAAAAATCGCTTTGTCCATGAGTAGCGAGTAGTTAACGTGATAGAGAGGTTGTTTTTATATTGAAAGTGGTATCATTTGTTGATGTCTCGAAGTCTGTGAAAGAGACTATCGAACATGGATAGTTAGTTAATAACCTGAAAAATCTTTTATTTGCTTTAAGAGATAAAGAGAAATGATAAAACACTACTACTGCTACATATCACAATAGTTACGCGGAGTATGTTAGAAGGAACAATTACCATTTGACAGCTTGAACCTTAGAAACACATTCACGAACCACATAATGGTTCCTGGGTACCACCATCACCTATACTCGTAAGACAACACGGTAGGTAATAGTTGTGGCGACAGCAGCAACATCGCATTGTACATTCGAGCTAGTGGTTAACAGCCCGTCAACCATTGAAGCAAGCTTCGCATAGCTGCTTGTGGGTTGCAGTGTGGCTGAACACAAGACAAGCAATCGTCATCATTGGATATTGTGTTACTGAATTGGTTTGACGATATATTGGTCTATTAATGTGTGGTATATCGTCTCCTAGGATACCTATACGAATATCGACAAATACAAGTAGACAAAAGCCTTTGAATTCTATACAATTTAGTATGCTAGGGTGGTTGTATTGATTATTGTAGAATACTGGAGAATAGGTTTAACTATGGCGTAAAGAGTAGAGACATGATCTACGCCTACAAGAGACGAAGTTAGAATCCCAGACAGATGGAAATAAACCGCCACCTACATGCCATGCCGTCCTGTTACGAGGAAAATGCTAAGTTTATCGCTCCCTATTTACTCATACTGTATACATGACTTTGGATGTTTACTACTCTGATAGAACCAATGAAGTCAAGTGTTTGATGTAGCTAACATCTTTAAAATATCTTATCTCATGTGACCTAACCAGTGTAGACTTACCAGTGCATATGAAATACAAACTGTCTGAAATAGTATAATGGATCTGAATGCTACCAATAACACAGAAATGACTAATAGTCTGATGGAGGTTGATGGTAGTGCAGCTATAGTAAGAGATTTTGACAACGTAACGCTTGGTAGACGGAAGGGCCTGCACTTCCAAGGAAATACTCCCACATTATATTACACCCGCCGTATTCTATACTCATATAAACTTATAGCAGACTAATAAATACCAAATGACGTCGAAATGGAATCTATTCGACGAATAGTGATCGTAAATGTCGGAAAGACCTACATAGTTGCATCTATTTCAGTAAGATAGCTTCTGCAGATAGATGAGCAGTCGAAATAGATGCACGGCGTCTACTAGCTGTGATGGCTGTCGTTAGGATTCATTACGATCGTTTCATTAGATGAGTCCTCTACCTTATCAAAATCTTCGGTCATGGATGAGACTGCTTAGACAGATGCGATGAGAGACATATGCTTCATGTCAGAATGTGAAATAATTGTAACAAAATAATTATGTCTGTACAATGTTTATTAGGTTAAACTAACTATATACATTAATAATTAAAAACTATTAAACTAAAATAAATAAACTAACAAGAAACTATAAAAGGGCATCGAAAAACTCCTCCTCAACGCTGTCAGCTGGTAATGTTCCCAAGAGACTGGCGGCGTGGCCACGTTGTATGGCAACACTTAGCCTCTGGCCAAGGTAAAAGCCAGCCCTTGGGTCACGGGAAGCGTCAACTAGGCGTTTCGAAATTTCCTTAAATAGGCTATGAGCACTCGGACCCCACGGCCCCAGAGTTTCAACCCCAAACGGCTCGGAAATATAGTTACCACAAAGGTTTCTATTATGTCTTGGCTGGGTTTTGTACGTAACTCTGATCTTTGTGTTGGATTTCACTGACATAATGATTTGTCATCGTCACTTTTAAAAGTGCAGTGTGTAAATCAAAACTGAATTTGAGGTAATGTTAAGCTCTTGAATTAATGATAAGCTCAAGTTTCAACCAAGATAGTTTAACTCTTACTCTTACCTACGAGTTTTCCAAGACAAAAAAAGTACTCCGGCTCTCGCAGACGTAGTTTTCTTGTAGCAGTCTAAATAGGAACGCGTAGTATTTGGATCGTGTGTGTAGAAAGAGACGGAGGTAGTGGTGTCTCACTCTGTCCCAGAGGCGCACTTGACCGATGAGTAATGTCGCGTAGTGGCGGGACTACGACGAGCGCCAAGGGACCAGACGGTGGTGGTGCAAGGTATAAGAGCAGCGAGAGATGGGACTTTGAATCATTTTCGTGTTTAAGAAGCTTGGTATAGTTCGGTTCAAACTTTATGGCGGCTCGGAAGTTAGCTACAAGTGACGGTCTGCGCATTATACATTCAAGACGATGAATCCTCTGCGTACCACTCATACTTAAAATTGAGTTCTGTTAGATGTTAGATGTTTCGAGCCACAATAAAATTTGAACCGTCGTAACTGCGCTGACCGTCACTCGCAGCTAACTTCCGAGCCGCCACTAATTTTGAACCGAACTGTACCGTCGCAGTAGTAATGAAATAAACTAAAGAAACCAGTAGGAAGGTTTAGATCATGCAACAGTTCCATTGAAATACAATATTGATTCCAAGTAGAACCTCAATATCTCAGCCTTATGTGTTACTGAACCGAAGACTGCGAGTATTCAATAAATTCGACAATGGATTTCTTCGGTTAACGTTATGAGAAAATCTTTCTAATCTTTTGAAGTTGAACTTTTTTTGGCACGTTACGGAAAAATTATGAGAGTAAATTTTTACGATGCGCGCGCGCACCGTCACGAAAAACCGACACCCTGAAGTTAGCTAGTCAACATTTTAGTTTTATATGCCAAAGAAGTATAACTTCAAAATCAAAAAATCTAAATCAAAGCATTTATTTCAAGTAGGCCAGTTACAGGCACTTTTGAATTGTCGACAAGATAAAAATGTAATGAAGCTACAGTCCCAGTCACAAGGCATAAAAACTGTGAAAGTACTGTAGTTGCCCATCTCACGTGTCACTTCTTACGTGCGTAATAAGTACACACACACTTTTTTTTAATTCCACAAAGCTCAAATGAATCTTTTCGCTTTGCGCTTACATCTTACTTGTTGCCGCCAGTGGTGAAGAAAACTGGAGAAATGATTGCGGTGCTTAAGACGCGTCGCGGTGATGTGTCGCCTCGGTAATTGTCGCGTCGCAGCGGGACAGCCCTTTGGGGAGCGGGGAAATGACGACACTGCAAATGAGCGAGTTTAAAAATTCAAACAGCTGCCTGCATGCGTGAGGATTGCTTAAGAAAATATCCATGGTGTCGAGTTATCTGTTAAATATGACGTGGAAGCAGGTAAACTACGCTTAACTCTAAGTTTGGGAAATTTGCAGATTACTAGTTTTTAACATTCGTTCACTTTTCTTATAATGTTTCCTCTATCATATCTATTGTACCATTGTTGAACGATTGGAACTAACTAACAACTAACCTTACGTAAGCCATCATCATTAGCCACCTCGATTTTACTTATAAATACGAATAAAACAAGTTTAAATTCTTGATTGCTTAACTTAACAACTTGCGTTCGGCAGTAACAGTTCCCAACTTAAATGAAATAAAAGGGTTTTACCAAACAATGATTCTATTTAAGTTGAGCCCACTATACCAGGACCCCATACACCCAGACTAGTGCAGTAGTGCCCATAGTTACCGGTCATAAAGCAAAGCGACGCGCCGGCGCCCGCGCTTAAAAAACAAATAAAACGTTAAACAGCTCTAATGTGTGGGTAATTCGATTCGCCACATATGCTCCTCTCTATTATGGAGTCCTGGTTTTGTTGCCGCAGTAACGATGGGAATTATATGTGCTGGAAGTACACACGTATGCACGGACATCTTCGTTTTATTGGACTGTTATGTGTGAACACAGCGTTATGTTTCCTTGCCTATGTTTGGGCATCTACGGCAGATTGTTTTCCATGCTACCTTTTGTGACCAGTTAAAAGAGCTACATAATTGAATGAAATAGTTCTGTAATTTGGGATCCTCAAAATTCATATATGTAGTGGACTTTTGTAATATCAGATTAATATCTCGAAACGTCGAAACTATAGAATTCCCAATAGTATTCGTAATTTTGGCACTATTCACAAAATTGTGGTACTCATTTTCAATATCTTCTGTTTCAGGTAAACATCGTTCATTAATCCGGGCATACTGTAAACCCTCGTAAGTTACACCTAAAACTCAAATTCTCCATTAGGGGGAGACTGTAATGAGATTTTCGTCTCCCCTTCAAAATTGTACCGAGTTAATAAGCTCTGGGCTATGCTTTTTGGCGAGGATCCTGATCCCCTTTTTGCTCTATGCATCAGATGAGATTATGTAGTACTGACTAAAACAGCCGGCGTACAAGTATGGATGATAGGTATGATTGTACATATCTGACTTGCGTAATTTCTGGTATAACAACGGCCACCTCTCGGGTGTTGATAATGACTAAAAAGCAAACAGCATTCATATTTTCAAAAACCTTTTGCTAAAGGTCCGTAGTCAAGACGTAAAACTTATCGCACCAGCACAGCGCGGCGAACGGCTAGTACAACTCGACGTCAACGCTGCATTGCGTATTAGTGACTCGCTGCATTTGAGTAAGAATTAGTAGAGTATGTAAAATGCACGTGTTTTCGCCGTCAGTTTTGCTCGCGGATGCTACAAGTATCATGTCTCCAAAGGCCCTTACTTTAGAGTGCGGTCGACGTAAGGTTGTCTATGCGTTAGTCATGGGTACGAACGCTTGGCATTCTGTGAGCAGCTCCGGTTTATGGCATCGTGACGGCGACCACCTATGGCCCTTCTTAGGCAACACACGTAGCTATTTATTGAAGTTATAGTTGTGTGGGATTTCCTCTAGGAGTTCCGTTGGTGAGAATCTATAATTATGTCTGAGATTTAGGGATAATGAGTAAGTTTCTGAACTTGAGCGCGATTGCGCCTTTATCACTCTCTCATCGGAAGTACTCACCTGAAATGTAACAGTTTGGATTCTAGCATTACATAAATGACTGAGGAGAAACCTAACATTACAGTGCGCAACCTGTAGCGATATAATTTGAAACAGACACTTGTTTCTGTTCAAAATCGAATCTTGTATTGTTACTTTACACGATTTACAGGAGAATGCACCGGGAAAACCATCGGTTGAAAATCCTTTTCCTTTTTTAATCTTTGCTTAATTAACCAAACGTGACACACGCCTTGGCCACAACACTGATATAGTCTAAAGTATAAATTGCTAAACATCGTTTCTTTTACATTTAATAAATTGTGGTTTCCCACTCTAGCCAAAACAAATCAGCTTTAAAAATACAAATTTTCCAATTTATCGGAAACAATGAGTGTCGCATTAGTCACAAAAAGTACAATGTTACACTAATGGACGGAAATAGCAAAGAATCGACTCAGTGGCACAGAGTGCACCTAACTACGAGTAAGTGAATCACGCGCGACCGATACGGGAAACGTGGCGTACCAGTTACTAGTAATTGACTATAGTTTCTTTAAATGTCACTGCTTAAGTATTCCCTTGAAAAAAGGTTAGTTCTGGTAAAATAGCAGTCACGCTTGCGATCCTCTTGGAAAACACTTTGCATTGCTCTTAAGGTATCCATACACGCACGCAACTCATGTTTTCAGTTGCGTGTAGCTAATCGTATGACCAGGTAGTATTTCACTGATGATGTTATCTGATTGTAACTTTGTAAGCAAGTCTTTAAATGATCCGAATACTTAAACTTTAGATAAAATATTCCTCCTCCTGAGAGCACAATTCGAAAACTTTAACTACTTACTTGCGGCCAGACGTTAATTTTGTTAGTGTTTCGGAAACTTTATTGAAGTACCAGAGTTTTCTACTTCATCATCTATAAAACAAGAAATTAAAATAATCCTCTCGTTATAAGTATTTGCGACGATGTTTAAAACACCATTGTTTGAAGTGGGTGCACACAAATACTTCACAACTGCGGCGCTTCTAAGCTTTTAATTGCAATTACAGTGTAGCGCGATAGATCAGTCTGAGTTGGACCCTTCGTTATTTTCCCTCCCACTACTTCATATATCTATAATTCATATATCATCTCACTTATGATCCCCTGATGAGATAAACGAAGCGCCACGACTGTGAAGCCATTTAGTTAGTATCATCATTCTTTGCGTGTTAGTCGCTGATTAAAAGTTTGTCTCGTTTGTAAAGTCTGTCTAGTGTGATGACAGGCTTTCACAGAGTATTGACAACATGTCCAACCTGCCCATTACTCACAGTTTTCCTTTTATCAACTTCTTTTACTTGTGTTGCATGACACGTATCCAGACATTCCTTGTTTTTATCCGCCATCATCGCTAAGTGATTATTATTCATCATTTCAATTACAGTGTGGTCAACATACTTTACGCGAGCCAATCCGCCATTTTCTTTTCAAATTGTCATTCGTTCAGAATCAAAGTAATCTCATGCATGCAATTTCGTGTAGTAGAGCTAGAAATTATTCCAATTAGAGTGCCTGTATTTTTATAGCAACAAGTCCGGGCGAGCCTGGTTTCCGGTGCTATGAAGTAAATGCAAATGCGCCGGGCAACTGAGTTGCCTTGGGCAATGGGTACGGACGGAGCTGCGATTACAACTTTGTAACTGCGGTCACTTGCGACTAAGGTTCCGTTGTAACTCACTAGGCATACTCCTTTGTGACGGAGCAGACTTTCGAAGCCGCAATGACTTCTGTGTTGTTTTTGATCATTATTACTAGCTAAGGATTTTAGTTCTTGGTGTTTTTAAAAGAACTTTTAATGCAGGAGGTTGTCAATGTCATATTGACTGCATCTTTTGCTACCCCAAGATTCTTGTATTTTTCAATAGTACGCGGTTGATTCTCAGGTAGTAACTTTATTAAAATTATTGTCTTCATTTCCTTGATTGAATCATGTCTCAATCACTTATTGTAATTTACGTTATTGATATTTTCCGTGCAGACGTTACTGCTTACAGCGTAGGCGTAGTCTAGCCTTAGCCTCAGCATAAACAAACAACTGGCTTTAGCCTACACCTTCTAATCTGCTGTCACGATAATCGTGACACTGCATTCGTTAGATAAACTGCCAGCTCTTTGTGCATCGCTAACCTTATTACAGAGTATTTGTTACTTGATTGTCAGAATTTGTGCCCTAGTCCATCTGATTATGCTACTGACGATAAAATCGAATGATGTTCCGTACAACGGGAGTGCCCCATGCAGAATGATACGACGAAGATAAGATAGTAGAGTTTTTATTGTTTTTAACCAGTACTGTTTTTAGACGACACTGGCGACTGACCTTTGCCCAGATACAACAAGAATAGGTTAATAAAAAAAGCCATTGCGGCCTTCTTTGGGCTGAGCCAATTTGACTGTAATTTGATAGAATTAAAACTAAAACTTCACACGAGCTAATTTGCCGGAACCGCTTAAGCAAAAACGAAAACCTCGAGTGTCCAGTGTACACGAAGCCTATTCCTTAGACAGGTGTTCCTTTAATAAGTATTAGTGTACAACGTTGTAAACGCACGCTGCTCGTTATTAATTGATACTTTATCAACTTTAATCGGATGCTTGATATTTTAGCCTGTGCAGCCTATGGGGGTATAAGCCCGCAGGTGGAGAATGTCTAACTAAACACAACGACCAGTAATTTTTGACTTATTACATAATTCTGCCATTACAATTTGATATCCTGCTGTAATTAAAGAAAGCAAAAACAGACAATCTTAATTGATCTCAGACTTTTTGTGCAAAATTTTATTTTACTTAGAACTTGTAGCAAAATGTAGATTGTAAGTAGATATTTTGCTTGTTTCGTTTTTTTTTCCGACGAATGTAGTTTTTAATTAGTGGTTTGGTATTGTGGTTAAATATAACTTTACTTCACATTATTATCATGTTTGTTTTTTAACAGTTTTATATAATTTTAATTGAATGCATTTTTCTATTCTTATGGTTTTATAAATAGGTGCGTAGATCGTCTTGTAAATTGCGTGAAGGGGTTTTCGTTTAACATGTAATTACTCGTAGGTGGCTGACAATAATACAAAATTAATCATCACTCTCGAGATATATTTTATTTATTTATTTATTTGCTCAGCTATGTCACTGAAGTCATAGGTACTTAAAAGTTTAATTATATATAGTAACCACAAATCTTATAATGTGTCTTATGCAACTCCGAGGATATTAATTAGCAGTAAATATTAATTTAATGTTCTAACAATCACATTTTGCTACAATATAGGTTTCAGTTATTTATGAATACACTTTTTTATGTTTAGTTTTTTTTTATTGGACTGGAAGCTGACTGCATAGTTGGAAGTACTAGGAATCCATATTTTAGTGCAGGTATTATAAAGCACGTAGTTCGTACAATGGGCAGCGCTGAACAGCGGTGGCCCGGGGCGAGTACATTACCATAAAAAATGCACCCACCATCGATCTTGTAGTCCGACCCCGCTGTTTTTAACTTTTGTGCAAACCCACACAATTTTTTATTGCCCCTACTGTCGTGTCGATTCGGGAAATGGTTTCATTTTCATATTTTGTCGATAAAATTGAGCATTTCTGACCATGAAATGAAATGGAGCGAAATTGGTTGAATACTTATTTATAAAAAGTGCCGTCTATAAAATAATTCAATATAATTTTAGGTTCACTTTAAAAAACCGAAGCAATTTAAAAACAAGAGTCACCCAACCCAGCCTCCCAAACCGCCCAAATTAATATTACCAAGCGATAAGGAATTCAATAGAGATTCCTCACAATCCTCACTTATCAGTGACCGAGAGCACTCGAGTCAAATATGTGGAGTGTCAACATTGGGCAGTCGTAGGACATCGAGTGACGTTCGATGCCAGCGTCAGTCAATAGACGAGTTAACAGCTTGCTGCGAGCGGCCCTTTGATCTGCACTTAATCAACACACTTCACTGTTTAGTAGATAGTTTGTTTGGTTAGGTATATCTATTGTGTTTTGGTAGTTAACCATGGTTCATTCAGTCGTGAAAACCCAGCTACACTTCATTGTAATTGATTAAAATCCTTTGTTATAAATATTAAAATACTTACTTCTGCCCACGACTTCGTCTATCGTGGACTGGGCATATATCCCATGTGTTAATCCAGGTCTGCGTGCCTTTCATCTAAATCCGTACAGCCGATTTGCGTGAATGAGTAACAAACATACAAAGTTTCACATTTATAACATTAGTAGGATATTCCCTAAGGCTTCTAATCTAAACAAATCATAAATTAATAAATAGATCACTAATTGAGAGACACCGGAATAAGAATTACTCACAGACTAATTAGTCCAGAGGTACTAGGACGTAAGAATTATGGGGAAATAGCTAAATCACTGGAAAGTTACAGTCACGCGAGCCGCGGAATCTAGGTTTTACCGGTAGGTACTACCTACTAATAACCGAGCGGTTACCCTTTTCGTGTCAGCCGTTCATAAACAACTGATTATAGGAAATTAGGGATTCTTAATAATTGCGTGTTGTCGGTTTCTAAGTACGTCCTAAATCTTAGCCGTTTGTCTGTTTGTTGTTGTCGGTTTGAAGTACCTACCTTCCTACCTTATGGTGCATGGCATCATCATTTCATCCCGGAATCGACCACAGTAGGGAAAGGGGTAAAGGCCTTTCCTTTCTTCTCCCATACTTCTCGGTCTGACTCCTGTGCGTTCCCTATCTATCTGCTTCCCGCGACTTTGATGATATCGTCAACGCAACGCGCTTTTGGACGGCCCTGGTTGCATGTTAACAAAATTGTTTCCGTAGCGTTTGGTGTAAATTAAAATATCTTTAGTGCTCCTGTTCTCAGATATCCTTTTGAAACATTTTACAAAAAACTTCTATCACTTTACAAAATGTCTAATGTACAACACCACAGTATCGAATAAACCTACATTATAATAAGGCACCGTTCTCCTAAGGAACGCGTGTTTATCGGAGTTATCAAGTGACGACGGTTCCCAGAAACGCCTACCTTAGGGCCAGGTAGCGCCCTAAGCCCCACAAAAAATATTAGGGACGTGCGTCGCGTGTCGAAGGTGTCGATATATCGCCCACAATACCTTATTTATAATCCTTAATTCTGTCTATAAATAAAACAACGTGCTGACTATTTCTGGGACTGTCAGACAATTTTGTGATTAAACATCTTGTTCGTAAAAAAAACTATCTGGAAAAACTTATAAGATAACTCCAGTTGGCAATGTTGAAAAATTGCTAATACCTACTGATCGATACCCTTCTGATTTTTGTTCCACTTATTTTCGCAGTTTTGTAGCAGATTTTAAAGCACAATTTCAAAGCGCATAGATTTAAAATGTATCCTAAAAGTCATATTACGAACTTGACATTTAATTCAGTAGGTACTAGGTAGGTAGTAATATCCAGAAAATCAGTGATCGCATATTTCGCAAAACCAGTTTCAATTCAACCGGCTATCCGGTCTTACAGATATGGCTATGTAAAAAATGTTGAATGATAGTAGCAAGTTCAGTTTTTGCATACTCTCAAATTGGTTCGTCGTAAATCTGATCACTTTTTGTACAGTTATCGATAGTTAAATCGATATGAACTGTTGCTTTTTTGAATGACAGCTTTTAAAACTCGGTGTTATTGGAAAATGATGCAAATAAGCCATTTGGAAGTGAAGCTTTGTAAGGCCCAAACACATTAAGCGACAATACTTAAACTTGCTAATAGTAGGTACTATTTTGAAATAGATTATTGTATTCTGACATTCAGATTCGTTTTTCGTTAAATTTGCAAAATTTTACATTATGATACGTAATAAAATAATGCAAAATCATTCCAAAGAAACGATGGATGAACTGTGTACTTAAAGGATGATAAAACATGGCAAGAAAAGAGCAAAAAAACACCTCTTTACGAGTAATAGAGAAGTATGGGAGAAGAAGACATGCTGCGCCGCCCCCAAATGTTTTGGGATAAGGGCAAAAGCACGATTATGATGAGGCCGTTGGTAAATCTACGCATCTAACAAATATTTGATGTTAAAGAATTTAACAAAACATCATAGTTTTCCTTACATGTTAAATTGGGGATTTATTCGAAAGCAAATGAAACCCATTGTTAAATCTAACGTGACTCAGACAACAGACTATCAATAAATTCCTACACACACAAAACTACCTAATAATAGTGGGTCTTTCCTACAATTTGCTGAACAATAAAGCATACTTTATCTATTCCTAAAACCCTAGTAACACACATTACACACATCACTAGTTCGCTATTCTCACTTCCCACCGCCACGATAGGTTTTTTCTATCGCCCGAATAATAAGTATTGAATATTTTTTTATGAAGGACTGGGAAGGCCGCGTTATCGGCCGGTCCTATCCT
The DNA here is from genome assembly GCA_950005105.1 of Lycophotia porphyrea. Taxonomy (NCBI): domain Eukaryota; kingdom Metazoa; phylum Arthropoda; class Insecta; order Lepidoptera; family Noctuidae; genus Lycophotia; species Lycophotia porphyrea. Next base: position 1,608,383 of record OX465389.1, read on the forward strand.
AACGCGATGTATATGAATTTGAATTAAGTTTTTAGTTGAAGTTTTGGACGCATCCTGAACGGCGTTTGTGTATTGATGGCCACAGCTTCTTCTTTATCATCGATGTTTAGGTTTATCTTTTATGTTGTTACTACTTGAAATTTTCATATACTTGTAATAGAGTCTGGTTTCTATTGTAAGGCTTCTAATGTATTTCTCTTCTTTGATACACCCACGTTCGTATGTCTGTACATTTTAATGATTTTCCTCATTGTCTCTAATACTGTTTCCAATAGGTTCTATTTTGGATTTCTTTGTAAATCACTGCCTATATTTTAACCAAAACATTCCCATTTTGTTGCGGCTACAAACCCGACTTGTCGTACACCACTACTGACATCTAAATTACATCAAACCTCACTTTCATCCCGCTCCAAAAGCAATAAATGAAAACAATTTAACTCGTTTCCGCTATCTAGATACCGGCTGACGATCAGACAGAATTGTATTGGAATAAACCCCACCAGCCACACAATATAATGAATAATGACACGGGACAGACAGATTGCTTCATTAACGGGCCGACGCGACGCTACACGGCGCGTTAAAAATCGTTAATGTACGGGACGCTGGGATACGGTGAAGGTTGAACATTGATGAATAAGGAAAGGGAGATGAACGTGGTTCGTGTAATTAGGGCTTTAGGTTTGAGAGATAATCTGTAAAGATGTAATGAAGAAAGGCAGCAGAGTCGAAGGTGAGACAACTAGTGCAGCAGTTTTTGATGCATTCACGAATTCATAACATAACATACGATTAAGTCATTATAAAAGTACCTACTACCCTCCGAGTTCTGTGGAAACATAGCTATTCTGTACTATTCACTCAATTTGTCACTTCTAAAAACACTAAATAATAAAGTTCTGTAAAACATGCTGAACGTAAAAGTATCTAAAATTCTGAGTGTTTCGATACTACCTATACGATAATTTCTAAATTGTCGCCTTTATGGGTCCAATTGAATATAACGCGTTTAAGAATTGTATTGCTTATCCAAATTGAATATTGTATGTAAATCTTTTCGATGATTTTTGCTGCCGCAAAAAGTATTTCGGTTGTTTCTCGGTTTTGGATGTTTAATTTATTTACCATCAGATTTGTTTGATATACCGGGTGATTGGTAATTGGGTGCAGGCCTTGAAATGGGTGATACTACAGCTCATTTGCAACAAATTTGGCCCGACAACTAGGGGTTCTATCGGAGTAACCGAACTTGTTTTTTTTTTTTTTTTTTGAGAGCAGCGGTGTCCCAGTGGTAGCCACCCCGACTTACGAAAAGTGAGTCGTAGGTTCGAATCCAGGCAGGAGCATTACTTTGTGTAATTTATTTCATCACCACTGCTCTCAAAAACGGTGAAGGAAAACATCGTGAGAAAACCGGCATGTCCTAGAGCCAAAAATTCGAAGACATGTGACATCTACCAATCCGCACTGGGCCCGCGTGGTGGATTATAGCCCATTCCCTCTCATAGAGAGGAGGCCTGTGTCCCAGCAGTGGGAATATTATAGGCTGATGATGATGATGATGAATCGAACTTTTCTGTTTTTTTTGGAAATTTTCCTTTGCTCGACCAAAAATTCAGAATTGTGACATATCTACGTCGCTCAGAGCGTTGATATGAAACTTTTCAGAGCGCATAAACGAATGAATATTCCAAAAACAAATATATCAAAAAATAACCCAAACAGCGTCATAAAGTTCATAATAACGAAAAAAATTGAAACTATCCTTGATTTTAAAAGCAGGTTACTCAAAATAAATGTCTCAGATAAGACCCCTAGTTATCGGGTCAAATTTGTTGCAAATGAGCTCTAGTATCGCCCATTTCAAGGCTTCCACCCAATTACCAATCACCCTGTATATTTTCAAAAAGTGATAGAACTGTGTGTGTGTATTAAGTGTTTATTTTACTTTATAATTTCGAATAAGTTACAAATATTTACAATTTCCTAATCACAAATTGAATACGCAATATCCGCAAGTATGTTAATCGTGGGTAAACATTGTCTTAGGAAAATAAATTTCTCATTTCCTGATATGTAACCGTGTTGAGGAAAATTTACACCTAATTTTCTGTTCACACCATGTCATGCGATTCTCCTTAATAACTTGGAATTGAAAGTAAGATTGATACTAAAAAGGAACCAACAAAGCGGTTTTACTGCGTGAGCACAGTTAATGCGCTCGATCAGTTAGAGTTATTTACAAAACTTATACAAATAATTACACCAAGGTATATTTCTAATAGTTTTAATTCGTTGGAACTTCAAAATGCAACTGAACTAATTGCCGAGGCAGGCGCATGAGTGAATGCAGGGCGGAGTTTCACAAGGCAACGCTCTTAGACCTATAAGTTTTAACTTCTTTGAGTTTCTTTATGTTGTTTTAAAGTGAATTTCCGTTACTCCTTAGTATAGGCAACCGCGGTAACTAGATAAAAACTTGAAATCTAATCGGATATTGTGCTTTGTTAATTGTGAAATATTTAGTGGTGGTGTTTTTCATATTTTGTGTAAAAATAATTCTAAACCTTTTAGATTCGTATAAAGCTTTTACGTTATGATACCAATGCACAAAATAATAACATGTGTTATTATGTTGAGGTCCCAGGAAATATCCAGACAGCGGCAATATACCTAAGGCGTAACAAACAACATAATTATAATAAAGTGCCGTACGCACGGCAAACGACAAGGGGAGAGCCCCACCAGATATAATTACGTGAGCGAGTACCAGGGCGGCATGGGCGCGCAGTAGCAGGCAGGCAGTGTCTGGCAGGAAACCCTAAATAAACACACAATTATGTATAATCCCACTCCACTCTCACTGCGCTGAAAAACTACGCGGGGAGGCGGTAACGTTTGCACGCAAAATCTTGTTTTTATTTCCTCTCCTATAAAAAGTGTAATTTTATTATTTTCACACGTTTTCAGAGAATTTACGAGTTCAAAGAGGTTTCAGTGAAAATAATTTAATGGTACCTACAAAAAGTATCAAGGTTTTTATAGCTTAGTTTTGTCCAATGAGAAAGAGTGATTATTTTTTAATAATTTAGTTCTAAATCAGGAAAGCTGTTGATAAAATAACTTTTCAAATTGGATTTAATAAACTAGTAGTCTAATGTTCCATTTTTTTGCCAGAAGCAACATTAGTTTTCAACGACACTGTTTTTTAAAACTTTAAATTCTATCTAAAACGATTGAATCGTAACGAGCGGGGCTACGTCGACTACGCCATATTACAACATTTTGATATTTTGATGTTGAAATGCTCCTTTAATTAAATCTTCTTGTTATGTTTATGATTCTAACAAGAATACTCTGAATCGAATCTAAGTAATATTTTCCAATAACTGCTTAGAGAGAATGTTTTGTGGCATTAAGTCCGCCTATGTACCACTCTTGTACATGAAGTTTAAATAAATTATAAGTGAAACCAAACAGGATAAAATTATTCATTACTTGTTGCAGCTTGTACTTTGCTCTATTAAAACTTTTTGGCAAAATGGAAAGTGCTATACAGGTTTTACCATATTATCTTATTCTGAAACTTATTATGTTGAAGGTTACCTTTACTTGAAATACTAAATCGTAATCTTCTACAGTGTTGTCTCCAGAGTCATTGGCTTTCTTGAAAATGTAAATATTACCTTAAAAAGGACCAATCAATAAATTGAAAGATCAAAGCAAACTTAATTTGCTGTCCGTACCCCTAGTAGCGTAGGTACTTAGGTATTCGAATTATAGCGTAGCGAGGGACTTTCGCTCGTGTCTCGCCGGTGCTTAGTATACCTAGTACTAGGCTTACAGATAGATATATGTAGAGGTGTGCCTAGAGCCTACTGAAAGGAAATGAGTTGTCTACTACAGGAAAAAACATATTAAAAGTTGACGGAACAAAGAAAGATTTTTCTTATTCAATGAGAAAATCTAAGGTTTGGTCACTTTTTAGAATAAGTATGAGAGTATTCTTTCTTACACAGAAGCGTCAAACGAATTCCTGACCAATGCATGGCGAAATGGTAATAATGATTGATGCGTTGTTCACCGTTTTGTACATAAATAGTGAAATATTACCACCAACGTTAATATTCAAGCCCTTTCTATCACAAACCTCATATTATGTTCCATGATAAAATTTCCAGGAGTTGCTTTTCATTAACCATTGAAATCCGATTCAGTATCGAGGAACTCACTCGGCAACGGAACTTTCTGCCTTGTTTTAATTATAAGCTTGCAAGTTGATAGTTTCGTTTATATATCTACGTATTCTATAGTACTATTGATCACGGAGTAAGAATCAATGGAACGCTAACTCTCGGGCTGACGATGACAGCTGACTACAATACAAAATCAGTGCATGCACACTGCACTCTGACAGCCGACAGTCGACCGCGGTCAATAAATACTTGATTTTGTACTTCTGTATACTTCAAGAAGACTTAGTAAGCATGGTTAATTTTACTAGTTAACATACAAGGCATATAATACCTATCCTGTGCGTCATATATTTAAACCGTTACATAGACTGACGCTGCTTCAAATACCAGATAATCATCTAACTAAAAAAATAGATTATTACCCACACTCATAATTATGTTGTTATTATTCGTTCCTAAATTCGTGTCCGATTTGTTTCTTAGCACTCCATTTGCAAAACTTAATGGCTTCTAGTGGAAATTCGTGGTATATTCATGAAATGAGAGGCGCGTTCTCGAGTGTCACGTGTTCGACTCACTTAATAATATATTATATTGCGATTGTGATATGTAGGTAGGTAGGTACTATCACCGCAGGGCTGTCCGGTCGCTGGGAAACATTTATGGCCGTTATCAATAGGGCTGCGCTGCGACCAATGACTATTTAATTCTCATTGGCTAGGGCTGCGACTTTACTACAAGAAACGACGTAAGTAACGTTTAAATCCAGTTTAGGGATATGTTAGGTAAATGGTTCATCCAATACTAGCAACTATTACTGGTATTTCTGTGAGGAAGGAATCCAGTATGAATATAGATAACTATAAGTAAAGTAAGTAAGTAGCAAGATATAAGAATAGGAAGGCCAAAGAAACAATAAATGTACTGTGTGATAATTTGGCTAGAAAGGGACTACTCAAATGTAAGGACGGAAGAATGATGATGAGAATGATCATTTCTGGAAATATAAAACATAATATAACATAAAACCTGGTAATAAAAAACATTATAAAAAAAAAAAGTGTGTGTGTGTACTTATGTACACGCGTTAGAAGTTATACTTCTTTTTAAAAAAAAAATCTGTCGCCTTATCTCAGCCAGCAGTAGATTAAAAATAAAAAACCTAGGCTTGTCAATATCTGACACTAAGCTAACTTCAGGGTGTATGTTGACTAGCTAACTTCATGCTGTTAAATTTAGGTGTCGTGCGCGCGCATCGTAAAAAATTACTCTCATCATTTTTCCCTAACGCGCCATAAGAAGTATAACTTCAAAAATAAACTACAAGTCAATAAAAAAGTTTATTTTTTTAAGCGACAACCATGAAAACCACGAACTACAGACACCCAAGAAGCAACAGCACCTTATCAATCAGTCTATTTAAATTGTTTTAACATTACTGTACTAATAAATACCTACATAATCATAGCAGCACGTGGCAGCCCTGCCTGATAGCCGTTATCACCAGTTCCGGGAAAGCGATAAATAAATATTATTGTTACTCATATATAACCGACGCGTATGTACCCGTGAAATAATAAATAACGTACATTGTTCTTGTTAATTATTTTTGTAATAACAGGAATGGTTCCACGCATATTGCGCAAATGAAAAGACAAACAAAAACAGTAAAATAGTGAAAATATGGAATGCTAGCTATATGTAAACTTTACTAGCTCTTACAAAAATAACTAAAACAATTTCAATGACATAAGATAACATCACGCCTGTAGGGTTAGGTAGATGTGTACCTAATAGTACACCCACATGTCGCCAGTTATGTTTAAGTCCCATGTAATAGGGGGCGAGCCTATTGCCATCAACCGGGCACAAATTCAGACTCCGTGGCTGCTACTGGGAAATTCCTGATAGAAAAACCCATAGCACTTTACCCGACCTGGGAATCGAACCCAGGACCTCATGCTCAGCAGTCGCGCTTGCGACTTGACCAACGAGGCAGTCAATTTCAATGAATACTAAGAAAAGTAAGCAAATACATAGTTGTCCGTGTATTCATATCATTATTTGAGTACCATCATTCTCCTACACCGTTTTAAACGTTTACGGTTTAAAACTAAACATAATTATAATGTCACTTAGGAATATCTTATGTGATTATTTATTATTTTGAGCTCCCGATATTTCGACGCTGTTGTAAGCGCCATGATCGCGGGATTACGAAAGCCTAATAATCACGAGATCTGATCTGATCTGAGAGCAGCGGTGGCCCAGTGGTAGCGACCCAGACTTACCAACAGTAAATCGTGGGTTCGAACCCAGGCAGGTGCATTACTTTGTGTAATTTATTTCATCACCACTGCTCTCAAAAACGGTGAAAACATCGTGAGGAAACCGGCATGTCCTAGAACCAAAAAATCGTAGACATGTGATATCTACCAATCCGCACTGGGCCCGCGTGGTGGATTACAGCCCATTCCCTCTCATAGAGAGGAGGCCTGTGTCCCAGCCGTGGGAACATTATAGGCTGATGATAATCACTAAAGACATCGCGTAAGTGACAGTATAAGTCCATCATTCTCCTGTTCTAAGGAAATAATTTTCATTTTATTAAACTAAACTATAATGTTTTCATAAGTCTAATATGATCCTGATACATTATTTTTATAGTTACTATATTTTTCCTTTGAGCGGTCACCACTTCCGATACTTCTAGATTTTCTTCTGTATCAACTTGCTAAAGTTTGTCTACCAACTTTCATATACTTAGAACTACCTCAAACTTTCGTTGAAAGATCTTAGATAGTCTCTAAGAAGCTTTATTGGTCCTAAATCCTTGGATATTACTCTCTTTTATAAGTGTCGAGTCGTCTCTCAGACTTTGACTGATTCCAGATACATCTAAGACGAGGGTTTGTACTAACTTTAAAAAGATTCCCTCTTTTTGTCTGGTATCTAAGGTCTTTCTTCTTTTGTACATTCCGCTTCAATGTGATTCAATTAATTATAGTGATTATTTTCATCACTTGCTATTTTATTTAGCTAGACAGTCTATTTTTAACCACTGACGCAAAGAGCACTAGAGCTTTAGCCTTAACTTCTGTTTATCACGTACTAGATTGCTTGTCCACCTGGATACATTAAGTACCTAGTGTCCAAAAAATCTTTATTTCTTCCATTTTAACAACACAGGCAGTTTCTATAGTAATTTTCTTGCCAATATCAATCAATAAACGAATGTTAAGACCAACTATGATTTTCCCTTTTCAATTTATAAGTTAAATAAAGCTATTTGCGCTTTTGAAATCATCTAAATTTCCTACTATAGTTTCAAGTTTTCAACCTACACCACTCTTTCAAAGTTAAGACATACTTAACAAGTATTCGTAAAGTTGCTATGCCTATGCTATGTAAACTTGGTTTGGCTGAGTCACGCTCATAAATTCCGTTAATGTTGAACTGTAACTTTTCTCCTCGAGTGCAGTTAAAATGTTTGAGGTGCCAGACAATGGGAACTTGCGATGACTAGTTCAAATCCGCTGGTACCTGTGGCAAAGGAAGAATTTTAAGATTGTTTGCTTCACTTTCGTCATCTGTAACAACATTATTGAAATTATCTGTAGTTGCAAGTGGATCTTTACCTCTATGCATTTGAATAGCGTCTTTTTCCTTATTTCGTGTCAGTTTACGATATTTGATTTTTAATGCAGTCCTGATATACTATTTTCATAGCCGTATATCATCTTCATCAAATTTTGTTATCGTAGATCGAAAACATTGTGTTAAGCTTAATATGACAGGCTTTGGAAAGCTACCTAACCTATCCGAATGCAGAAAATATTAAAATTCTCTCTCTCTGTCTGACATATTCGTACCAAGTGATAACTGAGGATCGTTAACCGACTTATCTATTCATTCAACTTCTCACGATTTAGTGCCAAATGTTTCTGGGCTACTCTTGCGGCTTCCTGAAAACAAAGTAATAACAAAATTGAGGAACAAATGCGAAGTGCAACCGCGTGTAAAAGCCAGTATAGCAATGACGAGCCACCCCGACTATAATCAAGTAATTATGTTTAATTGACGCTAAGCAAAGTGTGAATTAACCAATTGAGGTTAAACGGCGTTACAATTGGGAGTGAGCCTGTGATGATGAAGAGAGGTTTGATACGACTTCATGTGATACTTACCTACGTATATCATGCAATATTGATCAGCCACTGCAGTTAGGGTATAAACATATGTTTGTTCCTTTGTGGCGCTCTAGAGACAAGACGCGTGGGCCGATTTTGATGATTCTTACGTCAATCGACTTGTCTTCTTGGCACTAAAGACATAAAAGCAATCAAAATCTACCCTGGAATGGGTTCCGCCTGCTTCCAAATGCGCTCGCTTTATGGTTTTCAGTCGGGTTTTTAGTTTTTATAATAACTTTTTTTTATCATATTCGTTCAAAGTCCAATTGTAAACACTCTGAGAGAGTACTCAATAAATAGCAGTCTAACTTAGCTTCAACTACCGAAATACTACACTTTAACTGTAACTTACTACCATCAAAACTACTAGGAAATTGATAGAAATTAGAAAACACTGATATTGTGATTTATTCTAATTATTTATTGCCTTTATCGGTCGTAGGATTCACCAAGTCACTAGCCCCTTAAAATTATTGTAATTTTAAAAATTACTTACTGACAACAAAACAGCCCGTTAATATAGGATTGTAACGTGTTATGCGGTGGTCGTAAACAGCGGACTTTGACTAAAGATAATACTGAGCGATGACGCGCGGCGTCTAGCAGGAATCGTGTTTAGAATCCGCGACAAACTTGGAAAATAAACAGTCGGAATGCTAACAAAAGACGAATATGGACGTGAAAACCAAATCCTCAAGTTAGGGTGGAAGCGTCAAGGTAGCCCGCGAAATTCAAATTTTCTTACATTTTTTGCAATTTGTAGGTCAATTTCAGGTTGGATACTGATGAAAAATGAGTTGCGCCAGTAACTCGTATTTAGTTACTTAATTACAATCATGAAAATCATCAGTACATACAACCCTCTAAGTGAATTTCGCGAGCTAGTTGCGGAAGTTGCAACTACATGTTCTTGAGTTTGTTTTTTTTTTAACGTTGTAGTTTCTACCTTCTCTAGAGGTAAAAGGCGTGAGTTCATGTCATCATCGTCTTGCCGTAATCCCAATTCATTTGTGCTCGGCGCAGCATGTCTTCTTCTTCCATACTTCTCTATTACTTGTCATCTCGTCGGACACCTCCTTTCTTGCCATATCATCCTTCACACAGTCCATCCATTATGTATGTATCTTCTTCTTATAATTCAGTAATTAAAGTACAATTGTCTCCCCACTAAATCAAAATCATTCATCAGTAAGATTGTGTTCCCTTTCCTATGTAATGTTGCAATAACGGTATTAATGTAAACTAAGAGCTGTATCCTCGGTAACACTGCCGACTAACTGTCCTGCAGTTTGGCAGAAGATTTTTGTTATTCCCACTTGTGTAACTTTAGTTGTTACAAATAATACAAAATAAATTTAAAAAATCAAGCTTCCCTCCACTAAAGTCATTCATTCCTGTCGTAAAAGTCTTTAATTGACTGTGTCCAATATATATTTGCTTCATATCTTGCTTCAAGTATCAAGTCCTTTGTCACAAACAAAATAACAATATTTCTAAGTACTTAGAAGAAATAAACAAATAAATAATATCCGCTTGGACAGGGGTGCCGCAGGGGTCGGACTAGGGCCCGTAGGGTCGCATAGCAACCCCGGCGAGGCATCTCCCGCAATTTGTGTTGTCGAATTAATCGATTTTCGGTATTATGATTTTAATAAAAGCTTTTATGAGTTTCATGCAGCCCTGGTGTTTATGTCGCTGTGTGTTGTTTGTTGATTCCGAATAGATTGGAAATAAATTGTACCAAAACATTCAGTAGATGTGTTAACTAAAGAGTTTTTTTCCCGATCTTTTGCAGGTTTGCTTTTATAACAGAAAGTGTAGGTACTTAACTACAAACCTCTAAAGCACATCTTGGCAAATTGCTTCAAGCGTGCCTTGTCTCAAAAGTAAGGTTAAAAGTTTGTTCAATGAAATAAATAATGAATGAAAGAAATATTTGAGGGCTAACTAACTTATAATGGCCTGGTAACACGATTACTCCGACTGAAGCTCTTTAAATATGACACTGAGAAATTAAGAATTTCAGATCATGTAAAATACTAACAACAACGAATAGAAAACATCCAATTCAAAAATATAATAAAGCACGTATTCTAAAATGGACATCCAAAATATAACTATTCGTTGCATATGTAGATGAAATCAACGGTACACCAATTTGGTCCAGTCATTTAGGTGGTACGTGACAAACCTATCTACATAAATACTTACCACCCACCGTGTAAAGCATTAAAAGGCTTATAAACATCGTTCATTCATACATAACTTTAACCTCGTCAAGTTACAAAATGGAGATTTTTTAGCATAATCAGCCTATTATGTTCCCACTGCTGGGACTATGGTCTCCTCGATGAGAGAGGGGTTGGGATATAACCTACCAGGGGCCCAGTATGATTTTTTGGTTCTAATATATTTTTGCTCACGATGTTTTCCTTCACTGTTTCAAAGAGCAGTATAGAAATGTTTGTTTACGGAGATAGAAATATGAAAACATTTAAAATTTTTGCAACTGTCCTAGCATTTTCCCTTTGCTGCCAAAGAGATGCTTTCGTTATTGCAAACTGCGGTGAGGACTTATCATTGCCACGCTGTTCGTAAAAAGAAGAAAAAATATTTCAGAAAACATTAGTTGCGGCTGTCTACAAAACGTTTTTGTTTATTTTTCTGCTCATCGTAGGGCCTGCAAATTAGTTGACGTAATTTCTCGCGGCGAATTTTTCCTTCCATGTCTTTATAATTTTGTCCCACTATGTAATGTTCCCCTAGTAATAAAGGCCACATTCCCGGGATTTCATCAACGTAGCTTGCCTGTAATTAAAATGAGTTCGCTTTATGTTAGTCCCGCGGCAAGTGTGTAATGGAACCAACTAGCATTTATTTCGAAACTACTCCTCGTGTTCTGATTTTTGCACAACTTTGCCTACGGTTATTTACGGAATTTCCTATTGTTGCGTGTAATTTCTACAATTAATTACGACATGTTGTAGGGCTCGCCTTATATAGTAGTCGGAAAAATGAGTAACTGTTTTCCAAAGAATTATGTGGTTGAAAGGATTATAGACTCATTCACATAGATTTTAAAGACTAGGACCTATTTTCATAGTCAACAGACATTGCATCAAAAGCATGTTTACCCTTACCACTTATGAGATCTAATAAAAAGTAAATCCTTCTTCCACCCACCACGGCGCTAAATAAATGAAGTTCAAATTTATTCCAGCAACACTGCTGACGACTAATCCAATACTTGTCTTATTGTGAGTAAAGAGAAGTTCTTTGTCGTCGAAGAATAGGCATTTGAACATTTACGAGGCACTTCGACCTGAGGCGCAAGACCTCACGCATTTGCATCCTCTCACATCTTTACATCTCCTGGCCTCCTGGTCACTGTTTATTAGAACCTGTTGTCTGCACCATTGTCTCAAGACATAAAACATGAATTTACGATAAATTTACGATTTTGTTAAATTAATTTGTCTTGCGTGTCTTTTTGAGTAATGAATGGACCACCCTGGAAAACGGGTGTTGAGTTGCAAATAAATTCCTTCCATGGAAAGATGATTAGCAGAATCCACGCGTAATGCAATCTTTCTCGTATTTCGTACCGTGCATAGTGACACCGATCGAAAGAAATCAACTGAAGAAATAGTGTAACTGGAACTACCAAATGTGTTAGAGATCTTTCAGATGATTTCAAAACTCCCTTCGTATAACATTTGCTTTGGATTGTTTGTTTTCACAATAATCGCGTTGCCCTTCATATCAATCATTAGTGCATAAATCCACACGCGATAAAATCTCACGATCGATCGCGTGAGATCCTGCGATAATTATAATTGATCGTGCGATACCGAATACGCTGAGCTGTCCAAATTGTAACTACGTTGTCTTTGTTTCCAATATTCCGAAATAATAATGGGTTTTCTTTAATGTTAGAACTTTGCACTTTCTCTCGATGATGTCTGTAGGGACTATGCGATCAATCAAATACTAATTATCTTAAGATCCCGTCATGGTGAATCTTTCGATACTAATCTCGTCTACAATAGAAACTCCCGAATAATATTTAAATCTATTTTCAAGAGCACCCTTAGCTTTTGGTTTTTCTAGGTCAGGAAATTAGAAAATACCTTTAGAAATATTTCTAAGGAGGATCTCATTATGATTCAGTTCGCTCACGCGTGAACTTGGTATAAAGGAAGGCTTTTAAAATTACGGCACTGATCGGTTAAGCCGAAGACCTACACAGTTGGCGAACAAGTTTTGTTCTTTTATCATAAATAGGAAGCTTAAGTTAGTAGATGGAATAAGTGGGAACGTGTAGGAGTCCTAGAATTTATTGAAATTGAGCAGAACGCAATATAGCTCGAAATTTAATGAATGAATGACACTCATAACTAAGAAACGCAAAGAAGCTTATCAGCATCAAAGCCAGTGAACAAGGCGATAATAAGACACTAGAAACTACCAATTCTGGCGCAAAAACCAGCTAACGCAAGTTTTCAGGCGCGAAGTGTTGCAAAATCTCCAATCGTCCAATCGTGACAGATCTGCGAATGAAATGTGCACTCGGCTCTAAACAGAGACACGGACACTTAAATTAACTTCACGAACTATTCTAAAATGGTATTCTAATGCCGCTTTGAGAACCGCGCCGGTATTCCGGGAAGGTCCTAATACCAGCCTTTTATGCGATGCCCTTAACTTTTCAAATGGGTTAGCATAATTTATTCCCTGCATCTCTCACTGTTTAATAGGACACCAGTTTTTTTGTTGTTTTTTTTCTCTCGTTGAACCGTCCCGGGCCGGTTCAACTGTTAAACGAAGGACGTCCGTGTTTTTCTTATTTCACAATTTCGAATGATTAGTTCTTTTGATCCGTTTTTTGTTAGGTTCGCGAGTTAACAATCGTTTTTTTGTTAATTGAACCTTGTGGAGTTTATTAGTGTTGTTTGAAAAACTGGAAGAGGAATGTTTTGTTATGGATTGCGATTTTCTGGATGAAACTGAGCTGATGTTTGCTTACTTGGGGAGGTTTTGGCGCCATCAAGAACCTTATTGAGTTTCTCATACAGTTTTCTTTATCAAACGCAGAAATACACAACACATTTTCGCTAAGACACTCTGAAATACATTTTTAGAAATGAGTATGCATTTACTTAGATTAATCTAAATCCTGCAATATTTCAATGTCTCTGTATTGTCAAGAACAACATAGGTAATTACTGTATTCCATAATTTCGCGCCACTTTATGTGATCGTGACATACCAGCAGTGGGCGGCTCGGAGAACTGCCATAGTACATCTTAGGAATAGCCACTTAATATGATAATTAGTGGAAATATGTTACAACAATATAATTGTAATATTTCATACAAACCCCGTTACGTTCCCGTACGAGAACATGGAGTATCTAATAAATGCAGAGTAACCATACGATTCATTTAGGTCTTATCTTAAACGCATAACGAAATGAAGTTTCGTTTGGAATCTATAATATTATTGTAGACGCTTTTACGGTTTAAAACCAAACTTAGACTGTCACTTACGGGATATCTTCCGTGATAATCAATTATTTTGAGCTCCAGTTATGATAAAATAAAATTTTATTGTAGACGTAGCTATAAACCCGAACACTTTTGTGCTGTTTGGACTTTGGTGTAACACTTTTAGCAGTCAAAACTGTTCGCATATTTAATAATTGTTTTTTTTTTTTTGTAACATTGCTTTTTTTCTTTCGTTGCTTTTTGGAAAGCGAAAAAGTTAGAATAATTCGCAATGCGGTTTCCGCGGTCACTGCAAACGCCACATTTAGGCGATATCCGTGTATTCACATAGTCAGGAGTGGTCCGTCTATCAGTCAATTGCGTAATTTATCACTCCATTCGCTTCCTACTCTGTGTCGGCGTAGTTTTGTTCCGCTAGCCGAGTCTCTGCTTATTAAATGATAATTTAATTGCTTTCAAACTACTCACAATGTATTACTTTGTTTTCAAGAAGAATGTTAAGAGAAACACCTCCTATTATCGCTTAACGAGCGACTGTGTAAAATTGAGCGGAAAATGCCAAATTATTTACGTTTTTTTGTTAAGTTTATTTTATTTGGAAAGAATTCTGTAAATATTACTTACGCGGTTTTGATTTAGAGCTAATGGTAGATAAAGTTACAAAAGAAGTAAAGTCACACAGTAACCGTTTGGGTTACGCAAATCAAACCTAAGAGTTGATTTAGAAAAACTTTGCGCCTGCCGTATTATTTCGATTTTTATTTCATAATCAGTTGTGGGTGCCTCTGCTTACGTTATAACATAAACTAATAATTTCGTATACTTAGAGAGGAAGATAGACGATACGGCGGACGTAAAGCTAAGCTCAAAACGTTTCTACTAAATCCTGCGGACGAAGAGTCATGTCGGGCTACAGCCTACTGGCAAGGCAATTAGTCTAACCTAACAATTGCTTGAAACCTACGAGAATCTAGCTCATTTCATCTAAGAATATAGCTCCTATAGCCTATAACATAACATTCAATTCTTTATACCCACTACTCCCACGGTTTTCGCCAGATTCACAATGTTGATTGCCCCTGATTCAACTTTCATCAATGAAATGAAATTCGAAAATTATAAATTCTATCACCGCCTTCTTCTGAGCTCCTAGTCCGCCTGACTCGAATGTCAGCAAAAAAAAAACTCACAGCGATTTAACACTTTCCATTCGCCGTTCACGCCGCCCGCGCCCGCTTCGTTTCGTCTGTTATTGTCCGATATCTGTGACGTCAGACGATCAGTGACCGACCTCGCCAAATTGCTACCTCCTAACGTAACTGTTGTTCTGGTGCATCGTGCTCTGATGGTTATGGCGACGACCAAACCAAAACATGAGGTCGTATTGCATTTATTGATGAACTCTTTTTACCCGCGATTTTTAGCCTATGTTAAATGAGTAAAGACATTATTTTCAAGGAAAAGTTTTCCTTTCCTGTTTGATTTACTAACCGTGTATTATTTAGTTAGCATTATCACTAAAAATTGTAACAGGTTGACAATAAAGATGAAGTTCATTCCGGTTCATTCTAAATAATGGACATTCTGCGAATTGGACATTTTTCAACGCTGGTATATTTTAGAATCGATATTAGATAGCGCCTATAATAATTATCGTAGTGCGCAAATAATTGATAAAAAAACAGCAGCACTACAATTATTTAATTAAAAACCCTTGAATATTTTTTGAATTCTAACTAAACTTCGAAACTTCATAAGCAAGCGCATCTCCAAATTGATTCTTTTAGATTTGAAAGTGAATAAAGATTCGGTGTACCAAGGCAACAGCTATCAAAAGAGTATCGTTGCTTTATTCTCAATGTATTCTTGCTTGGCGCTCAATGGTGACTACTCACTGCTAAAATAGGCATTTTAGTTTGTTTACGATCTATCAAGTTATGGTTACAGCAGCGTGTTAATTAAATATTTGTGTGAACGATTGAATAGAATCCTATTCTCGTATCATGATAATAAGTATTTTTTTTCTATAATTAATATTTAAAAATGTAAAAAGTTTGTGATAAGATGAATAAAGAAAATAGTAATTTGGATCTGTTTACCTCGGCTATTTAATCTACTACTTACCTAAGTTTAAATCATTACAAGGTCGGTATCCAAATATTATATTGGAATTAGGAAGGTTTTAACGTAAAACGTGGCAAGCCAATGAAAAAGACAAATGATTTGTTCCAATAGAGTTTCAGGCAATGTACTCTTTTAAGGGAAAAAACGGATATTTTTTTTACGCCTACATGTAATATTTGCTATTGACATGTAATAACGTGGTGGTATGTTCACAGGTGGTGAGGTGGTTCAACACGAGAGGCGATGCTGGGCGGGGCGGCGGGGGGCGCCCGCTCCCGCCCGCCCACTGATCTCCAGCAAGGTATGTCAGCCTAGTACTCTCGGTACTGGATCTTTAACAATTTTATGTAACGCCCAAATATTGAAACAAATCTGTAAAGAGGAAGAGAGTACCTAGAGTAGGTACACAGCTAACAAATAATATTTTCATTTTTAAAAGAATAGCAAACAACACAGAATTATTTAGTTATATTATTATCTCGACCTATTTATTCTGCATTGAATGACTTCTTTGTTTGTCTTAATTTGTAATTAACGCTAATTACGTACTACGTATATATTATTATTACTGTAAAGCAAACACAGGTCTACAGAACGATACTAAAAACAAATAATTCTTCCACAGGTGTGGCCCGGTTCCCTCTCTACTCGCTGTTCCCGACGCAGGCTGGTAACCGACCCACGATACACAAAGGTGAGTTCAAACTTCACGGTTCTGCTTAATTATGAACTAACTTACCTTGCTTTACTTAGGTTTTATTCATAGGTCATTGACTCGGCGTACTGTGAGTGAAGGCTACCTTTGTTTTAGTTTTAAAATCGAACTAAGCACGCTCTGAAATACTGAAAGAAACTAGCGAACGTAGATTTACCGAATCTATCAAAAGTAATACAAACAATGCGTATCCTTCTCCCTGAATGTTACAATGCAAAATTGATCTTGGCTTACCAGTGAAACATAAGTACGAAGGACATACCGACCGCATGCATCATTTTATTTAACAACACAACAGAAACAAAACAAAGAATATGTATGAGTTAATGTTGTTCTCGTAACCGGGTTACACATCGCGTGATGCCTGCATGTGCCCCGGGTGACAGGCGTTAGGATATGCTTGACGTGACGTTTCTGACAGCTCACCGGTGGTTGCCAGCGATATAACATTATGTTTAGAGTGTAAACGCTCCTGAGGGCAGAGATCGTTGGGACCAGGGATGCATAACATTCTTGGAGAAGTTTAGACTTTAATAATTTTGGGTTTGATGTCTTTATGTCATGCTCATGATAACTTTTGTGGAATCTTCTAACACAAATGACAAAACTAGCTCCGCGGTTTTATCGGTTGGTTCAGCCCCCATTAGGAGTCACCACATCACATTGAAGTAAATAAAAAAGGCCTGAAAAAGGATATCAATCAAAATGCCAGCCAGACTTGACATTTTTTAAAAGACGTAGGCGTTATGTTGACCTTTGATTTCATATTACATAAATAATTACTTTGAGTGAGGATTCAGGGCTCTGTTTCTCTTCTAAATATGGGATGACATCTCGTACGGCTTGCATTTGACTGGTTTTTCAACTTACGGCGAGTAAATAAGTAAACAAGCCGTGTCGACGAGTGCCCGCCCGTCCTTAACTTTGTTCGCGCCGATGTTTTGTCATTAAAGCTGCATCTGAAAGGTCCACTGTTGATCATAGCATTTCTGAAAATAGGTCCCAAATACTGCCTGTGCTTCCTGTAGGAAATTCTTATAGGAATGAGTACCTAATGATCACATCGCTTGTGCATGTGACCTTAGTACTTAATCATTTTAACTACAACCGAACCCGTCCCTCTCTCTCACCCTCTGTAGTAAGAGGTATAATTTTGAGCAATCCAAGCATTTACCCCCCATAACGGCTTCATCTACTCTGAAATCGTTTCATCATCATCATGACCTTCCTCCCATTTCTGATTGATTAAGGATCGGCGTTGCACCTCTTCTTTTTCCGTACATCCACTGAAACCGTCAATTGTATGTTGTCATCCTCTTAAACATTATTAATTTAATATTGCAACACAGGTTGCAAAGTTAACTGCTACTGTTATAATGATTTCATTGCTCCTAAATCCTTTCCTGTCAGACTAAAGTTCTAGGAACCTCACCAAACTTCTAAAGGCTTATATGCAAAGTTATTTTTTGAGCAAGACATGCGTATAAAATCACAGAAATGCTTTGAAGTTCCGAATTGGGACGATTAGTTACGCGGCGCGAGTGTCGGAGTGACACCCGTGAAATGGAGATACTAACATACAAACGAAAATTACTTTGAATAAAAACATGTAATTGATAGAATCGTCGGTGCCTTTTGCATATATTATGTAACTTTATTGAGTCAGGAAAATGCACCATTTCTCCTATTGCGATATGATTGCCTGGTAATTTAGTTCTACTACTAGAAAAGGAAATTCTATTAGATTGGCTCACTTTGTTCTTTTTTTAAACACTATTAGAAACTTTGTTCTATACGATTTTCATAAGCAAGCAATACTCGTAGGTGTGCATACATAGATCTATTTTATTAATCTATATTTATTATTCCAGCCAAAATAGAGCCGTCTAACAAAATTTCTGGAGTTCTTGTAAATAAATAACAAGAATTGTGCAAACGGAAAACGATATCATTGCAAAAAATGAAGCCAATAAAACTTTCAAGAACTTGAAAGTAAGATTTCTGCTGTGTAAAAGAAAAGTTTCTTCGAACTGGAAAAGTTTTTCACGATTTTATAAGGCTCTATTGTATAATTTACCGACCTTTGTCTTTTAGTATAGGGAAATGCCGTGTATTGCTAAAAAAGATACATACACATGAACATAGAACCTCCTCCTTTTTTAAAGTCGGTTTAAAAGTACTGAACTCATGTATACTTATGTATGCGATATAAATATGGACAGGAACACATGTGTGCGCAGGAGTTGCCGGCTGTCGAGTGACACTCAGTAATTAAGGTCTTAGATCCCTTGGGCCCCGACAGAAATAGATTCTTTGTTCGCAAATGCCCAAAGAGTTCATGTTTAGTTTATTTTGTTAGTCGCTGGGCCGGTTTTAGCTCGTATTTTTAAAGATGGGCTGGCTTTGAGGAGCGCTCGGGAAAAAGATAAGTTTAAACTTATAAGCAAATCTGTCTGACTATGAACCTAACTAATTATGGGTTATTTCTCTGAACCTAAAAAGTTATCTAATATTTCTAAAAAAGGTAAATCTCGTTCGTAATAGCTTTACAATTGCAGATATTTATGCTCTTGAAAGAAAACCACTGTTACTTTTTATCCCATTTTCCACATGGAATTTAACCTAACTAGCGAAGTTAAAGTACTGTTAGCATCTGCCTACCCCTCTCGGGGAGCAAGAAGAGTGATATTATGCAGTTTTAATAATACGATTCCACTTCACTATGTAAATAAACAAAACACGTAACATGAGTCGAGCGGTTTACCGCCTGTTAGACAGAGCGAGATAGAAACACCTTAGTGCTTATATGAAAGACCTAACTACTAGGATACCAGTCCTCAATCGTAGTTCAAGCGCTAAAATACTGAGATGTACTAAGGTCACATAACTCAAAAGGTTAATGAATCCAGTTGTTCCAGTGACGGAGAGTTTGTTCTCCACGTCGCTGTCAACGTTCGGTGTGCCGACTCCTCCGCCCAACTCCCCCTACTCGCCGCTGCAACTGGAGTTACTCAACTGCTCGCAGCGGGTACTCCTCACGGACAAGTAAGCTCTTGATGATGACTTTGTGATTTAAGGAAGGAGGATTTTGCTTACAACTCGTAAAGAATGGCGCGTCTGCGATTTGTTGGTAAACGCAAATTGGAAACTTGATTGATAGCCTGCCAGTCAACAGATTTCACTACGGTGAGAATCGTGATGTACTGTTTGATTTGGCGGATTATGTATTTCTAGCATAACAATAAAATTGTTTTGAAATTCATTTAATGCATGCCTTTATCGTTACAGATTTTTTTAGTTTTTATGCCTCAGTTTTACGCAGCAGTTGTTTTATTTTTTATCATCGTAGCAATATTGATGCAAATTAGAGATTGATTATATATTTGAGAATAAAGCCTGCATAAGAGTACTCGAAATTAGTTGGGACAAGCTGCTGAAAAATGACAATATCTTGCATTATTCACTGGCAGCTACTGAAAATGCTTAATTTCGTAGTTTACACTGCCTGCAAAAAAGTAATTGTTTTGTTTTTTTTTTCTCATGGACAGGGATCATAATAAGATGGAAGAAGCCAAACTGGGTAAAGCTTGTCTTCCTGATTCTTTATGTTGTCCCGGTGACCAGCGACAGATGCTCGACAATATTGGCGTCATGCAGCCGCTTACTATCAAGACCGAACAGGCAAAACGGTCATGCAACACTTGCCTGACAAATTCTCCTAAAAAGGTAGCGAAAATGGATATCAATACTGCTATATTTTTTGTAAGAAACGATTTTTTTTATTTTTAGCATAGGTTTTTTTATTATTTCAAACCTATCGTATGAGTTAGAGCTATTTAACTGATGAAATCTTTTTCCTCAATAGGTAATGCACGCAGACAGTGGTTGTAGTCGAACAAACCCTGTAACCTGGCTTGGGGTTGCGGGACAAAATGTGCAAGTCCAGGTGAAACGGGAACCGCAACACGTCCAAGTTTCAGAACTGGTTGCCGTCAAGCTTGAGCAAGCGTCGCCCGGTAACAAGCCAGACCACCCGCCTCCGGCGATACCGGCGTCGCTCAACAATGGTAAGCTAAGCTTGTACGATCTTATGCTTGCCTAGTACATCGGTAGCGCATTATGCGAGACAGCGATGAAAATGGATGCTTGTAATTTACCCAAGACGATCGTCATTCATCATCGCGACATTTTCTTACAAAATAAAAAATGTCAAAGCATGCATGATTAGATTTTTTTTTTTTTTTATAATAAATACAAATAAATAGCATACTTACCTTTGAATAATTAAAAGTAGGATTTAAGATGATGATGATGAGTTACCCAGTAAAAAAAAATTATTCAAGTTTTTTAATATTCTTTTTCTAATGACAGGTTCTATTCCCGTCGGTATCGCGGTCGCCAGGCAACGAGTAGGCGATGCAGGCCTCCTCGCAGCGTTGTCTCAAAAAGACAACCAACAGCGCATGCACGATATCGGTAAGTTATTTCGTATGTAGACAAAAGATAAAGACTAAAGTTTGCAGACACAGATTGCTATGTCCTTCTTATCACACGGTGAATATAAAAAATGAAAAGATATACACCTACCTGCATGCGTAGAGTTGTAGAAACAGTTTTATCTTCACTGTCATTGGCAGACAATATCGATAGCGCCATTGACGTTCGCTAGTATCGCTACAACCTCTTTGCTGGCTCTGTTGGCCTGGTACCACTATGTATTTACTAAGATGCGCTTGGTAATGAAAAAAAAGTAAATTAAACTTTATTGAAGGCCGAATATCCAGCTATTGGAGAAGTGAGCTTTAAGACTATGTAACTAAAGCTCAATATGGTATGTGTTGATTTGGAAAAATTACAGGTTGCTCCACTTTTGTAGTTTATTGCAAAGGCTTCAGTTGTTGCAAAGGATGTTCCGTTATTATTTGCTTGAAAGTTCGAATAAAAATCGACGTATATTTCGTTCCGCTAAAACCAATAAAAAACAAAATCGAACATTCGGACTCGTAAGTCAAATGGCTAGTTTAATTGATTGCGCGTTAGAAATGAAATCGCGCTGTTATCGCGGCATCGCGCCGAATCGCTTCGATCACGCGAGCACAGTTTTTGATACTACCTTGAATTATAGCTACATCCAATGAATAAATAACGACAGCGTGCCTAATGTACATTGTTTATGTGCAAGCATAAGTTTAAGGCGCTACACTTTGTAACGTGGATTCATTAACGTCATGCATACCATTGTTCCAAAAGCTAAATTTACTAATAGCACCGTCCATATACAATCAGTCAAAAAATTATCGGGAATGGATGATTTTTTATGGTTCCAAATTAAATTTTTTGTATTTATTTTTTTTGTTGCTAGTTTGGCACAACTATTTCCATTTTGGCGCGGTGTTTGAGTTGTATCTGTTATTTAGATTAAATACAGTGCTGTTTTTAGTTACGTCTTAGATAGTGTGTACTGCGAATTTCATAATGGACAAAGAGTTAGTCTTAAATCTTAGATCGCCAATGGAATTTTGTGTTCGGAGTCCCTGCAAATGTTACAGAAGGCTTACGGTGAATCGATTTTATCAAAACGTGTTTATAAGTGGTACAAAGCGTACAAAAGCGGTCGAGATGTGATGGAAGATTTGCCTCGCTCTGGTAGGCCATCAATGCCGTCAACTGAAGTTAACGTCACAAGTGAAGGAAAAAGTGACTGAAAATCCTCATTCAGTTTGAGAGAGATAGCCGCTGAACTTTCTGTGTCTCACGAGTCGATCCGTACCGTTTTAAATAATCACTTGGGTATGAAACATGTTGCCGCTCGGCTAGTCCCAAATGACCTGAATTTTCAATAAATAAAAAACTGGCCAAGTGCGAGTCGGACTCGCGCACGAAGGGTTCCGTACCATAAACCGAATAAAACACGTTTCTGGTTGTCTGTCACCAGGCTGTATCTCATGAACCTAGACAGTTGAAAATAGCTAGAATAGCTAGACAGTTGAAAATTTCACACCTGATGTATTTCTGTTGCCGCTAACAACAAGTAATAAAAATACAAGAAACCCGTACCATAAACCGAAAAAAAACACGTTTCTTGTATGGGAGTCCCTTTAATTATTAAATAATTCAACTGTCTAGCTATCACGGTCCATGAGATACAGCCTGGTGACAGACATCCAGACGAATAGCAGAGTCTTAGTAATAGGGTCCCGTTTTTACCCTTTGGGTACGGAACCCTAAAAAGAGTACCTATGTATATCACCCATTTCGTTTTATTGTTATTATAAGTTTTATTTTATGTTTCGTATACCAGAAATGGGTTAATATGATTGTTATATTATGCGAATAAATTATTTGATTTGATTTGTTGGAAACTTAAAAGCTTTTGTGACTAGGAACTGAAACTTATTATTATTTCCTTTATTCATTTTTATCCTTATTATTTACATTTTTAAATATTTTACTAACTAAAATTACAATATACAAAAACATTTAAAAATATAAAAAAAAAACTTTTTTATTGTTAATGAAAACAATTACTACAATCAGGTTTCAGAGTCGAGACATGTAAAATACCCAAATATTGTTAGGAAAAAGCTAAACATAATAATGAGCCTGCCTACTTACTGAAATACTTGTATGGATAACACAGTTTTCAACGCGATACTCATGATGGGTTTTAATCTAATAATTAATCAGTTCTGTTCTTATAAGTCAATCAACGCATTGTACCCGTACCATCATCCTTCAACAAAAACAGAGCTCTAAAACACTTGACGTTGTTATAAGACAAATAAATCTTTTCCACTCATTTTGGTTTGAGGATCTCAATTTAAATTCGGCATTAACTTTAATCCCATGCTACCGTTTTGAATGACGCTGTTAGCCATCGACGTCTTAGACATTATCGATCGAATGTGAAAATCGAAACGTTTTGGGAATTTGAATCGCCATCATTTCAAATTAGCTTCTGTTTTGCCACTGTTTTGGTCTTGGATCGCGTGTATTACGATGTGTTTGGTTTGCCACTATGATTCGGTATTTACGTCTGTCGAAAGTTTCGTGTCTGTTTCAAAATTTTGCTTGTCAATTCAGTTGCAGTTCAAGTTTTAATTTCAAGAGGTTTATGAAGCGTGGGCTTTTCTATGACTCCAAGGAGTAATAAGCGTGTATTCAGAAGCCCTAAAGCTGACAAACAATTAAAACTTTTTTTATGTATCGATATCCGCTTCATCCTACACGTTTTCTTTGCTTTTCATTATTAAGCTACTGTATGAACTGTATCCGATCCGGTCCTGTGTGTTTTACATTCCCAAACAGGTTTTATCCCCCACGTTATGAAACGCAAATGAATTTCAAAAAGTCGTTACATCATAACAGGCTGTAATTTTCCCTGTTTATAATAAAAAAACTTATATACTTTGCTCGATCATGTCGAACCCTATAACTATGTGAGTAGGTAGGGTTTTCCTGCACAGTTCCACGAGAACATAGCTTGACATTTAATTTATGGTCAATAAGTATGGTTATAAGTGTGCATGTGCGTATCGGCCTTTGTAAAGGAGATTTATGGCATAGAAGCGCGTCTGTATCCGACAATTATATGCTAATCAGATATAAATAACAGGCCTGTTTGTAATGTGTGCAACGTTCGAGTTCTATGTTCCAAGTGCCCATGAGGTAGAGGTATTCTTGCGTTTTTATTCACCTTCATTAATGTTCTGTAACTGAAATAAATAAAATGAGAATCTGCTCGTTTAGATAAGTGAGATTTAAGTAGATCTTTGGAGCTAATTTGCGGATGGTGGGAATCCGAGCACCATAATTTTTGATAGTTAAAAAGTCGATATACATTTAATACATATTCACATATCTAATAAAACGCACTTTGTTACTGATTAAACTCATTAAAATATCAATTAACGCAGTAAGCAGGTGGTTTTTCATTAATTACAATGTGGCAGACGACATTGTTTTGCTGTAAATTGCAATTATTATGATAATCTAGCAGCCCTTATTATTCTATATAGTTTACCATAGATGGTATCGACAATCGTGCACAGAATATATTAACAATATTTTACACGCAGTAAACTTCATTGCAAATTGAAACTTGAATAAAATCTAATATGGCGATTCAATTACTTCATCAATACTACTGATTAGTTCTCATCAGAAAAACTGTTTAATAGAGTTTATTTATACGTATTAGACACCAATGTTTTATTAAACCGAACAGAACTATTAACTCTCGATAGAGTAGGTATTTTTACGTTCTGAGTTTCTGACACATCGAGACATGGCATCGCGTTTTGTTCTTTTTCTTGTTTTACAACCAACTACAACATAAAAAATATATCGTATATAAGTAACAAATACGTCATTGCATGATCAAATCGATACGAAGGGGTTGAACACCTGAACAGTGAATAAATGTAGGACGTTATGCCAACACCTGCTGCCGACGTGAATTCTTAAATTATAACTAACGACGTAAACAACGTTTGTTAATTCAATGACTAAATTACGATCAATTTTACTACTATTTTGGCTTGCAACTGCCCTCAGAAATAAGGTCATAGCTTTTATTTTTTTGTAATCACATATTGTAAAATTGCTTTCATTTCTTTATAAACGTTTGCTTACGTCTAAGGTTTTTCAATTCAGTAACAATAATAACTATTTTGGTATTTAGCTATTTATAAATATAACGATAAAAACTGTGCCATCAATCTTATTGTTTCCTTTTTAAAGTATTCGATCGATTTAGTTAGGACATTATTTTTTAAACTTAGACAGGTAGGTACATATATGAAAATATTGCTGAGATATAAATTGTTTTTACTTTCACAATATTTAATAATAAGAGCTTGTAATCGAAACTTATAATAAGTATTAGGCGTAACGTAATACCTAGGTAAGCGATACATCGTAAAATTTTATGTTACATTTAACATTTTGACTAGTCCTTTTACGACGAAGTTGTCCGTGACACGATAAAGCGCTATTATGAACAAAGTTCATTAATAATTTGCCTTTATTTTTGTGCACTTTCAAAAATAAATTGGTACCTACCAATTATAGTGCCGTTGCTATAATAATATTATTTTCAGTTTTCAGCGAAATAGTACTTACTTATACATAAATCGCCTTAATTGCCACCTTGCCAGCTACCTAGCCCTTAGAAATAAAAAAATGCTAAATGGTTCGCAATAATAAGCCAAAAATGTTACATTGTTCTGTAATTATATCTATAATTTACAGCCTAAATATAAAAATCTTCAAACATAAAACCACTTTTATTGTAGCTTACTAATTTGAACCAAGATAAAAAAATAAGCTTCGTAATCAAACAATATTTTTATGTGCGGAATACGGACCTCGCTCCCGTTCTACACAGATAACATCGCGAAAGCGAGCGGATATTATCACGTTCAAAATTATTTACACTGCAAAAACGCACCGGCGGCTCAGCCAATTACATGCTAATCACAGTTTTACAATTACTCTGCGGTGGCTTTTATAATACGTGCATGAAACAATAAAAAAATATTAATATGTATTTTATTTTTTGGGTTTTTTTCTTTGAACACGCTATATATGCGTGGTGGCCGATGTGTGTTCGACATGCGACTTTCCAAATAATGTTTCCTTTTCATGTTACGTTTTGTTGCGGAATAGCATTTACATTAAGTACGCAAACTGAATCATCATACTGCCTTATTTGATGCGGAATACGCTATGGAGGAGGAGATTGTTTTATATTATTTTAGTAGTGAAAGATTGTGAGATATTGATATTTAGTTCACTTCTTACGCCAAATAATTACTTACAGAACTATGACAAGAAATAAATGGTGTAATTGTTTTGTCTTTATAATTTTTCTTAGACCACCTCAGTTCAGGCAAAATTGTTTAAAAAAAATCCGTCTCTACACAGACACGATTTCGTTTCTTAATAGAAATGGATTTTTAAAATTAAAAATCAATGCTGTGTCGCACAGGTCGCACTCACATCACGGCACCCCAACATCCATACCCCCTAGCAATATTCTTGGATCGCATAGTTCGGTTGTGTCGAAATGAGATTTATGTCGTTACAACAAAGTTGACTTTCACGTACCAGGCCACCACGAATTCGAGAAGCAGTCATACGTTTCATTATAGTGAGATTAATGCACATTTTTAGTAATCGAAAATATAAAATCTAGCCGTGTCATGATAAGAATAAAGTCTAATATTGCTTACAAAATATTCGAGAACGATTAGATAAACAAATACCACACAGCAAGTGGTCGAAACATGTGGGCTAACTGTGACGATCATTATGAATTCCTTGTATTTTGATACGTTCAGTGCTAGGAATGCTGAAATGAAGTGTTTGTGTATTTACATAATTGGCTTTTCAAATTAGGGTTGTCGTCATTGTTTATTTTTAATAGTTCGGTAGGTATTTTTACTTTATTTTGAGAAGCTGCTATTATGATTAATCACATTATTATTTTTTTATTGCGATAATTATACAGTCTAAGAAGGCGTTGCTTATTTTTATGACGTCATCTGTTGCGTAGTGTTGCGAATTCCAAAGAGTTCCTACAAACATTCATAGTAAAATATTTATTAAGGAGAACATAATCTATGTATGTTATGTTACCCGCATTACTTAAGGATTTTACCGGACCAGCTAGCGGTAGTGTCGGGTAACGAACGGACTACGTTGCTGGACTGGCTGGCTGTAAAGAAATATGGGAAATTATTTATATTGAACTACACGTACTACGTAGGTTACTTAACTACTAACAGAACTTGTATGAATGACTTTGTTTCGTAGCAGGCAACGTAGGATTTACTATTTAAATTATTTACGACACCCACTATAGGGGATTTTCGGTAATATGAAAATAAATCAAACTCTATTTTCCGATGTATACAGAGTATAAAAGGACTTTTCACGAAGTCGTCAAACAGGCGTTTTGTACATCAAACTAAGTAACTTTACGCAAAAAATATTGCTGGGAAACAACTTTTTTTTTAGGGTGAAGTATCACTTTTTACGATTTGACTCAATGTCACGCATTCATTAAAAACATGTTTTTAAAAAAACCTTGTACAAAAGTTGGAACTTTGACCCCAGGTATGGTCTAGAACAAAAAAAAATATCGCAATAACGGGGAGAACAAGTGCCTTTTCGACTTCATTTTGAGTCTTTTTACACCCTTTATTTTTAAAGATTTTTGTTTGTGGAAAGTGATTTAGTTTTTTGAGGTTCTAGACCTAGAGTATATCAAGGAGCAACAAAGTTTTTCAAGGCTCTTGTGCCTGGCTGGGAAATTCGACCGGGCAACCGGGCTGGTAGAAAATGAAGGAATGTAGGTACCTATCCCTACTTCCCAGCCTGAGGCTGTCTCCGTCGCGTCGTCAGCGGCTGGCGCGTTGCATTGCAGCCAACGAGTAGAAGAACATTTCTAATCACGTTGTGGCAATTCGGCCCCCGACCGCCCGTCACAAACATTTGGCGCGCTTCCCGCCAATCCGCGGCCCAGGGCTGGCGACGGCCGAGACGCCCGCCAATTTATGATATTACATAGTTTTTTACTAACCTCGCTATGGCAATTGGCAGATAACATTACTTATTCCAATTTCAGCTGTTATTCGGGGTCTTGGTTTGTAGATGCAAATATTTTGTGGAGGAAATAGTGTAGGACTGTCGGTTAAGTACGTTTTTTGCTTAAGAGGGGAGATGGGCTGCGATTTCTCCATTTAAATTTTATTTACGTTTCGTATTCCCCTTTTTTCTTCCTGAATAATACCTCTAGAGCTATCATTTTTATAAAATCAAGGACAACTAATAAGTAAAGCAAATATGACCTTCCAAAATTTACTATAAATGCCCCATTTTTACGGCCATGATTAGAGAACTACCAGACCTAAAAGTTTTTAACATAAAAGAAATTAATAGGAACCTGGACATACTCTTTCTTAAAATTTTAATGTCAAAAATAATTGAACCGGCTCCGTTTTCGAGGAGAAAAAAGGGGAATACGAAACGCCGATCTCAAAATTTTTGTGATATAATCGGTCTGAGCTGCAGCTGTCCCTATCGCACTCTACGGGGGCAGGCTTGACGCAGCGCAACGGCAATAACTTCATCAAATAGCTATTTATCAAATTCCTCGCAACCCATGTCTCCTCTTAAGTCGGCAAGATAATCCTACAGTCCTGTCATTGTTATGTCGTATGTTATAAAAGTATTTTTTTATAACCATTGGAGTTAAAGGTGTAAACAAATTTTCGAAATAATACAAGCTTTGGACAGCAAGTTAGTTCGTATTGTAACATAAATAAAACGTAGTTGACAACCCTCGAAGTGAGATACAAGACAGTCTCCCCCGCACTGCGACCCTCGCTCGGCTCGACCCTAGACGGCGACTGCCGAGCGCATACCGCCTGCCCGCTACTGCGCCCCTGGTACATTCCGTGACGTTTCTATCCATCCGTCGAGTTCGTGACGATCGAGAGATAGAACCGAGCGATAGAATAGGATAACCGGAGAGGGAGGAAAACTGACTGGTTCTGATTGGAAGTTATGATTTCGTAGATAGTTCTAATAATTATTATAACTGCACCTTTTTTATACCAACATATTTAGTTACAATTATGGTGCATTATCATATCCATTTCAATAAAAATATGTTAAAGTATAATAAGTAGGTAGGTATAGTAAGTGTATATTTCGTTAGGAATTACCACATTCTGACTGACTGACATGACTCTTTGGGATCTGTGCTATAAACTTTCTAGGACGTACATATTCCCAATTTGTGTTCGACTAAACACGGATTATTATAATGTCTTGATTTTCATGTCGCGTCTATTTCGATTTGAAATCAACTCATATTATTTTACAGACCGGGTAAAATGTGGTGAATAGAGACAGAAGAGGGAATTGAAACATAATTATGTACCATATTAATTCAACGTTAAAATCCCTTTCTAAGTTTTGTCTCTATTCATCTCTGCGTTTCTATTCACCCCGTTCTTACGGTAGCTAATATGCGTCTACATTCCAACGATTGAGCATGAAAACGCCAAGATGTGATACCGACCATATTTGGGTCAATAAATAAATAATTCAAGGTGTCTGTATAAATTACTGTTACGAATTGTGTTTGATATAATAAACAGACGGACGCCCGCCTATGTAGCTCTCAATGCTACCGTGTCAATCATAATTTAGAGGTAATTTACTCGGTTAATAGCTCTTGACTAATTATGTTATCCCAATCGAATGCTTATTTTTTGTAATACGTATTCCATAAAGTTTTAGAACTTCCAGGAAACATAAAATTGAATTTAATAATATCGTCTCCTCAACTAATAAATGAATGATTACTAGGTAATCAGGACCACTAAGGTATATGCGCAATTTCCTGATCATCAAGATACATAATGATTAGGTAGCGTCATAAGTTTGATCATAATGGATCTCACACACACGTTTTGATATTTAATCGATATGTACACCATAAAAGACGATTTTTGAACGAGCATGTAATCTAATGTGTCCGCTCTATGGGCGTTTAAAACAATTTATTGTCGAGGAAAACTGAGTATTATGTGCAATAAGCAATAACACAGTATTTATAGTATTTAGCCATCGTTTACGACAATAATTTACAGGATTAAAGGCATTCAGTTGATTAATAGGAAATTGTCGCTACTGAATATCCTAGCCGGTTTTATATTGCAAACACTATTTGACTTCTTTATCTCAGAATATCTGCAAAAGCTTAAAAGACAAATAAACATCAGTAAGTTCCCTGTGTACCCCCCACCCACTACATAAGTGTATCTACCCTTTTTACTTTATATTCTGAACAGTTAAGCCATAAAAAAAAAACGAAACTATTAATCATTGTAACTTCGTGAACCTGTGGTATTTATAGAAATTTGCACTTCCATAAAGTTTTCAATTCAGTAAATGCATGCCTAAAATTTTCAAATAAACTAAACGAACCCCTCTTAAACTTTGTCCTGAAATTGTATGCCTTAATTCCGAGTAATAAAAGTTATATTTCCACGGAGTGTACGCCGTGAGGGGTGGCGGAAAGAGGGTGCCATATCTCACCCCGGCCCATGTTGTTTGGATAAAAAAATGTTGACTTAGCTATTAAATGTGCAGTGTAGCTATTAAATGTGTTGACATTTATTTGAATTATAATTGTAATTTTAGATAATCTGTTCCCCAGTTGAGTACCTATTAAGTATGTTAAACAATCGCTAATTGGGGATACATAAGTATGTAGATATAAAAAATAAAAGCTTGTGAAATGAAATCAATAAAGTTTCTATCTGAAATAAATCTTCAGATAGGTAGCGAAGTCCTAGATAAATCACCCTAAAATAATATGTGATTTTGGCCCTAATGTAGACAAAAAACCTACAAATCAAATTTCTGGTGTTAAACATTTGCTATTAAAATAAATGCATAATAATTATACTCATTAGTTCAATACAGCCTACTACTACTTAGTTTTTGCAAGCACTAAAGGAACTTAAAATCGAATCTTATTACTGTGCGAATTTACACCTTTTGCTAAAGAATTAGAGTCTATATTTGCCTGAACGAACGGAAACACGTTCGGCGCGGTTATACACAACGAACTCCACGCATTCATGGTGCCCTGGTAGAATTTTGTAGGAGTTCGATCGTCGTACGCTTTCGAGCCCAAATTGTGACGATCGAGATAGACGACTTATTTTAACTTGAACAATTTTCGATTTAATGTTTTTTTTTTTTTTTTGGTTTTGGAATAAATTATGTTCATATTTCACAGATCGTATGTTTGTGTATTTTGAGTTACTTAAATAAATCGTTTTTATTGATACCGGTGAAGGAACAGGAACCTAAGTTGTAGGAAGTCCCTAAATCTTTATTTATTTACAATTTTACGTATACATATATTTTCTTTAGATTATAGATGCTGTTTTAAAAACAGGAAACAATTTATAAGTGGCTGGTGGAGTGTTTTGGATCAGTCAGACTAAATATCATGCAATGTTATAAAGTTAGGTATTATAAGACGTAGGAATCATTTTTCACTTATGTTAATATCCAATTTGTCACAATGAAGCTGTTCTCACAAATAGAAACATTCAAATAAATTCGCAAGCAACTAGGTGGCTGGCTGAGCGACCACAAGCGACGTCGTGTCAGGCTATTTACGCTACGCTTCACTACGCTGACCACGCAACGCGACGCGACGATGCGACGTGCAGCTATTTTAATTCTAGAATAGGGACGCTATTAACGCTGGCCTAGATTTCCTAGCGTGAAAAATAAATGTAACTTACCACCACTGCATTTTTTTTGCCACAAAATGTCGATACTTGACGAATTTGGTGTAACATTCACCTGTAATATTTATCAATGTTAATCAAAATTAAAAAAACAAACTTAAACAAAAAAAGAAAACTCGTTGATATTTTTTTCATCGGAAAATAAAGTTTGTGTTGCGAAAAACTAAATAGTTTCTTTGCTCGGAAAATCCTAGTTGCATCCGGGTCATTCGGCGTCGGATAAACCCTTTTCTTCAGCGCGCGTGATACTAGGCTCACAGTAAGCACGAGGAGTTGATACGGAGCGCCGTGGCGAGCGTAGCCGTAGGAGTGAAAGAGACGCACTTATGCTAGGAATGCCAGCGCTAGACAGAGACGTTACAGTGAAGGTCAACTGATAGGATACACAGTGTAATTCAAGCATAGATGAAACGTACACGTCGTATCAAGATTATTGACGCGATAAAGTAAATGGATATTTCATTTATAAATAGGCTGATAGGGGGATATTTTGTTATTTTAGGCATTCATTTTTTAAATTGATTAGTTTTTGAAAGTTTACAAATTGAATGCTATTGAATCATAATTACGATTAACACAGAGAAGAACTTTAAAAAAATCTTTGTTAGGGTTTAAAGAAATAAGAGCTATTTCTTGTAAGACTAACGGAGTCCACGTTTATTTGTACCTACTACTCTGTAGTACGACAAGTGATGGAGTAGGACGGCGCTATACATTCAAGCGAGACAAAAGTACCAGCACGTGCTTCCTTTCATAATTTTTTCGTTTTGGCTCCTCGCCCCGCTGTCACTCCGATATTTCATCTCATTGTGGGAATTTGTTTCGTGAGAAATAGCAGTGTTTTTTATTGATCTTGTTGATAAGCGAATACCATTAAAATAATAAAATGTGTGTGAGTTTCGCGGATAAATTACATCGTCTTTGTTTATTAGCCAACAGTTTTCTGTATAGTTGAGAAACAAAATAGGACTAAGAACCACGATGGTGAAAAATCATTGTGTGACATATCACAAAACCGCCAAAAGTGGAGAGATTTGGAAGAGACCTACACTCAGCATTGGGTGGCCAAGGGTTGAAGAAGAGAGAGAGAGAGAGGCAATGATTCGTAAAATAACGAATTCAAAAAGATCTCATGGTGGAGAAAACTGGCTTATACGATGCCAAGTCCAGTAGGAGAATGATCTACTACCTAAGTTCCTGGTACTTACCATATTTTGTTTATCAGTCCTCCATAGTTAGGTACTTACAAAACCTAAATAAAGAAAGGAAAGGAAACGCTAATCGGGAATAGTCCATAAAAAATTCAGGAGGTAAACAAGAATTAGTCGAGAAAGGGCGATTGGGTTTTAATAACGAGTCCAAATGAATTACGATATAAATTAGTCGGGAACCGGTTCGTACCGGTCCCCGATCAGCTGGGCAGCCCGATCAGGTCACATACTACAGATATTATGTAGAGCCATGTCCGGTATACGTCAGGGAATCTACCGACGGATATAGTTTAGTTCATGTGGACAAGATTTATTAAGATGACAGGGTATTCTGACCGCTATGCTTAGTAGAGTAAAGTTTAGTGTTGTTTGATAAAACAAAAGCCAAAACAATAATAATAATAGCCAAAAGGCATCAAAATTAAATTAAACTGAATGCCGAAATGCAACCTAAAGAATTATAAATAGCGATGTCCGAAGTCCAAACTAAGTTGGAAATCTTTACTAAATAATAGGCCTTCCGACTGTGAAAAGGATGATATGGCATGAAATGGAGGTGTCTGATGAGATGACGAGTAATAGAGAAGTATGGAAGAAGAAGACATGCTGCGCCGATACCAAATGAATCGAGATAAGGGCAAGAGAATGATAATGATGATGCCTTCCGAATCGTGTAATAATGGAGGTAAGTATTTGTTGCGATGAAGTCTTAGATGAAAGTAATTGAATATCAGCTAACTAAACATCATAAAGACAAATTGTTGAAGATGCGAAGCCTGTAGGGAGTTTGTTATGCCAACTATAATTAGAAAAACGACTAATTAGTCAAGCTTCAAAAATTAACTCGATAACTTCGATACGATTAATTGCCATTCCTAAACGATGTTTCACATAAGTAGTCAAGTAATTAAAGTCTTTAGGTTCTGTAAGAATTATCATAGTTCACTTAGTTAAAAAAATCTTCTGTCAAAATTCAAAATCTTATTAGACAGGCTTCCAAAGCGTTACGAATTTGTACACTTTCAACAGGACTAGCAATTCCGAACGGGTCAGGCTGTTTGTCTATGTGAGTTTAAATGTTTGTAAATGCACCTACGATACAGGAGAAATTCCTAGTGTAGGGCAACGTTTTTTCAAAACAAAAGTAGAATTCAATACATTTGGTTTCATCGTTTGACCTATGGCACTTTGTCAAGGATGTCTGGGCTATTTCTTTTATATTTATTTCGTTTACGATAACCACCATCATCCAAACTGGCCGAGTCCTCATTGATAGATACCCATTACCCATGCTTCTGTTTGAACCATTTCCATTTCCAAGCGGCTTGTTTTTGTTTTTTTCGTTATGCAATTGCGGTTTGTTTGACCACGACACCCCTTTTTTCCGCAGTAAATTTAAACAACAGGGTGGACGTTATTGCTGTCCATTCACCTGATTTTAATCCCTTAATCGGCATGCGCCATGAAAGCAGATGGGGTAGCTCCAACACTTTTACGATTCCCTTCGAATTCTGATACTATCGAGTACCTAGTACCTACCTTGTTCTTGTTATAATATAATTTGCTGATTTATTCTTTTCAAAAGCAATTTGCTTTTTTTTTTGTTCGCAAGATTTACGAACTTAGTTGGTGGTTTGGAGACTTTAATAGTTTTTCTGAGATTTCCTTAAATTTCTTCGCTATTCTAGACGTCATTTTTACTACAACTTTGGTATTTTAGAATGTGTTATTCCTACGATTTCCAATGATGCTATCTCGACTCTTCGACGTAAGAAATGCCTTCGGTCATTCGGTATTCTTAATCAATGTGATAAGGCCATACTGACGACTATCTTGATTTACTCATATCGTTAATTTAAAACTCATTCTTTATTTAGAGTTGCTTTCATGACTATCTATGTAATTTATAATCATTGATTCGTTCTTGATACTGGGATACTTTCATTTTGTAGATAAAAGTCTTAGGAACACACAGAAGTTTTTGAATTACGTTGGAGAACGTATTTACGTAAGGTAGGATCAAATTAAAAATCTACAGAATTCAGTCTACTGCTGTTGCAAACAAGCACTACTTTACTCAGGCGAAATAAGATTTGTCCTACAGATGCATATTAAGAAAATTAAAGTAAAATCATTAAAATCTAAAAAAGTTCATGTGGAGTTAAGTGGAGTGGTTGCGAGACGCACGGGACCGGTCAATGTGGCGACACTTGGGGGAGGCCTATGTCGAGTAGTGGACGTCTTTCAGCTGAAATTATGAGGATCATGATGAAGTGGAGTCGACCTTAATGAAAAGCTATGCACCTATTACTTAGATCGATTGCTCCCATAAGGGAGCAATCGATGGGGGGTGGTTGCACATAAGTGCATCCATAGCTGATATCATGAATTGAACTACCTATCCACGTCTATGACTAAACCATAATTTTATTAACAGTTAACACACCGATTGATAATATCTACGACCACCATATTTTAAAGATATTATGGTGTTCTCTATCAGAAGAGATTGAAATCATACTGATTCTGTTATGAACATATTTTTACTGAGCAACATAAATAGGCGAATTAGGCTCTAATTCGTTATGGGTATAACGACCAATAACCTTATTAAACAAAGAATATTTAAAGGCAATCGCACACGCAATCTGACCGTCTTAGTTCGAATCATTTCATAAGAAAGCTGTGAGTGAGTGCGTTTCTCGTGATTTGCATGTTAATTAATGCGTTAATTGTGCCTTCCATAAAAAGTCGTCTGCTGTTGTTTACAGTAAACGCAGACTTGCATGCGAGAACATTTTTATGTGCAAGTGGTTATTATTTTAAATCTGCTGATGAAACGTAATTAGAACCGTGTTCATATCATTATACTATTACCAAGTGCCATGGTATCTTCATATAGGTTATAATTAAGAAAGACTTTGAAATTGGTCAAACTTTTTACACTACGGCAAACAGAGACAGAAAGAGGTTCCTATAGGATATTAGGTAAAATAGGTGCCTAGGTAATTTTCGTATTTCGATTTTATTGGATGGATTTCACTAGCGCAGTATTCCTTCTGTAAGTAACTATACTTACTCGTATAAAATTAGATTTTAAGCTCTGAATTTATCGCTCACGATGAAGCTGCATCCTAGTTGCGTAAGTTAATCATCAAACATTTAAAATAAAGAACGGTCCTTTTCATGTCGGTTTGTTACGCAATAAGGGTGCAGGGCATTGCGCGTTCAGTTCAAGCCCTAGCTAATTATTACCTATTACGCTAGCTAATTGTTACGAAACGAACTAAAGAGTAAACGGTTTCTTTTGCGTGCTCCGTTCTTTTATTGAAAGCGTGCTTTTAGATTGGGAAAACTAGGAAGCCAGAATATAAAAGAGTTATAATTATTTTAACGTGTGAATAAGTAACTCATGTGTTGTACGCGTGTCGCGCGTTGCAGCCGCCACGTCATTGTGTTGTTGTGCAGAAGCGGCGCAGGCGGCCATGACGGTCGGCGTGGCGAACGTACTGTGCGACGAGCGCCCCGCCCCACTGGCGTGGCCTGCCCCGCCCCAAGCCGCGCCGCCCGCTCCCCTCTGGCCCTACCCCGGTGAGTCACCTCCTACTGATATCTGCGACCCTGGTAGCTACGCGCCAACTGCATTGCGAGACCGCTGTTTCAGCGACATCGGACCCCGGCCAGAAATGAAAATTTAACACCGGCGCACTAATTCCTAAACCGGTATATATCTTTCCCATTCTTTTTTCTAAAAATAAAAAGAGATAGAAAGTAGGTCTGAGGTAAAAGGCGCCTAATTCTGAATGAGAATGCCGTCCGTTTAGATATACCACCTCTTCAGTCATGTTGCTTTGGTAGCAGCATTGCAACTGTACTCGTCCGGTCAATACTCGTCGTTGACCGGTTTCGGTTAACCTGCCAAGTGAGGTGGCTGCTAGCTTCTTTGAATCGTGCGAAATATGATGTCTATTAAAATTGGTTGGGTTTTATAATGCCGGCAAACCCGCGCGTGGCTACTTTGGTGCTTTATTTTTGTTTTTACTTCTTTTCAGGTTTCTTTTTTGATTTTAGATTTAAAAAAATCTTCTTTAAATATTCCGGTCGGATGAGCATTCGCCACGACACTACGTATTACCACTAGGCTCCGGCTACTTTTACAAGATGAACACCGTTTAGATTCTGTCAAAAGCATCAAACAACCTTTTTGCGTGGTTTTGGAATCATTTACTTTGTCGTAGGTTTTTCTTGCATTTTTCGAAATTCTAGAAATTTTAGGTAGTGCCCAAATAATCTGCAAAATATGATATTCTTTAAATCTTATTTATTTAAAATTACCAATTTAGAAAAATAAAAAACACCAATTCGGATATTAAATAGGTACTTGGATAGTTGCAACAAAACTAGAAAACTAAGATGAATATTTCAAACGCGGTTCCAACCATTCGAAACCATGTTTAGTACTTTAGTTTTGGCTAATTCACATACATACGAGTATATACTCATATTTCCTTTTAAGTATAATTTATCCGGAACCACGCTTACGGTTCACAAAACAGCCTCACTCCGTAACCCGATCGCGTTTATAACGTCGATCGGGCCACATTCGGGCCTTTTCATCGGGCACCGAGTTTTTGGTCTCTTTTTCATCATTAGGTAGAAATTAATGAAATCCCTTTGCCATTAAAATGTTGGCGTTAAATTTCGCACTCACCTGTACTGATTGTACCTGTGAATGAATGGACGCAGGTACGCTTCATGACAAAATGTGAAGAAATATGACCGAGACGAATGAATTAATTATGTTGGAATGGTTTCTATTGCAGGATTCGCAACCGTAAGTTAGTAGGTACTGTAATGATATTTTACTTTTTGGAAGGAATATGAAAGAATTTGCCTTGGGATAGGAATAGAACCTGGTTAACTCCAATATTGAAGAATACAGTGAATCTACCAGGATTCTAGCCCGGTGCGTCAGTCATAATTAGCTTGTGAAAGAGTAATAATGATAGGGACGAGGGCCGCATACGATAATTCCCGAGTGGCCATTACAATAATAATTATCGTTTGGTCACCTTTTATGATAATCAGCTAAAATATTACATGGCATTCATTATTCGCAGCTGAAGCTCACGCACTTGGTGATGTTGTTGTTGTGAGCTGGCTCTTTGGCGCATGCAGCTTAACTGAAGATATCCTCAATATCTTGCAAGCCTAGTCCTTGGTCTGCTTTTTATCATTCTTCTTCTACTGTTGCACCTTTTCAATATGGTTTTGCAATCAAAGATGACGAAGCGCTTCATGTGCCATTTTTATTAGCAATATTCTCAAATTCCTGTAAGCCTAGTCTTTACTTTTTTACCGTGGGTCTTTGTCGCACCTTTTCAATTGTCTTTGCTACTATTTCTAATGCAAGATGCGTTAAACACCTGGCTATGACAACAAAGTTCATAGATTCTAGATAATGAAACTCTTAGCTTTATTTGTTCAAAGTGTTTTTTATTGGCTTCGTTATAAACACATTCATTCTTCTCAATTGCAGCTCCATAAGGTCATACGGATATTACTTATGTATGAAAACTTACTTACTTAGGGTTACTTGCATGTTTTTGCACGATTTCTTACTGCGAGCTTGAAGAACCTATAAGTATGTACTTAAAGAGCTTTTTACAAGACCTATGCTAAGCCATGTAAGAAGTTAGGTTCTATTATCGCTCTATTATTGTAACCTGTAATATTTACTGCACTGTTTCTTTCATCGCTGATCAGGCAGACTCCTTGCAGAACGAAACAATTGAAGAATAGGTATGAAAGGAGCAAATGAACTTCACCACCCATGATGGTAGATGTTAGATGGATAAGAGTATGGTTGAGGATCGAGTCCAGTGTATGGTATGTCGTGGGTAGTCAAACCATTTCAATTAAATCATTAATTACTCGGGAGTAAACGATAGCGTGGAGTTACAGGGGAGAATGGAAGAATAAAAAAAAAACGTATTGCGCCAACTTCAATTAAAATGGGACAAGGGCACTAAGATGTTGATGATGCAATCATTTACTCTCTTATTAAAGCACTCAAACTCAAACTCAAACTCAAAAGCATTTATTTCAATTAGACCAGTACAGGCACTTTTGAATGTCAGAAAAACAAATTAGGCTAAGCTACAGTCACAGACACAAGGCATAATAACTTGTGAAAGTACTGTAGTTGCCCATTCCAAAGTGTAGATCTCTATGGAGAAGAATGGGCAAGAAACTCCATGGACACTCTTTTCAATCAAAATATTGTTACAAAATCTTGTTTACATCATTCATATTGAGATTATACATATATGTGAGAACGATGTAGAAATACGTGCACGTTAAGAGCGTCCAGAGTAAAATATTATATCAACAATTTAAAAACAAAGTAAGTAGTTAAAATAAACCGTGGCAGCTTTGAGATGACCAGGCCCAACCGACAGCGCCCGTTCACGAGCATGACGCATGAATCAGCCCCATTCAGCTCAACCATATTGAAGGAAGCTAAATGACCCGACACACCCGCCACCATCAGCGAGACATTTTAGTGAGCATGACATTCTCTCACCCACCAGGGTAAATTCAAGTCAATGAAAGATAACCAAATGTAAATGGTAGCTTTACAGTACATAGTACTCACACATGTGCTATGCAATTATATAATACTAAGATATTGAGTCTATACAATGCAAAGATATTATTACAATCTTCTGCAGCTTCCACAATAACTTCACATGGTAATCAATTAGTTTGCCCCTATGGTTGTGGAGCAGGACCAGCATTGAGCCAAGCATTTTTATCATCAATGTAATCCCCCAACTTATAATATGCTTGCCTACATAGTGTGCGTTTTATACAAGATTTAAATTTCGTCTCATTTAGTTTTAGAATGTGGGGAGGTATTTTGTTGTAACATTTTAAACAGTACCCCATAAAAGATGAGTCTACTTTAGCTAGCCTAAAACCTGGCTGTACTAGTTGGTCCCTGTTTCTAGTACTATAGTGGTGCCTGTCACCTCTTTTACTAAATAAATGCAGATTTTTCCTAACGTACATGATGTTTTCATAGATGTATTGACAAGGTACTGTCATGATGTTAATTTCTTTGAACAGTTCTCTTAGAGAATCACGCCTACGTAGATGATATAAGGCTCTGATAGCTCTTTTCTGCAGAATAAATATAGACTCGATGTCTGCAGCCCGTCCCCATAGTAAAATACCGTATGACATAATACTATGAAAATAACTAAAATAGACTAGCCTCGCGGTATCTACATCAGTAAATTGACGGATTTTTCTAACAGCATATGCTGCTGAACTCAGCCGTCCTGCAAGAGATGTTATATGCGGACCCCATTGTAGCCTTGAGTCGAGCGTGATCCCCAGAAAAACAGTATCTTCGACGAATTCTAGTTTCTCTTGATTCAATACTATGTCACTAACAATACTTTTGACATTCGGTAGAGCAAATCTTATGCATTTCGTTTTTTTCCCATTTAATACTAAATTATTCGCGGTGAACCAATCATGGACCTGCAGTAGGGCGTTATTTACGTCGTCAAGATTTGTGGCACGTCTGTTTATCTTAAATATTAAAGAGGTATCGTCAGCAAACAACACCATTTGTGGTTGGTTTTTAAATAAATGGGGTAGATCATTTATATAAACTAAAAAGAGGAAAGGACCTAATATTGAACCTTGCGGTACACCCATACTTACTTTTAAACCCATTGAATTGACACCATTTATGTGTACTTGCTGATGTCTATCGTTCAAATACGATTTCACTAACCTAATCGCAAGTTTCCCTAAACCGTAATGTTCGAGTTTAAAGAGTAGGGTTTCGTGGTTTACGCAATCAAATGCTTTCGAGAGGTCACAAAAGATTCCTATGGCATCTTGTGCCTCTTCCCACGCAGTAAATATGTGTTTTAATAAGGTAACACCGGCGTCAGTCGTACAACGTCCTTTGGTGAAACCATACTGCTTCTCATGTAAGATTTTATTGGTGTTAAAGTGGATGAGCATTTGATTAAGCATAACCTTTTCAAAGACCTTGCTGAAAACCGGCAACACGGATACGGGTCTATAGTTATTGGTGTCTTTTCTGTCCCCGGATTTGAAAAGTGGTATTACTTTACTGTATTTCATAAGGTCCGGGAAGACTCCTTGGTCCACACACAAATTAAATATTAAGGCTAAGTACGGTGCAATAGTCTCAATAATAGCTTGACAAACTTTAACCGACATTCCCCATAGATCCTCGGTTAATTTGATTTTGATTTCCTTAAAAGCTTTAATGACTGCTATGGGGTTTACATGCTTAAATTGAAACTCAACCGGACAGGCCGGAACGTTCGCTCTTAATAACTCAATAGAAAGCAAGGGTGAGGAATTTAAGGTTTCAGTAGTTTTAAGTGGGATACTAGTGAAGAAGTCTACAAATTCTTGAGCAACTTCGTTTTTAGTGCTTAGAAGACCACGAGAAGTCTCTAGTGTGATATCATTATTACATTTTTTATTTCTATTAGTCTCACTATTGATAATTTTCCAAACCGTCTTTATTTTATTATCGGCGGATTTAATCTTGTTGCTAATGAATAAGGCTTTAGCTACCTTACAAGTGATTTTAAAAATTTTTGAGTAAGTTGCAACATATTTATTAAAAGTTTCCGAGTTGATGTAAGGCTTAAGGCCGTACAGCTCAAACAATCGCTCCCTACTTTTCCTAATACCCTTAGTTGCCCAGTCACTGAAGATAAACTTGGGGCAAATAGTTTTACTTTTCATTTTTAGTGTATTATTGAACTCTGTGTTAACTACCGAAAAGAATTCCTCATAAAATTGATTAACATTTTCAATAATATGGCCCGGAATGCCTAAATTACTAACTAGGTTATCATTAAATTTATTCAAATTGCTGGGTGTTACTTGTCTAGATTTTATCTGAATTTTTTGTAATGGTGTGTAGGACTCAAAAATAACGGTCTGACCACTGTGATCAGAAGGCAGGTAATTTACAATGGATTTATCTAAGTAGTCGCAGCAACAAAATACATTATCAATACATGTAGCAGTATTTGTAGTAACTCGAGTTGGTTCCGAAAACACGTTTAACAAATTAAATGATTTAAAAAGATGTAAGAATCTACTGCTATCTGAATTTTTGTCTAAAATATTAACATTAAAATCACCACAGATAACTAGTGATTTGTTACCAATTGCAAGTTTTACTAAAGCATCTTCCATTACTGACTCAAATATAGAGTAGTTTTGATAATTTGGGGGTCTGTAAACGCACACTATTACATGCTTATCGAGCTCAACACAAGACAGCTCAATATTATGTTCAACCGATAGATCAACAATATCACTACGAGTCTTGAATTTAATACAAATTTTAACTAAGATTAATGAACCCCCACGAATCTTAGTTTTTCGGTTAAAGCAACTTCCCACACTGTAATTTGCGTAATTTATTAACATTTCATAGTCTTTTAACCAATGTTCAGTAAAACAAACAATTTCAAACTTTGTTT
This sequence comes from Lycophotia porphyrea, assembly GCA_950005105.1. Lineage (NCBI taxonomy): Eukaryota > Metazoa > Arthropoda > Insecta > Lepidoptera > Noctuidae > Lycophotia > Lycophotia porphyrea. The sequence goes on from OX465389.1 coordinate 1,651,236, forward strand.
TTTCTAAAAACAATTCAATCTCTAGTTGCTTTGAGGAGAAACCTTGAATATTTTGGTGAAATAACTGCATAGAATTCTGCTTAGCCCCTTTTTTACATTTAGCTATTTGAGAGCAACTAGAGCAAGAAGGTACATCGTTGTTGATAAGTTTAACTAAGTTGCCACTCGTACCTTCTATTGTCTTATTGACTAGTTTAAATCTAAGGTAATATTTGTATAATTACAATTAGTATAATTACTAATTAAAGTAGAACTATTTACAAAAAACGGTGACATACCACTTATGTCTGAGTTTATAATAAAAGCTAATAGCCGAGCTATTTGACGTCTAAAACTAATAGGCAGGTACGCATTATTCCTAGTTGACTTCAATTTCTGAACGAAACTGTTGGTGTCGAAAAATGACAACTTGTCACTATAGTGACTCGCTAATAATTGCATGCGATCGTTTAAATTATGGATAATCACTCACTTTTGAATTGGTAAGAAGCTCGTTGAATAACGTAGATACGTTCTCTATATGGAGAAAAACGGACAAGAAACTCCACGAGTAAGAATAAGGCTTCGTAAAACGATCATATATTTTTTTGCTAATTTAACGTTAAAGTTAATCCCTAAAATATTACCAATTTGTAATCAAATAGTTATATATAGATTAGATGCGACACCACTTCATGAGCTCGGCAAAATAGATTATTAAGATACAATTGTAATGCTAATCAAAACAATAATACAACGTTTAGCTGTAGCGCAGCAGTGGTCCGGTAAACAGATTATAAACTAGATAACTTAAAGGATAATCAAGAAATATTACCCAGAGACATTTGAATAGGTTAATATGAATGAGTCCGGTTTGATTTATTTTGTGTGGCTCGTTGAATTGAATAACAACGTATACATCGTACTAGCGTATGCCCGCGGTTTCACCCGCGTGGAGTTCGATAATTGTCCCACGGGATCATACTAACGCGATAAAAAAGTATCCTATGGTTTAATCCAGGTTATAACTATCCATCTAAATCCGTTTAGTTGTTTTTGTTTGCGTGAAAGAATAACAAACCTCCATCCATGCATCTATCTTCACAAAGTTTCGCATAAATTATAGTTAGGTAATATAAAAGTAGGATTCAACATAAAAAGTAATTACCTATATAGATAAGTAGGTGTGTACGGTGGACTGCATCAATTGGTTACCCCAGTTGGGAACATACTTAGGTGCTTTCAAGGGGGGTACCCACATCGTGAAGCTGACTGTACCTATTTAAGAATAGACATACAGGGTGTAAACAGACTCTTCACGAAGCCGTCAACTAAGCATTATGTACATCAAACTAAGTAACTTTAAGTACGCAAAAATTACTGCTGGGAAACAACTTTTTTTTTTGGGCTGTCAAATCACGTTTTACAGTAGGACTCAATGTAACGCACTCAAAACATTGTGCTGATGGATGGAGGGAGGTGGAGGTGTTTAAAGTCACATCACATCACATCATCAGTCTATAATGTTCCCACTGCTGGGACACAGGCCTCCTCTCTAGGAGAGGGAATGGGCTATAATCTACTACGCGGGCCCAGTGCGGATTGGTAGATGTCACATGTCTTCGAATTTTTGGTTCTAGGACATGCCAGTTTCCTCACGATGTTTTCCTTCACCGTTTTTGAGAGCAGTAAGTAGTGATGAAACAAATTACACAAAGTAATGCGCGCCTGCCTGGGTTCGAACCTACGACTTATTGTTCGTAAGTCGGGGTCGCTACCACTGGGCCACCGCTGCTCACCCAGCAGTGTTTAAAGTAAAAATCTTAAATTAAAAACATGTAAGTATTAAAAAAAAAAACTGGTGGAAAAGTTGGAACTTTGACCCCCAATATCTCCGTAACTAGAAGGTTCCCAGGTATGGTTTAGAACAAAAAAATAATCGCAATGACGGGGAGAACAAGTGCCTTTCGGTTCGTTAAGAGTCTGTTTACACCCTTTATCTTTTATAAAATGGGTATAACATAACATCACGCCTGAACTCCCCGAAGCGTTAGGAGGTGTACCCCATAGTACACTCATAAGTATTTTGCCAGTTATATTTAAGTCCCATGATAGGGTATTAGCCTATAGCCATCAACCGGGCTCAAATCCAGACTCCGTGGCTACTACTGAGAAATTCCTGATAGAAAAACCCATAACACTTTGCCCGACCTGGGAATCGAACCCATTATAAAATGGAATTATCGAAAAAGCAATCAAGGAACAAATTATCGTGAATTCTTATTTAATTTTAACGGTTTCTTTTCTGTTATTGGGGGCACAGGTATTCAATTGTTTTTTGCTAAATATCTAGGGAAATAGTGCACTAAACGGTCATACATAACTTTATAATTTATCGCAATTAGGAAAGCATTCAAGTTTACGACTTTATTTGCCGGCAAATATGTTTAAACTCTCAAAGTAAAAACGTTACGGTTCGCAAAAACGATTAATCCACAAACCGGTTCTTAACAAACCACTTAAAAATTATGAACGCGTAAACTAATACTCGCAATTCAGTAATCACCGAATATTTCTCACATGTTGACCACTTTAACATAAATGACGTCATGTGACTTAACTCGAGGTAAAAAACTATATCGTGGGCATCCATCGCTCACCCGCATCCATCCGCTAAATTGTTCCCCACGAACGGAAATCTGTCACTTCCACGCCATAAATTATAACACCATAAAAAAACATAAAAACTCATTTATCGATAAAACCGGAGTCGACTTACGTGCAGCCCTAACATTTATCGCTCCGCCCATAAGACTCCGCCTACTCGGCGTCTCGGCCAATAAGAAGTCGTCGCGCCTCCAAAGGCAGTGCTTCATCTTCGCCGCCTCGATCTTTTTAGTGTTGTGAATGACTTTTTTGCGTTTATGTTTTTCTTGTAATTTCAAGTGGTGCGGTAATGGCGATTTTTGCCGCGTCTTGAGCGCACGCCGCGCGTTTGACACCTCACGCGACCGTTGAAGAAATAACGCTCGCTACAATGATTGATGGCACCGTAATTGGTGGCTTTGATACATATCAGAATAAATTATAATATAGGCCCTACAATTGCAAGGTGTTTAGTTCGCGATAAACTTTAGTAAATAGGAAAATAAAATGATATTTTGTTAGTCACAAATTACAATCAATTTATTTATTATTTGGCATGCACAGGTATACTTACTTATTTCAAATCTACGTTATTTTACAATAAGCTCGTACCACATAATGTACTTCCCTGCCTATCTACCTATCTTCTACAAATTATGTCAAACGAATTAAACTTTCTGAGCAGTTTGAAACCTACAATTTGAGTTCCTTGAATTCTCTTAATTGTTGCTACCGAGCCAAGAAAGACCAAGGCAAGTTGACTAGCAGTCTGTGTGCATACCTACCTTCTAAATCTATCTATCTTCTCCACCTTTAGCAGTTCACAACTATACTGCTGGTTGCTGATAGGCAGTACATTTGAAAGACGTTGATGAATGATTGATTCACGTAGATTACAACTTATAAAACGTAACAAATGATTTGATCGTCCGTCCGTTATAGCATCCTTTATGTAATTCTGATTCTAAATACATTCCATTAAAGGTATTAGAGGAATAGCTAAGATAATAATTCTGACATAATTTTAAAAAAGTGGATCAAAGTTGAACCACGGAGTAACTAGTGAAAATAGAGCGATTAAACGAAATTCGACTAATGATACACACGCGGGTACAGTAAATAAGTAGGTATTATTATTACAGTCGACAATTAACTTTATACCATCATTATGTCCCTAAAGAGATGCTACCAGAAGAGCAAATTCTCGTAATTTAAAACATTCAAAATCTAGCCGTAAACTCAATTCAGAGTCAGTCAATGTTAAAAATCGTAAGCTACTCACTCAAGTAAATTGAAGATATTTTTGACAGATTAAGACAATGAAATGAAAATACGGGAATTCCTACTTATTAAGTATCATCAAGTAAGTCTCTAATTAAAGATTCTATCCTGTCGCCCAAACACCTTGATGAGAAAAATGTTCGAAATGTTCATCTTGGCTCATTGAGCTTGTCGTGATTAGCTCATTCGAGACCTGATGTGGAGATAGATCTCTTATATCGTGGATTCTATTCTATGAGAATCCAATTACTTGAAACGCATGGTGCGTTTTGGTAAAAAAATAGAACACCTAAAATCTTTTTGGCATTGTTTTTGAATCACAGGTTTAAATAATTCTAATTTACACGCACAAGTGATTCAGATTTCACAGAAAAGTTGCGTCGTCCTGTATGGTACGTGGTTTCTTCATGCACTGTTGAAATGTAGCAATCTACTTGACTGGAATGTTATAGATACCTACGAGAAAATCACCTCTGTAATAAGGAGCTTGGGCCCAGCATCCAACACTGTAATACAGCCCCTCGGCCATCCCGCATCTGAATATTAAAAAACTGTCATAAATTGATCCACATTACATCACGGAGGCGCCTTGTAGAAAAAATTACTTCGCATCGTAAACATTCCAAACTATTTCACATTCAACGCATCACTCAATTTAGACCAAATCAAACTATTTAAAAAACCGACCGCTATTCAAAAACGTTTAAAATTAAAGCGATGCTAATGGTCTGGTTCTGTCTCTTTTTTAACTATCTATTTCCTGTATGCACCATCTCGTTCGCTCTCGGCAGGGATGTGAAAAGAATAATGGATTAATTGGAACAGTAAAATGCAAGTCATTAGGATGTGTTTCGACGCTGAACTGGACATTTCCAAATGAATTTTAAGCAATCAATGGGAATTTTTAGTTGTTTGTTTTTTTATTGATCAGTTTAAAATTCGTTTTGGGTTTGTATTGCTGGTATGTATCTATTTTGGAGTTAATTGTGAACTAAATACACAATACATTAAAGGCTACCCATTCTTTCTTTTGCATTTACATATTTATTTACCATGTACCATTGAAATTAATTTAACGTTTGCGAAGCTTTTATTGCGAGAAGTTAATTGTTATTCATTACAATATTTTAATTACTGCTGGTTTTATAATTTTCCTGCGTTTATTTTAACTACAAAGGAGTTAATTAATGATGGTACCTGTGGGTACAATAGGTAGGTTTGTTCCATAGTATGCAGATACCTATTCATGTCGTACACATTTTATGGAAATCGCTATTAAACTTAAGAATTATAGCTGAAGTAACGATGAAATATAATTACCCTATGTAGATAAATAAATACTCTGTCCGTACACGTCGGTAAAGCCAATGATGACGGCTTGAGGTAATAATTTAAAAACAAGTCATTAAAACAAAAAATTGGTTACATTATTAAATTTTGTTCAATTTTAAACCGCGGCAAATTTTCCCTATATTTACTGCCATTGAAAACGCTCATAAAGAGTAATTTCCCACCAAAACATTAACATTCCTGCTCGTCCCCGGAAGCGCGACCACTGAATATTAAGCGATCGGCGCGTATGCTGTATTGTGACTAAGTGATGAACCATACACACAGACTACTAAATAAACTAATAGAGAATTGATACGCGGGCAAATGTACGCGTTTGTAGATAGTGTGTGGTCGTACACAAATGCTAACGAGTTTGATTTTCCAGTAATGTGCATATTGATACTCTATTCATTCTATACTCTGTACCGATGTAAGTATAATAATTATAATTCAATAAGAGTGCCGGACTCTTATTATAATCTCTCTTATCTGTATTACCTAAATTCATCACAGCCCAAATTTCACAGGCTGAGGAAGTCTCCATACAACCCTCGTTGACTGGACTAAGCATATTGTTATGTTGCCTTGGTACACATATTAAGAAGAATATCATGAAGTTTACTTTGAGTTAACACAATGAGCCAATGCGATCTTTAACGTAATTAATGTCCTTCAAGTAACTCCATAATGATATTTTGTTATTAAATTTGTTTGGATGCACATTAACAATCAAACTCTAAAACATTTCCAGCTCAAATGTCAATGGAAAGCATGATGGTGGGCGGTGTCGGCGTCGGTGGCGTCGGGTCCGTAGGGGGCGGCATGTCCGGCGGCTTCCAGTTGGTGCGCGAGCCCACGTCGGGCGCGCTGCTACTGCTGCCCGCTCCCCAGGACTTGCCGCACGCAGTCGTCTGGGGAGGCATGCCCTACCAGTCAGCACCGCTGCTCCTGCCGCAAGCGCCGCACCCCTCTCATCATCTACAACTGCTACCAGGCGACCTCCTCGCCAGCACGGCGACGTTACAACACACCCACACGCATTCTACGCGCCTGGTAACACTTGCGCCTGCACCTCAGCAACAACCTCATCCTTCGCACGCGGCAGACAAGAGAAAACCAATAATGCAGCCGCTTATTACGCCTCATTTAATAAAAATCGAACCGGAACCACAGCATGAGAAACCGCAGCCGTCTTATGCACCAGAACCGGTTCAGCAGCCGATGATTACGACGCACTTATATTACCAGCCAGATTATTCAGAGCAGGCGTGTCGGAGTCAAGCTACATCACCAGCTGCTCCGCCAACGCCACCTCCTGATGCTCCTGAGCTCCCGGCACATAGGGACGCGTCCAACCAAACTGATCACATCGATGAGGACGATGAATCACCCAATCAAGCTGATGAAGATGAAAGGGATGTAGCATGCGTTGGTGTTGCACATTATCCTGAAGACAATATGTTGCAAAGTCACACACAATTATTACAACATCCACCTATCGATCACGCTGAAGAATGTTCTTCGGAAGATCTAACGTCTGTCGGAGCTGTAGAAAAATCAATACATTCAATAGAAAGAGATGACGGTTTAGACAATTCAAGTAGCAATACTTCTAATGATCTAGTGATAGACACAGCGAGAACGACGCCAGTTCCACATCCTGCCCATAACACCAGACCCCCAGTAGATGTAAGTGGGTTGGAACTCCTATCGAATAGTATCGAGCAATTCGAACGTACTACACCAGGAACTAGTATGCCCACGTTGGAACCGGTACCACTGACCATTGATACAAGAACACCGACGAAACTAAATATTTTAATAAAGACCTCGCCCAAATCACCACCGAGAACCGAAGTTGAACCTCACAGGCGGTTCGAGTTTCCACCAACAGATCCCTCTACCAACGAACAAGGCAAACCTTCTCTTGACGGACTGGGCTTGTTATGTGCTCTCGCAGAACAGAGGTTCATGGAAGAAGTAGTGGAAAATCCTCCAGCGAATATGCCTATGACGTCCCGTCCCTTCATTAAAAGTGAACCTTTGTTAAGTCCCACCGATAGAAGCCGCTCGGCAGATTCTTCAGTAAATAAAAAAGACAGACATAGACATAGAGATGGTGATTCGAGTGGCGAAAGGAGAAAAATAAGAAGTCGTGACCGAGAAGAAAGATTACGACACAAACTTGAGAAAATGCGTCGACACAAACGTGATAGGGAGAGAGACGAGGGAAGAAGCAGTGGAGGAGAGTTGGAGACAAGTCTGAGACGCGTCACTGCTTGCTCCTGTAATTCTGCGACGTGCATACACAACACTAATGTCCGGTCAGCTCACGCGCTCGCCAGTGCAATAGAAAAAGACATGCGTGAGAGACTACTAGCACTCGAAAAACAGTTCGATGAGAGAAAAGCGCAGTTAAAAGCTTTAAACCCGCCTTTACCCACATCACCAGCTTCTCCGGCGCCATCCACTCCAGCACTGTCACCTGATTCAGACAGAGGATCATCTAAGAAACGTAAAGTGGGAAGACCGCGAAAGGTCTCCAGTCCAGATTCCACCGAGACAATAGTAGCAAAGAAGCCTAAGTCCAAGAGTAGTCTAGTTGGCTTTCTTTTGGCAAAGGGCAAGCTAAGCAAGCAAGGTGGCATATTGTGCACGAGAGGAGAGCCTTCAAGAGAAGAGGTCAACCGGACAAGCAAAGTGCGTCCCAAGCTGAAAGCTGAACCGATTATGAAGGCTTGCTCTGACCCGGAGGAAGCCGAATGGGCGCTGAACCGATCAGCGAGCTCTTCTATGGAGAGTCTCAATGAAGTGCGACAGAAGAATAGAGAGAAGGTGGACCGCTTAGCTCGGAAACATTCACGAGATGATATACCCGAGCTTGAGTTCGCGCTGCGACGTGCTAGCGCTTCAAGTGATAGTGACAAAGAGAGGCGGCGTGCGAAAAAGAGACGAAAGAGTCACAAATCAAAAGAGAGGACTGAAGAGGAAGCAAAGGAAGCACCTGCAGAGCCGGCTGCACCACCACCGGTGTCCAAATGTACACTGACTGAAGATAAAGTAGATCAGTCGCCTCGAGTACTTACTGCTATGGGAGGGCTGTTCTACGCAGGGAAACTGAGTGCTGTAACCGCACCTGACGTGTATGCTATCACCCTTGATGGAGAACGGGGAAACAAACCTCATATTATGTCAAGAGAAGAAACTTTGAGAGATGCTGTAAGTTTTTGATGCCAAAAATGTTTTCTATAATTACATTTTATGGGGCAGGAAATATGATCATAATCTATTTCGCGCTTATTTCAGATCTTGGAAGTAAGCCCCTCATCAGTAACGGAATTGCCGTCTGGTACCAGAGTGTGCGCGTACTGGTCACAACAGTACCGATGCCTGTACCCTGGGACCGTGGCAGTCTCATCTCCAGACCCTCACGATGACAAGTTCGTTGCCGTCGAGTTTGACGACGGAGACTCTGGCAGAATAGCTATTGAGGATATTAGGTTCTTGGAACCAAACTACCCAGTTGTAGGTCAGTATCTAATAAACTTCTTTATTATTATATCGCCCTAGTACTTTAAGTTCTATCCTCTAAATGAAATCTTCTTTATTTTTTAGAATATGAAAATCCGTTATTTACTCTTGGTAAACGAAGAAGAAATACCAGTGTCAGCGGCGTGAACACAGAAGAGAAGAAAGTGGCTCTGGTTTCTGTGGTACCTCTTGCGGCAAGCACAAGTACTGAAGTTAAACCATCAGTAACAGAACCGGTGGCTACAACTTCGAAAGAAGATGAAGACCGAAAAGATAGAAAGAAACTTAAAAAGCATCGAAAAGACAAAGTAAAGCGTCATTCCAGTGAGGATGATCCCACCTCAATGGAATACGTGAAGAAGAAAAAGAAGAAACATAAATGTTGCGAAGAACATTGCAAACACAGAAAACATCATAAGAAACACCATAGGAAACACAGAAAAAGACATCATTCAAGCTGCAAGGAGCATTCAAGTTCATCTGGTGACGATCAACAGAGAGTCAAGTCTTCCTCGGACTACATTGACTCTAACAAATCTAACGAAGACTCGGTCGATTCTAACGACAGACTCTCCACTTTAATCGCAGTGGAGAAGTCCCCAGAAGACAAAATGAAGACTGTGATAAAGAAAGCGGTGTTGTCCAAAAAGAGTTTGGTTAAAAACGCAGTTTTGGACTTTAGCAATTTGAGTAAAATGACTATGAAGAAAGAAGAAACGAGTAAAGACAATTTAAAGGATAGTGGAATAGGATTAGAAGAAGAGGCAGCTACTGCTTCCACGAGTGACGTCAAAAAGGTATGTTATATGATAATAATAATAAAGCTTTATTTATTCCTTACTAGGTTTTACATTTCTGTACTATTGTTAGTAATATGCTTATTCTAGTTTGTTAGTATTACAACTTAATTGGTTATTGTGTGTTTTATAAGGACCGCTCTGCCGGTGAAAGCCTCCTCCATTTCTCTCCATTTCGCTCTGTCAGTCTCTTCCAGGTAATTCCAGTCGTGGCAACTATGTCACTTTTGGACTATTTGTTCTCTGGTGATCTTTGGACATGAGCAGCCCATTTCCATTTTTGGGGCATTATGGTTTTTGCTATGTCCTTTACCTTGGCAATTTTCCTGATGTCCTTGCTTCTCACTTTATCGTTTAGCTTTTAGGCCCAAGTCTATAAGTTGTTCTCAAGAGTCATCACGAATCGTCTCGAACGTAGGTTTGATGACTTCCAGCCTCCCTCGAACAAGCCTGTTTTCGAAGAGGCTTTTATACCATAGACCACATACATACGCTGCGGCAGATTATACAGAAGACCGAAGAGTATAATCGGCCTTTATGCTTGGCGTTTGTGGACTATGAGAAAGCCTTTGATTCGATCGAAACTTGGGCGGTTCTGAGGTCTCTCCAGAGGTGCCATATTGACTATCGGTACGTGGAAGTGTTGAAGTGTTTGTATAACAACGCTACTATGTCAGTTCGAGTACAAGATCGGTGCACGAAGGCGATCTCGCTAAAGAGAGGAGTAAGACAGGGAGACATCATATCTCCGAAACTGTTTACGGCTACTCTAGAGGACGCCTTAAAACTCCTGGAATGGAAAGGACTTGGCATAAATATCAACGGCAAATACATCACTCACCTTGGTTTTGCCAACGATATTGTAGTCATGGCTGAGCCACTGGAAGACCTAGAACAAATGCTCGGTGACCTCAATAGTGTCTCCCAGCAAGTGGGTCGTAAAATGAACATGGACAAAACGCAACTCATGTTTAATGTCCATGTTGCACCCACCGTACTCGCAGTTGGGAACACTACTCTCGAAGCTATCGACGAATATATCTACCTAGGACAGGCGGTCCGGTTAGGTAGGTCCAACTTCGAGAGAGAGGTCGATCGTCGAATCCAAACCGAATCGAATCCAAATCCATCGGCTGGGCAGCGTTCGGGAAACTACGCGATGTCTTCGCGTCCAAAATACCTTAGTGCCTCAAAAAAGGGTTTGTAATCAATGTGTGTTTCCAGTGATGACTTACGGATCTGAAACGTGGTCTCTCACAATAGGTCTGATACAGAAGCTCAAAGTCGCTCAGCGGGCCATGGAAAGGGCTATGCTCGGCGGTTCTCTACGTGATAGAATCAGAAATGAGGAAATCCGTAGACGAACCAAAGTCAACGGGTAAGCAAGTTAAAGTGGCCATTGCCACTTTAGCATTGCCATTATAGCATTGCCCATTGGCAGGCCACATAGTGTGAAGATCGGCCGATGGGGCAAAGAGAACTAGAGTGGAGACCACGCTTTGGAAAGCATAGCGTGGAACGGCCACCTGCCAGATGGACCGACGACCTTGTCAAAACTGCAAGGAGTCACTGGATGCAGGTGGCATAGGACCGGACACGTTGGAAATCGATTGGGGAGGCCTATGTTCAGCAGTGGACAGCCACGGGCTGATATGATGATGATGAAATATAGGTAGTCTTCGACATATTCAATTTCTATTGAATTTGAATTTATCGGTATAGTTTGTCTATTTGTCATTACCTTAGTTTTCTCCCGGTTAATTTCGAGACCTACATTTCTGCTCTCTTTGCTAAGAACTCTACCATGTATTCTTTATTCTTTCTATTTCTTTTGGGTCCTCCGAAAGCAGTACTATGTCATCCGCGAAACGCAATTGCGAGAAGCGGATGCCATATATGTTTATCCTTTTATCTACCAGACAAGTGTTCTGAAGATTTCTTCAAGTACTGCAAAGAAAAGTTTTGGAGATAGGGGATCACTCCTCTTCCAATTTCAAAGGCTGAGCCATACTTGTTGATTTTAATTCTAGCGTTACTTTTGTTGTTTGTATATTTTCTTCAAAATGTTGATATATTCATTGTTAACCTTGACTTGATAGAGCTCGCCACGTTGCACTGTGGAATACAAAGTCAAATGCTTTTTACTTCAATCTATATAAAAACATATATAGAGAGGTACGAGTAGGTCGTACTCGATGTATTTATCAATAACAAGTTTCAAAGTGTACATGTCATCTGTTGTCGAAAATCCCTTTACAAAACCTGCATGTTCTACTGCCTGGTGTTCATCTAAGATACTAGTAAGACGTCGAAAAAAGGTAGGTTAATCTAGTAAAATTCTATGATAAACCATAGTATGTTCATAGTTTTAATATGTTCTGTTCTCGGATCTTCCGAATTACCTTTCACTATTTCAGTTTTCAATATAATTTCTACTTGGATCTTCTGATCCACACTAACCACCTTCCCGTGCCCCTCCGCAGAAGGTCAAGCGCCGCACGGTGTCGTCCACGTCGTCGGACGGCGGCGGCGCCGGCGTCAGCAAGATGGCGGCCTTCCTGCCGGGCGGCGCGCTGTGGCACTGGCACGGCGCCGCCTACCGCCGCACGGCCCGGCCGCGACACCGCAAGCTGTTCTACCGCGCCATACAGCGCGGGGAGGAGGTGCTCAATGTGGGTACACTTTACTCTACTTTACGAAGCTCGGATTCTGAGGATTAAGCTGGGCGCGCTTAATCCACAGATTCCGACCTATTACTTGGGACTGTGGTTGACTTTAAAATATAACTGAAGTATTATGGGTACACCTCTGCCTAACCCTGATTATGGTCCCTCATAACTTGTTTTTGCGATTTACGGTGCCACCGCCCGCCGACCTAGCTAAAACACCAAGAAGTAATGCGGGCGTCGCGTGGATGACTTTAGTAACTTTTGATCAATAAAAAGCACTAATACACAGCCTTACTGAAATTAGCAACTTGACATATAAGCATTTAACGAACTCGACCCGGTAGTGTGGGATGGCTCTAAACATAACTTTTCAACGTTTTACTATCTTTTCTCCAGGTTGGCGACGCAGCAGTGTTCCTGTCTACTGGGCGCCCCGACCGGCCGTACATCGGCCGCATTGTGGCGCTGTGGGAGGCGCGCGGCGCCATGGCCGTACGCGTCAAGTGGTTCTACCACCCTGAGGAGACTGTCGGCTGCACTGACCAGCTCCACTACCCGGTACGTAGAAAATTTCTAAAATCTAGATTTGAATACCTATGTATGTTGTATGGCAACCTTTCGGTAGGAATTAAGCTCGCTCATCTGATTTTTCCTGCAAGATCCTCCTATACCTAGCAGGTGGTTACATTTTGTAAGCTTAATTTTAAAGATACAAGTTTGAATAAATATTTTTTCCTGTCTTTGCAGGGTGGTCTGTTTGAATCTCCACACACGGACGAGAATGACGTCCAAACAATATCTCACAAATGCGAGGTGTTGCCGCTTGCTCAGTACAAGGAGCGCATGGGCGACGACCCGGTCAAGTACAGCACAGTCTACGACAACAATGACGTGTACTACCTAGCAGGAAACTACGACCCAACGCCCCAAACCTTGCGAATGGAACCAGACATACCGTTCGCGAACAAAACGACGACCTCCTAAGCGGAACTGTCCCCCTAGTACTTTGACATCAACGTCATTGTAATCGAGTCAAGGAAAATGTAATAAAAATTGCAAGTTTCATTTTACAGAGTGCAATAACGATCTTGATCGTTTAATGTTTTATTTTCTAAAGTCGCAGTACAGTCAGTCACTGTATCGTGGCGCCGTAATTTAAAAGTACACAATTTTATCTATCTCGGTGTTAGCGTGTTTAAAATAGATTTTTGCAATATTAATGTGTTTCTTCCATTTAACTGATCGTAGCTTGGAGATACACGTATACAGGTCTTAATAAAGTACAATGTAGATTTTTGAGGCTCAAATTGTGGCAATTTTTTCACATTCACCCGTCCTTAGGAGACGACTTATATTGACGTAATAAAACTCGAATTATCTTAAAAAGTTACCCTCGTTACGTTATATTTAGTGGTATCCATTTGGAATGTTGAATTATTCTGGTTTGTGGGCCGAGTGCGAGGCGATGTTGATCTGTGTGAGCTGTTGGTCGAGTGTTGTGCGACCGAAGGTGATGACATGTGATTTTATTTTTTATACGTGTAACGCTGTAATCTCAGTGTATAGATGTATTTTTCATGTATATTATTCAATTAGATTTTATGTATACGTAGTTTTCCTTGGTATAAATGTCTATTATCTTAAAATGCAATACTTTTTCAGCTAGTCCCCTCTTTTATTCAAAATTTACCAGTGATTTACATTAGTGTTGTTTTGGATAATTTCGGAGAAATAAAAGAAATTAATATCTTGCACGAGGTTCTTGGAGCTGTTTGTTATATTATTGTTTTTTATCAATAATTTTTATATTTTTCTTGGTTGATAATTTTATGTTAATTGAAGTATACTTTTATATCGAAATGGTGCTAGACGCTTGATGCTACTCGTTTACGTTTCGCCGTAGTAACTAAAGATTGTATATAAATAAGTTTGGAAAACTAGTTGGTATGTGTAACTTTACGGTTCGTTCTGGATTTTCATTTCATCTGCTTGTACTCCTAAATGTTGCCATTTTACTGTAAAATATACTTTTATATATATTTTTAATTAGTACATAACTATATTATTTCGACAGGGTATGATTGAGCCCTTCTTTTGATCCTTTTATTCATATCTTGAAGTTTAAGGGACTGAAAAGACAGGGATGTAGGTAGGGCGACCAAGGGTAGGAGTGTAGGGTAGGTTTTGTACGAATTGGCCAGAGGGAGGTTTGTAAGAAAATTTTGCTAATGATTCAGCCAGGACGAAATGTTTGTAAAGTCGTATTATTGTTATACAGAGACTCGAACAACATGGAATTGTATTCATCGGAGAGTGTGGCCAAATGAGTAAAAGCTGGCAGTTGATTTAGATTGTAATAATCAAGTCTCCAATTTATTTTAATTAAAAACACAATTTTAATATTATTTGGCGTGCGTCGTACTTTTGTTAACGAATAAATAGCTTTAGATGTAAGTTTTAAGATTAAGTTAATTTCTTTATGATTTTGCATACTGACATAAATTGAGATATTGGTGACAAAGTTGAGACAAATATATTAGAAAAACAAAAGTGCGAATTTCGGTAACAATATTGAAAAATGTGGTATTTTTGTATTAAACGTAAAAGTAACATTTTTATTTTTAAACTTAAAGTAGGTATGTGATGCGAAGTTATTATTACAATAAGTACAAACTTGTTGATGAAAGATATGTGGCTCGGCCCAGTGTACGTATACTAACACTGGTTTAATTCATTAGAAGTTAAAACAGTCTTAGAAAGCAATAACCGGACGATATATTGCTAACTACAATATAAGACTGTTGTAAATTTTATGAATTATTCCTATCAATCTTAGCGTGTAATAGAATGGGGAAAGCCATAAAAATATTAGAATTAAAGATTAATAATATATCAGCATTGATAATATAAAGATTATAAATACGCTTAAATAAAATATTTTTGGCTGAATTTGGTGTTTTATTGAAACTACACACTTCACCGCCCAGACTTTATTGTACTTATAAAATGGTTGTTAATACATGTCTGATTTTAACAGTAAAACAAATTAAATAAATTAACACACATTACAAATATTTGACAACTTGAGCAAAAGAAAAAGAACAGGTACTTCTTTAATAAGTCATTCAGTAAATCCTTAGTCAATACCAGACCGTAAGAGCTATTGAAAATGAAAATCTCTAAAGTAAATTATGAATTAACACTAGTCTAGCTTATGTCCTATAACTTAGTTCTCAGTTAAGGCTCAACAAATAACTTCCCTTTTCCCATTACTGATGACCTCGTAGGTGTCATCATCGATGATCTTGTACACATCTTGCCTGTAGTGCTTCAGGTTGTGAAGGAACCTAATCGAGCTCTCATCCCTAATCTTCGTCATCACTGATGGCAGGGTTTTCGTTTTTGCTTCTGTTGCTAATGAGGCGTAGTATTTTTCCTGGAGCAAGTTCAGAATAAAATTATTTTAGTAAAATATTAAAATAAACTCATATTTTTGCAGCTGGAAAACACGGATAGATAAGTAAGATCAATAGAAAATGCGCAAGGCATAAAGTCCGTTTTTGTACAGTTTTTACTTGTGCATAAAGTTTTAAAAATAAAAAAAAAAACAATGTGATAATGCGCCATTACAAAACATTTCACTGGCTCCTAGTAGAATAATCCGCTCCACGAAGTAAAGGTTGGTGCCTAACAAATACCGACCTATCCTATAACATAACGATGCTATAAATAAAAACAGGTAAACATTGCATAAATATTTTCAAAAATTTACAAAACATGGGTGCGCTGGTTAAACCGTCATGTAAAAGGAAATGATAAACAATAAAACAAATGACCGCAACAGAGGAAGTAGTCGGCAAACTTGGCCAGTTATACATATTTTTGTTTTGATTAAAGCAAGGAAGGCGCATCGATACTCGCATTGAACGATCGAGGCAAACATTCGATAACCTCCAACTAGGTTGAACTAAAGTGCAACGGAATAAAGTTTCTTGAAGTAAATGGCGAGTTAGTCAGTAGTGTGAAACAAGTGCTGATTGTATCAAGACGTGGCGTGCGGGCTATAGTAGTGTAATTGAACATTCTGCAATCGCTTGCGGTTTCTGAACTCCTGGTATTTGTATATAATTGATTTCTGTGTATATGGAAAATAAATGATGATTTCTTTTGTTTTTTATTGGAATAAAATTTCATTCGTGAGGTAAGTTATTATTTTTACGGTTTTTTTAAATAATTTAAATAAAGAAATATTTTCATAATATAACAAATTATTATTCAATCTTATAATATTATTATCATGTATGTAACCCGTAGGTATGTAATCACATATATGATTTAATATTATGATTGACCTATTTACTATCAAGGTAGGTACTTATTGCTAGTAGGTATCAAGTAGGCACTGGGACTATTTGAATTTATAAAATTACTAACTAGCACTTCGCCCGGGACTACGTCTGCGTGGATTTCGAAAATACAGCCCGTATTACTAGATATTGTGGCTTCTATATTGTAACTCTCTGTTTTAAGAGGTGTTTCTTTCCGCCTGGGCAGACAATGGTGCCGATTCCCTTGTTTACAAACTAAACCAAATTTAAGTTCAGTGCATCTTTTTCTTTCTATTTCATTAAGAAAAGGACAGAAGATAAATTTTAGTTTAGTCCCGTCAAATTAACCAGCGCCTGACACAAGTTTAGACGTGATTAAAAAGTTGACTACTAAAATTACATCAAATTACGTCAGATGCTGACTAATTTGACAGGACTAAACTAATATTTATCTTCAGTCCTTTTCATAATGAAATAGAAAGAAAAAGATGCACTCAACTTAAATTTAGTTTCGTTTGTGAACAAGGGAATCGGCACCAATAACTGTGATTGCTCGGCTAATATACATGCTATGATTATAATTTATAGCTTAAAGCACTCATGAATAATCCAGCTTTCTACCAGTAAAACAATTTTTAAAATTAGATCATTATTAGTTCCGGAGATTACCCCCTACATACAAACTTGTAAACACACAAATTTTGATAAAAAATACAACCGCACAGTTTAGAAATCAATATGAGGCCCTTAATGTATGAAGAAGTGTGTATATACACACTTCTTCCAGGAGAGAAATACCTAATCCTGGCAAGAACACAATTCAAAACTAATTGTTACCTGAAGTCAATGACAATAAATATCGCAAACACACATTGTATACAACAAGAAAATTAGCACTTGGTGTTCCCTATAAAGAATTTTATTGGTAAACTGAGATACTCAGAACTGGTGACCGCGGAAGCAAAGACGACCACAGAAGGTGATATGACATAGTAAAGACTACGAGAAAGCAGAGAAGCAAGGACTACCCAGTGCACCACTGGTAGGTAAGTATTTGTTAGTATTCTGAGAATCTAGTCTCAATAAGAGGGCATGATAAAAATGACGTGGCTCGTAGGTCCGGTACATAGTTCAGTTCAGAGGACTCCGTAAAGGAAGGCCCACAAATTTGAGCTAAAAGCTGTGTGGACTTAGGAAATGGTAAACTAAAAACCGGTCGTTGTGGTGGGAGCCTATGTCCAGCGATGGCAATCTTCCGGTTGAATGTTTATTAAGATGATGAAGATTTAGTCAGTGGGTATTCTCAACGAGTCCTAAACAACAGTAGGATGGCCAAGAAATGGCAAAGGATAGACAAGACGAAAAAATATAACATTAAGCTATGGCCACAGGGCTCGGAATCGACTCGCTGGCAGCTTCTACAGACGACAGTACTAATAAAATTAATTTCGCTGAAGTGCGTTGAGTGCATCAACATAGGCCGCCACTCCAGTTTCTTTTCGTCATTTGTGTCCCTGTGCGAGTGAAATTGTAAGTATCAACGCAAGCAGGTGGCGGAGCGTGAGAGGAAGAAGACGCCCCCGGCGTGGGGGGTCACGTGGTGGCTTCCTGCCACCGTAGACGCGGACCTGTGGACGGTGAGTAATGGGCTAGCTCGCCATCCGTCCGTCTTTTGACGACAGGCCGTGTAGACGGCGCGTTCGTGTTCCACGCGCGCCTCAAAGAGATGTCAGCAAACAGGGAGGGGCCCGCAAGGGCCGATGCCTGCCAGGGCTGCGGGACTGTTCGAAAGAGATACCGCGGCCCTGGAACACAAAGGGCAAGGAAGGAACATGGATGGGTTTTAGTCAGTACAAGTCTGACACTCCCTTCCGCTCTGCCCAGAGCGGGAGAAGTTATTTGATGATTTCCCATGCGAAAAAAAAAGATTTGGAAGTGTTGACAATTTCGTCTCTAGCAGCGTCCGCAGAGGCGACTCTGTTTTTATTAATAAGTGCCAATCTTGGCCGAGGTCAATCGTGATCTCGATCATGCCTGACAGAAAGCGATGGATGAGATCAATGATGGAACGAACGTTCCCTGAAGATGCCTGTGACTATAGCCTTTCCTTCTGATGTCTAACGACAAAGCGTTTTGTGGAACGAATGATTAGCAATTACACGCAGAATTGCGTTTTACTCATCCTTGCACCGATAAAAAACATGACAATAGTTTTTATGACAACTATACCTACAATAAATAAAGAAATAAAATTATTGTAAATGTAACCTTTTTATTTTCATTTCACCTATAACGTTTTAAGCGTTATTAATCATTGTTAAATCCCAACACAATCAATCATCATAGATTCATGGACATGAGCCCATGTTAGTTTGATGACGATGTCTTAATTGGCAAGAGAAGTTAATGTTTAGCTTGTTTACTCTAAAAGGAAACAAAATCGTTTGGGAAACTTTTATTGTTTCGTATCCTAGATATATCTAGGTAATTAAAAATATTTACAATGCCTACCACTACACTACAATGACCTATATGTTTAGTAGTTTATAACCACCACTATAGTGCTATATTACGAGTATGTTACTGAGAATAATACGCTAACTTGCTAAAGTTAATTTCTAATTATCGGTTTCTTACTTAATGATTACACCAAAATACTTAATCTTAGGTGATTAAACAAAGACATCAAGCTATTTCGTAGAATAGCCCTACACAATTATGGTAGCTTCGATTATATCTGATCGTAGGTCCTAAGATTAAACGATATTATGACAGAATATCTTAGTAGCAGACAAAATCATCATCATCCAAGATACAATACACATCGTTTCTATAGTCAGTGAGGTTATCCAGGAATTTCTGGCTGCTGTCATTGTGCACCTTGGTGAAGACAGGCGGCAGGGGAGCTGTGCCAGACTCCTGCGCCAGCGACACGTAGTAGTCAGCCTAGACGATGGATGGAGAGGTTTATAGACACAGTGCACAGGGATAGACTGTCGCAAATGCAAATACGCGTAGCAATACCTAGCATACTGTTTTGTGTCACCAAATTCACCTATTTAATAGTAGACGGTGTTAAAATCATTGTACTTAACTCCCAATCTACATTCTAGTCTAATACCCAATTTCTAATACAAGTTTCACGAAAGAAAAATCCTAGATTTTACACTACCCATATTGTATAACAGAACAAACCTTATGACCCGTATTTTTGGGTATTTTTAAAAGACAAGTAAACATTTTCTAGACAGACCTACGTCAACGTGCCCAGTTACAACACCTCTTCGATATCGCCTTCACCAAGCAGGTTCTATTTTTAGTCAACCATTGTAAAGGTTGCATTCCCTTTCACACACACTCACTACCTAGTAGGTACCTAGTTAACTAGCCAGTTTGTTATATTACCTAGTTAGCCTCCATATCGCGGATGATGAAATAGGACAGTAAACGACTATATAATCATTATGGACAGGGCGATAAATGCACAACTGTTTCGAATGTCAAAAGTCAAGACGGATGCAACGATAGATCAGTAGCATATTGTTTTCTTTACCTATCGGATAACGTGCTACTTTTAGGTAGGAAGTGGTAATTGGATTGATGTCTATGGACATATCACATTTTCAACAACAAGAAACACAGACAAACTTGGAAAGAAAACAGAATTCGCAGGCATACTTCAATAATGGGCCTCTACTAAATAGACATAGTACATACCTACACCATTCCTGAAGTTTCTCGTCTATGGACATATCGAAAAGAGTTAAATGAAGGGATAGTACCTCTTGAAGTTAACATTGACGCGCCTGCTAAAGGAAGCGAATGCAATAGAATTGCCGCCTCGTCTGGCCCTTCGAGGTCTCCTTTCCTTTTTATTTTTCAAAGGATGAATGGTAATTGGTTTTCTCTTTACCTGATCCGGCCCCATCATATGCGCCTGCCGCTTGGTGTAGCCCCTAGCTGCTCGATCCCGCTTCTCTTCTTCCCAATGTTCGGCCATCTCCTCAGGAGTCGGCAGGCTGAAGGTGCCGTTCATTGAGCGGACGTAGTAGCGGACCTGCGTCATAGGAGTTCACGTTAATTTAGAAGTTTCAGCAATTCCCACTTCAACTCTTCAGTTCTGGCTTTTGTGGAAGATGCACTATAATGTTGTGAGATATGCAAGTTAACCTGTCATCTGCCAAAAATCATTTATCCTGTTCTCCACCGTTAGTTAGTTTCATCAAAGCATTTTACAGTAATATTTGATTTATAACGATGCCCGGATGCAAAGATAAATATACAAACTCAATAAAAGGTAGTAATGGTTGCAATTGTGGTTATAAAACATAAAGCAATTTCCTCCAAACATTGGATGGTAAAATTTATAAGGAAAATATAAAAGGTCGCCAGGCCGACTCAATTGATTGAATTGATTGTTTGAGGACACGTTTAGTTCTACTATAGTTTACCTGTAAATCGAACATGGAGAAGGCGCACACGTAGTACGGAACCCCGATGAAGCACATGGAGGGGTGGTTCATGTTGACGACGTGCTTGTACAGCGGCTCCACGCAGTTCTCCTCCACCACGATGTCGCAGGATTTGTGCAGGAACGGGAAGTTGTAGAGGTAACCTTGGGAATTGCAATAACGGATAGTACATACAATGATCATAAAATGGGTACAGTGTGTGTGTAAAGCTAGATATATACGCAACGCTAAATTAGCCAGTGAGTATGTGGAGCGGTGACATAGTTCGAACTTAGAAGGAGTCGCGGCAGAAATCGTAGAAGGTGGCGATGGTGGGATGAGTCAGAAAAAAACTACGATCATCGAAAGATAAGATGGCATGGGTCGCTATGAAAACTACTACCAAATTACGTTAAACTAAAGCTTTCTAACTAAACTAATTTCTAGGTTCGTTTGGATGGCACCACATAATGTTCCGTTAAAAATCACTGATTTCATAATTTGACACTTACTTTAGCAGAACACAAATATAATCTTATGTGAAGCTTAGGTGAAGTAAAAACAGTACTCACCAGTACATAAGAACACGACATCAATTTCTTCTTCACTGCCATCAAGGAAGTAAGCTTTATTTCCCTCAAGCCTATCCACATCAGGTTTCTGCGTCAGATTCTCAGGGAATATCGTCCGAGGATGTTCTTTCAAGTGATGGCTGAGGACGACTTTCGTGGAGGCGCTGGTCAGCTCCAGAGCGATGTCCATGCCTGAGGGTCCGGCGCCGACGACTAGGACTCGTTTGTCCGTAAAGACATCAGGAACTCGGTAGTCGTGGCTGTGCATTATGTCACCTGGGATTTATTTCGTTTGTTAGAACTTTTAACATAGGGTGAAAAAAAAAATATTTTCGATGAAAAAGTAAATCACAAAAAACAATAAAATAAACTGTAGGGGAAAATATTCGTCACAGCCACGAATTTGGAGTGACAACGAAATTGTTATTTGAGAAGGTTTATTTGGATTTGAAAGTTTGACAAAAAAAATCTTTAAAGCCATTCTTAACTTACCTTTGAATTCCTTCAACCCTGGTATAAGCGGTATGAACGGCGTGTTATAATGCCCGTTGCAGACGAACACGTAGTCGTATTCCCTGGTCTCCGTGACTCCGGTGAGCATACTCTTGAAGTTGACATCCCAGAGTTCCCCGGATGGCCCTTGTTTTGGTATGACTAGCTGCACGTGGTGGCTGAACTGTGAAGGAAATCCCAGATGCATATTTTTGCTTTTGGTGATCTTGCTTGGAGGTGATATTTCACAGTTCCAATTGATGAAAAAATGTTGGAAAATAATGCTTTCTTTTTCAAGTCCAACGAACTATTTGAGCAATAATTTTGCGGTTTTATTTACCTTAATTTTCTCAGTGACTCCGTGGTTATCCGCATATAGCTTAAGAAAAGCCAGCATGTCTTTAGCAGGTAGGTAAGACTTATCGCTCTCCGGTACAGGGAAGTCAGGGAATCCCATGATTTCTTTAGGAAGGTTAGTCCTGAAATAGCCAAAGAAAATTATTACTATGAAAACAGTTTCTTTTGAAACAATGAGGACCGGTTAATAGTTTTAGGTCGACTTTTGTGTTTTGTCAATAAAATCATCTCAGCGCATAATGTTCTTATCTCCAAATGTCCTTTCTCAAAAGGTCCTTTTCTCCAAATGTCCTTTCTCAAAATGTCCTTTTATCCAAATGTCGTTTTCTCTAAATGTCCCTATCTCAAAGTGTATTTCTCAATATGTTCTTTTCTCTAAATGTGTGTCTTACATGAAGCTTTGTGGAAGTTTATGCATGCATGATTAAATCATGATACATCGTAATGAATCGTATTGTGATTTTTACTCCTGCAACCGTCATGTTCTAGTGACGCTGACTAAATTAAAACAGATTGAACAATTATTGGTTATCATGAATCAACTAACTGCTCTCTATAATAATAAACTTTACGATGCCCATTTAATTAACTTGAATTTCGACAGAACTACCAGGGTTATATGAGCAAACAGAAGATACGGATACAGGTACGAAGCGGATCAATAAATTGCTTTATCATTACGGAGTGTTTACAAATAATTCTCTTTTCTTCACTACTGTTGACCTCTGGGTTGTTTGTCGTATTATCTTCGTAAAACTACAAATAACTAGTAATTAATATGACACAAACAATCCGGAGACTGTAATCGATACCTTGAACCACGTGGAATCGTAAATCAATTTCGATAAAGTGTGAATATTTACGAAATCGTATTCTTAATGGAAATGTTTTGACGGACGTGGTTAAGAAAACATTTGAGTTTGTGTATGTTACAGTTAGGTACGATAGGTTTTACCCAGTCATTCAAATAACAAAACAGATTTTTTTTCAACTGCCGCGATAGTGTAGTGGTGGCAAAGCGCACCTGGGTTCGATTCCCGGCCGGGTGGGGCAAAGTATTAATGAGTGTTTTCTTTAGGATTTTCTCAGTAGCAGGCTGAAGTCCTAGTTGATTGATGGCAATAGGCTCGTGCCTTACTAAATGGGATATAAACATTACTGATGAATTGAGCGTGAAATTAGTGGCGGTACTTTCAGACAAGCCTAAAAGCTTGGCCTACCCTTCCTCTTCATGATGTTAGGGTTTCTGAACAGTCTGCTTGCTTTATGGGCTTGCCGTATTGTTGGCTTCTAGGCACGCCGCTTCGTGAAAGTGAACCGAAATGTGATACATTATTTATCTACAATTAAATTGCTGGTTAAACACACATTTCACGCCGTTTTTTGAGTTTCGTTTCATTCAAATGATTGGTGACATGGGACATTGATTTAATTTTAGAATTTGTGTCGACTGATCTTAGGAGGTATTTAAAAGAAAATTTTAGAAAAAGGTACATTCTGTCTTAATAGATAAAGAAACTAGCACACTCAATCAAGTTTCTAAACACACATTTCTAGCTTGTACGAAATGCTCGTAAATATCTCTGAGCAAGCTATGCTACCCTGATAGCCTCCGACCCTCGATACGAACGTGTCGTAAGCTGTGATCTTGTTTTTGTTGCCATGCTTGGAGCTAAGATGAATTCCATATTTTTTTATTAGCCTGGTTGAGTTCCATAAATATAGACGATAAAAATGTTATGGTTATGGAAATATCCTGATAACAGTACCTACGACTTCCAGTACTATAAGGTGAGTTATTCAATCTTTGGCCTTTTACTATCTTGGGACCTAAGATATTCTTGTAATTTGCCGGAGGAGGAGCAACATTAAATCAAGCCTGCATTCCCCAGAGAAGGGGCTGTAGGGAAACGTTCCTTTTGGGGTAAGCCTATTGCCATCAAGCAGGCGCAAGTCCAGACATAGGTATCCAAAACTGGCACTGAGAAACTACTTGTTAAACCTGGCAATGGAACCAGGAACCCATGTTGAGCAGTAGTGCTTGCGGTCAGTACAAACTAGTCAAGAATTAGTGAAGAGTACTTACAAAAAATAAATCTCAGAAACTCACCTTAAACTCTTGTACATGCTGGTGTGAATAGGTAACCCAAAATCGTCATATCCAACATCCTCGGTGTAGACCCAGGTGCCTCCGAGCTGAGGCGCTTGCTCCAGGATGTCCACCTGGCTGACACAGGGCTCTTCGAGGAGGTGACGGGCCGCACACAGACCAGCCGCGCCCGCACCGATCACGCATACACGAGCCATTGCTGAAAAGAAGACAGTGAGAGCTATGAGTTCCTGGTACTTTTATCAAAATGCGGAAGTATGATGAAAGGTTTTTACGGCAGCAAATTTTTCATCAATAGAACTTTCAAGAACAGTTTTCTATATCCCTGAGTTAACAGCGAGATAGGTATGTTTCTTTGCCCAGCAGTGGGACACACAAATAGGCTACCAAAAAAAAGTTTAGCTACCCAAAGCTGACTTTTATCAGACTTTTATCAGAATCTTGTCTGGTATTTTTTAAATATTATTGTTAGGAAAGCCTGGCAACTCTTATCATACTGTAAACATGTATCAGTTTCATGTAAAAAAAGAAGAATTCGAAATCGGTACGACATACACGATTAATTCGCAATTATTAAGTAGGTCAAATCAGTGAAACTAAAACAGTTTTGGTGTCAACCAGTGATTGAAAGTTTCTATGAAAAAATGATCCGACATTGAATCAGCATAATATTTTGCCTTGAAGAATTCTGGTCGGAAATTATCCCACAGGAACGTACGACCGATTGAAGAAAGGAGAAGAAGACATACTGCGCCGACCAAAATAAATTAAAGGCGTTAAAGGTGTAAGACAAATAGACAACTTTCACTTTAAGATTCAAGACTTACAAGTAGATTTTCTCTCTGAACGCATAAAATCAAACCAAAATATTTTATTTCACATACTACATGGGCCATGGGCACTTACAAAACGTCGAAAAAAAAAAGGTGCACGGTCATTTCCTATGGAGAAGAACCGGCAAGAAACTCCATGGTTACTCTTTTCATATCATTTGTTATTACAATATTATCATATTATAGCAATCGTACTTCGAATGGGGGGGGGACAACGTACACACGGCGCGGATAAAGCTTTACATTTCCAGTATAACATGGTTTGGCTTTGTATAGATTTCCTATACAATGAGAGATCCGCATAAACTGGTTTTGTAAAGCTTGATTGGCCGTCGCGCGTACCTGCCCGTAAGTCGTAAGTTAACAAGCATCTGGGAATGTAAAAATCACATTCACAAACAATCAGTAAAAAAGAATCTATACAAAGGTAAGAAAATATTTAAAAAAAATACAAAATAAAAACATGTGATACAAATTATCATCAGTGCTGTAACTATTCTGAGCAAAAGATGTATACATTATTTGCAAACTGATAATATATCATTATTTTCATTTGAAAATACCGGATACAATCAATTACTTAATTTACAAACAGTTCTCGATGTGAAAAAATTACCTCCGATCCGAATAAAGGCATGAAGGAAGCGATCGTTATGTTAAGGTCAAATAACATGCATTTACTGTCTGTGCATTATTTACGATGGAAAGATACATATGGCACATTAATGAACATAATATTCCGCGTTGCACAGAATGCAGAATACGTCACTAATTTAATTATCTATTGTTATTCCATTGCAATTGGTTGCTAAAGTACCAAGGTTTACTCATCGACGTTATCACAGATAAATAATTTTCTAACAACCTGCAAGTATCAAGAAATTTAAGAAGAAACTCATCATATGCCTAGCCTTTTCCCTAGCGGGTTCCAGTCTCTGAATGCAGCTGAATTCCAGTATTTTACATGGAGCAACAGCCTATCTGACCTCCACAGTCCAGTTACTGGGTGATGGTGTGGTATAACGATACTCTTTGGTAAGATTAGTTAGGGACACAGGTTCGGGCTTCTGACTACTTGTAATGAATGTTAAAGATCTACAAATGACAGCTGGAACCAACCTGCTTAACGTACTTTCCAAAGCACAAAGGGGTTACGATATTATAATTGATGGCGAAGAATTGCCAAACTTAAGTGGCAGTGGGCAGGGCACATTGCTCGCAGAACAGATGGCCGATGGGGTCGAAAATTTCTGGAGTGGCGACCACGAACCGGAAGACGTGGCGTTGGAAGGCAGGTGGACCGATGACCTGGTGAAGGTTGCGGGGATCCGCTGGATGCAAGTCGCACGGGACCGGTCAATGTAGCGACATTTGGGGGAAGCCTATGTCCAGCAGTGGATCTCTTTCGGCTGAAATGATGATGATGATGAATTGATAGTCACCCATACACTGGAACGACATCAGGGCCCTTGCATCTTTTATTATTTAGTCACAAGCTCCCTAACCGGGAAAGAAACTAGTTGCAACTTAATAACAATGCAATGATTTCCGATATCAAATATCTTGCTAACACTCCCTTCCAATTTATTGGGATCACTGCCAGACTGACGAAAGATGATATCGTCATCTGTTTAGATAAGAGAGTAACAAACTTGCAGCTGATACCAGGGTATAAGTTCATTGAAAGTATGCGCTGTGAGAGGAAACTATGATAAGGAGCGAATTGAACTAGTTAGTGGCAGACTAATGCATCCGCGAATTGCGTCACTGATAACTGCATAAGGAGGAGCATACAACCGATTCTGATTATTCAGACTTATTTATAGCAAAACCATACTATTGCTATATGCAATCCTTAAGCCCACTTGTGTCTTTGTCATCTGCAAGCGACTAACAGAAACAGAGCGATGTTTTTAATTCAATGAAAGTATTTAATTATTGAAACTTTCAATCGCACGCCACTTAACTCGATTCTCGGCAACTCTCATCCAGTTGCTACCCTGCCCCTGTTGCCCCTGTGGAGATCGTCGCTAAACCGAGCCTGAGGGCGTCCCACCTTACGTTTACCGATTCGCGGTCTTCACCCAAGAACACTTCTACCCAACGGTCATCAGTTCTATGGCCGGCTCATTGCCACTTAAGCTTTTTGCTTTTTTTCCGAGCTATGTCGACAACCTGGGTTCTTACCATTGTTCGCCCTTGTTCCAATTTATTTGCGATTGACGAAGCGTTCTTCCGCTTCCATAATTCTCTACGGTGACATCTCATGAGTCACCCTATTTCTATCCATATTATCTTCCACGTGAGTCCATCCGTCGTCGTTTCTTTGGTCTCCCTTTCCTCTAACAGCCACATTCATAATTAAAACTTTCCTTACGACATTTGGTTGAAACTTGTATACTAGGTACTCTTAGGAATTACATTCTTCCCTTACCGACTGCAATCTAATAACTTGAACATGTCTTGCAAAATTCATCTAGTAGCTCGTCTAGCAAGCTTTACTCAACCACAAATTAGGTACAGATTGCTTTCAGTGTAATATACGAAATTAATGAAGTTTCCTGTGATTACCTTGCCTATGTTTCGTAACTTATGATTACTTCGGGCTAGCCTGTCATTTGCCACTCAAATCGAGCTAGGTACAAGTCATTGAACTGTAATCTATCAACACTAATTTTATCCTTAAGGTTTCTAATGTTGTCACCGTGAAGGACGTAGGACCGTAGGTAATAACATTTGAATCGCTCTACTGCTACACTGTGATAGAAAGTCTAGGTATGCCTTTTAGTACATGAGTTCAATTCATAGAACTTTAAATAGTCAGGCACAGTAGATTGATTTATGTAGTAAGAGCTAGGTTCAATATAGGTCTATACAAGTGTATCATAATCACCTCTTGTCTATTATGTCTACCTAGTACTATCACCGATGCAACTCACTACATTAGCGAACTCATTCTCAAGAATAATGTTATGCCCCAAATTAATATTTATTGATAAAGATGAAGATGCAATTAGATAAGTTGTGAGAACGATCTAAAATACAATATCAACGGTCTGACGCTACCGGCCACTGTACGCACGAAGGCTGATCAAGCTATCTAAAACCAGTTTATGCGGATCTCTCATTGTACAGAAAATACAACAAAGCGAGGCCACGTTATACAGGAAATGTAAAGTTTGATGTGCCGCCGTGTGTACCTGCATTCTTAGTTTATAATTCGTAAATATCAATTAATACATCGTATTTATCATCTTTAGAGTCCTGTATATCCTTAGTAGTTTGGAAATAAAAAGTTTGATTAAACAAAATAGCTACCTAATCAATTTAAATTGTAACCTACGATTTTAGGTACCTCAGCGTCAGTGTAGGGTTCAATGACCTCATTAGTTGGTACCTACCATGAGATAGAGACAGTACCTACAGATTGCGAGGATCATGTGGCTACACATGCATAAACTCACGCCCTTTTCCCATGGGGGTAGGCAGAAACCCCAGAACGCCACCTAATAAACGATCCTTACTAAGTACCTACTCCTTTTGCTTCGTTCACGTTGATACATCCGGTCATACACGCACGCCGGTTGCGAGTACCACGCACCTGACCTTTCTGAAGAACTTCACCAACAAGGTCAGCGTATGTCCTTCTAGGGCGTCCCCTCCCGGCGTTGCCACTCAAATACCTTTATTATTATTGCCTTTTGTTAGTCGCCTTTCACTCATCCTCTCCAAATGACCAAACCATCTAATTATACTCTTTTCAATTTTTGTCACTACATCACATCTCATCTCATCTCAGCCATGCTATTTTCAGATTCTATCCCCTACAAAACAACGAGACTTAGGTACACGGAATCCAAAGGGGCAAAGTTCCTTGCTGCGGGACTGTTCGAAAGAGATACCGCGGCCCTGGAACACAAAGGGCAAGAAAGGAACATGGAGGATGGATTTTAGTCAGTACAAGTCTGACATTCCCTTCCGCTCTGCCCACAGCGGGAGGAGTCATTTGGTGATTTCCCATCCGAAAAAAAAGTGGCAAAGAGCCCTTCACCGATAACTGATATGGTCACAAGTAGATCGTCAACATAATTATCTAATTAGGTAGATCACTAGTGTCACCTGCTTTTACATACATTTTTAAGGCTTTCAAATCGTCAATTAATAACCCTGCACCGGCCAATGAAGTAATGATTAAATTCAATTATAAAGGGTGTAAACAGACTCTTAACGAAGTCGAAAGGCACTTGTTCTCCCCGTCATTGCGATCATTTTTTTGTTCTAGACCATACCTGGGAACCTTCTGGTTACGGAGATATTGGGGGTCAAAGTTACAACTTTTTCACA
Source organism: Lycophotia porphyrea (assembly GCA_950005105.1). Lineage (NCBI taxonomy): Eukaryota > Metazoa > Arthropoda > Insecta > Lepidoptera > Noctuidae > Lycophotia > Lycophotia porphyrea. Next base: position 1,680,958 of record OX465389.1, read on the forward strand.
ACTTTTTTTTTAAATTCGTGTTTTTAATGTAAGAATTTTACTTTAAACACCTCCACGACCCCCTTAGTATTCAATCCATCGATCAGCACAATGTTTTGAGTGCGTTATATTGAGTCCTACTGTAATTCGTGATTTTTCAGCCCAAAAAAAAAAGTCGTTTCCCAGCACAAATTTTTGCGTAAAGTTACATAGTTTGATGTACATAGTGAGTCTGTTTACACCCTGTATAAATCCGGATAGATCCGCAATGCGGCGGATTTTATTTTCCCGCGTAAGTTGCAGTCAATATGTCCGGGTATCATATACCTCTACGGTCACTATACATAACTTAACATCACGCTTGTGTTCTTAGAAGGGGTAAACAGAGGTTTAGATTGCCAACAAAAGTTCACAAATATTTGGCCAGTTTTGTAATTTTGTTTGGGACAGTTTGGGGCGACTGTCCGGATGTGCGACTGATGAGCGTGGGTTCGATTCCCTATGTCGGGTGAAGTGTTATTAGGCATTTCCAACGGGCCTGGAATATTGCCCTGTGCCCGGTTGATGGCAATAGGCTCGCCCCCTATTACATGGAACTTAAACATAACTGGCGAAATGGGTGCACTATAATTGGGTACACGTCTGCCTAACCCTTCAGGGATTCCAAGCGTGATGTTACCTATCTTTACGTGTTTTGACTATTCATCAATATTATTTATCGGATACACCTTGCGTAGTTTTCAATGCATTGCAAAACAATAAGTGCGCGCTAAGGCAGCCGAGATATAAATAGGTGCAAGTTACATAATTAAGTTTCAACAAAATAGGTAATTGAAAGAAAGCTTTCTTCGTAAATAATAAGCGGCCTTGAAAAAAGAGGTTTATGTTATATTTGTTTTTAGGAATTGGGTGAGCCCTTTGCCCAGCAGTAGGACAGTGCAGACTGATTAAAAAATATAAATATTTTGAAGTCAAAATGAACAAAATGTTCAATGCATTTTCCGGGAATGTGGAAAAAAATAATATTGCACCTATTAAACCTACCTCTTCTCCAAAAATAAACACTGGTTTATCAACAAAATATAATACACTGAAATGTCAACAACTGAAACTATGACGCGTATGTTCACGACCTCACTGGGCAACGTTTGGTAAGCAAATGCGGTTGACGCATGCGCGATGCGGTTTTATTTACCATCGACGCAAGCGCATTTCGCGCCAAAATATTAGGTGTTGTTGTCAATAGATTTCAGTATTAGGCTTAGCTAATTGACTTTATTAAAAGATATGGTATTTAACTATTTATTACCTAACTGGAAGGAAAAAAAATACTCGTGAAGGGCTAGGAAAAGGATCAGTGTGTAGGGGTTTTAGGGCGTTCTGTAGCCTACCCTGATGGGGAAAAAGCGTGAGCGGGAGAGTGAGAGGCTGGTTCTTTAATATCACTCGTAGGTGATAATTAGGGCAGTAAACAAACAACTTGATAAACATATTTTGATATTTTCTCTTCATTTTTACCCTAATTCGCTGCATTTTAACGAAACTATCAATGACCCTCGGATTTTTTTTATCAAAGACCCTTAGATTTTTTTTTGAGGCATAGCCTCATTCTGATTGAAACTGAAGTGCACTTGCTTGCTGCGTATTTCCTGATTCATTTATATATCTTCTTCCCTTTTAGGCATAACTTGTCACACATACATAGGACATCATAAATGTATTGGAGAAGTAATAAACATTACAGAATTGCGTAAAAGGGCCGAAGCTATTGGCAACCTCGTAATCTGGCTGTCCTAGATATTGCTGCGAGCCTAGTATCTATTTTAATGTGACCTCTTGTATTATAGGGTTTCCGATAAAGTTACACAGAAAAGGGAGTTGTAAGGGACCTGAATAAAGTGGACGCTTCGAATGACGAAACAAGCCAAACGCCTTGCATTGACAGACACCTTCCGGTGTGACCGAGATAACAATATAAACAATAACGCTGTTCTTGTCTAGCTGAGTTAGGTAAAGTTTATTCTACATTGGTGACAATTTTCTCACGCGCCTTAATTATTAAGGTGAATCGGAACTGTTATTTTACAGTCGAATGCTTCCGAGGGTGAGCGACCGCCTTCAGGATATTGAAAAAAATCAGTTATATTGAGTTAATTATTTGCGAAAACTAAAAACGTTCTTTTAACAAGCAACATTGCTTTACAATCAAGATTTTGTATTGAATGTTTTCAGGCTAGAGGATGAGCAGCATCATGGATACACCAAAAAATAACCCTTAAAAATATTTTCAAGTTTCTCAAATCATTGAAAATCTAACATTCCCATAGAAGTGTAATAATCTGATGAAATAAACTATCGGTTTACAAGAGGCGTGTCGAAATGCTAACAAATGCACAAAGTGAAGGAATTCTTGTTGTCGTTGATTAGAAGCACATAATTCTGATGCAACATGGGGACGCCTTGCATTAGAAAGAGAAAGAAATGGCCTTTACGCATTCTATTTAAATATTTATTAATGAATTAGTATCTGAATGAATTTGAATTTAGTTCAAAAGTAATAGATGTGTGTGATTTCATGATACAAATAGTTTTCAGCTGATACAGATGTACATACATACTAAGTTCATTTAACCCCATCAATAACTATTTCATGAAAAAGTCATTCAAAGCCATTAAAGGGTGTATTGATGATTTTAATGGTTATAGTTCTATAACATCATATTTATGTTACTTGCGCGAATTATATTTTCTTTAACATACAACCCGGCACTGACCTGCAAATGGCAAAAAACGTAAGAAAATTTTAATTTCACGGGCTACCCTGGTGCTTCGTCACTGGAAAAGTTGAACAGTCATCTACGTAGATTAATGTGTATGTACACAGAACTTGACCAAGTATTTAATTAAGTAGAGCATTAAAATATGAGTTTTTTTATGAATATAAATAAGCGTGATATTGTGTTGTAATTACTCATTTATGTTGCCGTAGGTATACAAGAGTAAATTTTTCAATAATAGGGACACAGAAAATACAGAGGAGTGTAGTAAGTAACTGGGTTTCTTGTCTATCTGATGTAACACTAGAAACCTTTGCACCAGGCGAACAGCGATGGAAGGTGGTGTTTTGTTTGTGTGTTGATGTTTAGGACGCGTTCATTTGACTCCATGTGCTGACAAAATGAATGGCACAAATATTTGATAGTTTTAATGCCCATATTGCTCATGCAAATCGTGGATATTATTTGATAAAATAACTTGACCTAGGCATTTTATTAATTGGATGGGAGACATCACAGTTTATCTTTATGTACAGAATTTGGGTAAAACGTTTCCTGTGAAAAATTATGTAAGTACATAATTATTAGTTGTAGCTAAAAAATAGAAGATTCGGAACGGCCGGAAGTAAATGTTAAAAGAATTTTCCTATACAAATAAGATTAAATAAACAAACGCAAACATGTTTGTTATTTAGCGATAAAGATTACTGAATCACTCATTGAGTATCAGTAACTGTTATTTATGAACTAACTAAATTTATTGATTATCATGACAGAGTGCCATGGACGATTTGGAAAAACTCTTACGTAAAAGTACAATCATTTTCTTCACTTTATCTTTTCTACAGATGTTGGTTCTACCCATTTTGATTTTACTGTGGGATGTACCTAATACAGGGTGTAAACAGATTCTTCACGAAGCCGTCAACCAAGCATTATGTACATCAAACTAAGTAACTTTACGCAAAAATTAGTGCTGGGAAACGACTTTGTTTTTTGGGCTGAAAAATCACGTTTTACAGTATTAATCAATGTAACGCACTCAAAACATTGTACTGATGGATGCATTTAATAGTAAGAGGGTCCTGGAGGTGTTTAAAGTAAAAATCGTACATTAAAAACATGTATTTAAAAAAAAAAACTTGTGAAAAAGTTGGAACTTTGACCCCCAATATCTCCGTAACTGGAAGGTTCCCAGGTATGGTCTAGAGCAAAAAAATGATCGCAATGACGGGGAGAACAAGTGCCTTTCGACTTCGTTAAGAGTCTGTTTAAACCCTTTAAAAGGTGTCACTTGGAAGATGTGAATACGGGTAAAAAGTCATAAGCATTGACTACTGCCAGTATAACCGCTATATGCATGTTAAGGTCATTTTGATCATCAGAAGTCATTTTGATGATTCCCCATCCGAAAAAAAAAAAATAAGGGCTGCCCGCGAATTTTTTTTTACGTTTTTTTGCAATTTGCAGATCAGTGATGATCAGGTTGTATGTTGATGAAAAATGAGTCGCGCCAGTAACACGTATGTAGTTACAGAATTACAATCGTGAAATTGTGGTAAGTACAGGCGGTCACTTCCACGTAAAGGCTACTGACAGCCGTTGAATCAGCATCATCATTATCCTGGCAAGAGCTCTTAGTTGACCTAATTCTTAATTAATTTGAGGTCGGCGCAGAATGGTTTCATTTCTAACAGATTTTTTTTTTTTAAATTTCAATTAGTTTTTTTTTAAATTTTGATTAGATTAGCCGAACCTTGGTTGTTACCCTCTTGGATTTAGATATAATGTAAATATGTAGCTTCTTTTTCAGATAGCTCGATAGATTTTCAATTTTCTCCATCTTATAACGAAGGCATTGCGGAACTACTTGCAGTTGATTGCACAGCACATACTGATTCTACTGGAAGAATTAGGTGCGCAATTTAAAGTTACATAGATTGCGGTATTTAAAAGAAAAGGCGCTTTTGATTTATTTAGTTTGAAATGTTATTGGTGCCGATTCCCTTGTTTACAAACTAAACTAAATTTAAGTTCAGTACATCTTTTTCTTTCTATTTCATTAAGAAAAGGACAGAGGATAACATTAGTTCAGTCCTGTCAAATTAACCAGCGCCTGACACAAGTTTAGACGTGATGTGACACAAGTTTAGATGTGAATGGGTTAAAAAGTTGACTACTAAAATTACATCAAATTACGTCAGGTGCTGACTACTTTGACACGACTAAACTAATATTTATCTTCTATCCTTTTCATAATGAAATAGAAAGAAAAAGATGCACTCAACTTAAATTTAGTTTGTGAACAAGGGAATCGGCACCATTGTTTAGTTCAGCCTTAGCTTCATCAATTAAAGGAAAAGTATTATCATATTACTTGAAAGTACTAAGTATAAGACAGTAAAATCTACCAGTTTCAGTTACGGTTTATGTTCAAGAGTACCTAGTCATTCATTCGCTTCAACCACCATAGAATTGAAAAAAACTGGCCAAGTGCGAGTTGGACTCGCGCACGACGGGTTCCGTACCAAAAACCGAAAAAAAACACGTTTCTTGTACGGGAGCCCCCTTTAATTATTAAATAATTTATATTTTTCTTATTTGTTGTTATAGCGGAAACAGAAATACATCATCTGTGAAAGTTTCAACTGTCTAGCTATCACGGTTCATGAGATACAGCCTGTTGACAGACAGCTAGACGGACAGCGGCGTCTTAGTAATAGGGTCCCGTTTTTACCCTTTGGGTACGGAACCCTAAAAAGTACACTCAAGAAAAGTTATTATGCGTGCTTAAGTTAACCCCAGCATGTCACAAGTTAGCATTCAAGGAACCTAGTATGAATCAGATAAAACCAGATATTTTAACCCATTCTGCTGAATTAATCGGTAAGCCAAGTTAGTGTCGATAGAATGTGACTAGGACTCGGTAATAGGTTATCTACGAGCAGGATCCAGGCCTCACGTACGACCCAGTTTGAGATCATTACTTGCTAAATAGATGTTTTCATTGTTAATTATTATTTATTGGCACGATAGAAATAATATAATGTGCCTACACATTATATTATTTCTGTATGGTTAAAGTCGCTGGGTTAACAACATTTCATTCCGGGAATCATACATTTTTTATGAACGAAGAGCAATAACGTTTTACGTGAATACGGTTTAATGCAAAAAGACAGTAGCCCAAATTAAAAAAAAAATCCTATAAACTTTATTTTTTAACATGGTTTTTGATACCTACACATTTTTCTGCTATTTTTGTCTTCAAGATAAAATGTATAGTTTTCAAGTATAATATAAATCTAATAGGGAAGACACGTGATAAAAGAATATCTCGTTAAAAATCTTTATAATTGAGAAACACATGCAAAATTAAATGAGTCTGTGTGTGTGCTTCGTAAATGCTTTCATCTATCTCGTTTTGGATACGCATTGTTAAGTGTTTTATTCATCAATTTTTTTTAAATTCAACACTCAAACATTATACATATTTTCATCAGCTCTTAATCGCTACACATAAAACGCGTTAAACTGCGTTATTACACATAAAACTGTTGCCTAAATATTAAAACTGTTGTAGAATAAAAGTTAACCCGTTCATCACAGGCACAGAAATCTTTGAGTAAAGTAAAATATCCAAACGCAATCTCAGTCGTTGGCCTGTCCAACGTCAATGTCACTTGGTGACATTGGGATGTCAAAGATGAGGCAATAGAATACCGATTGTAAACAAAAACAAATTAATGTAATTCTATCAATAAATAGATAAGATTATTAAAATGACATAAATGTGAGGGAATCACGTGTGCAGTGATGCTATTGTGAACTAAAAATGGATGCTGACGACCCTCGCAGACCACTTTTAGGTGCGTAAAATATTCTATAACGTTCAAACCATAATTAGAATCATGATTGCCTGGTTTAAATGAATGAAATAAACGTAATTTTCGTCACTCATAAGTTTGATTTTAAATATCTTTGTTTCTACTATCAAATTAAACCTCTCTTTGTCTGCTCAAAGTATATCCAAACTGATGGTTAGAAACGATAGGTACCGCCACCGTTTGTTCTCGTTATTTCCCACATCGTTACTGTTTTTATTAATTAAACAAAGAGTTTCATCGACAATAATTAACATTATTTATGTGAAAAAGTAAAAATGATAGTGTCTGTCGTGGGATTTATCAAAATATAATCATAATAGTGAGTCACTTGTACACTACAGCAAGACAATGGGTTTGCCTATTGCGACTATGCCTAGTGTAGAGTTGAATGAGCAAAACACTTATTTCAAGCTGGAAAAACAAATAGAAAAGATTCAGCATTACCATCCAACATGGCAATGCCGCTAGCCTTCTGGGCGCTTTTCCTATTGACAGCGATGTGGACCCTCTTGATACTTTTTAATTGTAGTTTGTAAAGATGGAAATAAGTTTTTAAATTATAACAAGGAGAAGAGGAGAGATTTGGAATTATTAAAGAAAAACTTATCATAATCAACCAATAACGTTCACACTGCTGGGACGCAGGTCACACAGGCACGCAGGCCTCCTCTCTCTGTAGAAGAGTGGGCTATGATTCACCATGCTGGCCCCAACGCAGGGTGGATGTCATATGGTTTCGAATTTTTTGGTTATAGGACATGTCGCACTATATTTTCTTTTTTTGTTTTGGGTGCTGCGGTGTCTGGTGAGGAATTAAATTGTGTGTGCTTGTAAACCAACAAAGTGAGCACTGAAGTAACGGCCAACACCACTGGGCCACCATTACTATCAAGGAATTACAAAACCAAATTAAATAGAATTTTACTAAAATTGATTTCAATCCGCAGAAAGTCCAAATCAAACAAATTGTTTATTGGTGGCTAACATTTATACCCATAAGTAAGGCAAAACCGGACAGTAATTTTGTAGAAAAAATATTGTCATACACTTAAATAAAAAAACATTGTAGCTTAATTCTAGGCAATAGCATAAAATCTCATCCATGTAAACTGAAGCCTAGTATAAAATTATCTCTACTTTGTAATCTTGTATTTGCTTAAATCTGTTTAACTGTCTGGCAGTTAATGTAATATAAAAAATTCTACAAGTATGGCATTGTAGGAAATAGTGAAGTATATAATATTTTGTTTTGGGAATGCTTTTCATAAGTAAAGTGAATTTAAAAATATTACCCCGAAGATTAAGCAGAGCTTTCTTTTGTGGTATGCTTCCCTAGTCTATGTGAGACTCAATTCCTGCTATCAATTTACTTACAATTTAGTACATAACATATTTTTTTAGCATTTGCATTCAGTTAATTGATTCATTCATTATTGTAAATATCCCAATTACATTGTATTTTGAGATTCCGTTGGTACACCTCTGCCATATCCTTCTGAGATTACAGGCTTTTTTTTTCTACCTTTACTATTATTCCGTTTTACATATTTCTTTAAATATATTAAAAAAAAAACATTAAAAAATATATAAAATAGTAGCCTATCGGTATCGGGAACAGGGTCCAAGGCTCCAAGCTACCGGTTGTCAGGGCTCCAGAGAGAGGTAACTCCTAACAATACGAGCCGTGTCTGAATCAAGCCCTTGATCCAGCTGCCTAAAGAGAGCCTCCTCAGGTTACATTATGATGATAACATTGAAATGAAAAATTAATATTTCTATTGACTTAATTATTTCAAGGAGATAACCCTCACTAGTTTTACTCAAATCTCTTCAAAGATTGTAAACTTATATGGAGTTTATAGTCCAAATTATCTTTACGTTTTATCACACTTTTTTACAATGTTATGGTTCATTCATTATTTACATTTATGAAGAAATCTGGCTGTCTGGGCTATCATAGTGGCTTAATAGAAAATAGACTATTTGAATGCTTAGACTATCCAAGTGTCAACATGTTTGTCAGTCAATCATTCCGTTTTGCGGGCCATACTCCACTGTGCAGACCAAATGAAACGAATTGTATACAGACAGGGCGAAACTTTACAGACGTTATGTTTATCGTAGCCCGCGAAATTCAAATTTTCTTATGTTTTTGCAATTTGCAGGTCAGTGTCGGGTTGTATGTTGAGTAAGTATGTATGTTTATGTAACCCCATTTCATAACTATTTCATGATAAAGTCATTCAATGGGGGATTGATGATTTTTATGGTTGTAATTCTGTAACTACATACTTGTTACTGGCGCGACTCATTTTTCATCAACATACAACCTGACACTGACCTGTTAATTGCAAAAAACGTAAGAAAATTTGAATTCCACCTTAAATCAAAATAAAATATATATATAATATGTTCCATAAATTCGTAATTTAAAATAACTGCAAATTAAAAGTAATTTAAAGTAACTTAGTGCTACGCTGACGACACGCTGGTGCTGGCACAGGGGAGGTCGTACGAGGCGGCGGCCGAACTCATGACACGCGGGGTTGCGATAGTCGTGGAGAGGATCCGACATTGGTTCTCGAGGTGGCTTTGCACAAGTCCGAGGCCATGTGCTTTCATGGGCCTCCGAATGCGCCACCGTCGGGATCCATAGTAACGGCGGGAGGGGTTCCCATCGGCGTCGAGTCGACGTTGAAATAGCTAGGGCTCGTCCTCGACAGCCGGTGGAACTTCGTGGAGCACTTCCGACGCTTGGCCCCCAAATTGGAATGGACCGGGGTTGCCTTCAGGCGGCTCCTGCCCAACCTGGGGGGTCCAAACGCCTCCTGCCGGAGGCTCTACGCGGGGGTCGTGCGGTCCATGGCCCTTTACGGGGCCCCGGTGTGGGCGCGTTCCTTAAGGCGGCGAGCCGCCCACTACCTGAACGCGCCCCAGAAGGTGGTAGCCGTAGGCGGCGAGCCTCCTTGCCGGATTGCCGCCATGGGATCTGGAGGCGATAGTCCTCGTGCGCCCAGAGGACATGGTGGTGGTCTGCCCCGCTTGGGCGGAGCACCGCCGTGTCCTCGTAGCGGCATCGGCGGCGGCGACCTATCGCGTCCGGCCCTGGTGCCATGGTTCGGAGCGAGAGGGAATGGGACGCCGTCACCTCCTTCTGCGAAGCAGTCATGCTAGCGAAGGAGGTGGCGGAGCGTGAGAGGGAGAGAACCTCTCGTCCCAGCCGCCGCGGGAGACGCGTCGGGGGTCACGTGGTGGCTTCCGGCTACCGTAGACGCGGACCTGTGGACGGTGAGTAATGGGCTAGCTCGCCGTCCGTCCGTCTTTTGACGACAGGCCGTGTAGACGGCGCGTTCGTGTTCCACGAGCGCCTCAAAGAGATGTCAGTGAACAGGGAGGGGCCCGCAAGGGCCGATGCCTGCCAGGGCTGCGGGCTGTTCGAAAGAAATACCGCGGCCCTGGAACACAAAGGGCAAGGAAGGAACATGGATGGGTTTTAGTCAGTACAAGTCTAACACTCCCTTCCGCTCTGCCCAGAGCGGGAGAAGTGATTTGATTTGAAAAAAAAGGTACGAATCCACAACCAGCGCCTCGCAAGGCGAGACCGACACTACTAAGCCACCATAACTCGGCTATAAACACATGTGTTAAGTAATTAAATCTGTTTTAATTGCTAACCATACCTAGCAGGTTTATCGCACGAGTATTAAATCTATTACGACCCAGAAGTAGTTATAACTATATGATGTGAGGAATTCTGTATTGATTAGCGCTCCTGCGTATAAGTTGCATGATAAAAAAAAAACTTTATTGATTTTGGATTTATGTATAAAAGTCTTGGAATAGTTAAGACATTTTAACTCTATTAACAAGCAAAGCGAGCTAGAAATTATTAGCTTCCCGAATAGGATGAATAGATGGTGTTCAACCTATTCGGGAAGCTAATATTTTCCGGGCAGCAGGCAACAAGAATAATTATAGTGTATCTAGAAAATACGGTGCAGTAGATAAAATATATGCAAGGCTTGTGTGAAAAGGGCGGCTAGTGCCGTCCAGGCCAGTCGCGTATAGTTAGGAAAACACGCCAGAGCTTGTTTGTTCTGGTTTTTACAACATAGTCTTGATGGCAGTAGCAATTATCTGATCAGAAAACATATGACCTGACGGTGCCACCTGGCCTGACTGCTGGCTCCGCTCTCTGCTGCCCCCCCTGTAACGCGCTGCCCTTGGCTTTGGCCCCCCCGGCACCCCTACGATACTGCATTTTGCTATGCATCTGCTGTTGCAGATGACTATACTTACCCGACCAGTGACCGGTTATAATCTGAAAGGCCGTCGGCTTGTTATCCGTGAAATAAAGACACATACTTAGCGGGGATATGAGCTGAGAGCTATTATTTCGCCAGCTATCTAAACCGAAACCACTGCTTCCCTCATGTTGGCACAACTCAGCACAACTGACTTTGATTTTTGCGTTCAGTCTAGTTTACGTATGTTAGTGAAGTGGTAGTGAATGTAGTGATCATTGTACCAGGAAGTAAGAAACCGATGAATCTAGACAGGAGGACCAAAACGAGGATCCACAGACGCGCACCTGTGGACGGTGAGTAATGGGCTAGGTCGCCGTCCGTCCGTCTTTTGACGACAGGCCGTGTAGACGGCGCGTTCGTGTTCCACGCACGCCTCTAAGAGATGTCAGTAAACAGGGAGGGCCCCGATAATAAGGGCTGCGGGACTGTTCGAAAGAGATACCGCGGCCCTGGAACACAAAGGCAAGGAAGGAACATGGATGGGTTTTAGTCAGTACAAGTCTGACACTCCCTTCCGCTCTGCCCAGAGCGGGAGAGGTCATTCGATGATTTCCACTCCGTAAAAAAAAAGGACCAAAACGAGGAGGTTCTTCTCCAAATGCATCCCCGTTTATGGAGATAGTTCTGTCAATATGTGAAGGCATTTATAGAAAATACTAATTTGTGGAGGTTTCAGAAGAGATCTGCAATAATTTCATTATCAACTATTGCTTGATTGAGAAGTTGTTTAATCGGAGTAGTATCAATCATACAATGTCACGGCGTTGTTGTTACTTATTGGCCAATGTGAACAATGTTCAGTGCATGCCATCCAACGCTGCATATGTTCTCAAGTGGTTGGTCAATCTATCAAGCGATGGGCAATGGACTAAACAAAGGTTGGATCGCTGAGACGCGAAACCGCCGAAGGTAAGCCAGCTTAGTATGCTTTGAAACTCCAAAGAAGGTGGTTGTTAAGTCCGTCGCGGAATTTTCTTACAATTCATCGTAATTTTTACGACTTGTTGAAAATGTTTTTCGAAATGTGACGCGTTAACATTGTTACAGTTTGATTTGTGTTCAGTTTTATGTGAAAATGATTGAAGTTATCGGTAATGTGTGAATTGTTTTATATTTTTTTTTGTTTGTAATAAAAAAAGATGCGGAAATTACCTACTAGTTATGAATAGAATCTGTGAAAACGTTCCGATAGATAGCGATATAAAAGTTTTATAATGTTGTTTACTTAATTATTTTTTTAAATAAGATGTGGGTATATGTGTGGGTGTCAGGCTATATGTCTCTCTTTGATTGTGCCAATATCAACGCTCCTGTGCTCTTCGACTTAAGAGAAGAATTCCCTCTGTCAGAATCATACATTACGAAACCTTCCTTCTGTTGTTCGCTAGTTGTTATGGTCGTTTTAGCTTAGTTTCTGATTTAAAGCTACAAGGCAATATTTTCGTAGCGTTATTTTTTAAAGTAGTTTACAAAGATATCGAAATGACCTAGCAAACTGATTTGCCTCAATATAAAACTGTTGCAAGCTAATGGTCCATAATCAGCTCTATAGTATTTTTTGTTATGTCACACGTACAACCATATTGGATATAATTTTACAATTCTCTTTACCAATCTAACTCACTTAGTTCTTCTTGAAAGTCTCGTCACATCTTCCTATCCTCGTCTCATGTTGTCATGTTACTTGGGGTCGGCGCAACACGTTTTCTTCTTCCATTCTCTCTTGTTTTCGTCACGGTTGGAGTGTACGTACGAGGCACTATGAAAAAACTGGCAAAGTGCGAGTCGGACTCGCGCACGAAGGGTTCCGTACCATAAACCGAAAAAAACACGTTTCTTGAATGGGAGCCAAAAAGAGAAGAAATAATTTATATTTTTATTATTTGTTGTTATAGCGGCAACAGAAATACATCATCTGTGAGAATTTTAACTGTCTAGCTATCACGGTTCATGAGATACAGCCTGGTGACTGACAGCCAATAGTGGACAGTGGACTTTTAGTAATAGGGTCCCGTTTTTACCGTTTGGGTACGGATTATCGTATATAACACCTAAATATAAGGGTACTCCTTTCTTTCATAATTATCAGATCTAAAACATTGAAACTTATTGAAAGCAATCACTAAAGTAATTTCGCACTTTAGAAAACACACTTGTAACCACTTCACGTATTCATATCGCTCTATTGTTCCCTCCCCAAGGACTTTCATTCCGCGTTAGTTTTCCTAAATGCTATTGTAATTCCACATTTGGTTCTGGTTATGCTTTGTGAAAACATACGCATTGTGTATTAAAGATTCTTTAGTCTTTAACTCCGTGGGAAGTTTTGAAGCAACTTGTGCTGAACTAATGTTAGTATAATGTAACTTGTAAGCAAGTAGGAAGCAGTAGCGATGGGTCAATTTTTGTAAGAGGTAAGGGAGGGAGTATAATTATATCTTTAATGTGATTATATTATTTGTCTATAGAATAATGACTGTGCCATTTTTCAAAGGGAAGCCGGTAGGAATCGAGTTCTATGGAACCTTCGCCACTGGTAGAAAGTCCACCATGATAGTTACTACTTTTTTTTCTTTTTTTTCGGATGGGAAATCATCAAATGACTTCTCCCGCTCTCCTCTTTCTCCGCCCGCGGAAGGGAGAGTCAGACTTGAACTGACTAAAACCCATCCATGTTCCTTCCTTGCCCTTTGTGTTCCAGGGCCGCGGTATCTCTTTCGAACAGTCCCGCAGCCCTGGCAGGATAGTTACTAGGCTGCCATAGATATCACAGGGTTGTTGTCTACCTGCATGGAGGTAAAGTAGACATGTTTTATGTGCTTAGCGTGTCGGTGACAATTTCAATTGAGTCGGCCCAAAGTTTGGCACCTTCAGTAGCGTCCATCAGCTCCTGTGATGTGCAAGCAACAGCACAGGCAATCCCTCAAGTTATCAGAACATATCAAATGCTGCCAAGCGGCAGAAATGGGTATGGTGATAGTACCGATTTTTCCCTATAAGTGATATTTTGAATTTTATAATTGAACTAGCTGATGCCCGCGGCTTCGCCCGCGTGGATGGCAGTTATAGCGACCAAAAGTAATCATGAAATTTTTATCCCGTTCCCGCAACCCATGGGAAATATCATTTTATTTTAGCCAATGTATATAAAAACTTAACAAATTATATACTAAAACCTTCCTCGAGAACCACTCTATACATTGGTGAAAACAGCATGAAAATCGGTGCAGTAGTTTTTGAGTTTATCGCGAACAGACAGACTCGGCGGAGGACTTTGTTTTATAATATGTAGTGATGATGTGTGTAATACCTAACTAGGCTTCGGTCGCGTGCCTATTCCTATGGCATTAGTTAAAGGGAAATGTAAATAAAATAATGGTGTATTCTTAATTACTCAACCATAATAAAATAATAGGTAACTCAACTACATCGTCATAAACACAATAGGATTTTAAAACAATCTCAGCAAAATTCCACAATCCATATGGATCGTTATGGATAAGCTTAGTCAAACAATGTAAATTCTACGTATTCTATGTCTTTGTAACCTAGTGTTTACTTTTCTTTGGGATTATAAAAGTAAAAACAAAATGATTGTTTTTCCGTATTCGCTTCGGGGGGGAGGGGGGAGGGGTTCGCTGCCGAGGCGCCATTGTTAACACTTTCTATGCCAACCAAGCGTCAGTCATACATCAACTCCTCGCACTACAACACCAATGACATCGCCCTGTGACAGAAGTAATGTTCTCAACGCTCTTTTGGTGGCTAATTTGATTACTGTCATCTCTAAACGCCGCTACTGCCGGGAGCGACTCTGTAGTTTTTAATTCTTTTATTTTCTGTTTGCTCTTACTATAAGCGTCACAGACAAAAGGTTGATAGCTTCTCTGTATTACTAAATCGGAATTCCATGTGTACCTTTGCCTGCATGTATGGTATACGTAAGTAGTATGCCCACTTCAGCTGCAATTGAAGTGAAAAAATAAATAAATCATGAATCTACAAGATATCCTATTGTTAGTATAGTTATCATTGTTATTTATCAAGTCGTTTTATGTTATGTAATGTAACCTAGGAAATACACCATCATTGGCCTTGTACGGGATTGTGATTAAAATGATGTTGATTAAATACTCGTTATTCAGTTTTAAACTGGAATAAAGAAACTGCGAATTTCTTGTTTTTGTATAAAGGGTGTAAACAGACTCTTAACGAAGCCGAAAGGCACTTGTTCTCCCTGCCATTGCGATAATTTTTTTGTTCTAGACCATACCTGGGAACCTTTTAGTTGCGAAGATATTGGGGGTCAAAGTTCCAACTTTTTCACAAGTTTTTAAAAAAATACATGTTTTTAATGTAACATTTTTACTTTAATCACCTCCAGTATCTTCTTACTATTCAATCCATCCATCAGCACAATATTTTCAGGGCGTTACATTGAGTCCTACTGTAAAACGTGATTTTCCAGCCCAAAAAAATTTCGTTTCCCAGCACGAATTTTTGTGTAAAGTTACTTAGTTTGATGTACATAATGCTTGGTTGACTTGGCTTCGTGAAGAGTCTGTTTACACCCTGTATTGTTAATGACTTTTTTGTGAAATGGATCTTCTTTCATTCTACCTTTCTTTTCAGGAAATGTCCAGCAGACGAATAGCAGACTACGCCGGGTTTCTTCCAAACTCTGCAGCATGGAGTCATGGAAGAGAAGACTGCCCATCACTATATGGTTGCCGAAGTACAGTTTCGAGTTTCTACTACGAGACGCCATAGCGGGTGGGATGATCCTTGCATAACTAGCTAACATAGAATATTAATTCTATGTTATCCTGGTATCTGACGGCACCTTAGGTTTCCGTATGGAGTGAATCCGTTCATCGTTTCCATAGATAGATAAATAGGAGCTTCACTTGCATCGTTGAGCCACCCGTGTCAAGTGTATGCTGTGTTACCTATGCGATCCTGGTGTACTAACTCAGTACAGAATGCATGAAACCTCTGCTAAAGCAAAAAAAAAAAGTGTAAATAACGTAAATCTGTTGATCCGCCGTAGATAATGCTACGAAGACGACATCGCGAGTGAGATAACCGCAAAATACGCGCTTTGGACGTGGAGTTTCGGACACCAGACCGTTATACAATACAATACAATATAACCTCTAAGTGCTTATATTGTCCTGGTAGCTCCAAATAGGATCTTTTTACTTAATCGTCAAGTTCTTAGATTGGCCCGAACTTCGTTAATATTTCTGCAAGATGATTCTACTGCAAAAGTGATTCACTTTCTGGCGCTTATTACTTCCTGATAGGCTGTGGAATTTTATTAACTTACCTAGCTCTTTTTAGGAATATCACTGGTGCGTTTAATTACATCCTTCATCCAACTGACCACAGATACTAAGAATTTTCTAAAACCTAATAATATAACTTGGCATTGTTCTCCCGGATGCATGTTAATACATTGAAGCATTGCTATTGAAAATCAACAACTTAGCATTACTGTTCTTTCTTTCCACTGGCGATAAACTTCATAAGAAATTCACATGTTAAGAATATTCGTTGGTATTTGTCCTTATAAATATCGGAGAAACCTGACTGAAGATTTTGGACAAGGACATATGAGTAAATGAACACAGAGGCAGCTGTATTTACCTTATTTGTATTAATTTAATGCTTGAATTCGCCCGCCTGACCGACAAATAAACCGGCTCAGTGATGATCGTTCGATAACCGACTCCAATGTTTCCATTTTTGAAATTATACGTTGCTTCGTTTCTGTATCCGATAATTGCAGCTAGTTTTACATAGATTGCTTTTGGTATATTCTGTCTAGAAAGACTATGGTGTCCAATTTTCTATTTCGTGTTCATCCTGAGGTGCACCAGGGTCACAGTATCTACACTATTTTAAGGCTAGTGAGAAAATAATCAACACATTACCTCGTTAAGTGCCAACTAATAACCATAATATCCTGTGCGTTTAGAATTTTAATTGTCTGTTTATGATGTTGAGCCTTAACTACATATACATATGGTTGTAAACTGAGCACGTCTGGGATTTATACATAATCTCTGAATGAAGTAGATGTTATCTTATCTTCCCACGGAATTGTGGAAACAAAGAGTAGGAGTAATTTAAATCCGGGTTTTAGCATTTTGGTGCGAAGTGAATCTGAATCTGAGTGTGTAGGCACTCAGTCTCGTAATGACCTATGTGGTCAAGTGACTTCTGAATCATGGTTCTTTGGCATCGTCGTCTCGGCTACATTGAGAATCGCGAACTTAATGATAATCACTTTTCCTGATGACAACTGTTGCATATAAACCTGCAGTCGTGTATTGTGTTGACTAGGTCAACTAGGTAAACTGACGAATCAAGGAGATCCGATGTTCAGTGTTTAGTCAGAACAGTCAGACAGTTTTTAGTCAGTGATTCAATTTAGCTGTTCTATAAGGCGTAACTGAGTGGCTGGTACTATACCCGTTTTTTTATATTATGTTGATATCTAATTGATTAATTCAAGGCCTTGCATGTAAAAGAAACAAATGTACTCGTAATACTCTTATGCTTAGAATTACGCGCTAGTTTTTATGCAGTTACATTATGGGTTTTTTCTGCCATAAAATTCTTTCAAGATACAGGTGAGAGATTGGACGTCTCTAATTTGACTACTAATAATTAAGTCAAACTCAAACTCAAAACTCAAACTCAAAAGCATTTATTTCAATTAGACCATTACAGGCACTTTTGAATGTCAGAAAAACAAATAAGGCTAAGCTACAGTCACAGACACAAGGCATAATAACTTGTGAAAGTACTGTAGTTGCCCATTCCAAAGTGTAGATCTCTATGGAGAAGAATGGGCAAGAAACTCCATGGACACTCTTTTCAATCAAAATATTGTTACAAAATCTTGGTTACATCATTCATATTGAGATTATACATATATGTGAGAACGATGTAGAAATACGTGCACGTTAAGAGCGTCCTTCGTGTCGTTTATCATACCGAACACTGTGCTTATTGTAATGGTCACTTGAAAGAAATAATACAGAAACACTTTTGATATTATCCAAATCGAACGTTTTATTGCCATGACTTCAATATAGTAGTCGTTTTCAGTTTTTTCCCCAAACAGCATCCATTTTCTTTGTTTTGATTGGCTTAGCACTTCACTGAGGCAAAGAAATTTGTTTTTTTACTTGACCTTCAGTGGAGGATAACGAGCCATAAAATCCTTTACAAGTAGCATCATTGCTAAATGTGGCAAGAAGGAAACTTGTAAAAAATAAATGGAAGTAAGTATTTTAGTGTCGGACGTAAAGAATAGCACCATCCCATTTATCTTCCCGTGGGTGTCGTAACAGGCGACTAAGGGACTTACCAGGGAATGAGAAGCAGCGTTCTCTGTGCCTTTGTAACAACCGTACTGCGATCGCCAACCCGCCTGCCAAGCGTGGCGATTATGGCAAAACCCCCCTTTCGGGGAGGCCTATGTCCAGCAATGGACGCCTTTCTTCCGCTGAAATGATGATGATTTTGTTGTTTGTTATTTTCTTGAAGATCTTCATTAAATATCTGGTTTTCCGCAGGAATCACAGTGGGATTGACCTCAATACCTCAAGGCATCGCATATGCTATGGTAGCTGGTTTACCCCCACAGGTAATTATCTTCTTTTCATTACTTTGACACTAAGTATATTTTTTAGGATATCGGAAGGGATTTAATTGAAAGTCCTGGTCCGTTTATGCGGTTTTTGGGAATAGGTCCACGCATCATCTTTTTCTGTAGGTTTCAAAACGATTGAATTATTTGGTGTTTGAGAAAATTGAATAAACAAAACATACTTTGTCACATAGGTACATCATTGACGTTCAGCCTTAACGCCCACAGGTCATAGGCCTGTCCCAAGCATCGCCATATCGAACCAGTCCTGCGCTTCTCGCATCCGATTCTACAATGCTCCTTGGTTAATTGCCACCCTGATATCCGAAATAAATTACTTCAATTCAAACATGGCTGTATTCATCTGTTCCTGTAATAATCAACTTTCCAGGTGGGTTTATACTCCAGTATATTCCCTGGCCTCATGTACATGCTCTTCGGAAGCTGTAAGGACGTTACAGTGGGCCCCACCGCCATCTTGGCTGCCTTGCTGGCCAAGTATGTTGCCAAGTCTGCTGACTTCGCGTACTTAGCTGCTTTTCTGTCGGGATGCGTTATATTATTGCTTGGGATACTGCAGTTAGGTAAGTACCTGAAATTTCTTCTATGCTAATACTATGTGTGTTGCGAACAAGCCCCAAGCCCCTGTTTGAGACTTTTCAAATAAGGATAAAGATATATTTATTGCATAACTGTGTTGGTACTTAAGTGTACACAGCGTGCGCGCGTGCGTGTGTGTGTGTTTGCCACCGACTTCCGAAAGTAAAGTTATTTTCCACCTTTTTGTGTTGTTTTGGAAGTCGGTTATTTTTTGCACAATTTTTTTTATTTTAATCATCTACGTAAACGAAGAAGAAAAAAACATGCACAATGATACCTTACCCTGATAAAAAATAGTGGAATTCTGACAATACCTATTACATACATACCGGTTCGAATTGATAACCTCCTTCTTGGAGGCGGTTAAAAAAAAGTAACAAACATAATGAACTAGAAAACTGTAACGAATTTCCACAGTTATCAATTCGTTATCACCCTTTTTTTTTTTTTGGATGGGAAATCATCAAATGACTCCTCCCGCTCTGGCCAGAGCGGAAGGGAGTGTCAGACTTGTACTGACTAAAACCCATCCATGTTCCTTCCTTGCCCTTTGTGTTCCAGGGCCGCGGTATCTCTTTCGAACAGTCCCGCAGCATTCGTTATTACACTTGAAGTCAAGTATATTTATGTACTACTGTTGCAAGTACCCTTGGCAGTATTGGCCTTCTTTTGCACACTAACTCACTTGGGCCTCCAATCACCTGGTCAATCAAACAAAAAAAAAATCTAATTTTAGAAACAAAGTTTGGCCAACTTCGTCAATTACCTTCCACGTGATAAACTTTTAAATTGTTAATCGAAAAAAAGATGATCGATTGATCAATACTTACTCGTTACTTGAAACAAGTTTTTGATTTCCTTAACAAAAAATCTCTACGTTTCCTTTATGGGCAATTAGTTATAGCGGTTGCGTACTAGGAAATTAGGTTTCACAAATATCAAAAATCTATGATTAATGTAGGGTCGAGCCGCACTTTTTTCGAACGAGCGCCACCTATAAGGTCTAAAACAATTTTTTTTTTGAAGATAAAGTTATCCATGCAATGCGGACCAAGTCGCGGGCGAAGAGCTAGTAAACTCTTTTTTTTTTTCGGATGGGAAATCAGCAAATGACGCTCTGGGCAGTGCGGAAGGGAGTGTCAGACTTGTACTGACTCAAAACCATCCATGTTCCTTCCTTGCCCTTTGTGTTCCAGGGCTGCTGTATCTCTTTCGAACAGTCCCACAGCCCTGGCAGACACGGCCCATTAGCTAGTAAACTCTTGTGTAGTATTATATTACCTACATCCAAATCTATTAGACCTCCAGCTGGTTAAGACTTTCCTACTCAAATAAAAACAGTGAATCACTTCTTATCGAATAGCGCCGAGACTATTCAAATGTTTTGATTAGCATAACATCTATCGCATGTTAACAACTCCTTAGGCATCTGTCGCCCTGTTACGTAAAGAGAAAGTGTAGTTTATGCTAATGTATGCAAGACACTGAACTTCTGCCGTTCATTGTTTTCGTTGAGACTTTCTGTTTAGCTAGTAAAGCATGGGGGACATTAAATAACGCTAGCACGAATTTGCATAAAATGTAGTTTACTAACTATAAAGCTCTCACTGTTATTTTGGTTTAAACAGAACAAAGTACCAATATATTCAAGTTTTTCACTTTCGTTTTTGAGTCATTAATAAAAAGAGACCTACTCTAATATTCTGCAGCTCTGGTACCGTCGACCAATGGGTCATTGAATCACCAAAAAGGGTTCAGCTGTACACGATCACTGACTGACTCACCGATCTTCTAACGACCCCGGTTTTCATTATCTATCTATATATATAAAAGAAAGTCGTGTTAGTTACACCACTTATAACTCAAGAACGGCTGAACCGATTTGGCTGAAAATTGGTGGGGAGGTAGCTTAGAACCGGGAGACGGACATAGGATACTTTTTATCCCGACGAACGCGTTCACGCAAAAAAAATATGAATAAAAACGTTTTTAAATAAATTAGCGCAACTGATAGCCCACGTCACGTAGGTAGGTAGGTACTGGGGAGGTAGGATAGGTAGGTACTAGGAATGTAGGTAGGCAGGGTAGGTAGGTAGGTACTGGGGAGGTAGGTAGGGCTAAGGTAGGTAGGTACTAGGGAGGTAGGTAGGGTAGCTAGGTACTAGGGAGGTAGGTAGGGTAGAGTAGGTAGGGTAGGGTAGGGTAGGGTAGGGTAGGGTAGGTAGGGTAGGTTGGGTAGGTAGGGTAAGTAGGGTAGGTAGTTTTGGTAGTGTAGGTAGGGTAAGTAGGGTAGGTAGTTTTGGTAGTGTAGGTAGGGTAAGTAGGGTAGGTAGGGTAGGGTAGGGTAGGGTAGGTAGGGTAGGTTGGATAGGTAGGATAGGTAGGGTAGGTAGGGTAGGGTAGGGTAGGGTAGGGTAGGTAGGGTAGGATAGGGTAGGTAGGGTAGTCGAAATATTATTTAATTGCATTATGTGACGTAAACGAAGTTGCGCGGGTCAGCTAGTATTTTCAATAATTGTAATTCAAAACTGTAATGCTTTTTTCTTCAGAAGGGTGATGAAACTTGATTGCTGTCTTAGTTCACAGTTTTTATTCGTGGTCTTGTTTACATAAGTCTATCATTTTACTATTGTCATGGTCAGCCTAGCCTTGAACTGAATATAATCAAAGCAAGAACACGGCCGTCCATTCATCCGTGATGTAACTATGTTTTTTCATGATGCGGACAAAGGTGTTGAAAGAGGAAGATTATATTATAACTTCGATCTTTTGTCTTAGTTAATCGTAGGAGTTATGTGTTACTTTCATTGCCTTGGAGGATCTTAGGCCTCTGCCTCGAATCTTGCGGGTAGCGGGGCGGCGGCGGCGGCGGCGCGGGAGCGGCAAGATCTTATGCGTACATTTAAATGGACCGGTTCTCGAAAACAGCGGCGCGGGAGCGGGCAACGAGCGGTGCACTCCAGTCAAGCAGCGACCGCCCGCGCCGCCGGCGCCGCCGCCCCGCTGCCCGCTAAATTCGAGGCAGCGGCCTTATGGAATATAAAGATAAATATTTTGTATTGTACGTATATTGAAAAGAAAAACCTCAATGAAAAAAGTATTAAAACCGCACGAACGGCGATTTTATAACTAAAACTAATAATTAATGTGATACAAAATTTTTATATTATATATAGGTTTAAAACTTCGTTCTCAAAAATATGTTGTTTCCAGGTTTTCTTTTGGACTTCATATCAAAGCCGGTTATCAGTGGGTTCACGACAGCGGCTGCGCTTCAGATCAGCGCATCACAACTGAAATCGTTATTTAGGATAGCAGGTAACAAATGAGTATTAGGAACACAGAAACTGGGGGGGGGGGGGGGCTTCAAATAGCGCGTCCGAGGTGATGTCATGAGATGTGCCTTAATAGTATCGATATCATTCGATACTGTAACTACTTAAATTTACAAATTCATCTTATGCTATTTCGTGTTGATGGCACGAAACTATTTCAGACTATACACCGTGATTTTTTAGTCGTCTGACAAAGGTGGTCCACTCAATGTATCCGACATAAAATACCTCTAGGTTCTAGGAGTTTTTTTTACCATTAATTAAGATAATAGGTACAAAGAAAAATAAATAATACATTAGAATTATGAAACATCCAGTTAATAATGTTTACGTATCAAACAGTAGCACATACCTAACCATCGCACGAGTCGAGTAGATAGATCTTCGCTCGCAACAGAATGTTTCAACTACGTTATGCATCATAAATTTAATTTTTTTTTTTGTTATGAATGAATAGTAGTCGTTGGATACATGAAGTGGGCTGCCGTTGTCAGACGACTAAAAAGTCACGGTGTATAGGCCCTAAACTTAGTTACTTCTCGGCGTGATTAAGTAATTGAAATTAATTAAAATATCTTAGCGTCATGCCAATTCGTATCACGTTCACACGCCACACGTGATTTAGTGCGAGTGACATAATTACAGCGACCACCTGATGCCAACGTCTCAACAGCCCGTAACAGATAGATATCGTGATAATGATATTTGACAGTCGTTATGTATAAAGTAGTCAGAAAATTGAAAGTTTGACAATTAGTCTTACTGTGTATGTTGTAGAAGTCAGATAGGCAGAGACTATACTAGACTGAAAGGAAGCTGAAATATATAATTGGGAAAAAGAAGGCAGATGATGATGACTGTACCTACATTAGTTTACAACGGTTGAATATTTAGTTTATAATAATATTGTTTCCAGGCTCATCGGGGCACACATTTTTCGATGCTATCATCAACTTCTTTAAAAACTTGAAGACGGTACAGCTATGGGATACGGTGTTAGGAATCAGTACCATCATAGCTTTGCTGTTACTTAAAGTGAGTATTGATCATAATATAATACCACGTTTGTATTTTTCGAAGGGGCTGGCAGAATTGCTTACTACATCTTCATACATATAGTTAGCCTGTTGTATGTAAGTCGTATGAGGCGAGTCCTTTTGCAATCAGGCACAAATTCAGACTCTGGGATACTACTGAGAAATCCATCTTCTGGGCAAACGTATTCTCCTAGTAGTTTTGTGCTTCTATTTTTCTCTTGTTTCATTAACAGCGAGCCACAATAGCCGTGTCGGACAGTACACCTCCCTGGCGCGCACGGCTGGCTGGCTACTGGCTCAATTTCGTGCGCGCACGAAACGCACTCGTTGTGTTCGCAGCCGCCATACTTGCCTTCGTGCTCAGCTTGAAAGAAATCACTCCCTTCGCTCTCACAGGTTAGTAAATACACCACTTGTGATTGTTGTTATCCTGGTACCAAAGTGCATGTTGTTTGGGGGGCTCTACCCTTCACCTTATTGTGGGGCTCTACCCTTCACCTTATTGTGGGAAAGAGATGGAGCTAGGCAGGACGTATAGCCCCATGGGCTTTCTCACACTGCAGTAAGATTTTTCGTTGCGAGAGAGAGACGGTACAATACATAATCTATAGCACTATCCCTTTTTCGCATAAGGATTGAAAAGCGGACACAGCTCCTGGATTCTTATCCCTGCATTTACTCGACTTTCTTGCTTATAGGCACTGGGACAGTGAGTGCACCTGCTGTATTTAATGCGCTCCTGGTAGTGTTTTGTAGCATGATTCGGGCATTCGAAGTGCACGTTGGTGCCAGCAAGTGACATACGATGCACGATGCGCGGGCTCGAACTATTGAGCAGCATGGTTCTTGCATGACATTATCAGGCGGAAAAAAATGTGAAACTATGTGGAAATTGTATTAGAAAAACAAAATGGCGGCGTTATTACCGAGTATGGCCACGCGCGAAAGAACCCGCCTGTAACACTGTATGTGCTTAACTCATCTTCAGGCGTGATACAGAAGTCCATTGCTGGACGTAGGCCTCTCTAGTCACAGCTTCTTTACACAAAGCTGGTATGTATCGTCCACAGGTACAATACATGGCGGACTGCCCAGGTTCGGCCCGCCTCCCTTCCACACCACGGTCGATAACCAGACGCTGCACTTCGACGACATGCTGGCCGTGTTCGGAGGGGAGGGCGTGGTCATGCCGCTCGTCGCTATACTCGAGAGCATCGCCATCGCTAAGGCGTTCGGTAAGGCTCGTTGTGTTTGCATATGCTTTGCATTGACAAATTTTGTGTAAAAATTATAATGCTGACCATAAAGTATTATATTAAGTAGAAAAACACCTGGTGATCGATGTTATGAGGAACCGTAGAAACTAACTCACATAATAAAGTCTCAACATCTAGTAACTTAAGTGGCAGTGGGCAGGACACATTGATCGCAGAACGGATAGCCGATGGGGCCGAAAAGTTCTGGAGTGGCGACCGCGAACCGGAAGACGTTGCGTTGGAAGGCCTCCCACTAGGTGGACCGATGACCTGGTGAAGGTTGCGGGGATCCGCTGGATGCGAGTCGCACGGGACCGGTCAATGTGACGACAGTTGAGGGAGATCTATGTCCAGCTGTGGACGTCTTTCGGCTGAAATGATAACGATAAATGATCTACTAACTAACGCTTAGCAATCGTCTAGCGTTACATTACACACCCCTCTATTGTTGCTGGGTTCAACCTCAAATTTGAGTAGGAAATTCCAGTCGCAGCTCCTGTTTGTCCCTGGTTCTGCCCGGCCCGGCCCTGTTTGTTCCTGCTTGAAAAGTAGGTGTCTACACACCTGCCCATATGACACATACTGACGAGACGTTCAGCTGTGTTTATTTTGTATTCTAGCCGGCAGCAAGACAGTAGACGCGACACAGGAGATGCTGGCCATCGGCATGTGCAACCTGGTGTCGTCGTTCTGTCAGTGCATGCCGTCCACTGGCTCGTTCACTCGCACGGCTCTCAACCACGCCAGTGGAGTGGTCACACCGGCCGGCTGCTTCTTTAAAGGTAATTAATTAATATTGTTTAGTATTACACGAGAGTTGAGCCTTTCTCGTTGGTCGAGTGGTCGCCGACGCGATTGCTGAGCATGAGGTCCTGGGTTCAATTCCCGGGTCGGGCAAAGCGTTATTAGGTTTTTCCATCAGGAATTTGTCAGTAGCAGCAGTTTTTTTTTTTTTTTTTTACGGCCTGATGTTATGTATGTTATGAGAGTTGAGTTATTTTTACAGTAACTCGTTCGGGTAAGTTCTAATACCAACCATTGCGCCTATTTCTGCCGACAAGCTGTTTTATTGCGTATTACGGGAACATGAATCTCTAAGCGTCTCTGGGATGGCAACGTGCCTGCGAAACCTCTGGTAGCAGATGGTTATGCGGGCTCAAGCTACGAGCGTGTTGCTGCATGCGAGGTATCTCCGAGTAATGGTGCGTGAGGCGGCGGTGACTACTTACCACCAGGTGTATCTTGCTTCCCAGCAACACAAGATACATACTGGGTGTAAACAGACTCTTCACGAAGTCGTTAACCAAGCATTATGTACATCAAACTAAGTAACTTTACGCAAAAATTATTGCTGGGAAACGACTTTTTCTTTTGGTTGAAAAATCACGTTTTACGGTAGGACTCAATGGAACGCATTCAAAACATTGTGCTGATGGATGGATTGAATAGTACGGTGGTCGTGAAGGTGTTTTAAGTAAAAAAATACATTGAAAACATGTATTAAAAAAAAAAAAGTGAAAAAGTTGGAACTTTGACCCCCAATATCTCCGTAACTAGAAGGTTCCCAGGTATGGTCTAGAACAAAAAAATGATCACAATGACGGGGAGGACAAGTGCCTTTCGGCTTCGTTAAGAGTCTGTTTACACCCTGTATAACGTTTAATGTCCCCAGCGACGCTGGTGCTGCTGGCGGTGACCCTGCTGGCGGACGCGTTCTACTTCATCCCGCGCGCGACGCTGGGCGGCATCATCATCGTCGCCATGTTCTCGCTCATGGAGATCAGCATTATCAAGAGGCTGTGGCGGAATAGCAGTGAGTATTCGTGACACCATCATAATTCAGTAATATTACGTCGTCGAGAGTGTAAAGTTAAATGACTTGATTACTAGAACACTATAAGTTATCCAGTATTTTTTATGATAAGTAGTTTTTGGTTAATCAAGATTACAAAATACTTCAAAATAACTGTTTTGTTGGTCGCAATCGCGATTGCTGAATAAGAGGTCCTGGGTTCGGTCAAAGCGTTATTGAGTTTTTCCATAAGGATTTTTTCAGTAGCAGCTACGGTGTGATCTGTGTCCGGTTGATGGCAATAGGGTTGTCCCTATTACATGGGACTTTAATATAATTGGTGAAATGTGGGTGTGGCTTATTAGTTTCACCTCAGCCTAATCCTTCGGGGTTACAAGCGTGATGTTTTGTGTGTAGTACTTAAAAAAAAATGAGTTTTAATCCCAATTTTCTAGTCGATTTTTAAAGTTTCTAGCAATCTACGGAAAAAACAGAATCTTAATAGATTAAAGGTGTATTCCCATTGACCCCACTGCCATCGCCCCTCTGATGGGGGGCCAACAGGAAACATCAAAACCGTCGTTTTGTTGATCCAACTACCATACCCTACTACCTTGAGATCAGAAAAATTAAGGAATTAAATAAACAAACTTGATGTCAATGGGAACTAATAGACATTTCGATCCCTACAGTACGACAGCTCTGATCACGGTCTTGTATATTTACCTTGGACTGGTGACACACGGGAAAAAGTTCCAGTTTGTTGCCAGTGAGGCATTTATTATGACAATAATGTTCCTCAAAAAGTACCAGGCTGGCATGACCTCAAGGTGGTATGCATTATAATAATTCTGGGTATGGGTACGGTCTTCTATCGGGTTAGCAGGAATACACCGTTTTAATTATGGTTTGTAATTTTACAAATTGATAATATTTATTTCTTAAGAAGATAACCTTCGGCCTTTAAAGATTTGAGTCTGGAACCCTGGTTAACGCGTCGTTTTAACATCTCGCAGAGATCGAGCTGCTGGTGTACGCGGTGACGGTGACGACGGGCTGCGCGGCCGGCCTGGAGTACGGCATCCTGTGCGGCGCCGGCGCCGACGGGCTGCGGGCCCTCGCGCGCGTGGCCAGGCCGCCTGTGCTGGCCAGCGGCTTCAAGGTTACTAGTATTTTATGGTAGAATAAAAGGTGTAAAAAGACTCTTAACGAAGCCGAAAGGCACTTGTTCTCCCCGTCATTGCGATATTTTTTTTGTTCTAGACCATACCTGGGAACCTTCTAGTTACGGAGATATTGGGGGTCAAAGTTCCAACTTCTTTACAAGCTTTTTTTGAAATACATGTCTTTTATGTAAGATTTTCATTTTAAACACCTCCAGGATCCCCTTACTATTCAATCCATCCATTAGCACAATGTTTTGATTGCATTACATTGAGTCCTACTTTAAAACGAGATATTTCAGCCCAAAAAAAAAGTAGTAAAGTAGTTTCCCAGTACTAATTTTTGGTAAAGTTACTTAGTTCGATGTACATAATGCTTGGTTGACGGCTTCGTGAAGTGTCTGTTTACACCCTGTATACTTATTTGAACCCTCTCTTTAGCCTGCTTTTACCCGAAAATACTTGGAGCGGCACAAAAAGGTACATTTTGATACGAGTGGGGAAACATTGTTATTCCAACCGAGGCCAAATTCACGCCCGTGTCACAGGCGAGGGTGTTATGGAGCCGAGAACTGCAGAAACATATGCCCACGTGTATCAACGACGTTTTTCAATACACTTTCGAAGAAATAAAATAATAGAACCAAAAATATTTTTATCGTGCATAGGATGTCTATGATTTAATTAGCCTTTTTTCCGTGCTTTGCTTTCACAGGTTCAAGAAGAAGCAAAAGTAAGAAGCCACAAAACAACCTAATATGAAACAATAGAAAATTCAAATATTTTTGAATTTCGAACACAAATAAATGATAATTTGTTCCCAAAAGTTTTTTTTTGATAATCATGTTTATTTATGACTAGCTTCTGCCCGCGACTTCGTACGCGGATCCTGTTGCTTATGCCAGCGACAACGGGGTCGTGAAAATCGAAGACCTGAAACGTCTGATGTAGAATTCTAAGCCCCGGGGACGGGAAAACAACGGGATGAGCGAGACAATTGGAGACGTTCCAGATCTTTCATTTTTGTAAGACCACAGGAAATGCCCATCAGACTAAACAACTTTTGCTAAGACGTCATTCCTTAATATGTTATAATGTCGCTGGGCTTTAGAGTTCCACAACAGGTGTTCCAGATCTTCAAATTTATTCTCACAGCAGAAAATGGTCTTCACGTGGAATAATTTATGCTATTTATTTATGATATTCATTCTATTTATTTATACTCCTGAAACTGGCTCTTATCGCACTTAACGCTACTATTAAGTTTAATATGCAATGTATTTCACACTCGTGGATTTTTAAAAGTTTATTTTACGTGTTTTATTTCCACAGATAACAATTGTTCAATTTCTTTAGTCGGCGGAGATTCATTTTTAGGGTTCCGTACCCAAAGGATAAAAACGGGAGCCTATTACTAAGACTCCGCTGTCCGTCTGTCTGTCTGTCACCAGGCTGTATCTCATGAACCGTGGTACCT
Organism: Lycophotia porphyrea; assembly: GCA_950005105.1. NCBI lineage: Eukaryota > Metazoa > Arthropoda > Insecta > Lepidoptera > Noctuidae > Lycophotia > Lycophotia porphyrea. Next base: position 1,710,231 of record OX465389.1, read on the forward strand.
AGACAGTTTAAATTTTCACAGATGATGTATTTCTGTTGCCGCTATAACAACATATACACAAGTGTTGGTAAGACAAAAGTCTTCAATTAAAAAATATATATTACTGCGGCTGTTTTAGAAAGTGTAGGGAAAAAAACAATGCTTAATGACAAAAAATATTTTTGTTCCCTTATTTTATTTCTTCGTAAGTATATTGAAAAACGTCATTTGATTCACGTGGACATTTGTCACTGCAGCTCTCGGTTCCATAACACTCTCGCCTAGGGTTCGGGTTAACTCCACCTCGGCTGCAATGACAAAGTTTCCCCACTTGTATCAAAATGTACATTTCCTCTTCCATTAATACCCTTCTATTTGAACATTATCAATCAAAAAGGTTTATTTTTCAGTCAGTTGTGTTGCTGGTGAGTTTGTTCCACCAGTTCTTATCCAAAGCTAAACACTAGAAAGTAATGAAGGGCAGGTGTTTTGGGGCTATTACATGTAATTTTATCGTTCAAAAATAGCTGATTCTCAGCTTAATTTCAAACAATTACTTTTAATTTTATGAAGTATCCACCAATTTGGATTTTAACAAAAAAATCAATCACTATAATGATGCAGCTTTTTGGCAGTGCCAGAATTTAGAATTGGATTATTAGTTCCGGAGATTACCCCCTACAAACTTACAAACAAATTTTACTCTTTATAATATAAATATAGATAAAACCTTTAATCTGTACATTTCCTATATCTTAATGGCAAACCCTTTGCCATGGACGAAGTATATTTTAACCTTTTGACCGCCACGGACGGCATGGCACGTCGAAAATAACCCTTTTTACAATTGCTTGGCGTAGAGAACACAGATTTTCGTTATTGACGTGGCGGTCAAAATGTTAAAGAAAACTGCTAATACATCTTCCCGTACTTAACCACTCCACACCCCACAGGTGGGCAACCAGGACTGCGTGTCCATCACGCTGTCGGGCGCGCTGTCGTACGCGAGCTCGCAACACATACAGAACAAGATCCGCCGCCACGTGCCGGAGTACATCGCCGTGGTGGTGCTGGATGCGAGGCAGCTGTATGCCATGGATCTAGGAGTCGCTGAGGTGACGATATTTATTTTTGAAGTTATACTTTTTTTGGCGTATTAGGAAAAAATGATGAGAGTAAATTTTTACGATGCGCGCGCACATCGTCTCGAAAAACCGACACTCTGAAGTTAGCTAGTCAACATACACCCTGAAGTTAGCTAGTTTTACTTACGATTTGGCTAATATAATGTACATTTTTAGCATATGTTCTCTCCAGGTAACGGAATGGTCATTGCCTGGAGGTTAAGCATTCCTAGACCTCTGTAATTTGTATTATTAAGGTTTTTTTATTGATTCTTGTGTTGTCCCAATGTTTGTTTACTTTCGTAGTGACAAATATTGACAAGCCTGGTTATTATTTTTAATCTACTGCTGGAGCTAGGAGGTTAGGTTGTACAGGTAATTGATATTAGACCTTGTTATAAACTACTTTACTTTCGTTTATGTTCTAGAAAAGTATAACTTCTAACGCGTGTACATAAGTACACACACACTTTTTTTTTCTATCATCATTCTCTTGCTCTTATCCAAATTGATTTGGAGTCGGCGCAACATGTCTTCTTCTTCCATACTTCTCTATTATTCTTCATCTCATCAGGCACCTCCTTTCTAGCCATATCACCTTCACACAGTCCATCCATCGTTTTTTTGATGTTCCTCTACTCTTACCCATCCACATTCATACTCAAAACTTTCCTCACGACATTTTCCTCATTCCTCCTCATCAGGAAAATGTGTTTTTTTTTCTAATCATACTTTTAGCCAATAAAGTGTTTATAGTTAGCCTTTAGTGCAGTTTTTCCGTATAAAAAAGACATCGACGTGGAATCAGTTTGAGCTGATCACGTATTTTTCGAATTTACTTCGTGTCGAGCCGCGTCGTTTGATCCGAAACGAGGCAAAAGAACGCTTTAATTGCTTGGATGTTAGTGTAGCTCTTTCTGACCGGCTCAGGTCGATTCCGTGTCGGTAAGGATGGTAACTCGCTAAAGATCCTCGTAAAGATCACTGTTGGGACTCAGGCCTCCTTTATGAGAGAGAACCGGCCACAAATTGTAAATTATAGCTCTTTTTCTTTCTCTAATCTCACTTTATCTTCTTTTCAGAACTTAATATCTGTGATAGTAGACCTAGAGAAGGCAGGCCACAGGTTCCTGTGCTGGAACTTCAAGGAGAGCCACCAGAAGCTGATGGAGGACATCCACCAAGGGTTCGAGACTCGCTTCGTAGATGGACCCAGTATTGATCAACATGTTTTAGGTAAATTATTTGATTCAATTGTCTGTAATTGGGCCCACTTACACCATAACTGACAAAAATAAATGAGTTTGGAACTCCCTTAGCGCTTATTAAAAAAAAAACTGTCAATTTATGAAAACAAAATAAATGAGACAAAATTTACTTTTTGAATATGTTAGCATTTGTGATTTGTGGTGCAACTGGGCCCAGTAAATATAATAATCTACGTTGCAGTCTACTCCAATAGGCCTTTTTTAATGTACTAGGAACACATAATAGGGTAGAATGTGTTGCTTCCGTTGCAAGTTCACAATAGGGAACAAGATGACTTATCAGTGTTCGATTGACGCCATGCATTTTGCTGACGTGGTGGCCTTTGACATAAAAGTTAACATATTCTACTTGGGTGTCCTTTGATAAGCCACCACGTCAGCAAAATGCATGGCGTCAATCGAACACTGATAAGTCATCTTGTTGTATTTTCGTACGAATATCACGTAAAGGGAGGTTTCATGACTAAAAAAAATATATTTTTTGTTTACGTGAAAAAAGAAAAAATACGTGTCCAATATTTTTTAGAAATCTATCTGACGGGCTAATTAGATTTTTTTGGTAAACTAACCCTATTTATTAGACCTTGTGGTGTAACTAGTTGGTTTGAGCATCTGTATTCTATAAGTACAACACTTGAGAACAAGGAGTACTTGCTTACTGGTTCAGATATAAGATTCCAAGTTATTGCTTAACTTCCTTACGACATTATAATCCCTTTTTCAGTCGGCCCTCGTAACTGCAACGGACATACTGATGTCCCTTCTACTATTTCGAGGCTGTGATATTCAACAATAGTACTAGGCTAACATAAGTATGTTGGGGTAACCAAGAGGTTCAAGATACCGCTGACCGTGGCTTGGGTAAGTGTGGAGAGTAGCGATAGCGGAGCGGTGAGCGATATAACTCAGTGTGCGTAGTGTGTTGTGTTTGTAATAATTTATGTATTTTACGTAAAAAGCTTAAAACTCCTAACCAACTAACCCTGTCAAAGAGTATTGAGGTACATGCCCGAACGCGCACAGAGCATATAACTACACAGAATCCTGTCGTCTCGCTACGATTTTTGAATACGATTGGGCGACCTTGTAGCCAGCCGGTTTACGGTTGCGGTGGCCTTCGGAGAAGCACAGATTTATCGAAAATGCTCCTCAAATGGATACTTTTTAGGGTTCCGTTGCCAAATGGCAAAAAACAGAACCCTTATAGATTCGTCCTGTCTGTCTGTCTGTCCGTCTGTATGTCACAACCATAAAAATTCTGTCAACCATAACAATTTTTATGGCTAATTTTTAAAGTAGCAACTTTCTGAAAAAAAATTGGGTTGTAGAACGTAAAAAGAATTTTCAACGAAAATTGGTTTGAATAAGAATATTTTATATTTAGCTTTTAAGATAAGGGAATTTTTCGTGAAACTGTAGCAGTAATTTTGTTTTTCAACATACTATGAAAAACAAATTAAGTTTTGCTGTTGAGTTAATTGATGAATGAGCGTCAAAAATATTTTTATTTTATTGTTTGGTGCGACGGAACCCTCTGTAGACGAGTCCGTCTGGCACTTGGCCGGTTTTTTATATTCTTATTTAGTTACCGCTATAATAATAACTACTCTCCATGCTTACCTTCCTTCTTTTATGGTAATAAGAAAAATGGGCATAAATATAATGACCACCAAAAATAACTTTCTGACCACTAACATCTATCACCTAAAATATCAATTGATCACCAAATTTAGTAAATAAGCACCAAATTTAGTAAATAAGCACCAAATTTTAATGAGGTGGTTGATGACTAACTAGTTTTGCCTAGGCCGACTTGGGGCACCCCGACACGGATAGATAAGGTTAGAAGGGTATGTATGGTGGTGTATGGTGCGTGGTGGGGGTGGGGGTACCCTTCGTGGTTATTTTTTTATAAACCATTCAGAAGTATTCAGAAGTATACGCGGAGCTCCGTCGATCGGTTCTCCCTCGACTCGGATGCAAGAGCATAACAGTTCAATTTCAGGTGGTCATTGGTGCCGATTCCCTTGTTCACAAACTAAACTAAATTTAAGTTGAGTGCATCTTTTTCTTTGTATTTCATTATGAAAAGGACAGAAGATAAATATTAGTTTAGTCCTGTCAAATTAGTCAGCACCTGACGTAATTTGATGTAATTTTAGTCGTCAACTTTTTAATCACGTCTAAACTTGTGTCAGGCGCTGGTTAATTTGACAGGACTAAACTAAAATTTATCTTCTGTCCTTTTCATAATGAAATAGAAAGAAAAAGATGCACTCAACTTAAATTTAGTTTAGTTTGTGAACAAGGGAATCGGCACCATTAACTAGTTTTAGTTCTAATTTCACGCTAAAATGGGGATCTAATTTCGGTGATCACTATTTACTATTTTTGGCAATCAAAAGTGTTTTTTTTTGCCGTTACATTTTACTAAATCTGGTGGTTGGTTAAACATAAGCCGAGATAAATACACTATGGCTTTCATAATAAAGTCTCTTTTTCCAGGTTTGGATATCACCCGATAAGTATGCTTCTGTCAAGACCTTACTGATGTTCAGGGGCGATTACGAAAACGGTCCTTAGTACTACGTAATAAAGCTGTCAAAGTCGTAATGTTATTGTGAATGATCTGTCTTTATTGTAAAAGTTTCTCTCGCTACTGATATTGTATAAATCTTCCAGTGATATGTCTATACAAGAATAGGAATGAAAATTAGCTGTGTGTTAGCTTTTAGTCTTATTTTCTTAAGTCCGGTATTATACTTTTAAGAAGGGCTCAATAGTTAACATTCCGTTAACGGGGAAAAATATACAAGGTTCAATTAAATTACGTTGTGAAACTTCTGAATCATAACTATTCCAGCCAAACCAAATGATTGTGTTTATTATATAAAAAAAAAATACTGCTTCGTTAGTCTAGTGGTCGCAAGCACGATTGCTGCTTGTGATGTCCTGGGTTCAATGCCCGGGTTGGGTAAGTGTTATTGAGTTCCATGAGGAATTTATTAGTAGCAGTCACGGAGTCAGGATTTGTGCCCGGTTGATGGTAATAGGTTCGCCCCCTTTACATAGTACTTAAAGAAAACTCAAGGGTTCGGGGGTTACAGGCGTGATGTTATGTTATAATCAGTGGTCGGAGTAGGAAGAGCTGTTTTTGCTACTTGCGACATGCGGACATAACATGGATATGCCAAATATTTCCCTGAATCCCGGGAATTCCTTGTGCAGTAAAGTATATTTAGTATTGTTTCTTACAGTTTTAATAAACTTAATTGATTCATATTTCACGAAAATATGAATCAATTAAGTTTATAAAATAACTTAATTGATTCATATTTCACGAAGCTACCTCTAAGAACATTCCAGGATCCCTGTGTGTGTATATAAGTAGTATATATAAGTAAGTATATACTGTTTGGGTGCTCACCTACTACCTGCTCATAACTGCCCACTTACCCATATTAACTCACTTAAATCAATCGACAATTTCAAAATCCCGGGAAATCAGAGGCATATCCATGTTAACACTTGAATGTTTGCGGTCATTCACCCCAAACAGCTCTACCTACTACGACCACTGGTTATAAAACAAAGAAAAACCTTTCATAAAATATTTGATTTTCTTATCTCATAATTTGAAGTTAACAGCCATACCGTCTCTGAAGTTCCGTCAATTAATTTAATTTGACCTTATTTTTGTATTTGTAACCTCTATTATGAATTTATTTTGTAAATAATTTAATACGTTAAAATGTAAGTGATATTGAATGTGATAAAGTTTATAATCATTATAAAACAAATCTGATCGTAACTACCTTATGTTTAGTGTATCGTTTTATTGAAAACTATTATTATTGCTCTTTTTGCTTACACCTAAAAACCTAACCACCACCTAAGTGCGCTGGATTTTCAACTTTCGTCCCTGAACCGAGAGCTGAAAATCCAACAGCCAGCTTTTGTTCAGGTGTCGTCTGCCGATAGGTAAAACAGGCATAAGTGTTACTTAAAATAAACGGGCGCAAACTTATGATAACAATTCTATATGTTGGATTTGATATTATGTTTATTTCGTACAATTTGTTGCTATTTTGTAAATATGGTTATATTATGAAGTTTAAAATTAAATATTTCATTAATTAGTTGTTGTATTATTTTATTTGTGAAACTTTCACTCATAATACACATACAGGATTTAAAGTTTCTGAAAGTTAATCCAGAGCTTAGCCACGAGTTTACCGCCATCAGAAGTCTTCATCAACTGCTAATAACAATTTTCCAAATATTAATGGTGGCCAAGGGGTATCTTGTTACCCCTGATTGTGTAAGTCAAATAAGCAGTCAGTCAGGCAGCTCCATCCGGCTAGACTAGACGCAGACTCCAACATACACAGGCAGACAGGCGAGGCAGACAATGATGATGGTGATGTCCTCTGACAAGCGATTAGCCGTCGTCGCCGTTCCTATATTAAAAATACCTCCAAGGGAGGTCACGACCCTCAGTACTGAGGAAAATGACGCAAGTAGGAGGAGGAGGACCTCCAAGGTGCATGTTCATTCGTTGTCTTTCACAGCTTGAATGTTTCATCATCTGCTCTCTCATCATTATGTCTTTTATCCCCCCAGTGGTCTCATGGTCCTGAGGCATTATCATCAGCACTCGCTTCGATTCCCAGGTCGGGTAAAGTGGTATTGGGTTGTTGCCACTAGGGATTGCTTTCTTTTTTAGTGAGACACTCCCGTGCCCCGGGCAGAGGTAAAGGAGCAGAGAGTGCGCACACATTTGTGCATTATAATACCCCACGAACTTCGGTTGTGAGGATAAACTGTCTTCTTTCGATAGTTTCATGCCTCCGTACTTTAGTCAGCCTTATGCGACAGTGCGCTGTCGAAATACGAATCTCGTCAGTCGGGCGCGCTTATCTGGTTTCCTTCCCGTGAATGTCATCCCTCCGTTAGCCGCGTCTCGGTCACTCATGGCTTGCTCAAAACAACTTCAATGGTTTCTTAATTTCGCAGTGGATACCTCTAAACGAGTGTTGCCTGGATGTGTAGTTCGTAACAAAGAGTCATAAGGTTCTCGAGGGAGCTTGTGGAAAAAATTGATTCGATCTTCCAACTGTCGCCTCGATGGGATTTTATTCGTGCTTGTGACCACGGCGACCGTCGTGCTTACGGTGTCGTGCGCAGTTTGTGGGACGGGCGTAGTATTTCGATTGGGTTGTGTTTGTTGGTCGGTCGCTTTTGGTTCGGGCTGTGTGTGTGATGAATTGTGTTTGCGAGAAGAGTGGTGTTTGTGGGGAGAGCTGCGTTTGCGGGGAGAGCGGTGTTTGTGGCGGGAGTGGTGTTTGTGGTGTTTGTGGCGGGAGTGGTGTTTGTAGTGGGCACGGTGTTTGTGGCGCGGGCGATGTTTCACGAGAGAATAGAGTTTGTGAGGCGAGCGGTGTTTTCGAGATCGCTTGTGTTTGCGGGGCGTGTGGAGTATTTTGGAATTGTTGTTTTTGCGGGATGAGTGGTGTTTGTGTGACGAAAAATGTTTGCGGAGCCGCTTTTGTTTGCCGGTCGGGTTGGGTGTAGGAGACCACTTTTGTTTGCCGGTCGGGTTTGGTATAGGAGACCACTTTTGTTTACCGGTCACGTCGGGTGTAGGAGACCACTTTTGTTTAGCGCTACGGTTGGGTATACGAGACCATTTTTCTTTACCGATCGGGTTGGGTATACGAGACCACTTTGGTTTACCGATCGGGTTGGGTTTAGTATACCACTTTTGTTTTCGGGATGGGTTGAGTTTATGGGTCCAGTTATGTTTGCGGAATGGGTTGTGTTTGTCGGACGGGTTGTTTTTGTCCGACCACCTACGATTGTGGGACGGGGTGTGTTTCCGGGATGAGCGAAGTATTTGGGAAAAGTTGTGTTTGCGGGATAAGTTGTTTGTATGGGAGTTACTTTTTGTGTAGGACAGGTTGTGTGCTGGGGACGGGTGGGTCGCGGCACTTAGTATCACCACACACGACAACCGAAGCGCTAGCGTGCATACGCTTTGCATTTTGCTGCGCGACTCACAAGTAACGAGTTTTTACATTTTATGACTGAGTTTTATTTTCTTGAATTTTTGTGATATTGAAACCTTCACGGATAAAACATAATGCTCAGTTATGTAAATACGCAGTCGTAAAAAAAGAAAATTGATTTATTTAAACTTTAAAGGACTGCGTCGTTGGTCTAGTGGTCGCGAGCGCGACTGCTGAGCACGAGGTCCTGGGTTCAATTCCAGGGTCCGGCAGTGTTATTGGGTTTTTCTATCAAGAATTGCATCTATATTTATTCTATACATATAATAAAACAATAAAAAAACTGTGTCTGTACATCGAATATATTATAAAAAAAATTGGGGTGTTTAGAAAAAGTACTAGAGCACCAATTCAAAAAAAAAAATCTGTCTGTTTATCTGTATACGCTAATCTTCGGAACTACTCGACGGATTTGAATGATTTTTTTTGTTGTATAGGTATTAAATCTGGGCAACATATAGGCTATAATTTATCTTGGAAACTTGAACACCTGATGCAGAACTGCAATTGACCAACTAAACTATAAGAGATACAAAAATGGTACGATAGCAAAAATTGTTCCAGGTAATGAGCATTTTCTGTTAAGAGAATAAATTTGAAGATCTGGAACACCTGTTGTGGAACTCGAAGAGCCCAGTTACACTATAATATATATAGGAATGACGTCTTAGCAAAAGTTGTTCAGCCTGATGAGCACTCTCTGTTGACGTATAAACCATATTGTACATAGGGGATGAAGTGGTTTACACTTCTTTCGACTGTGTTGTCGATCAGGACGACGCCACTAATTACCCAGTTGAGTTTCTCAATTCTAAGTGAATTGTCAGCGAGTGGTCTCCCTGCTCATAAAATAGGACTTAAAGTCCCATAATGCTGATTCGAAATTTAACTCCGCCAAAACTGTGCAACGGAACCCGTTGTGGCGTTAATGAACGCAACCATAAGCGCTGGCAACACCAGACTATATAGTCTATGGGCCACTCAGTTTTTCACGACACAGCCGTTACAACTCTGATTCGCGTAGCGTCATATTTACTCTACTTAGAATCTGTAATATATGATACTGAAACCCTTCCTCCAATGTTCACAGTGCTAAAGTGTGCTTATCATTAGGAAAGTCTCCATATTACATCTTTATTTCTACACTTGATTTTTATTTCCATCGAACCTCGTCGTCGTGAGTGTAAACAAAAGGGAACGAGCATTATCTTCTTGCGTTCCCAAAGTGGTGACCCCGACGTGATAGTGAATTTACATCTCACGAAGCGAACTCCTGTGACTTGCTGTACATGAGATACAAGCTCCATGCTACGGACATTGCCGCCTAAAAACGAGCTACCCTGCGGACTACGAGACTCCATGTTTTTCATATCAATCCCTGCATTCCAGCCGTTTTCCCGAGTACGTTGACGCATGTGAAAGTGTGGAGACATTGTGATTATTCATCTATACCGACCAGTATGAAGTTTTTTTTTTCTTGGGAAATCGATATCTTACGGAGTGCATAGAGCGCCATCTGTCGATACCCGACGAAAATAATACAGTTCCAGTGAGTGACAGCTGACATTGACATCAACTGACGTTCCGGTCCACGCAAGTACCACTTAAATATTAACTGGACACTTAAGTATTAGCTATAAAAAAGGTTTATTTTGTTATTTTAAAGATATTTTTTTTTTTTTTTTTTCTTTTTTTTAAAAAAAAACTAGTTAATACAATAACATTTCACATTACTTGCACTTGTATTTCTTGTGTTTATTTGTATTTCTTTTTCTTTATTTTGCCTCAAGTTGGGCTGAAAAATGTTTTGGTATGTTGTACGCTGCTTTCTTTATTATTACTAACTTTTTAAACTGCTCTGAATACTATACTGATATTATGCATTGAATGCTAATAATGTCTGTTTAACTGTTTCAACAATTTTTTTGTTTGTCTTAATATCCGTGTACTTAATTTTTGTTTTTAAATTTTTGTGTTTATTTTATCGGTGTTTGCACATTCTTATAATTATTTGTTTGGGTTGTTTCACATTTGCATGCTCATATTGTACTTATCTTAACCCTCACCACTTACCCACGGGTAGAATAACTACTCCCAGCTCGGTGTTTTGTGCGGTTTTTGGATTTTTGCATGGTTTATTAAAAATTTGAGATTCCTCACTATGTCTGATGAACTCCAAGCACGTTTAAATATGCTTGAGGCTGAAAACATTGCCCTGCGCGCACAGCATGAAAAAGCTTATACTCAGTCTAAGCCAGAGATAGCTGCTGCCATGTGTAAGGTAGCGGTAAAGCTGCCACCATTTTGGTCTGACAGAGTTACTGTATGGTTTGCACAAGCTGAAGCCCAATTTCTATTGGCTGGCATAAATACTGATATCACCAAATACAGTTATGTTCTCAGTCAAATCGATCACAAGGTAGCTGGGGAAATCGAAGATATAGTAATCAACCCACCGGCAGAAGGAAAATATCAGACACTCAAAGAAACATTAATTAAACGGTTTTCTATATCTGAAGAGCAGCGGGTAAGACGGTTGTTAGGTGATGAGGAGCTTGGAGACAGAAAACCGTCCCAGTTCCTCCGCCATCTTAGGTCCATTGCTGGTAACACCCTATCAGATGACAACATCCTGCGCCAGCTCTGGGTTCGCCGATTGCCTCAGCATGTACAAGGCATCCTGGCAGCCCAGGCCGATCTCAGTCTAGATAGGATAGCCGACATTGCTGATAAAATTGTTGAAGCTCAGCCAAGTCAGGCAAACGTTTTTACTGCTACAGGTACACCTACACTAAATAGTCTCTTGGAGCGGATAGACGAGTGTGGCAATCAGATTGCTGCTCTGAGATCTGATCGCTCCAGATCTCAGAACCGCAGCAAGCAGTCCTCGCGCAACAGTACTCCTGACCGGACTGAAAAGCGCTGCTGGTACCATCGTAAATACGGTACTAGCGCCAGAAAATGCATCTCACCCTGTAATTGGCTGGCGGAAAACCCAAGGAGCAGTCAGTAGCGGCGGCAACTGATTGCGAAAACAATCAACCCCTCAGCCGTCGCCTCTTCGTAACTGATCAAGTCTCTAAGCGACAATTCTTAATTGATACTGGTTCGGATCTTTGCTGTTACCCCCACCGTTGGCTTTCTAATCGAAGGAAACCTACCGATTATGATCTCTGTGCTGCTAATGGTAGCAGCATACAGACATTCGGAACAATCACATTAACACTTAACTTTCGTCTCCGTCGTAATTTCACCTGGACATTCATTGTCGCCGACGTCAATAGTGCGATTATTGGCTCGGATTTTTTGGCATATTATCACCTGCTTCCAGATTGTCGCACTAAGCGGTTAATAGATGGCGTCACCAACCTTTCTGCCCTTGCCTCCACTGCGACGTCAGAACAACCCAGTGTCAAAGCTGTAGCCCCCTCAAATTCTGCTTTCGCACAAGTGCTAGCAGAGTTCCCCGAAATAACTCACCCTCCCGGTCTCCCTAGGATTATTAAGCACAGTACTGCACATTTCATCAAGACAACGGATGGGCCTCCTGTTTCTTGCCGTCCTCGTCGCCTAGCACCTCAAAAATTGAATTCAGCAAAAAAGGAATTTGAGGAAATGGTTTTGTCCGGCACAGCACGACCATCCAAAAGCGCGTGGTCGTCTCCTTTGCACATGACATTAAAGAAAGACAACACTTGGCGTCCTTGTGGTGACTACCGCGCGCTTAACGCCCGAACTGTGCCGGATAGGTATCCAGTCAGGCACATTAATGATTTTGCTCACAACCTCACTGGCGCTAAAATTTTCAGCACTATCGACCTTGTGAAGGCGTATCATCAGATTCCGGTATCGGAGGATGATATCCCAAAGACGGCCATCATTACCCCGTTTGGCCTCTTCGAGTTCCCGTTCATGACCTTCGGTCTTCGCAACGCTGGCCAGACCTTCCAGCGGTTTATCGACGAGGTCACACGGGGTCTTGATTTTTGTTTTCCATATGTGGACGACATCCTCGTCCATTCCACAGATGTGGCTCTGCATTGCGAGCATTTGCGAATCCTCTTCAAACGCTTACGGGACTATGGGGTTGTGATAAATCCTTCCAAGTGTGTATTTGGTGCACGGGAGGTAACATTCCTAGGCTATCACATTAGTCCCGAGGGCACTCAACCTCCTCAGGATCGTGTTCAAACTATTCTCAAATTTCCACCCCCTAAAACTGTCCAGGGTGTGCGTCGGTTTCTCGGAATGCTAAATTACTATCGTCGATTTCTTCCTAGGGCCGCGTTGTTCCAGGCTCCTTTAATAAAAGCGGTTATTGCTACGAAAGGTAAAGGTGCGAAGCCATTTATATGGTCACCTGAACTCCTCGAACAACTAGAAGCCTGCAAAAAGAGTTTAGCGACCGCTACACTACTGCATCATCCGGTACACGGTGCCCCTCTTGGACTGTTTACCGATGCTTCCAGTGTCCACATAGGGTCCTGCCTTCAACAAGAAATCGAAGGCAAGTGGGTACCTCTCGGTTTCTTTAGCAAAAAGCTGACCGACCAACAAACACAGTGGCCCGCTTATTATCGCGAGTTGTTAGCAGTATATGAAAGCGTGCAGCATTTCCGCCACATTCTCGAAGTTCAGCATGTAACCATTTTTACAGACCACAAGCCACTGCTCTACGCTTTCATACAGCGCCGGGAGAAACTGCCACCTGCTCAGTTGAATCAGTTGTCCTTTATTAGCCAGTTTACCACAGAAATTAAGTACATTAAGGGAGAGGACAGTATTGTCGCAGACGCGATGTCGCGCGTTGACGCGATCGCTCTTGGCCAAGATTGGCAAATGCTTGCAAAATCACAGGAGGTAGACCAGGAGTTAGCCAATTTATGTCAGCAAGGCTCTAGCCTGCAGCTCATAAAGGTCAACATTCCCGGAACTGATATTCTTATCACCTGTGATAAGTCGACCGGCAAGCCTCGCCCATACTTGACCTTTTCCTTCCGTAAAGCAACATTCGACAAACTTCATAACCTAAGTCACCCTGGTGCACGAGCCACTACCCGTCTCGTGACTGAACGTTATGTTTGGCCGTCAATCAACAAGGACTGCAAACAGTGGGCTCGACAATGCATAGCTTGTCAGCGCGCTAAGGTATCGCGCCATAATTCGTCCCCACTTGGCAATTTCGCCCTACCGCCAGGTCGTTTCAAACATGTACATATAGACATCATAGGCCCCTTACCGACGTGCAACGACTATCGGTACTGTTTGACTGCCATTGATAGAGTGACTAAATGGCCCGAAGTATGGCCAATGCGTTCGATCACCGCAGAAGAAGTAGCAGAAACCCTAACACGGGAGTGGATAGCTCGCTTCGGGGTGCCTTCAGTCATTACAACAGACCAAGGAACTCAGTTCGAGTCCGACCTGTTCCGCCGACTGATGACACAATTCGCCACCACGAAAACCAGGACGACAGCTTACCATCCTTGCGCCAACGGCATGATCGAGCGCGTCCATCGCCAGCTTAAAGCTGCCCTCATGTGCCATCAGGACTCATGGGTGCGCGCGTTGCCGTTTGTCCTTCTCGGTATGCGGTCAGCCTTCAAGGAAGACTTGAAAGCTACAGCCGCTGAAATGGTGTACGGGGAACCTCTTCGATTGCCCGGTGAATTGCTCGTATCATCCGATGAGCCACATAATATCTATGACCCAGCTGATTTCGTCGTGCAACTTCGACGTAAAATGTCGACTGTGCGACCCACCCCGGCATCTCGGCATACACAACCATCTATATTTATATTTAAAGATCTTTCTTCAGCGACGCATGTATTCCTTAGGGATGATTCCGTTAGACGACCGTTACAGCCACCATATACCGGCCCTTACCGAATAGTGGATCGTTCCAGTGATGGGAAAACTATTACACTGGAAATCAATCACAAAACCGTGACCGTTAGTGTAGATCGAGTAAAACCGGCACACATCGATCACACGATACCTACCGCAAATGAATATCCTAAGAAGCCCCCAGAACCTACGGCACACACGACTGATGACCTTCCTAAGAGACTTATAGAACCTGCAAAATCCAGGGACACCAATCCTACTGCCCCAAAACTGCCGTATACCACTCGTTCCGGTAGACGAGTTAAGTTCAAGGATCTCTCCGATTTCGAATAACTGTTCATCCTTCTCCGTGGGGGGGTGGTGTGGCGTTAATGAACGCAACCATAAGCGCTGGCAACACCAGACTATATAGTCTATGGGCCACTCAGTTTTTCACGACACAGCCGTTACAACTCTGATTCGCGTAGCGTCATATTTACTCTACTTAGAATCTGTAATATATGATACTGAAACCCTTCCTCCAATGTTCACAGTGCTAAAGTGTGCTTATCATTAGGAAAGTCTCCATATTACATCTTTATTTCTACACTTGATTTTTATTTCCATCGAACCTCGTCGTCGTGAGTGTAAACAAAAGGGAACGAGCATTATCTTCTTGCGTTCCCAAACCGTCTTATTGTCAACGTTTTACCACGTAATATAATTGTTGGTACAATACTCACTGGGTGTGGTGCCGGTGAGACTGTTCATACCGCGCATACCACTCATCCCCAACAATTTCCCCTTTCAATTTAAGCGCACACAGTTCCCTGTGACTACATGCTTTGCCATGACAATAAACAAGTCACAAGGGCAGACGCTTAAAGCCGCTGGTGTTGACCTGACAACCGGCTGTTTTTCTCATGGCCAACTTTATGTTGCTTTTTCAAGGGTCAGCAACGCTTTCGGTCTTTATATAGCTCCTGAAGGAAAAACCCCAAATATAGTTTATAAAGAAACTTTTTAAAAGTTATTTGCAATATTATTGTTAATTCAGTGTACCCTTGGGATCCGCTGCGGAATAACAGGAAGAAAAGCTTTTTTTTGTATACATATTAAGTCTGGGTATCATATAGGCTATAATTTATTTTGGAAAATGGAACACCTGATGCAGAACCGCAACAGACCAGCTAAAGTATAAGAGATATAAAAGTGGTGCCATAGTAAAAATTATTCCACGTGAAGAGCATTTTCTACTGTGAGAATAAATTCTGGAACACAGGTTGTGGAACTCCAAAGCCCAGCCACATTATAACATATTAAGAAATGACGTCTTAGCAAAAGTTGTTTAGTCTGATGGCATTTCCTGTGGACTTACAAAAATAAAAGATCTGATGGAACGTCTCCAATTGTCTCGTTCATCCCGTTGTTTTGCCGTCCGCGGGCCTTAGAATTCTACATCAGACGTTTCAGATCTTCGATTTTGACGACCCCGTTGTCACTGGCATAAGCAAAAGGATCCACGTACGAAGTCGCGGGCAGAACCTAGTTATTAAGTAGCAGCCACGAAGTCTGGATTTGGGCTCGGTTGATGGCAATAGGATTGCCCCCTGGAATATCATGGAACTTAAACATACCTGGCGAAATGTGGGTGTACTTGTTAGGTACACCTCTGCCTATCCTTCGATGACTACAAGGCGTAATGTTATGTTATGTAATAGGCGGATTTAATGCCACAGAACATTCTCTACCAATACCAGTCAAACAGGTACATACATCATCATCACGCTTCGGCCGTCTACGAAACCGTATTTTCGTAACTGATTTCGGTGCAGGGATTATTTTTCCTGGTACGGAACTAGTTTCATCATAATTTCAGCCAAAAGACGTCCACTGCTGGACATAGGCCTCCCCCAAGTGTCGCCACATTGACCGGTCCCGTGCGACTCGCATCCAGCGGATCCCCACAACCTTCACCAGGTCATCGGTCCACCTAGTGGGGGCCTTCCAACGCAACATCTTCTGGTTCCCGGTCGCCACTCCAGAACTTTACGGCCCCATCGGCCATCCGTTCTACGAGCAATGTGACCTGCCCACTGCCACTTAAGTTTGGCAATTCTTCGGGCTACGTCGGTAACCTTGGTTCTCTTGCGGATGTCCTCATTTCTGATTCGATCACGCAAGGAAACTCCGAGCATAGTCCTCTCCATTGCCCTTTGGGTGACTTTAAGCCTTCTCATGAGGCCCCTTATGAGCGACCACGTTTCGGTCCCATATGTAATCACTGGCAACACACACTGGTCAGTCACTGGTTCGTCTTTAGACACTGCGGTAAATTGGACGAGAAGATAC
Organism: Lycophotia porphyrea; assembly: GCA_950005105.1. Classification (NCBI taxonomy): domain Eukaryota; kingdom Metazoa; phylum Arthropoda; class Insecta; order Lepidoptera; family Noctuidae; genus Lycophotia; species Lycophotia porphyrea. The sequence goes on from OX465389.1 coordinate 1,726,848, forward strand.
CACGCAACTTTCCAAACGCTGCCCAGCCGAGTCGGATTCGACGATTGACCTCTTTGTCGAAGTTAGACCTACCTAACTGGACCGTTTATCCCAGGTAGACATAATCGTCCACAACTTCGATTCTAGAGTCTCCGATCTTGATAGGAGTGGGTGTTGTTACATGGGCATTCAACATGACCTTGGTTTTGTCCATGTTCATTTTAAGACCCACTCTTCCAGAACTGAGGTCTTCCATGGTCTCAGCCATAACCACAATATCGTCGGCAAACCGAAGGTGAGAGATGTACTCGCCATTGACATTGATGCCTAGCCCTCTCCAGTCCAGAACCTTAAAGACATCCTCCAGTGCAGCGGTGAACAGTTTCGAAGATATGACGTCTCCCTGTCTCACACCTCGCTGCAGAAGGATAGGTTCCGAGGTCTGGTCCTGAAGTCGGACTGACATGGTGGCGTTTTTGTACAAACACTTCAACACCTCGATGTACCGATAGTCAATTTGGCACCGTTGGAGAGACTGCAGTACACCCCAAGTCTCGATCGAATCAAAGGCTTTCTCGTAGTCCACAAACGCAGGTTATACTCTTCGGTCTTCTGTATAACCTGCCGCAGCGTATGTATGTGGTCTACGGTGCTAAAGCCTTTTCGGAAACCGGCTTGTTCGGGAGGCTGGATATCGTCAAACCTGCGCGCGAGACGATTCGTGATGACTCTTGAAAACAACTTGTAGACATGGCTCAGAAGTGAGATGGGCCTATAGTTCTTCAGCCGGGCATTGTCGCCCTTTTTGAAGAAGAGTACCACCACACCTCTGCACCATGCCTGTGGCGTTTTCCCCTCGAGTATGACGATCAAACAGCTTCTGAAGGCCCTTAAGTACCGGTTTTCCACCCGCCTTCACGAGTTCGGCCGTAATTCCGTTATCACCCGGTGCCTTGTTGTTTTTAAGCTGTTTCAGAGCCATCCTAATCTCGTATAGGCGGACGTCTGGGATGTCTTTGGTATAGTGTCGGGTTAGTCTAGCTCTTAGGTCGTTTGCTAGATCTACAAGTATATAGCAATAAGTCAAACAGGTACAAACTAATAAAAAATTAATAACAAACATATTTTGGTTTTTCAAAAATTAAACTCTTTGTCACGCACTGAACCATCACTCTACCGTGTTTAATATGTGCCGCAAATTTCGTGACTTACGTAAGTATAAGTACGCAACAGTGTTGTGTTCCAGAAAGGAACAATGTCTGTCGGTATCGTTTCAATCTTAGGTTGAAGTAAGCCGTCGTTGTCTCGGGGCCTTAGCCGCCAATCCCAACCATTTATTTTAAATCGTAAATACCGAAGCAAGGCTTTCGTCTCGGTGCCTCGTTTACACGGCTCATTTAAAAATACGGCTTATTAAATTAGAACGAAATTTAAATACTCTCTTCTTAGCGTTTCAACGGCAATCTAAATTGAGTCGGCCTAGACTTCGGCGTAAGCTTCCTCTATGTGTAGATAGATAATAAGGGCACGATATGAAGTGTCTCATCGTTTGTAAATACCAACCTGAGCAGGTTTTTCTTGCTTCGCTCAATCTGGGTCCGGTTAACCAAAGCAATTGTTGATGGATCAATAAAAATAAATAAACTCAATCTTGTACCCGGCGGTATAAGATTTTTTGCAGGACAACGACTGAAGTCGATTAACTAGCATTAATCCGCCATATCTAGAGTCTAAACTAAAGACAACTTAATACATTACTTTGTAGTAGGTAATTTACCTACATTGTATTTGGATTATAAATTAAAATTCTCATTTGGTATCCACTAAAACGCTAAAACGCCAACGGGTGCTCCGGGACCCGGCAATAAAAAACGCTTAACCGCCATTGGGTACTCGAGGCCCCGGGTTTCTTAAATTGACATTATTGACAATGACATAACAGTGACACTGACGACAGTTCAAACAAGGTTTAACTGGGGCGCGTCACTGCGTATTCTCCATTGTTTTCTTGCTACAGCAGTTACCTACAGGCACTTCCTTTACATCTTAATAAAACCAGCACTCTTTAATATTTTTTCTCTAAGATTCAGTTACATTTAATTTGAATTCACCAGTAATCCGTACACTCCAGATACTTGCTCAAGTAACTGGCATATAGTAAACGTGAACGTGAATGAGCGTACAAACTAAATCCCAGTTAAAATTCAGCGAGTTAAGCCTATCTGAGTAATGGCCGACGATTTCGATGTCACATAGCTTTGAGTAAATAAATAGACAAATGTACATAATTTACGCATTGCTAATTAGTTGGTAATCCCTGTTGATTGGAGCCTTATAATTATCAACATCGTTCATTTGAGGCTCTTCGGGATCAATTATTATAAATCACAAATTCACAAAGTAGGTACCTACTTATTTGGGATTTCCCGATCGCTGCGGAATTTCTCAATTGCCTGAAATCTGGACAGTAATTACCTAATTTATTGACGTGTGTAAATTTTAGTCAACATAATAAGTGAATACTTTACGTGTGTACTCATTTGTTCTGCATACCAGGACAGCAATAATTTAAAAAGCATTTAGCTAGTTCCTTTTGCTGGCGAGGCGGACGGCCCCAGATGCAAATTCGTTACTTTGCTGCATGGCTCGCTATTTGCTGGCTGGCGCTTAATAAACTTTATTGCTTAAAATAACTCCTGTTTGATTTTATGGTAGCTTGGTATACTCATAAATGAAAATGACTTTTGAAGAACAGAGAAATTGATAAACATTATAAGATTATTTGCGAAGTTATCTTTGTACCGCGATTTTCTCGTGTAATAACGGTTTCTGCTTTGGGATAAGACCTATTTCGTACAGTAAGAGAAAATCGCTTTTTTTATTTTGCTTTGCTCGTGCGTGACTGTACACGTATTTGGGGTGCATTCCCGCTGACCCCACTGCCATGGCCCAACTGGTGGGGCCAACGGGAAAAATCAAAACCGTCGTTTCGTTGGCCCCACTACCCTGCTCCACAACATCGAGATCAGAAAAATGAAGGAATGAAACAATCCAAACAAACAAACTTAAAATGTCAGTGGGAAATAATAGACATTCCGGTTCCTACAAACAAAAAAGCATTATGTACATCAAACTAAGTAACTTTACGCAAGAATTAGTACTGGGAAACAACATTTTTTTAGGGCTGAAAAATAAATAGTAAGGGGGCCCTGGATGTGTTTAAACTAAAAATCTTACATTAAAAATGTTGGAACTTTGACCCCCAATATCTCCGTAACTAGAAGGTTCCCAGTACTTCCCAGGTATGATCTAGAACCAAAAAAAATATCACAATAACGGAGAGAACAAGTGCCTTTTAAGAGTCTGTTTACACCCTGTATTTTCCCTGGCGACAAACGGGAACGGAAAAAAGTTCCCGTTTGTGGTCAGAGCTTCCACTAGGTGGACCAATGACCTGGTGAAGGTTGGACTGTTCTATGTGGCGACACTTGGGGGGGCCTATGTCCATCAGTGGACGTCTTTCGGCTGAAATGATGATGATGATGAATTAGAACTAACGTCGCCATCTTGATTTTGAAAACCACACATTTCCACAGTTTCACAAAAAAAATACTCCCCAATCAATGTCATAGAAGCTCCAATAGATCCATGCCGCATCTCTTTTTTCCATTTTCTCCAAGGATAATCTCACAAAATCCCAGTAAATTAACTTGAAGATTTACCATTTTTTGGCAACAAGATCATCTGTAGCGTAATTAACGAGACTGCCATCCATCAATCGGGTTCAGCTCGATTTCCCAACTTAATCAGATGACATGGCGTAAATATGGCACTGCGGTACGTCGACGTAACGACTGCTATCCGGTTGCTGTGAAATATGATGCGGAATAAAAGAGATACAGGCTTTTTGTGGGAGATAGCAGATATACAGGGTGGAAGGGACACTGACGCTAAAACGGCTACCACGTACTCAGTAGATTCATTCTGAACTCTCCCACGTAGAACTTTTTCATCAGTAATTAAAAAAAAATCTGTCGTTTCGTACATTTTGACCGTGATTATTGCAGTTTTGTAGGAAACAGCTGATTTTTATCGTTTTTTGTTTTTTTTTATAAGACGGGATATTTACCATGTTCAGTATTTGTTTCGAGTTCCCAATATTTTTATTTGTTTATCCGGCGCTTGCAACAGCGCCGAAATATCGGAAACTCAAAACAAATAGTACCACACATGCATAATTGCATACCATACCGATACCGCACATGGTAAATATCCCGATTTTAGTGTTAGTGATAATGTTAGTACAGTTCAGAATTATGTACTACGTATGTGGTAACTGTTTCAGCGTCAGTGCCTCTTCCACCCTGTATTTCTACGTAGAAAGTTTAGTTTGTGGCTAAAACGTAAAAGTAAAGTTTTAATTCTACCTGCATCACCCGACGCATCATATAGTAATAAATGTATTGAATCAGAAAATTGAATATCTTTAGCACTTCTCTTCGAGACCAATGGTAACAGCCATGGCTCGAACAGAAGCAGGTTTAACTTACATTGTATAAATTATTTCAGTAGACCGATATGTCCTAAAAAAACCGAAGATATGTGTGGTCTATTAGCCCGCGCTACTTGAGGAGGCTTGGGACTCAGGAGTTGGAACCCTATAGTCTGAAGATTATGCTAATGCTTTTTTTGGATGGGAAAACATCAAATGACTTCTCCCGCTCTGGGCAGAGCGGAAGGGAGTGTCAGACTTGTACTGACTAAAACCCATCCATGTTCCTTCCTTGCCCTTTGTGTTCCAGGGCTTCGATATCTCTTTCGAACAGTCCCGCAGCCCTGGGTTATGCTAATGCCTGGACTAATAAGTGGTGAATGCTATTAAATGGACTACCAACAAATATAATTTTGAAATCACGTGACATTTTAATAAATAGTTAATTTCCTGACAGTAGATACCTACTTTATTTAAATAGAACATGTTTCGTGTAGGCACTTTTGTGTTTTCGTTTCATTAAAACGCAGCGCTTTCGGTTTTCAGGAATTGCGGCCGACAGTCCGATTAACTTAAAGTCTCATTCTGGAAAATAAACGAGGAAATTAAAATTAACTTCGCTTTTTGTGGACTGGACGGTGGCGGGAAAAAATATTATAAATTAAATGCAAAAGTAGCTCTGTCCGTCTGTTATCTTTTCACGCCATATCGGAACAGCACTAATACGTTCTAGACGATAATAGAGATGATTCATAAAGGACTCAATCATTTTGTACACTACTACGATCTCCAGATGATTCAATATATAAGATTTTACTTTCGATATAATTGAGAGTAGTTTCCGCTTGTGATAGATCAAGGTGAAGAGGTATAGGCGAGGAATTTATGTCTTCAGACTAAACTTTAACTAAAGTTAAAAAAATAACCAAAGTTAGGGCCAGGATAAAGTTTTACGTAGGTGGTAGGTAGGTAGTGCATCCCCGTCGGATTTTCTGACCTACACGTACACGCGGGCGAAGCCGTGAGTCAAAACTAGGAACCTACTATTATGATAATTATCTAGAACTGTCTCAGTACCAGATAAGGTAATGATCAGCCTTCGGAGCTCTTTGATTTGTCAAAATTCTTTAACCTACAATTAAAAAAAAAGCCCATGAGCGTCCCCCGCCTCTCTAGGTACCAGGAACACATAAAATCAAAACTACTAGTCTGTTACCAAGTTCGTAATGCAGCAGCTCAGACGCCACGAGCATCGTTCGAACACACTACACTCACTACTATTATTATGTTGTTTCCACGAAAAACATGATAGCCAATTAATAGGGGTAGGTATGGTAGTGGTAGGGGAAGCAATGTAAACCAATTAGTAACGTTAAAATATTCACGGCATAAGTGCCTGTGAAAGGTTCTTTTGAACGGTTGAACCACTAGCGTAGTATCAGTTTGTATTAGTATGCCGCGACACGACAGCGTCGCAACCGGTAAGTGGAAAATATCGATTTATGGCTAACATAATTGAAAATTTTCTTGGGTTTTTAATTATACATTTTCAAGCCTGGGCACTTGGCCTTTGTACTAATTGTTCAGTACTTATTCGTGTTCTTCTTTGGCTACTGATTATTTTATTATCTGATATTTCTTAGATATATGTCAAAAAAAATCTTAGATATATGCAAGTCGAACAGTACCTGGTATGTTTTCAAGTTTTTCTTAAGTTCGAAGTTTCGTCCCCAATTTAACCCCTGTTTCTAAGAGTATAATTTTCAAATATCCTTTGTTAACACTGCTTCCTTTGTTAATGCTTCTAGATCCAACGTTGTGAGTTGTCTGTCAGAGAATGAACGAATTAATTTAAGATTTTTAAAAAGGAGTTGTTTTTACATCAACTCTTTTCGTGACAAATATAGAAGTTTCATATAAAAACAGACGCATTAAAGTATGTAGTTACAACTAAACAAGAGCGGTACAGTCCCCTTACAAATCGGTGTAGTTCATAAAACCACATAATTATTGAGCACTCCAGAGGCTGGCGGTGCGTGGAATTTCCAATACTCTGTGAATGAGAGGTTGTAATGAGCTCCTTGCATTCAGTTACACAGATGCTGCAACTGTATTATTTGATATTGTGGGAGAGACGGTTCAATGAAATTGAATTGTTGCGCTTGACAACTGTTTCATTTAATGCCGGAATTACCTAACTACAGGTTTTTGGGACGATCTTTCGGTTTTTAATGTAGAACGTTTGATTCGCAAAACGTCTGTCTAGTATCGGTAGTTAATTTATTTTACACTATATTTGTAAATGGTAAAACATACTTTGAAACAAATATCTTTAAAGACAAGGGAATAAATGGCGTACCCATCAAACTTATTTCTTTATACTTACCTGTCTACATATCCAGAAAGCATTAAAACTATAGTTTGGAACTATGTCACAAAGTAATGTTAGTTGGGAAGGTAAGTCAGAAGCTTTTAAGGCACTCTGAAGGGGAAACTACTCCCAAGTTCTCTGTTGTGTCGAACTTTCAGGAATGATGTCACGCGGAGCCTGTATCGTCTGTTTGCCTAGTTCAATTTAGTAGTCAACTAAGGAAATACTTGGAAAATTAGGGCAAATTAATCATGGTACGAATAACTGCAGGACCCCGAAGAGATGTCAAAGTAATCATTGATCCAGTGCGAATAAGGCCGCTGCCTCGAATTTTGCGGGCAGCGGGGCGGCGGCGGCGGCGGCGGCGCCGCTTGACTGGAGTGCACCGCTCGTTGCCCGCTCCCGCGCCGCTGTTTTCGAGAACCGGTCCATTTAAATGTACGCATAAGATCCTGCCGCTCCCGCGCCGCCGCCGCGCGCCGCCGCCTTCCCGCTGCCCGCAAGATTCGAGGCAGAGGCCTAAGAGATGGAGCTATGCAGGACGTATAGTGTCATCCCTTTTTGTGTTGAAACACTGTGTTAATTTCTCTTCTCCATTTCTCCAATTAAATAAATTTGAAGTATGTGGAATTAAGGCCCCTGAAGACTCCTTGCCTGCCACACTCAAATAAACTTAGTACCAGGATAGCAGCAAACCTAAGTAGTTCACAGTTGCATAAACAAATTAAATTGAAGTCATGTTATAGAAGTTATAGAACTCAAAAGAGAAGTAAGTGAGTAGGTACTATCGTAAACAAAAAGCCCGAGGCGAAGTAGCTGTATAAGTGCTGGTTAACTTTCTCGTTAGTTGGTTAGTTAGTAGATAATTGTGCACGTTCTGAACTGGGTTCGAGTTCAACTTGTGATTGAGTGCGCGGGCAGCCGCGGCGAAAGAGTTGAAGAGAACCAGAGAAGCGAATTTGATGAGGAAAATTAAAAAAGTTGAAATTAAAAACATCTAATTTTATTTTGCTAGCTTCCTCTTCCAAGTTCTAGGAGCCTGGTACGTGTTCACGTATTTCGTAACTATAAATAACACAACAATACTTACAGGACTGACAGTTTGTTATTAGGTTGTCAACCAAAGGAAATAAATTACAGTGATTTCGCATAGGCGGGAACTTTTTCTTATTATTTATACTGGTAAGCTTTAAATTAGGGTACCAATGTTATCTAAGACCGGGACGTCCTATCAGCAGCTTGAGCTTTGTAGCCTTAGTAAAACGTTTAGATAATAATTTAAAAGGGAAAAATCATTCGATATAGTTGATTTTCCGACAAATTCGTATACACGTAAAAGGACACCGTTCCCTGATTTTTAATATACTACTAAACTATAACATTGACACGTTCGCAGCTTCTCTATGAAATATACAATATTTTCAGATGAAAACTTGTATTTTCCTCTTCAACGGTTTGAGAGGCACAGTCATTTCATGAAAGAAATATTGTATTTTTTTCTCTCTGCCCGCGTTGCCATAAAAGGGATAAAGATAGCGCGCCTAGCAGGTTTTATTTTCTTTGAGAATTTCATATGATACGTTTTATGGAGGGCAACGCCTCGCTCTGTTGAAAAAATGTCTTCACTGTGTGTGATGCGGTGTCACAGATTGTGTGGGTAATGTGAGCATTCGGATATTATTCTTTGTTCCTTCAGTTTTTTTTTAGTCTATGAGGCGGTTGGAAATGAATGGAGGAGCTCGTGGCTAAACAATAACAGCCGCTCGGGTCGATCTTTAGGTTAAGCCGTGCTTGCCTAGGTTGGTCTGTGGATGGGTGACCACCCATTACATACCGAGTTTCCTCCGTGCCTCGGAAAGCACGTTAAGCTGTTGGTCCCGGCTGTCATTTGAAGATCTTTGACAGTCGTTAAAGTAGTCAGTGGCCCAAAAAGTCTGACAACCAGTCTTACCAAGGGGTATCGTATTTCCCAGTAGTAACTGGGTTGTGGAGGTCAGATAGGCAGTCGCTCCATGTAATATACTGGTATTCAGCTGCATCCGGTTAGACTGGAAGCCGACCCCAACATAGTTGGGAAAAGGCTAGGCAGATGAGGCAGATGATGAGGCGGTTGGAAATGCCTAAAAGGGAAAAGGAGTCTGGCAACTGTACTACCAGATAATAGAATAGAATAATTTACGTATTTCAATCAACTTAGGGCAAAGGTTCATAAAATAACACATCCTAGACTGCAACTACTTACCTAACACAAAATTTTTTGATTGCTCAGCAAATGCACCACACAGCAGTGGTTGAGGTACTGCCCGTACTGGCAATCAAAATCTCTGCGCGGATACCCTCAGTATACCACTGGAGCTAGTCCGAATCCTGCGGACCAGGGAAGTGCACTGTTTTTGTGTAGTCGTGTAGAAACAGTCTACTTGCTCCTCGGTAATAAACAGAATATAAAAAATGTAGATTATAAAAAAAAAATACTTTCTAGTTAGTTGACAAATACAAAAGAACACGCTTGAAAACTCTAATTCCTTTTACACAAGAAAACATCGCAGAAAATATCGTATACCGGAGCAACGTATTTAAATATTATGTTATCAAATAGAACCACGTATACTATATTTCTATTCAACGGAAAGTAATGATCTGTACAAGTTTCTTTGAAGTATTTTCCAACGTTGCCTCCATTATAACTGTCGGCATTTTCCTCGCAAATCTTGACGACTACTTGTAAATTGTGATACCATCCGTAAAATTAGGTTTATGATATTGAATTGTGGGGCACGAGATGAGGAGAAATGTTGCGCCTAAGGGCTCACGAACGGTCTGATCGATCCGTTACTTTTGTGGCAGAACTTGCTTCGATAAATGAGTTCATTTGGAGCCGAACATAGTTCCAACAAGTATCGACTGATTTATTAATGAAATTCCTAAGATTGTTGTAATGGAATTTCGATTGCTATAAGTTTTAATTATTACAGAAGTATTCTGCGAAAATGAAGTAGCGAGCGCGTGTAATCTCGAGTCGGATCGTCAGAGGTTTCGACGACCTTGAAAAAAGTCTGGGTCAGACTGGATACGGGATTCCGAGGACGGGGTATTCGGTGCGCAACTTATGGGAGGCCTGTGTCTAGTAGTGGACTGCGAAAGTCATGTTCGTACACATTGCGCCAGACATGTTTTAGTCCAAAGATACCACCAACATTTTAAGTAAATTTTACTAGCTATCTACTTTCTACTTTATGCTAATAAAGCTTGTTTATTTATCACCAAATTCACAAGTAGGAAAGGTTACTCTTTCCTGCGTCACAGACATTACACAGATCTATACAAGTACACATTTACGGAAGTACTTTCAGACTTGTTGAGATGCGAGTTGTGGAAATTTACTGGGGGTACTCCACGATTGTCATTGTAAGCAAGAGGGGGCGGGGATGTCGAGAGCCGACGGTTTAGGACCCCTGAGGTTTTGGGGATGTAAGGTTCTGACGTCACACGGTTGTCCTAGAGGACGAATAAACATTGATAGGACACACCATGCTTGCTATTGGCCGCGGTTCACACCTTTAAGCACAAAACCTTTTGCTTTTCAATGTTTTGTGGTGTTTCATAAATCAAATGTGACTAAGATTTTAGTAGAGGCTTTCAGGAATTTCTCAGAAGTAGCCCCGGTGTCTGGATTTGTCCCCGAAGAAGGGCAAATAAAATGACATATGTGGGTGTAAAAGGTAGGGTTACCTTTACGAGACAAACAAGCTTCATTTGTTAAGTTCTGCTTCTGATTTATTAAAAAATACATACTTATTAGTACGCTACGTCACCCTACAGAAGCGTCACGTAGTAGGTCATAATTGTGTCGAGTGTTGGTACGTGTCGGTGGCGGTTCCGTGACCGAATTATGTGCGACAATGGCAGGCCTAGCGAGCCTATACCTATATGTTAGATGAGATTTACGGACAAAACATTCAGAACACTATATTACTCCTATTCTGTTTTTATAGGCCTTTCAGATTTTTTTGGCGTAACAACGTCTTTTTGTCGGTGGTGGTGTTAGATTTAAAATTTCTGACCACGAAAATATTGGCAAATTCGAATCTATCTTAATATTACAAAGAGGTAAAAGTTTGTATGTAGGGGGAAATCTTCGGAACTACTAATTCAATTCCGAAAATTCTCAAACGGGAAGCTACATTATCCTCGAGAGTATAGACATACATTTAAAACGTTCCCGTGGGATAATTTCCGTACTTCACGGAAGCGATTCACCGAGCAAATACTAGTAACTAATTTAATTATGAGACTTGTTAGTTTAACGAGGAATTATTTTCGAGGTGGCAGAGATTTTCAGCAGATAGAAACGGATTGAATAAGGGAGCATTGTTTTGCTACACTGTCTGCACTGTTTTGTTAGTGAAAGTACACACTTGATGAGGCCAAAGCAGTACAATACAAACAGTTTATTCAGCCGGCGGATAAATACCTATACCTAATATCGACAACCATGCAGTGAAAATGTAAAATACGTAGAGGAACGAACTAAAAGAACAACAATTGTATGTAACGATAATTTTTAGTACAAACTTTAGTTTCGCAACAGTGCCCCTAACATTTACAACTAGTTTAAACTGGCTCGGACCGGTGTGCGCTGCAACTTTAAGCGGGAACGCTATTTACACATTTTGTCGGCAGCCAGCAGGGGCCGGGTATACTTGTAATGTTTCTTGTTTCACTATACGGGTGGAATTTTTGCCAAGAGATGGCTGTAAATCAAATAGGCAGAAAGTTGTATTGTTAATATTAGGCAGAATAGGGTTTGGAAGTTGTTGATGTGGCAGCCTCATGGCTTGGAAACCCCTAAAAGCCCGTTGGTCCTGTTTGGTCCCTGATAATTTCTGTTTGCCGTGCCATAGGACTAGGAAAATTAAGGAACACAAAGACCGTCTGTGTTAGCGCATACACATCTGGTTGTGTACTAACGAAAACAAAAATAATACACAGGAGATATAAATCTCCTGCGTCTAGCGGCTTGGCGTGGTTTTTATCAAGTATCCTGAACTTATTGTTATTCCATACACATTAATCGTGAAAACAAGGCAAAGCTTAGTTTACTGTCTTGATGCTTCCCAAAATCGCAAGGATAACTTACACATAGCGAATATAGAATGGACAGATCGGAGAGGATCAATCTTTTTGGTAACTTTTGTCTATAAAATATCAGTGTCATCAGGAAAACTATCCTTCCGTGAAATTTCATCCGAATTAATGGCTATTCTGAGGGACTAGGAGTCCATGAGACAGAGGCAGACTCGATCAATCTCCACGAATAGGCAGGGCACTATTTTCTAGCTAAGTATGTCTATAAAATATCCTGCAGCAAAAGATAACTAAAGTAAAAAGGTTAGATAAAAAACTAAACAAACCGTTTTGGAACATGATCGCCGGTCCAATTAAACAAGCTATCAGATTAATTGCTTTTTCGACAAACCTTAAAATTCAGCGGCAGCGAATTAATTACATTTGACAATTTGTATATTTTTATTTGTCGGGGTTATGGTATATGATAAACGACGTTCGCAAAAAGCCATTTACTGGTGGTGTAGTCATGTAGTGTATACTGTATATGCGGAAATATGAATACATCAGTCATACGCGATGGAAAAGTGGGAAGTTCGCAGTGGTCCGCACTTTTTTATGTAAATGTAATGACGTGTTCATTTTTAGCCGCCATGGTAGAAAAAATGCACTGTCAAATATTGTAATGTACAAGTAAGAGGGTCGCTTAAAGTAGTCGTTGTAGTATAGTATGTAGTTAAGTACAAATCTGTTTCAGTTAGCAAAATAAGTTGATATTAAGTTACTTGTTTTAGCCATTTTGATTAACAAAGACCGTACAACAACTAAGTAGTCTGTAGTAGACGAAGTAATCAAGAACGTAATCAGTACCATGAACAAAACAAGTGTGGGTAGTCTTACGCACCAGAAGTACTAGGCTAACATAAAGCACCAACATCGCTAGGTGTAAAAGTAGTGTGGAGCACTCGGCTCGCAAGACTTTGTTTGCAGGCCGAACCTTATTACGGTTACCAAGGCGCCATGAACAGACGGAGATAATAAAGGAGTACATTGCGTCGGACTGCATTGCTTCCAACAGGTGTATCGGGGCGCTTGACGTAGCGTTAATCCGTTCACTGACGTGCCCGACTTGTACGACGATAGCACGTAAATAGTACGTTTAATATTTTTTTATGCTGTAATATTAAAATGACTTTCTATCTATTTATTTATTATGCTGTCTTAGCAAACAAACTATTTGTTTAGTTTATGTTCCTTGTTGAATCACAGCGTTTTAATATCAGCCATTTTCCCAACTGCGAAAAAAAAAAACGCTGCTGTATAGTTGATATTTTTGTTTTAAGTTCTAATTTGAATTTTCCTGTTTTGTCTTTTCTACACACTGTGTCTACATTTCTAATCCAACATTCCTCTCGTAGGTCTGCTGGAAGAACTTTCTTATGAATTAAGCAGTACCTTTGTGCTCTTCGATCTTAATGTTATGTCCTGTTAAGTATTTTGTGTGTACATAAATAAATAAAAGGTTTTGTCTGAAGAGGGATTCTTCTCAATCAGCTTATTTGACAATGTTGAATTTTTATATCGAGCTGGTGTCCACATCTTCTCTACCAAAACCTGTATTATGCATTAACATTGCATTGTAAGTTTTTAAGGTTTTTTCGATTTTATTACGGTTTTTTTTTAAAGCAGGCAGATGGGAGATTAGGAAGATTCGTTATCGAATCTAATGGAAAGGATTTAACATTAAATGACCAACCACTATACGAAAAACTCAGTAGTTTTAACAAGAAAATGATTTTATAAATACATGTTACGTTACGTTCTCTTGCCGTGGGTCGGGATGCCTCTCGAATGTCGACGACAGGCTACAGACGGACGCAGGCTGTCTAAAATATCCCAATGTTCGCAGTTTAGCTTACATCTATTTACTCTCAACAAAATACAGGGCACACCGTCCTGTGTTCAATATGTCACCGATGTTCATTTTGCTTGCTTTTGGATACCTGTTCAGTTTTCTATGACCATAGTTTAATGTAGGTTGCGGGATTCCTAGATTTAGTAGTACATAACTGAGTGGTTTAGGTAGTGTGATGGCTATAGGAAAGCGTAGCCAAAAGTTACACCGATATTTGTATTGGTGTAGCTTACACACTTATACACACCCTACCAATACATGGCGTATTCATCTAAATATGGATGGGTGAAGTATAAAATAAGAAATTCTTACAAATTGATTGAAAAATACAGTAAACTTATGAAAGCACAGGGGCAAGAAAAAATAAATAATAAAATGGTGAAAATGGCAATTTTGGAAATAGTTATGAAAAAGTAAGAATAGAGATCAAAATTATTACCTACTTTTAACAAACTATAATAAAGTATGCAAAGGTCAATATTTTATTATCCAAAGACGTGATCCCCATGAAAAAAGATATTCGATTAATGAAATAAAGTCACCTGTCGTATAATCTTGAATGAAAACTAATAAAATATCAGTCAGCAGCTACCAGGTCGTCATAACTAACAGCCGTTAATTTTAAACGGGGCTTACATCCGCGGTATAAAATTACACCCATTTATATCCATGACCTGACCGTGTGAAATTGGATTGCTTTACTTAAATTGAAATCTCTTTGTTAAGGCCTTGCGAACGTGGACAAATAGTTTGTGGTTTTGTTATGTTTCCCTAGTATCCTTCAATGAAAGGGTTTTCAACTAGACCTTTTAAGTGTTTAAATTGGAGTTCCTATCTAGTTTGAAGCCTGTTGTAATAAATACTGTTGATATTTTCAGCCTCAACCTTTTCTTATGGATTTTCAGTAATTAAAATCACACAAATGTTTGTACTCATTCTCATTAAAGTTAAGAAGGAAATCGTAGCCTTAATTACAAAAGTTAGGACCTTTGACATTCGTTACTCGGGTATTAATATTCACAAATCAAAATGGGTCGAGTTCGCGAAGAACGCGACGACTTTAGACAGATTTAATTGACTTCGAAGAACCCTTACAATCTTCTCTTTTTTTTTACACTAACATACTTTGAAACACTGGATGGAAATGGATTACTAAGAAAAGTGGAACTTGTTCTTGAGAGATGTGTACTGGTAATAGCCGTACGGTTTGATCTTCTTGTTAAGCTGTAAGGTCGGTTCGTGGATGGGTGGGTGCTTATCCTTTATATACCGTTTCCTCCGTGGCTCGAAAAGTATGTGAAGCGTTTAGTCCCGGCTGTCATTTGTTGATCTTCCACGGTCGTTACAGGTAGTCAGTGGCATGAAAGTCTGACAATCAGTCTTACCAAGGGGTATCGTATTACCCAGTACTACGTTCCTCATGGCAACGTTCACCATTTATCTCTCGCAATTACAAAAATGAAAATAATTCGTTGTCTTCCTGAACATCTACACAGTACCTTATATAATAATGATTATAGACTGAGATTTCAAACTTTCTGTAACCTATTATGTCAATAAAGAATTATTGTATGGTAATTTAGATGCCTCGGTTACGACGGCCGTCTTCAGGCCCACTGTGTGACTAGCTTCGCCCGTCATTCTAAACGGATTGGTCGGAGAGGGCTAAATGTAAACAGGGTTGGAAATCCATGGGAGAGGCCTTTGCCCAGCTGTGGGACTGATTAGGCTAACATAAAAAAATAATAATTTAGATGCTGTATCATGACCGCAAAACAAACGAAAGAATAAAAGCCTGTAATTCTTCATACTTTAAAGGTCCTTTTCGCCCACCTCTAAAAATTATAATCACCATTAATCGATCTCAATCCCATATCATCACCTCGCATACCAACTATTTGGGGTCGGCGCACCATGTCTTCTTCTTCCAATACTTGTATTTTGGTTGTCACCCTCAGTACTTCAGTAGTCAATCCATTTCTAGCTAAATAAGATCTTTTAAAATGGATAAGTTTTGATATTGGCTGAATAAAATAAAACCGTAATGGCGCTAAATAAAACCGCGTAGTAAGTAGTTACTGTCGGTTTTGAATAGTATCGCGTTCTGATAACAAGCCTAGTTATTGGCCTAATGTTAAGTAATCTATCTAATTTTGTGGTAAAAACTGTTTTGTGAACTATGTCATATTTTATAATTATTTTAAAAAAGTCGTTATAAATATTTCAGCAGGCCATTTTTTCTTCCTAAAATTAAAATAGATGCCAAAAATACCACTGTGTAATAATAGAAATCTACTTTTCTGCCTACCAGGACACTATAAAAGCATAAACTGGATCTATATTTGCAATCAGAATTGCGGTTACAAACACAATCAACGCGGCAGTGTCAATACGGACAGCTTTGTTGAATTTACACAGTTCATTCCTATTGTTTTAATAGTCAAACGATTAATCTAAAATTGGTATTACTCGATCCGAAATGAAAAATTCGTAATTCCAAACTGGATTATTATAGTTGATGTTATTCGTGTGATTAACTCGCACTCTCTGAGTCTCATCTGGTCCTGGTAACTTGTTCATAAAAATATAAGAAAGCCAGACGGTCTGCGGAGATAAGCGTCTCATTTAAACTAGCATAATTAATATCTAGGCGAATATCAACCCTCTACCAAGAAAATAGGCACTAGAAAGTACAAAAAGCTCATGTCACATATTTTATTCAAAGCCGGTTTATCAGCAAGCGCACTTAAGTTCTTCGGGACCATACCACAGTAATATAAATCTACTTAAGAGTCAAACTAAAAGTTAATAAATAAAAATTATGTTCAAAAACCAACTCAACGAATGACTTGCTTCCCAGAAACTCCCAATGGTCGCAACTACTGAAACTTTTTATTTATTCAGCATCCTACATTATTATAAAGTGGAAACTTGGTAAAAAATTCAACCATCTCCATGAGGGGTTGGTTCGCCATGTACGTAATTAAGTTACTTAATTAAAAACTGGATATTATTTTCTTGTAAGTTTCTGTTTAAAATTTTTGTGATGTTACGAATGTTGAGGTTATAGAGAAATATACGAAATTATGCAGATAGTAATTAAAATGTCCAACTGTTCTGTAAGTGGTGAATGCCCTGCAGACATACGTTTTAACTAAATATCTGCTATCTTGGTACATACGTAGGTTTAAATAATACTTTTCAATTGCCATCAGAATTTTGCACATAGTTTTTTTGACTTTTAAGGATGAAAATGCAACTATTACTTGACAGATCAAAATCCACTTTTACTTATAAGATTTTAATAATAAAGATACAAATTATAAAATGCAAGTTGCTAATGGCCCAGGTTATAATGTAAAGTTTACGAACTTTTAGCTAACAATATCTAGTTAGATGTTCACTTTAGCCTCACCCTAAAAACTGGCCAAATAAATGACTTATTCATGGATTTTGAAAATATTATCCTCATTTCGTCAGTACAAGATGGTTCACTAATGTGAATGAACTTCATTTACATTACTGAACCATTTTGTACTGACGAAATGAGCTTTAGCGTGCAGAGCTGAAACCTTTTCGATGTAGAATGGCACCTTCATAAAATCACATTCCTAAAAATTATTCTCTCTTCTGGAATTTAACCCAAGTTCCATTCAAAGCCTTGATGTTAAAGTTATGAGGTTTCAACTTGATGGGGTCCATAGTCTTCTCAGTCTTCGCGATGGTGAAGTTCAGCATTATTTGGTAAATTAGTACTTTAAGCTCCAAATTCGCGAATCTCATTCCTGTGAAACAAACCGCTTGTTATATTATGCAAACTTGGTAAATTTCGTTCGGGTACTTTTCGGAATTCGTTGATGCGTGGCGCGGGGTGGAATAGAATAATTGAAGGTTCAGTCAAACCGACAGGACCGGACTCCGGACTGGCTGCGGACACCGGACTTTGACTTCACTACATTTTTTGTGTCAAAATCCTGGTCTCTCCGTGCCGGTTTGACCGCACTTTTAGAATGAATGTGTGTGGCTTTAGAAATGTGTGCAGGACCGCTCAGTGGAGCCTGTTTTAGCACGTGGTCTTTGATGGGCGGCGTAACACGGCGGCGAGGAAGATTCTTCTTGGGGGCTGAAGACTTTTATTTTTCAGGGGCTGGAGGCAGCAGAATTAAGTAGGGAGGGCGAGGGATTCCGTGACTCTTCTTTAAATAAGAACTTGTAGTACGAGTTTCATGGCTTCATTTATTACTGGTTCATAGTGTGGTCGGCTTCGGAATGTCGGAATGCCAAAAGGGGCTCCTCTTTTATAGGCAACTGTGACCAATCACAGGCCGGGGAGAAAGTGGCGTGATTCCGTGAGCCAATCAGCGCTCACGGGGTTCTCATAAGTGAGAATGTATGGGTTTTCTAATTAGTCCCCTTTTTGGCGTTGAGACATGCCCGATTACAATGAGGTGGGTTCTACCCAATGGTAATTGACTTAATCTATTTATTTACTAACAATTCTAATTGGTATCTTATAGGATAAACCCTAAAAACAATAAAAAACTAATTTGGCTCTCGTCATGGTAACGTAATGCCGTACTTAAGCCTTTTGGCTTTATATGTTGGTGCTGCCACCATGCGGGATAAATAAAAGGCACACCAATATTATTATTTAATTTACACTATATCTTATTAGTCTTACAACCTAATTAGCTATCAGTCTTATACAAAACAATAAAAAAAAATAGACACATTTTGACATAATTTGTACACTTATAGGTCTAAGGACCAGGTAATTAAAAGGCAAATAAGAAAATGAATGTATGTACGTTACAAACAAGGTGCTATCTTATTAGTTAAGTTACATGCCTGTGTCGTGCACATTCTCCCGCCGTCGCGAGGCCGCGACTCTGTTGGTAGCACGACGATCTTCCTCGTGGGGCGACGCAGGATGTGGCCGCTGCTGGTGGTGACGTCCACAACTCGAACCTCTCCGTCGGCTCCCGGGTACAGCTGGCTGATGCGTCCTCGTGGCCATACGTTGCGTGGCAGGTTGCTGTCGCAGATGATGACTAGGTCACCCAGTTTAGGTTGGGTACCTGTGCTGCTGGGCTCCCGCCGCTGCTGTAGTAGTGGCAAGTACTCCTTGACCCATCTTCTCCAGAACATGTCTGCCAACACCTGGGCTCGCTTCCATTGCTGGCGAGCGGTCATGTCGCTTTCTTCGAAGTGGCCGGGGACTGGTACGTGGGGATTAGGCCCGATGAGTATGTGGTTTGGCGTCAAGGCTTCTGGTTCTAGGGAGTCGACAGAGACGTGGGTTAGGGGTCGTGAGTTGACTGTGTTCTCGACCTCAACCAGTAGTGTTGCCAGCGTCTCGTCGCTCGGGTATCGCTCGTTCAAGGTGACGCGTAGTGCTTCTTTCACTGACCGTACCATTCTTTCCCAGGTTCCTCCCATAAATGGTGCTGAGGGGGGAATATATCTCCACTTGATTTGGTGGCACGTGGTCTCGTGGTGCATCGCTTCGAGTGCGGCCTCGCCGAGTTCTTTTTCAGCTGCTTTAAAACAGGTGGCGTTGTCGCTCCACATTTCTTTGGGGCAGCCTCTTCTGGCCATGAATCTTCTTAGTGCTGATATCGCTGAGTCGGCGCTCAGTGAGTGTGCGATTTCTATGTGGATCGCTCTGGAGGTCATGCAGGTGAAGAGCGCGCCGTACCTTTTCTCGTGGTGGCGAGCGACTGTTACTTCGATCGGCCCGAAGTAGTCGAGTCCAGTGAATGTGAATGGCCGCGCGTGGTGTGCCAGGCGTGCAGCTGGTAGGTCGCCCGTGAGGGGAACAGCTGGCTTCGCTTTCTTGATGCGACACGGTAGGCAGCTTTTCACTATGTTTCTTACTGCTGGACGTAGTTTTAATATCCATAGTCGTTGTCGTAATTCGTTTACGACCATTTCCACACCGCCGTGATGTAGTTTTTCATGTACATAGGCTATGTACAGGCGAGTGTAGGTTTGTTTACCTTCCAATATAGGGGGATTGGAGGTATCTTCTTGTATGTCTCGTGCCGCGGTCACTCGTCCTCTCAGGCGTATGATGCCTTCTTCGTCGATGTACACGCTGAGTTGGCATAGACGATCGTGGTTGCTGGGTGAATGACCTTTTGTTATGCGGTCGATCTCAGCTGTGAAGCTTTCTTTTTGACTCGCTTTTATCCACAGGTGTTCCGCCCTTATTAGGTACGAGGCGGGTATGTCGTGGTAGCGAGTGGTGGCGCGGGGCGAGTCTCTTGTCACTCGCGCTGGGGTTGGTTTCTTCTTTGTTGTGCGCCAGTCGGGGTCATCGACCTTTGTTTTCTGTGTGCGTTTTCTCGCAGCTGCGACTGTACTTTTGTGGGGTCGGCAGAGTTCGATGAATTGTAACACTCTTGCTGTCGTTCTTATGAGTCGAAGCCACTTCGAGAATTTTTCTATGTGAGGGAGAGGGCATTGACCTGGGTTGCTCTCCAGCTGTTGCACGTTACATTTTTCTTTTTCTTCTCCGGTGTCGTAGTTCACCGCTTTTTCTTCTTGTGGCCACTGGGATTCTGGGTTTCTTAGGAATGAGGGCCCTTGAAACCATCTGTGAGTGGCTGTGAAGCTGTCTGGCGTCTCTCTTGTTGCGTCGTCAGCTACGTTGTCTTTTGTTGGAAGCCATCGCCACTCGTTTTTCTTTGTTGTTTCTTCTATTTCGGCGAGGCGATGGGCCACGAATGATTTGTAGGTGCGTGGCTCTGAGCGGATCCACACTAGTGCTGTGCGTGAATCGCTCCAGTACGTCTGACTTGCTATCTCGTACTCGTGCTCTCTTCTGACGGTTTGTGCGAGGCGTGCACCCAGCAAGGCGGCTTGTAGTTCGAGCCGGGGCATGGACACTGGTTTTAGTGGTGTCACACGGCTTTTGGCTGCCGCTAAGGCTACGTGCACACTGCCGTCGGCTCGTTCTGTTCTCCAGTATGTTGCGGCGGCGTAGGCTTGCTCGCTTGCGTCGACGAAGGTATGTAGCTGTCGCGAGATGCTAGGTTCGACGTCATAACATCGTGGTACTCTCAGCTGTTTGATTGTGCTGAGTGACGTCATCCATTTCTTCCATCTTTCTTCTAGCTCTGTAGGTATGGGGTCATCCCAGTCGATTTTGTAGCTCCAGGTGTCTTGGAATATTCTCTTGGCTGGAGTGGTGATGGGTGATATTAGCCCCAGTGGGTCGAAGAGTGCCATTATGATGCTTAGGGCTTCTCGTTTTGTTGGAGAGCGCTGGTTTTCTTTGACTTCTGCTGGTATCTTGATCGTGTTTGTGTTGAACCCGATGTGATCTTCTTTCACATACCAGAGTAGCCCGAGCGTCTTCTCTGTTTCTGTGCCACCTAGGCTTACTGTGGCTGACTTGTTTTGTTCTGGTGGGTTGAATTCTTCTATGGTTCTCACGTCGTTTGATGTCCACCCATCTAGCACGAACCCTGCTTTCTTGTGTATGAAGTCGACTGTTTTTGTAGTTTCTTTCGCTTCCATAATAGTGGGGAAGCTTTGTAGGTAGTCGTCCATATAGTGGTTCTTTTGTATTGCTGCTGCTGCTTCTGGGTAAGTGGATGCAAACTCGCTCGCGTTTTTGTTTTTTATGTAGAGAGCGGTGCATGGTGATGACGTGGATCCGAATATGACTGACGTCATGCGATATTCTTCTGGTCTGCCCTCCCGCCGTTCGCCTCTCCACAGAAATCTGAGGGCGTCTCTGTCTTCTTGTCTGATTTTCACCTGCATAAACATTTCTTTGATGTCCCCACTGACGGCGTATTCGTGTTGTCTGAATCGCATAATCACTCCAGGCAGGGATTGTAGCAGGTCTGGCCCTGAGTACAGCATGTCGTTGAGACACATGCCGGTGGCTTTGGCAGACGCGTCGTGAACCAGTCGAGGCGGTTTATGTGGCTTCGCTGGGTTAATGACCGGGAAGTGAGGCAGGTACCAGGTCTTTCCCTCTGGGGCTGGGATGGATGCTTGTTCTGCATAACCGGACTTGAATAGGTTGGTCATTCTTTCTTCGTATTTTGTTTTCAGATCTTCATCTTTATCCAGTTTTTTCTCTAGTGAACGCAGGCGTCGCTCAGCTTCGTTGTAGTTATTTGGTATGTAGAAGTTCTTTTCTTTCCACAGCAGGCCGGTTTCGAATCTTCCGTCAGGCAGTCTCTTGCTCGTTTCTTCTAATATCTGTATAGCTCTCTGTTCAGGATCTTCTTTTGGTTTCTTTGGTTCGATGCACAAGGATTCAAGTTTGAAATAATCCTTGATTTTCTCTTCAATCGACGATTCTTCTTGTTTTTCTCTGAGTTTTCCACAGAAAGCTACAGTGGCTGAGAGTGAGCTGTGACAGCCATGCAGCACCCAACCGAGTTGCGTGAGGGAGGCAACTGGCTGGTTGCGACGACCGGTGCGTAGTTTTCTTGACACTATGAGGTGCCAATTATCTTGACCAATTAACAGCTTGGGCGAGGCGCGTTCGTATGTGATCTGATCTTTGATGTCGATCAGGTGCTCGCAGTCTTCCAGGTGGCGGTCGTACACTGTCTCTGGCGTGAAGTTCAACCTCTCTACAGTGCGCGCGGCTTCTATCTTGTATTCTTCTTCTGCGTATTTTCCTCTTATGGTGAGGTTGATGACCTTGCTGGTGTCGTGTTTCATTTCGTTGCCGATTCCTTGGATCCACATAGTGTTGGTGGGTCCGTCGGCTCCGATGACGTCAGCTATCGATGCGTCGACCAGCGTGACTGTGCTGCCTTCGTCTAATAATGCATATGTTTCAATGCTGGAGTGCGGCCCCTTTAATATGACGGGCGCGATCTTGAGGTAGGCACGTCGTTGGTCACATGGCTTGGCTGTTGATGTAAATTCTACCGCTGGCGCTGCCGTTTCTTTCTTCGTAGAGTCGCTTGTTGTGTCTTGATTTTTCTCGTGATGCAGTAACTTATGATGTCTCATGGGGCACCCATGTTTCCCACACGGCGGAGCTCTGCACTGGACACGGCGATGTTTACTTCGTAGACAGCGGTAGCACATGTTATATTTCTTTGCTACTTCCCATCTTGCGTTGGTGTCGAGAGCGACGAACTGCTGGCAGTCAGGTAGTTTGTGGTTTTGTTTACACTGCGGGCAGTTGTCGTCTGATGTTGTTCTCTTCTCCGTAGCGAAAGTGCGTTCTGTTCTTCTGTTTTTGCGCTCTCTTCCAGTAGACTCGTCGTTGGTCATTTCTGGTAGAGCGTAGGCGCCGCACTTGTCTGCTTCTTCATTTAAAAACATGGAGATTTTCTTTAATTCAGGTGTATCTTCTTTCTTCAACGCGGCGTAGTCGTACCACTTATTTTTCAGGATAGGCGTGAGCTTCTCGTTTACTACTCGCGCCATCTCAGGACTATGTAGGTATTGAGGTTTCCTGAGTGCTTCAATGGTGCCCACTATATTTGTCACTCGACCGGCGAAGATGCACAGATCTCTGGGGTTGTCTGTGACCCGGTTCAGTGACTTGAGCTTCTCTATTTCGACGTGAATGAGTGCTTCTGGTCTTCCGAACCTTCTTTGTAGGGCGTCGATGACGATATCTGGGTCTGGTTGGCTCACTATTAAACAGCCAACCGCTTCTTTCGCTGTTCCACGCAGACTACGACGTATACGTGCCAAGTTTTCTGTTCTTGTGAAGTACTTCAATGTTTCTTCATACGCCGCCTTGAAACCGAGCCAGTCTGCACAGTTTCCGTTGAATAGCGGTAGTTCTTGAATGTACTTTGGTGGTTCCCTTGTGCTTCGTACCGCTTGAGAGAGAGCGGCGGCGAGGGTTGTCACGTCTATTAATGGTTGACGTGTATCTTCTTTTCTTGTTGTCACTTCAACGGGATCTTCTTGCTTCTTCTTCTCCTCTTGTGATGACTGTGGATGGCCCGCTTCAGGTTCTTTTAACCACGTGTTGATGCGGACTGAAGCTAGGTCGTCTTCCACTTCTTCTTCTTCATCTTCTGAGGTGTCTTCTTCTGCTTGAAGTCGCTGGACCCGCACTTGTTGTAACTCCATCTCGGCTCTTGTTTGCTCGAGTTTTAGTTCAGCGAGTTTTTCTTTCGCTTTTAGTTCCGCTAGTTTCTTTTTGTTTGAAACCGCGGAACAACATGACCGTGCGCCCTTTTGTCTTAATGTGCGCTGCGATGCCTTGTCCTTCTCTTGATGGGACGTGGCACTCCTTTCTTCTGTTCCCGTCGTGGTGGCGGTCGAACCATTAGTCCCGCTGCTATTACCCGACGCGTCGGTAGCGGTGTTCGGCGTGTCACTCGTCGAGGGGTTGCCCGATGCGGTCTCTTCTTCGACCGTAGGTGTCTTCAGCTCTTCTTGCCGGCGTTTCGTTCGTTCTCCGTCTTGACTGCGTGTTAGAACCATCTTCTTGATGCTGGCTGACGATCCGGCTGCGAAGGACCAATAATGTGCAGGACCGCTCAGTGGAGCCTGTTTTAGCACGTGGTCTTTGATGGGCGGCGTAACGCGGCGGCGAGGAAGATTCTTCTTGGGGGCTGAAGACTTTTATTTTTCAGGGGCTGGAGGCAGCAGAATTAAGTAGGGAGGGCGAGGGATTCCGTGACTCTTCTTTAAATAAGAACTTGTAGTACGAGTTTCATGGCTTCATTTATTACTGGTTCATAGTGTGGTCGGCTTCGGAATGTCGGAATGCCAAAAGGGGCTCCTCTTTTATAGGCAACTGTGACCAATCACAGGCCGGGGAGAAAGTGGCGTGATTCCGTGAGCCAATCAGCGCTCACGGGGTTCTCATAAGTGAGAATGTATGGGTTTTCTAATTAGTCCCCTTTTTGGCGTTGAGACATGCCCGATTACAATGAGGTGGGTTCTACCCAATGGTAATTGACTTAATCTATTTATTTACTAACAATTCTAATTGGTATCTTATAGGATAAACCCTAAAAACAATAAAAAACTAATTTGGCTCTCGTCATGGTAACGTAATGCCGTACTTAAGCCTTTTGGCTTTATATGTTGATGCTGCCACCATGCGGGATAAATAAAAGGCACACCAATATTATTATTTAATTTACACTATATCTTATTAGTCTTACAACCTAATTAGCTATCAGTCTTATACAAAACAATAAAAAAAAATAGACACATTTTGACATAATTTGTACACTTATAGGTCTAAGGACCAGGTAATTAAAAGGCAAATAAGAAAATGAATGTATGTACGTTACAAACAAGGTGCTATCTTATTAGTTAAGTTACATGCCTGTGTCGTGCACAAAATGAGTTAAAGTATAGCTGAAAGAAACGATAGCTGGTTTATCTGGTCTTCCACATGAACCCTTAGCTAGCAAGGGGTTGGACAAAAGATGATGGCTAATTAAATTGTTGTTCCAGGGATGACTTACCGAGGCAAATTCTCGGGCCTCCTCCAAAGGGCGAGAAGGTGCACGGTTTAATATCATGTTTGTTCTCTTCCGAAAACCTCTCAGGATCGAACGTATGTGGGTCAGGGAAGTAATGTGGATCCATGTGCAGGCAGTTCACCATGTTGTAGACGACATCACCGGGTTTCAACTAGCAACAGGATAAGGATCATCTTAAGGCAAGGCAAGGCATTTCAACAATTAACCTAACTTTGTAATATGGTTTCAATGAAACTTCGCATTTGCAAAATAACTTACAGTGTAAGGCTGCCCACCGTCCCTTGGTGGAGGTAGCACATAAGTCTTCACACAGGTCCTGTCCATAAAAATGGCAGGAGTCCACTTCCTTAGAGTTTCTAAAAATGAAATCAGATATTTTTAGAAGTTGGTACATAGATTAGCAAGATAGCGTTAAAGTAAGACTAAATTAACCAACCGTTTATCACACAGTCCATATATTTGAGTTCGCTGAGACTATCGAAGGTAAGCCCTCTCTCCTCTTTTAACTGTCTGCACTCCTGGTATAACTTCTCTTGGACTTCGGGGTTTAGGGCAAGCTCGTGGATGGCCATTACCAGAACAGATGCTGTAGTATCGAATCCAGCAGCGAAGAAAATGAACACTTGGCCAGTCAACTCGTCTGGAGACCATTCTGCAAAAGTGTAATCGGTATGAATAAAGATAAATACATTGAACATTATCCGCACATGAAAAACTGGTCACTAAAGTCTCAGATGATGATCCGGACTGAACTCCAGTTGAAGTAGCAGTGTGCAACTTTAGATTAAACTAACTATATACATTGATAATTAAAAACTATTAAACTAAAATAAATAAACTAACAACAAACTATAAAAGGGCATTGAAAAACTCCTCCTCAACGCTTTCAGCTGGTAATGTGCCCAAGAGACTGGCGGCGTTGCCACGTTGTATGGCAACACTTAGCCTCTGGCCAAAGTAAAAGCCAGCCCTTGGGTCACGGGAAGCATCAACTAGGCGTTTCGAAATTTCCTTAAATAGGCTATGAGCACTCGGACCCCACGGCCTTAGAGTTTCAACCCCAAACGGCTCGAAAATATAGTTACCACAAAGGTTTCTATATTTACGCCGCTTGAGGTTCTCTGCAGCCGCAGCGGCAGCACCAGCACAGCACGATGAGCTTGGAAGATGGGATGGCGCAAGAGTATCGACGCATGTTGCGTCCCACACTAAAGGTCTACCCATCTTCCAAGGAAACAAAGACATGCCGTCCGGTCTCTTGCCATCGTCGCATCGCCGACGGTGACAAGGGCTCGTCGGATGATGTCGTTTATATTTGCGTGCCGTGCAAAACGGCCCGCACTTCGGCTGCATGACAGGCCGTCGTGACCGAGGTTGTTGACAGCTTCACCGCAGTGACAGCGATGAGGAGAACAGCAAGCGGCACCAAGGCGTAAAGAAACAGCGAGGCGGAAGGTTGTGTCGTCGAACAATGTGCCTATGCTCGACGACGGTAGTGCGTGAAGCCAAAGACCCGACTCCCACTCACCCACAGCCCGCAGGCGCGCACGCTCAGCAGTAGTAGCAGATGTGTTCAGCAGATTGCTCTGAACTACTCTGCAGAGCGGCTCGTCCCACCGTCTCTGGGAAAATGGATGGTCGGGTTCTTCAGTATTCGGGCAAGCGAGTTTCCAAGCATCGATAGCCTCGGGCATGCACGGCACATCAAAATCAAAAACAATTACTTTAGATTGGGTTTTTTCCCTCTCATAGAGAGGAGGCCTGTGTCCCAGCAGTGGGAACATTAAAAGGCTGATGATGATGATGATGATGATGGGTTTTTTTCCAGATAATTTTGTTTAGAATCTCATAGAAAATGTCAGGTATAGCTCAGCCTAAAGCATATTAAATGACTTTGAATGAGTGGACCCTCAGGCCCAACCCAAACGTGTTGCGTATTTCACTGGTCCCTCAGCTTTCAAATATTGCAGTAGGTATAGACCGAGAGAAGACTAATTGCAAGCTGTGTTGAACTTAGTCTCATGCCGATGCTTACCTCCCTTAGCCTCCATGAGCAGTTGAATCATATCGGGTCGCTCCACGTGGTTTTTCTTCCTATATTCCATAGTGGACGCCACAAGATTTCTGAAGAAATTGTACGTCTTCTCGGGGAACAAACGGATGCCTGTTTTCTGTACATGTCAAAAATAAAATGACATTAGTTTTTAACGCAGTTTTTGAAGTTATACTTCTTTTGGCGCGTTATTGAAAAATGATGAGAGTACATTTTTACGATGCGCGACACCCTGAAGTTAGCTAGTCAACATTTTAGTTTTATACGTCAAAGAAGTATAACTTCTTACGTGCGTACTAAGTACACACACACTTTTTTATAATATCGAAAGTCATTTTACTAGGCTGATAATCAGCTCTTTTTAAACGTCAAACATTTCATATGTCAGACCTCCGAAAGAGATACCGCGGCCCTCGAACACAAAGGGCAAGGAAGGAACATGGGTGGGTTTTAGTCAGTACAAGTCTGACACTCCCTTCCGTTCCAGAGCGGGAGAAGTCATTTGATGATTTCCCATCCGAAACAAAAGTCTTCCGAAACGCGCGCACTTCGGCACTAGGGCTGAGGAGATGAAGTCACAATACATTAGTCTATCCAATTTGTTACTGTTGAGGCTGATGCGGAATTTGAGGCTGTTGCACAACCTTCTAATGATCCTTACCTTAGTAAGTTTAGGAAAAAGAGTAGCTAACACTAATAACATTCTCTGTTTAAGTTTAAAATTGAACACTGTGTTGCCAATTTGATAGAACTCATTTTCGCGATCCTGTAGAGAGTTGATCTTGAGGCCGAAACCAGCTGACGCGATGACGTCATTGGTGTACCGACGCATCAGATCGTCCACTTCTATGTTCTCAGATTGATGGGCTGGAACGAAATAGGGAAGTTTCTCTTGAATTTTTGAAGTTCAAGAACTAAACGTACGTCCACACCGAAGTTACTTTGAGTAGAGCAACATGTTGCAACATGGTAATGGTTAGTAACTTTGCGGATTTTGCTATAACATTTTGTTATCCTTTGTTGCCAACTAGCATTTGCGAACGTTACTCCACAAAAAGTTACTTAGCTGTGGATGTACCTTTACTGTAATGTTGCAGGAAAAATATTTTTTACGCTGCTTTTATAGGTACGGTTATACACACCATGAAGATACTCGATGATATTGTCGGCATTTTCCACAATTAACGGACATAATAACTTCATTTTGGAACCAGTGAATGCTGGGCTCAAGGTGGTCCTCATCTCTCGCCATCTGTTCCCTGAAAGTATGCATAGTTACAATAACTAACAATTCCCCACTAGCTAGGTAACTAGCCAATTAAAACATTAGACGCACACAGGCTGGCTCTAGAATACAGAATATTGAATACTTCACATACATGATTTTAATGTAAGATTTTTAAACACCTCCAGGACCCCTTTACTATTCAATCCATCTATCAGAACAATGTTTTGAGTGCGTTACACGAGTCCTACTGTTAAACATGATTTGTCAACCCAAAAAACAAGTCGTTTCCCAGCACTAATTTTTGCGTAAAGTTACTTAGTTTGATGTACATAATGCTTGGTTGTTGGCTTCGTAAAGAGTCTGTTTACACCCTGTTTTGTTCAATTAGGGAAAAAGGAAGTAATATTTTTTATACTAATTTCACGCAAAGGGACAAGTTAGTTTCGCGTATGAAGGCCTTAATTGTACAGACGCCAGCCAATAAAGCTACTACAATCTGTCAGATATTTTTAATAGATTTTCGACTCCATTGCTGAAGTATTAGGTTCAAGGTTCATTGGGAAAATCGGACAGTTTCGGGTAGCTTGACCTGCTGGCGTCTGTACCTTCGGGTATCAGGGGACAATTCATTACACCGCAATTTGCGGCGATCTGGCATTGAAACTCAGTTAGCTGATAAATTGGAGGGGGAGCTACTATAACATGATCACCCAGACGGTGCATGCGCACCCAAATGGGTCCAAATCACGTGAGATGTATGGTTATGTTTTTAGAGCATTTGAACTGACCGTTGGCCACTTACATGATCAGCCTATAACCCTACTGCCTACTAGAATACTGTCTTCTTTACTTTAAGAGGGAGTGGGCTATATATGTATAATCCACCACTCGGGCCTACGGGCTGCGTGATTTTGACCATTTTAAAAACCATTAGCTCATATCTAAATATTTTTTAAGGTTGATTTAATTTCATGTTACTTTATTGATAGATTGGTGTTCTAATTGAATTTAAAACAGAGCAATTTACTTGAATCGTAATACACTTGATTGCTCCAATACACATTTTAACTGTGGAAACTGTTGCCGGCAAAAAATTGGGATAATTTTTAGAAAACGATCATGTTTTGAATTTAAGGGCTTATTCGACCAGTGCAACGACGTTCAAGGTGGCAATATTCCCAATATTCCATAACAATTTTATGACACTGATTGCTTTTGAACTCGGTTCCATATTTTGTGATAAACTACTCTTTGTTTAAAAACTTTAAGCTATAGCTAACCTTTCATCAGCAACAGACTGCCAGCAAACAGAGGATCCTAATCTTCAGTGAAGAATTCTCGGTGATCAGTAAAGTGATCGAAGTCTTTAACTGTGATGTTCTTGATCAGGTCAGGGTCCCGGATAAGGAGTACTGGCATCGTGAATTCCATGAAACCCACGTATCTGAAAATATAGTAGTTTTTTTGCGTGTGTCATCATCCTCGCCTAGCCTTTTCCCAAAGGAAAGCCTGGGTCTACTTGTATTTACATGGAGCGACTGTATATATCTGACCTCCACTCCAGTTACTGGGAAATATGATACCCCTTGGTACAAGTGTACGAGTAAGACTGGTTGTTGGGATTTCGTGTATACTGACTAAATTAGGTATTTAGTAATGTTAGTGATAGTTATGTTACCAGGAGAGCACAGCAGTGTAATAGTATGTGTTTGAGGACAATGTGTACGAACATGTGGACGAAGTAAGAAGGACGATATAGTATTTCTAAGGATGAAAAGATGGCACATTGCGGATGTTACACGTGGCATTCTGTTCAGTAGTCCTGTGATTTTCCATGGGAAAAAGGCGGGGATTATGTGTGTTCCTAGTAAACATTTCTACTGCAGCAAGGAAATCTCTTCGTAAAAATCAAATTCCAATAAAATTCAAAGAAATCAATTGCGAAAGTAAGGTAAAGAAAATCCTAGTATATTATTTACTATGGGTTTTTACTAACGCGTATCATCCTGCAATTACGGGAATAAGGAAAGTATATTACTAATAATATGAGATACATTGTCCTCATTACTTCCTAACTCTTAGGTTACTATTTATTTCTCCTTGGAACAATATGACTCGTTGATACACAAAAGTAGATAGAAAATCGGGGTCTTTCGAGCTCTTTTCTTGTTGAAAACAAATGAGCCCAATTAGCCCTTCGCACTATTTTACTTAAATAATTAGGTATATTATTTAACTCTTGTGTTAATAAATCAGAAGTTTGGAGGAAGAAAGGGAAGGCCTTTGCCCAGCGGTGGGACACAATGTAGGCTATCAAAAAAAAAAAGTTAGTAAATCAGTACACAGAATGTAGGATTATAATTTGTCTAAAAAAATGAAGATACCAGCTGACTAAATGATGCTACAAACGAGGGCTTCGGGCTTTTCGAAAGAGATACCGCGGCCCTGGAACACAAAGGGCAAGGAAGGAACATGGATGGGTTTTAGTCAGTACAAGTCTGACACTCCCTTCCGCTCTGGCCAGAGCGGGAGAAGTCATTTGATGATTTCCCATCCGTAAAAAAAAAAATGCTACAAACGAACGGGCCTGCTATGCCGTGTTATTGTCAAGGCCTAACATAAGTGGTTTGAACATAATAATGATATTATTACAGAATTAACTTATGAACATACAAGATAGATAAATATAGCAAAAATTAAACATGCTTGTAACAAAAAACATACAACACTTTACCTATTAAAATATACCTATGGAACGACCGTTCCCCACCCTTAATTATTCTTGTCGAATGAAAATATGTTGACAAAAACGACAACAAATCATTCATCTATTGACTAGGCATTAAGGATGGATTTTAAAAAAACATTCGCCTAGATACGTTGCGCGTACGAAATTCGTATTTTGTCCCCACGAAAACCCCATAAAGTAGGCGTACCGCTTGTCTAATTACTATTTTCAACGAAACAAGATATTACTCACTTTTCATCCGGAAACGCGTCATGTATAGCTTGAATTTCATCCAGAAAATGTTTTTTCAGGAACGTTGTGTCAAACATGTTCCCGAAAAACGGTACTCCAGGAAAATATTTAACTCCTCTTTGTTTGAAGAAGGCATTTTTTTGTTTGTAACTGTAAATGAAGTAACCTACGAGGGTGGTTATGAGAAATAATAATATTTCGAGAATCATGTTGTTGTGCGTCGCGCGACGGGAGTCGACTGTGATTGTACACTGCGCACCCGCATATGGATTTAAGTGATGAGGAAATGGAGGGATAGTACGTACATAGTATGTTTATGTGTTCTTTCAAGACTAAGAGCGGATTTCACCAATGACATTGAACTCGACCAGAAGGTACATCTAAGCGCTGTCAGTGATATTCCGCAACAATGGTGAAACCGACAGTCTGAAAACTGAACTCGGTTTGGATACGTCAAGGGTTTAATTCGCTCTATGGCATTCTAATCTCCGAAACGACCCGACCGATGGGACGGGACTTGACGGGACTTTTACTGGCAGATAGCTAAGGAGTAACTTAGGCTACTTTTAATTAATTTTAGAAAAAGGGTTAAGGTTCCGTGCAAAAAAAGTTGAAACCTATGAAATTACTAACAAAAGCCGATTCAAATAGGAAGTATTATTTTTATAATAATTCCACGCCGACGAAAGTCGCGTGCAACAGCGAGTCTAAAATATATATTGAAATATTTTAATATAAAAAATTAAAATGTTTAAAAAATAGTAGACCACTGATATCAGTCGTCAAATAAAAAACAGTGGACCACTGATCTAGGTCAGGGACCGGTTCTAGGTCAGGGCTTCAGAAAAAGAAACCTCCTAAGAATAGGCGCCGTATAAAGAAGTACCGCTTTCTGAATCAGGCCCAACAACTGTGGCAACTGTACCAACACCATAAGCTAATCATAATTTTTATTTAAATCCATAATTACCCGCTTGAATTTCATAAATTAAACCGACACCGATATTTTTTTCAATTGATAAATTAAAGTGTTCGAACAAAACTTGAATCAGCTATCAAGCAGTTGTAAGTCAACCTTATTCTTCGGTAGCTAAAGCTCCTATTCTATCATCTATTAATTATAGAAGCATTATTTATATAAAACGAAATGATAATATTACAGGAGCATTGTACGTAAATAAAATGATAATAGTCGCTTGGTAAACAGGTTTTCTGATAAGATACTTATTTCTCAAGACGATATAGTGCACTGTCATTGTTAGTGTGTTAAATAAAGCTATTTACAAATACAGGGTGTAAACAGACTCTTCACGAAGCCGTCAACCAAGCATTATGTACATCAAACTAAGTAACTTTACGCAAAAATTTGTGCAGGGAAACGACTTTTTTTTTGGGCTGAAAAATCACGATTTACAGTAGGACTCAATGTAACGCACTCAAAACATTATGCTGATGGATGGATTGAATAGTAAGGGGGTCCTGGAGGTGTTTAAAATAAAAATCTTACATTAAAAACATGTATTAAAAAAAAAAACTTGCGAAAAAGTTGAAACTTTGACCCCCAATATCTCCGTAATTAGAAGGTTAGGTATGGTCTAGAACAAAAAAATGATCGCAGTGACGGGCAGAACAAGTGCCTTTCGGCTTAGTTAAGAGTCTGTTTACACCCTTTAGATATTTACTATAATCATGACTGGTAAAGTCGTTATTATTAATCTTTTATTTACTGTTCCATCATTAGGGGTAACACATAAACATCACGCCTGTAATCCCCGAAAGGTTAGGCAGAAGTGTACCTAATAGTACACCCACATTTTGCCCATTATGTTAAGTCCCATGTCATAGGGGGCGAGCCTATTGCCATTAACTGGGCACAAATCCAGACTCCGTAGCTACTATTGAGAAATTCCTGATGGAAAAACCCAATAGCACTTAGTTCGACCCGGGAATCGAACTCAGGACCTCATGCTCAGCAGTCGCGCTTGCAACCGCTAGACCAACGAGGCAGTCATCAGGGGTAAATTTAGTAAATTGAGTTTGAGTAGGATTTGCTGTTGATAATGCATACTTAAGATACCCGGATAGTACTACCAGGTTCACTAATGGTCTGCTACTCCTAAGTACTCCTAAGTAGTGAAGAGGACTCCTAAGTAATAAGGTTGAACGGAGTGGTCGACCGTCAGTGAACCTTTTTTGGAAATATAGCATAAGCAGAGTACAATCAGCCTATACTATGCGGGTGTCGTGACGGTGTAGAGAAGGAAGCGCCGTTCGCGAAAATCCGAGAACCTCTGCGGCAAGCCTCCTGCGGAACCTATTTTTTGTTTTTTCGGATGGGAAATCTTCAAATGACTTCTCCTGCTCCGGGCAGAGCGGAAGGGAGTGTCAGACTTGTACAGACTAAAACCCATCCATGTTCCTTCCTTGCCCTTTGTGTAACAGGGTCGCGGTATCTCTTTCGGGCAGGGCTCCAGCGGACCCTGAAGTGAGCCTGCGTGCCGCCAAACCGAATACACCGGTGTACATTTCCCGCTTACATTACACCACTAAAGCGGAGGACATTGTGGAGTACGTGCGCCAAAAGACGAGGTACACACCGAGGGTGCAGTTACTAGAGTCGCCTCGCAACGTAAACTTCAAGGCGTTCGTGATGCGAGTACCGAATTGTTATCTACCCCTGGTGATGAAGTAAGACTTTTGGCCGCAGGGTGTGGTGTTCCGTCGCTTCCGCGGAGAAGTTCCACTGGACAGCCAGCATAAGTGAAGTGCTACTAACATAGTTTTAAGTCTTATATTATTAGTTTTTGTATTTACTTTATATCTGTTAGTTTATCTACACCAATATTATAAAGAGGAAAGATTTTTTTGTTTGTTTGTTTGTTTGTACCGAATAGGCTCCGAAACTACTGGTCGGATTTGGATGAAATTTGGAACACAAATAGTTTATAACCTGGATTAACAGATAGGATACTTTTGATCCTGATAATATGTTCCCGTGGGACATAAATCGAACTCCACGCGGGCGACGCCGCGGGCATTGAGCTAGTAAGGTATACGAGTATATCTATGGGCCATTACAGACTGAAATAAATGATGTGGTTGTTGTTGTATACTGGGACATAGCAGAGAGTGTAGTAGACTGTCCCACAACGCGGATCCAGTGCGGGTAGGTAGAAGTTGCATGTCTAGAAACTTGATCCTTCGTGTTTTCTAACGGTGTTTTCTTTCAAGGCTTTGGAAGCAGTGTTGTTGAAACAAAATACTCAAAGTAACGTACTTAAGACTGGGCTACCACTGCCCATAGAAATATAAGAGCCTTATTTATTTGAGCTACTGGGGAGTTATAAGCATTATAGGTGATACAGATGATACTCTAGTGTTATTATTCCTGTATTACCTACCTCTCAAATTAAAGTTTTGAATAGGTATTTAATGAGAAGCTTGTGTCTTAGCTTTGAAAAAGTTAAAGGCTAATTCTTCATCTGCCTAGCCTTTTCCCAACTATGTTGAGGTCGGCTTCTAGTCTAACCGGATGCAGCTGAATACCAGTATGTTACATGGAGCGATTGCCTATCTGACCTCCACAACTCAGGTTAGTACTGGGTAATACGATACCTCTTGGTAAAACTGGTTTTTAGTCTTTCGGGCCCGTGACTACTAAAGGATTGACAAAGATCTACAAAAGAAATCCGGGACCAACGGCGTAACGTGCTTTTCGAGGCACGGAGGGAACTCGGTATGTAATGGAT
This sequence comes from Lycophotia porphyrea, assembly GCA_950005105.1. Lineage (NCBI taxonomy): Eukaryota > Metazoa > Arthropoda > Insecta > Lepidoptera > Noctuidae > Lycophotia > Lycophotia porphyrea. The sequence continues at coordinate 1,762,126 of OX465389.1, forward strand.
GGTCACCCATCCACGGACTAAACTAGGCAAGCGCGGCTTAACCTCAAGACCGGCCCGAACGGCTTTTATTATTTAGGCATGCTCCTCAGTTATAGGCTAATTATTTCAATTGAATTTATCGAACGTTTTCATCACATAATTTTATAGGTCATGGTCAATATCCGATGAGTTCAATAGCCCTTCCAATGAGTTCACACTCCAATAACTATTTACTACAAATATGTGGGTAGTATATGATAGTTTATATACAGACACGCTTTGATCTCCAATGAGTAGGTACAGCTACAATAAGTTAATTAGTGCCAGTACTAATTGAAACTGCGACGGATATCATAAATTGTTCCGATCGAATCTGATGTCGAGTTATCGGAACTGTTTATTATAGCTGTTATATGTTAATTTTTCACTAATAACACTATATATGTATTTATTATTTCCTTTATTTATTTTTACACATATAAATTATATTTTTAAATATCCAAATATAAAACAATATAAAAAAAAAAACATTTAAAAATATAAAAAATAGTAGCCCACCAGCATTGGGAACAGCTGTTGAGAGAGGAGCCTCCTGACAATACGCGCCGTGTCCAGAAGTACTGCTTTCTGAATCAAGCCCTTGATCCAGCTGCCAAGCGAGAGCCTCCTTAGATATTGGTCGAGGCTACTGGCTATTAAGCCATTGGCTGACACGACTATCGGCACAATGACTGCTGTACTCACATCCCACATGTCGACAACCTCGCGAGCCAGATCTAGATACTTGAACTGCTTATCTTTTTCTGCTTTCACGAGGTTCTCGTCATGCGGGACTGTTATATCAACAATCATTGCGATCCAATCGATCTATCACCACAATGTCAGGCTTATTGGCAACAATAGTCCTGTCAGTGTGATAGATCGATCCCAATACAACGTGATATTACCATTATCGAGAACTGGGTCGGGCGCATACTTCTATATATGTATTATTATTACTATATATGTATTATTGTATATGTGTTATTATACAGGGTGTAAAAGGACCCTTCACGAAGCCGTCAACCAAGCATTCTGTACATCTAACTAAGTAACTCTACCTAAAAATTATACTTGGGAACGACTCTTTTTTTGGGGGTGGAAAAATCACGTTTTACGGTGGAACTCAATGCAACGGCACTCAAAACATTCTGCTGATGGATCTGTTGTACGGGGATCGTTGGAGATTTTTTAAAATAAAGTTATGACATTTAAAATTAGTTTAAAAAAAAAATGTGGAAAAGTTTGGAACTTTGACCGTCAATATCTCCGTAACTAGAAGGTTCCCGGTATGGTCTAGAACAAAAAAATGACCGCAATGACGGGGAGAATAAGTAGTGCCTTACACCCAATATAAAGTAACTGGGATGTTATAATGTTGTAGAAGGTACCTTTTTCTTATCATCGTCTTTTCCAGCCAATGCTTTTTTGTTTTCGGATTCCTGTCACTGCTCAATATCGATTTCCTCCCTTTCTCATGCTTTCCTGGTATGTGCGACTCATACTTTTCCCATACATCGAAACTATCGATATAATTGTGGTGATTCTTACTACAAATAACGACGTTTCCAAGGCATTGTATGTAATACCTTGGTGGCCTCACCATGGGTCTCCATAATCATAATGCCCCCATTGATGAGCAAGCCAAAAGATGACACTTGGACTGCACTTGGTACAAAATGATTTTTGCCGTCTAATATTGGCCTGCTATAGAACGGTATGGAATCCCCCTAACGCCTTATTATACTGTAAGTTCTGGTAGGGCCTTCCACCTACTAACTATTTACGTAAAATATTTGTTAGTTTAACTAACCGAGGCAGAGTTTACCCTGCTTCATTATACTTCGCTGAACGGCTGTTTATACAGAGTTAGCAAGTTAAACCATGAAAGAGTAAGTCGGGCCCTTTTGCGAAAGTTTCGCCACAATGTATGTCGGGCCAACACTTGGCTGGCATTATATGACAATCATACGCACTTCGTGGTTGGGAATTAGACTTTGTGTTGTGTTGGTTAACTTATGGTGAAATAGAATTTCAAAAGCTTAATTTTGAAGTGCGGCAACAAATAATTAATGAGCGTCGTTGTTATTTTTGTAATTGGTTGACTTGTTCCTATGCTGAAAAACAGCAGACCTGTCTGTGCGAGCCTCATGAAGCTCTTCCTCGCACTTACTCGTCGTTCCTCCTTTATAGGTTTCAGGATAGCTGAGCATAGTATTTTCCATTGAAAATTCAACTTCGTCAGTGATTTAAAAATAATTCAGCTTCCATACATTTTGACTGTGTAGGTATTGTACTTTTGCAGGAAACGGATGACTTTTTTTAAATTACCCATGAAAAGTTTCGAAGTGCTCCCGCCCTTCAGACTTCAATGCCAGCATGATGTACTGACTAAGTGGTAATCGTTTGTGAGTCAGTATCACTTCCACACTTTTTTTTTTTTTTTTCGGATGACTAAAACCCATCCATGTTCCTTCCTTGCCAAAGGTAACACAAAGGTGTTCCAGGGCTGCGGTATCTCTTTCGAACAGTCCCGCAGCCCTGGCAGGCATCGGCCCTTGCGGGCCCCCGCCCTGTTTGCTAACATCTCTTGGAGGCGCGCGTGGAACACGAACGCGCCGTCAACACGGCCTGTCGTCAAAAGACGGACGGACAGCGAGCTAGCCCATTACTCACCGTCCACAGGCGTCTACGTTGGCGGAAGTGACCACGTGACCCCCGACGCCCAGGGCGTCTCCCGCGGCGGCTGGGACGAGAGGTTCTCTCCCTCTCACGCTCCGCCACCTCCTTCGCTAGCATGACAGCTTCACAGAAGGAAGTGACGGCGTCCCATTCCCTCTCGCTCCGGACCATGGATTATCACTTCCACCCTGTATACGCGTTCATGTCGTTTGGTGTTACAACGGGCATTCGATTTAGACATCATTAATTTTTTTTTTTTTACCTTAGTACCTGATTAGTCCTTACGACCTTAGAATAACTGAGCTAATTTTATTCTTGTTGCCCACTATCTAGTATCCCACGAGATGTCATTTATGTAAAAGATAATTTAAGTTTTCTAACAACACAAGCATTAAACATTTCAAGCTGTCTTACCAAAGTTTTATCTTATACACTTTAATAGACTTCATGGACTAATAAATAGTTTTAACTTCTAAGTACATGTTTATGATAAGGTCACCCTTGTTTCACATTAGAAAACCGTTTGTATCTTTTAATTTTATTCTTAGAATCGGCAAGTGGCAGCTTTGAAATAAGTTTACAGACAGTTTATCATATTTTTTTCGAAGTCTAGCTCTTGTAATTTTCTTAAAAGACAGTAAAGGGTATTTTAAAAGATTTATTTTGAAATGTGTTTTTTTTAATGCTTGCAGCTCGGACTACAATTCCATCTCGAGTCCAATGACAAAGTTTTAACACTTGCATCGAAATGTACTTTAATGTTATAATTCGGCTAATAGGTGGAAAGAGCATATTATTGCATTAGTTTGAGATATATATGTTTATAGTTCTGTTTTTATGCTGAGTATATTTTGTGTGCTAAAAGATCTTCGTTTTCTGATTTTAAAAGTAAAAATATACTGAGTGGAAAATTCCAGCTTTTCTATTCGTTTATAACAGCCATGTGCAAATTGAAACCATGTTTTATTAAGCTGCAATTTTTGGGTTAAACATTAAAGATTATCATCTCACCAAGTAATCCCCAATAACTGTATCTTACAATGTTTGTTTATTCTTTTATATCTTTCCTATAAGGCCATAAATATGGCATGCATATCTAAGTCAAATAAAACGCGAAACAAACTTAGTTTCGTGACATTAAAACAATGAATGAACAACAGTCATAAATACGACAATAAAACTTGGCCAACTCTGTCGGCTCGTAGTGCCCAACGAAATATTTTGACATGACTTCAAAAGTCGCCGACTTTGGAAGTCGAAGTCTTAAGTCTGGCCTATGGAGTGTTAAGAGTTTCTTGTTCTGTATTTAATTTGAAAGAATAATGTTTCCGTTTCAGTAATATTGTCTGGAAATTACAAAGTAAAATGGGAGAATTTAACCTCAGCATATTATTTAGGGCAGAGGGCTTGTGGAAGATGGAAATTTAGGTATTGTGGCGGAACTTAGACTTTTAAGCAGTTATGAACTTAGTCAATGAAACTTGAAAGTACACAATATGGTTAGATCTTTGGTTTGAACCCTTATGCTGATGGTTACGTAAAGTTTTAGGCAACTAAAAAAAAGCATTTATTATTAGCAATGTAACCCGTCTTTCCCTCCTCACAAAGGACCCCTTTTCATGTAACATTACATTGTTACATTACAAGCTATACAAATGGTTCCTCCTATCTCCCGCCCCTCGTTTTATTCACCACAAGAGTTACAACGTGATCCCATCGATTTTATTAGCAGTACTGATCGGTGCCCACTTCCATGGCTTCGTATTATGAAACGGCTTCGTCGAGATTAAAAAAAACCCTTTGGACCATGCGTGTGATAGTGTAGATGCGGATTGTGTTATTTTTTGTATGTTTTTTGCGTAAAGTATTTTGGTGGGGTATTCCTCAAAGCGCAACTGTTTTTAAGCACAACTAAATTATTCCTCGAAGCGCAACCATTTGGACAATTTGGATTTGTGAGCGCAACTAATGGTTGCGCTTCGGGAATAATTTAGTTGCGCTAAGTTGGTTGTGTTCAAAAATTGTTGCGCTTTGAGGAATGACTTTTCTCCTATATCCATTCATCCTTGTCAAACTAATGTACAGACGTCAGCACATCAAGCTACTACAATCTGTCCTTTAATAGATTTTCAACTTTACCGCTCCACACAACTTTATCACCCCGAAACTGTCTGAGCTTAATAGTTCAGACAGTTTCGGGGTACCTGTTTAGATTAACCTATGTGATCTCTTTATCGTATATTTGGAAGCATCACCACTGCATTCACCATAAATATGTCTTATTTTAATTTTTGAAATTATTCTTCTTTTGGCGCATTAGGGAAAAATGATGAGAGTAAATTTTTACGATGCGCGCGTACACCGTCACGAAAAACCGACATACTGAAGTTAGCTAGTCAACATTTTAGTTTTATACGCCAAAGAAGTATAACTTCTTACGTGCGTAATAAGTACACACATACTTTTCTTTGAGGATTTTTCCTTGTTATTTAATTTTGTTGTATTGTTTTGTCCTGTGCGAGTCAATTAAATACTTTTTCTATTTGTCTTCGTTCTTGCTTATATAATGCATGTATATTATTGTGTAGCTTCTGTTGGAGATTATTATTATTATTATTCTTTATAAATAATATTGCAGTCTAATCTAGTGTTCAGTTTGAAACTTACACATTAGCTAATCTCTTGATTCTCATTAAATAAGTAATTAAAGAGTAATATCACGGTTTCCGAGAAAAGTTTTTGATCAAAAATAAAGGGTTGTTTTACCCTCGTTTTTAGTACGTTCGTAGTTTAATAAGAGTCGTCAAGTAGACGACTCTTATCAAAAGTTTAATAAAATGTAAAATTAAAAAGTAACTCTGAAAAATCTTCAAAATATAAAAGTTGCACGGGACCGGTCAATGTGGCGATACTTGGAGGATGCCTATGCTAGAGTGGACGTCTTTTGATGATGATAATGGAACCCATTTTTTTTTCGGCTGGGAAGTCATCAAATGACTTCTCCCGCTCTGGGCGGAGCGGAAGGGAGTGTCAGACTTGTACTGACTAAAACCCATCCATGTTCCTTCCTTGCCCTTTGTGTTCCAGGGCCGCGGTATCTCTTTCGAACAGTCCCGCAGCCCATGATAATAACGTGAAGTACCTACGTTATCGTCTTAGCTTAAAGAAGGCACCAATATCTTTAAATTTTCTTTCACATTAAGTCAATTTTCTACAGCACCTACATAAACACTTACTAACAATAATGGTTAATTTGGATTTTAAACACAAAAATACTGTTATATAACAAATAAATGCTTCCATATACTAGAAAGTTTCATATTACCCAGCTGTAAAACCCCGGCATTATCGAAATGTCAATAAAAAAGATATTTTTAATGAAAATTATGACAAAACGCACCGCTCCGGCAGAGAGGCGTGCAAACGACAAAACACTCGCTCATCATAATAAAGTAATGGAAGGGTAACGTGGGGAAAAGTGGAACACTACCGGGTTCCCGTTTGTGAACTTTGATTAGGGCTAGGAATTCATGTTTTAATTTAGGACTGCCTCAATGGCGTAGCGTAGTTGTTGTAAGCATGACTGTTTAACTTGAGGACCTGAGTTCGATTCCAAAGTGTGGGCCTTTTACCATCTGGAATTTCTCATTAGCAGCTTCGGAGTCTGAACTTGTCCGGTTGATGGCTATAGGCCTGCCCCCTCTAACATGGAACCAAAACATAACTGGCTAATCCTTCGGGAGTTAGAGGTGTGATATTATGCCAGTTTTGGAGAATATAAAAATGAGTCATCATCGGTAAGATTATGCTTAAATAGTTTGTTGAAAGGATAAGAGAAAGGCGGCTAAAAACGGTACAGGACCACACTCGGCTGGTGAGGTTCTTGAGGAAGACATCCAGAGGTGTAGGTACCTAATAGCAGTAGCGAAGGGTCAAATTTTGTAAGAGGTAAGCCGGAGTATGCATCTTTAATGTAATTATATTATTAGTCTTTATAATACTGACTGTGCCATTTTTTTAAGGGAAGCCGGTAGGAATCGAGTTCTGTGGAACCTTCGCCACTGCCTTATAGTATACACTCACAATTCGGCAGCTGTGTTGAAATTAAAATGAAATGAAAAATAGTTTATTCACGGTAATACATCCAAACACAAATTAATGTTACCTCTGCCAAACCGCAAAGCAGTTTGTATAAGTCCTATTTAATAGAGGGCGAGCCTATTGTCACCAACCAGGTACAAATCCAGGCTCCGTGGCTGCTACTGAGAAATATTGATGGGAAAACCCAATAAAACTTTGCCCGACCTGGGAATCGAACCCAAGACCTCATGCTCAGCAGTCGCTCTTTCAACCACTCGACCAATGAGACCGTCCTTAATTTAAGGGTACGTTTCTAGAGGCAGTCATTAAATGAACAGGAAATAAATTACAAAGCAGAGGGAGACAGCCGGAAGAATCCATTATTTTCATTTATCTTGATAACATGGCATTAAATCTGTTCGATTGAGATCTTTCAAGACATAATTTTCTCTTTCGAAATTGGTAGATAGGAGAGACAAGCTTTTCTATAGTTAAGATATATTTTAGAGCTGGCAATAAATTGTATTGTTACTCTTAGCGGACGGCGATGAGGTTATGATACCGGTAAGTAAACCGGTACCGGTTTAAAATGGATGGGCTCGTGGCTAACAGCCGCCCGGGTTGATCTTCAGGTTAAGCCGCGCTTGCCTGGGTTGGTACATGGATGGGTGACCACCTCATTACATACCTGGTTTCCTCCGTGCCTCGGAAAGCGGGAAAAGCCGTTGGTACCGGCTGTCATTTATAGATCCTTGACAGTCGTTACAGGTAGTCAGTGGCCCGCAAGTCTGACAACCAGTCTTACCAAGGGGGTTCGTATTAGTTAGTACTAACAAATAGGCAGTAGTAAAATATTGTTATTCAGCTGCATCCGGTTAGACTGGAAACCGTACCTAACGGTGTGTTCCCGTTGCCCCATCGCAGGCTTCCCCCAACTGTCGCCCAATTCACCAGTCCCGTGCGTCTCGCATCCAGCGGATCCCCGCAACCTTCACCAGGTCATCGGTCCACCTAGTAGGAGCTCTGATTAAGACCACACATAGTTGGGAGAAGGCTAAGCAGATAATGATGACTGAAAAGTCATAATTCAAGGTTTGGCTCTCGACTATTTACTCTTCTAACATTCGACGAATCTAAAAGATATTTCATAAACTGAATGAAGAATATACAGGCTGAGTGGTAATTGAGTGCAGGCCTTAAAATAGGTTATACTAGAGCTCATTTGCAACAAATTTGACCCGATAACTAGGTGTCCTATCTGAGTGGTTTCGGAGTAATCGAACCTTTAAGTTTTTTTTGGAAATTTTCCTCCTCTCGACCAAAAATTGATAATTGTGACTAATCTCAGTCGTTCAGAACGTTGATATGATACTTTTCAGAGAGCGCATAAACAAATGAATATTTCGAAAACTAATTTAGGATAGGACCCCTAGTTATCGGGATCGAATATGTTGCAAATGAGCACTAGTATCACCCATTTCAAGGCCTGCACCCAATTACCAATCACCCTGTATAAGTATACAGGGTGTAAACAGACTCTTCACGAAACCGTCAACCAAGCATTATGTAAATCAAACTAAGTAACTTTACGCAAAAATTAGTGCTAGGAAACGACTTTTTTTTTGGGCTGAAATATCACGTTTTACAGTAGGACTCAATGTAACGCACTCAAAAAAAAAAAAGTTAGAACTTTGACCCCCAATATTTCCGTAACTAGAAGGTTCCCAGGTATGGTCTAGAACAAAAAAATGATCGCAATGACGGGGAAAACAAGTGCCTTTCGGCTTCGTTAAGAGTCTGTTTACACCCTTTATACTGTGGCCCTATGTTTTTTGTTTTTCGTTAATAGTTGTCAAATTTGTACACTAGGCCTGTTGACAGGCGATCTAAATAGGCAATTTTGAGCATTGTGTAAAGGTTCTAGTGCTTATACAGATTATGTATCATCAAAAAGGAAAATATAGAGACATAGAAGAGGTTGATATTTAATTAACTTTAAAAAATCATTGCTTTAAAGTCATAAACCAGAAAGAAAACAGGCGAGAGCGTTTGTATGGAAAAAGACTACCCGTATTTCCTCTTAATTACACAGCGGTGTAATCTTAGGTAGCAATTTACTTAAGCATAGCTGAGTAGTTTATAATAAGATAAAAGTAATTCCCCACTTGTTATATTTGACCTTCAAAGTATACACCAAAGATTTAACAAAAAGATAGCGTACAAAATATGACAGAAAATAAACAGGATCCAACGTTTTTGCCTTATTCAGAATACCGCTAAACCGACATACTAACATAAAAAAACCTGTAGGTGGGAAAAATGCAGGAAAAACTGTAAGTGGGGGACGCAGATGTGAACCGACAATATTGCGCCTGTCTCTCTCACACATATGCAGTTTTGCTAAGAGTGAATGAGAAAGCAATCAACTTTTTGTATTAAAAAGTGGTTGTTAATTGCAGTTGCTTAGGTATTCTTTTTTGTGCAGTCTGTGGAACGTTCCGGGTGTGTGCTTAAAGAATATTGTGTAACTGGATTTTTTTTTTATTTTTGTGTTGGTTTTATGAGAATAACGATTACATTAACTTAATTGTATGATACAATACCTGTCCATCGCTCGTTCTAAAAGATTTTCTTTCAGTTAGTAAGTACAACAAACTTGAGTTATGGCTGCTTTAAGTATAAATAAAATACGCTGCTGTTATTTTTAAATTATAAAAGCTTTTAAAGCCTTAATTACTTATCTTTACGGCCTTTTATTTATAATTTATTCTTTTTGGAAAGTTTTAATTTTTAATGTTGAAACTTTGAAAATTGCACTGCTTTAAGTTCTATAATGAGGCTTATTTTTATCATTAGCTACTAGGTATGCATACAGGGTGTAAACAGACTCTTCAAGAAGCCGTTAACCAAGCATTATGTACATCAAACTAAGTAACTTAACGCAAAAATTATTGCTAGTAAACGACTTTTTTTTTGGGGTGAGAAATCACGTTTTACGGTAGGACTCAATGTAACGTATTCAAAACATTGTGTTGATGGAGGGATTAAATAGTACGGGGGTCGTCAAGGTGTCTTAAGTAAAAAAATACATTAAAAAACATATATTTAAAAAAAAAAAACTTGTGAAAAGTTTGAACTTTGACCCCCAATATCTCCGTAACTAGAAGGTTCCCAGGTATGGTCTAGAATAAAAAAAAATATCGCAATGACGGGGAGAACAAGTGCCTTTCGGCTTCGTTAAGAGTCTCTTTACACCCTATATAAGGTAGGAGTCGTTCAGCTGCATCCGGTTAGACTGGAAACCGACCCCAACATAGTTGGGAAAAGGCTAGGCAGATGATGATGATAAGGTAGGAGTCGTCTATAACACTTGAGTGTGAACATCTAAGCTCGTTAGTTTAACTCTATGATAAGAGGTTTATGCAAGGATGATGTAAAGAATCCTGCACTTGACATGTTTAATATCTTTTTTTTGTGACATGTTGTCCTAGTACTAAATGCAAATGAACTTTAAGTGTAATGGCCGCCATTATTGCATCAATGGTGCAGACGTGTACGGCATAATATCGTGTTATCTGCATATGCTATTCAATTACTGGCGTAATGACTTTTGCCAGTTATTGGAATCTAATAAAATATTATTACAATAATCTCCATCTAAATGCTAACGTTAGTGGTTCCAGAACAATCTGGGTGCCAATTACAGTGCATATAATCTGAGTGATATTGATTATTATCATCATCTGGTAGGAGCTCATTTAAGGTCCTTTTGGAGGAGAAGAAACAAAATCCCAGGACCCGTCGACGTGGTAACGCTTGGGAGACGCCTATGTCCAGCTGTGGATGTGGCCTATTGGAAACATCAAAACTAAGAAGCACAATGGATAGTCTCATAGCAAACCATAGCGTCATCATCAGCCTATAATGTTCCCAACTGCTGGGACACAGGCCTCCTCTCTATTAGAGGGAATGGGCTATTTTTGGTTCTAGGTCATGCCGGTTTCCCTTTTTTTTTTTCGGAGTGGAAATTATCAAATGACTTCTCCCGATCTGGGCAGAACGGAAGAGAGTGTCAGACTTGTACTCACTAAAACCCATCCATGTTCCTTCCTTTTGTTCCAGGGCCGCGGTATGTCTTTCGAACAGTCCGGCAGCCCTGGCACATTTCACCGTTTTTGAGAGCAGTGTTGATGAAATAAATTACACAAAGTAATGCGCCTGCCTGGGTTCGACCCTACGACTTACTGTTCGTAAGTCGGGGTCGCTACCACTGGGCCACCGCTGCTCTCAAACCATAGCGTATTTTCTTAAAATTCAGCTTAACAATAAATATGTAAATCAAAATGCAGTCAACGCGTACTGGCAAACTACACTGCTGCGGCGGCGTATTGTCAAATTACTGCAAAAGTAATGTACTCTTTTATACCACGTTATTTGGCGAGCGCTGAGCCAAACTAGACTTTATTCTAATATATGAGCTCTCGTGGAGGCATAACATACGTCAGCTTAAGATGTAAGTGGTGGAGCGTTATATTTTTATTTTCGAAAGAGTTATGTGATGGGATTAAGTCGTTTATTTAGAGTGTGATTTAGGTATATTATGTTACCGGCAATCTGTATAATCCGGTATTCTATACAATGCCTAGGCAATGTATAGAATACCTTAAACGTGTAGGTAATGTATGAAATATTATTTATTTTATACCTTGCCTAGGTATTCTATACAATACCGAATGCGCAGCCGGTAATGTGTGTAAAAAACGAGAGCCGGGAAGGAGGTGACGGGCAGACAGACAATAAATATATAAATAATAGTTCCTCATGTAAGAATAAATATTATTTTTTAACTTAATTTTGCTTAGGCAGTACACCTACTTATTATTTTTATGCTATTCCTACTAATATTCGAGATATGAGCAACAACCTGAAAAGAGGTACCTTCAAACCCCCCCCCCCCCCCCTACTCCCACAGCACACCCCCCACCCTTGAGGACTTTTAGTATGTTCATCTGGATACCGCAAGGTATAACTGTACCAATTTTCAAAACTACACGAATTATTTCCCTGATTTTATTAATTTTCCTATACTATAACTCGTCATTTAATTATGTTACTAATTCATCCATACTTCAATTTAAATGGGCAGTGGTAATGATCAATGTTGATAGGTATCTAAACTCGTAGTTTCACGCCGATCGTGCGTGTTTACATTCTTATTTTTCACATTATATCACAAAGACGCGTATAGATTCGATAACAAGTATGACAATTATCATTCTAAATATTATAAACAACATGAAATGGGCATTTTCATGTTGTTTATAATATTTAGAATGAATCTTATCATCATTCATCTAGGCTTTTTGGGGCGACGAACCGCATCCTACGAAGTACAGTCCACTACAAATAATCACTTCCAGGTCGTCTCCTTACAATAGGAACCTTTTGGAACCGTTTTTATGAAAAATATTACTTCCCTTTTTTAATTGGATGTTGTTACAAGTTTCAAGGGTTTTAATTTTTTGAATGGAATTCTTATTCTTAAACTAAAATCAAAGTAGTCTAAGTTACTCCTAATAACACCAGCTATCTGCAAGTAAAAATCGGTTCATCTTTTTCGGATATTAGCACAGAGATACACAGGAATTGAAAAAAAAACATTTCGCAAATTTTTCATTTTGGAAATGTCTATCTTTCAAACGATGGACTTTGACAAAAAATGGTTTTAGGAACCTCAATCTCATTTTTAGACCGATCTATAGACACCCCGCACGTATAGGTTTGATGCGAATATATAAGGGTTTCGTTTTTTGGCATTCGGCAACGGAACCCTAAAAAGTTAGTATAAATGATTAATTTCAAAATTGAATATTACTTGAAATTTTACCAAGGAGTTATTATACCCGTCAACCCGCGACAGTTTTGGCAGCACATATCCACCCTCCGATGCAAAGGAGGCTTTGAGCCTACAATCAACTTTCAGGGTCAATCATTGTCGGGAATCGATGCCGCTAATGCTTTTGCTGATTTCTTTGCCAGTGTTTTCTTACCTGAAACACCTGATTTGAACGTCTCCCAAATATGTGCTCTTGATACTTACAGCAATAGTAACTCCGTCAGTTTAACTAAATTTTCCACTAACGATGTCGAACGTGGTATCAGTAAATTAAAACTCAGTAGTTCTGTTGGACCGGATAACATTCCAGCTAATATTCTTAAACTATCTAAAGCTTCCATAGCCAAACCTCTTTGTCATATATTTAACTTGTCACTAAGCACCGGAAAATATCCGACTCAATGGAAGCTCTCTAGGGTTACGCCTATACCGAAGACAGGAGTGAAATCTTCAGTTGAAGACTACAGGCCTATTGCTATATTGTCGGCCCCTGCTAAAGTATTTGAACACATTTTATATAAAGAAATTCAAAGACAAGTCGATATTTATATGTGCAATGAACAACATGGTTTTCGCAACAAAAAGTCAGTTAACACTAATTTGTTAACATTAGTTGAATTTATTTCTTCTGAAATGGACCGCGGGCAGCAAGTGCATGTCCTGTATTTCGATTTCCGTAAGGCCTTCGATAGAATTAATAACGACATCTTGTTACGCAAGTTAAGTGCCATAGGATTTACACCCAGTCTTCTTCTTCTGATTGCTGACTATCTCCGGGATCGTCAGCAATTTGTTCGCCTTGGCTCATACAACTCACATGCATATCATACACGATCAGGCGTTAGTCAGGGTTCCATTTTAGGTCCCTTGCTCTTCTTGGTTATGATTAACGATCTGCCACAAATAATAAAACATGCGAAATGTTTACTTTACGCCGACGACTTGAAAATATATGCAACTGTGAACTCAGTGTCTGACTGCATAGCTCTCCAGCGTGATGTCGATGCCTTGAGTGAATGGGCAGCGACAAACAAAATGGAGTTTAATACATCTAAATGCCAAATTATGAGCTTTGGCCGCATGCGGAGTCCTATACAGTACGACTACAGTGTGAACAACGAGTCAATAGCCATAGTGTCGACAGTAAAAGACCTCGGTGTACTGTTTGATAGCAAACTGACCTTTCATACACACATTATAAGCTTGGCTAAAGAATCTTTCAGACGCTTAGGTTTTGTTTTACGAAACTGCCAAGGTTTTAAGAACCAGGCAGTTATCAGGCTCTTGTTCAACGCTTTAGTTCGGTGCAAGCTCGAAACCAGCGCTTGTGTGTGGAATCCTCACGAGGTTACCTATACACTCATGCTGGAAAAAGTGCAAAAAGCTTTTCTCAGATACCTGTACAAACATTTGTTTGGGTATTATCCATATATGTATCCTACTAAGTTTATCTTAGGATGTTTAAATTTTAACTCCCTCAAAGTTAGGCGTTCTGTAGACCAAATAACTACAGCGTATAAAATTATACATGGTTATACCGACGCCTCGGATTTACATGCGGAGCTGTGTCAATTCTTTGTTCCAAATAATTATAATCGCTCTAGAAAGCATAAATTGTTTAATGTCCCATTTTGTCGCACTGTAGCTCGATCCGCCTCCCCTATACCGCGTATGCTTACGATGCTCAACGCGCTCGTGGAGACAAATCCAGGATTGGACTTGTTTGCTGATGAATGGAAGACGATAATGTTAGAATGTTTGAGGTTTTGTGAGAAGACCGAGTAAAAGGATTATTTAATTTAGTGTTAATGGCTTATGCTGTACTAAATCTAATAAATAAATAAATAAATAAATAAATAAATAATACCGGTCTCAACACTTTTTTCCAAACTCGATTTCATTGCGAGTATCGATTAGACTGACTGCAACTTTTTAATCGTAATGATGAAACTTGTACGGTCAGTACTAAGAAGTGTTATGTTGTAACATAGTTTTTTGTAATATGTGCTAAGACTTTGATCGTGTTTTTTTTATGAAATTGTGTATGAATAATAGCAAAAATAAGAACGCAGGTAGAATGTCACTGTCTTTATTTTGCCCTTTCGAGTTTTTTTAGCAAACACGAAACTGGTCTATGAATGTACATTACTTCCAGCGCATTTAGGGTACCTATTTTTGGAAGCGTGTAGTTATATGTGTTTTACACATATTTGGCAATAGACTGACGCCGTTTTACTGACTTTAACACGTTATTGGAGATATTAACCACAAACTTATCGTATTGAATTAGCTGCCGTGACATATTTTTCATTATAAAATCGAATGCTGAAAGTTCACGAAAATTCTTGAATTTCATGACAATTCGCATCACCCCGCCGCTTCTGCTGGTGTGTCATGTGTGAAAATCTTGTTGGGTTAGTTAGTTATTTGTAATACATAAAAGAACACTGACGTGCACAATTCCTACGTAGCGGCAAGTCCTCTTATTATTACGATCCCATCAATATTCTTCAGAGTAAACAATTAAAAGGAAATTCCTACAGCATTTAATTTTATTATCCACGCATTTTGCCATAGACTAGGAAATCCCCATAGAACGCTTCAATAATGGCTAATGGATTGGTTTGATGGCCTTAAGGGGCTTTTACGCAGGTTCTACATTCGCAATAAATATTCGAGTTTCATAAAAAATGATGAAGTTGGCATTCGCTTTTACGATAGCCACGAGAAGTATATTTGTTTCGGAGCCAACAGCACGCAAGCCGCATTTATCATTGTGCGTTGTGAATATACGGCCCAACTAATGGATGCAAGCTTTAATAATATTTAGTGTGCCGAGTCCAATTAGGGTTTATTATAAAATATGCGTTGTTATGCTGGAAGCATGTGCATAGTGCATGACAACTGCTTTTGTAGTATACCAAGAGAAATGGCTTTAAAATGTATAAATTAATTTCCACTAGGTCTGGACTGGGCTGGTTTGAGAGTGAATTCCGCTTTTCAAATTATTATTTTTTCCGTAGTTCATTCCGTGTAGTAATTAAAGTTTTGCGTGTTTGTGGTTTTAGGCAGAATTTAATAAATTCTAATTGTTGAAAAATATTTCTTTGACTTTACTAGTCTTCAGGTTTTTTGTAAAAGAGAAGACGTATTCAGGCACAATAATTAAATGTAGCTGTATGCTCGCAGCTTCCTGTGTGGATGTCGGAAATTGTGCTACCATTATCGGAATAAAAAGTATACAGTCTACCTACCTGTGTGCCAACGGAACCCGTTCAGCTCAAAAGGCAGACAGACAGACAGCTCCTTTCATATATACATACATGTAGGATCCGGTCATTGGTATGGACTTAAAATGAATCGATGAACGCCTGTGGTCACACGACCTACTTACCCCACCACGGCGTGCTTTACAGAGCCTTGAAGCTTCCAGCTCGACGCTAGGACGACAGTCTGTGTCTGATCGCGGCCGAGTTGAGACCTCTTGGAACTGTCCTCGATTCATTGTGTCCCGTGTTATTGTATTAAGTTGTGATCTCAAGTACTTTGATAGTTTTGCTAGAAACGGTGTAATGCACCCAGTGTGTTTTCATAGCACGAAACTCATCGTCTGCCCACATAATGCTCGAATCCCGACATTCCCGACCTACATATAATATGTGTATAGTATATTGATTATGTATGTTCTTACTACTTTTTTAAAACGCGCGTTGTCAGGATGTTGTCTCTCACAAAAATACTGAAAGTTATTAACCTGGATTAACACATAGGGTATGTCTTATCCCGGTAGTTCTATTCCGTGGGACAGTTACCGATCCAACGCGGGTGAAGCCGCGTACATAAACTAGAGATATATATAGTGAAAACCACGACCACTTCTTATTTATGGAATATGTAAAATTGCCAGAAATGTTTAAAACAACGATACAAATACATTTTCCGTGCACAATAATTTAGTTTAGAGTTTTATCATACAAACAATTTCAACTAACAAACCGAACATTAACAAATCCACATTTATCACGAACAAATCACGAAGCTGTAAAATACGATAGTTTACATGCATATTTGTAAAAAAGTTTACACTCCGACGATTTTTCAACTTTTTTCGAATGCGATTCGTTGGTAATATGTCAAATATCGTGACAAATTGTTGTATGGGGACGATTTCAGATTTACGGCAACAGTTCAACCTGTAAATTATGTATGTTTATGTTTACTATACGAAAAAATGTTCAAACTAACAATTTTTTTGGTTTATGAATGGTTATTTTGATGTAGCGAAGGATTTTCTGAAATAAATTTAGGTATGATTCAATAAAACATCATTTTGTGCGGAAATGTTTACTAACATGTTTTGAGTGTTGTTTAAACAAATCTTAACACACACAAATCCTTCAACAACATTTTCTCCTAAATTATATTTAATGCCTTGCTCTCATAAACAGGTGTTTATTCTCACCTTATAAAAAGCTCATGAAAATCTCATATCAGATACAAAAAGTGTACAAAGAACATTAATCGTAGGGGAGAGAAAACAGGCAGAAAGATGTTGATAATACGTTTTGTTAGAAGAGGAAGCTTGGAAAGGTAAATTGATATTTTGTTGAAATTTTATCTACATAAAGAAATTGCTCGTTTAGATTATCTTATAAAAGGCGCTACGCGTTAATGTGCAGGCTTGATATTAGCTATTACGTTATCAAGTAGTAGCTGATTTGATTTTGGCAAAGTCTGGTAAATAAAGCTGATATACTTCTGTTGAGTAAATAATGTTGATTTCTGAAATTATTAATAGGCAGACCCGTTTAAGTAGCCATTTTCCATTGTAATCTATACATGTAAACAAATAAATCAAATCGAATTGTCTGTTTGTAATATCAAAATTACAGCTTTACCTGAATGCATATGAAAATATATACGGCACTTATAAAATTATTATTACAAAAACACTTTTTTTTAAATTCCTATAACAAAAACACTTTTTTTTTAATTCTTATAACAAAATCACTTTTTTTTTAATTCTTATAACAAAATCACTTTTTTGTCTCTCTTTCGGTTTGTTCCGGCTAATTTCCGAAACAATTAGACTGGGTAGTTCAGGTAGGTGATGTTATAAGGTGTAATATAGGCTAGTTTTATTTTAAAAAAATATTTAGGGTTCCGTGCAAAAAAAAAATGCCCGGGATTTGCTGTATTGTAGGCTCTAGTAGGTCATGGTCCCACCTTTGGGTGGGATAAGATCATTTTATCTCGGAAGTATGTTCCTTTGGGAGAATTTTTAATACCCACGCAAGTGAAGCCGCAGGCACAAGAGCAGCCCTTTATAAATATGGCGACGCATTACTATTTTCCACCACACTAACAGCTCCTCAATGAAGACCTCACTTGAAGGAGCCCTCAGTTCATAGAGGGTACTGAAATGACGCGTGTGCTGCGAAGTAAGAGCTCGGCAGCGAGTCGACAGCACGGCTACATTAGTCACGCGGTAGAAATGGAACCTGTATGTCTTTGCGGGTACATGTAGGGCTGCTGTGTACCATTCAATAAGTGGATCTCATTCATCGATCGCAATGTAGTTGCACTTTGTTGTTCAGCACATCAATTTGTGGCTTTTCAAAAGTGTACAGGAGGTTGGTATACAATATTATGATTGAAAAGTTACAAAATTTTAATTCAGTCACAAATTTTATTATATAAAAATCACGTGATGTTGGTACCTGCTAATTTTTGAAACCACTCAACCGATTTCAAAGAAATTTATGTGAATATGCCTGGTTGGTTCAAGCTTGAAAGATAGAATTATTGTTTAAGACCCGAAAGGTGGCGCCCTTTTCGCACGACAGGTCGCAAATGATGTTATATTTTGCTACAGATTTTCGCAATTTGCCTTTAGTAAAAATCCTCTTAGTCATTTACTAACGTAGCTGAAAAAGTCCTGGAAGTAGCTGTATTCTGTGTGCCATTCTAGAACCTAGTCCTGCAGACTAGGTTCTAGGTGTCGTGTGGCATCCCTGTGAACACTGAACATAAATAAGGTTACACACGGCAGGTAATCCGCGGCTGTAGTCGGTCACACACGTGTTGCGCTCAACGATTTCATTCAAGTTTCGCACTTTCCTCTTATATGAACTGACAATCATTGTGACGGCGACGTCTAATAAAAATCAATCTTATTTTTAGCCTAGCAGAAATTTGCTAAGATTTTAGCGTTATAAGCAGTGTCCATACCATCCAGTGATGTAGAAACAACAGGACCGGGGTGTTCCTATGTCCTCATTGAAGGAAAACATAATATTCTGGAAGTCTATGGCAAAAGAACATGCTGCGCCGGCGTTGCCAAATAAATTGAAAGGGGGCTATAAATTTTTGTTTAATAGGTAATTATTTTTGATTTGGAGACATTAATTATACGGGGATACAGTGCCTCGCCGTCAATAAGACACATCAATCAACGCAGCCTTTGGCGGTCCACTGCTGGACATAGACTTGTCCTTTACCATTCGCATACAGCCTGTCACAGCGGTTTTTCGAATTGCACATCCATTTTGAGTAGGTATATACCCATGAGTCTCATAAAAAAGCTTTCTCAACTATAACTTTACTTAAAAATAATCCCACAACGATCCCTAACATAGTTTCTGGTTTCGTAAGTACAATATAAATAATAGAATAACGCATTACTGGGAACGTAATCAAAATAGATGACGCGCATATGGCGGATAACACTGAGTTTTACCGCAGGGTGAAGCAATGGCGGCCAAAGTGCCGTATACAGCCGCCATATTACTTACTTCTCACCGGCGCGGCGCTGTCTTCCTGGTAGGGTCAGGGAATATTGGGTAACATTAAGCTTTATGATGACTGCGTCATTAGGGTGTAGCCTTTTATGGGCTGTAAGGATATGGTTTAACTACAGTCTAGTTTCTATGGATTTTCCTGCTTGTTTGAGTTTTTTTTCGTCGTAGGCGGGTACTTAGCTTGCATAATAATCAGTGTTATAACGATTCCACTACTAGGATAACAGGTCTCTTTCTTATCAATGTGAGGCAGTGGGCTGTTATCCATCACGCGGGCCCAGAACGGGATGTAGATTTCCCATGTTTTTTTTACAAACATTTGGTTCGAGGACATTCTGATTTCTTCACGATGTTTTCTTTCACCGTTTTTAGAGTGTAGATCGATAATAAATACCTACTCGTAGTTTTACAGAAAGTAACGTGCCCGTCTGGGTTCTAACCCATGACCTACAACTTTGTAAGTTGAGGCCTTTACGATTCGGGGCGCCACTGCTCCTAGTTCGAAATGACTGACTGAATAATTAATACACCTTTCAAACAAAGTTTATAATCTAGCAACAATATCGATCGTTAAGATTAAGAAAGTCTAACTTCAAATATTAGGTGCCACTAGAGCTAATGAACTTTCTTTGATCTCATATTTCATTTAAAATGAAAATTAATCTCTCTCTCGCTTCTGCTTTCCTGGTATCAGATTTATTTTGATACTTTGATTATAATTTCGTCGATTTTCTTCTAATAAATTAGTATCGCAATTAAGAATATTGATAACACTGGATATTGATGGCGAATCTACAATTACACCTTTGTCCTTGATTAAATTCAGTCATTACTTTTCACTTCAATTTTATCAACAGTTTTTCACAGAGCTATTCAGCTTTTCGAAAGGACAATAAAATGCATTCGTTGCGTATTATTTAATCTTCGTGGAAGTCGCTCGCTTTGTGAGTACGACAGATGAATGGCAATGCAACGTTTTACATACTAAGTACTTACTCATAACTCAACATTTTTGTCTCATTGTGATGCAGATAAAACCGTTTTGCAATTTTTATGTTGTTCGTTGTAATATCTTCCTTTGCAAAATTATTTTATTTGAATTTGAAAACATCCTTTTGTATTCAGTTTTATCCAAGGACAGATGCAGTATTTTTTTTTTTGTTTTCAACTAATAATAGTCAGTTTTTATGTGCGTCAGTTTTTCTTGCATCACACTGTTCCTATGATATAATTTTTCTCGTTGTATTATTCGCTTTGTTCTTCGCACGGCGTTGATTATGAGCGATGGAACGTTACTTTTTTTATCTCCTCGTGAGTTCTTGTCGCCTGGTAGTTTTTGCCCGCAGGCAGGCCCTTTAAGGGATTTCCCTGTCCTCGTATTGTTGTTTACCGACGACTATTTTTATAGGAAGGTCTTTTAGAAAGCCCCATTGTTTTAATTTTAATTATGTTTGTCTTTGTAAAATGGTTTGTTTGTATTTTTATGCTGTTTATGCTCTCTTTGATGGTTGAACAATACTTTTAGACGGCATTATTATTGTAAAATGGTTGTTTATGAAAAAGCTGGATTCTTTTAGCAGATGTACGATTCGGTTTCGGCTGAATTTCCAAAGATTTCCTCGACTAAACTCAGAGTCCGCAGTTACAAGATGAGGTTTCGCAAACAGGGAGGGGAGGGCTGCAGGCTGTTCGAAAGAGATACCGCGGCCCTGGAACACAAAGGGCATGGAAGGAACATGGATAGGTTTTAGTCAGTACAAGTCTGACACTCCCTTCCACTTGCCCAGAGCGGGAGAAGTCATTTGATGATTTCCCATCCGCAAAAAAGGTTTAGCTCGCGTCAGCTAATCAGGGGTTAACTCGCTGCCATTTATTATTTCTACCAAGACTTAGATCCTAGCTGGTTTAGTGGTTATACTTCTATGTTTATGTACTAAAGTCAATGACCGCTGGCGATTGGAAAATTACATTTTATCCTAATCATCTGCTGCCCTTATCTCGGGGTCGGCGCAGCTTGTCTCTCTATTATACAGAATGAATAAGAAAGTTAAATGGTAGATAGTAGCGCCAGTGTGATGAGCAGCGTCAGTAACTTTTTTAGATAGATAATACGGTGGGGCAAATGGGAACAATTTTTAATTATTTTATTAATTCCCGCTGGCTCCACTAGTGCAAACGGCGCGGTGGGGCCAACGGGAACAATTTTAAGCGCTATTATAATCAGTCTTGTTTTTCTCCGTCTGAAAATCCAAAATTATAGTACTATCAGGATCTTATATTCTGTCATATCATATTCCCAAACGCGTAATTTTTTTTTAAAGTGTGAATAGGTAATAAGAGACAGATGGAGTTACTGTGACATTATTTTACAATAACTAGTATGGAAGTAGGTACTATGTGCCTCCCCCTTCACGACTATTATAACGCTTGATGTTGTACTTCAGACGGGTTTTGGCCGGGTTATTCATAAGGGAAATACACTTACATCCTAACCCAAACACAAAATAAACCTCGAATTCATAAATAAAGTAGAACGTCCCTGAAACCCTTAAACTGTTCATAAATATAAACAACATAAAAAATCGATACAAAAAATTCTAATTTCATTCATCACAGACTAAGCAAATTAAAATTCAGAGGCGTCACTCCGGCAACAGCTAAGCGACTGCGAAGACGATATTTTTCCCGGAGAAAAAACGTGCCCGGATAAGTCAGCCGGGTATAAGCCACGGGCCGATGACGTCACGGGATTCGACGTAATCCCGGGAAAATCCCCCGCCACGGACGGAGCCAGTGTTGAATTTGAACGAGCCTCCGCCCCTGTCGATGAATACGCGGTAAGTCAACTGTAATAAATTCGTTAGTTCGTGAATTTTTGAGGCTGTCGAGAGATGATTTTATTTTATGTTGGATGTCTAAATTGATGAATTCAATTAATTAAAGGGTTTTGAGCAAAAGGGATTACGTTGCTTTATCTAAATGATTAAATTACGAAGTTGTTTTAATTGTGCCCTTAAGTATACGTTTCTCACTGTTGCTATCTGGAATACGAAATTAATATTGATCATACTATTAGTCAGACATAAACAACGTCAACTTTACCCACTGGTCCTTTTACTATGTGACAGCTGAATGTTTAATTTATTTCAGTGCGTGGCAGGTAACGAGTGGCAATCGATGGCTCTTGCCTGTCCTGTACTCCTGGTAGCCAAGAAGTATCCCATCTTTTTTATGTTAATTGTGGTACTAAGATATCTTTTGCTTGGAAAACTTATGGAGTGTACACCTAAGGCAATGCAGAACAAAGAAAGGCTTAGTAGACATTGGACTTATTCGCGAAATGACCTGTAGTCTTTTATGGACTTATTCGCGATATGCTTCATTCTGAAAATGCGGCTTAACATACCTTTGATGATGTTAATGACGTTCGTTCGTTCGTTTGAAGATGACAGAGACTTGTCACGCGTCCTTAGTAAATTGACTAATCGGATGATGACGAATTTATAAAGGAAGTATGGAATAAGAAGACATGTTGCGTGCACGTGAAGTAAATTGGCATGAGGGCAAGTCGAACCCAAGTCGGCCGGAGCAAAGACAATCTCTGCAGATGGGGGAGGGGCGGTTCATGGACTCTGACTTCAAGTGCATATGCAGTGTATTCCCACAAACAATGACCCACCTTCCATCTTGCACCGCATGCCCTATCACCTGCGCTCCTGATGATCCTTTGCTTGCTGCATCGGTGAGCGGGGTTCGCGTGGCTGAGTTTTGGGCTAAACATAGCATTTGTACTTTTTGCCATCTGTACGCTAAGAAGAAATTGAGCCAAGGGAATGAGTCAGGCCCTGGTTCAATCCACGGTCCGGAGCGAGAGGGAATGGGACGCCGTCACCTCCTTCTGCGAAGCTGTCATGCTAGCGAAGGAGGTGGCGGAGAGTGAGAGGGGAGAACCTCTCGTCCCAGCCACCGCAGGAGACGCCTCGGGCGCCGGTGGTCACGTGGTGGCTCCCGGCCACCGTAGACGCGGACCTGTGTGTCCGTCTTATGTCGACAGGACGTGTTGATGGCGCGTTCGTGTTCCACGCGCGCCTTAAAGAGATGTCAGCAAAGAAGGACGGGCCCGCAAGGGTCGATGCCTGCCAGGGCTGCTGGACTATTCGAAAGAGATACCGCGGCCCTGGAACACAAAGGGCAAGGAAGGAACATGGATGGGTTTTAGTCGGTAAGTGTGACACTCCCTCCCGCTCTGCCCAGAGCGGGAGAAGTCATTTGGTGATTTCCCATACGAAATAAAAAAAGGGCAAGGGAATGAGGCATTAAATGATAAGTGGTGCAAGATGTGCTAAGCAAAAAAAAGACAAATATATCTATCGCTCATGATACAGATTTCGGTGCCACACCATGAAAACCAGTTAAATGTGCATAAGCACCAATCAACGACAAAACAATCCACCACAATTTCACAGCAAAATCCGTCCCAATATAAAAAATAATGCTGCAATATTGCACAATTTGTACCAGGGCAGCAGAGATATATGTTATGCAGGTTATAAAGTTGTAGATAACAGCATGCAACTTGCGTAGCGTCATTGGCACTGGTTAATTGGTAAAACTTTTAATTGGCCACGCCGCCGTTTAGAGTTTTCGTCTGAGGCCAAAAAACTAGCGTTGTTAGGTTTTTGTTTCATCTGTTCACCCCTCATCGATTTCTGTGCTCCTGATTGAATTTAAAATGCGCTTGAAAGTTTCGTGAAGTGTTAAAAGTTAAATTTGTTTGCGGAACTACAATTTTATTCAATTTATTCGACAGATTTGTTATATTTAGTAGATAGTTTCAAGCCGTAATTATTACTTATTTTCTTCTCCACATTGACTAAATACAAGGTCTGTGGTTACTTTCGACTTCGCCCTAGATAAATATTTGGTTCAACAAGTATGCGGGCTTGGAACCTAATAAATTCCGTTTTTTTCATAGTTCAGTTTCTGTCAGGGATTGCTTTGCTACAAGAATGTATAACACTAGCTATTGCCCGCGATTTCGTTCATGTGGAAATTTAGATGCCAATGTGAGAGTAAAAGAAAAGTAAAAAGGTTGCCTAAGATTCCAGATTATGATCTATCTCTTTGCCAAATTTCATCTAGATCCGTTCAGCCGTTCTGGCGTGATTGAGTAACAAACATCCATGAAAACTTTCGCATTTGTAATAGTAAGTAAGATTGTTGTTATTTCCCACTTTTACGGTCTTAAACCACAGTTTCCAGTACTAACTGTTCTCAGCAGAGAACTATAAACTAAAGATAAAAATCCATTAAAACCCTTTTACTGCCGCTCAAGATCCGTACAAACACACATTTACAAAGATAAGCGTATCTCCTACAAAACCGCAGTTTTCATGGCCTTAACTATTCAAATACGGAAACACGAAATCAATCACTACAATACCTACCTTATCTCTGTAACTATAAAGTTTTGTATCGTTTAACAAATGTAGTAATAAATTAAGTGATAAATTCAACTGGGGTTCTCTGTTTAAGGGTCCCAACTTCGGGATGTTCGGTCATTGGTCAGTTTAATTTAAAATTAAAAGCTGACTGCATGTTCTTTTACTGCGATATTGATACTGTTAGGTGCGGATGCAATATTCTCGATACCAAACACATTGACACAAATACACCCTGTATTTGCGTTTTTTTTTACGTGGAAAAATTTTAGTTCCACACTCAACAATTTTAACTTTAGCTTTTAGCGTTAGCTTTTACATTTTGATGGCTATCGAACTGTTTTGAAAATGGATGAAACTCAGATACTCGTACTTGCTTAGTCGGCTAATTTTATCGTCGAAAATTTCTAGGTTATCATCATCTGTCGAGCCTTTTCCCAACTATGTTGGGGTCGGCTTCCAGTCTAACCGGATGCAGCTGAATATCAGTATTTTACAAGGAGTGATTGCCTATCTGACCCCCACAACCCAGTTAGTACAGGGTAATATGATATCCCTTGGTAAGGACTGGTTGTCAAACTTTCGGGCCACTGACTACCTATTATGACTGTCGAAGATCTACAATAAATTGACAGTAGGGACCAACGGCTTAACGTGCTTTCCGAGGCACGGAGGAAACTCGGTATGTAATGGGCGAATCCTGTGGACAGACGGGTCCTGTGTCTGGTGGTCTGACGGTTGATACCGGGCTGTTGTATAAATCCTGCTCTCGCGGAAAACTCTGCTTGTTCCATGTAAGATTTTGCATGACAACAAGTATGTTGCGTTGTTCGTATGTGGCGTTATAGATACCGTCATATTTCTATCGTCAACTCTACTCATTCCTTACTTAAAGGTTTCTTATATTAGTTTTTGCCTTATTATAATCCTATTCTATGCAGTTCTGTGACGTAGATATTAAGAATTCTCATAGAGTACTTAAGGGCGGACCACACTTGCGCACGAGCATTGCAAGCGCGCGAAAAATGAACGCTACGCGCCAGAAGTGGCTATGGACTCGCTACATAGACGCGCGCGTGCCTCTTGCGAACATGCCCAAAGGTGTTCGTAAGATTCACGCAAACCGCAATGTTCGTGCACGTGTGCAGGTGTGACCTTAATGTTCAAAACCTCATAACATTTTCTCTCTCTATCTCAATTTAAATCTGTAGGTTCTTAAAAGGAAATGCATTTGGTCTTTTTCCATAGAAACGCTCTCCCATGTTTTCTTTCTGGTTTATGACTTTAAAGCTATGATTCTTTACAGTTAAATAAATATCAACCTCTTCTATGTTTTCGTTTTTTATTATACATAATCTGTATAAGCACTAGAACCTTTACAAAATGCTCAAAATTGCCTATTTAGATCTCCTTTCAACAGAGGCCTAGTGTACAAAGACAACTATTAATGAAACACGTAAAACATCGGGACTCAGTATATATCTTTCTTATTCAGTTTATAAAATATCTTTTAAATTGGTCGAATATTCGAGGAGGAAACAGTCGAGAGCCAAACCTCGAATTATGACTTTTTACTATAGTTGTCCTTATCGCACCAAAGTCGAAATCACGCTCGCAGTGACAGCGATAGTTTCTTCAAATACCTACCTTGTTTCCTCTTAAATAAAGATTGCACACACAAACTTCCTATTCATAAGATCATAAAAAATCCTTACAAATTGTCCACATTCTACCCATTGTTGTCATTACCGCTACTTTCTCCGGCGATATTTCCACGGGATATTTCCACGGCGTACTTTGCACACGTAAGTAAAGGGCACGACTCATTCATAACAAACTTTGTATTCATTTCGTCTGATACGCAGCTCTGTGGGAGGTGTCGGGCGCGTCATAAATTCAGATTAAGCGAGAGTTCACTGGTTTTCTTGGTGCTGTTGCTGATTTTGATGCTTGTTGGAGTATTTTCTGTGAAGTTCTGGTATGCTGGTGCCCGCATAACAAGATCGATCGATGACCTTGTACTCTTTGTAGTTCATGGGGATCTGCAAGATACGGGAAGCGTAGAATGGAGTTGTGGTAATGTTTAGGGGAGCTTATGTCCAGCAGTGGACATCTTCGCACAGTACGGTGATAATATTTTTGAAATATTCAGGCGTTGGAAATGTTGTATGGACTCCTGTGATGCCTTCGTAAAAGATCTCACATAGTGAGATGAATAAAAACTACAGTATTTCACGTCTTTAAAACACCATTTTCCCCTGTATCCAACGCCCCGTCCTTACCGAAACTTCCCTAAGCAACTAGGAGCAGTTCATACAGTAACATGTTCCCACACGTCTCAGGAACTAACTTCCATCAACTGTGATTTAAGCGAATTTTGATTAAACGCTCTCATACACAGCGTGATTTATTCACCGGCGTGTCGTTTCATCACCTCTACTCCTTTTATTTGAGCCTGGTATATGAAGGGAATGTTTACTTATTGTACTTGAGAAAGGGTCGGTTTTAAACGAATGTGGGAAAAGGTTTCGTGTTCACGTTGACTTTCGCTGTTTTCTACACTAGATTTTGATGTTTGTTTATTCTTTCATGAAGTTTTACGAATAGGCAAAATAACTCGTCGGGAATGTCAGGATTTATTCCGTTAGGCTCGAGCATTATGTGGGCAGACGATGGGTTTCATACTATGACAACACACTGGGTGCGATACACTGTTTCTAGCCAAACTAACAAATTACTTGAGATTAAAACTTAACACAATAACATGGGACACAATGAATCGGGTACAGTTCCAAGAGGTCAACTCGGCTGCGATCAGACATTGACTGTCGTCTTAGCGTCGAGTCGAAAACATCAAGGCTCTGTACAACACGCTGTGGTGGGGTAAGTAGGTCATGTCAGTGTGACCATACTTCGATTCATTTTAAGTCCATACCAATGACCGGATCCGACAAACTTAATTTAAGAAATATACGGAAACATAAACAAACCTAATATAATTGTTCCAAAATTATTATCATCATCACTTGACTTCACCCACTGCTGGGTACCGCGTACCAGCGCCGCCAGCCTCATCCTGGTTTTCCCTTGATGGCAACAATATCGTATGCCAATCTAATAAATCAGAAATTTTATTCACATAAATATTTTGCTTTAAATTTTGCTGACCTTTAACGTCAGGGTGGTCTATTTATCCAAAGTTTAACTCGCCTCCTCACAGCATACCCGATCTATCTATTCTAAAACGTACTGAGTAATCAAGAAGTACCTATTTCCTTTAGTAATAATCTTACTGGATAACTTTGTCAATAGCATCTGAGAATTTAACCGACTTGAGAGTTTGTGGCAACTGGAATGGCGTTCAGTCAGATGGACGTAATGTAATATGGAGTTCCTTTGCTACTATGACTCCCTGGTACCTCTAACTATATTTACTACGACGTAAGAAGATTAAACTGGTCTAGTTACTCAATTTGTTTCTAAGATAGTAGTTTAAATGGATATTTCCTGTACTCACTGGCCCATATTGGTAGCGATTCATCAATTTGAAGGTGACATCGCAGTCATTAAACGAGGAGAATGGCGCAGTTATGCCTGGAGGGGCTCAAAGCTAAATCGAGCCAGGTCCATTCGTTCTAGAGTCAACGGATCGAGATCACTCCTCCCTTGAAGCTCTGTGACCCTGATTCTAGACATAATATATTTTTTTCGCTGGAGTGACATTTGAAACTATATCAAACGATTTTTTTGATGAAATGAAAGTAGGTTCGTAGCGTTCTTTGTCAACTTTTTGGTAAAGTTAGATAATTTTATGCTCAAAAGAGATCCTAGTTCTGGAGCATTATTAAGAAAAAACAATAGTCGGTTTATTTTAATACCGGTAGTTCCCAACTAAGAAAGACGATAGGTGGCATTGCCGGGAGCCCAGTGACAAGGTAACCGTCGCGACATTTACATATTTCTACCATCTTGGAGGAACTGGATACCTCGTTATAAAGTTCAGCTCATGATACTGTGCTCGTAAAACTCGGTTCATTACCTGAAGGGAGAGGATGACAAAGGTCCTAGATAGATAATTTTACTTACCTTGATTTTACTTCTAAAATATTTGAAAAATGGACGGATATAGACTATATAGAACCAAAAAATCACCATATCATATGGTGTTTTTAAAAGAATAATAAAATAAGAATAATTAATGGAAGTCTAGTTCCTTTTTTAAAAAGAAGTCTTGTTACATTCTAATAATACGGAATATTTTCATTTTTAGGAATCCGTTACTCAAAAGGAAAAAAAACGGATTCCTTATAAGATCACTCCGTTGTCTGTCTGTGTGTGTATTAGTACACTTTTTTTCAGTTACATGCCATAACATCACGCCTGTAATCCCCGAAGGGTTAGACAGAGGTGTATCTAACCCGTGGGTGTTTTATCAGTTGTAAATATTAAATACTTAGGTCTACAGTTCCTTGAGGTTGTAAATCATATCCACTTTCTAAGTCAACGCTATCAAAAGGGTTTTTTGTCATTTATGCCGAATATTTTCGCCCCTTGAGGTTTCCCGCCTAATCGAAATATTATATTGTGAATCATATTGTGGGTACAAACTTACAGTTAAAACACATGCTTGCCCAAACATTCCATACGGGAGAACATGTTTTTCAACTGTAAGTTTGTCTTGTCTTGGTTTGTGATAAAAATATAATTTTGATTATTCAATCCGACTAGGGGAACTCTTCATTCTGCGAGTGACGACACGCACTTGGCCAGTTTTTTAGGGTTCCGTACCTTAAACGTTAAAAAAAAAGGAACCCTTATAAGATCACTTTCTTATCGGTCTGTCCTTCCGTCTGTCTGTCTGTCCGTGTGTCACCACCGATTTTCTCAGGAACAGGTGGATTTAGCAAGTTGAAATTCATACCAGATGCTGAGGTCTATAGTCCTTATTAGTTGTATAAAAATCAAGGTCCTGGGTCAACACGATAAAATTATATACATACAAAATTACGAAACCAAAGTTATCGGGGCAAAATGAGTTTATTTGTCAGTGAGAGATTAGAGATTTTACAAAGCCCAATCATTACTTGAGAATGTATCCTGTTATCAAAATGAAGACTTATTTATATCGAGTATGAACAATTTACCACTTGAAGTACCCAAAGTAAACTTCCCAGTGTATAAACGACGCAACAGATGACGGAACTCGAAGCAACTACCAAGTCATTTAAATATTCTATACAATCGCCTAAGGAAGAGAACTGGATACTTGTTATGAACTCATGTTTCCTTAGTACTTTGTCGCACGTAAACTTCACTTCATTACCTTGGGTCGACGAACTAGGTGTTAGGAGCAAGTTTATGTGCTATCATCTATATATAATATTTAGTACCTGGATGACCGAGCTTTGCTCGTTTTTTTTTGACGTTTTCTAAAAATGAAACCTAGCTAGATCGATTTATCGGCCCCGAAACCCCCTGCATACTAAATTTCATGAAAATCGTTGGAGCCGTTTCCGAGATTCAGAAAATATATACATACAAGGTGTAAACAGACTCTTCACGAAGCCGTCAACCAGGCATTATAATACGAGTACATCACACTAAGTAACTTTACGCAAAAATTAAGGCTGGGAAACGAATTTTTTTTTTGGGCTGAAAAATCACGTTTTACAGTAGGAATCAATGTAACGCACTCAAAACATTGTGCTGATGGATGGATTGAATAGTAAGGGGGTCCTGGAGGTGTTTAAAGTAAAAATCTTACATTAAAAACATGTATTTAAAAAAAGACTTTTGAAAAAGTTGGAACTTTGACCCCCAATATCTCCGTAACTAGAAGGTTCCCAGGTATGGTCTAGAACAAAAAAATGATCGCAATGACGCGTAGAACAAGTGCCTTTCGGCTTCGTTAAGAGTCTGTTTACACCCTTTATATATAGGTACATATATACAAGAATTGCTCGTTCAAAGGTAATAAGATGTGGTCGATCTGGATCCGATTTCATCGTTCAAGTTTAGTTTCTTATATTTATTTATTTCATCAGTCTATTTATATCTATCTATACATATAATAAAACTGTAACAGGCCGATGCAATGTGTGTACATTGAAGATATTGAAAAAAGAATCATATGGCCTGTCGCCATCAGAACATCGCTAGGGTGGGTGTTGTTCGGATTTACAAGCAGCCGGACACCTGGTCTTTGTGCAACAGAAGCCAAAATAATTTTTGTCTGTCTGTCTGTCTCTGTGTTTGTATGTTCGTGCGCGCATCACGCAAAAACTACTGCTAGATGCTTAACTTAAAATATAATTTTATCACAAAAAAGTGCAAAAATAAATATATAGATACCTACTAGATTCTAACGGTAAAAAAAAACGCTAGTTGTAGAATAGAATTAGAAAGTTGTTGATTATATCCAGGTAACACATAAACAGATACAATAATTATACAAAAGCGATGTTACATAAATATTACATAGAACTAGTTAACATAGTGTTGTTGCTAGTGAGCCCCAAATTAGACAGTTAATTTGGATCTTGGGGCTCGGATAGAGAAGAAAGGCACTTTGGACAGTCGGCTCAAGCACCATTACCGAACTGCAAGTCTCATACTAAAAGTTTTACCTAAACATGAGCTATTCTGCCTCGTTGGCGTAGTGGTAGGAAGCGCCACTGCTGAGCATGGGGTCCTGGGTTCGATTCCCGGGTCGGGCAAGGTTATTGGGTTTTTCCACCAAGGGTATCTCAGTAGCAGCTACGGCGCTGTCTTTATTTGAGCCCATTTAATTTTGATGGCAATGAGCTCGCCCCTATAGCTGGTGGAATGTGGGTATACATTTAGGTATACCTCTGTCTAACCCTGTGGGGATTACAGGCGTGATATTATGTTATGTTATTAGTTATTGTATACCCATACAAGAATAAGAAAAAGAAGACAAAATAAAAGTTAACAATGTACTAAGAAATGCAATACGTTCACAAACATAAGATAGGGTGTAAGTGTACAATTGCCGTCTCAAGTCTAAATGGATAAGTAACTCGCAGAGTTGGAATTAGCGTTCGGCGATTGGTCGAAAGTTTAAATTAGTACAAGATCCAGTTGCAGCTCAGTTTGAGCTTTTGATTCTTGCCGAGACCTCGAGAGGGGATTTTGTAAGTCCCTCCATACTGAGACCACTTTAGAAATGGGATTAGTTAATTATAATTACTATAATTTTGTTGAATTGTCTTCGAAACGATGGAATAGAAGTGAGGTTAAGATAATATCGTGAAATTGGATGGAGTTTGTTTTCGCAATTGAAATTTGTTGAAGCTATCAACTGTTTGGAAGGAAACTATTCAACACAAACTGAAGAAAACCTCACTGCAAAATAAAAATGTTAATTAACAAACTATTTTAACAAACAACAACAAAGCCAAGATTCTTTAACTTCAACAAAACTAAAACCGACCACAATAGCACTCAAGATAAAACAATAGAATTAAACAGGCAAAGTGGCTCCAGTTTCAAGCTAAAAGTCTTTAATAAAAATAAATCACGCTTAAGTGGAGCAAATTAGGAGCATTCACCCTTTTTATTGCTTACTATCGACATTGAGAGAAAAAAACCTATTTGTAAGGTCTGGCGAGATTGTAAAAAACCTGCTAAGTTCGTGACTACCCACACGGTTGGGGGTTCCGTAGTCCAATTGTACTTTCATCAAACTAATATCGATGCGAACATGTCACTAAAAGTTGATGAAACGTTCTAAATATTCAACATAACATAATATCACGCTTGTAATGACAGAAGGATTAGGCAGAGTCGAACCTAATTGGACACCCGCCAGTTATTAAGTCACTTGTAATAGGGGGCGAGCCTATTGCTATCAACCGGGCACAAATCCAGACTCCGTGGCTAGCACTGAAAGTTTTCAGATGGAAAAAAATACTCAAATCCTATTTCATAATCAGCATTGTCTTTGCTGCACATCTGCTTCTTCAATCGTACAACGTTCAACTCGATCCTCGACTGCTCCCGTCCTGCTACTGCTAGCCAGCCTATACAGACCTTCATTCCACCTAACCTGAAAACAACCTACCTGAAGTTGGAAGATTCGCAGTCCTGACCAAAATTGCAAAACATACGGCTTATTAATTAAGCTCAAGGCAATAAAATCTGCGCGCGAAATAACCCAGAATTCAAAATTATATTGACGTTCATCAGCACTAGAATACCAGTATTTTACATAGAGCAACTGCCTATCTGACCTCCACAAACCAGTTAGTACTGGGTAAGTAGTACTATAACATTGGTAAGACTGGTCGGGCCTGTCAAAGATCTACAAATGACAGCCAGGACTAACCGCTTGACTGCCTTTCCGAGGTGCGGAGGAAACTCGGTATGTAATGGGTACCCATACACACCAACCTAGGCAAGCGCGGCTTAACCTGAAGATTGTTCCGAGCGGCTGTTATTATTGAACCACGAGCTTCTCTAATTTAATATCGTATTAGTTATTTATAGATTGATGGGACTAGGAGCACAGCGCCTTTGGCACAACGTCAACTAGATGAATGACAAAACAATTATTCTATTCAAGGCGCTCATCAGTTACCAAGGAACGCTAAAACGAGGTCTTTAAGACCTTTCATTTAAGTCTCCAATATCTGAAGTCCGACTGTAAGATCATTGTTTCAGCTAGACTATAAAGTTGCGAGGTTATTAGTTGGGGTAACTTAGGACTTATTTGGTAGAGAAAACTGAAAATCTCTGGAAATTGGTAAAAAGGATACGTTTCTGATGACCAAGTCTTTTGGAAAACTTTTTTGTTGTGAGTTCTCCTTGCTGGTTGGACAACCTCATTTGCGGTCGCAAGTGAGTGAGTGAGGAGTGAGTATGAGGCCCTGGGTTCGATTCAAGGCCAATCCTTAAATAATGGAAATGTATTATTTGGTTTCCATTTTAATCGTTTTGGCGAATTTGCGCCAAAGTCCATGCGCGCGAATGTCGCGCAAGTGGGTTCGCGCAAGTGTCTTTCACGCGTCTTTTGTGTCCGTCCGTACCCTGAAACTAAAATTAGAAACTCTCTACAGCAGAACCGTGTTTGAATTTGAGCCCGATTGATAGCTATTAAATGGGATTTAAACATAACTAGCGACGGGTGTAGATCAGGTACCCCTCTGCTAACCCCTCGAGTATTACATTGCGTGAAGTTGTGTTTGCTGTGTATGTGTAACAAGGAATATTTTAAAGCTATTTAGTTGCCAGAGCGCTCCTTACAGAGGAGTCTCTCGAGAAAGTAAACGTTCTTTCTTTGCGACCAAGCGGCATTGCAGTTTTCCGGCTTTTAAGGCGGTGGAAATCCAGGCATAAAACTAGACTACTACCGGAAAAGCATCCGTGCCTCTTGAGATAGCGATTTAACGTAGGTAGTAACAATTAAGCCGTTTTGTTATAAAAAAAAAAAGAATTACATTAAGTTGAACACATACAATGGGCCTCATCAGAAGGCTTAAAGTCATCCAAAGGGCAAGGGAGAGGGTTATGCTCGGAGTTTCCTTGCGTGATCAAATCAGAAATTACATCCGAAAGAGAACCAAGGGTACCGACTTAAGTGGGCACATTGCTCGCAGAACGGATGGCCAATGGGGCCGTAAAGTTCTGGAGTGGTGACCGCGAACTGGAAGACGTTGCGTTGGAAGGCCACCCACTAGGTGGACCGATGACCTGGTGAAGGTTGCGGAGATCCACTGGATGCGAGTCGCACGGGACAGGTCAATGTGGCGACACTTGGGGGAGGCCTATGAGGTCTTTCGGCTGAAGTGATGATGAGGAACACATACATTGCATTATTTTTGTATTTACATTGTATTAAAGAAGAAGACATGCTGCGCCCAAATAAGTTGAGGTAGGGGCAGGAGAGTGATGATGATGATGAATTACATCAGTATTATACAGGGTGTTTACGAATCCTTCACGAAGGCGTCAACCAAGCATTCTGTACATCAAACTAAGTAAGTAACTTTACGCAAAAATTTTTGCTGGGAAACGACTTTTTTTTTGGGGTAAAAACCACGTTTTACGGTAGGACTCAACCTAACGCATTCAAAAAATTGTGCTGATGGATGGATTGAATAGTACGGGGTCGTGAAAGTGTCTTAAGTAAAAAAAATATATAAAAAAAAACTTGTGAAATGTCTTGTGTTTGTTATCTGCGTAACTAAAAGGTTCCCAGAACCTTTTAGTTACGCAGATACTGGGTGTCAAAGTTCCAACGTTTTCAAAAGTTTTTTTTTAAATACATGTTTTTAGAGAGCAGCGGTGGCCCAGTGGTAGCGACCCCGACTTACGAACAGTAAGTCGTGGGTTCGAACCCAGGCAGGCGCATTACTTTGTGTAATTTATTTCATCACCACTGCTCTCAAAAACGGTGAAAGAAAACATCGTGAGGAAACCGGTATGTCCTAGAACCAAAAATTCGAAGACATGTGACATCTACCAATCCGCATTGGGCCCGCGTGGTGGATTATAGCCCACTCCCTCTCAAAGAGAGGAGGCCTGTGTCCCAGCAGTGGGAACATTTGTAGGCTGATGATGATGACATGTTTTTAATGTAAGATTTTTACTTTAAACATCTCCAGAACCCACTTACTATTCAATCCATCCATTAGCACAATGTTTTGAGTGCGTTACATTGAGTCCTACTGTAAAACGTGATTTTTCAGCTCAAAAAAAAAAAGTTGTTTCCCAGCACTAATTTATGCGTAAAGTTACTTAGTTTGATGTACATAATGCTTGATTGACGGCTTCGTGAAGAGTCTGTTTACACCCTGTATAGTTCCCACTGCTGGTACACAGGCCTCCTCTCTATGAGAGGGAATGGGCTATAGTCCACCACGCGAGCCCAGTGCGGGTTGGTAGATGTCACATGTCTTCGAATTTTTAGTTCTTGGACATTCCGCACGATGTTTTCCTTCACCGTTTTGAGAGCAGTGGTGATGAAATCAATTACACAAAGTAATACCTGCCTGGCTTCAAACCCACGACTTACTGCTTCTAAGTCAGAGCTGCCACCTCTGCGCCACCGCTGCTCTCTAGGTTATATAAACTAAATAATCTAAATTCTCATCATCATAATTTTGAGACACCATTTTGAAAAGCATAAGTTCATGTTAAAGTTCCACCGTTATGGATTACTGCATGATTCCAAAATAAAATAAATTTTACTTTTAAAACACGGAACGATCCTTTACATTTCACTTTAAGGGACGCAATTTCCTGTTATTTTTTTTGCAAAAGTCACGCAAAGGCATTCAGAGGCGTTACTTCAAGAATCGCTTCCATAGTTTAAGTCCATGGGATCCAGCTAACGATCTATGTTTAAGTTATAGACTTATAGCGTACAGGGGATTTATTAATTCGTGTAAAAAGATCCTCAACAAAACCGAAAGGCACTTTTTCTCCCCATCATTTGCAATCACTTACCGTAAACCGTGATTTTTCACCCCAAAACAAAAAATCGTTTGTCAGCAATAATTTTCGCATAGAGGTCATCGCCATCATCAATATTATTTCAGTCGAAAGACATCCACTGCTGGACATAGGCCTCCTCCACGTGTCACATTTGACTGGGTCCCGTGCGACTCGCATCCAGCGGATCTCCGCAACCTTCACCAGGTCATCTGTCCACCCAGTGGGAGGCCTTCCAATGCAACATCTACCTATGTAATGTGTGGTCACTCATCCACTGACCAACATAGACAAGAGCAGCTTAACCTGAAGATTGATCCGAAGAATATCCTTAACTTTCTTGAGTAGCTGTTGTCTTTATACATCTATTCTTGTATTCAAGTTCTGAGATTGATTGTAGCCGATGATCAGATTTGGAAATACTTCGTTTAATTACAGGAACTGGCCATCTGATACATGACGTTGCAATTAATCGCTAGTTCTAGTTTTGATCTACTGTTCACGAATCAAATGATAAATCGCTCAAAACCATTCCCGCTCCCGCTTCCGCTTTCTTCTTACACCCCACACCGGCCGTGCGCACTTTAATGGCGAGAGCTCCGGACGTCGATCGTTCGGTCTTTTTTACGATACGGACCCCCAACTGCCTTACTTCGCGTTATAGTGCCATCTCTCACTGCCTCTGCCGCCCTGGTACCTACCGTTTGATTTCTGTTCAGATCATTGGCTCTGATGTCTTGATTTGATTGCCGATGCGCGCTCTGTTTTTGTTCTTTCGATTTGATACAAGATGTGATGTTTATAAGGTGTATTATGTATACTGGTTTTTACCCCAGTATACATAAAAAATTGATCACATAACATTGTTTTGATAACCTCATTGTAGTTTATTCTATACTCTATATATTCTATATAATATTCTGTATATTCTATATAAGGATTGTTTGACTTATTCGGCACAGCTGATTCAGTTATATCGTTGTCCTAGTAACTTTCAAGGTGAGCCAATCATATACATACAGGGTGTAAACCGACTCTTCACGATGCAATTCTACAGTAAAAGGTTGGGGAGAAATACCATTATTTTATAAAATTATTTTAATTAAGTAAGAACTCTGCTCACCTTCTTTCTATAGTAACACTTGAAGGTAGGTATTATATTAACACTTACAATTTAAAGCCAATCAAGTTTAATTAAACCTGCCCCAGGCTTTAAAATGACCTGCGTACAGTTGATACAGTACGGTTACTCACATTATGTATGTGTCACATGTTGCTACCTACGCAAAGGTTAGTGAAAGTTCTCAGCCCACATTATACAATAGCGTGATAGTGTGTAGTTTGCAAGCAGAACCGTTATTTCGCTTAATAAGTCATCGGGGATGTAACTCAGTGGTAGAGTGTCTGCTTCGCATGCTGAAAGTCCTGGGTTCAAATCCCAGCATCTCCAAATGTTTCTTTTTTAGTTTTTGAAGTTTTTTTTTGTTTAATAGGAATGTTTTTTACTGCGTAATGCTTTTAAAATGAATTATGTTTTGTTTTTAACGATACATTTAAGAAATAATATTTAATTAAAGCTTCAATTTTACCAATACCTAGTTATTGGGGAAGGGTAGCCTATTTTTGCAGGGAATTACACGACAACATAACTCATCATAGATCATCATCATCAGCCCGGAATCACCCACTGCTAGGTACAGGCCTCCCCTTTTCTCTGCCACACTTCTCAGTTCTGTGCGTCCTTTATCCAGGTATTCCCGCGACTTTGGCGATATCGTCGACCCAACAAGCTTTAGGACGGCCCTGGTTTCCATGGCCTAACCTTGGCCACCACTCGGTCAAAGCCTTCATCATAGATACATAAAGAAAATTGGTTGTCTGTAAAGTTGGTTTACGGACGATAATTCAACGTGACAACGTCATAAAATCGAGTGGAAGAGAGATAGATGCGGCGCATGCGTACAATGAGCGTAACGGGACAATGAGCATAACGGGACAATTTTTCGTGCATGCAGCCGGCGTTCATCGATTTATTAGACGTTGTCACGTCAAAAATAACTAGACGTTGTATTATGTTCAGAAACGTAAAGTGTGTATACTGGAGACCGGCCATACGATGTATGATTTGTATGAACGTGGACAAAGCACAAGGAGTCTATAAGAATATAGCATGTGGCGTTCTTTGGTGTTTGCCTACCGACAACCATGGGAAAACGGCGTGAAAACACATATGTTCAATCCAATTCTAGTAAAATTATACTAATTACATAGTCACACAAGTCTATTAGAATAGTTAGTAATTAAGTGACCAAGTTAATTGGATTCTAATTGACGTTTGTAGGCCAAAGTGTGGATTAGAACTAAATACACAGCTTAACTGGATTACAAGAAACAGTTATATTAGATCAATGATATATAAACTACTAGCTGACCCGCGCAACTTCGTCTGCGTCACATAATGCAATTAAATAATATTACTGCGACTATAAATTGAGATGTAAGATATCCTATCTTTCAAGTTAGATCAAACTACACACCACGGTGTGCAAATTTGATTCAAATCGGTTAAGTAGCTTAGGAGTCCATCGTGGACAAACAACGTGACGCGTAATTTATAAAGGGTGTAAACAGACTCTTAACGAAGCCGAAAGGCACTTGTTCTCCCCGTCATTGCGATCATTTTTTTGTTCTAGACCACACCTGGGAACCTTCTAGTTCCGGAGATATTGGGGGTCAAAGCTCCAACTTTTTCACAAGTTTTTTTTTAAATACATGTAAAAAAAAAACATTAAAATGTTTTTTTTTTTACTAAAGACACCTTCACAATCCCCGTACTATTCAATTCATCCATCAGCACAATGGTTTTGAATGCGTTACATGGAGTCATGACGTAAAACGTGATTTTTCGGAAGGTAGTTACCGCCAGCCCATTTAGTCGCGTGCCAACCAGTGCCGCGGCTGTACGTGATATTAAAATAACTTGTGTATATAACTTCCTAAAAAGCAAAAAAAAAAATACCATCCTGTGTTTTTAGGATATGTAAAATTATACTGCAACTGTAAAAGATAAAAACTATAATTGCTTGCGTAAGTGTCAAGAAAAATATATTTTATTTTATTTTTTTCATTTGGCGGCTAGCGCCTGAGGTACGTGCCGTGCGTACAGAATGACAACGTAACTAAATAAATATGTTTATCTCTCTCTAACAACAGGAATTCCATAGATGACATTTAATTTTCTTTCCCTTTCTTCGTGCGTCTAAGTATCTATCTAGCTACCGATAAGTTTTACGCTGTTTTTGAGTGCCGCGTCTATTTATAATACGTTATTGTACTAGATAGCTAATCTAATATTCTGTGACTAGGAATTCATAGGTTAATATTGATCTATAGCTCAGGTGTAGTCGGTAAAAGAGTGGCTGAGAGGTTCTGAAACTGCTAATTAGACAAAGAGTTAAATCGGTCGGACTGCCTCGTTGGTCGCAAGCGCGACTGCTGAGCATGAGGTCCTGGGTTTGATTCCCAGGTCAAGCAAAGGTTATTGGGGTTTTCCATCATAAATTTCTCAGTAGCAGCCATGGAGGCTTGATTTGTGCCCGGTTGATGGCAATAGGCTCGCCCTCTATGTATGTACCTATGTACCTAAGTACATAGGACTTAAATGTAAATGTGGGTGTACTATTAGCTACACCTCTGCCTAACCCTACCCTACCTACTACCCTGCGTGAGGATGATTCCTTTAAGTTAAATGAGCTTGTTATGGTAACTACTGGAAAATCTGCCATATCGATTAACTGTGTTTTGATAACTTCGAAACCGGATGCATCCCTCACATTCACGTCATGTACCGTCGTTAGAGGCAGGTGTTCTTAATAAGGACGTAAAATCGTCGGCAGTAAGTATGAGATCTAAAACGAATGCGATACATTTATTACTTTAACTTCAGAATTTGAAAAACTTGATTTGTATTTTTAGGGTTCCGTACACGAAGGAAGTATACAGGACCCTATTGCTAAGCCTCTGTTGTGTGTCTGCCACAGGGTTATGTCGTTTCTCATAAACCAAAATAGGTTGCAAATTAGGAAAACTTAGAAGATGTAGTGAAAAAAATTTAAAAGAGTATGCTTAGATGTCTTGGTCATGCGGAGAGGATGAGTGAAAGGCGACTAAAAAAAGGTGAGTGGCAACGCCCTAGAAGGAAATACCTTATTGGTGAGGTTCTTTAGAAAGGTCAAGTGCGTAGTACTCGCAAGCGGCGTGCTTATATGACCAGATGTTGGAACGTGGTCGAGGCAGAAGGAGTATGTAAGGATCGTAGCAGGTGGCGTTCTGTGGTTTCTGCCTACCCCCATGGGAAAAAGATGTGAGTTTATGTATCATGAATTCATGACAAAACATACAAAAAGCCTTGTTGTGCGGGATAGTTGCGTAACACATAATTTTGACAGTTCAATAACATTCCATTGCGGTATTTTTCAACACAGCAATGGATTAAAAATTTCTTATAAAATCTTTTTATAACAGTGACTGAAATTGTGTTACGCTATTACTAGTACCTTTAATTACTGTATCAAATAATTGGCATCTACAAGCTAAAATGCAGGCCAACACTATTAACAACAACAATAGCTTCACCAGGGAATCATAATCATATAACCACAAATGAAAACGCAAAACGAATCCTTCCTTTAACACCAATACACATTCAGTCGCACAAAATTCGATAAGATAAAACCCACCACTCGTATATCCTGATACCCTAGTACCCTGGTTATAGCGTGCAGTTTGATCGCGGGTGTTAAATGAAATTGTTGAAACGCGACGACGGCTCGCACCTGCCCGCCCGGAAACCGATTAAAATGATAAAGCGATGCGCCCAGGATTTTGTACACAGAACTACTAAATATTTGTAACTGGATGAACCTAGATTCTTTATCTCCTCACTATGGAAAAAGCATCTTTATGACAATATTAACTATTTAGGCCGTGACGCTTCCCGTGACCCAAGGGCTGGCTTTTACTTTCGTCAGAGGCTAAGTGTTGCCATACAACGTGGCAACGCCGCCAGTCTCTTGGGCACATTACCAGGTGACATCGTTGAGGAGGAGTTTTTCGATGTCCTTTTATAGTTTGTTGTTAGTTTATTTATTTCAGTTTAATAGTGTATATAGTTAGTATTTCTGGAAGGTTTGAACTCCAATTTCATGAAACTAGGTGCTTCTAGGAAGCAGAGAAGATAAAATAATTGTTTAGAAAGATAACGTGAATGCGAGCATTTCTGATGGATAGAGCATATAACTTGTATATTATACGAGCCGCCGTCATTGAAGTCTAAATCAATTAGGTTTTACTTGGAAGTCACAGAACTGTTGCGAACCTAAGTTGGATGGATGTTAAGCGGAATTGTGGGATACCTTTTCGAAACGGCTGAAGGGTGTGGGGACTGTATCGCCGCCTTTGTCTCACCTCCTTTGCTGCCCTCTTTGCCCTAGCTGCAGTCATAGCGATTTTTGTGCTGCTACCGACAATGCAGTGGAAGTGATGAACCACCAGTTGTGCACCGATAATAAATATAAAATATTGAGATCTAACAGAGAAGAACTAAACCATTAACAGCTCTTCACTTACACGTGTAGAATACAAAAACAAATATAAATTTACTGGAAATATTTGCTCATTTCACGCAACAGTACGTTGAATCCGATCAAATATGGACACTTTTCAATTTTTCCGTGTCTCTCAGAAGGGTGAAGTGTTTACTAAGTAAATAAACAGGAAATGAAATCCCTTTAATGCGTCCTTGAATAATTCCTTTGTTTAGTGAAACATTTGTTTTTTCGGAAAGAGATTGCTACGTAGTCTTCTATTTAGTACATAGATTGACGAAATAAATGATACGGCACAATGTTGTACTGTAATGTTCGTGTCGATGCCTGCTCATAAAGAAGCTAGATTTGTATTGAAGTTAAAAAATAATTGCTAAAAAGCTTTTAGAAGGAAGGTCCTTAGTTCTTCAGCAAGACTGTTAGAATCGATTCAAAAAGTTATCTATACAACTAACATAACCAATAGTAAGAAAAAGCTTTCCGAAGTTTAGCACCGCAATAGCTTAATACATATTTCTATCGCAATCCGAAGAATTCCATAGGAAATTTGTAGTCCATGTTAAAAAAAATTGTCTGCTCAGCAACGTAAATAATGCAATGAATATTGTTGAATTGTCAAAACGAATGAGTGACTGGGATTGTAAGTGTAACTCATACCCTTTTTTTTCGGATGGGAAATCATCAAATGACTTCTCCCGCTCTGGGCAGAGCGGAGGAGAGTGTCAGACTTGTACTGACTAAAACCCATCCATGTTCCTTCCTTGCCCTTTGTGTTCCAGGGCCGCGGTATCTCTTTCGAACAGTCCCGCAACCCTGTGTTACTCATACCCTACGACTGAATTACAATTTGCACTACTCGTTCAAGCAATAATACAATGAAATATAACCCAAGCCACTTCCACCACGTCTACATCCACGTGAGCTGCGATTTAATCTTTCATTCGTGCCGTATTGCCTCAGTTGAAATTTTTCAAGCGTTCCGTCCGATTTGACAAATGTTTTG
Source organism: Lycophotia porphyrea (assembly GCA_950005105.1). NCBI lineage: Eukaryota > Metazoa > Arthropoda > Insecta > Lepidoptera > Noctuidae > Lycophotia > Lycophotia porphyrea. The sequence continues at coordinate 1,805,106 of OX465389.1, forward strand.
GGTGCCAGCAAATACCATTCTGTCCCGCAACGATTTAATTGGTGTGATATGTGCCTTTAGAATCACAATTCAATGAGTTATTGTTGCCTTTTGTAGACAGACAGAACATTTTTCCTTGTTTTTTTAAACTGTTTCTGCTAGCAAAGGGTTTAGTTGTCGTGGTTTTTTGGTTTTCTATGTTTTAGTGATGGATTGGATGCCTCAGTTTTTAGAAGCGGATGTATTTTTGGTGGCTTGTCAAGGAATTTCATAGATTTAATAGTACCTTTAAAGTAATTTTACCTGACAAAGCTCCTCTTTGAAAGATATTAAACTAAGAACGCTTTGAGCGAAGATAAGACGGACGTAAGACGGGATAATATCCGTCCTTGAAGATCACAATGACTAAAAGTATATTATCAATATCGGCATTTAAGTCACGTCTGATAGTTTGATTGAGCTTTTACTTTTTTTCTCTTGGCAATTCATTAAGATGAGTCATTGAAATCAAGAGCTCTTAGACTTTGCTGAACTCCTGGTATTTGATTAAATGAAGACCTCATCTAAAAAGAATAATTATATATTACAAAAACATAATTAAATTATATCTCACTAACCCACAAATTATTTGCCATAATAATTAAAATATCGTCAATTATAGCAATATTTACGCAGGGGCTGGCGATCCGTTTGTATATCATTAACAGAATATCTCATTTTTTAATTGACAACCCCGCGGACGGCAAACAATCCCCGCTGGGTTCATTAGTAGGGTCTCTGTCGGTAATGTTGGGAAAACGAGATGGTTTATGTCTATTTAGTAAGTATGTTTGAACAGGTTGTAGTTCGCCTTTGTGCCTAGAAGGGGTAGAAAGAGGTGTACCTATATAAAGTACAGTAAGCCTCAAAAAGAAATATGGACTAGGAACCATTTCATTGTCTACAACCATTATTCCATAATTGTGTCTACAATGTTAACCTACAAAACATAGTAACAATTCATGTCACCAAAACTTCTTAAACAGGCCGGATACATAGTAATATCAACACTCTATGTCCAAAACATAACATAACATCACGCCTGTAATCCCCGAAGGGTTAGGCAGAGGTGTATCTGTCCAAAACAATCTACATAATTATCGCAAATATGGAAACAACAATCAAAACGAGGTAAACAAAAATCTAAAAGGCTGTAAGTGTAGTTGGACTTCCACCAACCCTAACTGAATCCGCGTCGTGGATCATGGCCCAATCTCTCTCGCTGAGTGAGGCCAATATCCCAGCAATGGGAACCTTATAAGCGGATTCTGCACATAATATATCAGTTTTGGGAAACAAATACATTAATTACAAAAGCTACTAATTACAAGGAATTGAAAGAATTTATCATAGTATCTACAGCTAAGAGCTCCTTAGTAGATATGGATGGAAAACTATCGGAATCTGTAGAGGCGAGCGAAACAATATTTTGTTTGATTTCGTATCCGACTAGCGACTGTATCGGGTGCCGTAGGGTCCAAGTGTTGAGCCTTAGCGGACAAATAACGTATAGAACGGGTGCCGCGTGCTGGATAACAGCCCAAAGACAGAAGATCTGCGTCAACAGCAGAGAGACAAAAACATTCATAGGCTGGTTGTGTTTATAAGATACTGACGTCCGGTCTCTGCTTTGCACGTTTTCAATAACGACTCACGACGAATAATTATCAAACCATCAGGATATCTGCGCTACTGTATCCATGGCTATGTCTTAGTTTAATATGAACGTTTAGTATATAATGAAAGCCACATACTAAATCCTTGCAAAGTTTAGGATAACAGCGCGGTCTTACAGACAGACACGGAAATTGACTTCTTTTGTTTTAGTGTAGAATAATTTGGTGAACAATAATAATGGTTGTGTTAACGATTGTTATACATAAATGTTGTTTTGTTATGATGACGAATGAGATAAAAACCCTGAGATTTTTATTTATATTGTTTGGTTAACGTAAATCATATTTTTTTGACGAAATATGCATGAAACGTAATTAATTTGCATCTGAGGTAAACATAGAACGTTACAAAGACGCTGAAGTTTATTTTTATCTAATTGAAGTTTTTTTATTGTTGCGCCGCATCACGTGACTCCTCACAAGACACAATAGCGATTTTAGATACATCGAAAGACTGTAACTATTTTATTTAGAATTTTATGTATTTTTCTTATTGTTTTGTTAAAAGTTGAAAAATAAAGAAGTAGCTAATTGTTAAAACGGGTTTTTCATTGGAAACCCAAATTTTCATCTCTTTTCAAATCAAATTTAAATTACATTTATGACGTTTTATTCAAACTTGGCTTTCCGAAAAGTATTACCCTTCCTAATGTTAGGATCTAGGGTATGATGCATTTATCTTTTCAATGTAGGTACTCATAGCATTAACATTTTGGCAAAATCATACGTAGTGCTATTGCTGACTTCCAGGTTTTGGGATTGATTCCTTGGTGGGGCAAATTGTTATTGGATGGGTTCAATAATAGCAGGCTAGAATCTGGATTTGTGCCTTCATCAAAATAGGCTCACGCATATTAAATGGGAATGGCCTCTCCATAACCCTTCAGGAAAAACAGGCATAGTGAACATAGTTCATCAGCTACATTCTTGTAACTTGGACCTTACCCTCCTGGCCACATAAACAGTCTGGTCACGCTCGCACCCTGTGGAGAGTTAACGTGCGTCGAACTCCCAGCCCAATACTGATTTCTGTTACCCTGGTTGTTGAATTATACAATTTATGGCCGGGCTGCAAGTTTGCCGAGCCAACGAGTCATCGCTTTATCGTTGCGTTGTGTTTTTCATTCTGTGAATGAGGTCTTTAAGTTTTTGTAATCCTGGTATCCTGGAGAGCAGCGGTGGCCCAATTGTAGCGACCCTGACTTACGAACAGTAAGTCGTGGGTTCGAACACAGGCAGGCGCATTACTTTGTGTAATTTATTTCATCACCACTGCTCTCAAAAACGGTGAAGGAAAACATCGTGAAGAAACCGGCATGTCCTAGAACCAAAAATTCGAAGACATGTGACATCTACCAATCCGCACTGGGCCCGCGTGGTGGATTATAGCCCATTAGTCTCATAGTGAGGAGGCCTGTGTCCCAGCAGTGGCAACATTATAGGCTGATGATGAATACTGGTATAAAGTAACTTTAATTTATTTTATCATCGTGGTTTGTGAAGGATGCTTGCTCATTTTATTTCATTTAGCTGATTAACTAATGTTTTACATATTACTGTTTTCTGGGAATACTATAGTAGCACAATAAACCCCATATTTTATACTTCTATATACGGTCTATTTACATTTCATGTTTCTGAGTACCTTTGCAACTATTTTTGCAGAATAAACAAACAAACGTAAAACATTCATTGCATGCAGCGTTCATGAAAATGTTGTTATTATTAATGTAGATTCTAAATCCATGAGGCTGTGGGTGATTGAATTATCGTTCAAAATAATCAGAATTGAAACAACAAACATAATATTTTCAATGTTACTTCGTCAAAATTTGACAGTCGTTAGGTAGTCAGTGGCCCAAGAAAGTCTGATAACCAGTCGTACCAAGGGGTATCGTATTAGCCAGTACTTAACTGGGTTGTGGAGGTCAGATAGGCAGTCGCTCCATGTAAAATACTGGTATTCAGCTGCATCCGGTTAGTCTGGAAGCCGATCATGATGACTTCGTCAAAATTCAAGTAGTACATTACATACCAATAGTTTCAATCCGTCGTTTCAAAATCAACTGAACCTTACCGGGGGCAAACTTGATTGGCTCGCATTCGAAGCACTATTAGCTACCTGCAGCCCAATCTCGACGTGTCTATGATTTCTTTTCCTTATGTCACTTCCTATTACATCCAGGACAATTGATCACATGTACCTACTTCGTGTTGTGTCTTAGATGATAGTCACGCGTGCGATGCGTGGTCGAAGGGATGCCACTGTTCGGAGTGCTGGTAATGCCAATTGCCTTTGACGTTCATTGTAATGGTCATTGGACGTCTTCAGCAGAAACCGTGTCACCTAGATTAGGCTATTTTTAACCGACTTCCAAAAGGAGGTTATCAATTCGTTTGAGTGTTATTTTTTTTTAGTTGACACAAAAAACACCTGTCCTCCTTTCAGTTCTGACGAAACCTGCCTAGTCCGTTCCGCCATCTCGTTCGTGGCCTGCCGCGATGCTGCCTCACTGTCTCAGGGCACCAGTTTCCTGCTATTTTGGTCCATAGTTCATCATGCGGCAGATTAAAACGGCCTTCTGGAGTCTGACACAATCTTCAATTATTGATGCAAATCATACTAAACCTACATCATAGCCAGTGTGCCAACAGGTCGTAGTCTCGTTACTTCGTAATGGTTGCTCGATTGTGTTTTTTTGGAGTTCTATACGAATGCCAAAAGCAAAGTTATAAAAACTCACTAGAATGCCATTAGTGCACAATGACGTGTCAGAGAGCAGCGGTGGCCCAGTGGTAGCGACCCCGACTTACGAACAGTAAGTCGTGGGTTCGAACCCAAGCAGGCGCGCATTACTTTGTGTAATTTATTTCATCACCACTGCTCTCAAAACGGTGAAGGAAAACATCGTGAGGAAACCGGCATGTCCTAGAACCAAAAATTCGAAGACATTTTACATCTACCAATCCGCACTGGGCCCGCGTGGTGGATTATAGCCCATTCCCTCTCATGGAGAGGAGGCCTGTGTCCCAGCAGTGGGAACATTATAGGCTGATGATGATGATGATGATGATGACGTGTCAGAGATCAAAAGAAACGTCAAAAAAGATATAATGTATGAAAATGGTAACCACAGTTTTGAGCCGTTTGGGGTCGAAACGCTCGGGTCATTGGGCCCGAGTGCGTGTCTCCTTTTTAAGGAAATATCTCGCCGAATGGTCGACACTTCGCGTGACCAGAGAGCTGGCTATTTCTTTGGCCAAAGAATTAGCATTGCCATTCAACGTGGTAACGCTGCCAGTCTTCTGGGCACGTTTCCGGATGACAGCGATACTTTGACGCCTAAGTATCCTATTGTTGTCGTAGTAAATATGTATGTAAGTACTTACTTTTAGTCTTCCCTTTTTTTAGCATTATTTTTGTTCTATTTGTAGTCTGTATATAATGTACATAAAATGTAATTGATATTGGTTAATTTTTTAATAAAATTATATTTTAATGTATTAAAATTAAGTTCAAAATAATTAAAGACCAGTAATTTACACCAGACCACCTTTGACGCCTTTCAAATAGAAGATTATCAAAATGGTTCATTACTAAATCTACTGTGACTATGTGTCCTATACTTATATGTGTTACTAGATTTCTTCTCAATGTCGGGGTTAAGGTTCCCAAAAATATGAGATCACAAAAATATTTGCCCATCTGACCAAACTGTTTATTCAATATCTTACGTATCACGTATCGCCTAAATATGATAGGGGAGAGAAAATATATATATTGGGAAAAATTATTTTGTGGAGCAGATAAATATGTCCCATCACTCCCCGCTTCGGTCGCGAACATCTATCAAAAATCTAAGAGTCATTCCTGGAGGAAATCTGAGATGGAGTTACGAAGAGAATGATGTGGTATTTTTATGATATTTTTTTACTTCTGCATAAACGCAGTAATGCTTGCCTAGGTTGGTCTGCGGATGGGTAACCACCCATTACATACCGAGTTTCCTCCGTGCCTCGGTAAGCACGCTAAGCCGTTGGTCCCGGCTGTCATTTGAAGATCTTTGACAGTCGTTAGGTAGTCAGTGGCCCAAATAAGTCTGACAACCAGTCTAACCAAGGGGTATCGTATAACCCAGTAGTAACTGGGTTGTGGAGGTCAGATAGGCAGTCGCTCCATTTTAAATACTGATATTCAGCTGCATCCGGTTAGACTGGAAGCCGACCCCAACATAGTTGGGAAAAGGCTAGGCAGATGATGATAAACGCAGTAATGAATGTAGGTCTTTGCGAACTATGACTTTTGGATGTTAGAAATGTGCAAATAACAATGAAAATAGCATTATTTTTATCACACGTACTTCGTTCCTTCTTTTTTCTATATCGTATGGTTAGTGCTTAACCTGGTGTCAGAATCCATATATGTTCAGGTATTCCGATCTGACCAAATCATGATCATAATCAATTATTTGTCAGAATATGGTACATAATGGTCCTAAGATAAGTTAGTGGTCAAATACACCTTGTCAGGCAATTTCAATTTGTATTTGTTTTTACAAAAAGTCTAAGTGGAACTAAAGTTACAACCTGTATTAGCTTCAGATTTAACTTTTTTTTTTAAGTCCGCTTTGCATACGCCATTATTTGGCGACCTTTAATGTTTCTTCGATATGCTTTTGTTCAATTTACTAGATAGCTCAATGCTGACAAAGCAATTAAAACGGGAGTGATATGAAATTTCGAATGACGTCATTGCGACGCACGCTATTTCGAATAATTTTACGAGTGGTACGCCATTTCGAAAACTCATGAAATCGAAAACCGCTATATCGAATGACGTTGTTGCGAACACGCTGTTTCCAAAAAACTGTTAGAATGGTACGCTAGTACGAAAGTCTTGGTATCGTAATCCACTGTTGTGAATAGCGTATTCCAATCTGAATTTGTGTGGGGATCGAACTCTCGGCCCAGTGATTACCAAGAACTAGCTACGATAATAAAACTGATACTGAGCTAGTTGTCTATACCTCTAAGTATAAATGATTAATATTAGTACTTATTATTAGTACCCCCAGCATGCTTCCCGTTTTAATAAGTTAATCATCATCATCTGCCTACCTTTTCCCAACTATGTTGGGGTCGGCTTCCAGTCTAACCGGATGCAGCTGAATACCAGTGTTTTACACTGAGCGACTGCCTATCTGACCTCCACAAATATATTTTTTTTACTTTGGTCAAACTACCCCCCAAGTCTATTAGTGATGATCATGATGAAATGAAGTTGTAAATTATCAAGTCTCCATTTTAATATTTCATTTGTTATTACAGCATTGATTAATATTCCCTTTTGTCTGCCTGTTAATTTACTAAACAAGTGAGATTTGTGGTTCGAATTACTTTTTAATTCAAAAAAGCAATAAAAGCAGTTTATTTCTATGTTCTGGTTTCGTGGTTTTGGTATCATTTCGAGTTTAGAGAAAAACTCAGTCCGTAAAAACACCAGTTTGCTGAAATATACAGGTTTGTCACTATACCATGAGCGGGTTATGTATAGTGCACGTAACTCCCAATTAAAAAGTGTATCTACTACGGCATGTCCTGTGAGTCTCGCATCCAGCTGATTTCCGAAACCTTTTTTTTTTTTCCGGATGGGAAATCATCAAATGACTTCTCCCGCTTCGGGCAGAGCGGAAGGGAGTGTCAGACTTGTACTGACTTAAACCCATCCATGTTCCATCTTGCCTTTTGTGTTTTAGGGCCGCGGTATCTCTTTCGAACAGTCCCGCAGCCCTGGCAGGATGCGTGGAAACCGTCAGGTCGGTTTTGCGCAAAACATTTCTGATGTACAACAGAAACGGGACAGTCCCAATAGCATCCTGAAAATATTATTATATTGCCGCATCTACCACACGAGTCGTTCTTACTCAGTGACAAATAAACCGGTTGAACGGATTACCGCATGGATGCGCCCGCGTCATCGCGGCTAACGATTATATGTCGTCGAGCTATGCTGCCTTATACTATACGACACCACTCTAACTCTGTGGGTTCCGCAGATCATAGTCGAAGTTTTATTTACCCATTTTTGTTATTATTCCACAATAAATAGTCTACTTTTCCATATCACAGAAGAGAAAATACAAAACTTAAGACACTGAACAAAATTTCGTCACACAACCTCCGATAAAAATTTCTTTAAAAATAGAACTAATTAAGGCACAAATCGTCGTAATTATAATGAACTTATTACAAGATTCATTATGAAAGTCGCATCAAAGCGGAGAAGTGGAGAAGAACATTTTCGATGATAGCTTCGTCCGTTTACATAAGAAAGGCTTCAGCAGATTTCGGCCTTAATGAGTTTAAACCTTCTTATGTTGGAAACTAGTTACTGTTTACGGTTTTGTCCTCGTTGGTCTAGTGGTCGTAAGCGCGTTTGCTGAGCATGATGTCCTGCGATCAACTCCAGGGTCGGCCAAAGTGTTATTGAGTTTTTGCATCAGTACTTTCTGACTAGCACCCACGTGGATTTGTGCCCGGTTGATGACAATGGACTCGCCCCCTATTATATGGGACTTAAACATAACTGTGGTGAAATGTGGTTGAGGTACACTTCTGCCAAACCCTTCGTGGATTACAAGGCGTGATGTTATGTTATGTTACTTTTAACAGTCTGAAGAAGAAAAAGATCAAGAATGCTGTCTTTTTTTTGCTGTAAACCTGATGATCATTAGAGTAGACATGTTGACATGACCTGTTATCGTCAAGTAGGTTGGCCTTGGACTATAATGGGTGGAGTGACGATCTTCACATGGTGGTTGAAGCAGCTGGAAGACAATAAGCAGCGTATGCGATAAGAAAGGCCTATATTATGTCCAACAGGAAACTGCTATAAGCCTATAGAATTCTTACTGCTGCACAAAGACCACTAGCTTAGTTGACTGCCCCTAAAGGGTTAGTCAGAGGACCTATAGAGGACCTATAAATATAATACGTAGTACACCCATACCTTCGTTAGCTATGTTGAAGTCACACGTAATAAATGCCGAGCCTATTGCCATCAATCGGGCGCAAATCCTTACTCAGGGGTTTGAGAGTTTTATGGGATACCCTACAGCACTCTGCCTGCCTAGGGAATTGAATCCAAGACCTCATGTCTCAGCAGTAGCTCTTAAAACCTCTCGACTCAACGACACATAACAGTAATGAAAGCTCTACTACGTATATAATTACTAGCTGACCCGCGCAACTTCGTTTACGTCACATAATGCAATTAAATAATATTTCGACTACCCTACCTACCCTATCCTACCCTACCTACCCTACCCTACCTACCCTACCCTACCTACCCTACCCTACCTACCCTACCCTACCTACCCTACCCTACCTACCCTACCCTACCCTACCTACCCTACCTACCCTACCTATCCAACCTACCCTACCTACCCTACCCTACCCTACCCTACCTACCCTACTTACCCTACTTACACTACCAAAACTACCTACCCTACTTACCCTACCTACCCAACCTACCCTACCTACCCTACCCTACCCTACCCTACCCTACCCTACCCTACCCTACCCTACCTACCCTACCCTACCTACCTCCCTAGTACCTAGCTACCCTACCTACCTCCCTAGTACCTACCTACCTTAGCCCTACCTACCTCCCCAGTACCTACCTACCTACCCTGCCTACCTACATTCCTAGTACCTACCTATCCTACCTCCCCAGTACCTACCTACCTACGTGACGTGGGCTATCAGTTGCGCTAATTTATTTAAAAACGTTTTTATTCATATTTTTTTTACGTGAACGCGTTCGTCGGGATAAAAAGTATCCTATGTCCGTCTCCCGGTTCTAAGCTACCTCCCCACCAATTTTCAGCCAAATCGGTTCAGCCGTTCTTGAGTTATAAGTGGTGTAACTAACACGACTTTCTTTTATATATATAGATTATTCTAATCACACAGTTCATTTATAGTATTTTGTTTTTGTATAACGTTACGTTATAAAGGGTGTAAACAGACTCAACGAAGCCGAAAGGCACTTGTTCTCCTCGTCATTGTGATCATTTTTTTTGTTCTAGACCATCCCTGGGAAACTTCTAGTCACGGAGATCTTGGGGGTCAAAGTTCCAACTTTTTCACAAGTTTTTAAATGCATGTTTTTAATGTAAGATTTTTACTTTAAACACGTCCAGGACCCCCTACTATTCAATCCATCCGTCAGCACACTGTTTTGAGTGCGTTACATTGAGTCCTACTGAAAAACGTGATTTGTCAGCCCAAAAAAAAAGCCTTTTGCGTAAAGTTACTTAGTTTGATGTACATAATGCTTGGTTGACGGCTTCGTGAAGAGTCTGTTTACATCCTGTATACTAGCAATAATTTGAATTATTTTGAAACCCATTCATAAACAGAGCTGTAATTAATGTTCAGTGGCTGAAAATGTTGAAATCCTTCAATTATCGAATTTGAACCAACTTGTTTATAATAATTTAGGTTGATTATTAGAACTTTATTGCGAATTTTGCGAATCAATATATCCAATCAGAAACGTTATTTAGTTTTGATATGGAGCTTAATTTAGTGATGACAATATTCTAACTACATAATGTAATTGAAAATTGCCACTGTACGACTGTTTAGCTTATTGTAATTTAGTAAATTTGTCCCGTGGGTTCTCCTGCGTTTAGTTTAGAATCTATCCCGCGGGAACGTACTACCTCATTATCTGCCGCAGTCGCACTGGGCTTTATCGGAATGCCCCGATTGGACCAAGTTGTACCTGCAGCGGCTCACCTGGCTTCGAAGTCGGTTTAGAGTCTTCCAGCTGGGAGTTTTTCTGCAGGCTCAACATAGTGAGCCGGAGGGGGATGTCTGAGGAACCACAACTTTTTGCGAGCTTCATTTTTAATTAGATGGTTAACCGAACTCATTGCCTTACGAATCTGATACTGTTATCATAGATAAACAGCATAATAAATCATCTATCTAGCCTTTTCCCGACTATGTTGGGGTCGGCTACTCCTGGATGCAGCTGAATACCAGTATTTTACAAGGAGCGACTGCCTATCTGGCCTCCCCTAGTACTGTTAAATGCGCCTTGGTATGACTGGTTGTTAGACTTTCCCCTGACCACCTGTCAGCCGGGTCCAACGCCTTAACGTGCTTTTCGAGGCACGGAGGAAACGTTGGTCCGATGTCTTATTATTTTTGTCATTTTATCAAGTGCCAAAAAAGTTTTACAGATACTGGAATGGAGACCACGCTTTGGAAGCGCAGCGTGGGACGGCCACCTGCCAGATGAACCGACGACATTGTAAAAATTACAGGGAGTCGCTGGATGCATGTGGCGTTGGACCGGACACGTTGGAAATCTATTGGGGAGGCCTATGTTCAGCAGTGGACAGCAACGGGCTGAAATGATGATGATGATGAAACAAGTTTTTCGTAAACTTATAATTCGTAGGTTTAAAAAAAACATCAAACTATTCATTTCTAGCCAATCTTGAAATTAATTTCTTAGGGTTCGGAAATATTCGGCTTTGACCACGAATCCTCTTTGGTCGTACTAAATATAAACTATAAATAAATAAGTTGGTGATGTTTGCTTGAGGTCAATAACTGCAGATTCTGTAGTTCTTTTTTTATAAACTGCGGATGACGGGAAGTTTTTTTTTCATAATTTTCTCAATAAGACCATGCAGTAGAGTTCCAATTTCCCATTTTGTTCAAGATGAGTCATCATTCTATCCCAAAAACGTAAATATCAGTATTGCCAATCCTTCATGACATGCCACATTTGTTATCAATAATACGTGTTTACGACATTCTAATAATATCATTACATTTCAGGGCAATGTCCGCTATAATTTTGTAGGTATAAATAATACATTATCTCTCCTGAATATTGTAATATTCTGGATAATATATAAATAAGTTTATATTTATATAATACCAGTATTTATTTTGTATATGTGTAAAGATGTATGTGTATATTATATATAGGTAAATTTTTGTTTTAGTTCTAATTGAAAATTTCCAATTTTTGTCTTTTCTACACACTGTCTACATTTCTAATCCAACTTTCCTCTCGAAGGTCTGCTGGAAGAAATTTCTTATGAATTAAGCAGTACCTTTATGCTCTTCTATCTTAATGTAATGTCCTGTTAAGTATTTTGTAAATAAATAAACACTTTTATCAATTCAATTTCAGAAATCAAATATAGACTCTGTCGATTAAAAATAAAGTGGAAAATTGTTATCACGAGTTTGCTCCCTTGAAATCGTCTACTTTATCAATTGGACTCATTGTCGCTTCAATTTACGAAAAACAGCTGACTTATTGTTTACTTACTAGATGCAGACAACAATACAATCTTAATACAACTTCAGGTACTTGTCCGTTACTGTATCAAGTTAGACTGGAAGCTGACCCCAACATAGTTTGGAAACGCTGGGCAGATAATATGGTGGCTTATTCCCAGGAGCTCCAAATCTATTGTCCTCCAAACAATTTCTCTCCATACATTGATTCCCAACAGCTCCATAATTTTATTAGTTAAATAAAAAATACTATATTTTTTTTTTAAATTTGGAACCGCCGGGAATAAAATTATGGAGCGCCTGGGAATAAGCCAATGTGGTATTAGTCCGTTAATTACAACTTCAGGATACAGAGATTTTTCCGTGCCTCAGAAATCATGTTCAGCCATTGTTACCGGCTGTCAAGTGTTCTTACAGTCTCAGTCACATATCTCTGACAATGAATCTTATCACGTTGTATGCGTTCCATGCGAAGCACGTGTGGTGTAACTCTGAAACATAAAGTGAGGAATAAGGTAATACGGAAAAGTTGCGGCTTAAAAGAAGATGTAGTGACAAAAATTGATAAAAGTATGCTTAGATGGTTTGGTCATGTGGAAAGGATGAGTGAAAGGCGACTAACAAAAGGTATTTACAAAGCAGATGTGAGTGGCAACGCCGGGACCGACGCCCTAGAAGAACATACGCTGACCTCATTGGTGAGGTTCTTCAGAAAGGTCAGGTGCGTAGTACTCGCAACTGGCGTGCGTGTATGGCCAAATGTATGAACGTGGACGAGGCAAAAGGAGTATATGTAAGGATCGTAGCAGGTGGCGTTTTGTGGTTTCTGCCTACCCCCATGGGAAAAGGGCGTGAGTTTTTGTATATTTTTTATGATTCTTATCACGCGGTACCGTATTATCCAGTAACTTTAACCTTTTTGGAGTCGGCTTCCATTTTATCTGAATAGGTATTTTAGATGGAGCGACTGAACTAGCACACAATCTGTCCCTCTTCTATACATTTATACCTTCATCACTTAAATCTGTATGCCCGCCATGCCCGTGCGCAGTGTACAATCACAGGCGACTCCCGTCGCGCGACACATAACAACATGATTCTCGAAATATTAATCTTCCTCATAACTACCCTCGTGGTGTACTATATCTATATTTACAAGAAAATACATAACTTTTACAATGAACGCGGTGTTAAGTACATTCCTGGGGTACCGTTCTTCGGTAATATGTATAACTCGACGTTCCAGAAGAAGCATTTCCTGGATGAACTTCAAGAGGTCCATGATGCGTTTCCGGGTGACAAGTGAGTTTTTTTTTGTTTCTTAAATTATTTTTGATTTTTGATAAGCTGTATAAATTAAACGTGGGCCCAATGGAACAAATATACCGGGGCTGGCTGTTGTGTTTGTGAGTTTAAATGTTTCTAAACGCACCTACGATACAGGTCGAATTCCTACAGTGGATTTGGCCCACTCTGGTGCGTTTAAAAAAAAAAAAACAAACACAAAACTAGCATTTGCCCGCGGTTATGCCCGCGTGGAGGTCGAAAATCCCAAATGAACGTACTACTGGGATAAAACGTGCCCTATGCCCCAACCCAGGTCATGGTCTATCTTTGTACCAAATCACATCAATATCTGCACAGCCGGAAGATAAACAGACACAGAAGAGGGTTACTTTCGCATTTATAATATTAGGTGGCGTTAACATTTCCAGATATGTGGGTTTTTCGGAGTTCACGTTGCCTGTACTCTTAATCCGGGACCCTGATCTGATCAAGACCATCACCGTCAAAGACTTCGACAACTTCACTGATCACAGAGAGTTCTTCAACGAAGAAAACGACTCTCTGTTTGCTAGCAGCCTGTTACTCATGAAAGGTATGTGCTTAAACTTTGTTTCTTTAGTTTTTTGTGTTGCTATTGACTGCTTGGTGTCTTAATAAAAAAAGAATAAAAAAAACAAAAAAAAAAGTTGGCAGCATTCCTGGCTCAGACTTTAGATAGGACACAGTTCTCTTCTATGCGTGAATCTACCACCCTGGCTACGGTGTTACACTAGCTGTTACTCGCGACTTCGTTAGCATAGGAATTTTGAGGTGTATGTGTGACTATAATCTATCTCTGTGCCAAATGTCATCCAGATCGCCTTTACCGTTGTACCGTGATTAAGTAGCAAACATCCATCCAAATTTTCGTTTATAGTACGTGGTTCGTGTGGGAAATTTTAATATAATACATATTATTATGTCAGGAAAACAAAGTATGCTATTTGCTTTAGATTAGTATAGTATATATGGAAGCCACACTTCAGAGATCAGCTCGAAGCCAGGCGCTCAGTAAATGTTCCAATTTACATCATAGACGTATGTATATTATCGACTATAACCCATTTGAGAGCACATGCATTATCTGAATGATCTTGTTATTGTAGATCCAATTTGGTCATTACACCGGGTCACAAATTAGGCCAATGTCAGGTCGTAATATATTGCGGGAGTGATGAGTTGATTGATAACGTGGGGGCGGAGTGTCAATCAGCTAACTGGTTTATTTTCCTGGGTTCCTGGTCTCCTAGTAACTGACCTATTGATTTGGCCTAGATGATTTTGAATTGAATTTGATTGATTTAATTTTAACTTATTTTTATTTAATTTTGGACATTTTACATTTTATTTGACATGAAAAATAATTGTGTTAGTTTAAACATTGTGGAAAACATTGTGACGAAACCAGCATGCCTGAGAGATATTTCTTGACGGCATTTAAAGCCAAGTCAGAGGCCCATGGACCACACGATAAAGAAAGAGAACCCTTTCGGCGAATATAAGCGCAAAACGCTCTGTTAAAAATAAATCCTAATTATCAGGCAGTATTTTTTGCCAGCGTCCTTTATCCTGTTTATCGTTAGAAAATAAGTTAAATGAAAAGCTTGTTATTTAATTTACTCTGATTTTCTGTAAACACTTTGGTATACCTAATTTATTCAAGACATGCGTTAACATTTATAATTAATTTAATAGCGTATTTCTCTTTTGGCGAAGTATTTATAGGCTTTTCTTTGTGAATAATTTCGTTAACAAACTGTTTGTTTATTAATAAGTTGCTGATAGTTTTGATAAAATGAAAGTTAGTTGTAGTTAAATTAATTAATTACTAGCTTTTTCTCGCGGTTTTGCTCCCAGTACGGAATGGACTCACGGGATCGTTTTAAATGTAGCCTATGGGATAATATAGCTTCCCGTTACTGAAAGAAATTTTTGAAATGGGATCAGTAGTTCCGATGATAATCCCCTACATACAAACTTACCTCTTTATAATATTAGTGTACTTATAGATTACCATATTCAAGTATTATTAGGTAACTTTATGAGCCACTGTGTTGGTCATTATAACCTTAATTTACGAACTTATTTTTGAATGTAAGCTTACACTAACAAGAATTACAATCCTTGGACAGAGCAACCTCGATAAACACTATATATAATTATATTTGTGTGTATTTTCAGGTGAAAAATGGCGAGAAATGAGGACTACCTTGAGCCCAGCATTCACGACTTCCAAAATGAAGTTAATGCTTCCGTTGATGTTGGAAAATACCAACAATATCATCGAGTACCTCCACGGTATGAATGAATACTAACCTACAACCAATATTGATTAAATAAATTAATTACGTTGACTGCCTTATTGGTGTAGTGGTCGCAAGTGCGACTGCCTGAAGACTAAAGTCCTGGTTCGATTCCCAGAGCGGGTAAAGTATTATTGGGTTTTTTTCCATCAATAATTCAACAGTAACAGCTATGGAGTCTAGATTTGTGTGGCAATAGGCTTACCTCCATTACACGGGACGTAAACAACTGGCAAAATGTGGATGCACTGGAAGATACACCTCTGCCCAACCTTTTGGCGATTACAGGCGTGATGTTATGGTACAAAAATACACACGGGGTTATGAGAGAATGTGTCAAGTTCTGATTTACTATTACTTAAGTTAATTTGAGTGTAGTCTTTGGTTATACAGTTTGTGGATGAATACGGGGTGTAAACAGACTCTTCACGAAGCCGTTAACCAAGCATTATGTACATCAAACTAAGTAACTTCACGCAAAAATTTAATTAATGCTGGGAAACGACTTTTTTTTTTGGGGTGAAAATTCACGTTTTACGGTAGGACTCAATGTAACGCATTCAAAACATTGTGCTGATGGATGGATTCAATAGTACGGGGGTCGTGAAGGTGTCTTAAGTAAAAAAAATACATTAAAAACATGTATTTAAAAAAAAACTTGTGAAAAAGTTGGAACTTTGACCCCCAATATCTCCGTAACTAGAAGGTCCCCAGGTATGGTCTAGAACAAAAAAAATATCGCAATGACGGGCAGAACAAGTGCCTATCGGCTTCGTTAAGAGTCTGTTTACACCCTTTATAATAGTGTCAAAAGTAATCCGACCAATGCGAAACCATCAGTTTTCTATCTTACGACAATTGATCAACATAATTCTTATCCACATTATTCTTCAGCTCATCAATCGAAGAACATAGAAGTGGACGATCTGATGCGTCGGTACACCAATGACGTCATCGCGTCAGCTGGCTTCGGTCTCAAGATCAACTCTTTAGAGGATCGAGATAACGAGTTTTACAAAATTGGAAACTCATTGTTTAACTTCAGCGTGAAACAGAGAATACTGATAATTTTTACTAGTTTATTCCCCAAACTTTCTAAGGTAAGGCTCCGCGCAAACGGGCCACCGGTGGCCGCCACCGGGGTCTGGCAACAAGCTGATTACATGATTTTTAAAACGTTTTTTACGGAATCGCCCCACACGTGTAGCGAGTGGCAAGCACTCGAAACTCAATGGCCGCGACACGCTACCACCGGTAGCGGCCACTTAGTGTCCGCGAAACGCTACCGGTGGCGAATTATAGATAAATACCGACCACTGGTGGCAGCCACTGACCACCTTCGTTTCATCATTGTTCATCATTGTCAGCCTATAGTGTTCCCACTGCTGAGACACAGGGCGCCTGCCTGGGTTCAAACCCACGAATTACTGTTCGAAAGTCGGGACCGCCACCATTAGGCCACCGCTGCTCACGTTCGTTTGCGCGGTACCAAAGAACGTGCAAGCGCGCAACAGCCACCGGTGGCGGCCACCGGTGGCCCGTTTCCGCTGCGCCTTAGTGTCATGAATGTAAACTTTGTTCAACTCTTTTCCATATTTACTTCTTATCCTTTCGCCCTTGTTCAATATCCAGTGGTGTGTCCTCCCTTGCCAAACCAGAAAACTAAAATTCGCTTCCTTTTCTTTCATATCATTCCACAATCTATCGATATTCTTTTGTCATTCCTCACCCTCTCCATCCATCAACACGACACGGTTGGCGTTGTGGTTGAGCGATTGACTGCTGCATTGCGTTGCGCGGGTTCGATCCCCGCACGGAACAAATATTTCTATGAACTACAGATAATTGTTCCGGGTCTGGCTGTTTGTGTATGTGAGTTTAAATGTTTGTGAACGCACCCACGATACAGGAGTAATTCCTAGGCTAGGTTTTTTTAAAAAAAAAAAAAGAATCGCCTGATATTTTTCCGGTAGTGTGGGGTTCCGTTCAATCGGACTATGAGTACTCCTGTGTCTGCGCAGACATTAGTAGCATTAGGTAGTGTCCACTGAAATCGGTTGCCATGACTGTACTTATGGTGTAGAAATTACTAATTTAGTTTTTTCCTTATCATACAGAAATTAGGCATGCGTATATTTCCCGAAAAAACAAACGATTTCTTTAGAAAAATCGTAGCTTCTACTATGGAATATAGGAAGAAAGAACACGTGGCGCGACCTGATATGCTTCAACTGCTCATGGAGGCTAAGGGAGGTAAGTACGTCTACCACATCTCTTGCAAAATTTACATATTTCATGTAAATTAAACAATTATACCATACATCATCATTTTCCTGCCCTTACCAATTTATTTGAGATCGGCGCAGCATGTCTTCTTCTTCCAATACCTAGAAGTCTGAAAGCCTTCAACCATTACGTCCTGACTGTTATGTTTTTGATGAAATGACATATAGGGTCAAAAGTAGGGCCCGGCAGTTGGGTTAAGCTCGAGTAAAGAAAGTGAGTTAATCAAAGTTTGAAACTTTGATTTCCAGTTTCATCTGACCAAAATCCTTTTGCCACTAGAGCATTGGTGTTTGGGTGACTCCTAATTCTTAATCCCCATTACAGAATGGACTCCAGATGATTTAACATCGCAAGTTTTCATATTCTTTGCTGCTGGCTTTGACACTTCGGCATCAGTTCTAGTAATGACTATCCACGAGCTTGCCATAAACCCCGAAATCCAAGAGAAATTGTACCAGGAATGCAGAAAGTCAAAGGAGAAGGAAGAACTACTTACGTTTGATGAACTCAGTGGACTTAAGTATTTGGATTGTGTTATTAATGGTAGGTCTGACGATTCTTATTCCTATCGTAAATTACTGTGGTTTTGTAAAATGTCTGTTATTTATTTTTAGAATCTCTAAGGAAGTGGAGTCCAGCTGTTTTTATGGATAGGGTCTGTTTGAGGCCATATGAGCTGCCGCCACCAAGAGAAGGAGCAAAGCCTTACCTTGTAAGTTATACACTACATCATGATCTTTGTTTTTGTATAAGCGATCATGCCTACATGTTATAGTCATTTCATAATTTATTTCACAACTGATAGCTGCAATGCAACCAGAAACCTTGTGACCATAAAAATAAAGATTAAAATGGGACAGATTTATCAAAGATAGCGTCATCATCATTCTCTTGCCCTTATCCCAATTCAATTGGGGTCGGCGCAGCATGTCTTTTTCTTCCATACTTCCCTATTACTCGTCATCTCATCAGATACCTCCTTTCTTGCAATGTCATTCTTTACACAATCTATCCATCGTTTCTTTGGTCTTTCTCTACTCATACACCTATCCACATTCATACTCAAAACTTTCCTCACGACATTTTCCTCATTCCTCCGCATCACATCACTACTATCCAACTATCTAACCACCGGCGCCACTTTCAGACTACTTCTTATAAACTCATTTCTTATTTTACCCATTCGCGTAACACAACCCATATCCCCCTTAGCATTCTCATCTCAGCCTCATGCAAACGCCTTTCATTCATCCCTTTTGATCGATGATAGCCTTCTAACAATAACCTTATTGCTACAAGCATAAGTATCATTTTATGTAAGGGCGGCGGAGGTAAGCTTATGACTCATCTTCATCAGCCTATAGCAGTCCACTGCTGGACATAGGCCTCCTCAATCGCACGCCACTCAACTCGATTCTCAGCAACTCTCATCCAGTTGCTACCAGCAACCCTGCGAAGTTCGTCACTCCACCAAGCCTGAGGGCGTCCCACCTTACGTGAATAATGACTCGATTGTAGTCAAATTGTTCATGACCTGTTTACAGCTAAAACCTGGGGACATTGTCTACAACATGGTGAACTGCCTGCACATGGATCCACATTATTTCCCTGACCCACATACGTTCGATCCTGAGAGGTTTTCGGAAGAGAACAAACATGATATTAAACCTTGCACCTTCTCGCCCTTTGGAGGGGGCCCGAGAATTTGCATCGGTAAGTCATTGAAAATTTTTAACCACAATCGTATAGAGCCCAAGGACCTTAGAGGCGCAAGTTGAAAGGGGGGCGCCGTTGGAATTTTTATGGTTCCGTACCTCAAAAGGAAGAACTGGAACTCTTAGAGGGTCACTTTGTTGTTCGCCTATCTGTCAAGTCCTGTTATCTCAGGAATGCGTGGAGGTATTGAGTTGAATCATATACTCAAGTCTACAGTTCCTTGACGCTGTGAAAAAACCAAACTTCTAAGTTAACGTAAAAAAAGATACGGCCGTTTATGCCGCAAAAAACTTATATTTCGACACTCTCAAGGGAATCAAAATGTATAGGGTAATTCCCTCGTTGTCCTAGAATCATGAAGCAATGTCTTACAGTACATGTAAAGGAAAAAAATCTGAAAACCGTAAATATGTAGTTTAATAACAAAATACCTACAAATTTTACGGAAAACATGGTGCGCGAGTCCAACTCGCCCTTGGCTGGTTTTTTTTTTGTAAAAAGTATTTAAAAAGCAAGAAGTGTTGTTATTTCTGTTTATGGCAATACGGCAAAGATCCTTGTACAGGTAAAATATTCAATTTTGATGAGTGACCTGTCAAACGAGAACGCAAGCGGTTTTCTTAGATTGTACCAGAACTGCATAATTAAACAGGAGATTTGTTTCGCAGGATTGAGGTTCGCGCTGTTGGAGATCAAGGTACTCCTGTATCTTATAATGCTAAACTTCACCATCGTGAAGACTGAGAAGACTTCGGACCCGATCAAGTTGAAGCCGCATAGCTTTAACATCAAGGCCATGGATGGAACTTGGGTGAAATTCCAAAAGAGAGAATAATTTAATATAACTTTGAGATTCGACTTCAAAGGAGTTTTAAAAATGAGTCTAATTTATCTCATAAGGTACTAGGTATGTATGTAAGGTAGGAGTAATCTAAAACACTTGCGTGTTTTAAGTGATAGTTACCAAAAAACGATATACCTACTTATAAACAGTAATTTAACATGCTGATATGAAGTTAACTTTCTCAAAAAGACTCTAAAATTTGTATACAAAATAATACCCTTAGTAATATTCGTAACATGGCGGCCCAGCCTCCGACACTTCTTGATTTGTTAGTACTATAGCTCTCATAGATTTATACGGTATTTCTTGATTTAAGGTCACAGTCACAGTACACTAATCAAATCGGAAAGGAATCGGCACCGTATTAACCATAGCTGGGCACCGTTAAACAAATAATTAACTTAGTTAATCGCTAATCCGTTACTAAAAAAGTTAACTTCGTTAACCGTTACATTTCTGAAGATTTAACGCAAGTTAACGTTAATCGTTAATCCGTTAACAAGTGATTTACATTTCATTTTTTATATCGTTGTGCTAATGATCTACTTATAAATTGGTTGGTTTGGGTTCTGGAAGTTAACAGTGTACGAACAAAAAAAAGACGTGTATAATTGGAGTATGTAACTCCTCTCTGTATCTGGATATTGCCCTTTATGAACATTACTATGTTAAAGTTCTAGTCTAAAAGCGAGGCTCGCTTTGGAATATGAATTAAACTTCGGAGTTTTTTTTCTCACTCACACGAACCGGCAATACTTACCTAGGTACCTAGTTTAACAAATAATGTATTTTTTTGGAAAAAATTTGATTACCATAAAAATGGTTATAGTGAGTCAAACTTAAAAGTCAATGTCAACGATTTATTTGCCAATAAATGTGGTTACAAAAGTTCTTACAATGGTAGTATTTCGAATTCGTAGTTCCTGAGATTAGCGCGTTCAACCTAACAATCAAAGAGAATAGATTTGATAATGATTTGCAAATCATAAAGTATTAAAAAAAAAAGCAAAAGACCTAGTTACAAGAAGTGAAAACCGGTTGGGGATCGAAATTGCGAAACATGGTCATTATTTTTGGAAATTTTACGGCATTTAAAAAATTTAAATAAACACTATAAGTGATAACTGACCAACGCTTAAACTTGCGGCACATGATTTACATGGCGGCCGTTGAACCACTTCGCTACTTTTTTCGGTGACAAAACGTCTAAAATAGCCGTTCCATTCTAATGCTGGTCACGACAGTTATCAGTTGTCAAACAGTTAAGAAATAAGTACATAATGCATTACTGTTCAACTCCCTAAGTTATTAGCGTAATAGTTATAGCCTTCCTCGATGAATGGGCTATCCAACACTAAAATATTTTTTCAAATCGTACCAGTAGATTAAATAACTTTATATTTAATTTTGATTATATGACAACTGACAACTGTCATGACCAGCATTAGAATAGAACGGCTATTTTAGACGTTTTTATAAGACGTTTAAGTAATAAGAATAAATTTAAGTTTTCTTGTTATTTTTGTTTAAAATTGTGTGTAACAAATAAATCTATTTTTATTTCTTTCTTTGTTTTTATTAATTATAACCGGCCAAGTGCGTGTCGAACAACGCACAGTGAAGGGTTCCGTAGTTAGAGTAAATATTCACGCATGCACAGTATTGAAATTATAGACCTCGAAATAAGTTATTTAGTGGGACAGGTAACACAAATAAAGTTTATGTTCACAGTCTAGATGTAGTTAAAACACAGTACAGGCAGAACATTTGTAGACGTGACCGAATGCGACAGCGATGCGAGCCGGACTGGCGCGTGCGCGGTGCCGCGGCGTTGGGCGGCGAGCGGATTGTACCTAAATAGGCTAGCTTCAAAGAAAGCGTGAATGCCCCTGGCTGGAGGCCTTAACTTCAAGGCATCCACAGGATTAGACCGGTTAAGCAGTAGCCAGCCTCCTAGGCTGAACTGCGAGATGCCA
Source organism: Lycophotia porphyrea (assembly GCA_950005105.1). NCBI lineage: Eukaryota > Metazoa > Arthropoda > Insecta > Lepidoptera > Noctuidae > Lycophotia > Lycophotia porphyrea. The sequence goes on from OX465389.1 coordinate 1,827,583, forward strand.
TCATCTAAAAAAAAAAGGCTCTGGTGCTATCCTACAGTTAGTATTTATATAATATTTTTCGGGAAACAGAGAATCCAAAGTAATTTTTACTGCTGTATCCAAAAATATCGCATTACTTTAAACTATCGACTTAAATAGCAATCACTTAAATATTATAATCTTTTGAATAATGGAATCCAATAGTAGATTCACTCTACGCTGAAACGAGCAACGATTGTTTTCATCTGTCATTTGTATAGGATGTTCAACCCCATTTTTTTCTTAATTTTAACCCATCATTATTTGCCGGTGTTAAAAATGATTCTTTCTAATTATTATCGAAATAGTGTAGCGAGTAAAATGGTTGTTGTAATTCAGATATATCTAAAATATTAGGTGTCCGTGTTTTCTTTGGCTACGGATCTCTGAAAAATGTTTGTGTTTGAGAAAAAATAGCCAAGCGTCCATTTGAAAAATTAGGATTTAGATAAGACAATAGATAATAACTTACGTGGGACCATGCGGCCATTGATTCGTGCGTCATAGTTTTTTTGTGGTATTTTTTAGAATTTGCTAGGTGTGCCTTTGTGCTGTCTTTGTTCAGTGAATATCATAACGAACTAGCTGTACATGCGTTGTAATGCAGTTTTTTCTACCTACCTACAGCCTATTAATTAATGGTCCAGCGGAGCATGAAATTCTGGGTTCGATTCCGAAGTCGAGCAAAGTTCTATTGAGTTTTCCCATCAGCAATTTCTAAGTGCAGCTCAGATTTTGAATTTGTGCCCGGGTGATGGCAATAGGCTCGCCCCTTATCACATTGGACTCAAAAATAACTGGCGAAATGGAGTGAAATATAACTGGGAAACACGGATTAGACACGAGATGTTATGTATGCTTTATGAAACTATACAGGGTGTAAACAGACTCTACACGAAGCCGTCAACCAAGCATTATGTACATCAAACTAAGTAACTTTACGCAAAAATTAGCGCTGGGAAACGACTTTTTCTTTGGGCTGAAAAATCACGTTTTACAGTTGGACTCATTGTAACGCACTCAAAACATTTTGCTGATGGATCGATTGAATAGTAAGGGGGTCCTGGATGTGTTTATAGTAAAAACCTTACATTAAAAACATGTATTAAAAAAAAACTTGTGAAAAAGTTGGCACATTGACCCAATATCTCCGTAGAAGTAGAAGTTTCCCAGGTATGGTCTAGAACAATGACGGGGAGAACAAGTGCCTTTCGGCTTCGTTAAGAGTCTGTTAACACCCTTCATAGTTACATAAGGTTATAATTATAATAATATTCTTTATTTTTCGGACAACAGTGATACATCGTGTTCGTAAGCAATACAATAACTTATTTCTAGTGTTAGTAGCTGAAATACAACAAAGAAAAGAGAATAAAAAGAGAAGATAGAGTAATTAGTATTGTGAGAAGGACATCCTCAGATTAATGTTCAGTGATTGTCCTTCTCACAAAACTTTTAATAATCGGAGAGTCGATAGTCTCCGCTATAGTTTTTAGGATGCTGTTGCCACTCGCCCGCAACCTTGTCAATAGCGACGCTAATATGAATGCTAATTTACATAAAGAGATAATGACAAGAAACCAATTCCTAAGTTTTCGTTTTCTTTTTTTCATAATTTTTCATTACTGCAATAACACCCGTTTTAATGTAAACTTAACTAAATAAAATCTGCGTCAAAAAAAAACAAATCAAATAAAAAAAAAAAAAATTTGATTGAATTTGATTTGCGTCAAACCTGCGTCGTAATTCTGCGTCTTGTCTGACGTCAGAATTTTAATTACAACAATTACACTTTACATAAATACAGCTACTCATTTAAGAACAACACCATTTTCACTATGATAACTCAACTAGCACTTTATTCTATTTCTCTAGTGTTAATTTATTTTATATATAAGTATAAAAAGTTGCATTACCATTTTGAAAAATGGGGGATCAAGTTCAGACCTGGTGTGCCAATATTCGGGAACACGTTTAAGAGTAGTTTTGCTATTAAACATCTGATTGAGGATATTGACGATGTTTATAAGGCGTTCCCTAATGAAAGGTATGTCATATTTGTTTCCTTTTAAAAACCTTGTCTTGTATAACGGGCTGGTGTCCGTAACTCCACATCCAAAGCGTGTATTGAGAACTAGCTATGTCCCGCGACCTTTGTTCATGTGATATTATTATAAAAGTATTTTGATTACATTTTGTTAACAACTTCGAGATTTTAATATTTTAGCACGGAACCCTGATCGTTTTTCTACAATATAAGCTTAAGTTACTTCTTAAAACATCAGTTATCTGCCAGTAAAATCCCGTCATAATCGGTACAGCCGTTTCGGAGATTAGCCGGAAGAAACACATAGACAGAGAGACAAAAAAATAATGTTTTTTTGTTTTTATAGGTACCGTATATAATTTCATATGCATTCAGTAAAAATCTATTATTTTAAGATTTCAAATAGACACTTAATTTTTATTTATTTGTATAGGTAAATACTTATCCGACCCTTCTTAACTCGAGCGTCTAAAAGATGTTTGTAAAAAAATAAATATAGTGTCCCCAATAGAAGAATCAGCTGGCCCAAAAAGTCTGACAACCAGTCTTACCAAGGGGTTTCGTATCACCCATTACTAACTGGGTTGTGGAGTTCAGACAGGCAGTCGCTCCATGTAAAATACTGGTATTCAGCTGCATCCGGTTAGACTGGAAGCCAACCCCAACATAGTTGGGAAAAGGCTAGGCAGATGATGATGAAGAATCATCTATACTACGGTTCGGAGCGGTAGGGAAGCAAAGTAACTCTTTTACAAGTACACTGAAAACACCTGAAGGTTCACTATTGACAGTGTCAGATCTACAAATGGCAATCACCTTTAAAGCATTTCGTATTTCTACAGAATTTATGCTTTTAAGTACTTTATGGCAATTCAAAACACTGCCTTTTTGAAAATGGTGTCCGCTGATAGACTATCACGTGGTCCAGGGCCCCCCTGGTCTGCTCTGATTTCTACTTAAAGAAGGTACTACTGATTATTTCTCCATCTTTTAGATACGTGGGTTTCATGGATGGTATGAAGCCAGTCATCTTAGTGAGGGACCCTGAGCTGATGAAGAGCATCACCATCAAGGACTTCGACCACTTCGTGAACCGAAAGGAGATGTTCCCAAAGGAAATTGAACCTTTGCTGGGATCCAGCCTTCTGAGTATGGAAGGTCGGTTTTTGCATATAGACTTAGCATAATCAGCAGGAAACGTTGCCAATTGCTGGACCACAAGAATTGTTGGCTCTCTGTGGAATCAGCTGTAATCCACCACCCAAACCCAGTACCAGTTGGCGACTGTTACATGTCTTCGAATTGAATTTTTGGTTCCAGGATATGCCGGTTTCCTCACGATGTCTTCCTTCACCGTTTTGAGAGCGTCATTCACCTCTGTGTAGCCTTTTGGGAATTTGGCTGTAATGTTATGTATTGTGAAGTATTTGAGAACATCAGCTGCCTGAGATCCCCGGATTAATACCGAGTTTGTCCTTTTTATTTTTAGATTGAATTTAAAGGTTTTTGTTTCTAAAACGTGGAATGTAAAACCGTCTAAAGTTTGAATGCTCAAGTTACACAAAATTAATTAACCCTTCCAGAAATAGAATACGTAACGTGGGAAATACGATATTATGAGGGATTAAAAGTCCCAGTAAAAAAGACGCAAGAGATCGTACAAAGGATTTGAATCAATCAGTTATAACTCCTAAAACTTCTGGTTTCCTGCTATAGGTGACGAATGGCGTAAGATGCGAAGTCGCCTCAGACCAGCATTCAGTGGGTCCAAGATGAGAGGCATGATGCCTGCCATGTTGGAAATCAGCAACAGGATTGTGGAGTATTTAAAAGGTTAGATTAAAATATGAATTCTTAAAATCATTTTGTTTGTGAGGATGGATGGATGAGTAGATGGATGTTTGTTAGTCATGCACGCAAAAGCTACTGAACGGATTTACATGCAAATAGCCTGCAGTAACCTGGATTAATACAGGATACTTTTATAATTTCATGAGGCAGTTACCGAACTCTACGCGGGTGAAGTCGCGGACATAAACCAATGTGAAATAGTAATTAAAGCATCTCGCATCACTTTAAAGCACAGATTACTTAATAATTAAGATACATGGAATTCAGGGTAACCTCTGAAGGGATTAGTACTCGCTTACCGTAGCATTCAAATCGCCGATCGAACTGAATGCAATCGACATTGTGTCGCCATCTAGTGAAAGCGTTTTCATACAGTTACATGGAAACCAATCGTGTTGGGGCAACCAACCATTGCGATTGGGCAATGTTTAATTAAGTCAAACTTTTTCTTTTGATACTCATCTTCATAAACCTGATTTGTGTCATATTAGCAAACATGTATTTTCTTTAGTTACCTCAGTGTAAGTAAGCTTTATTTACAGGCCATAAATCCCAAGACATAGACGTCTTAGACCTGATGCGTCGGTACAACACTGACATCATAGTCTCTACCGGCTTCGGTCTTCAGGTAGACTCCATCACGGACTGCAATAACAAGTTCTTGGACATTGGCGAAAACGCTACATCCTTTACGTTCTGGAGACGAATGTACTACTTTCTGACGATTCAGTTTCCTGCTGTTGCTAAGCTTATGCAAGTAAGTATATCACAAAAATACATAAATCCACGACTTATCGTCGAAACGTCGGCATAACGTTAGGCAGATTCTATGCGATGTTACCTACAGTACTACCATCCTATCGTCATTGTGACTTCCACCACATTCATAATTCCGTACCAGTTGCGTGCTAAGCACCTGACTTTACTGAAGAACTTTACCGGTACATACGGTCAGTGCCCTCTAAGGGGACCCGCTCTCAGATTTCAGATTTTTTCTCTTTTTTTTTCTGATGGGAAATCATCAAATGACTTCTCCCGCTCTGGGAAGAGCGGAAGGGAGTATGTATGTTCCTTCCTTCCCTTTGTGTTTCAGGGCCGCGGTATCTCTTTCGAACAGTCCCGCAGCCGTGTTTGCTGACATCTCTTTGAGGCGCGCGTGGAACACGAACGCGCCGTCAACACGGCACTCACATCTGACTTGTGCATTCGCATCACAAGTGATACTTACCTACAATTGCTTTCTAGTTTTTAGGTATCGAACTCCTTTCTTCGGAGGGCACCGAGTTCTTCAGAAAAGTAGTATCCGATGCGATCGAGTATAGAAAAAAGAACAACGTAGTTAGACCTGACTTCATTCATCTACTAATGGAAGCTGCGCAAGGTTTGTTGTACTATTACATTATTTAATTTCTTTTACTTCGATAACTTGGTCAAATTGTTGAGAGGACTTTTAATACACACACAGGCTTTTGAGTGGCAGTCCTGAAATAATTGTCCTAATTTTTTAGTAGAAGATTTTTTAGGTTTTTTTTTCTTTCCAAAAATCGACATTATTCACAGATTAACACAATTTTACCTTTAACCGGTATTTTCTCATCCAGATTTAGCTCTAGACGAAATAACGGGTCAGATATACTTTGCGTTTCTGGCCAGCTACGAGTCTACCTCCACAACCCTGACAATGTGCATCCACGAACTGGCTCTCAATCCACACGTCCAAGAAAAATTGTACCAGGAGATCAGAGCTAAACAGGAGAAATGCGGAGAACTGACTTATGATGGCATTGCTGAGTTGAAATATTTGGATTGCGTTTTACATGGTAATTTTCTATTTACTTATATGAGCTTAAACATTTGAACATTTGTTCGTATATCGCTTTTTCTCCTCCTAAGTGCATTTAAAGCGGTATTTATTGCATTTTTTTAATAACTTTAATCTCTTTGCAGAGAGTTCTAGGAAATGGTCTGTGGCTTTTATGATGGACCGAGTCTGCACAAAGACATACGTGATGCCACCTCCGAGAGAAGGCGGTTCTCCTTATGTAGTAAGTAGCAGAGATTTTCATTAAAAACTTTAAACACCTACTTTTTTATTGAAGACTGGCTCGTTTAATCAGGCTATGATACTTATATACAGGGTGATTAGTAATTGGGTGCAGGCCTTGAAATGGGTGATACTAGAGCTCATTTGCAACAAATTTGACCCGATAACTAGGGGTCCATCTGAGTGGTTTCGGAGTAATCGAACTTTTAAGATTTTTTGGATATTTTCCTCCTCTCGACCAAAAATTGATAATTGTGAGAAATCTGCGTCGCTCAGAGCGTTGATATGATACTTTTCAGAGAGCGCATAAACGAGTAAATATTTTGAAAGCCAATTTATCAAAAAATAACTCAAACCTTTGGTTTAACAGCGTCATAAAGTTCATAATATGTAAAAAATTTAAACTACTCTTATTTTTCAAGGCAGATTACTCAAAATAAATGTATGACACTTAACGTGCAAATTACAGAAACAACTTCCTTGTCTCACTAGCTTTCAAAATTGGTATCAAAGTACCCACTTGAAGACGGAGTATGGATACTAACAATAGTTGTTCCAGACAAGGTAGTATTTTGACCGTACTTGTTATTACACATTTTTGGAAGATGGCTAGCTTGTTTTTGTTTTTTTTGCTGATGTGTCATGTTTATCAAGGTCTTATCTGGTCCTATGGGTCTAAATCTACTACGACTTTTCCGAAAACAAACAAAAAAAAATTCAACTCTCGATACATAATAATTATGTCCGAACAGCTGATCGAGTTTTGTATGAAAAATCGTTTTTTTTTTGCCTATTTTCGAAAAAGTCGTAAAACAAATGTTGTTGTTTATGATGATGGTAATCTACTCCTGTGAGGTTGTTGGTGTATTACAAATAACCCTGTATATACTATATCTCACAACTCTCGGAGCGAATTTCACCAATGAGTGGAACGAGATCAGCACACCTAAGCGGCGTTCAGGAGCTGTCAAATGACAATAATTCTACATATTATTATAGAAATTAAATTATAGCACTGGCAGCCTTTAAACGCGGTTTAGCTGAGCAAATCGTGTTCACCTTCATTGCTGAAGTTTGCCTTTTATCTTGTGTCAGAAAATAGTGAAGCCGAAATAATTTTACATGCAGTAGTAAGATTTAATATATTAAAGCCAGCTTCAACTCTCAGTGGTCGTGAAAACTGCACTAAATTCAGCTAGTTTCTGAGATTAGCTTGAACTCATTAGATCTTAAATTAGCCAGGGACTACCCGCTGCCGGCTTTGCTGTGTTGGTTAATTAAAAAAACTACAGCGGAATCTTTTTAAATAGTGAAAAGGAGATTTCAATGTTGTGCGTTTTTGTAACTGAGTAGTTTTTATTTTGTATTTTCTAACAATACGCGGAGACGCAGTATGAACACTTAAACCTCGAAAATATTTATGATAACTCTGGAACTATTCCTGTTGTGTAACTGTATTTTTTATTACTGTTTTCAACGTGTACAATGTTTGATTCTTTTCTTTTAGCCTATACTGTCCCACTGCTGGGCAAAGGCCTCCTCCAATTCCTTCCTTGAACTCTTTTCCCGCGCCTCCTCGAACCAGCCCTCGTACATTTGTTTTCAATAAATAAATAAATTATTTCCTTGATTTATTTCTTTACTAACACACACATTACATTTTAAAATATTCCTTTAAACACATCCGAACAGAAACACAAACTAGCAAAACTTGAAGGAACGGCCACTTAGGATCTGGCGCTGAGAGTGTTAAAATTAAATTATTATTGTCACTGCCAAATCAGAGGCCCATGGGCAGCATACACCGACACCAGGTTAGGCACTAACGACACGATGAAGATCAAAAATCAAAATCAAAATCACATGACTTGGAGTCACTCCGATCCAAGTCTAATGTGGACCCCTGGTCATTGGTTTTTCCAGGTTCTCCTACCATATCAAGGGTCGTACCTCAACTCTTCGTTCTTTCATCATCATCTGCCTAGCCTTTTCCCAACTATGTTGGGGTCGGCTTCCAGTCTAACCGGATGCAGCTGAATACCAGTATTTTACATGGAGCGACTGCCTATCTGACCTCCACAACCCAGTTAGTACTGGGTCATACGATACCCCTTGGTAAGACTGGTTGTCAGACTTTTTTGGGTCACTGACTACCTAACGACTGTCAAAGATCTTCAAATGACAGCCGGGACCAACGGCTTAACGTGCTTTCCGAACCCATCCACAGACCAACCTAGGCAAGCACGGCTTAACCTAGAGATCGATCCGAGCGGCTGTTATTTTTTAGCCACAAGCTGCTCTTCGTTCATTCATATAAAATCATTTTTGTCTTGTTCCCAGATCCGACCAGGTAACTTGGTCTACAACCTTGTAAATTCAGTTCACATGGATGACCAACATCACCATGAGCCAGATACCTTCAATCCTGAGAGGTTCTCTGATCAGAACAAGGAGGATATTAGGTCGTTCACCTTCATGCCTTTCGGAATGGGACCAAGAAATTGTATCGGTAAGTTTGAAGTAATTAAACCTTATCACGTTAAAATAATAAGTACCTATATCACGTTGGTCTAGTGGGCTCATGCGCGACTGCTGAGCATGAGGTCCTGGGTTTGATTCCCACAGGTCGGGCAAAGTGTTATTGGGTTTTTCTAGCAGAAATTTCCCAGTAGCTGCTACGGACTCTGGATTTGTGCCCGGTTTATGGCAATAATAGGCTCCCCCTCCATTACACGGGGGGGGCGGGGGAGAGATTATTTCAACATTATTGACGAAATGTGGGTGTAGCAGTGTGGGTAAGTAGTGTGTAATATTAGCTACACTTCAGTCTAACGGCGACTACATGAGGGATGTTTTGGTAAAAAAATTATAATAATTATTTTGCATTTACCCTAATGTTTTTCTCCTTTTCTGAAGGTATGAGGTATACGACGCTTGTGATGAAAGTGCTGCTGTATCACATCATACTGAACTACCAGATCGTCCGGTGCAAGAGGACTGCTGACCCCCTCCGCTTGCAACCGCTGGACTTTACCGTCAGAGCCATGGGCGATACGTACGTGCGATTTGAGGGTAGGAACAGGGTAGGGTAGGTCCTCAGGGCACGTTGAGGGAGAGACTTTAGAGAATATAGACTTTGGCCAGTAGGTGGATTAGTTGACTATAATAAAGACTTATATTTATTGGGCTATGTATATTTGTTTTTTTATTTTTTGTAAAGACTCTAATAACGTAATACGATGTTATTCCCAATAGCGTTAAAAAAAATGTTTATGTTTGACTGCCTCGTCGGTCGAGTGGTCGCAAGCGCGACTGCGGAGCATAAGTTCCTGGGTTCGATGCCCGGGTCGGGCAAAGTGTTATTGAATATTTCCATCAGGAATGTCTCAGTACCGGCCATGGAGTTTGAATTTTTACCCAGTTGGTGGCAAAAGGCTCGCTAGGCTGACAGGACTTAAAACAGGTACACCTCTGCCTAACCCTTTGGGGATTACGGGCTTTTTGTTTTCTTTACGGATGGGAAATCATCAAATGACTTCTCCCGCTCTGGACAGAGCGGAAGGGAGTGTCAGACTTGTACTGACTAAAACCCATCCATGTACCTTCCTTGCCCTTTGTGTTGCAGGGCCGCGGTATCTCTTTCGAACAGTCCCGCAGCCCTGGGAGGATTACAGGCTGATGTTATGTTATGTTAAACAAAATTAACTTTTCCTCATTTATACGCCTGCCTAGTGATAAAGTTATAAACAACAACAAAAAGGAGTGCCTATTCCTTGTTGCATGGTATTTGTGGATATTGGATGAACGGCATGATGAGTTTACATGAGGACGACCGTCTAATAATTTAGTAAAGAAGTCCACTTGGACGTAAACATATAAGGAAATGCAAATGGCGCCTTCGAAGCAAGCACATGCACATGCATTAACAGAGGGGCATTGCTAGTGAAACCTTTGTGAAATTGTATTGAAAAACCAAAGCGGTGGCGTCAGTTCTAATTAAGGCATCGCTTCAAAGAACCATGTACCACTGTACAAGTGTATATACACAAAATCAAAATCAAAATGAATCAAAATCAAAGCATTTATTTCAAGTAGGCCAGTTACAGGCACTTTTGAATTGTCGACAAGATAAAAATGTAACAACTATTTAGACAGACTAAGACTGCGTTTCGAAGTTTGGCGAAGATGGAATACTGTCGAACTGCTACAAGCAGGTGGTGAACCAGTTCAAAAGGTCCTCGTGGAACTTTTTAATAGGGTTATATATGATGTCCGTACTCCAGAACCATGGAAGAACGCCATCGTCACCATAATCCACAAAAAAGGAGACATTTCAAAACTAGCAAACTATCGTCCCATTTGTCTTCTTTCCCAGATTTATAAGCTTTTTAGTAAAATTCTTACAACTCGGCTTACAACTCGGCCTGCTCGATGGGTTGGGCTTCGTCAAGCTCCCCGAGAGCTTGGTTTCCGCAGCGGATATTCGACCATCGACCATATCCACACGATAAAGCAGCTAATGGAGAAGTGCCAGGAATACAACCGACCCCTGTGCACAGTGGCGGATCAATCATACAACCCGAAAAGCCCGGCTTGCCTTACAATCAACTCAACAGATAAAAAAAATACATTCTTACGAAAATAAAAAAAAATAATAATAAAATATCAAAATCTGCGCCAAACGCAACGTGATGCAATGCGACGTTGCAAAGTTTCCACACAACTTTATCAATCCAGAAATTATTTTAAATTCGCGCGCATCAAACGCGACGTTGTCAAAATTTTCTGATATCTCCGATACCGGCCGACTCTGGCTCGCTCTAACACTATACAAGAGAAGAGTTCTGCCTACGGCCTACGGGCAGTGTCCTAGTGCTAGCGCTTTCTCTTTCACACCCATTGGCTTGTAATTTGGCTTCTCTGATCATTCATTTTCTCTAGCAAAATGTTTCTGTTTTAGATAACAATAATAGGCACGAAATTTGAATTTTATATTGAATTAAAAGCAGGGCTTTTTTATGAATGTGTGAGTGTAAGTCAGTGTAAGTTTGAGAGTGAATTGTGTGTGAATGCGCGGAAAACTGCGTATGGTGCGAATTTTGATAGAAACAAACAAATTAGTTTATTTTAGTTTTGAGCGGTTACTGGTGCATTTCTTTTTTGTGTTTTAGTTTATTTAATTTCTTGTGATTTAAAATTTTGTGATTCGTTTTTGCTATGATTTACGCTGTTTAGTAGAGATTATAGTTTCATAACACTAAAATGAATTCTAAAACGGATGCAAGTTCCTTGTGAAGGATTAAAGTGTGTGAAATCGGTGCTGGGCAAGGTAAATGCTTTGAGTTTTTAGGCAAAGCCCGCCACGCCACTGCCTGTGCATGGCTTTCGTCGATTACGAAAAGGCTTTGACAGTGTCGAGCATTGGGCTGTGTTCCACGCTCTCCATCGCTGCTACATCGATTCCCGTTACGTGGACGTGCTGCGGGAATTATACACCATGGCCACTCTGCAAGTTCGCATGCACACCCTATCTAAACCCGTACCGATCAAGCGGGGAGTGAGACAGGGCGACACTATTTCACCGAAACTCTTCACAGCAGTCCTTGAAGACATCATTAAAACCATAGATTGGACCTGTCCCATTTAAGATTTGCAGATGACCTCGTGCTTTTTGCTGAAAAACTAGAGGATCTCCAGAAGATGCTCCAAAATCTTTATAATGCCCCTTTCAAAGTAGGACTTAGGATGAATACGGCCAAGACGAAGATTATGGCTGATTTCTACAGCAATTCAAAGCCTTCTTCTGTTAAGGTCGAAAATGAAAGGTTGAAAAAGGTTTACCGTTATGTCTATCTTGGCCATATTCTTTCCTTTGGCAAGGAGCATCAAACGGCGGAGGTATCGAGAAGAATCCAACTGGGGTGGGCTGCATTCAGAAAATTGGACGACATTTTGAAATCAGCCATATTCCCCACTGCCTGAAGAACCGTCTCTATAATCAGTGTGTTTCGGCCACCATGACGTACGGTGCTGAGACGTGGACGCGCTCACAGGAGGCTGTGTACAGACTCGGAGTAGCACAGAGAGCCATGGAGCGTTCCATGCTCAGTATAAAACTAATAGACCGAGTTCCAAACGTCGAAATCCGGAGACGAACGAAGGTCTTCGATACTGGAAATCGCGTTATGGAACTCAAATGGAGTTGGGCAGGACACCTAGCAAGGCGCGGTGATGGGAGATGGAGTAAAGCTGTGACCGAGTGGCGTCCAAGAAATGAAAAAAAAAGAGTGTTGGCCGTCCGGCGGCGAGTTGGGCACACGACATCGTAGCCATTGCAGGAATATCTTGGATGAGATTGGCACAAGAACTTGGAGCTTGGCACAAGCAAAGAGAGGCCTATACCCAGCAGTGGGTGAAGTCGGCTGTGGATGATGATGATGAGACTCCGTTTCTACCAGAGATGAGCGAAGATGCACAGCGAGAGATGTGTGTGGAACTAAACAATCACAAACTCAAACTCAAAGCACTTATTTTAATTAGACCATAACAGGCACTTTTAAATTTCAGAAAAACAAATAAAGAAGGCGACGCTACAGTTGAAAGTACTTTAGTTACCTATTCCAAAGCGTAGATCTCTATGCAGAAGAATGGGCAAGAAACAACATGGACACTCTTTTCAATCAAAATATTTTTACAAGATCTTGATTACATCATTCATGTTGAGAATACATACATGTGAGAACGATGTAGAAAGATGTGCACATTAAGAGCGTCCAGAGTAAAAGATCAACAATTCACAACACATAGCTAGAATACCTCAAGCTGTGGAATAGAACCGATAGTATTGGTTAGTTTTACACACATCCCTCGCTATGCATATTCGCTCATCTCTGGTGCAAACGCAGCCTAACAGCAAAATGAAGCGGTAACTCGCGCAGACCAGGGAAACAAAAACGGGAGGGGGTCTATTCTCGGCTGTAGTTCCTTGTGCAACTTAGCGACATCTACGCTTCAATACGTCATTTATTATGATAATTTCATGCGGAATTCGTAGTTGATGTTTTATCAAAGTGCACATTAAAACTTTTCAGAATACCATCATAAAATAAACACATGCCATATCAACATAGTGAGGGGCGATATACGGAAGAGCATTTTGGTAGAAACCGATGAGATTTGTACATTAGTTATACGGATAAGGATATTGTGAACGTAGGTATCGATCTTTTGTAAGCAAGAAAATAACTGAATCCTACGCAAACTGACAAGGTGCATTCAGCTCCTTATTTTGAATCATATATCATCGGTATTCCACCGGAATCTCTCTAAGGTTCTTTTTTATCATTACTTTATAGTTACTTTTTCCTTTATTTCCACGTAAAATAAAATTCTCTGTTTGCAGTACTCTATTTATGTAAATAATACAACTAAAAAAAAAAAATGTGTGCGTGTAACCTTTACGCGCGATTGAAGTAAAACTTCTTTTTCTTTTATTATTATTTATTGATGAAAGAGTAAAATGTTCCTGGGACTCTGCCATTTCATTTAATATTCACTATTTCATTTTATATTACCGTTCGTTACGTGCGTTTTGCCACGGTGACGATACATTGCGTATAAGGAAATAAAACAACAATACATCAAAACAACAATATGTCCAAATCAAAGTGGCGTATATATGAGAATCGCAGCATTTCTCATATATACGCCACTTTGATTTGGACATATTTATGGCTTACAATACTATCTTTTCAAGAGTCTTGTTTTTTCAGTAAAAAGTTATAAAAAAATATTCGTTTTGGTGAATGATGAATGTCAAACGATTCATGCTGCAATACAATCCCGTATCTCCGAACAGCTAAATAACGTACATTTGGCAGCTTTTCATCGTGTTTTTAGAACAAGCACATTTTAACTTGCCGCGCCGTTGTGGCTTAGCATAGCCATAACTACAGTACAGCCAGGATTTTCCCTTTATTAAATTAATAAGGTTGCACAGCGGAATAGACTAGCAGCGCAGAACGTTTACCTACAATGTTTTATGTTTATTACGGCTGATAAGGTGAATTAACTGGTTTTTATACTGTGGATAAAAATCTGATGGAGACGTGTTTATGTGTTCTTGTTGTAAGTTGGAAAACACGTCTTTGAACATGTTTTTTAAATGTGTCAGGTAAATATTTCATGCCATGTTTGGGTATTTTCGGAGAATCTTTATAATTTTTCGTTAGACTTTATTTTAAGGAAATACGTCTTGGTACAGATACTTGACGGGACTGGGCAGGACATGTCTGTCGCATGCCGAACAAACTGTGGGCCCGTAAAGCTCAGGATTGGTGGCCTGAAACAGTGACACGGGGTCGCGGCAGACCACGTAGGAGATGGCGGGACGAACTGGATGTCTTCCTTGAGAATTGGAAAGAAGTATCACAGAATCGTGACCGTTTGAAGGAATGGAGGGAGGCCTTTGACCAGCAGTGGGACAATATGGGCTAACTATAATAATATAATAATAATAACAGATAAGATGCATAAAATTGATTATATAATCTATGTTGCTTACCCATAGTGGGTATAGAGTGTGTTTGGGTGCAGTAAAAAGCCTTATATGTGGACCACTGGGTGCTATGCTTTTCTTCTATTTTATAGTATTCAGAGAAGAAGTTATTACCTACATACTTTCTTTACATAAAACGTTTTAGTAAAAAAGGCTAAAATAAAATAAACTCACCCACTTAGAACACTCATATCCTAATGCGTTAGCCACCATGGTCACTCTAAGTAGTTAGTGTGCAATTTGCGAGTTATTTTAATGTTAATCCAGTGCCGGCTGAAGCCAGCCCGACCACAGGCTATAAATTCACCGTGTCACCGCATTGCTGGCAAATAAACTGTTGCTATTATTGAACACCCTGTACTTTATTAATCTGTTATTAGTCTCCCTGTATTTTGGATGGAAGGCGCTTTACTATCATCAGTCGGCTTTTAATTATTTTGAAGCGGGTTCCTATTTGATGTGGCCGAATTAAAGGGGTTGATAAAGTGGATGTAGAATTTAGCGCTTTGGTTTAGCTCTAAATCCTGGGTTCGTTGATATTTGGTTAATTGGTTATGGTTTGGTTGTTGGTTTATGACCACTGCTTAAATTATACGAAATTATATGGTTTAAACTTTATATTGAAATTGGTTATAAAATGGTGAATCTAAGGTAAATTAGCACTAAGATGATTTGATATGGTTTAGTTGAGTTATGCGATTGGTGTCCAAACATGCACTGAACTGGATGTACTTGCGATGCATGCATTTATGGAAATGCACGAAGGCAAATGTGCTGAGCTGTTCGGTTGCAAATATTGTATCAAACAGGGGATTTCTGTAATTTAAGGCTTAGTCACGGATACGTCGACCCATCATACGTACGATTTAAATGTTTACCTGAATGGAAATCTGCCTGTGGGCCACACAATTTTTTTGTCGAAATAGAGTTTATAGCTACATACATAAACTCACGCCCTTTTACCATGGGGGTAGACAGAAACCACAGAACGCCACCTGCTACGATCCTTACATGATACTCCTTTTGCCTCGTTCACGTTTATACATCTGGTCATACACGCACGGACGGTTGCGAGTACTACGCACCCGACCTTTCTGAGGAACCTCACCAATGAGGTCAGCGTATGTTCTTCCAGGGCGTCCCCTCCCGGCGTTGCCACTCACATCTGCCTTGTAAATACCTTTTGTAAGTCGCCTTTCACTCATCCTCTCCACATGACCAAACCATCTAAGCATACTTTATATACTTAGCATACTTTATATACTTAGATTGTAGCTAATCAATTAAAAATATGGTTGCTCTGTAACGTTGCTCAATGCAAACACCAGGCAGATACTGCGGTAAAAACCCGCACCAGAAAACAAAGAGATATGAACTGAACAACCTAAGTATGAACACGTACAATAATAAAGTTCTGCATCAAACTGAACCGAACGCTGGCGAATAAACAATAAATTGGCCACTAGTCAAAAACTTAATAGCGAAACTGCGATTTAAACTTCCATCTGCAGGGATTATATCCAGGGTATTGGGTTTAAATCGAATTTAGATGCTTCTTAGACGCAGTTTCGAGGAAGATACGACTTAATAGCTATAACTTGGGTATTTTATTGGCGCTTACGTAAGACTAACTTTTATTTATGGTGTCCTGATACATTGATTGCTTGGATTTTATAATACCTGTCATCGATAAAGGTAACTGTAAGATTGGGTAATTACGGCACACCGTTAACGACGCTTGGAATTGGCTTAAGTACTGCGTATTTTATTTATTTATTTAGTACATGGAGGACTTACAGCTAATAAAAACAAACAAAAAAGGAAACCATAGTCTCCAGAAAGCCAATTACAAATCCTCACGTTTTCTTGAAAAATAATAATATTGCTTGACCTACTTTGGATTTATAAGCTCCTGGTACCTCATCAACACCTGTAATGCGCATAATTATGACCGCAAACACAAATGATATACACAACATGATACCAAAAACGTGTAAATAATCAAAACCAAAATCAAGTTGATTACAGCTCCATTTTTTTCCAAATTAAATAAAACAAGTGACAGGTGATAATACAGTATTGCCATACGTAGTCCTAATGTTCGGTGTGGCCTCGTCAGAGTCACAAATAATACGCTAATGTACGACTACGCCGCTCATTATGCCTAATAAACCCCATTTGCGATAAACATTTTAGTGGTAACAGACGGGCGACAATAAGTCGTTTTTATAAAAGATCGTGCATGCATTTTGGTCCTGGACATTCTGGTTTTCATCATCTCAAAGCGATTTCTCTGAAACAGTTTGGAGTTTGCATAATGTGAACTGTCAATAGTAGTAGTACTGAACAAGCACCTAGGCTGTACCATTCAGAGAATACTATAGGCGTGATGTTTTGTTATATTGATTTTTCATGCACCGCGATCACGACCTCCGATGCCGACTTGCGTTGAGTTACATGCGTCACTTGTTTCCTTTGCGTGAGAAAAGTCGAGACGGAAGTCGCGCCGCGGTGTTGCGTGGCATACACGAAGCATTTTTTTCATTTGTTGAGCGTGAAGTTAATGGCCAAGTGAAACCGCTGTTTAACATTAACTACATTATAATTACATACAAAAATACTACCCTTTTTTAAGTGACAATACAAGAACACAAAAAAGTTGCCTCTAAAATTTAGGCCAACTTTTTAGTGTCCCAGTCTACAAAGTTAACGAGACTCAAGTTTCGAGTTTAAAACATTACACCCCTCGCTACGGTCGGTTTAATGGAGCCACGAGCCCCGAGCCACCCTGAGCTATGACAACGTAAATAAATGCTAAAAGCCTCCTGTAATTTTTTTCTTTAAGTTTCTCATTATTGTGTAGACGAATATAAATTAGTCTAATTAGGTATGATTACGAGAAATAATTTAAATTCATGTCGATGTTGTTTGTTTGCTGCTTTTACTTTGTTAGAGTAAATGATGTGGTTTTTCAATTTAGGTTGTACGGTTCTCTAAGAACATTAAAGGAAATGCGATATTTCACTGGGAACCGTTTTATACTCTAGTCTATCCCGTAATTGCATCGTAATGCCTCGTTCAAGTCCTCAGGCAATACGACAAGCGACACAACTTGCGTTGAAACCGTCGCGTCGCGTCGCATGTCGTGATGCGTCGCAATAACTCGTGACATGCTTTAGGCTCGGAATCCACAAAAGCGGAGAAGAGCGGAGATGGGCGAAGTGGAGATGAGAGAAGATATGCACCACACGCCGTCAGTGTCAGGTTATAATGTTGATGAAAAATGAGTCGCGCTAGTAACACAGATGTAGTTACTGTGTTATAATAATTAAAATCATCAAATACTACACTCCAAGTACATTTAACCCCATTAAACCACTTTTCATGAACAAATTACAGAATTGGGTTAAAGGAACTTCTAAATTAGTATGTTAATAATAAAATTCCTTAAGTTACTATTTTAAATTATTATTTTAATTGTATATGTAATGTGTTTAGATTTTAAAGATGTTATATAATATTTTTGTGTTTTGTCGAATTGTGTTTATTTTGTTTTGTTAGCGGGTTGTATTGATGATTTCAATTATTATAATTCTGTAACTACATACTTGTTACTGGCGCGACTCATTTTTCATCAACATACAACCTGACACTGACCTGCTAATTGTAAAAAATGGAAGAAAATTTGAATTTCGTGGGCTACCTTGAAGCTTCCACCTTAAGCAATTTCTTTCATTTGTTTCCTCAGCAGCCCCTTGTCACAATACGCGTCTCGCTTAGTGTGTAGCTTATGATGAAGCTCATTTTGAACTTTTAGTCAAGTTGCGAGTCGCCTTTCATATGACATTCAAACATGTGTTGCAGTCTTTCAAACTATAAATTTTATCAGACCATACCAGACGATCCCCTAATCTGCCCAGACAATTTGTCTTAAATATGCATGAG
The DNA here is from genome assembly GCA_950005105.1 of Lycophotia porphyrea. Classification (NCBI taxonomy): domain Eukaryota; kingdom Metazoa; phylum Arthropoda; class Insecta; order Lepidoptera; family Noctuidae; genus Lycophotia; species Lycophotia porphyrea. The sequence goes on from OX465389.1 coordinate 1,846,045, forward strand.
CATAAAAAGTGGTTGTATTATGAATGAGTTGGGTACAGTCGCCATGTGAACTGACTGCAGAGGTCGCGTGCAACGACCCCTACAGCTCCTTGTTGTGGTTTATTTAGGTGCCACCCCGTCAGGCCAGCAAAACAGAGACTTTGGTGGCATAATAGTAGTGATTGATTGATTTCTGCTGAAATGTGGTAGCACTTTACTACGAAAACTTTTAGTTTAGTTCGCGGATCCACATTCCAAACCATCATCATCTTCATCATTTCAGCCGAAAGACGTCCACTGCTGGACACAGGCCTCCCCCAAGTGTTGCCACTTTGACCGGTCCGGTGCAACTCGCATCCAGCGGATCCCTGCAACCTTCAGCAGGACGCCACTCCAAAACTTGACGGCCCCAGCGGCCATCCGTGCTGCGAGCAATGTGCCCTGCCCACTGCCACTTAAGTCTCTTTCCAAACCATATCAAAGGTTAAGGTACCGTACATTATGAAGCACAACCAAGCTGCTCAAACTTTATGAATGACAGACCGTAGCAACGCAACCGGTTTCTATGTAGCTCTGTGAAAATGCTTCCACCTTTTCTCTTAAAAACTGTACCAATTTTTACGTGCCCAGGATCCAGTCTATTTAGAAAGTGGAGAACTAGGTGCTGTGGAGCTAACTTGTAAGATACTTATGGTCAGCTGTGTAAAGTGTTAATTCTAACAGTTAGCTGGAGGGCCTTTGTGAAGTAATTTATCCGTAGAGGTGCTACTACTAACACTGTTTCGATTTGAAACAAATGGGAATGCTGGTTTAATTACAGACACTTGAAATTGTCGGATTTGTTTCTGAGTTGACAACGCACCTGTGATCTGTTTAGTTTTGCACTGACCTGATACTAGTTTGGGCAAATCGATATTATATTTCATCAGGAATACGTCACTACGTCACACGTCAAGCAGATTCCGTGTCCGTTGCCATTTATCGTACCCAAAGACTAAGGACATAAACGAAACTGACAAAAATGAGGGACCACTGTACCTACGTAAGCATGAGGGACCACTGTACCTACGTAAGCATGAGGGACCACTGTACCTACGTAAGCATGAGGGACCACTGTACCTACGTAAGCATGAGGGACCACTGTACCTACGTAAGCTTACGAAATATTCAATCATGATCATCATTCTCCTGCCCTTCATCATCATCATCATTTCAGCCGAAAGATGTCCACTACTGGACATAAGCCTTCCCAAAGTGTCGCCACATTGACCGGTCCCGTGCGACTCGCCCTTACCATAATTTAATTGGGGTCGGCGCAGCATGTCTTGTTCTTCCATACTTCATCACACTCTCTCTCTTCTTCATCTCATCAGACACCTTTTTTCTTGCCATATCATCCTTCGAGAAATTCAAGTATAATTCCTGAAATTATCAAAAATTATATTCATAGATGAAATTCAGTTAAACTAAATATAACTACGGCAAGGTCTCCCAAAACGCCTTTTACTATTTCTTAGTGTTATTATAACTGAGGAAAAGAACACATCTGTTTGTTAAGATTGTGAAAAATAGGATAAAATTGTAAACACATATAAGGTCCCATTAAAATAGATGGACAAACTTTTAGAAATCATTTAGACTAAAAATAAATTCGAAAAACGCATTAGATACTTACAAGAAGAAAAAATCAGCTAATAAAAATACACTAAAAATGCCGAAAATTTATTATTTTAGGTCAAAATAAAATCACTTAATCTCAAACAATCAGTGTTTTTTTTGCTTGGATATCTTTGGTTAGAGGCACTGAACACTGTGTTAAAATTTGTCCATCTTTTTTAATGGGACCTAATAATATGTTTAAAATAGGCTGGCAGATTTTCATCCCGCTGGTTTTGTGGCCATACTCCTCTCTACTGCTCCACGATATCTCATTTTATTACGCCATTATTATCAAATTGCATTGCCATAGTACCTACGTCTCGACAAGACCTTAAAAAGGGTTTAAATTGTCTTAAAATAAAAATAAAAAGTCCAACACAAGGGCCAGAGTGATGTTTCTAGAAAATTGCATTGTATTTGAAATGTTATTGTAAGATACAACAAATGGTCTATGTATTCTTGTTATTGTGAAACCAGAGTGTGTTCAATTCTTTGTTTATTTTCTTATTAATCGATGTGTTAGATCTCTAGAGGTGCTGGGTTCTAGAGAAAAAAAAAATAATGACGTATAGTTCCATAGATCTTTCGGCGCGTGGTCGAAATCAAATAAACTCCTCGCCATCTCGTTTTTTTCCATACATTATCTAATTAATACCTTAAAAATAACCTTGTAAAATTGATAAAAATCAAGACAGCGTCATTCAAGAGCCAATAGAGACATAAATATATTGTAAATCCCAGTATACGAGGAAGATCCCGTGATCCCCAGACCTACGTCATTTATTTATTTATTTATGTACACACAAAATACTTAACAGGACAATTACATTAACATAGAAGAACACAAAGGTACTGCTTGTCATTTTATCAAAACAGAAACTTTTTTCACAGAAGTACAACAGGTGAGAACTATTGGCTATTAAGAAAATGATAAATTGTAATTGAACTTACGTTATTTAATAAAATAACTCCATCTTTTAACTGTTCTACATCTTCTTCTCAAAAACCATAATAATGACAATTAAAGTATCAAAACTGTCCGGTCGGGTGCGAAACCGCTTTTAATAGTTGCCCAAGTAACTCACTTGCAAATTATCATACTTTAAAGGTCTCTGGCGAGGGTCTCCACCACACAAAGTGCCTGGCAGTGTAGGAAATACATCATATAAGGTGTTTTTTTTTTATTATTATAATTATGAGCTTTATATAATTTAAAAAATCACGCTTTGTAATATGATGTGACTTTGCAGTTTTCCGCACATCTCATTCAGATCCACTGCCAAAGCCACCACGACCGACTTTTCATAATAGCCAATAGTTCTTACCTTTAGTAAGGTACTCTCAGAAAAAGCATCAACTTCTAGAGAGTGACCTAGGTCTGGCGGTCACAGGATCTTGGTCCATAAATGAAGTTGTGCAGAATGTTGAGACTTTGTAAAATTTAATTATGGTTTAGTTCCGTACACCATTGCTACCTACGTAGTTTAATGGTTCTAATTAGCAATAGTGCAATGCGTGACGAACATAGTAATAGGTATCGCGCAATAAAACACATATTGCATAGTGCCGGTCGTACCCAATATCTCACATACATTCAATATCCTTAGCAGATAAAAGAAAATGTTGTGTATAAAAAAACTTTGTAAATATACGAGTATTATTTGGATTGTCGCATTTTATATTGTTATTTCAATCTATAGAATGTTTGTTCAATGGCGTTGGGGTGAGTTTCCTGTGATCATACACTGGCCGCCAGTGGACGCAAACATACAGTGTTATAGTGACGATACCGAAGATGCCTTACAATCAGTGGAAGATCCTGGTTTCTCTCCGAAGGACAAATCAATATTCTTCCATGAAACGTCTTGCAGAGGTGGTATTGATTCGCGGCAGGCTTGTGCCGTTGAGTCTGCAGCCAGAGCTAATCCAGAATGGGAGGTATACCTGCTGTTCACCTCACCTGTCACTGATGCCATGCTGAAGAGTAGCTGTCTCATGAAACTCCTCCAGTTTCCTAGCATAAGATTGGCCAGAATACATGTAAACCGCTACGCTGAAAATACCATAGTACAGGCAGTAGTCAGACATAGGTTGTGGAAAAGTGCACAGCCTGTCCAGCATACTGCAGACATAATGAAGATGCTGACCCTCCACAAGTGGGGCGGAATGAGCATAGATCTAGACGTACTTGTGTGGGAGTCTCTCAATAATCTACCGAATAATTGGATTGCGAAAGAGTCGCCTTTTCGTCTGGCCTCTGGAGTTATGAGGTTCTCTAAAGACGAAGTTGGGCTGAATTTCACCAACGATGTCCTTAGGTAAGCTATTTATATACTTGCTGTAATTGAGTTGCTTCATCCTATTTGTTCATTTAAATTTAAGACACTGCATGATCAGCCTGTATTAATCCCACTGCTGGGACATAAATTTCTTCTCTATGAAAGTGGGTCACCACGCGAGCCAGTGCGGGTTGGTAGATGTCACATGTCTTTCAATTTTTGGTTCTGGGAACATTCCGATTTCCTCACGATATATTCCTTCATCGGTTTGAGAGGAGTGAAATTACACAAAGTGGGTGGTCGGGCTCGCTGGCAAAAGATAAATACATGAAATAAGTCTAACCCCTTTCTGTCAACGTTGGTGTCTGGGCTATCATCATTGGCAGCCTTTTTTTTTTGTTCCGGGGTGGAAAATCCTCATGGATGTCCTGCGGTCTGGGGCGGATGGAGGGGTCTGTCAGACTCGACTGACTAAAAACCACCCCGGTGGTGTTCCCTTCCCACACTTGCACCGGGGATCATGGGAACTAGTGCGCCTACCACGATCCCCGGCTAGTGCCGGCCCGCGTATGCGGGCCTCCTCTTGTCCACAAGAGGAGTGAGGTGTATTCCCCCTGCGACGTCTAATAGGGGCACGCGCGGAACACTACGCGCCACCGCCTCGAGTCCAGTTATATGGGGGGGTGGCGAACGTCCCCAAGTCTGCCGTCGCTCTGGACCCGTTTAGGGGGGCAGGAAGAGGGCGTTGTCCACCCTCCGCCGACGCCCGGTACGTCTGCTGCGGGTCGGGAGAGAGGTCTCGACCTTCCTCAACCTTTCCGCAGCCTCCTTCTGTGAAATGACGGTTTCACAGAAGGAGAATACCGCATCCCACGACTCTGCACTCCCGACCATCGAACGAGCGATGGCCGGCAGCGACAGGTCGGTTCCGACTTCTGTTACGAGGGCACGGCGCGGCTCCTCCCATGCGGCACACTCTGCCAGCGTGTGCCGCGCCGTGTCCCCTAGACAGTGGCCGCAGTGATGACACCGAGCGTCCGGCTCCCTGTTTCTGCGACACAGGTAAGTACCTGAACTAGGCTGCAGCCTAGTTCAACACGCTGCTGAGTATATTTTCTCCCTTTGGTGTTATGGTTCACTGGTCTGCACGAGTCTCAAAATAGGGAAAATCTAAGCATAGGTCGTTCTTTGCGAGAGCTGATCCCTACAACCCTTGTTTTATCTTTTTTTCCGGCAGATAAAATGCCTACCACGCCGTCCGGGGTGGGGAGTGTCTATGTGGGGCTAGCACCCACTAAAACTCAGTTGTCTTTGCCAACTTTTTTTCTTCATGACACTTCAGCGGTGGCATGACGGCTGTCACACCCCACTCACATAAGCTCGTATAATGCGCCAGCCTTATCTAGGTTTTACCCACAATGGAAACCGACCAACTACTTCTACGTAAGATGGCAAGTAGAGGTTTGTCTGGTTAGCAGCGCAGTTCATTTGCTTGTGAGCCACGCATCTGTTTGTAGATTTGCCGTGAACCACTGTGGCCTGACTCGAGAGCTTTTATTTAACTTGTAACTTTGCTTAGTTAAAATTTTGAAAGCTAAATTAAAACAACTTCTCATCTGATCTAATACCAAGATGTGGTCCATATGCGGAAACTCCTCAACGGACAACAGCATAGCCATTAAATTTTGTTTTCGCGTACAATTATGATAGCTCGTTCCTAAGTCCACCTCAGCTTGGCTGATGGGCCCAGGGTTGAACCAACACAGGAGATCTTCTAAAAGGTCGTATAATCTTTTTGTTAGAAGTATTTACAGGACAATTTGTTTAATTACAGAGAAATAGCTGCAACGTATGATCCTTATTCGTTTAATGGTGCTTCGGCAATCAAACGAGTGCTTAGGAGAAATAAAAATTGCACAAAAGCCTTGAAGAAAAGCGGGTATTGTAAAGGTAACAAATATTACTACTATTACTAACCAAAACTTAAATGTATTATTATTTCGACAATAAATTTAAGTTTTTGTTTGATTTTCAACCGTTTGTCTATGATACTTAAGATTTGAAAATCAAATGTGCAATAAGGTTTGAACATAATATTTTCACGTTACTCCGTATCAAAGACAAAGACAAAGACATTTATTCGTAGGATACGGTATTCACAAAGTTGTTAATAAAATTTACATAGTTCAGGACATATCCGCCGCTGGACGTGGCATACGAATATTTACATTAGTAAGTACTTGATACACTACATATTTTACTCACATAATACCTAACCCTAGTTTACCAACATTGTAATAAAGTTAAACAACAAAAAACAAAACTAAAATGTGTGAACTCTATAATCTAATAAAATAGTAATATAAAATAAAATACAACATTAATATTAATTTTAGGTATAGCATGAAAACATTAAAAAAAAAAGTAACACTATCTATTTATATTTATTATCTTCAAAAAATTCTTTTACTGAGTAAAAAGTCTTTTGAAGTAACCATAATTTCAACTTTTTTTTTATTAAATGCAGCGGTGATTCTCTTGTTACTTTCGGAATGTGGTTGTAAATTTAAATAGACAACTGTTTTTATAGTGAAGAGTACTATTACAAAGTTGGTTTTTTAGTTTAGTGGGGTCCCTTTTCGTGAATTTGTTGTTTTCAGCTTCTGTGGAGAAGAAGTGTGAATTTTTTTTAACAAATTTTTATCTTCCTCATTAGTTAATATAGGGTCAAATTAGTCAGTTTTATCTGCATCCTATACAAGGTGTAAACAGACATTATGATGGATGCATTGAGTGGAGGTACTAAAAGTAAATTTATAACATCAAAAACTTGTATTTGTTTTTAAACATGAGACAAAGTTGGATGTTTGACTTCCAATTTCTACGCAACTAGAAGGTTCCCCCAGGTATGGGTCCAGAACAAAAAAGGATCACAATGACGGAAAGAAAAAGTCGCCTATGCCTTTCGGCTTCGCTAAGGGTCGTTTTACAACCATTATTATGAAGATTGGCTCAGGATTGGTGCCCTGAAACAGTGACACGGGGTCGCGGCAGACCACGTAGGAGATGGCGGGACGAACTTGATGTCTTCCTTGAGAATTGGAAAGAAGTAGCACAGAATCGCGACCGTTGGAAGGAATGGAGGGAGGCCTTTGCCCAGCAGTGGGACAATATGGGCTAGCCATTGTAATAATAATTATGAAGATGATTATGAACCCTTTTTCACTTAATATTCTTTATTTTCCAGGGATTTCAATCTTCGACCATGAATGGTTTTACCCGATCCCTATTTCAAAAGCCCTCTCATTGTTACAACCGGGACGAAGTTTTTTAGACGATGTGAAAGATAAACCCTTGAAATATACGTATTGTATGTGGAACGTATTGACAGGTTTCCATAAGGTCCATTACAATTCAGCATACGCGAAAATGGCTAAGCAACTCTGCCCTACAATCTACAAAATGTTTGGCTTCCAGTTCGGAGTTTAGTAACGATTGAAAGAAAGAAAGATAAATACCATATAGACTCCTTCATAAACTTCATCAGCGTACAGCAGTCACCAAGATCAACTCCTATCAAGCTGGTACCAGCCCTGCCCCGCGAACATCGTAACACCACTTTTTTGCTTCTGCATTTCGTAATTCGCGGTTCCTAATCAAGAAAACCTCTACAGCGTGTATGAGAAAGGTGAGAGGGTGTGATTCAGACTGATTCGCGAAAAAATAATCAGCTGTCCAATTCACTAAGGTATAAAAGTTTTTTTGATGACCTAGCTGATTATTTTTTCACGATTACGATGTGGGTTCATGAAGAAATATGTGCATTTTTATGGTCTGGATCATACGACAAACATGCTGTATAGTCGCTACTACGGGTAAAAGGTCGAAAATAAATTAACAATGAAACTGGGCGTCAGATACGCCATAGCTATTGTATTGTTGTATGTCTTTGAACCACGAACTTTATACAAAGTAATGATATTTATATATTTTGTTTCCACTTCAATAAACTTCAACTTCAATAAAAAAAATTAAGATTACTATAGTATTTTATTTTATTGGTTCGTGTTGAGTTTCTTTATAGTACGAATTTACAGAAAAAAAAAAGATTTTACAAATTCATCGGTGGACTGTGAGTACCAAGTACCAGGGTTTCATAAAATGCAGAAGAAACATTTTAAAGTCTCCCAAAAATTCAAAACAACAAAGGAACACAAACCAAGCCTTCCAATTAATTTGAATGCCATAAAATTCTTCCTGAAAAATATTTTTCAATTGAAAAACGTTTTCTGTATAATCCCATTGTCTCTCCGTCGTAAATAAGGCAGTTAGTTAAGAAAACAAACGAAATGCATGAATAACAATAAGATGAGGCAGATGAAAGCTGATTTTATTTAATTGCTGGGAGGGCCGGGCCAGAGAGATGAAATCTTGTGTCGTGGACCAAAACATTCAGAAGATTTGTTAAAAAAAACGGTATAATTTATGGTCATACATAATTTATAATGACGATTACACATCAAGCCTCTTTTTCTTAGAGGGTTAGGCAGATTTTTACCTAATAGTTCAGTCACATTTAGACAGGAGGCAAGCCTATTGCCACTGAGACTACTACTGAGAAACGTGACGAAAAACCTAATTAAATCGGGGAGCTGTCCCCGACCTAGGAATCCAACCCAGGACCTCATGTTCAGAAGTCGCTTTTGCAACCACTAAAACAACGAGGCAGTATATTGTATAACGGGCTGGTGTCCGCAACTCCGCGTCTAAGTACGTATTTACTGAGGCAGTATAAAAAGTAGGTATCCTATGGGATGCTGTGAAGATCGGAGACTCTACAATCGAAGTTGTAGACGATTATGTCTACCTGGGACAAACGGTCCAGTTAGGTAGGTCTAACTTCGAGAAAGAGGTCAATCGTCGAATCCGACTCGGCTGGGCAGCGTTCGGGCGTGGTAGTAAGTTGCGTGGTATCTTCTCGTCCAACTTACCGCAGTGTCTCAAGACGAAAGTCTATGACCAGTGTGTGTTGCCAGTGATTACATACGGGACCGAAACGTGGTCGCTCACAATGGTCCTCATCAGAAAGGTTAAAATCACCCAAAGGAGAGGGCTATGCTTGGAGATTCCTTGCGCGATCGAATCATAAAAGGGGGACATCTGAAAGAGAACCAAGGTTACCTACGTAGCCCGAAGAATTGCCAAACTTAAGTGGCAGTGGGCAGGGCACATTGCTCGCAGAACGGATGGCCGATGGAGCCGTAAAGTTCTGGAGTGGCGACCGCGAACCGGAAGACGTTGCATTGGAAGGCCTCCCACTAGGTGGACCGATGACCTGGTGAAGGTTGCGGGGATCCGCTGGATGCGAGTCGCACGGGACCGGTCAATGTGGTGACACTTAGGGGGGGGGGCATAGGCGTCCCCCAAGTGTCCAGCAGTGGACGTCTTTCGGCTGAAATGATGATGATGATGCTGATCCTATGGGATAATACGAACAAAATAAAATTGAACTAGATAAAAAATGGTCGAAACGTCACTGTCACTGTTTCTGTGTGCCTTGTAACTCGATTTAATCCCACCATTTGCTGTCTCTTCGTCTGTACACGTCCGTACATACATCTAATCTTAACTGGCATTACATACTTCATTATCGTGGTAATTTGCACGTTAACTCACTAACTAGCGCCGACGCTTTAAGATAACCAGCTCTTTTACATCTATTTCCATTTTATTCCCTGATATACACTCGTTATCTCTGTTTACGCGAAGCTCTTCGACTACGTAAGTCCGTAAAGCTGGCGCTCCATTGAAGCGGAGAAGACTGGGACGGTGAATGGCTAGGAAAACTTAGATTAATACGATTTCTTTCAAAGCATTAACATTATAGGTTTGCTTAAACGAAACACAAGCCATAGGTTTAAGACAACAAGACATAGAAATGGCTTTATTTTCTGGCTGTAAACTGATTTTCGTATATCTCCTCTTAAATGACATATTCGTACTTCTTGTCATGTGATTTCATGAATTCTTTTAGCACACGAACGGATAGAATTGAATTTGATGCGAATTTTCTACCACTCAAACTTCGCTTATGCATTTTTAACCGCTGAATAAGAATACGTAGTGTGTGTTACCGAAGACCTGGTGGAAGTTGAAGAAATGTATTACATACGAGTAACACAGAAGCGCAGCCATATCGCATCGCATCGCATATATAAGCGACGTCATGTATGCAAAGCAACTATAGATTCCTTCGCAAACGCTGTCATGCAGTCCGCAGTATAATGTGGAGCAGTGATAGCCTAGTGGTGAGACCGTCGGACTGCCCTGTCATAGATCTCCAGTTTGAACCCAAGACATGCACTTCTGACTTTTCGGATTCATGTGCGTATTGTATAATTATCACTTGTTTCGGTGAAGGTTAACCTCGTGAGGAAACCAGCATGCCTGAGAGCTATTTCTCCACGGCATGTCAAGCTAAGTCAGAGGCCCATTGGACACCAGGCTTGGCAGTAACCACACGATAAAGAAAGAAAGTAAAGTGTGAAGGTCGCAAAGCAGTTACACCGCTTCCTCGCTTTGCTCTGTTCCCTCACTCCGCACCAATGGACACGTATCCTAACCCCACATTCACTTTCATTTTGTTTTGCTTCATTTTAATGCTGCGTCCCGAGACCAGACACGGTTTATTGACAGTTAGCGATGCCGGAACAAGATTCTTTATTGTGATTGTACACAAAAGTGTAATACTGGTGGATGATTTGATTGGACGGCTTTACGGCTTTGGACTTATGAGATTTGTTCGTTATAATTGTGGTTTAAGGTTCCATTTTGAGGGATTGTGTTTTAGGATTTTATCTGTTTCTTTTTTTCATGGTTTGTTCTATTTTTTGGGTTTGTTGTCTTGAAAGAACGTGATGTGGGCTGGATTTGAGGGTTCAATCATCTTTTAGAGCATGGCACAGCAATATCGTGGATTAAAATAATAACAGCCGCTCGGGTTGATCTTCAAGCTTACATACCGAATTTTCTCCAAGTCTCGGAAATCACGTTAAGCCGATGGTCCGGGCTGTCATTTGTAGAGCTTTGACAGTCATTACAGGTAAGAAAGTCAACCAGTCTTACCAAGGGGTACCGTGTTACCTAGTACTAACTGGGCTGTGGATGTCAAACAATCGATCCATGTAAAATACTGGTATTTAGCTGCATCCGGCTAGACTGGCAGCCAACCCAACGTAGTTGGGAAAAGGCTAGGCAGCTGATGATGAAATTGTATTTCCCGATTTTGAAATATCAGTTTAAAACAATATTCTTCATATTTTATTTACGGGGGACGTATCTTCTCTCAGCTTAAACGTAATAATTTCTAGCCATTGATTATATGCCACAACTGTTTTCTACTAATAAACTTATTACGATTTTTATTTTGAATTGTGTTATTTTGACTTTCAAAAAGTGCTGATTCTGAGAATACTTTGAATATGTAAACATAAAACTGGCCCCAAGTATTTTTTTAACCAGAATTTTATTTTCAATCATATTTTATTATTATACTTGTATAGGAGCACACATACATTACTTTATTTTATCATCGAGAATACTGGTCCTAAATCCCTCAAGTTCCAAACTCACTCCACAATAATATACGTAATGGTAATTTCATAGTTCTGCGTCGAGCACCTGTGTCAGAGTATTGAGCAAGTTTTTAGTTCGCTAAATATTTTGCTTGTAGGTAACCAAAGTTTGGGACGTCTGGGGAATTCGGTACGTTTGGGACATATTAATTAGTTATTAAGTTAATAAAACAAAAACTATGCGCGCTAGAATAATGGTAATTTACAAGAGAGTTCAAGAGTTCATCATCTTTCATTTGCCCTTATCCCAAATTATTTGGGGTCGGCGCATGCCTTCTTCTGTATTACTTGTCATGTCAGCAGTCTCCTCTTTTTTAGGCATATCATCCTTCACACAGTATATTCACCCAGTTCATGGATTCATAATATGATCATATTTTCCGGACATTTTTATCGACACGAAGAATTTTACTGAATAAATGAGCCTCAGATTGTATATGCCGGGAATGTCAGGATTTATTCCGTTAGGCTCGAGCATTATGTGGGCAGACGATGGGTTTCGTGAAAACACACGGGGTGCGAAAAACTGCTTCTAGCAAAACTAATGAAGTACTTAAGATTAAAACTTAAAACAATAACACGGGACAAAATGAATCGGGTACAGTTCCAAGAGGTCTCAACTCGGCTGCGATCAGACACTGACTGTCGTCCCAGCGTCGAGCCGAAAACATCAAGGTTCTGTAAAGCACACCGTGGTCGTGTAACCTCACCACAGGCGTATTTCGATTCATTTTAAGTCCATAGCAATGACCGGCTCAGACATAACATTATTATAGAATTTGAGGCCCACTTGTCTTCTTCCATGCAACGCTTATCCAACAGATTAAAACATATCTAACAAAATGTAGGTGTTCTATACCTACCTATACACGTTTTTATTTTAAGCATACTAAAATGGCCTCTCCTAATTGAATGTTTCCGTAATAGGCTCATTAAGTCTTACAGTTCGGATGTCAACTCTGTAATCAGAACTTCCGCTAACTGAAGCTCCAGTGTCAATACAGCAGCTGTACACAACACTGCACCCTGTAATTATATCGTACTGATTGATTTGAGGTTAAGCATTGTGGATTGTGGGAAACCATTTCCACATGGTAATCCCGTAATATGGCTACCAATGAATAACAATACTGTACGATAATATTTTTTCCTAAATATTTAAGCCTTTTTGCACCACTTACCTTGTTGGTTTAGTGGTTGCAAGCGCGACTGTTTTGCATGAAGTCTTGGATTTGATCCCAGGTCGGGAAGTGTCATTGGGTTTTTCCATCGGGAGTTTCTCGGTTGATGTTGATGGCAACAGGCTCACCCACTATTACATGGTACTTGAACCGTAACTGGTGAAATGTGGGTGTACTATTAGGTGCCCCTGCCATACCCTGCGAGGATTACAGCCGTTATGTTGAGTTCTGCACGACAATCACTGAATGACTAACGCTTAAAATATTATATTTAATTCATCATTCTGCCTGTACGTTTAGCGTTAAATGTATTTTGCAATTGGTCGTGCAACGGATTAGTTCAGAAGTTCATACGAAAATTACTGAGTAAAACGGGGTGAATAAAGACAATTCTTTTAAAGAGATTTTAACTTTGAATTCATATGGTAATTTTGTTACCAACAAGTACACTATTTTATTAATAACAAGAGACCTTGTGGGCAGCAGACCATATTAATTCAATGTTAAAATAAAATACCTTTCAAACTTTTGTCTCGACTCAAAACGGGGTGAATAGCAACGCAGGGGGCGTTGCTATTCACCCCGTTTTACGATACTAAGTAATATCGATCGAAACCATGTGAATTTTATTCATAATGGGACTTCAATAATCGCTTTCATGCCCATGTTTTCAACATTTTAGAGCGCAAGGGAACAGCAAAAATAGACTGTTGTCTATTTTTGCCAAAACAACATGCTTCGAAGTACCAGGGTGACATAAAAGGAAAAAGGTATCCCATCGCCCGAAGACACGACCCTTTTTGGAAAACGAGTCCCGTTCCAAGTTTGAACATTTTCTACCTGCCTGCTATTGTTATGTCATACCAGATTTTTGAAAAAGTTCGAGATTTTATACCGTTCTTTATCTGTAACAAACATTATCGGACCATACAAATGAAGATGTTTTAACCAAAGAAAGCCTATTTATTAATCACTGGTCACCTCTGCCTTAGTTCTAAATCCTACATTAGCTACAGCTTCGAGCAGCTTCGGATGAGTTCGGCGACGATCGGCATCCCTCGGGAACAATTTGAGCCACTAGCTTTTAAGTCTCGCTCTACGTTTTGACTTTTACTTTAAGTGCCCGAAAGTGCAATCTGTGTGGTGGGCTCCTATTGGTACCAGTCAACTTTGGAATGTGGGTTCATCCTCGTCGTCATTCTGCTTCGTTGGTCTAGTAGTCGCAAGCATGACTGCTGCTGAGGTCTTGGGTTCGATGCCCGGGTCAGGCAAAGTGTTATTGGGTTTTTCTATAAGGAATTTCTCAGTAGCAGCCACGGAGTCTGGATTTGCGCCCGGTTGATGTGACGCTGTTGATTAATACAGGTTTTATGCGTGGCTGCCTCTTAAAATAAAATATATGCATCGAATTGAGAACCTCCTCCTTTTTTTCGTCGGTTAAATGATTACCAAAAGGCTCTGACAATGTCAATCAACCAAAACAAAAAACTATATTTGAATGCGACAGACTACAAACAAAATACAATCAAAACTCTACCTACGCCTTCATTGTTTTTTCCAAATTAAAATCACAATTAAAAAACTAAAATTTAATCGGCACTTAAATTAAAAATAATTTAAGTGCCGATTAGAAAATCTGTTAGACGTTCCAACGACAATTAAAGTTTTAAGATTAAACCTTGAGTAAAGTTGAGTATTTTACAATTTTCCATTTTAAAACGTCCGGCACGCGTTCACAGTGGAATGCCATTAGACTAAAAATTCCAATGGTGTCGGTTCAGAACAGTTCCTAAAGCTGAGTAGTCACTGTGCACAAATGTAGCTTGGAACTTATAAATAAAATTCTTACTGCGAATTAAATGCTCCACAGTAATGCTGCGGTCCTAGTCAGTCGTTGCAAAGGTAACATATTATAGGACAGGTAAAAGTAATACTCATTTGGTGCAACGCACTAAATCTACTGTATTTATTTATTTATTAACTGACCCCGTGAAGGTTGTTCTGCCGTATAAATATGGTGTGAAATATACGATTATTTATAATAATACGACCTATTCTCATACCTACCAAAAATACATAAAAAAATTGACAAAAATCGGTCGAACCTTTTTGGAGGTGTGCGACCACAGACACCGTAACACGAGATTTTTTTTGTATAGATTTAACACTTTAAGCACAAAGTACACAAGCGGACTTAATGCCATAGGCAGTTTCTACCAGTCAACCTTTGGGTAATGCAGAGACAAGTAGTGGTAGGATCTGAAAACCAATATTATAAAGAGGAAAGATTTGTATTTTTGTATGTAACGAATAAACTTAAAAACTACTGGACCAATTTGAAAAATTCTTTCAGCAATGGATAGCTACATTATCAGCGAGTAACATAAGCTATATTTTATCCCCATACTCCTACGGGAACGGGAACTACGCGGGCGAAACCGCGTGACGTCCGCTAGTCTGAAAATAATTTTAATTGATACTAAAATAAACTACAAGGCTATATAAAATATCATAAATATATATTAAATACTATCCACACTTCCACACACTACTTTACTATTGACCCAATAATTTATGTGAGTATGGTAAACCCGCATTGGTGAAGTTCTAGAAAGTATCTATACTTATTGACGCTATCTTTCCTCTTATATTCTCATAGGAGGACAATGAGTAGGAATCAGAGGTAGAGAAGCACTGAAACTAATTAACGAATTCATTCCATAATGACTTTCAACGCGAAAGAATATCCAAATTTATGTCGTCCCATGAGAACACAGCTTAAAAACTCACTCAATTAATATTCTCCTCATTAAAACTCACTGGTTCAGGAATTCGAATGACCTATGCATGACCTCTGCGACTTTATTGACGCGGATAACATGCCTCGCATAGTAATTTATACTTCACGATCTTTTAGAAGTAAGGGATGCTTTTTATAGAAGAAAACCAAAGTTGATGAGTCTTTGAGAAATTCGGTAGAAAAACCAATTTATTGTTGTACTAATTAATAAGTAATCATAATCTTTATTCAGTCAATCGCTTGACTAGGTGTACACGGACATCATGAAATTAAGGAGGTCAAATAAAAACAGATAAAGTGTAGGAAAGGCTACGTAAACCGTAGCAGTAACAACACAAGGCGTAGCCGCGTAGCAAAGACCACACCAAGCGTAGCGGGCTACGTAGAACACAGACCTAATAACGCGGAGCTGACTAGATACTACACAACTATAGCTAAAGGATTTAAAAAAGCTAAAAAGTAACTCTACGGTAGAACGCAAGAAAATAAAAAGACGCACCAGAGGGTTCCGTACGGAACATAACAGTAGTGATACAGTAGAATCGTGTACTTTTATGTGCGCACTTTAAACGTCGCTCGGGCACAATTAGAAAATGGCTTTCTTACTCACTTTTTATTTGAGGACACCTAATCGAATATTACGTACTTTTTTATGTTTAATTTAGTTTTCACGAAGTCCTGAAATGGATGGTATTTTTTTTAAAGTTAGGTAACTTTTAAAAGGGTTTGCCCACGGCCTTGAAAAACTATCCCACAGGAATATTATTACCGCGATAAAAGTATCCTATGTCCCAAATCCGTATAGCTGTTTAGACGTGAAATGTTGACAGAAAGACAGAAAGGTTTGCGAATTTTTAATTACGATCAGGGTGCACCCGACCAGACGATGGCCCACTTGCTGGAGTGTCCGAACTGTCATTACCCTTGCACTTTAGACGGCGTTTAAAACGTCACAGACGCTGCGTTTAACGTGGCCGCATAATGGGCCTGAAAATGAAAAAAATCAATAGATCGTACCATTTGTTTACTTATTTATTCATTTACTAATTAATTAATTTATTCATTTGGTACACCAACAGCAGTACATACTAAGAATTAATGTGAAACAATAAAAATAACATATAAGTGCTGGTATGTATGCCTATTAAAGGTATACGCAGCATTCACCAAAAATATTTCATCATCATCATCAGCCTCTTAATGTTCCCACTGCTGGGACACAGGCCTCCTCTCTATGAGAGGGAATGGGCTATAATCCACCACGCGGGCCCAGTGCGGATTGGTAGATGTCACATGTCTTCGAATTTTTGGTTCTAGGACATGCCGGTTTCCTCACGATGTTTTCCTTCACCGTTTTTGAGAATATTATTTATTTAATAAATAAATAAATATATTTTTAAAAATATTTAAAAATATATTTATTTATTTAACACTTCAAGCACAAAGTACAGAGGCGGACTTAATGCCATAGGCATTAAAAATATAATAAGTAAGTTAGGAAAATTAATAAAGGAGTAAAACCGTCTATATGACTAGGGGTACACAGTAGGGTACACACATACTTCATACTACATCATACTTTAAAAGTTACTTATTTATTTATTATTATTTATTTATTTTGTATTCACATTGGTAAGTTACTTATAAAATAGGCCCCACAAAACCGTAATGGTTTGACTGTGGGGGTCGGTCACTCATTCTTAAATTTTAAACTAATTATTATTATTTACAGGCACATACTTATAGCACTTGAACACATTTCTAAATAATATCTTTTTAATTTATTTTTAAAACTATTTTTATTCCTTTCACTCCGTATGTCTTACGCTAGCTCATAGACCTTTTTAAAAATAGTGCTAAAAATTTAAGTTAATGCTTCACGAACCATTATACAATTTGGCATTATTTAGTCCCAAGCTAGTGCTCATATGGCTAGAATCGTCTGAAACAGTATGTGTCAATCAATTTTAAAACGCTAAAATTAAAGGCTTTTCCATCTAGGTCAAAACTTTAAAAGTTAAATTAATTTACTTGAGAAGGGATACATTAATTAATTTATAACTTGACAAGACTTTTGCTCTGTTTTAATTTAATATAAAAAACTTACGCTGATTGGCCTACCATTTGCCGTCATTTGTAGATCTTTGACAATCTTTACAGGTAGTCAGTGGCACGACAGTCTGATGAAGAACAAGGTTGTGGAGGTCAGATAGGCAGTCGCCCCATGTATTCAGCTGCATCCGGTTAGACTGGAAGCCGACCCTAACACAATTGGGAAAAGGCTAGGCAGATGATGATGAACTTGTATTTCCCGATTTTGAAATATCAGATTAAAACAATATTCTTCAAATTTTATTTGCGGGGGACGTATCTTCTCTTAGCTTAAACGTAATAATTTCGAGCCATTGATTATATGACAGATGATAATAGCGCAAATAAAATAATTTTCTTAATTGTTGTTTTCTTTATTTTCTTTTGTAGATAACTATATAAGGTTCCATTAAAATAGATGGACAAATATAAGATATCCAAGCAAAAAAAACACTGATTAGGGTGATTTTATTTTGACCTTAAATAATAAATTTCTGTATTTTCGTTACCTGATTTTTTTTTCTTGTAAGTTATAATGCGTTTTTCTTATTTTTTTACCATTTTCCTTATTTTGGTGGTCTGAATGATTTCTAAAAGTTTGTCCAGCTCTTTTAATGGGACCTTATATACTTATACATTCTGCATAACATAACTTATACATGAAGATTATCACGGACCGACGTGCCACAAGATAAAGGATGCAGGTACCGGCTTGCTCCCAACGCGAGCTACTACGTGATCTGCAAGTGTAACGTTGTATGTGTGCCATGACTTTATGTTCATTATCTGTATTTTGTTTACTTTAACTTAACACTGATTGTAGGCATTGGTTTAAAGTGCAAAGTAACATATTTTGCCAGTTATCTTTTGAATCCAAAGGGACACATAGAACGGAGATAAGGAACTAGGCAACAATCGGCCACAAAACCAAACTTGTGGTGCACACATATCTTTAGAAAAGCTCCAGATTAGGAATTTATTCTGTATCGTGGGTGCGTTTACAAACATTTAAACTCACTTACACAAACAGCCAGACCCGGAATAACTATCAGGAGGCCATACAAATATGTGTTTCGTGCGAGGATCGAACTCGCGACACGCAGCGCAGCAGCCAGTTGTTCAGCCACTGTGCCAACTGTATCGTCATATTGTAATGTTCATTAATAAATAAACTCTCGCTTTTACTCAGAAATCCTTGATGGATAAGCCTTAAACCATTTGCTAGAAGATCTGACGGACCAGACATTTGGCCATTCCAATGATGACTTTGACAGAAAAGTCAAAAATGTATTGAATCGATTAATAAACCACCGAAATTAATGAATCAAAGTTGAAATTTTTGAAGTTATACTTCTTTAGGCGCGGTAGGGAAAAATTATGAGAGTAAATTTTTACGATGCGCGCGCACACCGTCACGAAAAACCGACACCCTGAAGTAAGCTAGTCAACATACACCCTGAAGTTAGCTAGTCAGCATTTTAGTTTTGTACGCCAAAGAAGTATAACTTCTTACGTGCGTAATAAGTACACACATACTTTTTTTTTGTAGGTAATACTAATGCTTCCACTCCTCCAAACCCAACCAGTGGGAATCAAATATCAGCCATCGCGCTTGCTACCAATATAGCAACGAAGCAGTCAAAACAAAGAATCCCGCACATAAAAATAACCCATCACATCCAAATAAAAATGTGGCAAACCGAAGCATAGACGCAATATCTCCAGCATTTACCGTAATCTCCAGCAGTTCACCTATACTCCCGTCCGTGCGAAGATTTATACGGAGTCAATCTATTCTGGTCGCGTGCTACGCGCCACATATAAACATAACTGAAAAATACGGGATACGTACACGACGTGCAGAGCACGTGACTCGAGACTACCGATGTGCTACGGTTTTACCTGTGAGGAAAATTTGTGCTTATTTACAACGTTGCTAATAGCCGATAAAACCCTCACTATATGGTTACCGAGAACCGTTGAAGAATATCGAACGGTAGATGACATTCAGACGATCATGGGTAAGACCTGAGATTCGCGTAGACCAGGAAAACATGGCACATAAAGAAAGCGTATTTTAAGTGGGTGAAACATGGTTGTTGTTGACGATCATGGCCAAAATAATCACCCAATAATGTTTCCAATGCTGGACGTAGGTACTGGCGTAGCTGGACAACGAGTGAGCCTAGTGGTTGGTGGATTCCATATGCCTTCGAACTTCTGGCACTTGGGACATGCATCCGATACCCGATTGTGACAGAAGAATAATTTCCAAACTCAAGTGCACGTGAGCGGGGTTCGATGCTCAAAGGTACTCTGAAGAGACGACTGTAGATGGGGAACTGATGCCTTAGTGTAGTTTTCGGAAATCTGATGAATGCAGGATGTACGGAGACGTTTGGGTTAGTTGGGTTAGTGTATCGTTGACATTTTGCTGGCTAAACTAAAATTAACAAATAACCAGTAATCACGTTATAGGCTCTCATTGTCCACCAATTTCCAATGAAGTATTATCAAAACTAAATAAATCCAAAGACAATGGGTAATTTTTATAAAACTAGATTACCTTGCCTGGATGCTCTGCATAGACGTGTATCAGATAGTTACTAACGAGAAATTCCTCCCTGGAGATCGAGCCCTAAAACGTGCAAGACTAGTTCATACAGAAATATCATTTACTTCAGACACTACTTTCAGAATTCTAAACCACAAGTCTAGTTACAAACAGAACGCTCCCTTGCCGACGGTAAACGTAGTTGTTTAAACGTTCCAACGTTGCCAGCTGTACAGCGGTTGTATAGCTGCTACGTGAGCCCGGAACACTTCACGAGGCCATTGTTGTAGTTGTTAGAATAAACATCGCCCAATGTATGGGAGAAATGTGAGGCTTGAAGTAAAGGATGGTGGTTTGAAAGTTCCTTTGATTTATGTTTGCCTGGTAGTTCGAGGTAAAACGTGTTTTAAGTTGGTGAATATTTGAGAGACTTTTGTGAAAAAAAACATACACTTTTTCTTTGGTTTTGAGAATTTCTTTTGATATACAAGGTTTTAGGTTAAAAGAAAACAAAATAATGATGCTGTAATGAATGGCATACGTAAACTTCGCGTTTAAGATTAACCCAGATGGTTATCAGACCGTGATTTTTTTAGGAGGAAAATTACTTCTTTCCACAATGGCAATCAATTCATTACATCTTTATGAGGTTTACCTACCATGAGTTTTCTATTGTTCTAATGAAATAAATATTTCATCCAATCATTATTATAAAACGAATGCGTAAGCCAGAAAAGAGCTTGTGTGTAAACCAAAAGATAAACGAGTTATGTCAGTAATAACTTCAAAACTAAAACACGAACATGATCGATGAGTACCAGGATACCATAACTTCCGTTCAGTTCCTCGAATAATTTGCTCTTGATGAGTTCGGTTAGTGTCGAACGCGACGACACCACGCGGCACGGTTTTATTTCCGGCTGTCGGTAACACGACGCGCTTCTGAAATAATGCGCGGTCTGTAATGAGCTCCTAGATGATATACAGACATAGAAATAATATGGAATTTAACATAAAATCACAGATACATTAATATTGTACTTCTTGGTAAGAAAGCCTCGATTATTAGAACCTTTATAACCTCGTAGTTAGTAGTTGAAAAAGTACGGTAACGGGAAGAAGAGAATGGTGCAGATTTCCTTGTTTACAAACTAAACCAAATTTAAGTTCAGTGCATCTTTTTCATTAAAAAAAGGACAGAAGATAAATTTAAATTTAGTCCTGTCAAATTAACCAGCGCCTGACACAAGTTTAGACGTGATTAAAAAGTTGACTACTAAAATTATATCAAATTACGTCAGGTGCTGACTAATTTGACAGGACTAAACTAATATTTATCTTCTGTCCTTTTCATAATGAAATAGAAAGAAAAAGATGCACTCAACTTAAATTTAGTTTAGTTTGTGAACAAGGGAATCGGCACCACTGTTTAATGACCTACCTTTATTTAGTACCCCTCTTTAAAAATAGTATTTTACATCTCCTACGTCAGAACCAACGAGCACCTTTCCACTGATATCTTAACAGTTCCTTCTGCATCATAACGCCCTGGTACATATAGTTTGATGTTTGTCGTAAACCTGGCGAAAACTTTTTTTATCACTTCACTCGCACTTTTCTAAACATCAAGTTTTATGCGCAGTTTCGGGATGTGTTCACAGAAAACTAAGCGAAGTTAACTAGACGATAAAAGAAGTTTACATAACGATTATGACAGTTTGAGATAATATAATCGATTTATTTTTGGGTAATATTTGCCGTGGCTAAGTAGGCTTATTGTTGGTCGGAATTAGCCCAGCAACAGGTTAATAAAACTTAATGCAAGGAGCATGTCATCAAGAATTAATTAATCCTAAAATGATTCTCGAAGACGCCAAAGTTTGCTAATAAAAAAAATGATAATGATAATTTTGCTTACTATATTAGGTTAAACTAACTATATACATTGATAATTAAAAACTATTAAACTAAAATAGATAAACTAACAACAAACTATAAAAGGGCATCGAAAAACTCCTCCTCAACGCTGTCAGATGGTAATGTGCCCAAGAGACTGGCGGCGTTGCCACGTTGTATGGCAACACTTAGCCTCTGGCCAAAGTAAAAGCCAGCCCTTGGGTCACGGGAAGCGTCAACTAGGCGTTTCGAAATTTCCTTAAATAGGCTATGAGCACTCGGACCCCACGGCCCTAGAGTTTCAACCCCAAACGGCTCGAAAATATAGTTACCACACAGGTTTCTATATTTACGCCGCTTGAGGTTCTCTGCAGCCGCAGCGGCAGCACCAGCACAGCACGAGCTTGGAAGATGGGATGGCGCAAGAGTATCGACGCATGTTGCGTCCCACACTAAAGGCCTACCCATCTTCCAAGGAAACAAAGACATGCCGTCCGGTCTCTTGCCATCGTCGCGTGCCAAGCCATTGGGTTCTAAAACAGCTGGGACGCCGACGGTGACAAGAGCTCGTCGGATAATGATAATTGACTTAAACCATGAAACAGCTGTGTACGCGCCTTAAGCCTTTAAAAGTTAACGGTGACAAAAATATAGGAAAAGCCAACGTAATGGGGGAAACGATATTGAATAATATATGATTAACGACAACCTTATTGAGACCTCCTCTTTCCCTCTTATCTATAAAAACATGGGACGAAATTACGGGGAGTGCAGAAATCCTGGGAGCTCAAGGTGAATTGGTTTGAAAATGGTCGCTTTACAAGATACGGTACAAGGCATCGTGGAGGTAAATTCACAAAACTTCGTTTTTATTTGTTTTCATCGTACGTGTAGTTGTGTACTTCTGTTGTAATCTGATAAATTAATGACGTGAAATGTTGTTACTGACGGTAAATGACAGTTGGGCCGTCTTTATTTCACGTTGATTTTACAATTTCGGTGAAATCAGGGAAGAGAGACAGCTTTTTCTCTTGCGTGACAAAGCTTCTATGTCGCCTCTGATATGGCAGATCCATAGTCGGTAATGACGATTTACCACCGACTGTATTGTACCTGACATTTTTAATTAATTCAAGAACTTTAAAAAAGTGGCTTTTTTAGGGTTCCGTACCCAAAGGGTAAAAACGGGACCCTATTACTAAGACTTCGCTGTCTGTCCGTCCGTCTATCCGTCCGTCTGTCTGTCACCATGCTGTATCTCAAGAACCACGACAGCTAGACCGTTGAAATTTTCACAAACTATGCATTTCTGTTGCCGCTATAACAACTAATAATAAAAATATAAATTATTTAATAATTAAAGGGGGCTCCCATACAAGAAACGTGTTTTTTTTCGGTTTATGGTACGGAACCCTTCGTACACGAGTTCGATTCGCACTTAGCCAGTTTTTTTATAATAATTATGTGTATTTCTGACTTACAGAACTTAACTGACAGATTATTTCTTACGCAACATTTAAGTATTATATACATAGCCTTCTCATATACTGTGAAAGAGACCATCAACCATCTTGGAAAATTGACAATCTCAAAAAGAAACACATTTTTATGACCGCCAAGATTTCTCAAATCAGTGCTGGAAATCGTAATATTTTCCTTATATCTCTTTACAGCAACATTGTGTAGATACCAGGGTATAATAACGTGGTGGCTCTAAGTCGGCTTCATTTCCTGGTGGGCGGTGTCTTGATCTCCGGCCGCTGACACCGCACACACCCTGTATATATTGCGCTGGTTTGCTCCTTTTGGTGCCTTGTGTAAATATGTTTATAATAACAAACAAAATTCGAATTTTAAATAAAAAAACATCATTAGATCAGTGTTAACAAAAGCAGTATAAGTGGGCTTATTCTTTTAAAAAAATGTAACTCCGTATTAACTTTTTTTTTTTTGGATGGTAAATCATCAAATGACTTCTCCCGCTCTGGGCAGAGCGGAAGGGAGTGTCAGACTTGTACTGACTAAAACCCATCCATGTTCCTTCCTTGCCAAAGGTAACACAAAGGTGTTCCAGGGCCGCGGTATCTCTTTCGAACAGTCCCGCAGCCCTGGCGGGCATCGGCTCTTGTGGGCCCCTCCCTGTTTGCTGACATCTCTTTGAGGCGCGCGTGGAACACGAACGCGCCATCAACACGGCCTGTCGTCAAAAGACGGACGGACGGCGAGCTAGCCCATTACTATCCGTCCACAGGTCCGCGTCTACGGTGGCCGGAAGTCACCACGTGACCCCCGACGCCCGGGGTGTCTCCCACGGCGGCTGGGAAACTGAGGCCACCTTCAAAATCTAAAAAAACCGAGTCTGAACGGTAATTAGCGCTCTAGAAAGACGAACCTCCTCTACGAATAGTGTATCCAGGAGAAACCCCTTTATGTTTAAGTACAAGTATTAATGAATTAATCTAATGAAACCATCAAAGTTCTAAGGGACAACAATAACTAATTTTGATAAGTATGATAAAGTTATAAATCCTAAGTCTTCCAAAGAAAAGATAATCATCAAAATAAGTCACTTTTCGAATTAATTGTTCTTTGATCTTCTTAATTTTAGAAAAAACATCTAAATATTATCTTAACATATATAAATTACGGGTCACGTTGTTTGTCCGCGATGGACTCCTAAACTACTTAACCGATTTTAATCAAATTTGCACACCGTGTGTAGTTTGATCCAACTTGAAAGATAGGATAGCTTATATCTCAATTTATAGTCGCAATATTATTTAATTGCATTATGTGACGCAGACGAAGTTGCGCGGGTCAGCTAGTAATAATAAAAATTTTAAAATTACTGAGTACCGAATAAGCTGCAAGTAATACAAATAACGTTATACTGAAGATCCAGGTATTTTCAATAAAATGTATTAAATATTTACATACAAACATGTCCGTAACACAGTCGCGTTATTGTTTCGTTTATGAGCATTTTAATTTACGGCTGGGACCTTACCTAATTAAGTTCTCGACACAATCGTTCGTAATTAGCTAATTAGTGTTATAAACATGCTTTCACTGTACGTCTATTAATCCATTTTATTTGGCAGGTATTTAATTTAATAATGGTTTCTTATAATGATTATAAAAAACCGGCCAAGTGCGAGTTGGACTCGCGTACCGAGGCTTCCGTATAAACTTATAGGTATTTTGTTATTAAACTACATATTTGTAACATTTTGTATTTACCTTTACATATGCTGTAAGACATTGCTTCTTGCCAAATTTCGTGATTCTAGATCACCGGGAACTACCATTTATCGGTTTTCGACCCAAAACCTATAGGGTTCTTCCGGTTGACCTAGAATTGTCAATTTTGTTTAAAAGCAAGGTCTTACAGCATAAGTAAAGGCAAAACTCCGAAAAATAAAAAATAAAAAAAATGATATTTACAAGTTTTCGCAAAAATCTTAATTTGCCCATATCTTTTTATCGTTTTGACCCAGGACCTTGATTTTGACACACCTAATTAGGACTAGAGACCTCAGTATCTGGAATAAATTTCAACTTGCTAGGTCCACCCGTTCCTGAGAAAATCGGTGGTAACACACGGACAGACTGACGGACAAGAGAGTGATCTTATAAGGATTCATTTTTTTTAACTTTTGAGGACCCTAAAATGGAAGTGGACTTTATTTACGGTCAAGCTAGATATTCATGTGATACAGTTCAAAATTTTATACTAGTGACTAGCCCCTGTTTCACATTGCGCCACCTATCGGGCCGAAAACTAATCCTTCAAGCTGGAACCAACAACATGGAACTACCGAGAACTAAACTTAATTAAAAGCTGCATACTAAACTCTATTCACATCAAAACACACATCTGTGCTCCTAGTAATAACAACAGCAAAACACATAAAACGAATAGTGGTCACCGTTTAATTTCGTCAAAGCGTTTATGTGACGGGCACAAAGTGAAGTAAACCACGGTGACCGAAGTTAAACTTCGTTATGATATATTGTTCATATTGGTCACAATATTATTGTCGCCACGAGGTATTTGTGCAAACATTCGTGTCCAATACTCGTATGGAAGTGTGGAAGGTACATGTATATTATTTACTAGCACTTCGCCCGCGACTTCGTCCGCGTGAACTTCGAAAATACAGCCCATAAGTATTACTCGATAATAAAATTAAATAGGTATTTAAAATAAAACTGCTCTGTTTAGAATATTTGAGGTTGTTATTTTTTCCGTTAAAAAATAATCTGATTAGCGGGTGATCCAATTCGTGATAAACCGCCCATATAACTGCCCATGGTTAAAATATTCTTTTCTTAGGTAAATGCCAATCTTGTGACTTGTTAATAGAAAACAGTGACAAATGATGTTTTAAGGGAAACTGGAGTCTGTGGACGGTGAGTAATGGGCTAGCTCCCCATCTGTCCGTCTTTTGACTACAGGCCGTGTTGACGACACGTTCGTGTTCCACGCGCGCCTCAATGAGATGTCAGCAAACAGGGAAGGGCCCGCAAGGGCCGATGCCTGCTAGGGCTGTGGGACTGTTCGAAAGAGATACCGCGGCCCTGGAACTCAAAGGGCAAGGAAGGAACATGGATGGGTTTTAGTCAGTAAAAAAAGGGAAACTGGAGTTGCTTGAACTATATAGGCAGGTCCGTGGGAATCATTGGAATTCTCGTGATCTGCGTCAACTGGCCAGCTGCTGGTCTGATGAGAATGGTCGCTACAGTTAAGTTAACTTTTATTAGTAGCATTGTGCCATTGCACAGGTTAGGTGGGCTTAAGTTTTTTAAAAACATGATACGCGTTCCGATTTTCAATAGCAGTTCGTGAGGTGGCAGGCCAGATCGATTAAGGGAGTTCGAAAATTCTTGCGGATAGTGGACTGACACACTGTGTCAATGGACTTGTAGATTTTGACTTAACCAGGGACTTTTTGAAAAATTAGTTTATTGATGTTTTTGATTATTGACTACCTCGTTGGTCTAGTGGTCCAAAGCACGACTGCTGAGCATGAGGTTTTAGGTTCGATTCCCGGATTGGGTAAAGTGTCATTGGATTTTTCCATCAGGAATTTCTCAGTAGCAGCCATGGAATATGGATTTGTACCCGGTTGATGGCAATAGACTCACACATGGAACTTAGCATAACTGGCGAAATGTAGGTGTACTATTAGGTACACCTCTGCCTAACCCTTCGGGGATTACAGGCGTGATGTTATGTTATGTTATTTGTATATTATTCATTTCATTGACTGTACTTATCGTTCTTAGGTGAGACGATAGCCCTTAAACAAAGCCAATGATGACACTATCTAGTAAATATTCCAGGTCAGGATATACTGCATCTATTCTATTCTATCTAGTTGCAGCAAGCTGTGAACTATCCTACCCAGACTCTCTTTTATAACGATTTCCGCTGCGTTAGCGCCCAAGGTTGGAAAAGAAAAAGACCCGTCTCCAACTTTGAGCAGCTATTGTGGAAAATCGTTAACCATATTTCCGATAACGTGGGCTCTCATGTTAGTACATAAATTAAAGTTTGAGTTATACTCCATAGGGGCGATGATTTTAGACATGCCTTAATAATTTTCGCACGTGTACCCTTTTGTGACGACGGAAAGTGTCCGCTGAAAGTCACCAGCAAACATAAAAGTTACACCACCCACGACAGAGACTGAGTTTCTCAAGTCCTTAAGTGTTCGATCCACTGCTTCAACATGAGCTTGAGTCATGATACGTTCTTCCCATATTATCAGTGACGTAATCTTGTAACAACTGACCAAGGGACATGTTCTAATGCGGTTCGTGAATGTTGGATGGCATTTTGCGATTTATTAATTTTATATTATCTTCGAAATTATTTAACCGATCGACATACTATAAAGGGCAAATCTTATCTCTATGATATCCTTGTGATCTTGTGATCATAAAAATATTTTTTTGTATAAAGTTTAATACTTTGTTGTTTAAAAAATCGTCCAAATGTAAGTATGTCGAAAAATACTTTTTTAATACATAAAAGCTACTATATCTGCTAAAATATAAAAGATAGAAATATGGTGCCGCGGATTTTTTTGTAGACCTATTTAAAACGGACCAGGTTGCCCTACATTGTTTTCAGTTATATACAACGGTTTAGTAAGTGCATGCAAATAACTCGGTTTTTGAGGTATTAATTAGGCTTTCTAACAGTGAATTAATTTTTAAAATTGGATCATTCGTTCCGGAGATTACCCCCTACATACAAACTTACAAAACAAATTTTACCTCTTTATAATATTAGTATAGAAGTATAGATATCTCCAAAACCTGTTCTTATGACAATCGGAGAGAGGAAAAAAAATACTATTCACTAAAATTATTTCAACCAAGTTATTTATTCTGTCAGCTTTTTCTGACCTAGCTGCATGTCATCTTCATTTTTCTAACAAATCAAGCCGATGTTACTTCAACTCAATCATTCAAACAATATAAACTAACCCGATCAAGAACAACCATTAGCTACAAAGACGACCCAATCAGCAGTAATCGTAGTCAGCCCAACGAGCCGCAGTCCGTACATGTTGTTGTGTTATGACCTTACGAGTCGATGGACGAAGCGTCAATATTGTGCGAGCCAACAGAAGATCGTTTGCTCAAGCCATTGATGATTGCTGTTCGATGTCAATTTTGGGCATAGTATTGATTGGTTGGGAAGCACTTGAGAGATTGTTTGCGTGATTTTGCAGGCATTGTGGCAAAAAACATTCGTGATTGTTCATTGCGAATTGGACATTCTGCGAACTGGAATTTTTCGCGAATTGGACATTCAGCGAACTGGACATTTTGCGCACTGGACATTTTCCATCACTGGACATTTTGCGCCTAAACGTCCCGAAAGTATCAACCGTTGGGGCCTGACAACCTTGTGCCACCCACTGTTGAGCATAGACCTCCTCCTTTTATGGCATGTTTTCCTGGTATCTCATTCAGGTCTTACTCGCGAATCTTCAACGTCATGCTAGTCTGACAAAATAACATTATCTACCATCGTAAGCAGTCTTGGTGGGCTCAGGTTTTTGGTAAAGCGTTTGTTAACTGTATAGCGGGCAGGTGTCCGCAACTCCACGTCCGAAATGCGTATATGTTAAGGATGTCAACCAAGGGTGGTCACCATTTTTAAAGCGCCAAATGATTGATTAGAAGAGATTTGTTTAGAAATAAGCATTACTTTTATAACTATTTTTATAAGGTTAAGGATTTTATTTAACTTACCTTGCTAGTCAGTTAGTTCTGTTCAGTTCTTCTTTTCTGTAACCAGTGTGTGTACATAAATAATTGTTAAATAAATAGCACTGTTTGAAACAATTGAATCTTATCTAAGCCTTATGAAAGTATAATCAACAATATTACTTAGGCCGCCTCGAATACCCAGCAACACACAACACAATAACATCTAATTGAATAGAAAACCACAAAAATACAATAGTGTACAGTCCAATTTCATATAACACTACATCTCTCCGTAATTTGGCCTGGTGATTGATAACGGAGGCTGTGTCGGAGGCCTGGCACCCCATCTGTACACGTCGCGGGACCTTCAAGCCCTTGTTAATTTCACTGATTTATTGTACACTAAAAAGTGGATGTCGTTTTATTTCGGTGTGTTCGGAATAAAGATGATTAGGATAGTACGTCACCGTAGACACAAACTAACACGTAGACACTGTGTTATTTCCCGCGCTCTCAAAACGGTGAAGGAAAACATGGTGAAGACCACATGTCTTAGAACTAGAAATCAAAGAGATGACACTGAAACTTAGCAAGCTGCACCAGGCTCGTGTGGGGAATTAATCCATTTCCTTTTACAAAACGGAGGCCAGTGTCCCAGGACATTGAACATTGTATGCATAACGGGCTGGTGTCCGCAACTTCACGTTCAAAGTGCGTATTTTGCGTAAGAACCATAATAGGCAGATCTGTGAACATAGGCGCCTAAGCTTTGGTTCATAACACCGATGTAATTAATTTAATAAAACATTAAATAATAAGTATTAAAATCATAAACTTTACAAGAGTATAACATGACATCACAGCTTAATTCCAAGTATACCAGTATACAGTGCACTGCTATATTCCGTCAGTTTCATTTAGAGCAAGTGACAGCTTGTTCGCTCTATGAAAACCAATTTTTGTACAAATTCACGCCCCGTGTAGTACTGATAAAAACAGATTCCAACCTCAATCTATAACTAATATTCCGCCGCTTCCTCTCAAAAATATTGATTAAAACGCAGCCGCACCGGTGAACGGGAAACTAAAATATATATATATATATATATATACCAGGACTACAAACGAAACGGTCTTTTTAAAAAGTAGAAAGGATTCCTGTTCTGTTCTTGACAAGTCGATAAATGAAAACTGTAGGTAACGCGGTGGATGGTGAAAGCATGTGTCAAATGGGCAAAGAATAGGTTTGTATTTTAAACTCGAGCATGAAGCAAGAATAGTTTAAGCGGGGCAAGCGATGGATCGCTTGACAGCACCTGTCATTCGCATTGCGTCCTATCGATCAGCATTTTTAACCTATTCTAATATCGATTTCACATACTACATTACATCTCGCCTGTTTTCCCCGCAGAGCTAGGCAGAGATCACAAGTGTTGCCCAAAATCGATCTTGGTCTTGGTCTTGCGAAAATGCAAGAACAAGACCAAGACTGATAAATACAACTATGTACAACAAAGACGAAAAATATCAAATTTTAATAGTTTCTTTGCTTTCCACTCATTAATTTTGCCAACCAATCAAAAAGTAATTATTTAACAACATGAAAACCGAGCATTTAAACATTAAACTGCATCCATTTTCTTTGATACGGCTCAATAGTTCCCCGTCATTCTGATAGGTGGCGGTCAGTGGGAACTCATTTCCAACTGTCATTAGCATTTCACAGCAACATGCCCCCGGGCACCAGAATATGTGGTATTTTTAGCTCTTTTCAGTTGCTGCAGCCTTGGTACTTAAATAATTTCTGGTTACACTGACGTATTGTAAGTGAAAATGCCAACTTAAAGATAAAATCTTGATGGAAAAGGTATTTTTATATTATTTCCATTTCTTTTATTTCACTTCAGGTACCTGCATACATACATACCTCAGTATTCTTGACCTCTGAGTTTGTTTCGGCTGTTTCTTCTCCGAGTAGTCAGGTATAAAATACTGGCCCTATATAGTTAAAAAAAAATTACGTGTAAAAGTGTTTGTAAAAATCTATTTTCAAACTCAAACTCAAAAACATTTATTTCAATTACACCATTACAGGCACTTTTGAATGTCAGAAAAACAATGAAGACTAAGCTACAGTCACAGTCACAAGGCATAATAACTTGTGAAAGTACTGTAGTTGCCTATTCCAAAGCGTAGATCTCTATGGAGAAGAATGGGCAAGAAACTTCATTTGTAAAATAAATATCATTTATCATCCATGTAGTTTCTTGGTGGTCACTATTGCAGGAATCTTGCCTAGCATGGTAATTATAAGTTTAACTTGATAGGGCGAGGCTATTTCTGATATTTATGACACAATTCTTATTCAAACTATTTAATGTAGGTTTTTTTATTAAGGTACAGCCGGTACGCGGTGACGAAATGTATATCGTGCGGGTAAAATTTTAACTTCAAGCAATGCTTGCCGGGGTAGATCCATGGTGATCATCCATTACTTGACAGAGACCCCACCGTACATCGAAAGCACGTCAAACAGTTGGTCCAGGTTTACATCCGCAGGGATATGAAAGTCGCTACAGTTCTATAGTCAGTGGTGTCCCTAAGGGCCAACAATACGGCTAAACCATAAGGCAAGCAGATTGTTCAGAAACCCTAACACCATGAAGAGTAGGTTATTATTATTATTTATTTTGCATCAGACCATAATTTAATTAGTAAGCACACTTAAAAACAATGTTAATAGGAAATTAAGAAACAGAGGCAAACACACACCACAAAATACTGTTATAACAAAGTTGAACATAAAATTTAAAATAAATGAATACAATATTTTTGTTAAATCTAAAGAAAAATCTTAAATATCCGTAATCAAAAAAAAAAATTAAAAAAATTGCAATATTTTATAAAAATAAAATTAATAACCAATATTAAAACATTAAAAAAATAATATAAGTTACAGAGTACTATGAGTCAATAAATTCTGTGGTATTTTGTTTTTTTTTTTTATTCTGTGTTAAAAGGGCAAGCCAAGCTTTTAGGCTCAAGCCTAAACAGAAGCCCGAAATCTGGTTCATTCCCACTAGTTCTACTGTACAATTCTACGGTAAAATTAATGGGAATATTTTTTTCACTAGTCCTACGATTTCAGGTGCTACCAATTCGTAAAACTAGTGGGACTAAAAAATCCCAATTAGTCTTATTGAATCCAACTGGGTGATAAAATGACCGAACATGTTGCTGACCCGAACATGTTGGGAAAACGCTAGGCAGATGACGCTCAGCTCATTTATAATTCTGTCAAAGCCTAGAACCATATTTAATAATAGCTGATCTCCCGGTATCTAGCCACGTAATCAGCTCATATTGTTCCCTCGCCTGGCTTTGCTTACAGGCTTAATTTCCGCCTGTCTGTCTGCGTTCCTCTCTGAATACAATATTTGTTTGCCAACGTTTCTTTGTGATCTTCATACTGAAATATGTACAGGTTTCCAACCGTTTTGTGCTTTCGTGGAAATTATTATTATAAGAAGGGATGTTTGAATCGATAATCAGAAAATTAATAAAGTAAAAATATAGCTAAATTGACGGGAAAATGAGATCTGAATATCTAAACCTTGTTCATCGATTTAAAACGGCATTATTCGGATGACTTGTTGAAAAATTATTTTATTCTGTGAATGAGTGAGTATCTTAACCTTAAAGATTCACGTTGGCATTTCACTATTATTAAAGCATTGAAAAATTACTGACATTCCTATTATTGACATTCTTCTTTCATTCATACCAATTATATTAGATTCGCTTATCCTTTTGACCGCTTGGCTGAATATCAATTGCCGTGCCCCAGCGCGCGGCTACAAATTGATAAAATAAATAATACCTACAATAAACAAGCTTTTTCTGTACTTAGAACTACGAGACATAATTTTAAATAATTGTTGTTAATTATGGTTTTAGTTGTACCACACAGTTATTAGGACAAATAGAACGATAATGCATGTTCTCTGTCGCAGAAATACGACACGAGTGGTAGGGGCACGGAAACATGTGTCGCATAAATGCGACAAGCGGTCAAAAGGTTATTGTATTAATGTATTCTTTAATTTTGCAGGCTAGTTTTAGCGAATTGTGTGAGCAACTGTAATTAAACTCGACCATCTATAATGTACTACAATTCTAGCAAATAAATTTCATTTCATTTAATTTCAAGAGCTACCAGTGTGACATTGATGGTCCCTATTCAAGCAAATCTTCAGATCTTTTGGACGTGGTTTTGATGTGTTAATCTCGTTCAGTTTCATCGGTGAAATTTGCCAAAACATCTGAAACCAGAAATTCACTTCCATCAATATTTTTTAGTCCGAGATTTTGGTATAACCGACCGTTTAAGCAAAGTATGTACTCAGCGTATATTAGCATAGGGAAACCCTTTAATCCTTTTATCGTTTATGTTATTTTCAAAGGACCAACTTAGATACGAATGGTTAGCTCGCAAAACCCTCCGTTTTGAGACTGGAAACGGGCCTGAATAACTAAAAAACCATTTGCTACCGTGTGTATAAATAGGTTAAAATAACAAGTTGCTGCATTGCATTCGCTGTGGTTGTTGACCCCAAAAACAACAAAATTCAGAGCCTTTTTTCCTTGCATTATCGTGTAAAGGCTCTTAGCTAAATAATAGCCTGTCAGATCAATCTCCAGGGTAAGTCGCATTTGCCTAGGTTGGTCTGTGGATGGGTGACAACCCATTACATACCGAGCTTCTTCCGTGCCTCAGAATGTACAGTAAACCACTGGTCTCAGCTGCTATTAGATCTTTGACAGTAATTACAAGTAGTCAGTGGCCCGAAAATCTGACAGCCAGACTTACCAAGGGGTATCGTATTACCCAGTATTAACTGGATTGTGGAGGTTAGATAGGCAGTGGCTACATGTGAAATACTGGTATTCAGCTGCATCCTGTTAGTCTGGAAGCCACATAATTGGGAAAAGGCAGCCAGTTGATGGTATCGATACATCACGTCTGCAGCATTATGCTTGCTTATTTATTTTAACCCTGTGCGCCAACCCATTTATACCCAAGACTAAAGTAGCAGTAGAAAAATGAAATAACTTATATTACTTTGTCTCCACCACCAGTACTTTGAAAATTAAACAAGTAAAAATTTTTTTTTTTTTTTAGATAAAAACATCATATATATCATCTGCCTAGCCTTTTCCCAACTATGTTGGGGTCGGCTTCCAGTCTAACCGGATGCAGCTGAATATCAGTATTTTACATGGAGCGACTGCCTATCTGACCTCCACAACCCAGTTACTACTGGGAAATACGATACCCCTTGGTAAGACTGGTTGTCAGACTTCTTGGGTCACTGACTACTTTAACGACTGTCAAAGATCTTCAAATGACAGCCGGGACCAACGGCTTAACGTGCTTTCCGAGGCACGGAGGAAACTCGGTATGTAATGGGTGGTCACCCATCCACAGACCAACCTAGGCAAGCACGGCTTAACCTAAAGATCGACCCGAGCGGCTGTTATTGTTTTAGCCACGAGCTGTGCCAAATGTTGACATTGGGCACATTCGTAAGAAAATATTTTATATAAAACGGAAGACCAATAATTACCTCGACAATAACGTAGATAAACTAAACTTAACATGTTACTTAAAAAAACTTGAGGGTAGATTTTTATATGCTTATTTTTTCTTTTATTTTCTTATTTCTGTAATACTTGTAAAAAAAAGCAAGTTTGTTAATTTTTATAAGTTATGAAAGAGTGGAGTCTCGTAACACAGTCTTTAGACGCCTAAAAAGAAACTCCAATCACTAGTTTGTAAGAAAAACTTGGCATAAACAATAAATCATTTTTTATTTTCAGTTTTCAGATTTGAAGGTATGCCTAATTGAGGACGGCAGGCATAAATGGGAAGAAAACCCACATGATGCCTATAAGATTGATACACTGAAGGTAGGTATTCTTGGCTACGTATCAACTCAGATAGAAATTCTCTTACATTTTTCGCATTTCCCCTCCAAATATTTCAGTGTGCCTATAATTTAATATCGCGAAGAAACATCTACTAACAAAACATCGCCTGTCTGTGTAAACATAAATTTACTTAACGGGTTTAAGTGGTATTTTATGGTAATACCATCTGCGACGGGGAAAATTTGCCATTCATTGCGCCAAACACTGATTTACATACGGACAGAAATAATAATTTATAACGTTTTATGGCGTTTAATGCTGTTTTTTGTTAGATAGTAGGTAATGGTGCCGATTCCCTTGTTCACAAACTAAACTAAATTTAAGTTGTGTGCATCTTTTTCTTTCTATTTCATTATGAAAAGGACAGAAGATAAATATTAGTTTAGTCCGGTCAATCTTACTTACCAGTAGGGTACGTAAGTAATAGTATAAGACAACCACTGTGAATAGTTTTGTTTTAAAAATTTATTTAATATATACTAGCTATACATATTATAACCATTTAAAACTATGAAATAATCTAAAATAATGAAATTAAACTAATAACAAACTACATCTAAAAACTCCTCAACGCTGTCAGCTGGTAATGTGCCCAAGAGGCTAGCGCCGTTGCCACGTTGTTGCTCAACTAATTTGTTGAGAAAAATTAAAAATCAATTATAAGAAATAATTTAGTTGATCTTTTGTGGCAGTTTTTTAAACTATTGGACATGAAGATTAATTTAAAGTTCTTGTTGTTCTATTTCTAGATGTTCTAGTTAGAAATAATGACTTGATATAAAGATTTTCACTCAAAGTGATTTCAAACTCATAAAACATAACATCACGCCTATAATTCCCGAAGGTTAAGGCAGAACTAAGGGCATAATGCTAGGCTTAAATATAAAATACCCCAGTACAGTTTAAAAGCATTTCAACAATATAAAACCCCGTAAGACAGTCAACTGTGTGAGCATACGTCCCACGCATGATTATCGCGAACAAAAAAGTACTTACACACGCACCGTTAAATAGGGGGACGTTTTACATAATATTTGCGGTCTATGTACAGATTGCTGCCGTCCGGGACACGGTAGAATGGTTTGATTCAACATAACCGTGGTTAATAACGAATTGGTCGGCCATTTTTTTTTTGTTTTTGGATTTATTTTGTGGTATGTGTTCATGTGTATATATGTACATATGATTGCACAAATATATGTACATATGAATGCAGTGGGTACTCAGTTATAAGGACTCAAAGGTTATGAGTTCGAACACAGGCAGGTTTGCTAATTTGAGTAAATTATTTCTTGACCATTGCTCTCAAAACAGTGATGGGAAACATCTTGTGGAAACCGGCATGTCCTTACTAGAATAATAATCGAAGTCTTGTGACATCTACCAACCCGTACTGGGCTGGCGTGGTGGATTATAACCCACTCCCTCGTATTGAGAGGAGGCCTGTGTC
This sequence comes from Lycophotia porphyrea, assembly GCA_950005105.1. NCBI lineage: Eukaryota > Metazoa > Arthropoda > Insecta > Lepidoptera > Noctuidae > Lycophotia > Lycophotia porphyrea. Next base: position 1,882,789 of record OX465389.1, read on the forward strand.
CCAGCAGTGGGAACATTATAGACTGATTGTGCTTACGCTATGCTAAGTGTTCTATAAAGATTAATCATTTTAAACTATATTACCCTCGGAGATTATGTAAACAGTTTGATCAACAGCGAAAAAACTCCCTAAAATAATCCATATTTTTATATCTTTCACTGGAAATATTTCTTGGAAAGCGCTTACATTTTCAGATTATTCATCATTATGTTTTATGTTAGCAAAGGATTAAAATTCCTGAATTTGTTGTTTCAGGAATTTTAATAGATTCAGGAACCATCATTTTTTTCCATATACATGGGTTACTCGGGTTTATCAGTTTTAGGAAACGTAAACACGATAATTCCGGTGGCCAATAGACCAAGAGAATTTCCCAACCTTTCAGGAAATGGGATTTTAAATCTGTTCTGATAAATGAATTCAGTGTAATCCTGGGAAGCGACCTTGGACTATATCTGTCTCTTTGTTTGACTAAATGACTGAAGGCTTGTCAGTTCCCGCAGCGTGTCAGCAAGACGTGATGTTTCCACTTTATTTTTCAATCGCGGAATTGCTTGAGACCGCTTGAGATCGGTTTCACCCGAAAATTAAGAGGGAGATCTGAGCAAGCAGGGACAACCACTCAGAATGCCTTCAAACTACTCGCCTTTAAAGTTCTCGCCTCTCCTACGAATAAATCAGTGTGCATTCAGCAGGTGTTTTTTTCAGTTGTCTTCGTTACTGCTACACTTAACATTGGCGGGGGGTGCGTATGTTTACCAACGTTGATTTTCATCTCATGGTAACTAAGCCTGAATAAAACTTACTGCGATATCTACCAGGCACCTATGAAAACGAGGACACCCAAGCTGTAAAATGACCCTTCAAAATCCTAACTAACCAGGGACCTAGCTTCGACAATGAACTACGCTATGTCGCTCGGCTTCGCTTAATTGCTGCATATCGGCTCCGTTGTGTGATTAATGGGTGCAGACAGCTTCTATGTGATGTTTGAAATATTGGGCATCCGATAGGATGCAGGATATATGTAGGATTTTAGCAGTTAGGAGAATCATGCAGTAGAGAGTTGTTTATAGTGATCTTCTTGAGTATTTAACTCATTAGATCTCTACTTCCTTATGAGAAGACATTTTACGTCGAACAAAAACTAGGTTGTTTATAAAAAAAAACTTTTAGCTCGATAAAGTATACGAAACATCTCTAAAAGAATCTACTAGCATCATGCCCACTCAAAAACTCAATAAATCGTAGGACGCATGAAAAGATAATCACGCTCCATGTAACATGGCACAAACTTCCTTCTCGTGGAGTCATTACCAGGAATTCAGCCCGATTGTCGGCCTATAGGCAGCTCCCAACGGCGGGCGTACGTGATCCCCGCGGAATATTCTTCTATTCCACGCACTGTCCAGTACGTGACCATCCCTATAGCGGGTACCAGGAAGTAAGAAATAAGTGGAGAGTTCGTTTCTCGAGAAAGGAAACATTTTATTTGGACACACACAAGATGAATAGATAAGTAAGATTTATCTACTTAATGATACACAAAATTAGTATCCTTTGCAAAAATAAATAGCTCCTCATTGGAACTATCCAATGACGAGCTGTAGATACTAATACTAATCTACAGCTCATTGTACGTTGATGTCAATACAGAATAGACCATATTTGCAAAAGTTTTTAATGTTAAAGTTTCGTTTATGGCCGCAAAATTGTTGTTTGATGGTAGTCATAATATTGTGTTTCGTACCGTTCACATTGTCACTCCATTTGTTACTGCTTCACTGTTGCGCGAATAACTTTTACGGGGTCCCAAAGAATAAAGTTTCTTTTTGATACGTGCAGAAATGCAAAATCAATTGCTAGAACATTTTTCGGGTGGCATCACTTTAATACAGCAACCTTTTGTTGTGCGTGAAGTCCTGGTACAGATTAGATGCACACTTACCTAGTTTTGCTAAAATGCTACGTCTAATTTGTGCTGTGTGTCTAATTTAATCCAAATCTGTTCACGTCTTACACATATACATTTTGAGGTTAAAGCTGCGATGTATATTCAGGTTACCAAGAAAAAAAAAACAGTGTTTGTTTGGTTCAAAACAATGGTTGAGTTTCGTCACAAAAATACCTTTTTTTTTTGCTTGAAACAAGACTTCGGGTTTTAGTGTGTTCATGAAAGTTTCTCGGGTCGTTTATTTTACACAGGTCAAAAGAACCATGTTGAAGGCTCCAACTTTCTTGATTTATGTTTCTGGAACCTACGATGAAAAATAATTTCTCTGATAAAAAAGTAGTTATTTTGTTCGCAAAATCGAAAATTACACTTAGAACTAGAAAGTAATCGTAGAAAAAAGATTTTTTTTAAGTACATTAAAGACGCAGAAAAAATAAACATTTTATGTCAAAATAAAAGTATACGACGCTTCGGTAGCCGGTGTAGCCACTATGTGGAAGCTGAAGAAGATTGTAAAAATATCCTTGCATTTTTACATGTATGTATGTAAAAGGATACGACATGACAAAGGTAACATTGTCACCACTTTCCTCCAATACAAACCAAGCGTGTTAAAACCACCAATCATTTTCCTCGCAGGTCGAGTGGTCGCAAGCGCGACTGCTGAGCATGAGGTCCTTGGTGTGATTACCGGGTCGGGCACAGAGAAGAAGGCAAGAATTTTCTCAGTAGCAGCCATGGAGTCTGGATTTATGCCAGGTTGATAGCAATATGCTCACCCCCTATTACATGGGACTTAAAAATAACTGGCGAAATGTGTGTGTGCTATGGGTACATCTCTGCCAGACCCTTCAGGGGTTACAGCGAATCATCATCATCATTTGAGCCAAAAGACGTCCACTGCTGGACATAGGCCTCCCCCAAGTGTCGCCATTTTGACCGGTCCCGTGCGACTTGAATCCAGCGGATCCCCGCATCCTTCACCAGGTCATCGGTCCACCTAGTGGGAGGCCTTCCAACGCAACGTCTTCCGGTTCGCGGTCGCCACTCCAGAACTTTACGGTCCCATCGGCTATCCGTTCTGCGAGCAATGTGCTCTGCCCACTGCCACTTAAGTTTGGCAATTCTTCGGGCACACACCGATGCTGTTTAGGAATGATGGCTATTTCTAAAGGCAGTTCGCGAGAGCAGTTGTGCGCTTAACGCATTTTTGGCGCCACTAATATTGTTAATACTGCCGTCTCTACCGCATACAGAGATTCTGTGCTCTGTGGAAAAACAACGAATTCTTGAGAAATAAAATTACAGTAAACCCTATCATAGAAACGGATCAGTTTTAATTTCTTGCCAACGAAAGAGAAACGAAGCTGAAAAGGGAATCTTATTGTGTAATCGTGTTTATCTTGTGCTCAAGTTGTGTCTACTTATGGAAATGGGTCAAACTGGGTGAATGGGTGATAGTCCAGCCATTTGTCACTACTTACCCATTCTCTTTATATTTTAAGCCCGTATTTTATTCCAATTGGACTGCGGTTACTAGCGATAGGAGTAAATGCTCTTTTGGTAAGATTTAATGCATTTACCGATATCCATAGGGCCAATTCTACAACTGTAAGACTTTTGTTTGTAGTCTGTGAGATTCCTCAAAAAGTGAATAGGTGTCATTGTCATCCACTTCCTGCCCTTGTCCCATTATTAGGGTCAGCGCAATGTTATTTTCTTCCACTCTCTCCTGTCAAAACTTAGCTTTTTTTTTTTCTTAGAATCCTCTAGAAACTCCGCCTATTGACAAACGTTTTATGTAATGCCGCTATAGTTTATGTCTTATCCAATAAAATAAAGTAGAGAGCAATTGTCAAAGAAAACGAAGATAATGTAGTCACATAATAGTCTTAATACCAAAAGATGAAAAGGAAATATAAGTAATTATGCAAAACAAATCCACAGAAACGTTGTCAAAGCAACAATGATAATTCAGATACTCTTTACTTTACCAATAAAGAAAATGTTACAGCTCCAATATCGTACTGAGATCAAACCAATATCAGCACTTTGCTACAAATTGAATCTTAAAGCATTATCCGTTCCATCATCAAATCAGATGAGTTCCTCAGATTGTGCCTCTCAAAGACTCCCAAGTGCAGTCCTACGCTATATCTCTTGTGAAGAAATGAATGCAATCTTCTTTCTCAACTTCTTTACGTTCATTTTCATAAAACTCTTCATATAAAAGCACTGGGATTTGACTCTGACAAACGAGACTTGGCTCCCACTTTATTGAGTGGAGCTAAACTTTAAATTCATTGAAAAATCGCGGTTGAGGTTTTAGTTCCGTGGTTCTCGTTACTGTGACGCTTGTTACAACGTTCGGCTTCCATAGGAACCGCATTCAAAAGTTGACCTACATATCCTATGTAGCGACAGAATGTTTACTGTATAGTCAATTTTGATAGCGCCACAATTACCATTTGGCTGTTTTACAACTTAGGCGGCATGATAAGCACTAACTCTCCAACAGATCCCTAAACCGGGGGGACTGCCGGAGATACTACAGTTTTATGATCTAGATATAAACCCACATCTAGTCCTGATTCTGCATTACATTTATGAACCTGTTCATATCATAGACATGTCCATATCTTTTTAACAACCTCTCAACAAACTTGTAACACCATCAGAGACGAAACTCAACCAAGATTGTTGCTCAAAAAATATGGCAATAAAAACAAATCTGAAGTGGGTGGAAACTGCGAGCTGTGAGACGGAAGACTCATAAACTAGTAACAATACGGCCGAGACATATTTTCGCGCGGAATTGAAGTACACACACACAGGCACACGTACAAGACAAACAGCATTTACGTAAATGAGCGTCTCAAACGACGCGGAGTCTATTACATTGGCCGACAAAATTCGTTGGGGAAAGAGCAAAAAAACACAGACAAAAGCAATGACATTTATCTAATTACGGGATCGCGATAAGGGCGCGTGAGGGGGTGAGAAGGAGGAAATTTTAGGAGGGCAGGGGAGGTGCAGGACTGGATGCTGTGCCGCAGTCGGCTGAAGGCATCCGGGCCATCCGCACGTCTCGACATCTCGATTTTCGCAGTCGATCTCGTGTTGCGAAAAATTATTCTCGTGGATTTCGTGCGTGTTTTTGAATTAGCTCATGGCTTCAAATGTGTTATTCGTAATTAAAAGTTAGGATAGTGACAAAATGGAATAATGTTTGATTAAAAATGTGAAATGTATAGTGAAAGAAAAAGTTTTTGCTGTGTTACGGATATTTAGTTTTTATTTTCAATATGCCAGTACTTCTAGTTTTTGGACTTTTTGTGGGTAAGTTTAGTATTGTTTTAATTTTTAAAATACAAATAAAAATAAATAGAGAACCATTTTATTTCAATTTTCAAACAGATCTCAACAAATGCGCAATTTCCATACAAATCTGGTATTACAAGAAAACAAGGAAAGGCGTCAGATGCGTATCACTCCCGCGTGTTGCAGAAGTGAGAAAACGGAAGGGTTATTGCTAATAAAGCAGATAAAGGCAAGGGGTTACCGCCCTGTACCGTCACGGATATGGTTTTTTTTTTACAGATTTTAAACTAAAATATTAAAGAAACGGAAGATCAGTATAGATACGGTTTAGTTTTAGAGCGCCAAACGTATTTGAAATATTGTTACAATTCTGTCAACCGTTTGTAGTTGACAGATATAGAGTGATGTTTAAAAAAATGCTTTGCGTTAATCTGATTTAGTGATCATAGTCTTAAGTTAAGAACGTTCTAATATGATTAATCTAAGTATCATAGGACCAAAATTTACTATGATTATAGACTTTCATAAAGCAATACGGACTTTCTTTCTGCTTATTCCATGTTATAACTTCACATAAACGTTCTTAGTCAGGATAGTTGAACGATTTGAATGAATGAACGAACATGTAGGTGTTCAATTGTTGGTTGAGTGACTGTGATGAATGTGGCTACGGACGGAAGCAATGTTCTGTAATGACTACGGAATTTTAAACTAGATATCCTGCTAGTTACTGATGGTATAATGGAGTTACTTTAATGAATTTTGGGGTTTATCGTCACAGGATCTTCACTATTTAATAAGTACCTAACCAGATACTGCTAACTTGAAGGATCGAAGTTATATACTGCATAATCTCGGCCCCGAAGCAAATATCGACCCTAGCAATTATTCAATGAGAGATTACAAGTAAATAAACATCTAAACGAATGCCAATCGATGGAATCAAATAAAGTCAATTATTGTAGCACAAAACTCATGCGGCGCTAAACGTTTTTAAAAGATCGGTCCATCTCTGTCAATGTTCCGCGATTGACGGAAATGGAACGAGGTTTTAGTTGAGTCGCGCTAAATAAATTTATTGATTGGTGCTGCTATTGTACCTACTGCCTCATCGTGAGAAACCAGCATGACTGAGAGATATTTCTCGAAGGCATGTAAAGCCAAGTCAAAGGCCCATGGGCGGCGTAGAAATTCTGACACCAGGTTAGGCACTAACCACACGATAAAGAAAAAAACCGGCCAAGTGCGAGTCGGCCTCGCGCACGAAGTGTTCCGTACCATTATTGTTTTATTTTAATTTTACTACTCTCCAACGTTCTAATTGTATACCTGTTTCGTTTTAATGTTTATTATTTTGTCCTCAGTTTAATGTAAATTCTAAATTTGTAAAATTCGCACTCCCGAGCCACAAGATACCAGCGATGCTTAGTTTGTGGCTCACTGATTATATGACACAGCTGTTTCTTACTATTGACTAATAAACTTATTTCGATTTTTGATTTTGATAATCTACAAAGACGGCAAAAAAATCATGTCTGTTGTATGGCCCCCCCATTAAATATTTCTTTTATTCTGTTTTTAGTATTTTTTGTTATAGCGGCAACAGAAATACATCAGCTGTGAAAATTTCAACTGTCTAGCTATCACGGTAGATACAGCCTGGTGACAGACGGACAGACAGACAGAGTCTTAGTGATAGGGTCTCGTTTAACCCTTGGGATGCGGAACCCTAAAAATAACTCTTTGACTTTTGAGGCTAGCGCTTTCAAAGGGTTTCTTATTTCAGCAACAACCTATCAACAGGAATGATTGCATTGCCAATATTTATCCAATTTTTTTTTTATTACAACCTTTTATTTCAACTTGCTATGTTTGAATATACATACATATATTCTTGTAACTGATTTTTAAACCAGTTCTGTTATCCCCAACTGATTGAGCTGAAATTTTGCATACTTACACGTTTAGTTGGATGACAATGCATGGTTAGCTAAAACAATTCATTCTAAATCTAATTTGGCGGATTCTCAAAAATTTTCTATTTTTCTTGACTAGAAATTTTAAATGGATGTATGGGTATTAACTAAAATGGTTTGCTAGATGAGTACGAAATCAGCGGAAACTAAAAACATAAAAATAAATGAACTGTACATTATGTGATATAAAAACTGCTGAGAATGAGGTCCTGGTTCGATTTCCGGGTCGGGCAAAGTATCATTAGATTTTTGCATTAAGAATTTCTTAGTAGCAGCCACGGAGTCTGTATTTGTGCCCGGTTGATGGCAATAGGCTCGCCTTACTAAACATAAGTGGCGAAATGCAGGTGTTCTATTAGGTACATCTCTGCCTAACTCTCTGGTGATTACAGGTATAATGTTATGAATGTCATTTTGGTCAGGTCAACTTGACTCTTGAATTTCTGGAATGGATTACTCATAGTTTAATATTATACTTCATCAAAGCTTAATAAATGGCGATCGAAACGATTCTCTTTTCTACATAGAAACCAGATACTATCAAATGAATCGTCATTCTAAAGTACGGTTTTCTTACGTAAAAGGAATGCGCAGTAAAAGGACTGCTGAAAGCATCGCTTGGGAAACTAAAAAAGAAATTGTTCCACTTCTCTTCCACTCCAGTAGTTTTGTGGTGTCGGGTACGAGCAGACTACTTCATCACCTCGAACGGATGAGGGTTTTAATTAATGCAGTTGAATTTCTTGTTTTTTTTTGCCATTTTTTTCCCTGCATTCAATACTAAGGTCTTGAATGGTCTTAAATCTTACAATCGATGTTTAGAAGCGGCAATGAACGGGCTGTTATTATATTTATTCTTTATTTTGTGTTGTTTCATTGATAAGTAGATGGTTTTGCTTCATTAGTTCGGTTATTGTTAGTTATGTAATGCAATAAAGGGTTGGACTTGGGAAACCAGCAACTATTGTTAGATTTATTACTAGATGTTGAAGTAGATTATTTTCAAATTAGTATAGAAAAGTTTAATTCGCCTTTGATTGTTTTTTTTTTGGGTTGGTAATCATCGAATAAGCCCTCGCGCTTGTACTGACTAAAACCCATCCATGTTCCTTCCTTGCCTTTTGTGTTCCAGGGCCGCGGTATATCATTCGAACAGTCCCGCAGCCCGCCTTTGATACCTGATAATAAATCATAAACATAAATCTGCATTTATGTCGACATCTTCGACGGTTCTCATGTGTAAATATTTTATTAATATTATTAAATATAAAGAAAAAGGTATCTGAAGTAGGAAGGTCCTAAGGTACTGATCGCCTCGCCGGCTTAGATTTTATTAATAGCAAAAATTTAAGTCAAGATACTAGAGCTAAAATTGGGAGCAGGTAAACGAGACCCCTTAAAATTAATTAGTTCACATTTAAACATAGGTAAAAAAAACTGAAATTAACATGAAAACATAAAAATAATTATTCATAATCGGAGGTAAACAATAGTTTGTGTGTAATCATCACTAGTCGAAAATTTACTGGTTAGAAGCAACGATCCCAAAAATGGTACTTTCAAGCCGGTGCCACAGAGATTGGAACTTCTTTTGGTGCTTGGAGACCAGCATAAATTGAACAAGTCACAAATAAGTCCTCCAATAAGCTACTGCTTTAACCCTTCAGGGATAAAAGGTGCGATTATATGGAAAAAATATCAGTTCCTTTTCTTAGAGTTATTTACACTTTTGCTTCAAATCAAATCAAATAATATTCGCATAATTTGGGTAGAAAGATGGTACATAAATGTTACATTAAATAATATAACAATAAGGATCCTCTTATTAACAATTTCTGGTATACGAAACATAAAATAGGTAATATAACAGAGTACTCTTTTTTTGTTATTGCATTAGAATAGGGACATAGTCTTTAGTATTTTACAATAATTTTCTATTCTTATAACTAAGGTATTCCTGGGTCGTGTAGAAACATTTATTGACTAACCAGGCATACATTTTTTTTCGGAATAAAATAATGGACCGGTCTTTCAGTTCATTAGGTAATTTGTTAAATAATTTAATTGACATGGGGTAATAGTTTCTTCTATACAAATCAGTTTTTCTGTTTGGCTAGGAAAAGTTATTTGGATAACGGGTTTTAAAATTAGAATAGTCACCAAAGGATTTGCATAGACTTCTCTAGAACGTTTGATATAAACTTGTTAAGTGAGAAGTTAGCTTTATTGTCGGTACATAAACTTTCCGTCAGCCATTTTACGGTTTGCTCCTAGTGACGCGTGTAAGAAGCCAGCCATGTGCGACTGATTAGGTGTTCATCGGAGATTAGTCAACCCTGAGGTTTTGATCTTTTGACGTTGATTTTATGGGTGCGTGAATTCTGATCAAAGGTGGTATAAAATTGACTGGTTGGAATTCTCTAGGTTTTGGGTTAAGTATGTAGAAAATATTTAAGAGACTTCAATAAATCAACTCAACCTATTGTCTTTTTTTTTTAATAATGTTACCTCTTACTAGGAATTTCTCCTGTATACTGGGTCGTTTAAAAACTTTTTAACTCATAAAGGGTGTAAACAGACTCTTAACGAAAACGAAAGGCACGTGTTCTTCGCGCCATTGCGATCATTTTTTTGTTCTAGACCATACCTTCTAGTCTAGGAAACCTTTTCTAGGGAACCTTCTAGTTACGGAGATATGGGGGGTCAAAGTTCCAACTTTATCACAAGTTATTTTTAAATACATGTTTTTAATGTAAGATTTTTACTTTAAATACCTCCAGAACCCTCTTACTATTCAATCCATGAATCAGCACAATATTTTGAGTGCGTTATATTGAGTCCTACTGTAAAACGTGATTTTTCAGCCCAAAAAAAAAGTCGTTTCCCAGCACTCATTTTTGCGTAAAGTTACTTAGTTTGATATACATAATGCTTGGTTGACGGCTTCGTGAAGAGTCTGTTTACACCCTGTATACACAAACCAGAACAACTACCTGTAGGTCATAAAAAATTAGTTCCGTGTGGAGATCGCACCCGCGACACGCAGCGCACCAGCCAATCGCTCAGCCACTGCGCCAATCACGCCGTCAAGCACGGCTTTCTATTGCATTTCAAGTCTTACAAGCGTCGCCACAACACCCTGTCCTTTGCTTTCTGCACCCAGCCAGTCTGACCAACTCTGGCCCAATCATTTTTCTTTTTAATTTCCCGGGTCTTTCTAGCTGGGGGCATCCCACGCGACGTTTGCTGGTCTAAACTCGACGTTTGCTCCAACGGAAAACGTTCCTTCGGCAAACATGGCCAGCCTACAGTCACTTCAAAATTATTGTCATCTTCTATGGTGGCACTAGGTACCTACTACATAACGATTGTATCTACATGCTGAAGGATTCCAGAATAGCGTTCAGTAGATTACTAGGAGTGGCGGTACTTTAATAGAAACCCACAAGCTTGGCTTTTTTTTTCGGATGGGAAATCATCAAATGACTTCTCCCGCTCTGGGCGGAGCGGAAGGGAGTGTCAGACTTGTACTGACTAAAATCCATCCATGTTCCTTCCTTGCTCTTTGTGTTCCAGGGCCGCGGTATCTCTTTCGAACCGTCCCGCAGCCCCCACAAGCTTGGCCTGCCTTTACAATCTACTACTCTTCATGATGTTAGGCTTTCTGAACAGTCTGCTTGCCTTATGGGCTTACCGTATTGTTAGTCCTACGCCACTAATTACTATGTAGCAGTCTTCCAAGGTTGCGCCAGACGATCATTTATTATAAAATATTAATCATCGCTCAAGCGGGTTCTTGAATGCACGCTTATGACCCCATCGTCATCTAAGCACATGTTGGGGTCGTTTTCCAGTATAACCGGATTAAGCTGAATACCAGTATTTTACATGGAGCGACAACCTGCACTTCTTTACTGAGATTAGAAAAAAAACAATCACCGTCGCCTATTGGAATTTAACACTTTAACTGCCATGTCAGGCACAGGTGCCTGACAGACTCACTATCGGTTCAGGCCATGTCAGGCACCGGTGGCTGACACCGAAGCATCAAATTCAACTGACCGCAGTGCGCCACCTGGCACGTAGTTTTTTTTTTACCGTTTTTTTATCCAAATACAGAAACGGAACACTTTTTTATACATAACTATTCAATATAAACCAAGAATCAATACGTAAGAAATGAAATTTGGATGGTACAGTAAATATACCTTGGCAGTTGACGTGTGAAGTAACTACTAGTAGAAATAAATGAAAAAATGGAAGAGCCAGTTTTCGAGGAAGTGTGCTCAGAAATATATCAAAATACTTTTCCATGAAGCCAATTAAAACTGCTGATGGGGTTGCCCCAATACTGCAGCGCATCAGGGATGTTTGCCGTAGCTCACGTGAACTGTTTGTACGCACTGATGCGGACAGGTGCGCATCCTTGGTCCGTAGGGTGCGGGGCAGCGCCAACAGCATCCTGTCTATGATAGCAAGCAGGCTTGATTGTGAGTTTGTGAACCACTGCTACAAGGTTTCCGCTGGGACTGTTACCTTGCAGCAGTGATGCCACAATCTGGTTGTGTTTTTAATTTTGTGTTTTTGTCTTTGCTAGTGAATTACTAACATAGTTTGTTAGTACATTGTTACTAACACTATGTATCTTGTTGTTAATGATGTTAATTTAATTTTAATTGTATGTATTGTTTGGAATATGGATTATAATAATAAAACTAAATTAAACGTTTGGTTTTATTATTAGAGAGCAGCGGTGGCCCAGTGGTAGCGACCCCGACTTACGAACAGTAAGTCGTGGGTTCGAACCCAGGCAGGCGCATTACTTTGTGTAATTTATTTCATCACCACTGCTCTCAAAAACGGTGAAGGACAAACATCGTGAGGAAACCGGCATGTCCTAGAACCAAAAATTCGAAGACATGTGACATCTACCAAGCCGCACTGGGCCCGCGTGGTGGATTATAGCCCATTCCCTCTCAAAGAGAGGAAGCCTGTGTCCCAGCAGTGGGAACATTTATAGGCTGATGATAATGATGAAACGTTTAATTGACTCTCATCAGCAGTTAGATAACGTAGCTAAACTATGCAGACGAGTGCTTGGGGTTTTAATTGCCAATTTACCTGCACGAACTTCTAAATTCTAAACTGAGTGAAGACACTTCAAAGTTTTGCGAACTAACCTAACTGGAGTCATTGAGGAGTAAGTTCATCTACTAGTTATAGATAACTGCTCTTTAGTGGACGATAAGAGATACCGTTATAGATGTTGATACCTAGTTTATCATCATCTGCCTAGCCTTTTTCCAACCATGTTGGGACGGCTTCAGGTCTAGCCAGATTCAGCTGAATACCAGTTTGATTACTTGGAGTAACTACCTATCTGACCTCCATATCACAGTTAGTACTGGATAAAACGATAACCTTTGGTAAGACTGGTTGTTAGACTTTCGAGCCACTGCCTACCTTGAACGACTGTCATAGATCTGCAAATGACAGCCGGGACCAACGGCCTCACATGATCTTCGAGGCACGGAGGAAACTCGGTATGTTATGGGTGGTCACCCATCCACACACCAATCTAGGCAAGCGCGGCTTGTTATTTAATGACGATGTAATTTGGAGATTCATCCGAGCGGCTATTATTATTATTATTACTTAGTTCTCATAAATAAATGTTTGTGACTATCAGTCACAATCAAAGTACAAAGTATTTTTAACCGACCTCAACAAAAGAGGTAGACGAGTTTTTAAAGACACCACGGCCATTGAAGATGATTAATCGTTATTAAACCTTTGAGTTATGGTTTTTGTGATTACTCAAGTTTAATTTGTGGTATATTTTAGCTATAATAATGGTTGTGTGATCTTAGTTGTTGTGTGTTCGTACAGCTGAACTTGGGATGCTGAGTTCTATCCAAAAGTCGATCTGGGTTTGGCTAAAGTTATTTGATATTTTCACTGGTAGACGATGTTCGAAGTCTTAATTGGTTTTTAATGCAATAGATCTCAAATGGTCTCAGCTGCCTGATAAGCTATAGCTTATCAATCAGTTCAGTCTACTTCGCAGACAGTGAACTTTTTAACTTCAGCCGGTTTAATGGTTCACCACCGCCATTTCTTACATCATCATCATTTCAACCGAAAGACGTCCACTGCTGGATATAGGCTTCTCCAAGTGTCGCCACATTGACGTGTCCTCGAGTCCAGCGCATCCCCGCAATCTTTACCGGATCATCGAGTAATTTCTTACATGGAACATTTAAAAATACTGTTTGGGCGATTTTTACAACTCTTTTTTTAATATTTGTGGAAACCAGAATTGGTATTGTAGCCGAAACCAGTGGCATTTTTGGAATTATTGTGAAACATCAGACATAACAGTTATTAATCGAAACCACTGGAAATCTAGGGGCCTAAAATGGTGAAGAATAACAGGATATGAATTACGTTTCAATATAATCAGCATCTGTGACCATTTAAAGAATTTTAACGTCCACAGCAAAACAGATGCCCAATATTTCGTGGAAAATCATAATTATCTGCAATCAAAACAAAATCCACTACATAGCATTGATCAATCAATTCAAGTTTTACCGCTCACTTCATTTTTTTATTTTTTTTATTTAGCCCATACTGTCCCACTCCTGAGCAAAGGCCTCCCCCCATTCCTTCCACTTCTCACGATGGTGTGCTTCTTCTCGCCAATTTGCGAGGAACCCATCACTTCAATTAAAATTTTTATAACAAAGTTGTATGCATTTTGCGTGCTGGTTGATATGTATGATTGGCCGGTGTGATTGAGTGCATGTGAAATATTTCTGTTGTATAAATTTATGAAAATAGAATGCTCCTGACCGATGCCAAAATATTTATTGAGTATGCTTGATAGGTGCTTGCTGACAAAGAATTAAACTAAGCCAATTGTGATTTTTTGTAATGAATACATGTGACATCCTTGTGTAATTGTGTATGGGAAAGATATAAATATGCTAATGAAGTTATTTGTTAGTTACTCGTGACTGTCTTAAAGTGTTTAGTCATCGCGAGCACGGCAGCTGGGTATGAAGGGACTGTTATTGAGATTTCCATTGAAAATTCTCAGAATAAAGGTACCCGTTTATTCATAGTTGGGATATTGCTACTAAATAAAAAGTAAGACAGAGAAATCGATCATAGAAGTGACATAATGGTGTCCTAAATATAAAAAAGAAGAAAAGGCAGACAAAATCTTAAGTGGAAGGATGATATCCAAAAGGCGGCAGGGACGCCTTGGGTGAGGAATGCAAGAGATCGATGCTTGTGGAGAAGACTTAGGGAGACCTACGCTGAAAAACAAGACAGTCAAAGAACCGGTGTCGAATAAGAAAAACAATCCTAAATATTCATGTCGTAAAAAGTTAAATTAAGATGAAATGTAACTTGTAAGATTGTTAATAAAGGCTATTTTGATTTTGCGCTCGGTTCATGGTAAAAAGATCTTATAATACGTGGCACATACATTTATTTAAGAAATGCGCGATTATTTCCTAATTAACATTTCCTCTCATAGAGGCTTGAGTTCCAGCAGTAAAAACGTCACAGGCTGACTGTATAGGGTGTTCATTTGTTCTCCTCTTCGATTAATAAAAGAAAAATGCTGCATGAGTCATACATTCACTCACTCAAGACGTACTCAAGCGTGTACTGACCCACATCGTTCGTGCGAGGGTGCAAACCTCATCGCCACTTATTCACTTGCCCGCCTCGATCGTGATTCGTGAGTGATTCGATAATCACTGCCATCCTTATTCGCTGGCTGGTTGCATTGTGTTGCCAATTTTAAAATCGGAATTCAATTTTTCGTGACAATCGTGATGGCTGACTGGGCTTTTTTTCGGTGTGATACTTTAGTGTATAGTAGACAAGGTCCTAATAGTACGTCCACATTTCACTAGTTTTAAGTCCAGTATTATGTTTTAAGGGTATTGCTGTGGAACAATCTTTAATGCAGATAACGTTTGAGATGAATATTGATCAGGGGGCCTAAAATGCCCACTTTAGCAGAACCATAATAGGACAGCAATATGCCAATGCTATCCTGGCAATGATCGCGAACAGGCTGGATTGCCCTTATGTTCGGCATTGCTGTGGCAGGCATGTTGCTGTCTCAATGCCGGATAGAAAATTATAATAAGTGTTTGTTTGTGTTTTTTTTTTATTATTTTTATGACCAATAATGTATAAATTAATGAAGTTTTGAATATCTTTAATTTAATAATGTTTATTGGAATAAGTATAATTTTAATTTTAATGGTATGTATTGTATGTTTTGTGTTGGAATTTTGTGCCAAATAATGAGTCGTGTAACTTGATGCTGAATAAATAATAATAATAATATGAATCCCGTTATAGTTTGTTGTTAGTTTGTCTTGTAGTTGTTTTTTTTTTTTTTTTTTTTTTTTTTTTTAATAGTTTTTAATTATCAATGTATATAGTTAGTTTAACCTAATAAAGTATCCCGTTACAATTCTTAAAATGATCACGCAGGTAATATTCATCCAGAAAAACTGACTGTTTGGTGTGCTTTATGGGCTGGTGGAATCATTGGTCCGTACTTCTTTAAAAATTATGCTGGCCAGAACGTTACAGTCAATGGTGACCGCTATAGAGCCCTGATTATTATGAATTGTCACCGTGGAAGCGAAAGATCACATTCGAATACACGTGAGGTAAGATTTATTACATTTTAAAGATTTTTGTTGTTTTCAAGATCAGGGCTGCAGGACTGTTCGAAAGAGATACCGTGGCCCTGGAACACAAAGGGCAACGAAGGAACATGGATGGGTTTTAGTCAGTACAAGTCTGACACTTCCTTCCGCTCCGCCCAGAGCGAAGGGGTCATTTGATGACATCCCATCCTAAAAAAAAAAATATCAAAGTATAATCATGCATGCATGGTGGTCTTCTTTATGTAATGGGACACTTGGACTTAAGTTGTAAATGTTTAACTATACAGTATGTAATAGTGTACTCATTGTCGAAGAGCCAAATAAAATAAATAATTATTATTGAATGCAGTGATTTGAACTTGCACCGCCCGTTCGACCCCGGTTCAATTACTGATCCTGAGAAACGTTACTGTCGGAGCAGTGATCTTGTTGGATTATTCGATGGAATGAATGGCGAATATAAGGGATTCTAGTTATTTTTTATGTGAAAACTTCTTTAGCATCGTTGTGATTTGAAAGTCGATGAAACGAAAAAGCGACAGAAAAAAGAGACAGACAAATAAATTCATAATTAAGATTTAACTTGGGAGAAAATGAGATAGAAGGCATTATACAGTGTTTATCTTGAAGCCAAAATTTTTGATGGTTTCACTTCTACCACGTGTGAATTGCACACATGTTTTTTTTTATATTTAGGTCCCCTTCAAGACCCATTTAGGTAAGGAGTTAAATTAAAGGACTAGACTAAGGCAAACGATAGAGCTGTTTAGGTCGCTACGGACTAGTCGGATAAAATCTGAAGAAGAAGAATCGATGGAATCCGCTGGGAGCAGAAGCACAGGTCCAATCAGTCGCCGTGATCAATACAGACTTGTACTAGATGGGCTCCCTAGATTAGCAAAATATAATAAAAGCTGTCTGGCTATGTGTGTATGTGTTTATAATAAATTACCTAATGTATTAAAAATAATAAATTGCAGGTTATTCAAAATTAAATTATATAAATGGTTGAATGAAAATAATTTCTATAGTGTTAAGGACTTTTTTGAACATAAATTATAATGTTTGTGAATTCAAATTTGTTTATTCGTATAAATTTGCATGCTTTAATTTTAAGCAAAACATGTATGATCTCATATGCTATAATAACACCTCTGTATACCATGTTTTTACGCAAATAAATTATCTTATCTTATCTAATCCATTACATGCTTGGGGGAAGCTTTTGTCCCATAGGTAGTTGACTTCTTTCGCCATAATGATGATGTCGAGGAAATTATTGGTACAGGCGTGAATGGTAATAAATTTTACCTTTTTAAAGTGGTGTTAGCACATTTCTAGACAAAATGTTGGTATGTAGCTACACATCGAGGAATGAAATTATGCAGTGAATTGTTGCAGCGCGATAGATTAATGGAATGACGTGTTATACTTCAGTATTCATATTATATCTTTTTGTAATTTTGTTTATTGGGGAAAACAAACAGTAACACATTACATTAATATAAAAAACAATAAAAACAAGTATGGGCAAATGTGCTACCAACAACATTTTCCACGGAATACAACAAAAAATACACGCCTTACAAACCATGTAAGTTTAGACCTACAAACTACAATAATTTATAAAATATTGGTGTTAATTTTACAATTTAAAGCTGCTTTTGGGGTGTATGTGATAAAATAGAAAGAAAAAAAATAACAATAAAAGACAAGTGAATAATAACCAAGTGTTTTCAAAATAATGTTTTTAAATTTACCAGCAGAAAGAGCAAACATATCAACATTCTGTAGGTATAAAACCAATTTGGTAGGGTTCCCGCAAAATCGTGAACCGAAAGATTGATACTTTCTTTATTAAATTATTTACGGTATAAAACTCAAATCCACGACCTTACAAACCTCACAGACAGCGTAAAATCTACCAGGATCTCATAAAATATAGAATATCTAACCGAATTTCATTTCCGAGCTTCCACGTCTTGATCCTTTAGAAGGCTTAAAGCCGAGACTTCAATATCTAGGATATTAACAAGCTTCGACCTATTTACTGCGACAGTTTGGAAGTCATCGGCACGTAGATAGCATTAGTATATAATATAATATATAGTATGACAGAGCCAACGGCCGGTTTGCCTTATCATAGACATTGATATTATGTACGGTTGGTATGTTTGAACATTACTCAAGCATGAATAAGTAATAAGGGTTTGTTTACAGTAGTTCACCAACATCATATCAGTCGAAATATGTCCACAGCTGAGCTCGTCGTGGAAGTTCTAACACCACGTAAGTCAATTTTTGGCGGTTTTGAGATTTTAATGCTGTTTGCTGAAGAATCGGTGAAGTGATGAAAAAAAAGAAAGAAAAAAAACTTAAAATATTGAGAATTGAACACAATTTATAAAATGGTATTGTTACTTAAATAAAATTATGCAGTTTTTTCACTCTCCTGTAAACTTGCTTTTTTGACTTACATGGTGTTAGAACAGCGACGATATGTCTATTATTAGGTATTTATTATTTATTTATTATATATTTTATAAATACTTATAAACTAAGCCCCAGAAAACCGTGGCAATGGTTTGAATGTGGGGTCTGTTGTATTACAATAGTGACATAACGTCTATCGGCTCTGTGTCCCACACATCCATTGTATCTTCAAGTTAAATTACCTAACAGATAATTTCCTACGAATTATACTTTTGATTTATGGTGCTTGTTTGTGTTAGTGTGTAAAATTGAGATAAGTGAACTGGAACTTATCTGGAGGTGGTGAAACAGGTCATTACTCCCATATTCTTAGGCATAATCTTAGTTACAGGTAATTTTTAGTTAAAGTGAGGGATATGTGTGTGTGGGTGTAAGTAGATTGACCAACAATTCACTACTTCTTCGTAGTGATATTAAAATTTTCTCAGCCTAGAACTTTACTGAACCATAGCTATATACTAAAGTATGTTTTACGACAACACTGAAAAGCCTTACAAGGAAAATAAATAGGACTATATTAATACAGAGGATAAACGGGATAAAATACCGAGAAATTAGATAAATAAATCCAAATATAGCGGGACAAAATATATTTTACTCTCAATACTATGAAAAGGAAGTGGTTTAGTAAATATTTTCATGGTTTACAAGGAAAAATCTGGATTAAATCCGAACTTAACTATAAATCTTATTTCTTTCAGTTTTCTCGTAAATAATAAAATCAGAGACTAGTAAACATTCAAGTACTTGTGGTACTACAATACATCAGCAGGCAAATACGACGTGGAATCTTTTACCATGAATTCAGCACATGATTGTAGACCCAATAATGTACACATTTGTCATCGTTAACTATAAAAAAAATTGGTATTCATTTCGTAAATTAGTGCAATTGCAGCAGGACGTTATCAAAACCCAACTAAAATCATCATCTGCCTAGCCTTTTCTCAACTATGTTGGGGTCGGCTTCCAGTCTAACCGGATGCAGCTGAATACCAGTATTTTACATGGAGTGACTGCCTATCTGACCTCCACAATCCAGTTAATACTAGGTAATACGGTACCTCTTGGTAAGACTGGTTGTCAGACTTTTTGGTTCACTGACTACCTGTAACGAAGATGTGCAAATGACAGCCGGGTTCATCGGCTTAACGTGTTTTTCGAGGCACGGAGGAAACTCGGTATTTAATGGGTGGTGAACCCATCCACAGACCAACTTAGGCAAGCAAGGCTTAACTTAAAGATCGACCCGAGCGGATGTTATTATTTAAACCCAACTAAAATGTTGTAATGAATTCATGGTGACAAGCATTATCAAGCATACTGGGCTAACTCAGTATAAAAATAATTACGAATTCATGGAAATCTCTTCTGGGAATACCTACAGCAACCAAAACAGGGGCTGAAAACATTTTAAAAGCAAGTTGGCTTTAGCTAGTTGACCACAATTCGCATAGTTAGTTCCAAATGAATCATTAATTACACAAAGTTTTTCACACTAAACAGTTGTGAAGCCGAAAACAGACTGGAAGCCATTATCACGGTGTAAATAGTTGTTCTTGTAACTCTCATTTACTATTCCACGATTTTATGGGGTGAAATTGAAAAATTCTACAAAATTAATTACCCTATTCATTAATTAAGCATCTACTTTTGGAGAATGGGAACCAATTGTTGGAAAAATAAAATCATCATCATCGTCTACCTAGCTATTTCCCAATTTTATTGCGGTCGGCTTCCAGTCTTACCGGATGCAGCTGAATACCAACGTGCCTCTCTATCGCTTGTTCCGCACTCTCGCTTGCACGCTCGGCTCAGGCGGAACGTGACACTTTTTGCGTGCAGCCAGCGTTATTCGATTTAGAAGTTGTTAAAAAAATGACCAGCGCACCCCAATTACATAACAGGATTCTGACGGATATCCCAATCTTAACTTTCCTAAATGCATACCCATATGTATTATTCTATTACCCCGCAGCATCATGGCAAGATTGTTAACCCCTGTACCTAAATATTTAGTCAGAAATATTATGATGTACAACTCATTTTTCACATTAACTAATAAATAATTATTCATTGTGTTCAGTATTAAATGACACATCAAATATATTGTTTGTAGAATCTTTATTAACTTTCGATTACAAATTACATCTGTAACCTTATTTTTTTTTTTTTTACGGATGGGAAATCATGAAATGACTTCTCCCGCTCTGGGCAGAGCGGAAGGGAGTATCAGACTTGTACTGACTAAAACCCTTCCATGTTCCTTCCTTGCCCTTTGTGTTCCAGGGCCGCGGTATCTCTTTCGAACCGCCCGCAGCCCTGGCAGGCATCGGCCCTTGCGGGCCCCTCCCTGTTTGCTGACATCTCTTTGAGGCGCGCGTGGAACACGAACGCGCCGTCAACACGGCCTGTCGTCAAAAGACGGACGGACGGCGAGCTAGCCCATTACTCACCGTCCACCGTCCCCCGACTCCCGAGGCGTCTCCCGCGGCGGCTGGTACATCTGTAACCTTAGTTTACAAACCAACGGCTCCATCATTTGCTGTCATAATAATACCTTTATTTAATAACACAACTAAGTATGAGGAAACACTGGCCCAATTTAATTTTGAAATATC
Organism: Lycophotia porphyrea; assembly: GCA_950005105.1. NCBI lineage: Eukaryota > Metazoa > Arthropoda > Insecta > Lepidoptera > Noctuidae > Lycophotia > Lycophotia porphyrea. The sequence goes on from OX465389.1 coordinate 1,903,862, forward strand.
TATTTTGTGTAAGGCTACTCGCATCGTTGTTTTATTAAAAAGATAGATGATTATTTCCATGTCATCATCATCTGCCTAGCCTTTTCCCAACCACGTTGGGGTCGGCTTCCAGTATAACCGGATGCAGCTGAATACCAGTAATTTTACATGGAGCGACTGCCTATCTGACTTCCACAACCCAGTTAGTACTGGGTAATACGATACCCCTTGGTTAGACTGGTTGTCAGACTTTTTTGGGCCACTGACTACCTAACGACTATCAAAGATCTTCAAAGACAGCCGGGACCAACGGCTTAACGTGCTTTCCGAGGCACGGAGGAAACTCGGTATGTAATGGGTGGTCACCCATCCACAGACCAACCTAGGTAAGCACGGCTTAACCTAAAGATCGACCCGAGCGGCTGTTATTATTTAGCCACGAGTTTATGATTATTTCCATGTAAAGGATAAAATAAAGAAGTATAGAAAGATACTGCCTGATCATCACACTGCTGGGCAAAAGCCACTCCCCATGGCTTCCAGATCCAGTTATATTTTGGTCTTCTGGTCGTTGGGTTTGTCCATCTCATTCCGTCATCCGTGTCTTTATCATTTATACAGAAACTAGTGACCCACCCCGTCTTCGCACGGGTGCAATCACTGACCCCAGCGTCACATATCGGGTCCAAAACTCCTACCTTTGAAGGTGGAACCAACCATACATATTCACAAAATTTCAATGAATTCGGTTGGGTGGTTTCGGAGATTAACGTGTAAAAACATTGTGCTTCGTGATTTTTATACCGGGTATAAACAGATTCTTCACGAAGCCGTCAACCAAGCATTATGTACATCAAACTAAGTAACTTTACGCAAAAATTTGTGCAGGGAAACGACTTTTTTTTTGGGCTGAAAAATCACGTTTTACAGTAGGACTCAATGTAACGCACTCAAAACATTGTGCTGGATGGATCGAATGGATGGATTGATAGTAAGGGTCCTGGAGGTGTTTTAAGTAAAAAAACTTGCATTAAAAACATGAATATAAAAAAACACTTGTGAAAAAGGTGGGACTTTGACCCCCAATATCTCCGTAACTAGAAGCTTCCCAGGTGTGGTCTAGAACAAAAAAATTATGGCAATAACAGGGAGAACGCCTTTTGGTTTCGTTAAGAGTCTTTTTACACCCTTTATAAACGTATTAAGATTAGTAATGTGTAGGTGGTTATTTTAACCCTATCGAGATGTGCATAATTATCTTGAATCTACATGAATGGTTATCATATTTGGTAGCCTCACACACACTTCTAACACAAGAAAGAGGGCCAAAAGCCTGTCACTTAGTCAACGAACATGATTTATTTATTTTACGAGCCCAAGATCAAAAAAGCTGACCACTGAGCAGGAAATAAGACCCCTTTTTTCATGTTGTTGCCTGAAACGACCCAAGTTTATTTTTGACCTACTCTCCGGGTCTATTTTTGGCGTAAAGCGCAAACCTTTTTTCATTTTAAGAAGCAACTACATGATGTATTGTTTTAAAGGATAGATTTATTGGCATTTTCTTTTTTAAAGTGCTGTTTTTGTGTCCATTGTTGTCTGACCATGTTCTTTTTTCTGTACGTACCTTTTGTGTAAAAAAATTGTATATCGAGTAGTAGGTACGAAGTTTAACACATAAATATTTCATTTTATTATGAGTATGTTGGGATCTAAAAATAATAGGTAGGTTATTATATTATATTTTTCATTAATGAATGCTTACCATACCAAACTCAATTTTATCAAAATATACAAAAGGCCGTTTCAAGAAGCTCATAATTGCGACTACTTTAGCAATCTACTGTTACAAATTTACTAATTAAGAATTGATAACCTCCTCCTTTTGGAAGTTTAAAAATGAGCTGAAATAAAAACTTAAGTAAAAAGTAAGTACCATTTCAGCGGTAAAATTTACCTAAACAATTTAGTATAATATGTTTTCCAAAATTGAGTCTTCAGTACTTATACATTAAAGCTTTATTTTTAGCTTCCAGCAATTAAGCAACCCGATATCATATTACGTTTACCTTAAAAGATTACCAAGGTGTTCCCAGTGCTTTCAACGTTATAATGAAAATTTCATCACAGAATTTCTGCTTGCCTAGTAAAGTACAGCCACTTATCCCTGTGCTTAACCTTCCTTCATAATTTATGTGAGACTTAAGAAAAGTTATCAAGTACCTTCTTGCCTTTTAACAAAGAACATTACTGAATAAAATATTCATAAATTATGCTGTGAGAGTGGAATTACGGTGTGTAGTCATCGTGGGTAATCTCCTCCATAACAGGGAGTGTGTCTTGTTATTATAAATCATCATCATTTACTTGCTACCTATGTAGGTAGGTAAGGTGGGTGATACCCTGAAGTAGTCACGTGGGTTGGGAGACTACTTTTTGTTATGCCGGGTACACATTGGTGTAACGTAACGTGTAATGTAACACGAATGAGCCGTTCAGACTTATGCAATGCAACATGAAATGTAACCCAACGACAAGGCGAATTTGTTTCATTGCGTGTTACATTTCGTCAGTCTGTACATGGCTTTAGGTTTGTAGCTCGTTTAAAAGTAAACGATACGAGATCGGTAATGAGAGACAACCAAGTATGGGCGTTGTTTCAATTATTCTAAGTTGGTTAAGATTTGCTTGGGATACCAATTTTAATTAGCCTGATTTTATCTATACATACATACTTTTAGATTTACAGATATATGAAATTGGAGTGTCTGTTTGTAATATTACTTTGAGATGCTAAACCAAAGGTTATACTACTACTGTACTTCCCCGCAAAGTAGCCGATTAGGAGAAAGGTATTATACTACTCTTTCTGAATCTACCGAGCAATAAAATCTTATTCCATTCCAGAGACGTTACGGCTCCCAGCATCCCAGCTAGTTACATAAACTGGCTAAAATTCCCATAAGGACACAAAACAGATTCATCAGCATAAAAATATTAGCAAAGGAAATTTTACGAGTCCATTTTGATGCAAACTCTGTTTCCTTGTATCTCATAAATTAGTTTTATATTCATTGTTTGTGCGCTATGCGCTCCTGGTAATAGTTGTTGGGAACTCGGGGCGTTTTGTTTTAATTATGTTTTTCTTCGCAACTACTTTGCAGAGGGGAATTGCTGTGATAAGTTTTTTGATCAGATGTTTCCTGAGTATAAAAAAAATGATTCTATTTAGTCCGTCAGTTAGATTATCGAAAAATATTTATACGTATTTTTTGTTTTATCGAATCAATTAAAACTGACGAAACGCATTTTTTTTTTCGGATTGGAAATCATCAAATGACTTCTCCCGCTCTGGGCAGAGCGGAAGGGAGTGTCAGACTTGTACTGACTAAAACCCATCCATGTTCTTTCCTTGCCCTTTGTGTTCCAGGACCACAGTATCTCTTTCGAACAGTCAAAATAAAAGCAGCCCAAGATAAAACGCATCAAAGATCATGAGTGGGGGCTTGTGACGTCACTCCGCCAGTAAAAGTGTATTGACATTGTGACGTCACACAAGTTTAAGACGCACTGTATCGTTTTCATTTTTTGTTTACGTGAAAAAACAAAAAATACGTGTCCAATATTTTTTGGAAATGTATCTGACGGACTAATTAGATTTTTTTGGTAAACTAACCTATTTGTGAGAAAGGAGAACGAAGAATTAAGATTTTTTGATGATCCAATCTTTTTAGATACATAGTTCTTCTCGATTGGTAACCGCTTTGCTTCGAGCTACAAGTACAAACGACTTGCATCTTAAGACAGTGAGTTCGTAAAACTAGTGAAAGAATTTGCTTAATGAGTCACCGCGACGATAAAAGTGAAGCACGTGCTTGTCGCATGAGGAAAATCGACAATAATGTCACATCGCATGAAGTCGTGGACAGGGCGTTAGTATTTTATGCGCATTATATCTTCAATGCGGTACCTTTTTGAACTAAGTGGCCAGACTAAAAATTCTATTACCAACCTATTTGATTTTGAAAGCAAGAAAAAGCATTTAAGTTTCAGACGGCCTACCAGGAAATTATAAACCAACCACAAATGAGATCAAGATCTGAAAACGACTTGTACCGAGTAGGCGGTCAAAATAATATCCTGTCTTTCAGACTTAACAATAACAAAAGCGGAATTAGAAATTAGAATTACCAACTAAGGTATACTCGTGTATCAACAGTGTTTTAATATTTTTAGTCGTTTCAAAATAATACCATCTTAACTTTAGGAGATTTTAGGTTTTATCTGCAGCTTCGCCCGCGTGATTTCCAAAATCATCCCATGGAGACGTAATACCGGGATAGTCCAGCTAGCCTTTGTGCTATTCCAGACTATAATCTACCTCTGCGCCAAATTTCATCTAGCTCCGTTCAGCCGTTCTGGCGTAATTGAGTAATAAACATTCATCCATCCCAATGTGCGCATGTAGGAGTAATTAGTGGGATAGGATAGGATTTAATAAACGATGGGCACCGCAATAATAATAATAATCATCAGCCTACAATATTCCCACTGCTGAGACACAGGCCTCCTCTCTATGAGAGGGATTGGACTATAATCCACCACGCGGGCCCAGTGCGGATTGGTAGATGTCACATGACTTCGAATTTTTGGTTCTAGGACATGTCGGTTTCCTCACGATGTTTTCCTTCACCGTTTTTGAGAGCAGTGGTGATGAAATAAATTACACAAAGTAATGCGCCTGCCTGGGTTCGAACCCACGACTTACTGTTCGTAAGTCAGTCGGAGTCGCTACCACTGGGCCACCGCTGCTCTCCGCAATAATATCGCTTGTTTATTTTTTTGCAAATTGAAAACAAACCAATCAGTGTATGGTATTTTTTCATTCCGGATTGGGCTGCATAAAAAGTTCAAATACTTATCGAATGTAAAATTGAACTAAAACAGAAAACGATGAAGAATAAACTTTGTTGTGACGAAAAAGGATTCAGTTTATGTAGTTCGCTTTTTTATGTTGTATACTATCACTGGTTGGTTAAAAGTTTTGAAAACCAGTTTGACGAAACTAAATAAATTGTTGGGAATTCCCTCGGATTCTCTTATTCATGTGACCAAGCTAGAACTTTTTAGTTTGGCCTATTATTTTCGGCTTTACACGGAATAGAACTAGTTATGTTACCTAGATACATCTATTTCACGCTAATACTATTTTGGAATTGAATGTGTCTGTCTGGAGTTCAGGACTGATGTATTTGTATTTTATTTTCATTTTTTGATTAAAAAAACACAGTGAAACTTTATTAATTAAGATCAAAATAGCCTAATGAAACTGGCTGTATGTATGAAACCGCTCATTGCCAAGATCTACTTGTAAGTCCATTTTAAGATTATAAAGGGTATAAAAAGACTCTTAACGAAGCTGAAAGGCATCAGTTTTTTGGTTTTAGACTATACCTGGGAATCATCTCGTTACGGAGATATGGGGGTCAAAGTTTCAACTTTCTCTCATTTTTTTAAATACATGTTTTTAATGTGTTTTTTGACTTAAGACACCTCCACGACCCCCGTACTATACAATCCATCCATCAGCACAATGTTTTGAATGCGTTACATTGAGTCTTACCGTAAAACGTGATTATTCACCCCAAAAAAAAAGTCGTTTCGCAGCAATCATTTTTGCGTAAAGTTACTTAGATGATAGAATGCTTGGTTGACGGCTTCGTGAAGAGTCTGTTTACATCCTGTATAGCTTTTTTATACAACCTGTACTTCATTAGCTTTCACGAGTTTATAAGTACTACTGATTTCATTGCCGGTTGACGGGCATAACGGTAAAAAGTGTTACCCTTGCGTCTTGCGTAATAAGGTTCAAAATCGGTCGACTGTCATTGAGTGCGGTAGTACCTAAATGATATTTAAATGAATATCTTCGAAATAAATGCAAAGCAAGTCTGCTTATTACGACTAGGTATAAAGATTTTTAGGGTATCTTGATATAAACTCGCAAGCAACGTTTATATGATGTTTTCTTAATACTAAGAGCAAGCAGCGTTTAAAAATATACCCCTTAAGGTATGATTCCGAACTCGGCAACAAGCAGCAGTGCTGTTGCCGCAGTGCTGCCACTAAGGTGCTTTGCTTACATTGCTGCCGCGACATTGCTGCCTAGCTCGGAATGTAATCTCATATAGCTTATAGAAATTGTATGGGGACCAGTAGTGTCGCGGCAGCACTGCTGCGTGCAGCGTGGTTCGGAATCATACCTTAAGTTTTTAGTTTTAATTAGTGAACCAAGTGTGTGTTAAGATCTCCAAAGCATTATAGCAGAATAATCAACCTATATTGTTCCCACTGCTGGGACACACGGACTCCTCTCAATGAGACGGTATGGGCTGTAATCCACCATTTGTTCTAATATTTGTTGCGTGTGGAAATCGAACCCGCGACACGCAGCGCAGCACCCAATCGCTCAGCCATTGGCGTAGTAGCTGAGCGAGCGTGCCGAAAATTCTATTTATACCATGTATTTCTACCGGAATTAATTCCAGTTCTAGATCTTTGTTATTATTAGATCAGAGGAATCAATCCGTCTCAGATTAATAGCGATACTAAATAAATACACGATTGGCCTCAATATATTAAATGCTATTATTATCTGTGGCTTCTCGATTCAAATGCCAAGACTGAGGAAAACAATTCAGTTGTTTATTTTCAATTTGCTGTTATCTGACTAGCCCGAGGGAAATAGTTTCAAAACATTTTGATACGTGATATTTCTTTATTATAGGAACTCGTAGCTAGTTAATAACAGCCGCTCGGATCGATCTTCAAGGTTAAGCAGTGCATGCCGAGGATGGTTCGTGGATCATTACACACCAAGTTTCCACCGTGCCTCGGAAAGCATGTTAAGACAATGTTTGCAATTTGTAGATCTTTGACAGTCGTTACGGGTAGTCAGTGGTCTGAAAGTCTGACAAACAGTCTTACTAAGGAGTATCGTGTTTACCCAGTACTCACTGGGTTGTGGAGATCAGATAGGCAGACGCTCCATTTAAAATGCTGGTATTCAGCTGCATCCGGTTAGACTGAGAGCCGACTCCAACATAGTTGGGAAAAGGCTAGGCAGGTGATGGGTTGCTTTTAGCACATCCTTGAATTTTTTATTCAATAGGATACACTAACTATATACATTAATAATTAAAAACTATTTAACTAAAATAAATAAACTAACAACAAACTATAAAAGGGCATCGAAAAACTCCTCCTCAACGCTGTCAGCTGGTAATAATGTGTTCTAGAGACTGGCGGTGTTGCCACGTTGTATGGCAACACAAACACAAACTTGGATTTTTTTTTACGATACTTTAATTAGGAGTTTATGAGAGAGTAGGAGGTCGTTATGTTCCTGAAATATCCAAGGCTGTTAGCATTATAAATGCCCTTAAAATTTATTGTAGCCCAACCACGGATAACAGAAGCTGGTTTCAATTCAGTCAGCTTGCCAAACAACATTCGCAAACACAATGAGGCACATAATTGATTAAAATTCTCAACAGAACATCGGAACTAAGCTATTAAATCGCTTTCCTATTCGCTGCACGGCCCTAATTAGCCAGCTATCGCATACTACAGCAAAATTGGGGTATTATGCTAATTCTACAATCTAGCACATTCAGCGTTGAGCTAGCAATCTGCTAAGTACAGGCTTAGCGATAGTTGCTACATCATGTGCGATATGAACGCGATTGTGCTGAATGGGGATTAGCGTGTATAGGTGCTGAAATTGTGACTACTTATTCATTTATGCATGCCTGGTACATCAAGTGGTTTGTTTTGCGGGTTTAACAAAACCGCACGCTCTTGGCGGTTGGATATTGTTTTACTTTTGATGTAATGAGCAGCCCAATTGCGTGGCTGATTCAGTTGCTTAAAGCAATTATTTTTACCCGTATTTGCTTTCGGTTTTTAATCGGAAATAACGTTTTCAGATTCGAGTAACCTATTAAACTTTTGAATAGAAGTTTAAGCTCAAGATATTGTAATCTCTAATAATAACATACAGAAAGTTTCAAATTGTTTTGCAATACACCAATTCAATACACAAACAGACACTAACTAAAATCTGTTACATTTTGCACATTGTGCAAAATTAGTTTGAAACTTCTTAATCAGCGTCCAAGCTCAACAAAAACTGCACGAAGTTCGTGCAAACTTGTGTATTGCACAATGTTATCGGTATTGCAAAATCTGCTCAATGGTTTTGCTTGTTGTGTATCTACCAGTAATTTTCCTTGGAGTAAATAGATCGTAAAAATATATGGCTTCTGTTAAAGTTAGTTCAGTTCACTAGGAACTGATTGTAAATAAAGGGCACATTGTTTATTTGCCACTTGAAGTAGATGAAGAAGATATCCTTTTGAACGAATCTGTAACTCAAATTCAAAGCATTTATTCCATTTAGACCATTACTTATTGAATGTCAAAGAAAAGCGAAGCTACTGACCCAGTCACAAGGTAGAATAACTTGTGAAAGAACTGTAGTTGCCCGTTCCAAGGGTAAATCTCTTTATGGGCAAGAAACTCCATTGGCAACTTTTCAAAATGTGTTGTCCATAAATGTGTTTTTTTTTTTATAATAATAACAAGTTACTACGTTCAGGAAGCACACAAACGGTTGTTTTCATTTTATTCATACAAGTAATCGCCGTTTAGCTTGTACGTATTGATTGATCAGGAGCAAAAAGGGAACGAGATTTTGACTTAAGATGAGTTAAATACACCAAAAGGCCAAGCACATTTCGGAAAGAAAATGAAATAATGTAAACAAAAACACAACTGTTTTTTTGTTAGCAAGGGATAGTAAGATAGATTTTTCATTTAGTCTGCGACCCAACAGCTGTGCCTTTGACCTTTAAAACTGTAGAGTCACTGTCTTACCTTACACAAATACCTAAAATAAATGATCTTATGTTAGTTTAACAAGTCCTTTCGTGTTGACACTGTATAATCTGGTTTAGATACACAAACATCTAGACTAGCTTTCAGAAATTATTAGGGTAGCATATATTGAAGAGAGCTTATCTTTGCAAGTTGCTGAGTCTCCATGTATTAGTTGGGGTTTTATTGAATCAATGGTATCTGTCCATAATTATATCGTTTTTCTGAGGTTGATAGAAGTAATAATTTAGAAGGGCTTTTGCGGTATTTGAGTACAAGAAGAGCTCGTAGCTAAATAAAAAAAAAGTGTGTGTGTACTTATTACGCACGTAAGAAGTTCTTTGGCCTTTAAAACTAAAATGTTGACTAGCTAACTTTCGGGTGTGGGTTTTTCGTGACGGTGTGCGCGCGCATCGTAAAAATTTACTCTCATCATTTTTCCCTAACACGCCAAAAGAAGTATAACTTCAATAACAGCCACAAGGGTCGATCTTCAAGGTTAAGCAGTGCCAAGGTTTGCCCGTGGATAGGTGACCATCATTACGTACCTAGTTTCCTTCGTGCCTCGGAAAGCACATTAAGCATTTGGTCATTCTTATTTATAAATCTTTGACAGTTGTGCGAGTGGTCAGAAGCCCAAAAGTCTTACCAAGGAGGATCGTATTACCTAGTTACTGGATTGTAGAGGTTAGATAGGCAGTCGCTCCGTGTTCAATACTGGTACTCAGTTGCGTTCCAGTTAGACTGAAAGCGGACCCCACCATAACCACTGTTCGACACAAATGTAATTTTGTTGAGAATAAATAAATAAATAAATAAATAAATAGTTTCGCGAAAAGGCTGGGCAGATTTTTTTTTTTGATGTATTGATTATTGACATATGTCAAATGCCTGTACACACACCATTGATAATTGGGAAATATATTTTAACTGCCAATTTAAGTTCATGCCTTGGGAGCCTGGTGATGACAAGCCAACATTTAAGCACAAATAGAATGTTACGTTTCCCGGCAGAATCTATCTGCTCCTGTTTGTTGCTAATAGGTTCAGTCCTTATTATAACTTTTCTGACAATATTTGTTATAACCCCTTCCTCGAAGAAAAACACCCGTATCAAGACACAAGTCAAATCGTATCAGTAATTACTTTTATTCAAGTATAATTACTTGAATAAAAGTAATCGTATCAGTAATTACTTTTATTCAAGTAATTATACTTGAATAAAAGTAATTACTGATACGATTTGACTTGTGTCTTGATACGGGTGTTTTTCTTCGAGGAAGGGGTTATAACAAATATTGTTATTGTAAACAAGAATTTGAACGAACTAAGAACCGTCAAACAAAGCGAAGCTAAGATTTCTAACTTTTGACAGATCAAAATCGTATCAGTAATTACTTTTATTCAAGTATAATTACTTGAATAAAAGTAATTACTGATACGATTTTGATTCTACAGTTTAGTAATTCCTTGAACTCAGATCTGTCAAAAGTTAGAAATCTTAGCTTCGCTTTGTTTGACGGTTCTTAGTTCGTTCAAATTCTTGTTTATTGCGTAAAAATGGTTTCATAAGTAATTACTTAATCAAATCAAATCAAATCAATCTTTATTTGTGAACACAGGTATTACAATAAAGGTCTTAAGGCTCCTACACACAATGCCGGCGGCAATACCGGCGGCCGGGCCGCCGGCACTGCCGCCGGCAGACCGGCGGGTATTCGGCCGGGCTTGCCGCACACACGAGCCGCCGACATGGCATGTTTCCTATATTTCTTGTTTATTTTATACGGCATGTGCGGCTTGCATACGCCGGCGGCATGGACGCTCGGCAAAAACCCGCCGGCGCTGCCGCCGGCACTGTATGTAGGAGCCTTTATGGATACATTTTAGTGGAGCTCTATGTCCTACCAATGAAATTGGTGTACAAATATTAGTTTTTTTGCGAATAAGTGACTTACAATACAAAGACAAGTTCGAGTAATTACTTCAACTTGTATAAATTTTAATAGTCTTAAGTATTGACGTTTTCTTTTCTCTTGTCCTCAGTAATAGCCACAGCACACAACATAACATTCCTGGAGGTGCCTCCTTACGGCGACCCTCACCAGGAGGCGAACCTAGTCTGCCACTACATGAATGACCAGGGTGACCCGGCACTGCACTCCGTGAAGTGGTACCGTGGCAGCAACGAGATCTTCAGGTTCACGCCCGGGCAACAGGTGGGTGGCACACAGGTTAAGTCGGGTTATGATTAAGAATGGTGCTGTTACTGTGTTTGTGTCAGCAAATGAATGTCGTGTTCGGCTTTCGGCCAAAAGTGTTACTCTTTTTCGTCGGGGGTTAAAAACCAATAGCCTATCTATTGGTTTTTAACCCCCGACGAAAAAGAGTACTTACCAACAACTCCGAAAAAAAAAGTCTTCTGTCAATATTTTTGGTGCTTAGATTTTTTTTCAGCATTTATTTTTCTCTATGTTTAAAGACTTTCTTTCTTACTGTAGTTATACTAACCGTTACATTTTTCGAAATGTCTGCGTGAACTGAGTTCATAGTTCATATTAAAAATTTAGTTTTATGAAAAGTTTTTGTTTTACAGCGGGCTTTCAAACAAAATATTCCTCATAGCGAACCGGTAGCAAGAAAAGTTAATGGGATACCATTAACTTTATTGTATTGTATTGTATAACGGGCTGGTGTCCGCAACTCCACGTCCAATGCGCGTATTTTGCGTAAACCATTTTTTTGTAGGTACTAGCAAAATTCAATGCGATTTTCTCGTGAAATATCGGTTTCTACTTTGATATAAGACTAATTTCGTAATATATGGCTTTCAAAATTTCAAAAGTTAATCAATACAATTGGAGAAAATCACTTTTAAAAGTTGCTGCGTGTCATACATTTTTAGTGCTAATGACTGTACTTAGTAGCCACCATCGGGCATTTCCTTGAAACAGATTTTTGATTTTTGTATCACACACTTTTGATATCGACTGTATTCAACACAGCAATTGTTACTTAATTCATCTCTTTGGTTATTGTGCTGCCCTAGTATCTAAAATGTGTTTGTAACACAAACAGGATTAGAGCGAAAATGGCTCGTTGTGGTTCGGAAAATCAATGGATGAAATAGGAATAACAGTTTTTAGGGTTTTTTTTTGCAGGTCTGTAGAAACAATGATTGTGTACCGAACTTGTTTGTTTTATAAGTATTTTTATTTTTTCACTTGGTTTTGATTTTAGGTCATATTTTGGGTTTGGATTTTATTTTTCATGTTATCAGGAATCTGGCAGTTGCAACCTGACTTAAATTCGCTGTATACTCCATATCTGCCTCTTCGGGTATAATTATATGAACAGATTTGCATATCGTAACGCTGGTTTCCCCGAAGAGCTAGGTAGAGGTGAACCTTATAGCTTGAGAATTGGTTTATATGTTGCCTATTGCTAAAATAAACTTTCTTTCTCAGCCCCCTACGAGGACCTTCAACTCTACAGCGGGAGGCGTGTCCAAAGGCACCTGCAACCTGAACAGCTGTGCCATCAGCGTGGTTCTACCAAGGAACTATAACACTAAGCTGTCTTTTACTTGTGAGGTCTCCACCGAAGGGCCAAGGTTTGCTGTTGTCAAGCAGACCAAGAATTTAACTGTGGCTGGTAAGATTCCTAAAACCTTTTAATAAATACACTAGCACGCGATTATGATCTCCTGGTAAATCTCTCGGGAACTGTACTTTTCCGGGAATGAAAAGCCAGACCAATAATCACCATCCCGTAAACTTCTTTTAGTAGCATCCCAAAAGCAACCTTGTTGAGGCAAGATTAAAGATCACTGTGATTTTGGTGGGGAAACTATCTATCATCTGTGAAGACTTTGTACTGCATTGATTATTTTAGTATCAATTAAGTATCTAATCAGCCGATTGGTGAGATAAGGTTAGCGAAGATACTGCGTAAAATGAGGCTTTTCAAGAATGTTTAATATCGTAAATTTTGTATTAAACATAAATGAACTTAATAACTTAGTCAGGAAAGTAAAAGTCAGAATATTAATTAACTTTTCTGCCTAATTGACACTTTCTATGAAAGTAATTTTTAAAAGTGATCCTTACTTGTTTTATTTTCCCTGCTACGTAGTTGTAAGTGATCCGAGAGAATATTCCCGTTTTTTTAAAACATTTCATCAGAACAATAAAAAAAAGTTCTAATTTATGTTAAATTTTCACATCAATTGTCGCTGAAACAAGATTGCTAAATGAAAGTCTTTACTTACGGACATTGGCTCACACCATTTAAAAAAAATCTACTCATGGTTAACTACGAGTATATTTTAAAATTTCACCAGAGCATTTCACACTTACATCGAATTCATACAATGTTATCAGCAATGTTTCCGATACATAGAAACACTCTTGTCCCATGATACTTGGGGTCGGCGCAACATGTTTTCTTCTTCCATTCTGTGTCAACCGTCACGCTACCATTCATTTCCTTTTCATTCATATTATTTCTCACACAATCTATTCTTTGCCACCCAAAACATGCTGGTGTAAAAATGTAATACAACTTATAGCATATTCAAGCCATAATGTTTCACTAGTGACACATAGGTTTCCTCTGTGTTTTGAAAGGGAGAGCGCCCAGTGCGGGTTCGTGGTAGATGTCACAAGTCCTCGAATTTTCCGTTTTCAATATTTTCCTTTACCGTTTTTAGTGCAGCTTCAGTTCAGACTTAAACATTAGATATGACCGTACTGAAGAGATGGACCTATCAATACATTTCACTCATAATATTCTTAAAGTAACCTATTTTTGCTTTCGCAGTGACCTTAAAAGAAGACCCAGTGATAATGGGCGTTCCCGGCACGGTGCAGCTGGGTGAAGACGTGCTGCTCAACTGCACGACCCAGCCAGCGATGCCACCTGCCAACATCATGTGGTATATCGATGGACGACCTGATAGAGTTAGTAAATCATTTTTGAAGTAAAAACTTCTTTTGGCGCACCGCACACACATTTTTTCGTAGGTAGTAAGTTAGGCTGATCCGTCACGCTCTAAGGTGAAAGGCTCGATCGGGTGAACTCGGGACCGCCGAGTGTACAAGACCGGTCCTTACGGCGTTGCTCCAGCAATCCAGCAGTGGATGTATTTTGGTTGAATAATGATGATGATTGATAATGATAGGCAAAATTGAAACAATTTCTTATTGACAGTGGAAACAGCGAGAGGAGCTGCTCTATTTACTGTCCTCATTACTGATATCCTTCAAAAATGCAGGAGTTTAGTAATAGCAACCTGCATGTATTTATGCCAAGTTGTATAAACGTGAACGAGACAAGATACGTAGTGTTTTGAAGTTCCAGTATAATATTGTCAGTTTTCTTTTAAATTGCCAACAGACAGAGCACGGGCTGTTAAACAACACACAGGTCTCCTCCGCCAATGACTTCGGCCTCAGGTCGAGTTGGCGAGCCCTGCGGCTGCGAGTGGCCACGTCCAAAGGCTTCATGGCCTTACGCTGCGAGGCCACGCAGCCCACCTGGCCCCCCTACATAAGGGCCACGAATGCGACCCTGGTAGTTGCGAGGTCGCCGCATTTGTCTATGTTTACGGCTGCAGGTGGGTTATGATTTTCTTTTATAATACCTAGGCTTAAATCAATTATTTCCTTGGTTTAATTTCCTTCTCGGTACATCATTTATCTTCTGAAATGCGACAGGACTTATTTGCGTTTCCTTGCACCACATACATGTAAGCTAACAAGTGACCGCATATCTACGACAACTAGTTTCCGTCAAACGACTAATTAACATACTATGCTACCCTGGTACTTTGGTAGACGTAATTAAGACATGGCGGATATGACTTGCATTCGATTCTGAGAAAACCACTTAGTTCTCTTCAGGGTTATTTGTCTAATTTTGCAAAGGGTCTTGAATAGCGATAAGTTTTAGAGTCTGCTGAAGTTTGGCGAAGGTTTCTAACTATTCGGGAACTCGCGGGGTACTTGAGCTGACGAAGTATTTATCCTATACATTTTGTGCATCATTATTTAATTTGAAATTGATATTGAGAAGTTACTAAGTAAGATTACTTAACTACGTAGGTATGACATGAGTTCAAAGTAGAATAGGTTATTTCACGAATAGGGCATTTTCAGAATGAGGCATATCGCGAATAAGTCCAAAAATGACTACAGGTCATTTCGCGAATAAGTCCAATGTCTACTAAGCCTGACATATCTATTGTTTTGAAAATCCAACAGCATTGAATTTTATTTCAGTCCCAAAGCATTTTTATTTCAATAAATTCTTTTATATTTTCAGTAAACAAAAAAACGGGAAATCCTTTCACAGGCACTCAAAAAATGTCATACACAAAATGACACACCCAAATACCTTCCATTTTGCTACTCGTAATAGTCCAATTTTTGATTCAGATTGTAATTTAACATTTCAAAGGGCTTTATTGAGCAATGTGCAATTTCTTGCTCAAATGGATGATCAATGGAGTAGGAGCAATTATGAGTTAACATGGTCGCACATGATTCTCATATAGAACTTCGTCGTTACTCGATAACAAATCTGTTATTGCTTGAGTGACCTTCTCTGTTATCAAAGAAAAGTTAATAGCCTGAATGTTTATGGCTCAATGAACGAAGAAATGTTAGAGTTGGTAGTTTGTGATTTTGATGTTATTGTAGGCATTGTACGGTTTGCTTAAGATAAGTTTTTTCTTTATTTTTTAATTGCTCAGTGGCTAAAAACGAGACTCTAAACTTTTTGAGCTTAAAATATTATCAGGTTAATAATGGCATAGTACGTTTTTAACTGTACACTACAATAGGCATGTTTCCTGAGTAAAAAAAATATGATTATAATCGCTCACCTAGTAATATATTGGCACATCTACGTTTTTTATATTTTACAGAAACAAGAAAGAAAAGAAAGAAAGAAAGAAAGATAAAAGATTTAAAAAAGAAAGGAGGAAAGGAGGTTTAAAGATTTTATAAATGTTTAAAATTAATTTATGGGTTCATTTTACGTTTTTTTACAGATTTTATTAGTTTATAAAAAAAATATTTTAATTAAGTAATTACTTGTAACTAATTAATTTTAAACATTAATAAAATCTTTGATCTTCGTTTCTGTAAAAATGAAAAACGTAGATGTGCCAATATATTAATTACTAGGTGAGCGTATGTATGTATTTAATCCGTCAGTTAGATTATCTAAAAATATTGGATACTCATTTTTTGTTTTATGAGAGCTTGTGATGTCACTTTGCCGGTAAAATGTTTACTGACATTGTGACGTCACACGAGTTTTCGACGCACTGTATCCTCTTAATTTTTTGTTTACGTGAAAAAAGAAAAAAATACGTGTCCAATATTTTTTGTAAATCTAGCTGACGTACTAATTAAATTTTTTTGGTAACCTGCTCTATTTTTAACGAAAGAGGAGGTTCTCAATTCGGTTTTTTTTTGTGTTTGTTACCTCATAACTCCGTCATTTCAAAACCGATTTGAAAAATTCTTCTTTTATGTGAAAGGATATGCTTCCCGATTGGTCCCATAGAAATTTTATCAAAATCGGTTCAGCAATTTGGTTTGTTTTATACGTTTATTGCTACATCACGCGACGTCGCGTGAAGTCTTGCATGTTAAATTTGACGTACTTCCCGATTTCCAATTTAAGTGAAATTTTGCACGCTTATGTATATCGCGTGATAGTGCAATATATAGATGACATGGAGCTGATCTGATGATGGATTTGGAAGGTGGCTTTAGGAACTCCGTTATGAAACGACATAACCCCATCGAGTTTGGGCTCATATGATTTGTCTTGACGAGAACTTTGTCTTCAGATTGTATCCGGGGTCTGACAATGGAGCTGGAAGGTGGCCATAGGATCTCCGTAATAAAACGACGTAACTGCATCGAGTTTAGGCTCGTTTGATTCGTCTTAATGAGTAGTTTGTCTTTAGATAGTATCCAGGGTCTGATGATGGAGCTGCAAGGTGGTCATAGGATCTCCGTGATAATAAGACGTAACCGCATCGAGTTTGGGCTCGTTTGATTTGTCTTGATGAGTTCTTTGTCTTTAGATGGTATCCAGGGTCTGATGATGGAGCTGGAAGGTGGTCATAGGAACTTCGTTATATAACGATATAACCCCTTCGAGTTTGAACTCGTTTTATTCGTCTCAACGAGTATTTGGTCCTAAATGATAACCAGGGTTTTATGATGAAGTTGGAGGGTGGCCATAGGATCTCCGTAATAAAACAACGCAACCCCATCGAGTTTGGACGCGTATGATTCGTCTTGACGAATACTTTGTCTCTAAATGGTAACCAGGGTTTGATGATGAAGCTAGAATGTGGCCATAGGATCTCCGTAATATAACGACGTAACTGCATTGAGTTTGGGCTAGTTTGATTCGTCTTAAAGAGTAGTGTCTCCGATCTTGATAGGAGTGGGTGTCATATGGGCATTCAACATGACCTTGGTTTTGTCCTTGCTAATTTTACGACCCACTCTTTCGGAAGCTTTACTGAGGTCATCAACTTCTAGTTACAATTTAAAATTAATTCATGACAAGAATTTGTGTGGCATTCTACAACTAAAAAGGGTAATAAAATAAAAAACTTTCTGCGAAAAAAAAAACAACTTCCAAAAAAACCCAAAAAAAATCTAAAATAACTTTACTTTCGGGAGTCGGTGATAAAAAAGGCAATGAAACAAACAAAGTCACCGACTTCCGAAAGTAAATAATTCAATTATTTATTCAAGTAACAAAACTCATGTGTTAGTAACAATCTGACTTATTCCTATGCTAGTAAACTAAATTAAAACATAGATAAAGACAAGATAAAGAAAGGAAAGTAACATACAATATACAAGACAGCGATATTAACCTGCAGGTCCAGCAGAAATTTTGCAGCATCGGTTAACGATCGCACAATCCAGCCGGCCCGCGATCATGTTTAGGATGCTGTTGGTGCTGCCCCGTACCCTGCGTACCAGGGATGCGCATCTCTTACGCATTACTGTATAAAAGCAATCCACGCGGGCTTCTGCAAACATCCCTGAAGCACTACAGAAACGCGGCAACCCCATCAGTTATTTTAGTTTTTTTTTGGGTTTTTTTGGAAGTCGGTTTTTTTCTACTAAAGGACCAATAGTATTTAGACCAGGGCATTAGCAAAAGATTGGAGCACGTGCACAGATGAATCACAAGCGATCTTCAATTTTTTTTTTATCTGTCATCCGAGCTGTTGATATGTTTCCATAGAGTTACCTAGAAAGCCCTCATATGATTGGGGTTTGAGATTAGGGCTATGCAGCTGCGGTTTGAGTTAACTTTCGTCTTTGGAGTTGTGCCTTTCAAGCCACAAGGAAAATAATTAAAGTAGAAATAAGTGGTGGCCTTACATTTGGTAGAATGAACTAACCAACAATCCATTGTCCACAGGTTCAAGCTCAACCAAGTTGGATGCAACAGTACTGATACTCGCGTTATGCATCTCAGTACATATATTTTCTAAATACAGTGCCTTGAGTGAAGTCTAACCGATGCTGTAGATGTCAGCTTAGCATCGAGCGATTAGTATAGTTAGATAACAATTTGTATCACGGCAATGTTTACACGTGGAGATAAGACAGAAAATCATGTTTCATATTTAAGTTGTAAATAAACAAGTTGTACAACATTCTTGGTTACATGTTTAGAACAATTTGTTTGTGAAACATGTTGCGAGAAACCCAAATATTGTTACTGCAACGATGTTGTGTTACTTCTATACGCTATACTTACGTGGTTTAGGAACGAGACAAAAACTGTAGTTTAAAAAGAAAGGTAAAGACTCGCTGGTTACTAAAACGGTTTTAAAGTCGTAAGGTTTTTGCTCAATAACATTTTAAAGCTAACTTTAATGAAGCTGAAGCAAAAAAAAAACCAAGGGTTTGCCAATTTTTTGTACTTTGATCTAAGAGAAGAAATCAAATCAGCAGGTTGAGGAGTGGATGCGGGTAGCAGGAATTGGTAGAAAATATTAGTATTACGAACTTTTGGGTTAACATTTTCAGAACCGCTGCCACTACAGCCTCCAATTTTCTACTCGACTACTTAACTTTACACAACGTTTTCCATCATGACTCTCTTAGCTTCCGCTGTTCGCCTGGTACCTTTCTCAATAAATGTAAAAAGCACAATTAGACGCGTGATTGAATGAGCCGTTGCCATAGTTTAAAACTACCAACGTACCATTATTCCTACGTGGGACTACTCATAGCAAATGCAAACACTTGTGGAAATACAAACATCATACAAACTTCATCCGTGCTGTCTCTGTGAGCATCGGTAAAAAGTGTTTTGAAAAGAAAGTCCATTTACAACAAGAAATAAGCTACCGTTACATTCGACTTCTTTTCATTCCCAGTAGACGTCGAAGCTTTGAATTATAAATATTTACAACAATACATAAAACATGTTACTATGCAGACAGCATCAAAGAGTCTCCGTGTATCAATAGTATCCTCGTAAATACATAACACGAACAATCGTAGGAAGATTCAGAAATCTTTTTTATTTCCGTATACCATTCAATTTTTATGAAATCCTGGTACCTCCAGCTACATTGTACAATCAAATGTGAGTCTCTTTTAGCGTGTAAACATTGTAAAACGTTAGCTGTATTCCGTCGTTTGTGTAAAATTGCAAAGTGTGTGGTAAAATGCGTTTTTTAATGATTTTGTTCATAGCTAGAATTTCCGATTCGCCATTGCTGAAACTATATTGTGATGTGTGGAGGTCAAAATGATTGGTCCTACTAAACTTCCACGGTATGTGAATCAAGTGCCAAAGTTCACCACCGAGTTCTCGGTAAGCCGTACCGCTATAATATAAGTGCCAGCCACAATTTAAGTATTTGCCTTTCAAGATGAAATTTTTTTGTAAAAATTAGATAGAAGACAGTTTTGTATGATTAAGTAGATCTTTAATTGCCGGTCTATTTGAATGTGGCATCAGCAATAAGTAACTGCAATATTCAAGTGGTCATTTACTGATATATACTACTTACTATACCGGTGTTAATTATTTTCATCTAAAATAAAAGTACAAATAAAATATCAACCAGGTACACATTCAAAAACACTACCAGGCTCGAAGGACCAATGCGTAAAACATAGCATAGCAAATAAAAGTTAATATTTGAGTGAGTTTGCACCGTCCGTGTCTGTATTCAGTTACATCCTTTGCAATGGAACTGCGAATTCGAGGCTCAATCCTTAGTCAGGCCCAATAAGCTTTTAGAGTACTTTGACCGTGTCTGCCTCCCTGTTACTCGCAATAACGCGCAGTTTTCTCTTATCACATTCATATTTGATGTGATATGACTTTTCATGGGGGTCGGTATGGAAGTTTCGAAGTAAACGGCAGAGATTTGAGTTAGAAGTTTGTTTTTGTTTATTTCCCTGTAAGGAGTTGCGTGAAAATGTGTTTTAGATAGGCGTTTATGTGAAAATAATGCTCAGTAAATTGTAGATAGGGACGTGATGTGGCTAGATAATTATGTTGTTATGGAATCAGGGAAGGGCGTTCTGTTCATTTTAATTAGTAGGTATCGCCACCTTCTTTAATAAGATTTTATGATTATTTAAACAAAAACGACAGAACACATCTACGAAACTAGTGATAATTGTAATAAAAAAATGTCGTTAAAATAAAATTATATTATAAAATCAATTATTCTATAAATAGCAAGCACTGAATTTCGATGTTTTATGTCACGAGAAAAAAAATAAAAATTTGTAATATTTACATATGTTGGAAAGGAGCTGATGCGAATACGATTAAGTTAAAGTAATGTACAGACTAAGGCAGGGACAAGCTGTGTTGATAGTTCAGCCTTGTTCAGCATTAAACTTACGTTTAACTTTAGCGTTAAGTTTGTAACTTGCAGTAATAAGTTTTAAAGCCATATTACTTGAAGTAGCATTGAAGGGACAACATACTAGTAATGAGAAAAATGTACACAGGGAAACTCAAACAGAGAAGTAGTCCCTGGAATAAAAGAAGATGGTCAGAGCAAGCCACGTGGTGCCACGACGATACTTCACAAAGGAAACAAGTGACATAACCGCGAGTCGTTTGACACATGTCACCGGCGCAAGAAGTTTGAGGTCGTGAACGGATGTACATCAGTACACACCTGCAGTGTACCCACCCATTCATTCGAAAAAAGCTTATGAGCTTTTGTTGCCAAAAAAGAAAAAAAAACAAACTGCTGCCTGTCAAAAACATTAATAGACGTTTGACAGTTTTTTTTTAAGCAATAAAACGTCAGATTCAATTCGCCTGCATTTCATTATAAAATGTTTTATTGCAATTCTTTTTTAATAATTCCCTGCGATATTCTATATTTGTATTTTTGTACGGCCGCCATATTGCTAAACTGTCAACACAGCGCTGTCAAATTGTTGTTAGAAATACAAAAATATTAAATAAATTATTTGTACGTTGTTTAGTTTTATGCAACGAATTTATTACTTTTTTTGTATTTTCATATTGGTCTACATTTTCGTTGCTGTTGTGTCATTTTTTATATGAATTACTCCTTGTTATGTTTGAAATTTAAAATACTTGTGCTAATTTTTAAGTGCAAGATTGGTTTATTTGCCATTATAATCCTGAGAAAGGTAGGGTAGTCAATGCAGAACTGAACTGACTGATCGGTCATCCCGAATATGTCGTCGCAACTGTAGAGGGCACCTTCCGAAAGTGTTCCTAAATATGAGTGGCATAGTGATCGGTTGCTTTAAAACACAGAGTTACAGCAATGCATTTCACCACCGTGATACCTCTTTTCGTAAAAAAGTTATATTCAAATGAGTTATGGTTTCATAATGTAACTCGAATATCGTTCATACAATTTTTGTCACACTGGCGCTGGCTGGATAATGACGTTGGTTTCGAATGATTGCAAAAAAGTGTATACAATTTATACTTCGTTGTATTGTTGCTTTGTGGTGAAAACAAAAAAAAAATGCTTCAAATTGTGTCGTTGCTACGACACGCGTGACATTGATGTTACTGCACATTCTACAGGATGTAAACAGACTCTTCACGAAGCCGTCAACCAAGCATTATGTACATCAAACTAAGTTTTTTCCGCAAAAATTTGTGCTGGGAAACAACTTTTTTTTTGGGCTGATAATTACGTTTTACAGTACGACTCAATGTAACGCACTCAAAACATTGTGCTGATGGATGGATAGAATAGTAAGGGGGTATTTAAAGTAAAAATCTTACATTAAAAACATGTATTAAAAAAAAAACCTGTGAAAAAGTTGGAACTTTGACCCCCAATATCTCCGTTACTAAAGATT
This sequence comes from Lycophotia porphyrea, assembly GCA_950005105.1. Lineage (NCBI taxonomy): Eukaryota > Metazoa > Arthropoda > Insecta > Lepidoptera > Noctuidae > Lycophotia > Lycophotia porphyrea. Next base: position 1,926,166 of record OX465389.1, read on the forward strand.
CCCAGGTATGTCTAGAACAAAAAAATGATCGCAATGACGGGGAAAACAAGTGCCTTTCGGCGAGTCTGTTTACACCCTTTATATCTACAAAGCGTACCTAAAATTCGGTACGCACCATACCGATGTTGTTAAAACCGGTAGGAACAAATTGTGAACGAGGCTCTGGAGCCTGACACTCAAAGAAAATGTACTTGAATTACCGGTCAGAGTCCGATGTCCGTAGCCAGTTTGAGATTAATCCGTAGCAGTTTGATTGCATTTTAATGTAACGCAATATAATATACTATGGCAGATGAACATTACAATTTGCGCAACGGTTTATTCTTTTCTGCAGTTGACTGCCTATTTACCAGGACAGCAGTTTGAGTGAGTAAGTTAATTTAATGTGGATTATAGCTAGATATTGTGGTTGTTCTTCTTTTATATTTTCCCAAGTCCTGACGTTCCTAAAAATTCTTCTATTGTATATAGTATTGTATTACTTTGGTGCCAAATTCTAGGTATCTGTTATTAGTGTATCACTCAAATTCTAGTCTTGGCATTTTAAAATGTTTTTGACAGCTGAATAGTGCGCGAGAAGAAAAGACAGATTTTTTAAACTACTTTGTTTTCAGAGGTTTTCAGTAAAAATTTTGTGGACTTTTTCTTAACAAGGCAATTTAAGAAACAAAAACAAAACCAATGACAGACAATGACATTTTGAATAAAAACTTGACAAAAAAAAATGGTTGTGAAAACACTAAACGCCGGTGAACAACAGCGTTTCTAATCCTAGTCCCAAACAATCTAATTTTAATATTTTACACCGCGCGGTTCCAAAAACGCAGATTTTCGCGTAAAAAATCGTAGTGACGTCATCAAAATTCATGAATCCGAACAATCCCGAACGTAATGTGATTTAAAAACGTCTGACGGGCGCGAAACGAGCGTATGTGTCGACACTATGTATTGTGTTACATTTAACATTTCTGTTCTATTCTCCTGGTATTGCAAAATCAAGGACGCATAGTATTTTGGGAATTTTCTTCATTCTTGTTACATAAAATTTTACATTTAAAAAAAGTTAAAAATCAAAAATATTTTTAATGTACAAAACAAAAATGTGAATATTATTGAAAGGACAGTAAACTTTTTTTCCTCGTATTCTCAGAAAATCTTGGATTTTATTTTAAGAATAGAATTCGGTGAAACTGTCTGAAAACAATACTGTTTGCGTTATTTTGTTCAAATAAACAAAAACAACAAACTGTCTCATTATACTTGAACAAAAAAGTATCTTCTTCTTACTTTAAGCAACTCCCTACTCTTTCAGAACAGTATAAAAGATTTCCAATAAACCTTTTCGCAGAAAGATATTCTCAATACTTATGTTTCCAGACTTACAAACACTCATCAATACTCCACAGCACCCACATGAGGCAATCTAGCTCTTATATTCTCTAGTAAAAAAAATTACGACCTTACATAATAAGGGTAGGTAACTAATAAAGGCATGATTTCTATCGCCGAATCCGAATTCATACGTTCGAGCGATCGTTACCAAGGCGACAGAAACGAGAGTAAGTGTACAATGGGTAGCAAATGACGGGCTCTAAATTGTCGACACATTGGCTACGAGATACGTTTTTCACGGTTTTCTTATTGTGTGTGATATGACACCGACGTGATTAACATTCATTTCATTTTCATCTTCAATCAACGTCTCAATTAAGTAGGTCTAGTAGATCAGCTGCCTAATTAGCAATATCATTAGCATTAGCATGCCAATGCCTTTCAATTTAACAGTTCCACAATAATCGATGCATTTTTCTTTCGTCGAGCATTTGCGTCGATTATTTCAAACAAATGTTGATTTAAGATTTTCTTTCAAAATCCTTTGGATTGATGTAGAAAATACGTCATACAATTCGAAGGTCGGGATTATTAACAAACACACAAATGCATGATAATAAGAAAACTCATCTTTTTTGTCAATTTCAATCGAAAAAATCAACAGAGTTCAGTATTTGATCAGGGCTTTCCATCTTAATACATTTTCATCTTCCTTTGTTACGAAAACATGAAACGTACCGTACTTTTATTCACAGAACATTGTACTCGCGATGTTATAAAAACAACGTGAACTATGAAATGGTAGTAGTTTCGAAGTTTATTCACGGAGTTTTCTTTGCTAATAACATTGTGATATTACATTGTCTCCAAGAAATGCAAAAGAGAAACGCTTTCAGCTGTTCCAAACATTTTAATGCAAAGATCCCTTCTGTCACTTGTCGTGCCAAAATATAAATATTTAAAGTTATTATTGTGTAAATTGTATATAATATTAAAGACAGCTAGGTAGTTAAAAATGTCTAAATTTAATAAATCTATGAAATTCTATTGACGACTCTTTTTGTGATTTGTTTTAAGTAATTGGGAGACCGTTTCACTGTGTTCATAAGAAATTATTAATGTTTAGCTCATTAGTACGTTTTAATTAAACGAAATGTTGGTGGCCCTCCTCGTTTTAATTCAAAGAAAACTTTAATTATAATATGTTGACTTTTGACTTTAACTTTTGTAGAACTTGCTTTTATAAATAATTTTTGTAAATTATTATTACGCGCTAGATTTAAATTAGTTTCGATAGGTACTGCTACAGCTGTGTTCTTTTAACTTTCTCTCCCAATTAATTTAAAATAAAATATAAGTGTAATTATTATTTTTCACGTGACTGTATATTCATTTTATTAGTGATCGTCCACGTTGTATAAATATTGGTCAATTTTGAACACTATCAAAATATTCTGTGATACATTTATTTGTTAGTTTAATATTGCATTATATAAATATATGTAACATATTAAAATTGTCATTGGGTGTCACGTTCTTAATGGCGATAAATAAATGTATTTAATGAATTATTATTTTTTTTTTTTTTTTAGTTAGCCTGAACTGTCCCCCTCCTGGGCAAAGGGCCTCCCCCCATTCCTTCCACTTTTCCCGATGTTGTGCCTCTTCTTGCCAATTACCGAGAAAGCCATCCAAGGCGTCCCGCCATCTTCTCCGCGGTCTTCCGCGACCCCGTCTAACTGTCTCAGGGCTCCAGATTTGTGATATGCGGGCCCACAGATTTGCCGGCATCCGCAAGACATGACCTGCCCAGTGCCACTTGAGTTTGGCAGCTTTATGAGCTACGTCAGCAATTTGAGTTCTGGAGCGCAGGGTGGTGTTCCTTATTCGATCAGTAAGTTTAACGTTAAGTATGCTGCGCTCCATTGCCCGTTGGCAAACCTTGAGTTTGGACTTCTGTATGTTCGTCAAAGATCAAGTCTGTGCACCATATGGCAGTATGGACATGTGTATTCTCCATACACATGTCCATTAGTTTACGTTTTAATGAATTATAAGCATTTTTATTTTGTGAAACTTCTAAACAACGATTTGATTAATTGCTAATAAATAAATAGATATAGTTGGTACAAAAGGACCAGGTTGGTATATTATATTAACGACTGTACCTAAGAAGATATACAATACCACAATATTCTCTGTAATATAATATTGCCGTGAGAACCGAATGAATTGCAAAACAATTGCAAACACATTTATCCACAGCATCTCCGAGCACAAACAGCATTCATTCTTCCACATTTTACAGGTAACTAAAATATATTTTTACACAAACTGTGCTCTGTGCAATTTTTATCCCATTCATATAAACATTCTGAACTGTACAATAACACAGAATCGCAAACCAACCGCGTATTAGAAGAAAAGGGGACGCTAGCAACGATTTACGGGTCGAGAACTCTGAATAGAGCGGTTTTTTATCGCAGAACCACGTTGCTTCATGTTCCCCTGGTACTTTTTTCTATCACACACATACACAGAATACGCAAAGAACTTTAACGAGTGGAGCTCGTCGCATTGTCTGCTGGTTCTTATGTCGCCCTGGTATGTTAAATACGTAAAAGACAAAAACAGGTAAGCCTCCTCTTTCTCGAAATTAAAACAAAGGAAAATTGTATGCAAAAAAGCTACCACACAGTTCCCTTTTGAAATGGGGATGAAAACATGACAAAATAAACATGGTATTTTTCTCTTAGAATTTTATGAAACACAGAAGTTTTAAAATTCTTTTTTAAAACCAAGGGAATTCACAGTGGTTTCAGGATGACCCAATCGTTACCATCACCAAAAGATTTTTCAAACCCAAACTATAATTTTCTTTTAATTTGTTTAGTGGCTTGATTTTCCAGTTTTCTACAACTCCCATCCCTGTACATTTCCACCGCGTAAGACAGCCGCACATGCTTACTCGTTACTCGTCTGTAACATGTAAACACACGTTGCCAGTAATTAATTCTCGCTCAACGTGATAGCTATGCGCTTGCCACCGCAGTTCCAGTCCTCGTTAACTTACTAAGTTGGGAATTTATCATTAACATATGTTGGAAGTGAAGTGAACTTGAAGGTACGGTAAGCGTTTTATGGTTGAGTTTTGTGGTCTTTTGGTACACGGATTTGAATTCTTTAACGCCATTTGGTTGGTATACGATGGTTACGTTTACGTTTGGTACGCATTGGTTTGGTTCGTGGACGTTGACCTTCGGTTTGTCGACGATATAGTGGTATAGACCATGGAGGACATCAGTACAATGTTTGATGACCTCAGTAGAGCTTTCGAAAGAGTGGGTCTTAAAACGAACATGGACATAACCAAGGTCATGTTAAATGCTAAATGTTTGTCCCAGGTAGACGATTATGTCTACCTGGGACAAACAGTCTAGTTGGGTAGGTCTAACTTCGAGAAAGAGGTCAATAATCGAATCCGAATCGGCTGGGCAGCGTTCGGGAAGTTCGGGTATCTTTTCGTCCAACTTTCCGCAATATCTCCAGACGAAAGTGTGTGTTGCCAGTGATTATAAACGGAACCGAAACGTGGTCGCTCACAATGAGCCTCATCATAAAGCTTAAATGCACCAAAAGGGCTATGCTCAGAGTTTCCTTCAGTGATCAAATCAGAAATAAAGACCTCTGCAAGAGAACCAAGGTTACCAACGTAGCCCGAAGAATTGCCAAACTTAAGTGACAGCGGGCAGGGCAGATAGCTCGCAGAACGGATGGCCGACGGGGCTGAAAAGTTCTGGAGTGGCGACCGCGAACCGGAAGACGTTACGTTGGAAGGCCTCCCACTAGATGGACCGATGACCTGGTGAAGGTTGCGACTTAATTAAAAGTTTCATTCAATAATCTCTACTCGTTCTGTGTTCTCTTGGTATATACAATTTCCAATTAGAAGAAATTACTTTCAAAATACCTTCAAAGTTTATGATATCAACTTTTTTCCACAGCAGAATTTTATTACTAGTTAATGACTTAAAACATTTGAAATAAAAACAACAAAATAACCTGAACCTACAACAATAGCATCTAAAAAGTCCTCCTCAACGCTCTCAACCAGTAATTGCCAAAGAGAGATATAAAGAAATCATAATATTAGTTAAGTAATCAACGGTCAGGTAGATTTTCCTTGTGGCCATTACAATAAATGTTGATCAGACAGCCATGATGATTTAGGAAGTCGAATAGATTATTTATCGACCACAATTACTTATTACACGGGCAAGATTTAATAGCCTCTATAAATCCTATCGTTATACAAATCCCTAAGGTGTATTTTTGATTGAGGGTAAGAGAGACAAATGAAACAAAATAATAAATGTGTTAAAATAATAAAGTTTTTTTAAACGGGCTCAATTGTCTTTGAATAACAAATTGATTCAGCGGTTATCTTCTGACACTGTTTCAAGTTTTCACGGTTTAAAACTAAACTTACACTGTCACTTACTGAATAAAAAATTGATTGAGCTATTATCTTCTGACACTGTTTAAAGTTTTCACTGTTTAAAACTAAACTTACACTGTCACTTACGAAATATCTTCCGTGATTATTTATTATTTTGAGCTTCCGATATTTCGATGTTGTTGTTGATGTTGCAAGCGCCATGATCGCAGGATGACTGGAGAATGTAGTGGATGGAAAAAATTGTTAGGTGCAGACAAATCTGTGTACCCTCTTTCTTTGTCTTTTGTTGTTCAAAACACACTCACAGTATCACCAGGTTTTGTGGAGTCTTTATTACGAAGCAAGCTGAAAAAAAAATAAACAATCACGGAAGCGTAAGTATAGCATAAGATTATCTTCCGTTTCACCAGAAAAAGTTCGAGTCTCACACGAAACAAAAATTTGTCTTGACTATATCATACACGTCTTTCAGTGATACAAGGGAATACTTAGTTGTTTATTGCATCGTTTATTAATCTAAAATTAAATTTATCGACATAAGCAAAATCAAAATCAAAGCATTTTTTTCAAGTAGGCCAGTTACAGGCACTTTTGAATTGTCGACAAAGATAACAATGTAATGAAGCTACAGTCCCAGTCACAAGGCATAAAAACTGTGAAAGTACTGTAGCTGCCCATTCCCTAGCGTAGATCTCTATGAAGAAGAACGGGCAAAAGACTTCATGGACACTCTTTTAAATCAGTATATTTTACAAAACCTTGGTTACATCATTCATGTTGAGATGGTACATTATATGAGAACGATGTAGCAAAATGTGCACGTTTATAGTGTCCATAGTAAAGACAAAAAATAAATAATTCAAAAATAAAATTATTTATTCTAATAAGCCGTAGCAACCAAGAGATGACCACTTATAGCCTAAGCCCATTCTAATTTTGCAACTAAAATTACCACGAGCCAGACCTTTGACTTTTTGTTTTAAACTCCAGACTCATGCAAAGCTCAACTTAACCTCATCAATACATACAAGGTTGCAAACATCACATATTGTGATATCCCTAATTACATCATACATGCTATGTAAACCCACATCAGTTCAACTAATTGCGAACCTACAAGGATCAAATCTACAATAGTATTAGGTACATAAGTTACATGATAATAGAATCGTTTTTGTGAAGGTTGTCCGAAAGCACAAAGGTTCTATAGATACGTCTAAAGCCTTCAAAGCTGGAGGTACCCGGAATATAATATCGGAATCCGGATACCTTAGGTACGTGAAATCGAATTAATAATGAGAAGGGTCAGGACTCAGGACCTCTTTGATAGTCCGTTTTGGTTAAATGTGGAAGTGCATAAAGCGATAGAAATATTATGATATCTGTTTAGTTTGATGACTGTAGCGGAGGCCATTGTTTGTTTCTTTGTATTGCAAGTACATTTGGTAAAGTGCTTGGATTTTCGTGGGTAAAAAAAAACCCAACGACTCAGGGAGTGCCAACAGAAGTGAAAATTATTATTTTTTCAAGATTCTGGATTATTTTTAGAAAATATTTTTGCAATCTTTTACTTATACATTTGAGTAATATAATATGTAGCAATACAGCTAACTCTGCATCTCAAAAATGCTCAACGCGTCTAAAGAAGTTTTCACTTCAATAAATAATTGAATGGGTACATCAATAGTAGTGTAAAACTTTCATACGCTTTCATACCTCTACCAGACCTCTAAACAGGATAAGGCAATAAGGCAAGGAATAATTAATTAACTCATTACAAATTCTGCTAATTGCTTGACCCACAGATTGTCAATATTTAGCTCCCCTACTATGATGGTACGGAAACCTTCATGCGCGTTTCCAACTTGCACTTGGCCGGTTTTTTGTTTATTTTCAATCCAGAAACCGTATATGAAAAGATCAAAAATGATTTAGTAAACTTAAATAACAATTCTAGACTCTTCCCAACATTTTGTCATGCTTTATCTTCATATTTCCCCCAAAATGTTATTTTAAATATGGTACTGCGGTACTTTGCTTTAACTTTTCTAGCTTAGCTTCAAAATTCTTTTCTATTTTAGAGACCACATTCCTATTTGCATTTGAACTTTTACATGGAAAGATGTTTAAGATGAAAATCTTATCCATATATCCTTTGAATTGGGTTCCACGTAATAAAATACCGGGATGTGCGATGTTCCGCATACATTTTTAAATTTATTGCTAACCAACTTGACTACCTTTATAATGCAACATGTGGGGCAGTATTCTGAAAGCTTTGCGCGATAACTGTGCGATAGTTAGAAAGTTAAGTGTGTTGCTAAGTTGGAATAGTGCTTGTATGCATCCACGGACCATCAAATCATTGCTGTAGGGATCATCATTTGATTGCTGAGTGAACGCTTCTTCCTTTTTGTACTATGCTTTTCTGGTATGTGCCAATACTCATTCTTTAAACTTGATCAAGTGTACTCGTGTGAAATTATGCCATGTTTTTTTTAATAGCCTGTACTGTCCCACTGCTGGGCAAAGGCCTCCCAAATTCCTTCCATATAGAGAAATTTTCCCATAAAATATTCCCAAAACATTAAAAATACCGCAAGGGTCCTTCACAAGATAAGAAATAATAATAATCAAACACTAATTAAAGATCTGTTATCAAGCCAAAGTTGTTTACCAAGATGTTGTGTTGAAAGGCTTTTAGGAAAACAATTATAATTAAACCTTAATGACAATTAATTTGTGAACAATTACTTGAATTATATTACAGAAGATTGTAGCTGTTTGAGAGATTGAGGTAGGATATCTTTTAACTTTGACAAAGTTTAGGAAATTAATGTTCAATAGATATTGTACCAGGGTGGCATACGGCCAGAGAGTGATCAGATGCAGGACCAAATGCCTAACATGTATAAAAGATAAAATATTAAGATTAAGTGCCTTATATAAATAACACAAACCTGCGGTTACACATTAAATACTAACCACATCATTCCTACTAGATCAAATTAACTCAAATTACTCTACTCCAGGTATTAAGTAATATCATACAGCAGGCTCAAACTTTTTAACTTTATTCCCAAGTTATCATTGAGGAGTATCCGAGTACCTAAGTTTGTTTGTAGTTCCATTAGATTACAGTTATTTGAATGGATAACTTCTACATGAAAGGTCGTTGGAATAATTTGGTGTCTTACATCGGTTTTCTAAGATAGAGAAAACAGAGGGCCAGTTGAAAATTTCATCACATTCAGAAAAGGGAATATGTATGTATTTTTTTATATTTTAAAATGAGTATTTACATCAATATGTAAATGTTACAAAAAAAACCAGCACCAAAAAAACCACATTTGGTTCAAAAAAAAAGTTTTAAAATAGTAGGCCGATATCAGCTTTTTAAACGACCGCCATTTTGGTGCGCTTGTCGTGACGTCACGGTCTGAAACAACACACAACTAGTGAATAGCTGCAGAAGTGTTTTGGGCTGTAATCTATTAATATTTTGTGTTTTACTTCAATAATGCAACAGGACAATAAAACGGGCTTTTCGGTACTGTATCGTGCCCTTGTGTAAAAACACAAAAAGAAATGCACCAAATAAAGTGTTCTTTTCTTTTCCATGAAATAATCATAATTAGGTAACCTTTAAATTCTCATTCACATTTTAAATATAACTATGCTTCTTTTCTTGACTTATAGGTAAAAAATATCTAAGTGGAAGATCTAATAAACATGAGATATAATTACCTTGCTGCTTTCACTCCTTTTATTTCAGAAAATGTAAAATCTGAATTTGAAGCGAAATACGTGGCCATCATAAACATAAATTTTCGGAAGATTGTCCGATTGTGCCGTAACCGATATCAGCCATTTTCGTGTGATTGTTTTTACTACTCTTTTAGAAAACAAATGTAGTTTCACTTCAATATTTGATCAAAATCACAATAAAACTGAATTTAATCGCAAGCATTCAACAACTACGCACTAGCTGACATTTGTTATTATAGACTTTGACGTCACAATTCGTTCCGACCAATAGCATTGCGTTTCAACTAATTTGAATATCCCTCTCATTTTGTGCACTTTTCAATAATTATTTTCTTAATCAAAACGAAATTAAATTAAAAAATATGAATATGTACGTAAATCTAAAAGAAAAGAGTACATATAAAAAAATTTTTTAGCGTTATTTGAATCATACGCATATTCCCTATTACCTCAAGTTGCATCAATCATCAAGTTAATAATTTCTCATCTGTTTTAAGACGAATTCTCATACATCCATAATACTTTTAACATTTTCCAGTTAACATCGGTGACGAACACGATCGTAGTTGAATTTAAAACTACATTCGAAATTCGAAAATTAAATGAGGAAAGGTTTAAAAACTGTGTAGGTTTTTTTTTGACAGTTGGCGAAACGCTGTGTTACCCGTTCAGCCTAGTCCAACAATAAAAGCACTTTGTCGTTTCTTTTTTTTAATTCTTTGAAGACTGAACTGATGGATACCAAGACGCAGTCTACTGTTTAATTATCTCACACCTCCCTCTGTTCTACGTTCTCACCTCAATATCTCCACAATACGGCTCCAGCATTAATATAATATGACATCTCACAACGCGTGGCTCGACATGGTAAGGTTACAGCCGACTTGGCACGTTTTCGATTCTATTTAAAGCCTCTGAATAGTTAATAGACGGACCTGTAACGGAGCGTTAGTCCAAGATATCGTAGCACCACGGATAGTATTCAAATATGTATGTTTCTAGTTAACTCCTGGATAGTTATGGACTCTTAGATAGTTATGGGACATTGTTACTTGTGACATAACTGTTTGAAGAGGGTTTTTATGTGGGATTCTTAGTTTTATGGTATGGAGGTATTGATTAGCTGGGTGGCGTGTCTTTGTGTTTACGTCCCAGTCTATTCAAGACGAAATTCAAGGCTATTCAATTTTATGACCTGTGTGACCTTTTTCACTATGTAAAAATTTAGAAATGGTTTAATTGCGCCCACAAGGCATAACATTAATCATGAGGAAACACACCGAGGCGTCACATCCGGGTAAAACGATCATCGCTCAGCGCGACTTATGCATGAACCTGGTTTTTAGCGAAGTTAAAATAAACAAATTGAATAGAATAATTACTGCGTCGTTCGTCTAGTGGTTGTAATTGCGACAGCCGGGCATGAGGTCCCGGATTCGTTTCTCGGGTCGCCAAATTGTTATTGAGTTTTTCCATCAGGAATTTCTGAGTAGCACCCACGGAGCTTGGATTTGTGCCCGCTTGATGGCAATAGACTCCCCCAATCGACGCCCCTTATTACCTAATATCTATGAAAAAACTAGAGACTGTTTTTTTTTTTAAGTTTCACATTAGGCGAGCATTTGACTGTCAGATTATTGCAGGTTCACTTTCATCGAACCGTTCAATGTACTACTAAATTCAAAATAAATCGGATTTATCCGTTAAAACATCCATCAAACGAACCGATCACACAGTTAAGTAACCTAACCAATGAATTGAAAGATACGTTTTACCAAATTTGTGGTCGAACAATGCGGGAAACTATTGAAAATGCTTTGTTTTGAATATTGTACAATGGGCAGCCATTTTATACATGTTTGAGTGGCTTTAGAGCGTAAAACAACGTTGTCATACGGGACGGGTGGCCAAGCGGGAAGTTGGAAAGTTTTTTTTTGTTCAACGTTATGCATATTTTATGGCATCAGTCGATTTTGTTTGGATTAAGATATTTTTTAACTAGGTATAAGGTAGATTTAGGATTTAGTTAGTAAGGCCACTCTGTCACATTGGATCATAGATCTGTAATGATAGTGTAGGTAAGATTGTTGTTAATAAATAAATAGGCTCTTGGAGGGAAACTATACCGAGCAGTCTACGCAGGAGACTGCATGGTTAGGAGACGTGTCATGTGGACGCGATCCCCAGCATTGAGGGAAATACGAGGATGACGGCGCGTTCGTGTTCCACGCGCGCCTCAAAGAGATGTCAGCAAACAAGGAGATGCCCGCAAGGGCCGATGCCTGCCAGGGCTGCGGGACTGTCCGAAAGAGATACCGCGGCCCTGGAACACAAAGGGCAAGGAAGGAACATGGATGGGTTTTAGTCAGTACAAGTCTGACACTCCCTTCCGCTCCGCCCAGAGCGGGAGAAGTCATTTGATGATTTCACATCCGAAAATAAAATAAAAAGGGAAATACGAGGAAGAAGAAAATAGTAGAAATAGTAGTCTTTGTTTTCTTTTTCTAAACAATAACAGCCGCTCGGGTCGATCTTTAGGTTAAGCCGTGCTTGCCTAGGTTGGTCTGTGGATGGGTGACCACCCATTACATACCGAGTTTCCTCCGTGCCTCGGAAAGCACGTTAAGCCGTTGGTCCCGGCTGTCATTTGAAGATCTTTGACAGTCGTTAAAGTAGTCAGTGGCCCAAAAAGTCTGACAACCAGTCTTACCAAGGGGTATCGTATTTCCCAGTAGTAGCTGGGTTGTGGAGGTCAGATAGGCAGTCGCTCCATGTAAAATACTGGTATTCAGCTGCATCCGGTTAGACTGGAAGCCGACCCCAACATAGTTGGGAAAAGGCTAGGCAGATGATGATGATGTTTTCTTTTAACTTTTTTTTTGTGAACTCGTGGACATTGTTGTGGGTTACATGTGTAGTAACATAAATATGGAATAGTTTGGGTATATAAAGGGTGTAAACAGACTCTTAACGAAGCCGAAAGGCACTTGTTCGCCCCAACATTGCGATCATTTTTTTGTTCTAGACCATACCTGGGAACCTTCTAGTTACAGAGATATTGGGGGTCAAAGTTCCAACTTTATCACATGCTTTTTTATAAATACATGTTTTTAATGTTTGATTTTTACTTTAAACACATGACCATGACACCCGTACTATTCAATAAATCCATCAACATAATGTTTTGAGTGTGTTACATTGAGTTCTACCGTAAAACGTGATTTTTCACCCCAAAAAAAAGTCGTTTCCCAGCAATAATTTTTGCGTAAAGTTACTTAGCTTGATGTACATAATGCTTGGTTAACGGCTTCGTGAAGAGTCTGTTTACACCCTGTATGTATTTCAAAGTATTGTGCTAATTTAAGAATCTCTAATTCTCTAGTTAAGCTTGGCATGTAACTGTTTTTTGTCCCTAACAAATAAAATAAAATAATCCGTTACATATTTAACAAGTTAGAATACTAGTTCTTTGTCGCAAATAGACTACAAAACAGTACAACTAGGCTAATAAACTAAAAACTAGTTTAATGATTTATTTATTTATTTAGAAGCTAAAAGTTAAATAGTTAGTAGGTCCTGAGCGTTTTACAACCTACAGACAATTTATTATAATTAGTTTACACAAAAGTCGTTATTCTGAGAATTTTATGCGTTCATAATTTAAATTAGTTATTATTTATAGGAACGGGAATTTAATCTGTGTGGTAATTTAGTGCTCATAATTTAGAGTTCTAAATTTGATAGTTTTTACGATTTATTACAAAAATAAGGCCTTATCATAGTCTCTTACCTATCTTTATCATTTCTGAATGATAAAGTGAGGAATGAGGTTATACGGAAACGCGGCTTAAAAGAAGATGTAGTGACAAAAATTGAAAAAAGTATGCTTAGATGGTTTGGTCATGTGGAGAGGATGAGTGAAAGGCGACTAACAAAAGGTATTTACAAGGCAGATGTGAGTGGCAACACCGGGAGGGGACGCCCTAGAAGAACGTACGCTGACCTCATTGGTGAGGTTCTTCAGAAAGGTCAGGTGCGTAGTACTCGCAACCGGCGTGCGTGTATGACCAGATGTATGAACGTGGACGAGGCAAAAGGAGTATGTAAGGATCGTAGCAGGTGGCGTTCTGTGGTTTCTGCCCACCCCCATGGGAAAAGGTGTGAGTTTATGTATGTATGCTTACCTATCTTTATCTTAACATGTTAAACTATTCTACTACTAGCTGACCCTGGCAACGTTGTTTGGCCGTATACCTACCTGACCTATTCTCATACCTACCAAATATACAAAATCAAAATCAAAATATTTTATTTCAAATAGGCCCAGATAGGCACTTATAAAACGTCGACAAAAAGGTGCACGTAATACGACGTGCGACCACAAATACCGTGACACGAGATATTTACATAATTATAGATTACAATGCAAACGTTTGTGAGAATGATATGGACGGATGTTTGTTACTATTTCACGTAAAAACTCCTGAACAGGTTTGGATGAAATTTGGCACATAAACAGTTTATAACCTAGATGAACACACAGGATACTTTTTATCTCGGTAGTAAGATCCCATAGGGCAATTACCGAACTTCACGTGATCTAAACCGCGCGTATAATATGTTAGTCAAAAATAAAATAGGTGATTGACCGCGTTGGACCATAATCTTACCGGGCAGTAAGGAACATAGTGGTCGACGATGAAGCATGTTGGCCTAGAAGTAACTTATTGGTTTTCGACTTAAGGGTTCTTTCCTCAGGTAACTGAAAACAGAGACTATAATAATGTAATTCCACTCTTGGGCTGTACGCACCTGACATTAATCCTAGAGTCGCGCTACAACATCAACTTCAAGGCGTTCGAAATGCGAGTACCGAATTGTTATTTGCCCCTGGTGATGAAGGAAGACTTTTGGCCGCAGGACGTGGTGTTCCGTCGGTTCCGCGGACAAGTTCCGCTGGACAGCCAGCACAAGCGTAGTGTGAACAAGTGAAGTGCCACTCTAACATTTTTTTTTGTATTTAATTTATATATGTTAGTTTAAAGGTACCGACCCCAAATACTGGGTGTAAACAGACTCTTTACGAAGCCGTTAACCAAGCATTATGTACATCAAACTAAATAACTTTACGCAAAAATTAGTGCTGGGAAAAGACTTTCTTTTTTGGGGTGAAAAATCACGTTTTACGGTAGAACGCAATGTAACGCGTTCAAAACATTGAGCTGACGGATGGATTGAATAGTACGGGGGTCGTGAAGGTGTCTTAAGTAAAAAAAATCCTTAAAAACATGTATTTCAAAAAAAACTTGTGAAAATGTTGGAACTTTGACCCCCAATATCTCCGTAACTAGAAGGTTCCCAGGTATGGTCTAGAACAAAAAAAATGATCGCAATGTTGGGGAGAACAAGTGCCTTTCGGCTTCGTTAAGAGTTTGTTAACACCTTTTAGAATGGGATAAGGGCAGGAAGATGATGATGTTAGTTTAAAAAGTATTTATCTATGGGCCATTGTAGCCTGAAATAAATGATGTTGATGTTGATTAATATACCATACCAATCTACTCATCATTTACAGTTAACTTCCTAAAATATCTTTCAACAATACTGCAAACAACTTAAAGGATACCACAACACAGAACACACAAGTAACCCATATGTTTTTACAAACATAGCTTAGAGTAAATCGACCCTCACCCACGCTCAATGTTGCGACCATGTGAAACCCTTTTAGATTACCTACCCTACATAATATACCTACCGAGTACGATCACCTACGCTTGGAAACAATTTTATAACGTTTACATTTACGTCTAATCAGCGTTTTACATGTTTACGCATTTAAACGAATATAAGTTTAATTAACTAAAACCTGATGAATGTGATGACTTACGAATCTGAAACGTGGTCTCATAATAGGACTTTTACAGAAGATCAAAGTCGCTCAGCGGGCTATGGAGAGGGCTATGCTCGGCGTTTCTATACGTGATATAATCAGAAATTAGGAAATCCGTAGACGACCTAAGGTCGTTGACATAGCCCAGTGGATAAACCAGCGGATTGCCACTTTAGGCAATGGGCAGGCCACATAGCGCGAAGATAGAGGACGGCCGATGGGGCAAACAGATACTGGAGTGGAGACCCCGCATTGGAAAGCGCAGCGTCGGGCGGCCACCTGCCAGATGGACCGACGACCTTGTTAAAACTGCAGGGAGTCGCTGGATACAGGTGGCATTGGACCGGACACGTTGGAAATCGATTGGGAAGGCCTATGTTCAGCAGTGGACAGCAACGGGCTGAAATAATGATGATGATGATGATGATGCACTAAAACCCGACTACGCAAATATTGCGCTCTAAAAATCTAGGTGTGTTCAGCTACATAGTTTTATTGACTAGCGACCCGCCCCGGCTTCGCACGGGTGCAATGTACATACACCTGTATATAAACCTTCCTCTTGAATCGCTTTATCTATTGCTGACCGCATTAAAATCCGGTGCGTAGTTTAAAAGATCTAAGCATACAAACAGCGGGAGCGACTTTGTTTTATACGATATAAAGATATTAGAGATGCGCTAGTGTGCCTTTTAATTTGATACCCAACAAGGCACGTGTTCGTTTATGACGGCGGAGGCAGCGAGGATTTGGTGACGGTGCATCGCTCGTCCGTGCGTTCGTGAGGTGGACGTGTGTTAGGCATTAACGGATTTCGTGCCAATGCGACGTGATATCCGTTTCGCGGGTCGACCGCGCGGACGAGCGGATGTCGTGTGGTTACCGACTTAAGAAATCGACGACAGGTGAGGGTACCAACATCTACGGAAGCGTGGCCTTCGGAAGGGGACCTTTATTCAGCACTTTGTCTTTCTATACATCACATAACATAAGGTTAGGTAGAGGTGTACCTAATAGCACACCCACATTTCGCCAGTTATGTTTAAGTCCCATGTAATGGGGGGCTAGCTATTGCCATCAACCGGCCAGAAATCCAGACTCCGTGGCTGCTACTGAGAAATTCTTGATGGAAAAACCCAATAGCACTTTACCCGACTTAGGAATCGAACCCAGCAACCTCATGCTCAGCAGTCGCACTTGCGACCACTCGACCAACAAGGCAGTCTATCCATCATTTGATGATATCGTCTCACAGTCAAGGATTAATGGGTCAAGGACCTCTTAATAGGTAGAATTAAAATAATATAAAATTGTAAATTATAAGGAAATAAAGGAAGTTTTTTATTTTATTTATTTATAATACGTCTTTTGACTCGTAGTACCTACGGTTAATCGTCACAAACTTGTTTTTTTTTTTATGAAAAATGTCGTCTAAAACGAGGCCATTTTAATAAAACTGATAAACGACAATATTACAATATCTTTTAGAGGAATTTTGTAATGTTTAGCGCTGTCAGCTTAAATAGGCCCCTGTTCTTATTTTTGAGCGAGGCCTATATCAACGAAAATTTTTATTTTATCTCTATTTTATGCTAATTCTGAAGCCAACATACACGTGCCACTCTCTACTCTGACCTTTAATTATTTTACTTCTTTTAAACTTACAGCTGTCTATAAATTTTTAATTTATAAATGTTATTAGCCAGAGCTGAGCAGATTGGTCATTGTGTGTTTTATGTAAGAAATTGAGTTATTTTATTTTAAATGTATGTTTGTGTAACTTGTTTTATTTCGTTTATTCATTGTATATACACATTCTTTTTTTTTACGTATTTCTTAAAACATAAGTATAAAAAAAATAGTAGCCCACCGGTATCGGGAACAGGGTCCAAGCTACCGGTGTTCAGGGCTCCAGAGGGAGGAACCTCCTAACAATACGAGCCGTGTCAAGGAGTACCTACCGCTTTCTTAATCAAGCCCTTGACCCAGCTGCCTAACGAGAGCCTCCTCAGGTATTGGTCGAGGCTCTTGGCAATTAAGCCATGGGTTGATACGATTGATTTGTGTAACTTAATTATTTGTATGCTCTCGAGTGAAATGTAGCGAACTGACCATATTATTATAACATCCTATTGTAAACCTATATTTACGAATAAATTTGATTTGATTTGATTAAAACATTTCACTACGATCCACATACGTAATTTGTGTAACGAATATTAGTCGGTCTGTGTGGCAGTCTTTTACTGCTAAACCACGAAACCGGTTTGGATGAAATTCATCAATAAGATGGTTTTTGGTTCTTGTTTATATAGATACATTTGAGAGGCTATCAGAAGAAAATTTCTAATTAAAAACCTCACTGGGTCATAGGGTTATTACTAATTTTGACAAGGCATACTAGAAATCGACAAGCGAGCAATGTTTACTTGGCTCTTGCAAGTAGACAACAACGATTTTGTCCACGTG
Source organism: Lycophotia porphyrea (assembly GCA_950005105.1). Classification (NCBI taxonomy): domain Eukaryota; kingdom Metazoa; phylum Arthropoda; class Insecta; order Lepidoptera; family Noctuidae; genus Lycophotia; species Lycophotia porphyrea. The sequence continues at coordinate 1,944,087 of OX465389.1, forward strand.
GTCCCATCTATCACTAATATTTAAAATTCTTGCTATTAATAAATATGTCAGTCGTATTATAAATTCACTTTCATAAAATGTAGATCGGTCCCAGCGATACATGGGGACCCTTATCACTTATATTTCTAACTGTCACCCAACTCTTGTCACAGATGTCGGCCCTGAAACAGGTCTTACACTGATAGTGCTTTAAAACTTAGCTGTTTTACGAAATTATTTTCAGCAGAGTGAAAAAGACTTTTTGGTTATAAAATAGGAAAAGCTTTCAAGCTTAAAAATGTAAAATTGAAACTTGCAAGGGGCAATACGCTGAATCAAAGTAAAAATATTAACGTTTGATAGAGCTCGTAAATAAAACCAGCCAACACAATGCATGTAGGTGCTGTCTAAAAATAAAATAGGAGCACATTATGTTACATTAACATATCATTATCTTAGTCTTTTTCCAGCTGTTGGTTATGGCTTCCAGTCTACCGGATGCAGCTGACAAAACCATACTTACACGGTTTGACTCCCTAACTGACCCCACAACCCATTATTACTGAGTAACACGATACCTCTTTGCAAGATTGGTGGTCAGACTTTAAGGCTTCTGGCTGGGTAGTAGTTTTTTTACAATCGTTACCGGTGAAACGACTGTATTTTTTACAAATTACAGCCTTTTTTTTTTCGGATGGGAAGCCATCAAATGACTTCTCCTCTCTCCCGGGCAGAGCGGAAGGGAGTGTCAGACTTGTACTGACTAAAACCCATCCATGTTCCTTCCTTGCCCTTTGTGTTCCAGGGCCGCGGTATCTCTTTCGAACAGTCCCGCAGCCATAAATTACAGCCTGGGACCAACAATTTTACTTGATATCCAAGGCACGAAGAGATCTTCGACCTTTAAGTTTTAACACCACGTAAGTACATTTTTGGCAGTTTTGACATTTTGCTAGAGAATCGGAAGACGCGTTGTTTCAGCCAATCAGAAACAAACAACGTCTCTATTTAATTTGGAGTAAACACAAATAAAAAATTGTTTTGTACTGTTACCTAGGTGTAATTGCAGTTTGAAAATGCAGTTTTTTCACTCTGTTAGAACTTCAGTGACGATAAATGTAATCGAAGGTTACAAATAGGCTCCGAACAACGTAGTTTAACCGTTGATAACAAGAGAATTATCCGCACAATAATCCAACAATACACAAAACGAATAATATCACCAGAACTAAATGAAAGACATTGGCCTAATTCGGCTCATTGAACTCGTTCACTGCTGGTAGGTCACATCGGCGTGCACGTTTGTTCTTTACTTACGAAATGGAACAAAACTGTGCCGACTACTGACGACTGACGCGAACTATTGAACCACTCAGCTGATTAACTCGTATAGGGCAGGCTGACAACGTTTCTGAAGCCCTAGTGCGAACGTGCGACGTAGATCGAGAAACGTCCGAAATTACGTCGCGCGTTACAACTGAAAAAAATTGGTCGTCTGAAAGTTGGTTTACGGACCATAATTTAACGTGACAACGTCATAAAATCGAGTGGAAGAGAGATAGATGCGGCGCAAGCGTACAATGAGCGTAACGGGACAATGAGCGCAACGAGACACTTTTTCGTGCATGCAGCGGGGGTTCATCGATTTATTAGATGTTGTCACGTCAAAATGACCGATGATCTGGTGAAGGTTGCGGGGATCCGCTGGATGTGAGTCGCACGGGACTGGCCAATGTGACGACACTTGGAGGAGGCCTATGTCCAGCAGTGGACGTCTTTCGGCTGAAATGATGATGATGATGATGATGGTGATGATGATTTACAGGCTAGTTGTAAAACTAGCCTGTAAAATTTAAGTGAAATACATTTATCAACTGCCTAGCTTTTTTTCCAACTATTTTGGAGTCGGCTCCCTGTCCAGTGGATTCAGCTAAATACCAGTATTTTACATGGAGTGACTGCCTTTCTAACCTTCACAACCCAGTTTCCGGGTACCCTTGGTAAGACAGCTGGGCAAACGGGACCTTCGGTTTAACGTACTTTCGGAGGCACAGTGGAAGCTCCATCTATCTACGGACCGACCTCGACAAGCGTTGCTTAACCATGTAGTTTGACCCATGCGGCTGTCATTATTTAGCTACGAGCCCTCTGATGAAAAATACACTCAAAATAAATATTTTGTGCGAAACGAGTATTTTCTTTTTTTTTAAAGTCTTTCGTATTTACGTTTCGTTGACTCCGTGCGTTAATGCTAGGCCCTCTGTGCTGTTTGCTCTGTCGATAGAAAAGACATGACTGTTTTATTACTGGTAATGTGTGGCAGTGTCAATGGAGTTCCACAGCTTATTTTTTGCTAGTAGTAATGCGAGATGCACATTGTTAACATAACATCACGCTTGTAATCTCCGATGGGTCAGGCAGTAATTGGCGAAATGTGGGTGTATTAGGCACACCTAATAGTACCTACGTTTTGCCAGTTGTGTTTAAGCCTCTTCTAATAAGAGGGCGAGCCTTTTGCTATCAACTGGGCACAAATCCAGGCTCCGTGACTGCTTTTGAGAAATTCTAGATGGAAAAACACAATAACACTTCATGTTCGACCTGGGAATCAAACCCAGTACCTCCGACTGCTAGAATACGCCATTTAGACCATTGTTTTTCTGCCAGTGAAAGTTCCGTCAAAATCGGTACAGCCATTTCAGAGATTAGCCGGAACAAACAGACAGACAAAAATTGTAAAAAATGTTGTTTTGGTATATGTATCGTGTATAATATTACAAACAGATACTCCAATTTTATTTATATATACAGATGTACAGATTTTATGTACAGCTTTTCGTGAAGGAGCTACCCGGAAAATATTTTTATCAAATCAAATAATTATTTATTTCAAACATCAAGGGCCATATAGGTTAGTGGTTAGTACCTGGTACCTGGGTTTTATCCTGACGATATTGATAAGTGGCGTTCACTTTCAAAGCTGGTCGTATTTCTTAAACGGCTTTCATCAGGATTAGACCGTAGCCCTTTTCGGTAACGTATGCCAACCCCATGCAATTTTAATTTTCCATTATTGTTTACAGTTTAAGCCCCCTGGTAAATGTCGCTTGTTGAATTTATAATTTGAAGTTTTGATAGGCATGTACACACGGTGTGCCACAAGAGTGCAATACTTACATAGTCAAAATGTATGCAACAACAGCTGAAGCTAAATAAAAAACCAAATACTCCAGGAGTGCCGACAGAAGTGACACTTTAAAAAAAAAAAAAAACCTGGATTATTTTTAGAAAACATTTTTGCTTAAGCCTTTTACTTTTACATTTGACTATACACTATATTTTTTGGGGCTTGTAGCAATACGGTTAACTCTGTAATGAAAAAGAGGTCGATTAACATCTCAGAAATGCCCAACGCGCCTAAAGAAGTTTTCACTTCAAAAATTAGAAATAGTTGCGTCATCGGTGACAGATAAATGGTAGGGGAATTATGTATTTTGAGCCTAGCAGCCTAGACGGATTTTCAGCAAGTATATTCAGCATGAAAACTTGATAGCTGAGTACGTAAGGAGTGACGTGAGAACGCTAAAAATAAAATTATTTGAAAAATTTCAGACAGGTTAATGAAAAACTCTCTATCTACCTATTATAATTAGCTCCATCGCAAGCTTGTTTAATAATTAAAATACAAAAAGGAATAAAGTACGTGGGCGTCATATTAATTTAAAATAGATTCTAAATAAATAATGTTACATTTTAGAATATACAGGGTGTAAACAGACTCTTCACGAAGCCGTCAACCAAGCATTATGTACATCGAACTAAGTAACTTTACGCAAAAATTAGTGCTGGGAAACGACTTGTTTTTTTGGACTGAAAAATCACGTTTGACAGAAGGACTCAATGTAACGCACTCAAAACATTGTGCTGATGGATGGATTGAATAGTAAGAGGGTCCTGGAGATATTTAAAGTAAAAATGTTTATTAAAAACATGTATTTAAAAAAAAAACTTGTGAAAAAGTTGGAACTTGGACCCCCAATATCTCCGTAACTAGAAGGTTCCCAGGTATGGTCTTGAACAAAAAAATTATCGCAATGACGGGGAGAACAAGTGGCTTTCGGCTTCGTTAAGAGTCTGTTTACACCCTTTAGAATAGACACAATATTATTTACAGATATTACCGTTCGTTTATTTGCGTTAGTTCTAGTCGGTCGTAACACTGTATAAACACAGTCATTCACAAATGAGTCTAGCATATTAGACATAATTAGGTTTGTGTATTTACCGACGGATGAGTAATGTTAGAAACTGTGGAAGCTGGCGATATGTGAGTGTACTATATCTAACAACAGTGATGAACACATATATTAACACATTACAAAAAAGGTGGCTTTTCTTTTCATGGACTGAAAAGGTTTTTCGAATAAGGAGAAAAAATCACGAGTAAGGTTAAATCTTACTGGACTGCCTCGTTGATCGAGTGCTCGCAAGTGTGCACGAGGTCCTGGGTTCGATACCCAGGTCGGGCAAAGTGCTATTGGGTTTTTCCATCAGGAATTTCTCAGTAGCAGCCACGGAGTTTGGATTTGTGCCCGGTTGATGGCAATAGGCTCGCCCCCTTTTACATGGTATTTAAACATAACTGGCGTAATGTGGATGTTCTATTAGGTACACCTCTGCCTGACCCTACGGGGATTACAGGCGTGATGTTTTTTTAATGGATAACCCGTATAATGATTAATAAAACATATATGGGTTATAGGTATAACGTTCTAACCCAAATAATCGCTCCCTTATATATTCTTACTGTATTAATTGTAATTTTAAGTTTTTCCATAAGAAGTATATTTGAAACGTCAGGTAATTAATGCGCTATTATGAAATAGATCATTTATCTCAAAAGTTGCAATCGTAGTTTATTTATTCTCGTGACTGTACCTACACCTCTGCCTGTCCCTTCGGAAAAGTACTGGCGTGATATCATGTTTTGCAATGGGAGCTATTTTAAAAGGCTTTACAGAGCTTATCTCTTTCAACTAACCCTTTGTGACAATCGCTTTCTAAAACCACCTGCATAATACTAACCCAGCTACTGAAACACACAACACATTAATATACACCACGTCATAGTTGCGATTAACTCGACTAACTTTGATGCGTGCAAGGCGTAAAGCGTCAGATACGCACCGGAGGCGAGCGGAGCGGTGCGGGGACGAACGAAACGGTGCGGAAACGTAAAAGACCATAGGATAGGAGAGATGCCCGATGCGATAGGGTTTAAACCAATGCGGAGCGAAGATTTGAGCTAATTAAAGCTGAGCATTGTGATCTCCAAGTATTTGAATAACCATTTTTGAAGTGAAACTTCTAGTGCGAGGTCCAACAAGGTTGCGTTAAACGTTTAACGCTAACATGGAGGGGGTATGAAAGCACTGTTGCGTTAAACGTTCAACGCTCCTGGGGAGGGGAAATAGAAAGAGACAGAGAGAGAGTGAATGCGTGGCACTCAAACGCATGCGCGAAGTATACCTGTAGTTCAGTAAAAATCTATTTCTACCCCTTTCTATTGTCATTTCCACATTACGAAGTTTACTTCTTCCGCGCGGAGGGTTTCCACACACTATTTTTTAATTCATACTTAAACTCACGTCTGACTGGCGCACCTGACTTTTCTGAAGAACATCACCAATAAAGTCAGTGTGCCTTTTGAGGCCGTCCTTGAAAGGACATACATTTCTTGTAATGACATCTTTTAGTTATTTAGAACACAATATCTCCTCTTCGCTCCGCTTTAGTGTAAGCGGGGCCTCACGTGTGATACACGCATGAACGTGATCGCTAGCGGTACGCACGGGTTCACGCGACAAATGAAGGGTTGACTCGACTCGCTATAGTACGATGAAACGCTGACGAGTTTCACTACTGCTTTGTTATTTAGTGTCGACTACATTATAGTTCTGTGTTTCAACATCTCGTGTCACGGTGTTTGCATTCCTAGACCAGCTAAGACTAACTTATATGTATAACCTGAATTTAGAACTTTGACCAAAATTTTTAATGGTGGCATGTTAATTAACTGCAACTTTTTTGGGATTATTGTTGACTTCAAAGGCTTCTTAGAAAAAAAGGACCTTTCTGCATTGTTAATAAAAACAATACCAATATCATTATGTGCCTTTCAATAACTTTATTATTCATTTCGCATGTAATATTATCAGCTTTAATGAATACGTGTACTTTCATCGAATTTACATTAATTAAGCACATTGCGTCAACAATCATTCGATATCTCACATTTTCCCGGTAATTTAAAATATCACTGAAGAGCTCTTGTTTCATCCACATCAAAATAATAATGTGGGAGATACAGTTTCCATTCGATAAGCTTTTCATAATGTCAGAATAACATAAAATTAAATACACCACAATACTGTTCGTTGAAACGAAATGTCAAAATACCCCTAAGTTCACCCCATTATTAATTAATTCGTAAAACCATCGTAATTTATTAACGACCCTACACATGTCATGTATGTAGGTATCAAACAACTCCAAACTAACTTCTGCACCTAAGACCCCAACAGAGGTCATTATTTCAAACGTAATTAACTCGTTTAACCTGTTAAGAGGACCCTGGAGGGGGTGAAATCAACACAATAACCAAACAGAAAGCAACCCCGCCTGATATTTATACCCCCCGAGAGACATATTTGTCTAGAAAAACAACGCGAGTAATATCTAGGACAATGTTGTATCGTTAAATAAATCATAATGCTATTGGGAATTAGTATTAAAATTAGACATTTTGGATGCGTTTATCCTTGGTGCAATGGTTTTGGATGCTTGAATGGTCCTGACAAGTTACATAATTTAAAAAATCAAAAACCCGACTACAAATATTATTATTGTTATCGTATTCCTAATTAAATGTAAACATATAATTTATAAATAGTTTTGTAATCACCTCTTAATTTCATTTATTTTGATAGGTTTAGTTAGTTTTTTTATTAATGTATTACTATTTTGCGCCAAAAATCCACCATTTTGTTTTTTTTTTCAAACACCTTTTAAGACAATTGGGTTTTTAACTGTCGAAATCCATCCAGCCGTTTGGAAGATACGAGGTAATCAAGGAAACATACAAGATACCCGCGAAAAACATAACCCTTCCTTAGCAGTCAGGTAAAAATATAACCTTTTTAAACACTACCAGATAATCATACGAAAGATAGAGCATTTTGTATTAGTTATCGTATACTTAACCACACACCAGCATACCATACCGCACCTGACATCAATTCTGTATGGAGAAATAAAGCGTAGACTCAGAAAATCATACCTTGAGCCCCAAGAACACCTAGCGTCTTGGCATCTTATCTTAGCAAACAATATATATTATAATCCTACCACATCACCTAGACAGTAAACTATTTCTGTCTAATGTCATTCTTTTAACTGAAAAGATAAAAAAGCGAGGATACTTCCATACATTTCCACGATATTAAAAACTGATCCGAGAAACAATAACCGAATCTGGTCCATTGATTGTTCTTTAAGCAAAAACCAATTCGAAGGTACAACCGTAAATCGAAACTAGTTAAGCTATAATGCCAGAGACTATACGCGCTGTCTATCAAAGACAAGCATGCACACATCCTACCTAGCTGATTATTCGTATATAATCTGTGCACGGCTCAAAAGCCGAGTTCCCAATGATAATCTAGCGCCGTTAATGCTGTCACTAATTGAATTGATGATGGGGGACAGTGGTGGATAGGCGAGAGGGTTGAATGTGGACAGTCTGGGTAGTGCTTTGTAAGTTTCATGTTCAAGTGCAATTACCTATAAAGCTACGCTAAGGCTTGAATTCTTTTGAAAGCGGATTTGACTTTTACATAATTTTATTTTATAAAGATTTTGTAGCAAGCAGAAGATTTTGTAATAAGTCTAGAAGAAATAATGAAGTTATATTTTCCTGTTTTTGTTTAGTTGCTTAAATATCGACAGACCTCGTTAGAAACACCACTTTTCGTTCCATAACTCAGTTTGCAGATTTCGGAGAAAAAACAGCCAAGCTAGTGGGAGTGAGCTGGCCACGTAGTGCAAATGCAGCTGGAGAGGTGGGTAAAGAACGTCACTAACTGGGTTGGGGACGGAGGAAATCGCCGTCGAGGTAGACCGTGCCTAAGATGTCCAGTTTGAGGCCAGATATCGCACAAGATAAAGAGGTTTGGAAGGAGAAAGGGGACGCCTTTGAGCAGCAGTGGGACACATGATAGGTTAAGAACAAAAAACATCTAAGGAAATTTAGAGACTGGAGAGAAAACCAATTCAAAAAATTAAATGATTAATTTTTGTTCCAACAAAGCAATGGCTGACATTATGACTTGTTATAATATTTTTGCTAAATCAGCAACTAACACTATCCAACCTTCGTCCCTCAATCTGGCCACCCAACAGCACACAATGTAGTACAATAGGGTTCTCGATATCCCACCGTAATCCTGCTAACGTGTGTATTATATTGTCATCCTACAGTGCGTGCGTCTGTTGTTATTAAAGGGGTAATCATTGTTACCGATACGGAACCCAAGTGTAAAGATTAACTGCTGTGATTATTACGATACTCTTCGGAGATATGTAGTGTGTTTTGTTTTGATTATATCATTTAATTATAGGTTTGCGGGAAGTGATATGGAGTTGACTTAGTTTGATATATGGGAGGTGTTGGAGCCTCCGTTTTGGTGGCGTTACACAAATATGCCCCGCTAGGCATGATAAGGCACAATCGGACGACAAAATAGTAGGTATATGAAGATTATAATGGGGGTAATAACCTTAATGAAGCCGAAAGGTAAGCCGAAAGGTTCTCCTCGCCATTGCGATATTTTTTTTTTCTAGACCCTACCTGGAAACCTTCTAGCTATGGAGATTTTAGGGGTTAAAGTTACAACCTTTTCTCAAGGTTTTTTTTTTTTTTTTAATACCCCTTGAACCCCGTACTATTCAATCCATCCATCAGTAGAATGTTTTGAATGCGTTATATTGAGTACTACTGTAAAACGTGATTTTTCACCCCAAAAAAAGTCGTTTCTCAGCAATATTTTTTGCGTAATGTTACTTAGTTTGATGTACATAATGCTTGGTATAGGGTCGGTTTACACCCTGCATGTTCAGTAGAAATCCTCTAAGCTTAGCTTGAATCGTGCCAAGCCACCTCGTATACGATTAAGATAAATACCGTACGAAGTTTGCCAATCGGAACAAGCCGAATATGTATAGAAATTGTTTGCAAACTCTGCTGAATCAAATACATATTAATGTCTAGTGTAGCACCCCTTACATTTCAGGGGAATATGTTCGTTCACGTAACTATCTCATGAATTTTGTTTGAAAAGGATTGACATGCCAACAGTGTTTCTCAATTAGGGTGTAGGTACAGACAGACATGATGTCATATTCAAAGGGTTTCGTTCCATTGTTAGTGACGTCTCGTCTATGGGGTGCAAGGAAAATCAGACGTACTCTAAGAACTCGTAGTTGTTGAGTCCTTTCATTGGTGAACCAAAGGGGACTGTGAATCTGTTACAAAACTGTGTATATTATTGAGGTAGTGAATTATTATTTTAGCTTTAGATTGAGAATGGTTTTTAGTGATATGAAGAATCTAAAGAATTTTTGTAATGTTATAGTCAACAAATATTTGTTTTTTAAGCATGAAGAAACGGGAAAATCTAATCAAAACTAAGCTTGACTGGACAGTTTTATTAAAAATATTCTTTTGAAATATATCAAATGACATTGTTTCGTATTTTTTTTTAGTTACTTTATTAACATTCACATCATGTATCCAGAGGAAGAAATTGACAAATCCTTGACAGTGATCAGCAAATGTCTCTACCGTTAAGACCGTGTACCCCAGCTAAAGTATGGAAAGCTATTAAAAATCTGAAGAAGAAAAAGGCTCCAGGTTTTGACCTTATTACATCAGAAGTCCTGAGGCATTTACCAAGAAAAGGAATTGTCTTGCTAACCATCCTCTTCAACGCAGTGCTGAGACTACAGTATTTCCCGCGTATCTGAAAGATGTTAACCATAAATATGGTAGCTAAACCAGGAAAACCTGCTAATGAAGTCAAAAGATATTGCTACAACGACTGATCCCTATACTAGAAGAACAAATGACAATCCCAGACCATCAATTTGGCTTCCGTGCCCATCATGGAACAACAGAACAAATACACAGAGTAGTTCATACAATCCGGCAATCATTGGAAAGAAAAGAGTATTGCTCAGCTGCTACAACAAGCATAAATGCATCCTAGCACCTATATGGACCTATGGTATAGAGCTTTGGGGTTCGGCAAGCCATTCAAATGTGGAAATATTATAACGCTTCCAAAGTACAGTACTAAAAACCTTGAGCAGCGCACCCTGGTTCACAAGGAACACTGAAGCACATGAGTATCTACAAATACCAACTGTCAAGGAAGTTGTAGAAAAGTCTTATAAGACTTACAAGCAAAGGCTCCAGCGACATAAAAATGAACTCGCTGTGACATTACTGAAGTCCTCAGACTCTACTTACCGACTGAAAAGAAAACGAATAGCGTCAATATGAATATCATCATCGATACTTAACGAGATGACGCATCGCAGGATCTCAAACTGCCAAACAGCAACAACCAATCTGATTAAAGCCCAAGGGCTGATTGCAGATATAAAAAGCAAAAAAAATAATAATAATAATAACATTGGAGATCATTGATCTCTCTCTTCCTCGACCCGTATCCACTATGAGTATAGGTCTCCTCCAAATATCCTGGAATTATTATTTTGTGCTTAAGGTGGTTGCGTCAGGGTAGCCCTCGATATTCAATTTTTCTTACGTTTTTTGCAATTTGCAGGTCAGTGTCAGGTTGTACGTTGATGAAAAATGAGTCGCGTCAGTAACGCGTATGTAGTTACAGAATTACAATCGTGAAAATAATCAATACAACCCTCTAAGTTCATGTAATCCTATTCAATGAATATTTCATGAATATTTTTTGAGAGCAGCGGTGGCTCAGTGGTAGTGACCCCGACTTACGAACAGTAAGTCGTGGGTTCGAACCCAAGCAGGTGCATTACTTTGAGTAATTTATTTCATCACCATTGCTCTCAAAAACGGTGAAGGAAAACATCGTGAGGAAACCGGCATGTCCTAGAACCAAAAATTCGAAGACATGTGACATCTACCAATCCGCACTGGGCCCGCGTGGTGGATTATAGCCCATTCCCTCTCATAGAGAGGAGACCTGTGTCCCAGCAGTGGGAACATTATAGGCTGATGATGATGACCAACACTTGAACACAAGGTTTCGTGAATTAAATAAAAAATTAAATCCCCATCATTAATATTCCATATTAAACACAGTAACGATGAAATCCATTTACGACCAGGCGCACATAAAGGCTAACAGCCTCGTCACCTATTTCATACATTATCAGCCCGTATTCGGTTAGTGTCCGCGTCACGCCTGACGGATTCGCGGTCTTACCGTAATTGTGGTTATAGGGGCTCGATGCCGTAGGTACCAGGGTTTCAGAACATGCTAATAGTTATATAGTGAAGGTTTTGGAAATATTCGAAGGTTCAAAATGGTTTAGGTATAATAGCATTGTCAATTTAGTGTCTGAGTGCTAATAAAAGATTACAATTCGGAGAATTTACATGTTCTCAGAAATGTAAAGTTCGCCCAAATTCAGTCAACAAAGTCACGTTTGAAGCCCCAAGACGCGGGTCTATTGATTGTCTAGCTAGTTTGTCTGTGTCTATCTATACTCTATACTAATATTATAATTACGAAAGTGAGTTTGTTTGTCTCCTTTTCACGCCTAAACCTCTCAACCGGTCATCCTGAAATTTCGCAAATACATTGTCAGGTGGACAAACGGACATAAAGTACCTTTTATCCCGAAAAAAGTACAATAACGTTCTTATGATTAATAGATGGCGCCACGTGTCTTTCGAATTATGATAGAACTATATTATTACAAGGAGAGTACCACCCGAATTGATTGTCAATTTCTAAAGTGAGTGCCGCGAGTGAAGCCGCCTCCGAAACATCGGCCAGTACAATTTTTATAACTGACCAATATTCAAAACCAATAGATATATTTAAGTGTAGCTGCTATTATCTTGTTTAAAGTTTGACAAACTCAGTAGGAACTCACTTTCTGAAACAACAATCAATAGGCAATATCACCAGAAATCCAACCTACACAAGCTTATAATACCCTGGTGATACGAAAGCGACTTAGCTTACGCCTGCGACTTCCATTAATTCCGCCTTTGACGCGCCCTAATGACAGGCCTGCTCATGACGCCTATATTAACGACGTATTCAAATAAAGAGGCGGCAGAGACGAAGCAAAGATAATGTGTTTAGATTAAAAAGTGATGTTTTGCGGAGGTTAGGGTGCCAAGTTTTGTCTTATTTAGAGTACGGAGGTAGAGGATGGAACTATATGATTTTATTTTTATGAGAAATACAAAATCAACGACTTCCATTTATCCTCTACAGGACTGCCACTGTCAAAAATTACGATTATACATACAAATTCATATCATCACATAACATCACGCCTATAATCCCCGTAGGGTTAGGCAGAGGTGTACCTAATAGTACACCCACATTTCGCCAGTTATGTTTAAGTCCTATGTAATAGGGGGCGAGCCTATTGCCATCAACCGGGTACAAATCCAGACTCCGTGGCTGCTACTGAGAAACTGCTGATAGAAAAAATGTAATAGCACTTTGCCCGACCTGGGAATCGAACCCAGGACCTCATGCTCAGCAGTCGCGCTTGCGACCACTTTACCAACGAGGCAGTCGCATACATACAAATTCATGCCTTATTTACATTAATCCTCATAGGGATGGTAGTAAAAGTTATTAAAAGTAATTTGTTTGTAAGTTCGTATGTAGGGGGTAATCTACGGAACTAATGATCCAATTCTAAAAATTCTTTTACTGACAGAAAGCTACATTATTCATGGGTGCTTTAGGCTATAAATTATATTTATATTATTCATATTTGTCGAGCTATTACAAATTTTGTGGACGAAGTCGTGGGCGTAGTGCTAATTGGTTGAAATAAGAATGATATCCTTCACAAGACCTAAATTGAGATAAGATACGACAGACGAGCTAGATTACTGCTCGCGCCCACCTAGAGAATGGATTCAAGAAAGCCTCAGTGAACAAATGTAAGCTGATGATGTAATGTACTTACATTAAATAATTGATAGTCTCGTCTAGAAATAAAGCCATTTCAATCATCCAATTACACGATAGAAACATTTAAAAGGCTTAATTGATTGCTACAGAACTACATTAACTTAATGGACACAAAAAAAGATCTAAAACACCGAAAACATTAAAAGGACTCGACAATTTACTTCATAGTAAATTAAATTTTATTCTATCCATTTAAGTGATCGCATCCATCTTGGTACCATTACTCCAGGGTACATTCCACTGGCCTGGCTCCAAATGTTGCAACATAAACCGTCGACGGCGCCGTCCGATTTTCACAGATTCTTTGATGGAGCTGATACGTTAAATAGCGTACTATGTTATGTTTTCGTATATAAATAAGTACGCTAAGCTGTTCGTCCCGGCTGTCATTTGTAGATCTTTGAGTCGTTACAGGTAGTCAATTGTTCGAAAGTCTGAAAACTAGTCTTGTCTTTGTTATTATCTAGTACTAACTGGGTTGTGGAGGTCAGATAGGCGGTCACTCCATATAAAATACTGGTATTCAGATGCATCTGGACAGACTGGAAGCCGACCCCAACATAGTTACGAAAAGGCTAAGCAGATGATGATGATGTTATGTTTTCGTGGGTAAATCTTAGCAAGGCCTATTTTGTTATTCAGTAACTGGATGGTGGAGGTCAGGTTCAGTCAATCAGTCAATCAGTCACTCCATATAATTATATGGATCTGGTTAGATTGGAAGGCAATCCTAACATAGTTGGGAGAACACTAGGCAGATGACGATGTTTACTGTTACTGTCATCCCACTGCTGGCCAAAGGCTTCTCCCCATGATTTCCAAACCCTTCGATCCAGGGCCAATGTGGGCCACTGGTCGTTGGTTCTGTGCAGCTCGTCCTGCCATCTCCTGCGAGGTCTCCCGCGATGTTTGTGGTAAATATCACATTTATTACTCCTTCACCCTCAAACGGCTTATTGATTAGGATGAAATTTGGTATCAAGATAGCTTATATGCTGGATTAACAGATCTTGAAAATTTGATGTCATTCTTTTTTCCAAGTTTCAGTTCGTGTACAAACTTTTTCACCGCGGGTAACACCGCGGGCGCAGCTAGTCATAATATAAAGATCACATCTCAGAAAGGTGTCTTAAATAATAAAGATAGATTAATTTAATCCGTGGAGGTTTACGAATAATTTGATTTGGACTGTATTTTTCATTCATCAAATATTTGGTCGGCTTTAAGGCCTCGTTTGTCTTGTGGTTGCAAGATCCGCTGCTGTGCACGAGGTCCTAGGTTTAATTCCTAGTTAGGACAACACATTATGAGTTTCTGAAATATTTAGTAGTGTAGGTAGGCGTCTCATTTTGCAGTTAAAGGCAATAAGCACTGACTGCGGGCCGAAAAAAAAAAGGGGCAATAAACCCGCCTTACTTGAAATTTAAACTTAAAATATGGGTGTACTAAAAACAAATACTTCTGCCTACTCCCGTGAGGAGTACAGTTGTGATATTATAATTACGTTAAAACAAGGTTACTTATCTCTAAACTACAAGGTCAAAACACATAATCGTTTTAACTAAATGTTTCGTCTAATCTTCATTCATCAGGCGAGACTGACAGTTTGACAGATCAGACAGGTAAACCCAGGGATTTACTGAAAATAAAAATTATTCCAGTACAAACACGTGCCTACAAAATTTTGAAGTAATTATTTATTTTCTCTTCAATTCCAACAAAAAAATAGAAAAAACATGATTGAGCACAACAGAGAACGTAGTCATTTTTTGCATAAGTACTTTGTTGTTATTAAAAATATGTCCAAGATAAGCTTTTTTCATTATTCTCCCGTATTATATTTTAGACGGAAAACAAAATGGAAACTTTTTTTTATGGAGCCCTGGTACTACCACAGGTGTATTCCTGTTTAGTAATTCATTTTGTTACTAGTATTTATTTATTATTTGATTGTCTGCGTCTGAAGTGTTAGTTCAGTATTAGTTTTAGCTGGTGATAAAAAGTAGCTCATCATTCTTTATCCAGCTTCCACACTGATCTTAGTTATTTATTTTATTAATATCGGATCGCTGTCTTACCGGAAAAACGTAGCAACGGAAATATGCGGTGATTATATTAGTAGGAGGCACGTTTTACGCATCTTACTTATCTATTCTTCAAACGTTTATCTTAATAAAGGATATAATAACAGCTTCAACTAATTGAAAAGCTTATTTACTCCATGAGGAAACTCACAAATTACTAAGATAAACAAGATACTTAATACATGGATTATCTGGATGGCAATAGACTCGCCCCAAATTCACCAACTACCTGGAATTTAAACTTAAATGGTCAAACTTCTACACTTTAATCGTAGTATTTACGTTATAGATAACACTGTACATATGTTAGAGTTAATCCAGATAAGGTCCAGGCAGTGATAGCGGATGGTATAAATCTGCTCGGTGCTATCAGGGACCATTTATATCAATCGTTACAAAGGTAGCATCAGCCATCAATCTTGTACGGCAGAATGTTTCTGTGTGTTTGTCGAATGTTTGGCGATTTGAATGAGTGTTTTCAGTTTTACATTGGTACTTTCATTTTATGTTAGCCTGGTAAGTGTTCCGGGCAGCGTAAGGGAGGGATCATAGCAGAGGGCCTAGGAGAGAAACTTAATAAAAACTTATCATCATTTTTCCAAAACAGCTTCCAAAAAGCCACAAATTAAGGTGGTTGCGTCAGGGTAACCCGCAACGTACAACCTGACACTGACCCGCAAATTACAAAAAAAAGTAAGAACATTTTTAATTTCATGGGCTACCCTGACGCAACCACCTTAAAGAAAAAGTTCTGCTAATCCTGCTAAAAGTTGTTATGAATATACGAAAAGCATTGAAAGCTATTGCCACTTGTCCAAACCCCGTGTTATGTCATGATTATTGTTCCTCTTGAGGTATGTAGCAACTCAGCCTGTCTAAGTGCATAGTTGGACATGCTTGGGGCCATAGGAATGCCTGCTCACTGTCACTAAACTTAATAAAAGTAGGGTCGTAACAGAATATACGTCTGAATATATAAGCATAAAACGCGGTGTCCCCCAGGGTAGCATATTGGGCCCTATCTTATTTCTACTCTACTTAAAGGATACTTAATGTTACCAATCATAAATGCTTCCTTTTTGCCGATGACATTTCCATAATTGTTACTACCGCTAAAAATATAAATCAATTACGGATCATGAAGCGGACATAAATATTGCATAACACCTCAACCTACCATATCATCATCATCTTCTTCCTGCTCTTATCACATTCTACTTGGGGTCGACGCAACACGTTCTCTTTTTCGATTCTCCCCTGTCAGATGTCACGGCATCATTTTCTGTTTCAAATCATCCCTCAGACAATCCATCAATTTTTTCTTTGGTCTTTCTCTCCCTCTCCATCCAACTGCATGTACATTCATCACTCTTTTAGTCTCTTGTGTTTCATCCCTCCTCATAACATGTCCATACCAAGACAGACAATTCGCTTTCATCTTATTATTATTATAAATTTGAAAGTTTGGATGGATGGATGGATGGATGTTTGTTACTCAATGGATGGCTGAACGGATCTGCATGAAATTTGGCACAGAGATAGGTTATAGATTGGAATAGTACATAGACTACTTTTTGATCTCGGAAGTCCACCGTCCATAGTTCCACAGCCCTTTGAGCGATTTCCGAACTCCACGCTGGCATAAGCTAGTCTTCCATATACAATTATACATATCCTTCCTTATCCAGAAATCTTTTAAATCGTCGGTCCATGTAGCTGTGGAGCGTCTTACGCTTCGATTACCAATACGCGGTCCATCTCCAGTCCAGCCATTGTCTCGCTTTATTTATTGTTACCGTTACCAAATACTCCAATATTCTCTCACCTAAGACAATAAACTAATTATTCCGGTCGGTGTAACGTGAAGATGCATACGTCAGGGCGCAGATTACGTTGCGGTCTGGAGTCGAGTCGAGTTGCAAGCTGGAATCGAGAGTCATTTATCTCAATACTGACACCAGGCGGCCAGTAATCGATCTTAGAGCTGTCTGTGTAGTAGGGAGGTAGTGTCGTATGACAATTAGGATAATGCCTGGCTTTTTGGATTCGTGTTTTGAGATGATTCAATATTCGTAACGCACCTGGCTATTTTAGGTTGTTAAATTATTCTCTCTGTGTCTACGATATACATATTCATTCATTAAATAGAACCGCTTTTTAACCGACTTTCTTCAAAAAGGAGGAGGTTCTCAATTCGGTTGTATGTTTTTTTTTTGTTTGTTACCTCATAACTCCGTCATTTCGAAACCGATTTGGAAAATTCTTCTTTTATGTGAAAGGATATACTTCCCGATTGGTCCCATAGAAATTTCATCAATATCGGTACAGTAATTTGGTTCCTTTTCACGTTAATTGGTACATCACGCGACGTCTCATGAAGTCTTGTATGTTACATTTGACGTACTTCCCGATTTCCAATCGAATTTAAATTTTGCACGCTTGTGTATATCGCGTGATAGTGTAATATTTAGATGACATGGAGCTGATCTGATGATGGAGCTGGAAGGTGGCCTTAGGAACTCCGTTATAAAACGACATAACCCCATCGAATTTGGAATCGTTTGATTAATCTTGACGAGTACTTTGTCTTTAGATGGTATCCAGGGTCTGATGATGGAGCTGTAAGGTGGCCATAGGAACTCCGTTATTAAACGACATAACCCCATCGAGTTTGGACTCGTTTGATTAATCTTGACGAGTACTTTGTCACTAGATGGTAGCCCGGGTTTGATGATGAAGCTGGAAGGTGGCCATAGGATCTCCGTAATAAAACGACGTAACCGCATCGAGTTTGATTTGTCTTGATGAGTAGTTTGTCTTTAGATGGTTTTCAGGGCCTGATGATGGAGCTGTAAGGTGGCCATAGGATTTCCGTAATAAAACCACGTAACTGCATCAAGTTTGGGCTCGTTTGATTCGTCTTAATGAGTAGTTTGTCTTTAGACGGTATCCAGGGTCTGATGATGGAACTGGAAGGTGGTAGTGTCTCTGATCTTGATGGGAGTGGGTGTCATATGGGCATTCAACATGACCTTGGTTTTGTCCATGCAAATTTTTTAGTACATTTTATATATTTTTTACCGGGGCATTATTTTTTCTTGTTAAAGATATGCTGTTAACAAGGATTTGTGTTAGATACCACAACTAAAAAGGATAAAATAAAAGCTTTTTTGCAAAAAAAAAACCGACTTTTTTTTTTGAATTTTCTTATTACGTTTTTTTTTTGGCAGTCAGTTATTTTTTATCCAAAAAGTTTTTATTTTGTGTTTTTTTTTGCAAAAAAGCTTTTTGTGATTATCTGTGTGATCGTTCGATTTTGATGCGATTTTGACCATCATTTATTTACTGCTGGAAAATTGATGTGTAATAAAATTAGATAAAATTAAACTTGTATTTTTTTTGTAAACTTGATGTTTTTCCATGTCGTTAAAACATGCGAAGCTTGGGCGCTTCGATAATCGTGTTTATCGTAATTGTAAAACGTTAGTTACTAGTAATTTTCTGTTTTATAACGCTGTAAGGTACTTAAATGAAAATACTTAAGACATGGTGTTGCTGCGATTTTCTTTCCTTCCCTTTGTCCGAAGCCGGACATGTTACACTGCGGCTACTTTGACACATGTTACTTTATGCAAAGGGCTCGAAAGGGACACTAAATCCCTCGTAAAGCTTTAGAGATTGCGTTTTTAAAAGGTGGGTTAGGGAAATGTAACCGGTACGGCCGATGTCTCAAGGGATTTAAACATACATACATTACAGCTGTAAAACTTTGGAACAAAACTAATTAAGAGTAAATACGCCATTCGCCAGTATTAAGCTGGGATACCCCCCAATCTTAAAAGGGGGATCAGACAGTGCGGAAAGCGGAAGACTGGGTGTTGTGGCGCGTGTTGGGAAAGTTCATGGTGCACCACAACAGCAGATCCTCTAGTCTTTAGTGGACTACGGTAGACGGTGTTGATTGAATGATTGAACAGTAAATAGTATCGAAAGTTGCTACTCACCTTATTGCCATTCGCAAATCGCATAAAATATGAAATAGCTACTACAATTTCGTTGTTGTAGATTATCATATTTTTACATACAAATTTCAACGTATCGTGACATCCATTCATTAATTTTAAAAAAATGTTATCCCTTCCAAGTTAATGCGACGGTAGGGCCGTGAAAATACATAGATACACTTATTGAAATTTTCTATCAAAATTTAACGCCATAGTCCCCGGCATCAAAATTACAGAAAAATGCTCTCTTCGTCTCCTTGGGTCTCCCATCTTTGAAAATTCTTTTCCCGATTTTATCGAGGAAAAAATTCAAAATTTCAATGATGTTTCGGAAAGATTGCTCGAAATTAACATACATTCGGCCATCACAATAATTCGTTACTGCTGTTTCAGTCCAAAATTAACGTATTTCCTTCGTGCTTCCCCTTTATGGAAGCACACTCCCCTTTTGGACAAAATGGATGAAATTATCAGACATACTCTAACGTCAATTTTAAATGTGGCTTTGGACGACCGAGCTTGGGCACAAGCTACTCTTCCTATTCGCATGGGAGGACTCGGCGTCCGCAAAATTTCCAGTATTAGTTTACCGGCTTTTATATCCTCGGTCCACGGCACTAGGAAATTAATCAGGAATATCTTGTCTTCCACACTGATTGATTTTGATGTGCTGTGCATGCCCGAGGCTATCGATGCTTGGAAACTCGCTTGCCCGAATACTGAAGAACCCGACCATCCATTTTCCCAGAGACGGTGGGACGAGCCGCTCTGCAGAGTAGTTCAGAGCAATCTGCTGAACACATCTGCTACTACTGCTGAGCGCCTGCGGGCTGTGGGTGAGTGGGAGTCGGGTCTTTGGCTTCACGCACTACCGTCGTCGAGCATAGGCACATTGTTCGACGACACAACCTTCCGCCTCGCTGTTTCTTTACGCCTTGGTGCCGCTTGCTGTTCTCCTCATCGCTGTCACTGCGGTGAAGCTGTCAACAACCTCGGTCACCACGGCCTGTCATGCAGCCGAAGTGCGGGCCGTTTTGCACGGCACGCAAATATAAACGACATTATCCGACGAGCTCTTGTCACCGCCGGCGTCCCAGCTGTTTTAGAACCCAATGGCTTGGCACGCGACGATGGCAAGAGACCGGACGGCATGTCTTTGTTTCCTTGGAAGATGGGTAGGCCTTTAGTGTGGGACGCAACATGCGTCGATACTCTTGCGCCATCCCATCTTCCAAGCTCATCGTGCTGCGCTGCCGCTGCGGCTGCAGAGAACCTCAAGCGGCGTAAATATAGAAACCTGTGTGGTAACTATATTTTCGAGCCGTTTGGGGTTGAAACTCTAGGGCCGTGGAGTCCGAGTGCTCATAGCCTATTTAAGGAAATTTCGAAACGCCTAGTTGACGCTTCCCGTGACCCAAGGGCTGGCTTTTACTTTGGCCAGAGGCTAAGTGTTGCCATACAACGTGGCAACGCCGCCAGTCTCTTGGGCACATTACCATCTGACAGCGTTGAGGAGGAGTTTTTCGATGCCCTTTTATAGTTTGTTGTTAGTTTATCTATTTTAGTTTAATAGTTTTTAATTATCAATGTATAGTTAGTTTAACCTAATACAATTTGTCCTTATTGAAATGTTCTTCTTTTTCTCGAATTGATGACTCAGATTTTGTCCGGCCAAACACCAACGACCTGGACAGCTTGTTTATGATAGCCCCTAGACATTTCTCCCAAAGTTTGATTTCCCAAAGCGACTGCAACATTACAAATCCTCACGTTACTGATGGATGCCGCTCCACTAATCTGTCATCACCTCTGATATTTGAGAAGCAATTGTTTGTGTATTTGCATCCGATTGGTTCCCACATAGATTGTGATTATAGAACTGTAAGAGACATTGGACCATTCCCCACCACGCGGGGCCAGTGCGGTGTGAGAGACGTCATAAATGTATTCGATTTTTTTGGTTCTACTTGTAGGACATGCCGGTTTCCTCATGTTTTCCGTTTTGGAGCAGTTATGATGAAATAAAATATAATAAGTAAAGCGGTTTCATGAGCCATACAAATAAGAGCAGTGTGTGAATTTGATAAGCAATGAATCCCCTTGACTACTCGCTGTGGCTTAAAGAAATTCAATAGCGTTATTCTCTTACAGTTTTTGCTAGATAAACTACTAAGGCACCATCAAAACTATAAGCTTAAACAGCACACGCCAACACAAACAGACAAAGAGCAGTAATTCCATGCTGAATTAGCGACGAGAAAGCTAGATAGTTTCAGCAGCTCATCTCCGGCAAGTTTCAGTAATGTTTTGAGGTAATTGGGTCAGAAGCGATGGTGCTACTTACTGTAGGTAGGTACTCGAGTGCAATTTTGCAATCTTTATGACAGTTCGTAGAGTTGTTGTTCCGCTTGTGTCATGTTTCCTTGGTACTTTCGATTGGTTTGTTATAGTTTTGTTTATTTATTTTTGCAAATAAACCTATCGGACGACAACAATCAAAATAAGAAAGATTAAAGTATTTCCAATACTAATTAAACTAATTAATTCGTTTTATATAAGTTCGCTAGCCTAAGTTGGTCTGTGGATGGGTGACCACCCATTACATACCGAGTTTCCTCCTTGCCTTGGAAAGCAGGTTAAGCCCTTGATCCCGGTTGTCAATTGTCTCTGATCTTTGACAGTCGAAGGTAGTCAGTGGCCTGAAAGTCTAACAACCAGTCATACCAAATACTAACTGGGTTGTCGAGGCAGTCAGCCAGATAGGCAGTCGCTCCATGTAAAATAATGGTTTGGGAAAAGGCTAGGCAGATGATGAACGGGCTGGACACCAGCCCGTTAATAAAACAGGAATTCATATTATAAAGAACGTATTAACTTAAATAATTTAATTATAAATTCTACATTTTGGTCTGTTTTGCAGAACAAAGTTGTCCCAGCTGCGACGTACGAAGTAGTGATGTGCATGTTGATAAATACTATGCGGGAGTGATTCCGGGAATTAACTTGATAGGTAACAATCTCGTTGAACATTGTTTTCATAAATTGTTCCAACTAAAAAGTTCATAAACATCTTTTTAAATTATCAGAGTATAAAAAAAATACTCGGATTTTTTTTAACGATGTTCGGCCCACGGTATTGAAAGTTTCTATATTTTTTGGGATCAGAAATCAGTACAACTTAATTGTGAATATAAACAATAAGAAACCTCTCACTATTTAATATTTTAAAACTTTTCTTCGAGATTTATTATTGTTCGTTCTTAAATGAAATGTTCGACTGTTGAGCATTTAATATTACACTTTTTTACCAGTCCGCAATATAACCAATATTATCATTTTGAAAGTTGTTACCTTTGTATTATTAATTCATTTAAAAATACATTAATCCGCTATTTTGCCACGTCATGTCGACTAATCAAAATATCTGGCATAATATAGAAAGAAAGAAAGAAAGAATAAGGTTTATTTGACGTCAGTACATTGAGCACACAGAATAAAAAAGATACAAAATAACAAAATAAATGACGAATACAAAAAAAAGAATAGTAAAAAAAGGAAAATACATGATATATATGTGCTGTGTGCCTCACGGCTGAGCCAAAAAGGTCCATTTCAGCATTCATGCCAGACAGGTGAAGCTGTCTGACGCTGGTCTTCCAATGAACCTTTGGGGGTAATGTGACGGACCAACAGTTTCAAACATAATATAACAGTATAAATAAATGGTTACAAATAAATAGATAACAAGTTAATTAATTAGATGTGTTGAAGAATATGTATTTTATTGTGTTAGAAAGTAGCACAAACACGGACTGCACAAATACGGACATAGGTGAGGGAAGAAAGTGATGAGAGTGGTAAGTCAGTGTAAAAAATTGTAGATCTTACAAGAAAAAAGAAAAATGGGATAATAAAAGAAGAGGTTGAAACCTTGTGGTGATTGGGCAAATACAGAGAGTTATTCATAGGTGGTACTCGCACATAAGCGCTGCAAATTGCCGAGCGTTTAAATGATTGAGACATTAGTTGCGACCATATCTAATTTCTGCTGTGCTGCTAATAAATACTGCTGCAATCGTTTTTTGAAGGTATGTATAGTGCCCAATACCCGTAATGGTGGGGGAATATTATTTCACACTTTAGATGCAGCGTATCGGAAACTACCCCTGAAAGCTGCTGTCCTATGAAACTGTGTCGATAATTGCTGCGCACAAAGCCTAGGTGCGCACTCTCGTCTACTAGCCATCCAACTTAATTTGTCATACAAATACTTTGGCTTCTTAGTCCTAATCACACCAAAAAGAAGACACGCTAGATGTAACTTACGCCTCGACTTCATTTTGAGCATAGAGTGTTTGTTCAGATAAGGGGTGATATGAGTTCTAGGAGGAACCGAATAACAGAATCGAGCACATGCATTTTGGACTCTTTGTATAAGTCTATCCGTATGAGCCAGCAAACGTGGGCCGTAAACCGTATCAGCGTAGTTTAGTTTAGATAGTACAAGGGTTTCAACTAGCTGTTCGCGAAGCTTTTCGGACAGGTACGGCCTCATTTTGTATAGCAGTTTCAGGCGGTAAAAACAGTTTTTCACGGAGTTAGCGACGTGTTTCTCAAACCTAAGGCCGTTGTCCATACACAACCCTAAGTTCCGCACCTCATTAACTCGGTCGAGTGAGCCTATGCTCACCCATTAGAGTCAAATTAAGGCTTACAGGTAGCTTTTTTAATTGCTGCTTCGAGCCAAACAACATATACTTGGTTTTCAGTGGATTTCAAGCTAAACAGTTCTCATCTGACCAGGTGGCGATTCTTTCCAGGTCGTCATTTAGGTCTCTAATAGCAGAGTCAATATCGACAGGCTTAAAAGACAAATACAATTGCACATCGTCAGCATAAATGTGATACTTGCATTTCTGAAGACACTTGATTATGTCTGCACAATATAAAATAAAAATAATCGGACCTAAGATGGATCCCTGTGGAACTCCTCTTTTTATAGAAGTAAGTGCCGAAGTCAGGGTAGTGCCATCCGCCAAACGTAATTCTAGGAGTTGTTTTCTGTTAGTGAGGTAGCTATGGAACCACTGGATTGCATTGTTGTCAAAACCGTAGTATTTTAACTTAGACAATAACAGTGAGACATTTATGCAATCGAAAAATCAAGTAGCACCATAAGTGTACACATGCCCTTAACTTGAGCACACAAAATGTTATCGGTAACGTCTAGCAACGCCGTAGAAGTACCGCGCTGTTTCCTGAATCCAGATTGTAGGTCAGGTAACACTTCGTTCTCTTCTAAAAACTTGGTTAATTGACGGCATACTACGCTCTCCACTACCTTTGAAAGACAGGGCAAAATACTGATAGGCCGCAAGTCTTTAACCTCTATAGGGTTTGGATTCTTGGGTAGTGGTCTAACTGAAGCAGTTTTCCATTGGTAGGGAAACTTAGCTGTCCATAAGGAGTAATTAATAATATCTGTGATAGTTGCTAAGGTGTATGGCAAAGTAAGGGTAAGCATACTCAAGGTTATGTGGTCGTAACCTTCAGCATTAGACTTAAGGTCAGCGATAATGCGGGAGTCATAATTTTGGTCTACCGGAGCAAGTGTGAAAATTGCTTCACTAAACCTGTTGGTCTCATAAAATGATACAAGCGAAGTTCTAGCTACTGGGTTTCCAGGGACAGTCAAAAAAGTATTATTTATAAGGTCTGGGTTTCTGAAATGAGAGGGGAGGTCTAGTTTTTGGTTAGAGGCTGCAAACGTGGATTTAATGTTTTTTCATAGTAATTTTGGATCATTAATTTTATTATTTATATTGTGCCGGAAGTATGCAATTTTTTCATAATACAAGGAACATTCAACTAAGGATTTTAACTGTTTGTAGTATTTTTTTTTTAGTTCTGATTTAGTATACCTATACTTGCCTAATGCATTGTCCCGTAACTGCATCATAAGTTTAATAGTATCCGTAATCCAAGGACATGATAATTCCTTAATGGTGCAGGTTTTTATTGGTGCGTGGACATCAAACAAAGATATTATGCAGTGATTAAAAGTATCAACCATGTCATCAATATCGATTAATTCAGAAACACGCTCAATGTTTGATTGTGTCAAATCCATATAGAAACTATCGATACATAATTATGTCTTTAATTGGCCTAAATCTGGTTACGTATGGTATAAACTTGTCCCGCTTTACATGAAATTCGCTGACTAAAATGGAGTGGCCAGTAATCGAACCAAAGGATTCCACCGTCGTATATCTAGGTCTTAGGTCTGTGCACAGTAGGTCGATCAGAGTTTCACTCGTATCTGTTAAATGAGTCGGCATCGTGACTAGCTGATCGAGACTCGAGTAATTTAAAAATTCTTGCACCTTTTTAGTTTTAGTTTCGTTTACGTTGAGCATATTTACATAAATCGCCAAGCAAAATGTAATGATCGCAATTTCCCAGTCCGGTAAGAGTATTCGTGATGGCATCCAGAAAGAGGTCAATGTCAAACCAGGGTGGTCGGTACGCTGTGCCAATGGCAATTTTTTTCCCGCTAAGCGAGATTGTCAGCCACATCTGTTCGACGGAATCGAATCTGGGATCAACCGTGCCAGAACAGATACGCGCGCTCAGGCCCCGGCGCAGATAAAATCCAACACCCTCACCACGCCCCACGCGAACAGCTGTCGGCCGCGGAGTGTGACGTAGGCGGTAGCCAGGGACAATAGGCGCGCGCCCCTCCTCGCCCACCCGAAGCCAAGTCTCATTTATTGCCATAATATCGAAATTATGCCTGTCCATTGCGGCAATTAAATCGTCATGACCTGTTCCCAGAGACCCTGCGTTCAGGAAGCCAATTTTAAAATATCTACCACTTTTAGCCATCATGACTACATTGAAAATAACTACTAAACTTATCATTTGTTTACCTGTATTGTATAATCCTTCGAAATTATCTCAGTTATGATACTGAATACTAATACTATTGGCTTAAAAAGAAAAATGGTATAGGTATTTGTAAATATTGAATAGTAGATACGTGTAGTTATAATATTATATAGGAATCTGAATAGGTTTGAAATTCGTGCTTGTGATGTTTGTATGTTGATGTAAATAATAAGTAACATAATTCATGTATGTTGAAACCGGTTAATGAGCCCACTGAGATGTACCGCCGTGTGACAAACAGCTGCGACGATTAACAAAGACAACAAATAATAATTATTGTGCCACAACAATTTTGCGACATATAATATAGATGCCATAAGCACGTTAAAAGCTAAAAACACGGAACTTAAATAAATAAAAAAAAGACAGAAATAAACAAGTTTATGGAAACAATTAGAAAAAAACATTTAAGACAACATGTGGCCGTCGGTAACCGGCATCGGTAGTGATGTGGGTTCAATACCTACCTGGTACCTACCTGGTTTTTATACCTACCTGGTATATAATTATACCAGGTAGGTATGAAAACTCTTTGTCTATCTTTAATTTGTCTAGTAGATAATAATTATTGCAAAACAAGTCTTACAATAACAAAATTTTCCAATTCCCGGAATCCACACACTTGACGGAGTACAAAATTACATCACTACAACAACAGTTTGCGCGGTTCCGTGCCTCGCAAGTTGGCGGCCATTTTAAACTTAAATTATATTGCTCCTATCTGTACTGGTTACTTTTCGACTTTCTACCTGTAACATTTAAATATGGGTTGAACTTACTTTACTTACTTTCAACTCGTCTAGGTATTTTCTGGGAACATATTTTTGTGGTATTTTAAAACGGTGAAATAATGTAATCAAGACAAGGATCATGGAAGTTTCAGGGAAGCTTTTTTCATTGAAAAATCAAGACAATTGAAGACATCAAAATTTCCTGCCAGGGCTGCGGGACTGTTCGAAAGAGATACCGCGGCTCTGGAACACAAAGGGCAAGGAAGGAACATGGATGGGTTTTAGTCAGTACAAGTCTGACACTCCTATCCGCTCTGCCCAAACGGGAGAAGTCATTTGATGAATTCCGATCCGAAAAAAAAAAAAATCTTCAAAATTTCTAACATTTTCTACAGTTATTGTTCTGATCGTGGTTAGTCATCATGGTCTTTCAACCCTTGACCCATGTTACTTGGGGTCGGCGCAACACGTTTTATTCTTCCATTCTCCTCTGCCAACTGTCACGCAATTTACACCTTTTTCTTTCATATCATACTGGAAATATCGTTTATCGTATTCGTAAATCGGTATTTTCGATTAACAAAGTATCATAACCGCTCGGATTACCACATTACACACACACACACACACACATTACACACACACATTTGCACATTTCGTTTGTACCGAATTGCAATCAAATAATTTTGATAACGAATCACAATAAAATCATAGACATTATAATCATACTGATTCACTAGCATTATCACTGAATTTAAATTACTTATTAAGCTAGTTAAATCATTAATATACACGATTTTGTTGCAAAATATTTGATCAGATTTATCATGTTACAATCATTTGTAGAGATAAGCTGAGATTAAAATTACAATAAAATACGTTTAACAATTTTGAAATTTTTAACATAATATCACGCCTGTAATACCCGAGTTAAGCAGAGGCGTATCTTATAGTACACCAACATTTCACCACTTATCTAAATCCCATAGAATAGGGGGCGGGCCTATTTATTGCTAATAACCGGGTACAAATCCAGACTCCTTGGCTGCTACTGAGAAATTCCTGACGGAAAAACCCGATGACACTTTTCCCGACCTCATACTCAGCAGTCACTAGACCAACGAGGCAGTCAATAATTTTTGTATTTGTAGGCAATCATTTTTACTAATATTATAATTAATATGGCTGGCTTTTACCTTGGCCATAGGCTAAGTATTGCCATACAACGTGGCAACGCTGCTAGTCTCTTGGGAACATTACCAGCTGACAGCGTTGAGGAGGAGTTTTTTGATGCCCTTTTATAGTTTGTTGTTAGTTTATTTAATAGCTTTTAATTATTAATGTATATATGAGTTGGTTTGTCATGACTGCGCAATAATGATTAAATGAATTTTGTTCAGATTGGGCATATGGATACACCATGACTTGGTAGAAAGTTTTATTCCGGTAGGTCGTTACCGTAGGATCATTTTCGTCTTCACGGGATCAAAGCCGTGGGTACGAGCTAGGTTTTTGTAATAATTTTCAAGAACGGATGGCTGATGGGGCCGAAAAGATCTGGAGTGGCGACCGCGAACCGGAAGACGTTGCATTGGAAGGCCTCCCACTAGGTGGACTGATGACCTGGTGAAAGTTGCGGGGATCCGCTGGATGCGAGTCGCACGGGATTGGTCAATGTGGCGACACTTGGAGGAGGCCTATGTCTAGTAGTGGACGTCTTTCAGCTGAAATGATGATATATATATGTTAAAAATATAAAAGATGCTACCACATACATACTACATGCCCAAATGAATTGGGATAAGGGCAAGAGAAATAATGATAGCGATGTTAAAAATGTGAAACTTTTCTAAAAAGACGGGTACCTACGTGTTCAGGATTTTTAAAACAACATGGTCGGATTAAAACCACTGTTCTTGCACAAACTGATAAAATATTTCCAACAATATCTTAAAAAGATCAGAAACCTTATCCATTTTAACTAAACTACGTTTACCGCTAAACCTAACAAAATCCAATCTATTAGGTTCCATGTAACATGTATCATTCACTAATACCTCGGTTTCCCCCGATACAGTTCGTTGCCGGTTCCATTCCGGCATTTTCGCCGTTTCGCTCCCGGAGCCCAAATAAAAACATTTCAGACTTACTGCTAAAAGCTTTAGGTCGTACTTCGAAGAAAATGAAAGTA
The DNA here is from genome assembly GCA_950005105.1 of Lycophotia porphyrea. Lineage (NCBI taxonomy): Eukaryota > Metazoa > Arthropoda > Insecta > Lepidoptera > Noctuidae > Lycophotia > Lycophotia porphyrea. The sequence continues at coordinate 1,973,310 of OX465389.1, forward strand.
TGACGCGCAAAATTATATTTACTCCCAATATTTTCTTTGAGGCAATTTATCCTTTATCCTTTGAACGTTAAAGATCAAATCAAAGTGGAACGAATTCTCATTGTTTACCTTTTGATATTGCGTGATATATTCGTGTCAACATTTTTGTTTCAAAATATTACAAAGAAATTGATAAGTATTGTGATACACAAACAGTAATGGGATGCGTGTATCGATATTCAAGCAGAAATAAATGAATAGGTATTTTAGAGTAATATCATCATCATCATTATCATCAGCCTATAATGTTCCCACTGCTGGGACACAGGCCTCCTCTCTAAGAGAGGGAATGGGCTATAATCCACCACGCGGGCCCAGTGCGGATTGGTAGATGTCACATGTCTTAGAATTATTGGTTCTAGGACATGCCGGTTTCCTCACGATGTTTTCCTTCACCGTTTTTGAGAGCAGTGGTGATGAAATAAATTACACAAAGTAATGCGCCTGCCTGGGTTCGAACCCACGACTTACTGTTCGTAAGTCGGGGTCGCTACCACGGGGCCACCGCTGCTCTCTAGAGTAATATAGTGTTGTTGTAATATAATAATAATTTTGTTAAGGAAATTGTTATTACAAATATTTGCATGCTATGTTTAATCTTGGCAAAACATTTCTGATCTATTTTTGTACTCTAAGATCTTTTTATGCCATGTTTTACGCAAATAAATATATTATAGGGGCATGCAAAGAGTTGACGACGTCGCTTTGACGTAATAAACTGTATATAAGTTTCCACTAACCTCAAAAAAAGGCTTAGATAAAAGTACACTGCTAAAATTTGAACTTTTGGGCATTGAATCGAGCGCTGGTAATACAATTGCTCAATTTTAAAATATAATGCTTTATGTTTATTATCAGGTATCAATAAATAATAATTAATTACAGTAATAATTTTGAATACCTTCCGAAAATATTATGAAAATTGTGTATTGTTTTAATTCTTCGCGTCAGTACATTCATCGCGACCGTCACAATATCCTGTTGTCCCAGTAGAGCAGTTAATTCAATCATTTGCGTCCGTCCATAATGAATTGGAGCAGTTTATAAATGTACCGTGCGCTCGATGACGCTGTTTATTGTGTTCAGTTCGACTGCCTATTTGCTTCTGTGACCCTGGTAGCTGGCTGAAATACATTGGAATCAGATCAAAATAACTTATCAATATTTCTATTTCATTCTTTTTGGCAACCTTAATTTACGTATTTAATTTACCTTATTAATTATTGTTTAAATTGTTCCATTCACGGCTTACACAGCCGTGAATGGAACAATTTGGGTGTCCTCATTTTTGTGCTATGCTACCCTGGTCTGGAGTCTCAACAAGGTCTTAAATCTTAGTACGATTGGTTGACAGAAAGAGCTACCGTATGTATGTACGTTGAAAGCGTTTACGCGCAGAACGTCCAAATCGCAAAACTCCAGCGATGAAAAATGTCCAATTCGCAGAATGTCCAGTTCGCAGAATGTCCAGTTTGCAAAATGTCCAGTTCACAAAATGGTAGGCACCTACCTACTCATAATCAAGGCATTTATTTCTTCAAGTTCTTCAACACACCGTGTTTTTGTAATTAGTAATTAAATATTCATTTCAACATAAACTCTACTAAAAGATTATTTTCCGTAATGAACACCTTAAATAACAAAGTCGGCGAATTCTCGTCTCTCGAAGCAAAAAGCATAAATAAAGGCCTGCACAGACGAGGGACTATTTTCTGATTACATTTTTCATTGCTAGCCTTATAGTAAATTATTTATTGAATTATGTGTATGCTAATGAGTCCATGTTACTTGAGTCATTAAAGGAATTATTATTATCCCAGTATATTATCTCGGATTATCAGTGGTTGCCTTAAGCCGACTCCGGTACGAATCAAGAGGACGAATCTACAAGCTGACCCACGCCACCCAATGCACGGTTACGTACCAGTGCCCTAGGGAAAAAAAGCTAAAAGAAAAAAGCTTTTACGGCTTTTCAGCCTCTATCTAGATAGAGGCTGAAAAGCCGTAAAAGCTTTTTTGGGTGCGTTGGTCCAGCTAGTCCAGGTAATAGCAATGCCTCCACAGCGAGATGTGATCTCTGGCGGGAGCTGCTTAAGCCCCCTGATGGTTTCATTGAGCCGTCTGAAAGCCTTCCACATGGGGATGCTTTGCCATGGCCGACGTGGAAATCTCTGAATAGACTCCGAACCCAAGTCGGCCGTAGCAAAGACAATCTCTTCAAATGGGGGTTCATAGACGGCTCAGATCTCAAATGTGTATGCGGTGTGTCTCCACAGACAATGGCCCATCTCCCATCTTGCACTGCATGCCCTGACACTTGCACACATGACGATCTCTTGACTGCATCAGCGAGCGGAGTTCGCGTAGCTGAATTTTGGGCCAAACATATTTAGCAAAACTTTACCATCGACACGCTAAGAAGAAGATTATCTCAGTTATGTTGGAGTTGGGCTCTAGTCTAACCGTATGAAGCTGAATACTTGTATTTTCTTGGAGTGACTGCCTATCTAACCTAGTAAGCACAGACTACTTTCTTAAACATCTAATTATAACATACCTAAGTTCATTTTTGACAAAACACGGGGTAAACGGTACAACGTACAAAAAGAACCCGAAATAAGTGAAGATATCGATAGACCGAAGCGTAAAAAAAAAAAAAATAGATCTGACGTGCCAAGGCGCATCAACGCGCTCAGCGGATTATTATTCTATTCCGTGTTGAGCGCTCAAGAGTGACGAACCTATGCACGATCACACGGCGGACAAATGATAACACACCATCGCAAGTCCTCGGCGGGCTTTTGCTTCACACACATTCATTGCGGGTAGTCCGAAGCCCGAAAGTCTGACAATCAGTCTTACCAAGGGTTTAATATGAACCAGTCACTGCGTTGTGGAGGTCAGATAGGCAGTCACTTCGTGTAAAATACTGGTATTCAGCTGGTTTAAGTTGGCGGCCGACCCTACGTGTTTGGAAAAAGGCAAGGCAGGCTATCGGGATTTTTGTTCTTCGTCGTTAAAAGTCCGCCGTCTGAAGAAGCCTTGTATACCTACATTACATTATTGAAAATACATAATTCGCGAAGGCTCCGACTTGAGTGAGGATGAATAGCTCCTTCTCAGGTGTCAGCTTCGTAAGAAGTTGATATTTTGATAACGTATCAAGCTATTGAATTAACTCATCATTGCTTTTCCCAGAAGGTTCTGCAAGACTAGCAAAAAATAATCGAGTTTTCTATATTTTCTTTAGTGTTGTGAAACTATTCATCTTGTGCTATTTGAGTAGTTCAAATTAGTCTGTAAATAGGTTAACAATACTGACACGAGTCACTAAATTACATGACTTGAGCGCTTCCCAAATTATTCATTTAAAAAATAACACTGAAACAAAATTACGTTGCCGAATTATTGAAAATTTCGATATCTACTCGACCAAAATGAATGGAAAGACTGATAAATACTACATATAAGATTATAACCATGTTGATTCCATAGAGAAAATTGTTTAGTTAGATGTCTTTTCTGAGACACACTGAGCGTAGACTGATGCCAGGGCTGCGGGACTGTTCGAAAGAGATACCGCGGCCCTGGAACACAACGGGCACTTAAGGAACATGGATGGGTTATAGTCAGTACAAGTCTGACACTCCTTTCCGCTCTGCCCAGAGCGGGAGAAGTCGTTTAATGATTTCCCATCGGAAAAAAAAAGCATAGACTGAAACGAAAGGAAGGTGAGGCTTACTTTTATATTGCGCTTAAAAATATATCTTCTTCGAAATACTGGGGATTTTTTCACCTCGAGACTGTGAATGCTATAAAACCTGGAGACAGTGTATATCTTATACATTTTTTTTACTAACTACAACTTTTTTATGTAAACACGTACCACGGAAACTTACTCATGAATTCGATCGTCCAAGTGTTCAGGTAGCATTGTATTATTTAGCGACCACCTCCGCAAGTAGCAAAAGGGTATATAAATAATAAGCGGAGGAGTAGATTTCCCTCGCGGCAGCGTACGTGCGACCTCCACACGTCTCCTGCTGTCCTGGTGGATGGAAATTTGGACGCGCGGGTAGAATTCTATTGTATTGTCTGGTCTCGATATTTGGAGTAAGTACAGGCGATACAATAGTTGGGTATACAGGCAATACTGGCCAAGTGTAACTTGAACTCATGCAAAAGTTTTTTTAGTACTGAAATTGTTGTGGAATTTACCTTCGGTTTATTATATTTTGATAGAAGCCATAGTGAAATGATTAAAATTACTATATACGCCAGAAGACGTTTGTGGCTAAGTCAGGAGCCCTGTTTTCACCAACTGAATACACCCCACTAAAAATATTTGTCTGTCGCTACAAGATCATTTTTATAGTTTGCGTAAACTGTGATGTATAATTTGAGATGTACTTCAAGTAGTTGTCTGACAACTAATCTGTTAATTGAACTGTACTAAGGGTTATTCATGCATCAATGGGATACGGTTATAGGGTGCCTTTTACAGAGAATATAAAGGCACTAATACATGACAGACAAATTAATTTGATTTTGTTTGCTGTCTCGTTTAGCTGATCAATTTAGGGTCACCTAACCAACAAAATAGGTATATCCATTTGACATATTTGAGTGATACTAATTACAGGGTGTAAACAGACTCTTCACAAAGTGACGGCTTCGTGAAGAGTCTGTTTACACCAAGCATTCTGTACATCAAACTAAGTATTCTAACGCAAAAACTATTGCTGGGAAACGACTTTTTTTGGGGTAAAATATCACGTTTTACGGTAGGACTCAATACATCCATCAGCTCAATATTTTGTGTGTATAAACACACAAAATATTGTGCTGATGGATGGATTGAATAGTACGGGGGTTGTAAAGGTGTCTTAGGTAAAAAAAAAACATTAAAAACAAGTATTAAAAAAAAAATTGTGAAAAAGTTGGAATTTTGACCCCCAATATCTCCGTAACTAAAAGGTTCCCCGGTATGGTCTAGCTAGAACAAAAAAATGTTCGCAATGACGGAGAAAACAAGTGCCTTTCGGCTTCGTTAAGAGTCTTTTTACACCCTTTATATGATTTGACTGATATTTTTTATTTTTTCTTTCCCGAAAGGAAAAAGATCACTGACGAAGTAAACTTTCACCTAGCAAAAGCTACAAATATTAGGTAAGTGAAAGGATCTTATTTACCTGGCTTTGTTTCCTTAAGTTTTCAAGATGCATTAACGTGGACGAAGCTAAAGGGGGCCATGCACGGACCGATGCGTGCATGGCCCCGGCGAAAAAGGTGCTTTCCAAGGGCTTTTCCGAAAAAGGTGTCGAATCTACCCACTCCCATGTCAAACGGTGTGAGTATATTGAGAATGGACCAGAATATACTTCGGAAAGTGATTTAATTTTTTTTAATCATACAGTATTTTGAACAGATTAGGTGCAAAATGAAAAATATCAACGTATTCAAATTATTTTTCTTTGAATGAAAATTTCAACTTTCTGCTTCAGTGGAGTTCACAAATACAATGTGGTACTCACACTGAATAAATATACAATTTTATAGCTGCCACATTTGGGATGTACATATTTTCTGTGTATTTTCTCGTACCTGATACATAAACTTTAAATAAATAAACGTTTTATCTTTAGAAGTTTTTGCTGAACGGAAATATAAATTCCCGATTCTTTTTAACATTTTCATACTACTGATAGTTGGCAATAGGTACGAAATTATGTGGTTAAGTTGAATTATTTCTTTACCTTCCTATAATGTATTGAAACATTTTTTTGGAGATGTGCTACGAAAGTGTAGCTTTCGTAGCAGTTGCGCTACGCCGTAGCCAATGCGTAGCACTGCATATCTCTTTACATTACCAGCCTGTTTCACATCATTTTTCTGTTTTTTAATCATTTATAACAGTTTATCACACGTAAATGCCTGTATCTAAGGATGCTGTTTCATTTTTGACGGTCGGCTGACAACCGAGAGTTGATAAAAATTGAAAAAAAAAATCTAAGTATTCTGCGGGGACGGGCTGCAGACATTGAATCTATATTTATTCTGCAGAAAAGAGCTATCAGAGCCTTATATGATCTACGTAGGCGTGACTCTCTAAGAGAATTGTTTAAGGAAATTAACATCATGACAGTACCTTGTCAATACATCTATGAAAACATCATGTACGTTAGGAAAAATCTGCATTTATTTAGTAAAAGAGGTGACAGGCACCACTATAGTACTAGAAACAGGGACCAACTAGTACAGCCAGGTTTTAGGCTAGCTAAAGTAGACTCATCTTTCATGGGGTACTGTTTAAAATGTTACAATAAAATACCTCCCCACATTCTACAACTAAACGAGACGAAATTTAAATCTTGTATAAAACGCACACTATGTAGGCAAGCATATTATAAGTTGGGGGATTACATTGATGATAAAAATGCTTGGCTCACTGCTGGTCCTGCTCCACAAGCATAGGGACAAACTTATTGATTACCATGTGAAGTTATTGTGGAAACTGCAGAAAATTGTAATAATATCTTTGCATTGTATAAATTCAATCTCTTAGTATTATATAATTGCATAGCACATGTGTGAGTACTATGTACTGTAAAGCTACCATTTACATTTAGTTATCTTTCATTGACTTGAATTTAGCCTGGTGGCTGAGAGAATGTCATGCTCAGTCAAATGTCTCGCTGATGGTGGCGGGTGTGTCGGGTCATTTAGCTCCCTTCAATATGGTTGAGCTGAATGGGGCTGATCCATGCATCATGTTCGTGAACGGGCGCTGTCAGTTGGGACTGGTCATCTTTAGGCTGCCATGGTTTATTTTAACTACTTACTTTGTTTTTAAATTGTTGATATAATCTTTTACTCTGGACGCTCTTAACGTGTACGTATTTCTACATCGTTCTCACATATGTATAATCTCAACATGAATGATGTAAACAAGATTTTGTACAATATTTTGATTGAAAAGAGTGTCCATGGAGTTTCTTGCCCATTGTTCTCCATAGAGATCTACGCTTTGGAATGGGCAACTACAGTACTTTCACAAGTTATTATGCCTTGTGTCTGTGACTGTAGCTTAGCCTTATTTGTTTTTCTGACATTCAAAAGTGCCTGTAATGGTCTAATTGAAATAAATGCCTTATAGAGGACCCTCTTAGGGGCGGAGTGTCATTTCAATGTCACTTGGTTTTAGTATATTTTGTGTACTTACTATATATACTGGTACCTTAACTATACACATACCAACCCAAACCATTAGTTGAACAACCAATATATCACGTAAACAATAGATTTAGAGCAACTATCCTCATTAACAATCTGAGGCCCTAGTTAACCAACTATGGCCGCGACTTATACACACAGCGCCCATTAACTAGACAAACTTCTGATCTGAAGCATTCACAGATGAGAAAAACGCAGAAAGTCAACTTAACACAAGACCGAACAAAATAATGCCGACAAACTGTTACGCAGTTTGGTGGGTGCATAAAATGTACAAAATAATCATCATCATCAACATTTCAGCCAAAAGACGTCCACTGCTAGACATAGGCCTCCCCCAAGTGTCGCCACATTGACCGGTCCCGTGCGTCTCGCATCCAGCGGATCCCCGCAACCTTCACCAGGTCATCGGTCCACCTATAAAATGTTTGGTCCTATTTAAATGTTCCGGAGAGTAGGTTAGTCCATTGGTCCCGGCAGTCATGTCACCTTTGACGGTCGTGACGTAGGTGGAAAGACTAACAACCAGGCTCTTCACGAAGCCGTCAACCAAACATTCTGTACATCAAACTAAGTAATTTTACGCAAAAATTATTGCTGGGAAACGAATTGTGATTTGGGGATGAAAATTTACTTTTTACAGTAGGACTCAATGTTACGCATTCAAAACATTGTGCTGATGGATGGATTGAATAATACGGGGGTCGTAAAGGTGTCATAAGTAAAAAAAATACACTAAAAACATGCACTTAAAAAAAAACTTGTGAAAAAGTTGGAACTTTGACCTCAGATATCTGTAACTAAAAAGTTCCCAGGTATGGTCTAGAACAAAAAAAATATCGCAATGACGGAGAGAACAAGTGCCTTTCAGCTTCGTTAAGAGTCTTTTTACACCCTTTATTAATGATTAGAGAGCAGCGGTGGCCTAGTGGTAGCGACCCTGACTTACGAACAGTAAGTCGTGGGTTCGAACCAAGGTAGGCGCATTACTTTGTGTAATTTATTTCATCACCACTGCTCTCAAAAACGGTGAAGGAAAACATCGTGAGGACACCGGCATGTCCTAGAACCAAAAATTCGAAGACATGTGACACCTACCAATCCGCACTGGGCCCGCGTGGTGGATTATAGCCCATTCCCTCTCATACTAGAGAGGAGGCCTGTGTCCCAGGAGTGGGAACATTATATGGCTGATGATGATGATGATTAATGATTTTTCATTCATTTAAGCCGGAGCACAATTCTTATATTCAGTCCAGACGCAAGAGCAGCCGAACTCTCCTCTAACCTTCTGTTCCTCTACGTTATGCCACATTTCAGGGCAAAGCGTCCAAATTGGCTGTTACGTAAACGATTATCTCTGATCATGATGTTAGATTCAGTTTCTTCTCTTTAATACATAAACCCAAGGGATAAATTAAATAAAAAGGAGAACCAACGTTAAAGAGTCAAATCAAGTACTATTTTACATTATATTTCACCAAATGCGTATGTGCACTTTACATATACATACGCTGTAAAACCAATTCTACTTAGCTTTAAAACTCCAAATTTAAGTAAGCTCGCATATTATAACTTAAATTAATTCAAATTCAAAAGGAACTTTCTGTGAAAAAAAACAGGATACACAAGCAAAGTAAAGAAATGCATATTTACATTCTTGGAACTGATTCTAAATTTAAAGTCTTTCTAATTAAATCTTTAAACCATATCATAACATAATGATGTAAATATAATGAACATTGCATGTGTGTTAAATTTTTATCCCACATGCAAATGTTAATATTAAATGAATAAAACGCCGGCGTAGTTTGAGGAACATAATCACAATTAGAACTTGAATATATTTAACAAGAATAGCACTGATAACGAATTTGCACAGACGCGGATAGTGGGGCATTTCTTGTGTCCCAAGATATAACCTTTTGCGATTTATAAAACTGTTTTTTTGTACTATGTTTATGTTAATTATGTAATACTGTGTTTTTTTCTTAAATAATGTAATATATTATAAATGTTGTTAGATTTTAATCTGTTCTAATTTGGTTTGTAAGTGTATAGTTTAGGTTAAGTATTAGTTTAAGTTCTTAGCTGTCGAATTAGGGTAAACCCTGTAATGATAGTTTATTATTATTATTCCGTGTATTCATTTATATATACACATGTTTTAACATTTTTAAATATTTCTTAAACAAAAAAACATAAAAAAAACATTTAAAAATATAAAAAATAGCGGTCCGCCGGTGTCGGGAACAGGGTCCAAGCTACCGGTGGTTAGGGCTCCAGAGACAGGAACCTCCTCACAATGCGAGCCGTATCGAGGAGTACTGCCTTCTGAATCAGGCCCTTGATCCAACTGCCTAAGGAGAGCCTCGAAAGATGGTCGTCGAGGCTCTTAGCCATAAGGCCATTGGCCGTTACGACAATCGGCACAATGATAGCCGAGCTCACATTCCACATGTCGACAACCTTGTGTGCCAAGTCGAGATATTTTATTTGTTTCTCTTTCTCAGCTTTCACGAGGTTCTCGTCATGCGGGATGGTGACATCGATTATCATTACGCGGCGCGCTGATCGGTCTATCACCACTATGTCAGGTTTATTGGCGACAATAGTCCTGTCTGTAATGATAGACCGATCCCAGTACAGTGTGACATGGTCTTTCTCGAGAACTGGGTCGGGCACATACTTGTAGTACGGTACCTCAGATTCCACAAGTTTATATTTCAAGGCAAGTGCTGGTGAATAATCCTGGCTACTTGGTTGTGCCTGTGCAAGTACTCGCCGTTAGCCAGACGAGAACAACCAGAAATAATATGTCTAATGGACTCACCCGGACGGTGGCATGCCCGACACACGTCAACCGTCCCATCCTTCATAATATTTTTCCGGTAGTTGTTCGTCAACATACTCGTAACTTCGCCCATAATCGCACAGACAAAACCTTCAGTTTCCCCAAAGAGGTCACCGAAACGTAGCCAGGACACGGACTTGTCCACTGCGACCACATCTCGGTGCATACCCACATCGGTTTCTAAAAAATATTCTCTGAGACTGCACACCTCGCGGTTGTGGAGGGTCTTCGCATTTAAAAAGCCTCGACCTCCGCACTTCCGCGGGATGTACAGTCTCATCACCGATGAACGTGGGTTTGACGTCAGCAGTGTACGGACACTCCTGTCCAGGGTATCGAGTTCCGTCTGAGTCCATTTGAGTATACCGAAAGAGTACATTTAAACCGGCATGACCCAACCGTTGAAGGCGCGCACCTTGTTCCCACCTGAAAGAAGGCTATTTAATACCTTCTTCAGGCGTCCAAAGAAGCGCTCCCTCAACGATTGTTTCATGTCAGTCACATTAATGCCCAACGCTTCCGACATACCCAAATACTTATAGCTTTCGGCTGAGGAGAGGGATCTCAGGTGTATGGAATCCGAGAGCTGAATTCCCTCGGATGCCAAAATCTCCCCTCGCTTTACATACATGACTGCACATTTGTCCACACCAACTTTCATCCTGATGGCGCTACTAAAAGTTTCAGTTACTCTCAGTAACTCCACCAGACGCAATTTGTTGGGGGCAAAGAGTTTCAGATCATCCATGTAAAGCAGGTGAGATATGACCTGACCATCTCTTCTCAACCGGTAGCCTAGACCTGAATCCCCCAGCAATGTGCTTAGAGGATTCAGGGCTAGACAGAACCAAAGTGGATCCAGACTGTCGCCCTGGAATATTCCCCGTTTAATCCATACAGGCTCATCGTTCACCTGGATCTGTCGACATCCTGGATATCGAAGGACCGTCCTCCATTGCCCCATACACGACTCAAGGAAGGCGCGTAAAGTTGCATCTATCTTCTACAACTCCAGCACCCTCATGAGCCATGTATGTGGCACCGAGTCGTAGGCCTTCTTATAATCTATCCAACATGTCGCTAGATCCTTGCGAGATCGATGAACCTGTTGGCTAATGGTCATGTCGATGAGGAGTAGCTCCTTAGTACCGCGCGATCCATTCCTACATTAATTTTGAGGGCAGACATAATGAAATTTTTGTCAATTTGTGTATTAATTTTCACTCTTAAAATGGATGTAAGAAGTTTATAGACCGTCGGCAAACACGTAATCGGCCTATAATTCTTGGATTCCGCGGGACTACCGGACTTATGGAGCAGGTGGGTAACGCTTGTTGTTAAAAACTGTGGTAGGAACCCAGACTCTAAGGATGACTGGAATTGGGATGCCAGGCAAGTGTGCCATTTAAGCCAGAAGTTGTGCAGTCCGTCCGGTCCTGGTGACTTCCAGTTCGGCAACGGACGAACTGCTCTGGCTGTATCTAATGGAGTTAACAAAATTGGCTCCATTTCTGGGATAGGCTCACACACTCGCTCGACATCACGCATCCAGTCAGCCTCAGTATGACAGACGGGCACCGACCAAATGCTGCGCCAGAAAGAACTCGTGGCGGCATCATCTGGGCGGCACACGTCTGTCATATTTTGCTTTTATTATTATTATTTATTATTATAAGCCTATGTTGTCCCACTGCATGGCAAAGACCTCCCTTCCCTCCTTCCACATTTTGCGATCCAGTGCGGTTACAGGCCAATCCTTTGCAAAAGAGTCCAGCTCGTCCCGCTAATGATAGTTTAAGGTGATAAAAATAAATAAATAAAGAAGCCGATTTAAAATCAAACGAAGTATGGTTTGGTCATGTTGAGAGTAGGAATTAAAGGCAACTTACATGGCAATTCATAACGGCACGGTTGGTGCAGTGGTTGAGCATTTGACGGCATGGTTGGCGCAGTGGTTGAGCGATTGACTGCTGCGCTGCGTGTCGCTGGTTCGATCCCCGCACGGAACAAATATTTGTATGGCCTACAGATAGTTGTTCCGGGTCTGGCTGTTTGTGTATGTGAGTTTAAATGTTTGTGAACGCTCCCACGATACAGGAGAAATTCCTAGTGTGGGGAAAAGTTAAAAAAGAAAAAAAAACATGAACATTCTCCTGCTCTAATCCCAATTTATTTGGTGTCGGAGCCACATGTCTTCTTCTTCCAGACTTCTTTATTACTCGTCTATTAATGGCCATTGTGAGCGGAAATGTCGGTAAAACAGACCTTGACTTTATAGGTCAGCTTGTATGTAAAACGGCGTGCGTGTATGACCAGATGTATGAACGTGGACGATGCACAAGGAGAAAGTCGTAGCAGGTAGCCATCTGTAATTTTTTATACTTCCATACAAATGCGACTAAAACTTTATTTCTTGTACTGAAATCTTAAGTAAAATAAAGACCAATTTTTGACGAAACCGATTTTGTATTGCATCTAAAATACATTTTAGGAAAGTCATTTTTACCCTTATTAAACCTTGAATAAAGAACCCGGAACAAAGTCAGATTAACCATACATTTGAATTTTAAGCTAGTCGTAACTTAATATTAGAGTTTATTAAAAACTGAGTTTATTTTTTGCTATGCTATTTTCATATCCTTGCGTAGCTCGAAAATGAAACATTGTTTCATAATATTTTAACCAAAGGCTTTCACTTATTTTTCGTGCAAATCCTTTATGGTATTCATCGACAATGAAACGAAATACTATAGTATAAATGGATAGTTTAGATTTTGTACAATATTATATTCGAAAGCATAATTTGGTATGGTATGTTGTTTTTCGGGCAAATTGATCATGATTAAAACGACCGTTCCAGAACAGTGTTCACGGTCGCCACTCCAGAGTGGCGGCCGCGAACCGGAAGACGTTGCGTTGGAAGGCCTCCCACTAGGCGGACCTATGACCTGGTGATGGTTGCGGGGATCCGATGGATGCGAGTCGCACGGGACCGGTCAATGTGGCGACACTTGGGGGAGGCTTATGTCCAGCAGACATGGACGTCTTTCGGCTGAGATGATGATGATGATGAAAACTACCATCCTTATTCTCAGAAATTATGAAGAGCAATGTACAGGTATGTCTATCTGTGCATTAGGACGCTTTTTAACCTCTTCAAAAACAACTGCGTGCTTGCGTGTATGACCAGATGTATGCATGTGGATGATGTCTTCTGTCAGGTGTACAGAGTGTATCATACCACAGCCACATGTTGAGGTTTTGGTTCCAGAGCTGCCGATTTCCTCACGATGTTTTACATCACCATTTTTGTGTCTGCCAGGCGCTTGCATTGCAGTAGGCACTGCTTACCTCATAAGACTAATTAAACTATCTTACTCAATTACTAATAAGGAGGAGCTCGTGGTTAAATAATAACAGCCGCTCGGGTTGATCTTCAGGTTAAGCTGTGCTTGCCTAGGTTGGTCTGTGGATGGGTGACCACCCATTACATACCGAGTTTCCTCCGTGCCTCGGAAAGCATGATAAGCCGTTGGTCCAGGCTGTCATTTGAAGATCTTTGACAGTCTTTAGGTAGTCAGTGGCCCAAAAAAATCTGACAACCAGTCTAACCAAGGGGTATCGTATTAGCCAGTACTAACTGGATTGTGGAGATCAGATAGGCACTCGCTCCATGTAAATTACTGGTATTCAGCTGCATCCGGTTGGACTGGAAGCCGACCCCAACATATTTGGGAAAAGGCTAGGCTGATAATGACTCAATTTAATAAGGAAATATCAAAACGCTTAGTTGACACTTCCCTTGACCCAAGGGCTGGCTCTTACCTTGGCCAAAGGGTGAGCGTTGCTATACAACGTGGCAACGCCGCCAGTCTATTGGGTACATTACCAGTTGACAGCGTTGAGGAGAAGAGTTTTGACGCCATTTTTTAATTTAATTGTCAAGTTAGATAATTTAGGTTATTTTAATTTATAAATGTATATAATATTGAAATATATGAAATATAAATATTTAAACATTTAGTATGATGGGCGATGAATGATATTTTATATTTTTGTAGAGATAGTTAAAGATAGTACAAACCCGGGACCTACGTCACGTAAGTCTCTTTTACCACTGAGCCACCAATTGCTCTCAATTCCTGTTATCAGTAATCCAACAGATAACGAGCATCCAATAACCATTTAGACGTTTACATTAGCACCTAAACACAATATTTGTGTCAGGTGCCAATGTTGATTTATTTAAATCAATATTCAAATGCCAAACCAAATAACTGGTGAAACTAATGAGTTCTAAAGACCTGATTATCGCTAAATTGGTTTGTAGTATACAGTATTAGGGACTAATTTACTGTAACAGTGTTGAGGGAGACAGTTTATTGAATTTATCTGGCTTTGTAAATGGAAAGTTGTTAGCTTTTTGTTTAGACTTAATACTCCTAAATTAAATATCTACCGAATGGTCTATTTTTTCCTTTATATCCAAATTATAGAGATATAATTTTTTTTAATTTATTACTTACTACTCTAAAGTGTCAGGATACACTAACCCAAACAAAGCTATTACAGTGCGGTCAACTTTGATGTTGCGCTCGCTACGCTCGCTCCGCTCGCGCGTGTTTTGTGGCAGTCCTAAATTAACCTAACCCGAACGGGGTACTCCATGATGGTCCTTTTATGATGAGCCCTAGTTTGGCCTAATGTCAATACTTTAGCCGGAAATCGGGTTTGGCCGGTGACAAATTTGCCGTGGTATCCTGGTGTGATATATAATTTTAGATATTACCAACAGCTTAACGTGCTTTTCGAAGCACGTAGGAAACTCGGTATGTAATGGGTGGTCACACATCCATAGACCAACCTAGGCAAACACGGCTTAACCTAAAGATCGACCCGAGCGGCTGTTATTATTTAGCCACGAGCTCCTCAACCTCAACCATGTGCCCAGTTGATGGCAATTAAATAGGCTCATCCCCTATTGAATACTTAAAAAATAAACATAACTGGCGAAATATGGGTGTATTAGATACACCTCTGCCTAACCCTTCAGGGAATACAAGCGTGATGTTATGACATAAAGTTTTTCAATGCCTAGCTTATGTCAGTCCAATTATTTTTATTATTTCATCGTTGTCATCGCTATCACTCTAAGGCCCCTGACATTCGACCTTTCAGTGTACAACAAAGCTATCAGATCAATCTATCTATCAAACCCTTTGACACCCACCAGCTGTCTCCCCGGCCCGCTACCCCCCGCGTTCACACCACATCCCGTCATCTAGTCGGCGGCGACTATTTAGTGAGTCGAGGGGAGTTCGTTACTCAATTAGACGACGGTTAATCAGCGCCTTCCAAACAGAACGTATTCAGAATGAATAATTATGTCTGCTCTTCGTCTGAGTGGGACACTAAGCTCATCATTTGCATTTCCTGTCTGCAGGGTAGGATAGTTATATTGGAGATTCTCAGCTATATTTTATACTATAAATGTGATTTAAAACGCAGATACCGACCACCAAGAGAACCAAGGTTACCGACGTAGCCCGAAGTAGTGCTAAACTTAAGTGGCTGTGGGCAGGGCACATTGCTCGCAGAAGAGATGGCCGATGGGGCCGTAAAGTTCTGGAGTGGCAACCGCGAACCGTTGCGTTGAAAGGCCTCCCACTGGGTGGACTGATGACCTGGTGAAGGTTGCGGGGATCCGCTGGATCTGGATAGTCCGGTAGGGGAGGCCTATGTCCAGCAGTGGACGTCTTTCAGCTGAAATGATGATGATGATGAAAACGCAGATATGGGTGGAAACATTCGGAAGAGACGCTCTGACGGACACTGACGTTATGGTGACTTGAGGTTCTTCAGAAACGTCTGGTGCATAGTAGTATGATCAAATGTATAAACGTAAAGTAAATGGAGTATGTAAAGATCGCGACATAACATGACGCCTGTAATCCCCGAAGGGTCAGGCAGAGGTGTACCTAATAGTACACCCACATTTTGCCAGTTATGTTTAAGTCCCATGTAATAGGGGGCGAGCCTTTTGCCATCAACCGGTCGTAAATCCAGACTCCGTGGCTGCTACTGAGAAATTTCTGATGGAAAAACCCAATAACACTTTGCCTGACCTGGGAATCGAACCCAGAACCTCATGCTTAGCAGTCGCGCTTGCGACCACTAGACCAACGAGACAGTCTGTCTGTGTAGTGTGTGTTCTGTTACTATTACTGCCTAACCTCCATGAGAAAAAGGCGTGAATTTACTTTTGTAATAAATAAGAAAGCATGGTTGTTCTTCTATCATAAGGCATTTCATCATCAGCCTAGCCTTTTCCCAAATATGTTGGGGTCGGCATCCAGTCTAACCGGATGCAGCTGAATACCAGTATATTACATAGAGCAACTGCCTGTCTGACCTCCACCACCCAGTTAGTACTGGGTAATACGATTCCACTTAGTAAGACTGGTTATCAGACTTTTTGGGCCACTGAGTACGTAACGACTGTCAAAGATCTACATATGACAGCCGGGACCAACGGCTTAGCGTGCTATCCGAAGCACGGAGGAAACTCGGCATGTAATGGGCGGTCACCCATCCACAGACCAACCTAGGCAAGCGCGGCTTAACCTAAAGATCAACCCGAGTGCCTGTTATTATTTAGCCACGAGCTCTTCATCATGAGGCATTTGTGCAACATTTAATTGTTTGGGTAAAGATTGTGTCACTAGGGAGGTGACACAGGCTATTTTTTATCTGGAGAAAATCTCTCACTCGCGAGCGAAGCCGTAGGCAAATACTAGTCTTTGAATAAAGAGCTGAGTAGTGCGCTTATTTTAACAGAGGTTGGTAGTTAATTAAAATGTTTGTTTCTGCATAAAATGGAAATACTGCTACAGAAGAGAGCCATTTAAAATAAAGCTAGTGCCAAAACATTTGGTCTGGATACTACTCGCTAAATTCGATATAACGTACCCAGTACAAGTTTCTGATAGAAGTGCAATAGTCAGTCTTAAATACCATGTGCATTTAAGGTACACTCTCAAAGATGACGACAGCTCCTTTATAGTGATCGACAATAACCGCAAGCCACAATCATTTTATGGTTTTTCTTATTCTTTATTGCGCACAAAAAAGAGAAATACACACAAAATTATGACAAATAACTTATGTTCAAAGGCGAGCTTAACCCAGAATTGGGTTTTCTTACAGCAAACCTTAATTCGATTGCGAAATTTGCAGAAGAGGTTATCCTTGTGTGCACAAACAGTACATTATTCAACACAACAGTTCATTATTTTTTTCGGTTTTTATTCTGAACGTGACATTTCTCTTCTGCAGGATTTGCGATAACCATTTGTCAAACAAGAAAAACAAACGTTTTGACATTCTTTTAGTTGCAGCCACTGATAGCAGTACTGGTATGCCGTCTGCGGTTGCCGCTCGACCGCAGCAGCAGGCAATTATGTCACTATCAACGGAAGCTTTTGAGAGTTACATCGAAACCATACAGTGTCGCTGCGGTGTAGTATTGAAATTGAGTGGTTTTTTACCTTCGCGGTTTGCGGTCTGCGGTCGGATTTTGTATTTTACCTTTAGTAAATTTATCTTTTAAAAATACTGCTTTTTTGTTTTGCTATGGTAAATACTTTTAACAATAATAAATTAAACTAAACGAAGCACAAACTAACAAATATCACATCAAATTATATAAAGTATGCCATTTGATGGTTATATTATTAAAGTTCATTTTAAAAATACTAATGCATTGTTATGTACTGCGAAACATTATATTAGTACCAGGAGCACATTAATAATAGGAGTTGTGACTAGTGCTCAATAGCTGCAGTACTTATGTACCGACTGTAATACTGTTACGTGCGAATGTATGTATTGCTTTCAGCTGAAGGGACATTGTTTGAATGCCTTAGGAGCACCAGATGGCAATGGACAGATAGATTAGGTATGCTTTGTTTTATCGTAAACAATCTGATTGTTGTATCACACCTCACATAGAAAAATATAGTGAAAGAAAAGAAAGAAAAGAAAATTGATTTTATTTGGCATTAATAACACCTTAGAAATTATAAAAAATAAATAAACAAACAAGCGCTGGTACGATCACTGATAGCGATATCAAGACAGGACAGAATCCTGTTCCTAACAGGATTCATCATCATATCAACCGAAATAAGTCCTCTACTAATCATAGGCCTCTCACAGGCGTCGCAACGTCGACTGGTTGTAAGCCCGCATCCAGCGAATTCTCAGTCTTCACCAGGCCCTCGGAACAGCTTAGAGAAGCAATGCTGCACCTTCCAGCATGCACAATCTTTCAGCATAGTCAGACAAGAGTAAAATTAGTGAATAAAGGCACTTCTTTTTTCACTTACCGCAGTGTCTCAAGAAGGCTTAAAGTCACCCAAAGGACAATGGACCTGGTGAAGGTTGCGGGGATCCGCTGGATGCAAGTCGCACGGGACCGGTCAATGTGGCGACACTTGGGGGAGGCCTATGTCCAGCAGTGATGATGACTCTTCGATAGGTTCTCGAATAATTTAATGAACTATTGTGTATACAGGTATGTCGAGACGCTGAGAAGATTTGACGCAATCAGTACATCAAAACATTAAATTGCCTTCAAACATCTGTGTTGAATAATTTTGGCCATTAGCAGCTGTATAATTAGTGCCAAAACGCTAACTGATGAGGTTTGGCACAAATTATGTTGGTCAAAAGTTGGCAATTGGCATGGCAATAGAGTTTCAACGAACAATTATTTGTCGGTAGATTGTCTTATACTAACCTTGTTTATACAGGGTAGAAGGGATATCGACGTACAAATGGTTACCACGTGTTCACTCCATCATTCTTAAGCCCCGAGACATGAAATTTTTCATCGGTAATAAAAAAAAACCGGTCAAATGCGAGTTGGACTCGCGCACGAAGGGTTCCGTGCCATTATCTAAACAACATTAGGCAAAAACGGCAAAAAAATCACGTTTGTTCTATGGGTACCCTTAAATATTTATTTTATTTTAATTTAATTATTTATTCTTAAAGTGAATATACAACTAAATATTCTGTGAATATTTCAAGCGTCTACCTGTCGCCGTTATTAATATCAAGCAAAAAACGGCAAAAAATCTCGTTGGTTGTATGGGACCCCCCTTTAAATATTTATTCTATTCTGTTTTTAGTATAAAATAAATATTTAATTTTAGAAATACATCATCTGTGAAAATTTCAACTGTCTAGCTATCACGGTTCATGAGATACAGCCTGGTGACAGACGGACAGACAGACGGATGGCCAGCGGAGTCTTAGTAATAGGGTCCCGTTTTACCCTTTGGGTACAGAACCCTAAAACAGCTGTTGCATACATTTTTACCGTGTAAGTATGCACTTTTGTTAACATTTTTTATTTTTTTAATTACCGATTAAAAATTTCTTCGTTCAGAATAATGTACTGAAAACATGCGTTTGTGCTTCGGTGCCCCATCCACCTTATAATTAACCAGCTGTCATTGTGAATCCCTTCCTTCCTTGCATTCTTGAAACCAATACATGTATCAAAATGAAAGTGTCCTATAAGTTAACCCAAGTCATAGTTTATACATTCGAATCCCGAGACATGATTCAGTAAGAAACATCATCATCATCATCATTTTAGCCCGTTGCTGTCCACTGCTGAACATAGGCCTCCCCAATAGATTTCCAACGTGTCCGGTCCAATGCCACCTGCATCCAGCGACTCCCTGCAATTTTTACAATATCGTCGGTCCATCTGGCAAGTGGCCGTCCCACGCTGCGCTTTCCAATGCGTGGTCTCCACTCCAGTATCTGTTTGCCCCATCGGCCGTCCGATCTTCGCGCTATGTGGCCTGCCCATTGCCACTTCAGCTTGCTTATCCACTGGGCTATGTCGATGACCTTGGTTCGTCTACGGATTTCTTCGTTTCTGATTCTATCACGTAGAGAAACGCCGAGCATAGCCCTCTCCATAGCCCATAGTAAGAAACATACGACTATTCAAATCCAGTAAAAGTAACTCCTGCTATAAAAAAGAAGTGTGTGTACTGATGTACGCAAGTAAGAAGTTATATTTCTTTGGCGTATAAAACTAAAATGTTGACTAGCTAACTTCAGGGTGTATGTTCACTAGCTAACTTCAGGGTGTCGGTTTTTCGTTACGGTGTGGTGGTTTGTGGCCGTGTACACGGCGCGTTCGTGTTCCACGCGCGCCTCAAAGAGATGTCAGCAAATAGGGAGGGGCCCGCAAGGGCCGATGCCTGCCAGGGCTGCGAGCTGTTCGAAAGAGATACCGCGGCCCCTGGAACACAAAGGGCAAGGAAGGAACATGGATGGGTTTTAGTCAGTACAAGTCTGACACTCCCTTCCGCTCTGCCCAGAGCGGGAGAAGTCATTTGATGATTTCCCATCCGTAAAAAAAAAAAAGGGTGTCGGTTTTTCGTGACGGTGTGCGCGCGCATCGTAAGAATTTAATCTCAACATTTTTCCCTAACGCGCCAAAAGAAGTATAACTTAAAAAACTGGATTATTACTTAACCACAATTCTTTTAACACAGATGAATTCGCTAACATGATATAATTATTCACAAAGCGACCTCTGTAAGTCAAACTATATTTCATCGTTACTTCCCCTTTCTCCTTTGTTTGCCCACAGACAATAGCTATCATTTTCATTCAGGAAAATTGGTTGATATTTAATCTAAGAATAAAGGAGGGAATAGTAATCAAAAATCTCGCTATTTTGCTAATTTTCTCATTATATTTCATAAAGGGTTAGATCGCTCACCGATCGCTTCTAGAAATTATCGTTGAATAATTAAATCTGAATGCGGCCATCTTGTGATGAACGTTTTTAGGGTTCCGTAGAGGGTGTCAATGGGATATTATTACTGAGGCTCTGCTGTCTGTCCGTCTGTCTGTCACGGGGTATCCTTTTAACCGCAATAGGTAAACACTTGAAATTATCACAAACACTGTGAAAATTAGGCCACTATAAAAACTAACCAAAAATATAATTAAAAATTAAAGGGGTCTCTATAAATATCTAGTGTTAAAATATTTTACGGTTCTATGGAACCCTTCGCGTGCAAGTTCGACCTACACTTGGCCGGTTTTTGTGTAATCAACTTGGAAACGGAACAAATATTTGGAATCGTTTAACCGTCTTGTTATGCCGTGGAGCTCGCTGATTGGTGTTTAATTTGGGCTAGTTTATTTAGCGAAATATCACGCAATTTGCGCCGGGAAATAGATCTGTTCTCCAAACGTTGTCTTTGACAGTTTGTGTAATTTGTACGGAAATAGGTATAGGAGTACTCCCCTTTACTTAGATTTTTGTTTCTGCCTCGTTGGTCTAGTGGTCGAAAGCGCGACTGCTGAGCGTGAGGTTCTGGGTTCGATTCCTAGGTCAGCTTAGTGTAATTAAGTTTTTCCCTCAGGAATTTCTCAGTATGCCACGGAGTCTGGATCTCCGAGTCCTATGTAATAACATGGGACTTAAACACAACAGCAACGACATCAATTGCTACATGTTTTATTATGCGCACGAATTCCATGCATGCGTCGATGTTCTTAAGTTCATATTACACAAATTTATTAAAGTCATGAGTTAATGGGCTTCTTTTGGGTTAGTTCGTATACCATCGTCGACCTTATCTCTATCCTCAAGACAAAATTGAGGTTAAGAGTAGGCCCATTTAATATAAAAAAGACGGGTTGCACTCCGAGAGTGCCGGCAGAAGTGAAAACTTGAAACTACGCCATCTAGCTTAAACAACACGCACACTCGCACAAGTGCCCTGCGCCGCCGATTCGATCTGACGATCTGACGAGAGTTTAACAGTTTTTACCCATCCCAAAAAGTGCACAACGCCGCTAAAGAAGTTTTCACTTCAAAAAACTCAGTTTTAGTTAGGCATCCATTTAGATGTTTCCTACTATTAGTATCCAATAATAAGTTGTACTACTTTGTATGTAAAATAAACATTCTCACATAACTTGAGATAGCTTACATCTCATTTCCATTTGCTCCACATTTGTATGTGCTTAAATATTTGACCGTTTTGTAAACGCTTTGCGAGCAAAGCATGTGCTCAGTTGACTAGTTTATTGATATCGCAATGCGGGTACGCGGAAATGGGACCGTACTGTGACGCTTTCCACTTTATATTAAACTTTTACATGGTTTAACAGTTAGGCTGCATTTTTTTTACACGCACAATGGTCCACCTTTAAGGACTAAGTGCGGAAACCCAACCCTTATAGATGTAGGCTGCATTTTATTATTATAAAAGGAGCTCGTAGTTAAATAATAACCCACACGGGTCGCTCTTCAGATTAAGCCGCGCTTGCCTAGGTTGGTCCGTGGATGGGTGATCACCCGTTGCATACCGAGTTTTCTCCATACCTCGGATAGCACGTTAAGCCGTTGGTCCCGGCTGTCATTTGTAGATCTTATACAGAGTCGTTCCAGGTATTAGCGATCTGAAAATCTGACAACCAGTTTTATCAAGGGGTATCGTATTACCCAGTGCCAACTGGGTTGTGGAGGTCAGACAGGCAGTCGCTCCATATAAAATACTGGTACTCAGCTGCTTCCGGTAAGACTGGAAGCCGACCCCAACATAGTTGGGAAAAGGCTAGGCAGATGATGGTGTGTTTTAACTAACAAATTTTAAGGTTTATTTCTCAGTGACTCCCCAGCGATTAAATGTGCTCGGATGTTGGCACAGGTGTTATGTTACGCAAGGAGTATTTCAAAGGAACACACACACTTTTTTTAGTATAACGTAGTTGTAGGTTTTCTTAGAATGTGTTTGATGGAGAAAAGGCTTCTAGTATGAAAACTTAACTACTCCTAAGATAATCCCAACAACATCAAGAAATCGGTACGTTATCGATACTGGAAAGTTGTAAGTAGAGATGCTTCAAGAAATATAAGTTGAGCAGCCACTTTTAACTGGCAATGTGGTTTGCAGCAACCTTAACTTACTTCTTTTTCTTTCTTTTTCGTGTGGTTGCGTAAACTGGGGTCAGAGTTTTTATGCCGCCCATGGGTCTTTCTACCGTCGAGAAATATCTCTCAGGCATGCTGGTTTCCTCACAATGTTTCCCTTCTCCGAAGCAAATGTGACACAATATGAAAAATCAGAGGTGCCTGTCTCGGGTTCGAACTCGAGACCTATGACTTGGCAGTCCGACGGTCACACGACTAGGCTATCACTGCTTAACTTACTAAAAACAAATTGATATGATATTTCCTATACCCAAGAACTAGGAGTATTCCCATTTGAGCACCGATTTCAAGAGTACCAAAGATTTTCCCTTTTGAGCAAAGGGAATATCTTTGCCTCTTAGCATTGGTGCTCTTGAAATCGGTGCTCAAATGGGAATACACCAAGAACTACAGCTAGAGAAAAAACAAATCATGAACATATTTGCACAATGACTGGTTTACGTAAAATAGGTTGACGAAAGCAAGGGTCCCAAAACAACTCCGTTACGAGTATTAAACAGATCATCTAATCACGGTCCCTTCATACCCGGGTCAGGCCAAGAAGCAAATCCGGGTGATTGTCAATCAAACGCGCGATCTAATCGCACGACAAAGACACGCGATCAAGTCGTGCGACAGCTGCGTCAAAGACGCATTTACATGACAAAGGCAAGGCGAGGCGTGGATGTGAGGAATGAAGCCCTGAGACTTCCGCTTTGTTATAGATACGAAAAATAATACGGAAATAGGTTCTACTTTTAAATGATAATATTGTAATGTAACAATTTAATGATGATATACTGTGCCCGTCTTACAACTATGTACTGCTATATGTTCAAACCATAGGCGAGGACGCTGGCACCCTAAACACAAGTTAAATCTTATATTGGGTGCCAGAGCTCATCGAAAACACTCTCTTCCCTAGCTGTAACGCTGCATAGTGCTTAGATAAGTGATTTTTTGTACAATTTTTGAAGGTAATAATTACTTAAAACAAAATCTCCCTCGTTAGTCGAGTTGTCGCAAGCGCGATTGCTGAGTATGACGTTCTGAGTTCAATTCTCGAGTTCGGCAAACTGTTAATGGATTTTTCATCAGGAATTCCTTAGTAGTAACCACGGAGTCTGGATTTGTGCCCGGTTGATGGCAATAGACTCGTCCCTTATACATAGGACTTAAACATAACTGGCTAAATGTGGGTGCACCTCTGCCCAACCCTTCGGAGATTACAGGGCTGATGTTATGGTATTAAAAAATTTAATAATTAATAAATTTTTCCAAAATTTAAGGCACAGGCGGTACCTATTAGTACACCCACGTTTCGTCAGGAAAGCTTTAATAAATACCCGTCGCTTTTTTTTCTGTTATACTACATTAGGCTTACGGGGGTATTAATGGTATAGTACAGACGCCAGCAGGTCAACCTACCCGAAACTGACAGATTTTCCCAACCAACCTTGAACCTAATGCTTTAGATGCGTCCATGCGTCATATTCGTGGACGGGCGCTGTCAGTTGGGACTGGTCATCTCTAGGCTGCCACGGTTTATTTTAACTACTTACTTTGTTTTTAAATCGTTGATTTTACTCTGGACGCTCTTAACGTGCACATACTTCTACATCGCTCTCACATATGTATAATCTCAACATGAATGATGTAACCAAGATTTTGTAACAAATATTTGATTGAAAAGAGTGTTCATGGAGTTTCTTGCCCATTCTTCTCCATAGAGATCTACGCTTTGGAATGGGCAACTACAGTACTTTCAGAAGTTATTATGCCTTGTGTCTGTGACTGTAGCTTAGCCTTCTTTGTTTTTCTGACATTCAAAAATGCCTGTAATGGTCTAATTGAAATAAATGCTTTTGGTTTTTGTTGAGTTTTAGAGATAAAATTGTTTTTTTTTAAAGAAATTTGACAGATTGTAGTAGCTTGATGTGCTGGCGTCTGTACATTCACATTATTTCAGTCATGTATAAGTATCAGGTTATAGGAGCAGCCTATTGCCATCGATTGCGCACAAATCTTGAATGCTGCTAGTGAGAAGTTTTAGAAAGAAAACTCAATAACATTTTGTCAGACCTATTGTACGAGCACGCTCGACAATTTTATGCTGACGCCCGCGATCACTTGTACTTACGATACATTATTACATGCACATTTTATGTTATTTATTGAACTAACTTAAATAACATAAAATGTGAAGAAA
Organism: Lycophotia porphyrea; assembly: GCA_950005105.1. Classification (NCBI taxonomy): domain Eukaryota; kingdom Metazoa; phylum Arthropoda; class Insecta; order Lepidoptera; family Noctuidae; genus Lycophotia; species Lycophotia porphyrea. The sequence continues at coordinate 1,998,666 of OX465389.1, forward strand.
AAAATGAAAGAAAACACCGACATGTGTGTTCACCAAGCGGCTTTAGCCGCTTGGTGAACACACATGTCGGTGTTTTCTTCCACACATTAGAAATCCCGGTACACATCGTAGGACACCACAGTGGTAGGACTCCACACCTATGAAGAGAGTTTGGGTCCTACGTCTGTGTGTTCTGTTCTGTTCTGCCACGCAACCCTGAACTAACTTTTTTTTTTTTAGGATGAGGAATCACCAAATGAGTCCTCTCGTTCTGGGCGGAGCGGAAGGGAGTGTCAGACTTGTACTGACTAAAACCCATCTATGTTCCTTCCTTGCCCTTTGTGTTCCAGGGCCGCGGTATCTCTTTCGAACAGTTTCGCAGCCCCGGCAGGCATCGGCTCTTGCGGGCCCCTCCCTGTTTGCACCACACATCTTTTGAGGCGCGCGAGGAACACGAACGCGCCGTCAACATGCCGTCAAGACGGACGAACGGCGTGCTAGCCCATTACTCACCGTCCACAGGTAACAACTTACTTTAAATACACACAATAATAACGTAAGCACCTGCATACATATTCGTAATGAAAGCATTAGGTATGCAATATTATAAACATTTATGTAAAATGGATTATCGAACTTCGCGCGTCGAATCGGAAGAGAACTGGCGATTGGATTTACATGAGAGCGACGTAAAGCTATGCGTCGAATTCCATAGATTCTGAGAGCGGTACAGAGGGCATTATTAATGCTATTTTATTCCATGGAAAATTTGAGTCAGTATCTGTATGAATTTTCGTACCATCAACAGCATCCGGTATTATTGAAAGCTAGCTGGAAAACGGGGATTAGGCGTTCAGTTAGGTTCCATTAGTGTTGGTTAAAATACCACTAAGCAATCAGTTAGGTGTCCCTTAGTGTTGGTGAAAACGTGGCTAAGTCATGGAGTTAGGTGTGCCTTAGTGTTTGGTGAAAACGGGCATTAGGCATGGAGTTGGGTGTCCCTTAGTGTTGGTGAAAGCGGCCTTTAGGCATGGACTTAGGTGTTTCTTAGTGACTTTCGTGAAAACGGAAGTTAGGCATTGAAATAGGTATCCTAGGTATCCCTTAGTGTTGGTGAAAGCGGGCTTTAGGCATGGACTTAGGTGTTTCTTAGTGACTTTCGTGAAAACGGAAGTTAGGCATTGAATTAGGTATCCTAGGTATCCCTTAGTGTTGGTGAAAACGGGCATTAGCGGCGCGGGGCGGTATGCCAGCGTCACTCGCATTCCCACCAAACGCGTATCCAATACAATATGAGATTACTAGTAATAGATGCGCCGACCCCAAATTGGAATAATAATATATTTATTTAAAATTAAAATTGTAAAAATAATTACAATGTAAATCTTAGAAATAATGTTGGTATAACAAAGTTCTATGCCTGTACTAGGTTCAACCTGTATCACTGGCGACATGTTTCTAATATACCTATTACTATTTGGACAATAGATTTCTTAACAATATTTAACAGTATAGCGGATAAAAAAAACATTATAGTAAAAAAAGTTAGTATGATTTAATATATTATAATATACTTAATGTAAGAAACACCTCCCAACTCTATTATAAGAAACGAACAAAAATAATCAAGGTCTTAAACATGTAGATAAAATCTAAGGAAAACAATTTGTAGCACTGATTTGCTAATACTATTATGAGTATCAGCAGTATTAAACAAGCAAATATTGCAAAAAGACACCGTTAAGCCATTTCTATTGCGGGCGACAATTTGCGTAGATAGCGAAAAATCAACGGATGTCTGGCCTAGAATATGACGCACTAGGTGCCCTCATAATCAACGGAATTTATATATCTGTGTTCCGCCGCTAAGAGCAGTAAGTGATGATGATAATGAAAAAAACTGTTGTGTGTGTTGTGTGTTTTCTGTGATTTTGTTTTTGTGTGTGTTGTTTTGTGTGTGTGTGTGTGTGTGTGTGTGTGTTGTTGTTGATTAAAATGTGGAGAGGGAAGTTTTGGTATGACTGCGGATGGGTATAAGAAACCAAAGAAACGATGGATGGACTGTGTGAAGGATGATATGGCACGAAAGGAGGTGTCTGATGAGATATTGAGTAATAGAGAAGTATGGAAGAAGAAGACATGCTGCGCCGCCCTCAAATGAATCGGGATAAGGGCAAGAAAATGATGTTGAAACGAAGGAAAGCCTCCATTAGGCTGTAACATATCCAGCACATTAAGAACCGCCACTCCCCAGAAAGACTAGTGATTTTTATTCTCCGAGTTCAAATGCAAAGTTCAATCGTTTATCGGAATCTGCGATCGTCGCCGTTTGAGCGTCGCTTATTTACATAACAACGACGGTGTTGCCAACTGCGTGGACGTGACGGATGAGCTGAGAGTGTTGCCAGTCTGCTCGGGAATATGACCAGATGGGGATAATGTGGCTAGATGGGAATAATTTAGTTAGTTATGATTGTCAGAGAAAGCTATTCTGATAACACACATATATTCTCTAATTCCAATATTGTTTTATTGGTCACATGTGAACATGGAATTGAGAGCAGCGGTGGCCCAGTGGTAGCGACCCCGACTTACTAACAGTAAGTCGTGGGTTCGAACCCAGGCAGGCGCATTACTTTGTGTAATTTATTTCATCAACACTGCTCTCAAAAACGGTAAAGGAAAACATCGTGAGGAAACCGGCATGTCCTAGAACCAAAAATTGGAAGACATGTGACATCTAGCAATCCGCACTGGGCCCGCGTGGTGGATTATAGCTCATTCTCTCTCTTAGTGACGACGCCTGTGTCCCAGCAGTGGGAACATTATAGACTGATGATGATGATGAACATGGAATACTACATAAACGCGTACTCACTCGAGTGAACCGTCTGTCTGCTTTAAAAGATTTGGTGAAGATAAGATAAGTTTTTTTTTTTTTTATCGAGTGATCCGTTTGTCTGCTTTAAAAGCTTTTTAAAAGATTTGATGAAGGTATGATTCGATTTGTTATTTCGTTTTTTTTTTTATTTGATTTTAGTTTTGATTGTGATTCATTAAGCAATGGTTGTTGTGTTTTGTCACAAAGCCTACGTCCATAAATTATCAAATTATGCTCCTGCTGATGACCTCACTCAGATCCAGCCTGTCCCTTTGCTCCCCTCTCCAGCGACCCCCTAAACCGAGGCGCGTGCTCTTAGCGCGCTGTCGCTTAGTTCATAAGTTGTATGCCCCTGGCTGGAGGCCTTACTCTCAAGGCATCCACAGGATAGTCCGGTTAAGCAGAAGCAGTCTCATAAGTTGACATGGGAGATGCCATATCGAAAAAAAAAACCTGGTGACGACACTACACTACAAAATAAGGTTTAGTCAAAAAATCTCTCTTTTACCTTCTAGGAAACATATTTAAACGTATCAAAAATCACAAATCTTCAACAAATCTAGTCCACTATTCATCTCACGAAATTTGAAACTTAATAAGTCCAACACCAGCCAGTCAATCGATTATAATGCTCTGATCTAATCATGCTATCCACAGCGGAGCCAAATGGCATCCGATTTGCATGACAACGGCTCGTCTGAGACTCTCACTACTAAAAATAGACGACGACTCTCCAGCAATGCTTTGTGTCATGTCTGAAATGGACAATAGATAATTTCCTGAAATATTGGTGTTTATTTCCAAGTTGATGTATTTTTTGGTTTTTTTAAGTTGCGTAATGTTACCCAGGTTGTGGAGGTCAGATAAGCAGTCGTTTTATGTAAAATACAAGTATTGAGCTACTTGTGTTTGGTTCAACTGATAGCCAACTCCAACGTATTGTAGTTGGAAAAGGCTTATTAAATGAGGCTCACCGCTTATTACATAACTGGTGAGAGACTAATATTAGGTACATGTTTGCCTAACCATCCGGGGTTACAAGCATCATCATGCTTGTAACATGCATGTTATTTGTGAAAATTACAACCTGACGTCTGTTTATTTGTTTTGATAAATGTTCACTTGGTTTCAATTTATTTCCAACTGAAAAGTATTTTTACAACTTTTTTGCATCATGTAAATATTGACATTGGAAGATTTGTACGAAATATTAAAATAGAAGTAAAAAAATATAAAATTATAATAATAAAAAATATTTACTCACCGACAGACAATAATTAACATCCTGGATCTAGAAGCATGTTCTGCTCATGAGTTCCATACAAAGAGTGTAAATAAATCCTTAACGAAACCGTAAGGCACTTGTTTCACAAAAGTAATTTTTGCGCCGTGTCACTGAGGGCCTACTTCACGATGTCCGAATAGTTTCTACTTATCGAATAAATTAAAAAATCTGAGAGAGTTGGTATGAAATGCTCTGCGAAGTAAGTTAACAGGAACTTAATTGTAGGTGGTAAAGCAGGCCCTCTTTTTTCGGATGGGAAATCATCAAATTATTTCTCCCGCTCCGGGCAGAGCGGAAGGGAGTGTCATACTTTTACTGACTAAAACCCATCCATGTTCCTTCCTTGCCCTTTGTGCTCCAGGGCCGCGGATCTCTTTCGAACAGTTTCGCAGCCCCGGCAGGCATCGGCCCTTGCGGGCCCCTCCCTGTTTGCTGACACCTTTTGAGGCGCGCGTGGAACACGAAGGCGCTGTCTACACGGCCTGTCGTCAAAAGACGGACGGACGGCGAGCTAGCCCATTACTCACCGTTCACAGGTCTGCGTCTACGGTGGCTGAAAGCCACCACGTGACCCCTGACGCCCGGGGCGTCTCCCGCGGCGGCTGGGACGAGAGGTTCTCTCCTTCTCACGCTCCGCCACCTCCTTCGCTAGCACGACTGCTTCGCAGAAGGAGGTGCCGGCGTCCCATTCCCTCTCGCTCCGGACCATGGATTGGACCAGGGACCGACGCGCTACGAAGACACGGCGGTGCTTCACCCAAGCGGGGCAGACCTCCACCGTATGCGCCTTCATGTTGTCTGGGCGATCCTCGCAGTGATAACAGTAAAACAGGCCCTTAAAGAACAGAATGCTGGTTGGCGGTTTCGTGAAGGGTCAGTTTACACCTTGTACGTATAACTAGGAGTAATGCTTCTTCTCATAAATAAGTACCATAACATAACTCATCATATCAAGTTCCCTATTCTAAATGATCGTAAACATCAAACACGACAGGCGTAAACACGTATTAATAAATTAACACAAACATATGATTAACTCTAATACGATTACCTACATTTAATCAGATTAATATTAATTATTGTCGCTCAATTAATTCGGTTCATATCACACAGTTTCTCGAGAATATCAATTGCAGGATGGATATATAGAATTTACTGCAAAGGCAGTTAAGTTGTCGTAAGCGAATAACCAGAGAGTGCTTTCTGGAGTACACAAAAAGAAACGCAGAAAACGCAGAGTTTTGGAGTTGGCGGTATGGTATTCCCGGACTGCTACTGAAAGAATCTTAGTTAAAAAAAAAAATACCCTGTCATTGGGTCTTTTCCCCTAAGATTCTTTACCTTTGCCCGATCTGTGAGTTGAACGACTTCACGCTTAGCAGTTGCACATGTGACTGTTCAAAGAAACAAAATGATTTTTTAGACCAGGGGTCTCCAAACTTTGAAACCTTAGGGCCATAATGATTTTTTGAGTATGTTCCAAGAGCCAAACCAGTTTTAATTTTTCTACCCGTAACTATATTTATAGACTAGTCGCAAAGTGCGCGACCTAGGCAAACATACGCTTTTTTTTCATTTCGATCACTATTAAGTGTTGTCGCGGGCCGGATTGATGGCACTGACGGGCCGGATTTGGTCCGCGGGCCATAGTTTGGAGACCCCTGATTTAAACGCACCAATTTCAATGTAACTTTACTTGAGGCAGAATCAAGCGTATATTGGTTGATTTAAATGCAATTACGACTAAGTACTGCTACTTAGGATATGCACAGAGAGATATAAAGTTGTTTGCCAGTCAGGCATCTATAGTAGCGTAGAAAGAAGTTCTCGTTTACATTTTAAAATCAAGCTCCGCACGTGCAGCTTACACGTATGTAGTTAGAGTAGCTGCAGTGAATTTGCCTTAACTGTAGGAATAAAATAACTGAGTATAATTAAACCATACATCCATCACGAACTTTACAAAAAAACAGCAAAACACAACCTTTAATAATCTTGCTTCGAAAACAATCGCTACCTGAATGACCATGGTACAGTCTCAACCAAACTTACGTCACTGGTAATGACCACGCTCATTATTCCTGAGCCCTCAAACAGCTTTGTTACTCAATGTACCTGTGACGTCACTTGCAAGGTGACCACACTTACTGTTATACTAGAAATCAGTGGTGCTGGACATTTGAAAGCCGATTCTGGAACGAATTGGGTCGCAAGTCATGGACAATAGCGGATTAAATTCCAAAAAAAAACCTTCGTTTTTTTATTTTTCTTTCTCCATCTTTAAGTTTCCAAACGAGACTTCTTAGCCAGAATTCCAAAAATTGTTCTTTGTCATATATTTGTATACTTCGCTGATAAACAATTTAACAACCTGTTTTACCAATGGGTTTTATATTATCCAGTACTACCTGGGTTGTGGCGGTCAGATAGGCAGTAACTCCATGTAAAATATTCAGCTGCATCCAGTTAGACTGAAAGTAGACCTCAACAAAGTTGGGAAAAAGCTAGACAGATGGTGATCTGATGAAATTAGCTCTGACTCAGCCTCATCGACGGTGTTGATAGTGGCTTCAAACAGGTCCCATTTTTTTTTTCGGATGGGAAATCATCAAATTACTTCTCCCGCTCTGGGCAGAGCGGAAGGGAGTGTCAGACTTGTACTGACCAAAACCCATCCATGTTCCTTCGTTGCCCTTTGTGTTCCAGGGCCGCGGTATCTCTTTCGAACAGTCCCGCAGCCCTGGCCGGCATTGGCCCTTGTTTGCCGACATCCCTCCTCCTCCTGTTTGCTGACATCTCTTTTTAGACAGGTCCCTTTAAATGCAAGTCAGGCCGGGATTGATAAGCGATTGTGACTTAAATTGGCCCTCTGCTTATGTCTTGGGCCAAGTCCATTATTATTGGCCATATTATTAGTAGTTGCCCGTGGGAGCCTCGCGCTGTCCGTTAATTAATGAAATTGCATGTTACGCCATGAATAGCTGCTTAGTTTGTTATCAAACGTCCATTAATATACACGTTATTACTGGAAATTAGTAATCATATACCTTCGCGCTAACACGTTCGTTTTAGCATTATTTTAGAATTCATGTGTGATGAGGCTGGTATTTATGGACGGTCTTGGTATCTAGTTTTGTGTACAGGGTGTTTTTTTTTCAGATTTTTTTACTTAATATCTTTATGTTAAAGTGCTGCAGGGGAAGACCAAAGAAAGGTTGGATGGACTGTGTGAAGGATGATATGGCTAAAAAGGAGGTGACTGCTGAGATGACGAGTAATAGAGAAGTATGGAAGAAGAACAAATAATTTGGGATAAGGGCAAAAAAATGATGATGTTATACTGCTGAAAAATAGTGTTTTTTTATCATTCAAAATTTGAATTTAGTTTTATATCAAAACGCTAATAACCTTTAAAATTATGTGTATTTGGCCAACACTAATGAAAATGGACCTACTCATATTTCACAGCTGTATTTTTTAATTACTCTACACTAATCCAACAGCAGAGAGAATCTAAAAATAAATATTAAGAAAAACAAGGTATAAAATGTACGTAAATTGCCAAAAATAAGTTGTAAGTTTGCAAAAAAATAGCACCATGTAGTTAAATTTGTTGTTATTAGTATTCTGAATACGATCTGTATTTCGGTGATGTATCATTTGAAATTAGCATTTTAGAAGTATTTCCAAGGATATATTCACACATTGCGAAAGGGATCACCAAATGCTACCACTATTAACATAAGTTACAAATTATAATATTTCGCACTGTCTACAAACCTAGTCTAACCAGAAAATAAACATGTATTTATTTCAATAAACAGGCTCAAAGTAGTAACAACGCATACAATACAGGTTATATTACGACAATAGCGTGTCTTTCTATAGCACATAGTAACGGGAGTGCACATATAAAATATAATTTCACGAGCCACGAGTGCGGCGGAGTACACCACGCATCAAAAGCAATGCCATCCCAACGAAACATACAAACAATTGTAGAACTTATATCTTGGCTGTTAAGTACTAAAATCCTGTGAAAGTTTTCAGCAAACGATAGATATAGGTGTGGTTCCGGGTGCAGTGCAAATGGTACGATATACTAGTACTATAGTGAGTCGTATTGCAGATGTTTACCAGAAGTTTTTTAGTGTTACAATTTAAATATATAACTCGTTATTATGCATACCGCAAATAACCGGTTCCTCGGTTCCTTTACAGAGAAATATTTTCCGATAGCAGTCTTATTAGCAAAAGCTGTCTGTATTAATTTTTTTTGTTTGGTTTACGCATGCCAAGCTACGCGCCGTGCTACGGCGTAGCAGCTACGCCGTAGCCGATCGCGTAGCGTCGCCTTGTCATCATCAGCCTACAGCAGGCCACTACTGGGCATAGGCCTCCTCAACCGCACGCCACTCAACTCGATTCTTGGCCGCTCTTATCCAGTTGCTACCAGCCATTCTGCGAAGATCGCTGCTCCACCGAGCCTGGGGGCGACCCACCTTACGTTTGCCGATTCGCGGTCTCCACTCAAGAGCACGTCTACCCCAACGGCCATCGGTTCTACTGCTAATATGGCGAGCCCATTACTACTCCAGCTTACTTATTCTGTGAGCTATTTCGACAAGCGTCGCCTTAATGCAGCTTTATTATTAAACAAGTGTTTTCAAACAATAAAAATTAAAATCCAAAAATGAAAACCAGAAATGGAACATATAAATTCAAATTTTTGGAAATACTATCATTATTATTGCTACCATGTAATTTTTATTAGGGTATCTCTATAATTATTAGGGCATCTTTTCAAGTGAAACTTCTAAAAATGATCTGTATCACAGCATGTTACACAAATGTAACAATGGAATAGTAACAAATGTAACAATGGAATAGTAACAAATGTAACAATGGAATAGTAACAAAATGTATCCAATATTTGACCCAGCTATGTTGTTATTAAAATACATTTCAGTTTCTATGCGTTTAGTAAAGGTAAAGGGTATCATGTTTATTTTTGAGCACGGTAGTGAAGCTGCCAAGTTCTCGAAGGTGTATAGTAGTGCGCTTGCCAAGTTCACGGTAATCTTGAATTGTATTTTACTGAAGATTGTTTTTGCATAAAGTGAGTCGGATTTATTTACAAATCTTCGTATTAGATGTGTGATTGTCCGGTATTCTCTTCTAAAACCTATTCGCGTCAATAAGAGCGAACTGTTGAATTTTCAACACTAAATTCGCGGTCGCGGTCGGTCACGCAGTCTTACCAAGAGGTATCATATTACCCAGTATAAACTGGGTTGTGGCGGTCAGATAGGCAGTCGCTCCGTGTAAAATACTGGTATTCAGCTGCATCCGGTTAGACTGGAAGCCGACGCCAACATAGTTGGGAAAAGGCTAGGCAGATCATGATAATTTGGGTGTCGCTTAATGATTGTGTAGACGAGCAAAAAGAAAATAAACGTTGTGTCAATTTAATATTGTAGGTTTTTCTGTGCCCTATTTAACTGTAACCGTATTTTGTTTTGTAAATATAAAATGTAAAGTATTTGTCCAGCAAGGTATCATCAGAGACTAACATAAGTTTATTTATTTTGATATCGTCACAAGTTTCACGAAGCTTAAAGTTTTAGTGTCCCTAGACTCCAAAGACCCGTTTTCATTAAAATAAATAGCTTTAGTTTAAAAGCTTCATAAACTCATGAGCTTCTGTTCAATTTTTGAACATTTTGTTTTAATAACTTTAACAACGATATGAATTAAATGCATTGTGTTTTAATTAAATTGTCTCAAGTTCTAATTCAAAATATGTATTTTTTATTAATCTAGCCTCAATTGCTTTTGCTGGACAGATAGCTGTATTTGATTACTCCGCCCTGGAGGGTAAATGTGGTGCTGTTCCACAAACGATGGCGCAGTTAATATCATGTCCTGCTATCCTGACGCGCAGGACAGCAGGACATGATATTAACTGCGCCATCGTCTGTTGTTTGTTCATTACAGGAACTGATGGTCGCTACTGAAAACGCCAAACTTTTTTTCGGCACGGTTGGCGCAGTGGCGGAGCGATTGACTGCTGCGCTGCGTGTCGCGGGTTCGATCCCCGCACGGAACAAATATTTGTATGACCTACAGATAGTTGTTCCGGGTCTGGCTGTTTGTGTAAGTGAGTTTAAATGTTTGTACCCACAATACAGGGGAAATTCCTAGTGTGGGGCAACGTTTTTTTAAAACAAAAAAAAAAACAAAAACTTGTGGCTCAGTTCTAGGCCTGTACAGTTTGGATTACCGTCGATACGAAAGATGTTGAACTGGTTTACAGAGTATTCTGAGTAAATACTGTTTTGTTGTGACAACGAACTCGTTCATACTGATGAGATGCAGAGTCATCTGAACGCAAAGTAAAAAGGCGTTTCGTTTTCATAGCGAATCTCATCGAAGAGACTGAACGCGATCAACTCTCCTACCTCGTTCAGGCGTGGATAGTTTGATAATTACTGTGAAATATTGACCCTCTGAGCTCACGACGCGGTTCAGAAGTGCGGTGTGAAGTTTAACTTACTTAGCTTTATGAAAAACTGAAATGGTGTAGATAGACTAATACATAACTTTCTTATCATTTTCCTACCGTAATCCCAATTTATTTGGGGTCAGCGCAGTATGTCTTCTTCTTCCATACTTTTATACGTATACCTCTATATGTCGCCATATCATCCTTCACACAGTCCATCCATCATTTCTTTGGTCTGGTCACTGAAATGAAAAAGTCTACTTTGAAATCATTTTCATCATTGCATCTGAAAGACGTCCACTACTGGACATAGACCTCCTCCAAGTGCCGCCACATTGACCGGTCCCGTGCAACTCGCATCTAGCGGATCCTCGCAACCTTTTATTTTTTCGGATGGGAAATTATCATATGACTTCTCCAGCTCTGGGCAGAGCGGAAGGGAGTGTCAGTTGTATTCTGACTAAAACCCATCCATGTTCCTTCCTTGCCCTTTGTGATCCAGGGCCGCGGTATCTCTTTCGAACAGTCCCGCAGCCAGATCCCCGCAACCTTCACCAATGAAATCAAATTTTATTTTTATGTTTGAATTTAACCCTTTGTAGCCCAAGATCATAAAATTTTAAATTACTTTGGCTTAGGACAGGTTTAAACAAATAAAAAAAACACGTATTTCTCAAAATGTGATACACCAATACATTTGGGAAACTTGCATCGAACCCTTTTTTCTACACACAACATTCTACATCAACGCATGAAATTCAAACTCGCTAAAATCAACAAGTTACGCCATTTATGATTTGTATTTGATACTAAAATGTTTGGTGTGGTATTTTACAATACAGTGACACTGATGTGAATGAACTTAAATGTTTAGTATACAACGTGTAACGTTAAATGCGCAAAACCTGAAAATAGTTTGATCAGAATAAAGAGCAGAATCAATTGAACTACTTTTTAATATAGGTCACATTTATCAAAAAATCTTCATTAAAAATTTTGCCCTGTCTATTTATTAATAGGGCGCAGCGGCGCAGTGATATACTTACCTACCGACTCTTCCCTCGACAGAGCATCATCGCAGACGCAAGAAACTATCAGAATTGTCAGTAAAACTAAAACAACATATAAAACCTTTATTTTTTTTTTTTTTTTTTTCTCTCAAAATTAGGTCAATTGAATTAAAAATCATTTGGGGTGTCTGAGGTTTTGCGCATTTAACGTTACACATTGTATATTTTAGCAGGATTATTGAGGTTTGTTATACAGAAATGTCACACGAGTATACAAAGGGTTAATTATTCACAAAGTTTCATCACAATTTCACAAACAACTGACCGCTTCAAAACTTCTCAAGGAAACGTTTCAACGTTTTTCCACTTGTTCATAGTTAAGTTCAAAGTTAAAGTAAATTGTTTCACAGAAAACCTTAGTTAATTTAACCGACGGACGTAATCAGTGGACGGGAGGCATCTTGTTAAGTTGTAATTAGCGTCCCCTTTGACAATCTGTGTAGTTAAGTAAGAATTTAAGTACGGTCCTAGGGCTTGATGGTACTACGGAGAAAATTCAACCTTAATATTTAAGTGGTCAGGTTGAGTTTGAATTGGAGCTCGGAAACCGAATTCCATGCTTATTGAGTTTTTGGTTTATGTGTCCGGGTTTTAATTTTCGAGGTACATCTGTTCCGCTTACATAAGTAATTTGATCTTGAGAATCCAAGATGTTCAATGATCGCTGTGTTCATTAGAAGTAACTTATTAATCTATTAAAACTTTATGTACAAATAAAAACTGTACAAAGGCGGACATTTTCTACTTATCGATGTAGCTTTTCTTTTATCAGGAAGAAATTCAATTGATTTAAAGAAAGTCTTAAATTGCACAGAACTCACAGTTCCGCCATTTTCTTTTCGCCAATCCGGTATAAAGTAAAGCCAAATTTATTCCACCCGAATACTTAAAGATCACAGAAAATAATTATGACGTCCCAACAGATTCAAAATTAAATAATTAACTAAAAATTTTAAAAATATTCAAACAATCCATATTTTTTCACTAAAACAAATATGCCACGACCAATAATAAAGTAAACTAAATTAACAACACAAATATTCCCATAAGTCATATCGCATAACCGTGGGCTAAATGGTAAAAGCTAAAACTATTATAATCGGGTTGCTTACAAAACTCATTGAATTGGAAAATTCCATTAGTACTATCCTCTTTATACCAGTGTAATCCGTTTAATCCGTAATAATATAAGCCACGAATGTCAATACAACTGGTTGCTCAAGTTTGTTAGGGGTTTCAGAATAACCAATCACGGTAATCATTGTGGCGACTGCCTTCTAAAAGTGGTTGCGTCAGGGTGGCCCGCGAAATTCAAATTTTCTTACGTTTTTTGCAATTTGCAGGTCATTATCAGGTTATATGTTGATGGAAACTGAGTCGCGGTAGTAACACGTATGTAGTTACAGAAGCTCAATGATGAAAATCATCAATATAACCCTGTAAGTCCATTTAATCCTATTGAATGACTTTTTCATGAAATATTCATTGAATAGGATTATATGAACTTAGAGGGTTGTATTGATGATTTTGACGATTGTAACTACATACATGTTACGGGGGCGACTCATTTTTCATCAACATACAACCTAACACTCGATCGGTCGACCTATAAATAGCCGTCATGTTTGCGGGAGCAGTCGAAGCGAATCGAAGTGAACTGGAATTGCGATATTTAAGTGACTAGAGATCAATAGTGTGTTTGTAATTGAGTTTTAAGTGTTTTATGTTTATTAATTTGTTTAATCGGTGGTAATTAATTTATCCCATACCCAGCTCTATACTTTAAATGAATTGTCCACACAGCGCATATTATACGCAGTTTGTGGCTTTACGTCGACTCATTCAATGAGCTGCCGATTTACAGCGAAATGACATGCGATTTTTCCTCAAATCGGCAGCGAAGTACGCTCGCTACGCCACCAGTGCAGGTGATAGCAATTGAGTTTGCTTTCCTTGCCAAAAGTGAACCAACGCTACGCGGCTAATTTACTGCAATTCGTCACTCATTTGACATTGAGCTTGCGACTGATGCGCCGCTCAGGCTCATTCAACGGACAGCCTTAATGTACTCCGGTTCAAATCAGAACACACAGAGGTTGTGTGTTTTTCAAGAATGCAAATGAAGAGATCTGCTACAAAAACACTTTTTTTTTGCAATTTGGAGAATTTTTCAAGATTATTATCTGTCGGGACGGCCACGCTTCTGCAACGCCTCAACTTATTTTAGTTTTTTTTTTATTGCAGATACGAATATGATAGATAATAGTTATTTGACCAAATTGAGCCACTGCTTCTCAAAGAATTAACTATACGACTTTCATAGCCTAAAATGTCCTCACAAGCTTACAACTACATATTATCACTGTACAAAGTTAAGTTTCCTTATACATTTTTTCAGCGATAAATCGTCAACATTGGATGCAACGGTGCAGTATATTGTTGTTTAGAGAGATTTATGTCGTTGCCCTGAGCTCTAGCGCAGGATTAAACCACATATAACTGGGTACATGCTGTACATACGGTATGTGTTGATTTTTCGATGTACTGAAGGAAGATCTATGGTTATCGATGAAGAGAGGAGATTGGAAAAATAAAGAACTCTATTTCTTAAGTCTGGATATAGCTTGTTTTTTTTTTGTTTTAGAACAAAGAGCGTTTAAAAAATACGTTTCTAGGGTTCCGTACTCGAAAGGTAACCAACGGACCCTATTACTGAGCCTCCGCTGTCGGTCCTTCCGTCTGTCTGTCAGCGTGCTGTATCTTATGATATAAAGTTGAAATTTTCACAGAATCATATTTTTCTAGCCGATATAGTAATAAAAATAAATTAAAGGGGGCTCCCCTATTACGATGGTACCGAACTCTTCAAGCGCGAGTGCAACTCGAACTTGGCCGGTTTTTGATGTGAAACATCTAGAGCCGCGGGTAAAACCGATTGCTGGCGTGGCGACGCATGCCGTGGCGACGAGACGCCACGCTATGCAATGGTACTATTACTGTGTACTGTTCTTTTATGCATATTACTTGTACAAATAATTTCGATGTTTCACATATACCAGGCGTCCCGTGACTGTTCACAATTTTTTACTAGTAGCTCGTTCTGAGTTGTTCACGAGGACTACGCTCTGCAGGCGCTTTCTGACCCAACAAATGCTCTGAGGCGTGATCTTCTACCAATTTCAACTTTACGTTAACAACTATTCGTTTGGTTAAGGTTAGGTTAGGTTTGAATTTTTTTTTTTTACATTCCCACATAAAACAATTTGAAATTATTTTATCGTACAATTTCATCAGCAAACATTTACTTTAAAAACAAAATTATAACTGTAGAAACTGGAACTAATTTAAATGTTGATTCTTATTTCGTAGAAACACCAAAATATTCAACGTTCTGAAACTACGTCCATATTTCAGTCCTGTTCATGAATTTTTAACGCAACAATATCCCGTGAAGTCTTACCAGCTAGTTATTCTTCATGAGCTGAACTTAATATTCTAAACCATAACTAGTTACTGGATGCGAAGAAGAATTTAAAAAAAACAGGGCAAGTGCGAGTCGGACTTGCGCACGAGGGGTTCCGTACCATAAACCGAAAAAAAACACGTTTATTGTATGGGAGCACCCTTTAAATATTAAATTATTTATATTTTTATTATTTGTTGTTATAGCGGCAACAGAAATACATCATCTGAGAAAATCTCAACTGTCTAGTTATCACGGTTCATGAGATACAGTCTGGTGACAGACAGACGGACGGACCGACAGCGAATCTTAGTAATAGGGTCCCATTTTTACCCTTTTTGTACGGAACCCTAAAAAAAAGTAGTTTTATAATGGGCGTTATTATGATTAGTACTGATTAGTTAGATCTTTGACAGTGGTTACGGTAAGTCCGAAAGTTTTACTAAAAGGTACCCAATCCCTGGTTTTTGGAGATCAAAGATAACATAACATCACGCCTGTAATCCCCGAAGGGTTAGACAGAGGTGTATCTAATGGTACACCTACATTTCGCCGGTTATGTTTAAGTCCCATATAATATAGGGCAAGCCTATTGCCGCCAACCGGACACAAATCAAGACTACGTAGCTGCTTATGAAAAATTCCGGATGCATAACCTAATAACAATTTGCCCGACCCGGGAATTTAACCCAAGTCCTCATGCTCAGCAGTCACGATTGCGACTACTAGACCAGGGATGTTATGGAGCTCCGTAACCGTAACCGAAACTATCGGATATCCGAAATAAAAATATATCTGTAACTGTAACCGTATCCGTTTCACATGTTTCGGATAGTTTTGTATCAGGGCGGAGTCTAAATAAAACGACATGTTTCGACAGGTTTTTTTTTCACCGCTCGCGCGCCAATCGAATCTTGCAGTTTGTTTGTTATTTCTAGTCATTATATATAACCTCTTTCATAATTAGTTAGTTTTTTATTATATCCGTAACTGAAAGTATCGGAAACTAACGGATAATCCGAAACAAATTTCGTAACCGTATCCGAAAGCGATATAATTTTATTCCTATATCCATATCCGTATCCGAACCGAAATATCATATCCATAACATCTCTGTACTAGACCAAAGACTGCCTAGTCTTTAGTAGATCAAATAAACAGGTAATGGCTTGCAAAACACTGGTATTCACCAGTATCCAGTTAGACTGAGGAAAGGCCAAGGATTGTGAAGCTTGCCACCACCCTTGATGTGCCGACCCCAACCACTTTGCCAAGAGTGAGACGGCGAACTAAAGTTAGACAAGAAGCAGTCTGTAACATGATTATTAATATTTACTGTACGTATTTATTTATTTACAACGGTTGTATTATCCAATTACAGTAACTAAAATTATAAAAATAAAAGAGATAATTTTAACACATTAAACATACATAAGTGTCATCATCATCATCATCATCAGCCTTTTAATGTTCCCACTGCTGGGACGCAAGCCTCCTCTCTATGAGAGGGAATGGGCACGCGGGCCTAGTGCGGATTGGTAGATGTCACATGTCTTCGAATTTTTGGTTCTAGGACATGCCGGTTTCCTCACGATGTTTTCCTTCACCGTTTTTGAGAGCAGTGGTGATGAAATAAATTACACAAAGTAATGCGCCTGCCTGGGTTCGAACCCACGACTTACTGTTCGTAAGTCGGGGTCGCTACCACTGGGCCACCGCTGCTCTCATACGTGTATTTATATTTAATAGTATAGGTTAAGTTAGGTAAGGCACATAAACGCATTATTCTCTTCCTGTTCTCACACACTATTGTCTACGTTTCTTTCATTTCTCCTTTTGCGGTCTGCTGGCAGAAATTTCTTAAGAAATAAGCAGTACCTTTGTACTCATATTTATTATGTTTGTTACGCGCCAGCCCTATATCTATATCGCTGACGGTGCATCGACGGTGGAAGTTTACCTTCGCGACACAAATACATAGAATTGTGCAAGCTGACGGAAACGCTGACGATGCGGCACGTGTAAGCGACGCGCGGCGCGGTGGCCTACGTGACGTTGGAACTCATTCATTCCGATTCCCACTTCGAATCTGTATACTAGGTTTATTATAATTATAAGAAAGTTCTGTAATACTTTTATTAATTAAATAATTATAAGAAATTTCGGTTTTTTTTGAGTCCTCCGACAGCGTTCGACATAATTGGCGCAGTCGGTAGGATACTCGCGGGCCGGTTCGCGAGATAAATTTCGGATTATAGAAATTAGGTGAGCCGCCCGGGTGGCCTTAGGCACCTCTGACGAGTATCCCGAACCGTCGAAGAGCTGCGGAGATCCAGACATTGATACTGCTCAGGAGAAGCCGGAATGTACAAGTAAGTGCACAAGAATCTTTCTGGTGTCGCTTTCCTTACCCTTAACCCTTAATATATTTCAAGATTTTTCACCCTAGGAGTTTAGGGACCCGTGAGGCTGTTTCTTATAGACAGTTGAGACGGGAAGATTTAGTAGATAGTAATAGAGATATAGACAACACTATGGCACATGACCCCGATGCTATTTGGAAGGCCCTCCGCCTGGTCCCAGAATTTGATGGGAACCCCCATATCTTAACTAGATTTATTAGGATTTGCGATAAGTTAGTGAATGCATATGTACGCGAGGGTCCCGAACATGAGTTAAATAATTTATCCTTGATTAGTGGTATACTAAATAGAATAACGGGCCCCGCTGCGCGAACTGTCAATTCCAACGGTATCCCCGAGAACTGGAATGGCATCAGAAGTGTGTTAATAAATAATTTCGCGGATCGTAGGGATGAAACCACCCTCTATAATGACCTCTCGTTGCAAACACAGGGAAATGATACGCCCCAAGAACTTTATGATAGATGCCAAACCTTATTTAGCACCATCATGACATATATTACACTTCATGAAACAGTGGCTACAACTATTAATGCTAAACGCGATTTGTATAAGAAGCTGACAATGCAGGCTTTTGTGCGCGGGCTCAAAGAACCCTTAGGTTCACGCATACGATGCATGCGGCCAGATTCTATTGAAACAGCATTACAATTCGTACAAGAGGAGCTAAACGTGCTGTATCTGCAACAGAGAAATGATAGTTTGCCTAAACTCACTAACACTCATCCCAAGTCTGTGACGCAGCCTAACCCATCACCTATGCATGCAGGCTTCCCCGCTTTACGCAATACTAATGCTATGCCCTTACCTAAACCGGTCACGGCCGCTTATGCACAACCACGTATGATGCAGTTGCCGCAACCAACTCAATTTAGATTTAACGCCGGTTTTAATGCCCCCTATAATCAACCCCGTATGCCTTCGCATACGCAACGAACATTTGGCGCTCCACCCCCAAACTACAATCCGCACAATAACGCATTTAGAATGGCTCCAAGACCCCCACCACAAAATCTAGGGCCCAAGCCCATGAGTGGTGTGAGCAACTTTGTTGCTAAGCCACTACCTCCCACTCGTAATAATTGGGACTGGTCTAGGCAAAGCAATCCACCACCCATGAACTACTTCAAAACGCGCGATGTAAATGTTAACGAATGTCTAAGTTACGAAGATTTCTATTATCCCGAATATTACGTGTACGAGCAGGAGCCTAATTACTATGAAAACAATTATCCTATGGACTACTACGGCAATTATCCTTGTGCGTACGATAGCGTCCCGCAGACGCAGACTGAAGTGACGACTGACATGACAAATGACGGCAACGCTCAGGTAGATGAACAGCCCCAGCCTTCCACCAGCAAGGAGGATTTTCAGGGAGTCACGAAATCAAAAAAATCAAAATAGAATTGAACCTTCAAACACAGCGACAATTGCCATACGTTCATATTACTAACCCTAATTTAAATTTATTAATAGACACCGGCGCTAACCAGTCCTTCATAAGCCCGGATGCTGTGGAGAAATACTTTTCACATTTACCATTGAATTATGATCCATTCGAGGTTACCAACGTACATGCGACGAGTAGGCATAACCACTCCATAAATATACCATGTTTCCCCGAATTCAACGATTTAGAGCCTATAAAACTATTCGTATATAAATTCCATAATCACTTTGATGGTCTTATAGGATTCGACCTACTTGCAAAGTGGCATGCGAAATTGGACCTTAAAGATTTGACGTTGACCACGAAATTCGCGGTAAATCATATTAACATATACAACTCCAGCAATTTAAATTTGTATGAAAATATCATCCCGGCTCAAAGCAGTAAATTACTTAGATTACCAATTAACGCACAGGACGGAGAAGTTTTAGTTAACGAACAGATTATCTGTAACTGTACTATTCATGAATGCTTAACAACCGTTGTAAGTAACCGTGGCATAGTAGAAGTCGAGAACCCAACCCCTAACGATATAATATTCTCGTTAGACCATCCAGCGCAAGCATCATTGTTTAATATCGAGTGTACACATACGGAGCAATCGTCACCCCGCGTAAAAGAAATTATATCAAAATTGCGTACCAGTCACTTAAATTTGGAGGAGAAGGCAAATTTAGAATCACTGTGCGCTAAATATGCTGACATCTTTTATATCGAAGGAGAACCGCTAACTTTCACCAATAAAATAAAGCACTGCATTAGAACTACCGATGAAAACCCTGTATATACCAAAAGTTACAGGTATCCATTTATTCATAGGGAAGAAGTCACTAGCCAAATATCAAAAATGTTAGAGCAGGGTATAATTAGGCCATCGGAGTCAGCATGGAGCTCACCAATTTGGGTAGTACCAAAGAAGGTTGATGCTTCAGGAAAGCAAAAGTGGCGCGTCGTCATCGACTTTCGGAAACTGAACGAAAAGACGATCGACGACAAGTACCCAATACCAAATATCAATGATGTACTTGATAAATTAGGGAAATGCCAATATTTTACAACCCTTGACTTAACATCCGGATTTTATCAGGTTGAAATGCACCCCAGCGACATCCCCAAGACCGCCTTCAATGTAGAACATGGGCATTTTGAATTTTTACGAATGCCCATGGGACTTAAGAATGCGCCCTCAACGTTCCAACGCGTAATGGACAATGTCCTCAGAGGGCTCCAGAATGTTATCTGTCTCGTCTATTTAGACGATATTATAGTATTCAGTACATCTTTACAGGAGCATATGGTCAACTTAGAAAAAGTCTTTCAGAGGTTAAGTGAATCTAATTTCAAAATACAGTTAGACAAATCGGAATTTTTAAAATTGGAAACCGCCTATCTCGGTCATGTAATAAGCAATGAAGGCATCAAACCTAACCCCGACAAGATAGCAGCCGTAAAGAAGTATCCCTTACCAAAAACCCCTAAACAGATAAAACAATTTCTAGGACTTTTAGGATATTACAGGAAGTTCATTCCAGACTTCGCCCGGATTACTAAACCCCTAACACAGTGCCTAAAAAAAGGAAAGAAAATTACATTTGACCCCGACTACATTAACAGTTTTGAAAAATGCAAGACATTACTGACTAATGACCCTATCCTAAGATACCCTGACTTCACGAAAGAATTCATACTTACCACTGACGCCTCTAACTATGCAATAGGCGCAGTGCTATCACAAGGACCCATAGGATCAGACAGACCCGTATCGTACGCTTCACGTACACTCAACGAGAGTGAAATTAATTATAGCACGATAGAGAAGGAATTGTTGGCTATTGTCTGGGCCACCAAGTACTTCCGACCATACCTTTTTGGACGAAAATTTAAAATCGTAACAGATCATAAACCACTCCAGTGGGTTATGAACATTAAAGAGCCGAACTCGAGGTTAACTCGATGGCGGCTAAAGTTAAGTGAATACGACTTTACAGTCATTTACAAAAAAGGCAAAAATAACACCAACGCCGATGCCTTATCCCGTATCGAGTTAAACAACGAAGAGACAAGCTCAATGATTGCCAATCCGACAGATAAACCTCCAACCTTAAGTAACTCAAACACTCTCACTGCCCACACTGACAATGAACACCCTATACTTGAGATACCTATCGTTGACGATCCGCTTAACAAATTCCATCGACAATTATGTTTGACCATAGTAGGAGATATAAAAAGAAGACCGACAGTGACAAAACCCTTCGACACACATACCCGAACATCGGTGCAACTAACTGAGTCTAACTTAGAGGAGGATCTAGTCAATGCAATAAAGGAGTATGTAAACCCTAAAATTAAAACAGCTCTCTTTATAAACCCGCCTTTAGCCATGTACAAAATTGTCCCCATTTTGCAAGAGAAATTCAAGAGTTCAGCCATGAACCTGGTAATAGCTAAGACAGAAATTGAAAATGTCAAGGAATATCTTAGGCAGCAGGATATTATCCGTCACTATCACGATGGTAAAACGAATCATCGCGGTATTAACGAATGTTACCTGACCTTATCACGTAGGTACTTTTGGCCAAAAATGAAGGAGCATATCTCCAAATTTATCAATGATTGTACTATATGTGGCCAGGCCAAATATGACAGGAACCCTGTCAAGCCTAGGTTCAATATAGTTCCACCAGCCACAAAACCGTTCGAAATCGTTCATATGGATTTATTTACAGCACAAAATGAAAAATATGTTACTCTTATAGATGTATTTTCTAAGTATGGGCAGGCGTATAACCTGAGAGATGGTACTGCACTTAGCGTTATACAGGCTTTACTAACACTTGGCACTCATCATGGCTTGCCACTCACCATCATTACTGATCGGGGTACAGAATTTTCAAACCAGATGTTTTCAGAGTTCTGTAAGACACATAAAATAACTCATCATACAACATTAGCTCATGCACCGAACGACAACGGCAACATCGAAAGATTTCATCTGACCTTGTTAGAACATTTGCGCATCCTAAAACTACAGCATCGAGACGAGTCTGTCATTAATCTAATGCCATATGCTTTAATAGGGTATAATAGCTCAGTCCATAGTTTCACGAAGTGTAGGCCATACGATATCATTTTAGGACACACAGATCCAAGAGATCCATTAGATATGGACCTAACAGAACATCTGCTACAACAGTACACACATTCACATAGGGAACAAATGAAAAAGGTCTATGAATTAATCAATGAATCATCTCTCTCTAATAGAACTGCAATAATAGATAATAGGAACAAAAGTCGTGAATCAGAAGTAGATTATCAGCCACAGCAGCAAATATTCATCAAAAACCCAAGTGCTAGCCGTCAAAAGCTCGCACCGAGATATACTCAGGATACGGTCTTAGCAGATCTTCCAATTCACATATATACTTCCAAGAAACGTGGTCCAATAGCAAAATCGAGACTCAAACGAATCCCTAAAAGTGCCACATTGTTACAGGATTCCACTACTGATGTTGGTCCTCCACCTGGTACAGGCGGAAGAGATAAAACTTGAAGGACTCAACGATGGACCGGGAATCTTACCTTTTAAATTAGGACCCATGAGACTTACGACCCACTACCATACATTTCTACAATACATTGAACTTAAAGATATAAATGATAAAATTAGCTCCGTACGAATACAACTAGTTGAAATCAAAGAAATTCTAGATAACTATACTTACGCCTTATATGAGTTACAGATTGATCATTTAACAAGCAAATTAGATAAAGCTTCACTTCAACTATACAGCTTAGGGCCTAGTCGTCCCAAAAGAGGTCTTATAGACGGTTTAGGTTCCGTAGTAAAAAGTATAACCGGAAATCTCGACTATACTGATGCTATGAGATACAATGATGCTATTAAAATTCTCAAGGATAATCAGGATAAAATGATTTCTGAACAAAACCACCATATCAGTCTTAGCAAAGATTGGATGGGCCATCATACCGAGATTATAACCAAAATTGTTGAAAATCAGTCGCAAATTAACAATACACTACATGATTTACTAGATAAACAAAAGTATGCGCAGCACAGTCTCTTAAAATTCGCGAAGTTCGCGCAAATCTTAGGTATAGTTAGCGATAACGTAGATAAGTTACTAGATGAGTTACATAGAATTGAAGATGCAATAGCCTTCAGCCGTGCCGCAAGCACGCACCATTCTATGATAACGTTAGAGATAATGACTAGTATGTTAGGAAAACTTAGTAGTATCTATGATAAGGATCAGCTGTTAGATATAGAGATTAGGGAATATTATGACGTCATAAAACCAGGATCATTCTATAATGGTCAACACATCGTACTAGTATTCCAATTTCCCATCCTATCCCCTCTCAAATATACTCTGTATAGATTAGCTATAGTACCGAACGAAAGTAAGCAGGTAGTAATTCCCCCTTACCCATTCATAGCTATCACTAGAAATTTTCACGTGTACATAGAGGCTGAATGCCCGAAGTTAACCGAGCAGTATCTCTGCGAAGAAAAACTCAATCATCAGTTAAGATCGCAACCAGATTGCATACAACGTATAATAGACGGCAAAACGACGGACGATTCCTGTACGAAGACAACCGTTTCCCTTTCAAGAGAAGCCATGGAGAAGCTGGATGACCGCCACTACGTAGTCGTCTTCCCACAACCAACGAAACTGCAACTCACCTGCGAACGAGATGAATACAACACTTTGACCGGCAGCTTCCTGGTTACCATCCCGCATAACTGCCTGCTGAGAACACATGAATTCACCATAGTTAACATCAATGATCGAGTGAACGGCCAGCCAATGAAGATCACTGAAATTACTACAAAAATGCATGAAGATCATGAACCTCAACCTCCGCTTAAGATAAACTCTATCAACTTAAGAAATCTGCACAACCTACAAGATGAGATCAATCTTCAAACACCTGTTCAACTGGAGAGTCTGGAGTCATCATCACTCTACCATACAACCATACCTTTCTACGTAATGTTATCCGGTGCACTTGTACTAACCATCATAGTACTGTGTTACCGTTACAACGCCTGGAAACTCAAGCCACCTACAGAGCAATCACCCAATACTGCTGCTGCAAATCGAGATCATCCTTATGAAGAACCAGAAACATCGCGACGCCAGAGAGAAACTCAGATGCCAGCAACATTTTCACTAAACGTCCTAAAATAGTTGCTGAGCTACGGGGGGAGGTGTTACGCGCCAGCCCTATATCTATATCGCTGACGGTGCATCGACGGTGGAAGTTTACCTTCGCGACACAAATACATAGAATTGTGCAAGCTGACGGAAACGCTGACGATGCGGCACGTGTAAGCGACGCGCGGCGCGGTGGCCTACGTGACGTTGGAACTCATTCATTCCGATTCCCACTTCGAATCTGTATACTAGGTTTATTATAATTATAAGAAAGTTCTGTAATACTTTTATTAATTAAATAATTATAAGAAATTTCGGTTTTTTTTGAGTCCTCCGACAGCGTTCGACATAATTTGTTATTCTCCTGTGTGTACAAAAATAGTAAAATAAATAAATAAATGATTGGTAAATGTCTGATGAAGATGATTTAATTTTAACAAGACTGCTAAGCCATTGTCTTCTCTATCAACAACCCTTTAATATTAATTGTATGTAATCTTAAAGTTAAACATACGCAACAAAAGTTATTCCTTCCCCCAAATAACCTAGAGGGGTGGAATATGACGAAAATTTAATAAATGCGTTGTAACCCCCGCGGTAAGGGGTGCGGGATGCAGGGGATGTCTAACCACACAAACACACTATGGTGTGGTTAAAACGGTTTTAGTAAAATTTCGACATTTCGTACGGGAGGACCGGTTTTCAATTTGACAATTCATCATCTGCCTAGCCTTTTCCCAACTATGTTGGGGTCGGCTTCCAGTATAACCGGATGCAGCTCACCCCCCTGCTGTTTCATTGAGGTAAACCCACTTGACAAGGTTGAAGTTGAAGTTACATATATCTTCCCATTTAAGTCCGAAGTCAGTTCAAAGACGTCCAGGTGAACCACGGAAGGACCCTGCAGGAAGATGCTTGCTCCTCCTCCAATCTAGTTGACCCTCATAGCCCAAAAAAATGCAGCTGAAGTGATAAGTGACCTCTGCGCTGCCACCGACGACGCGGTGGAATTGGCGAAGTTTTGGCATAACAAAATATAAAAAAAATATGATAAATATTGTATGGTGCTTTTAAAATTATCTTCTCGCTAGGTATATTAGATTCTACCAGTTCAAACTTGAGTTTTACTCTTACTAAGTATGAATTCAGCATTTTTAGGATTCCGTACCCAAAGGGTAAAACGGGATCCTATTACTAAGACTCCGCTGTCCATCCGTCCGTCTGTCACCAGGTTATATCTCATGAACCGTGATAGATAGACAAATTTTCACAGATGATGTATTTCTGTCGTCGCTATAACAAAAAATAATAAAAATATAAATTAAATATATAAATAATTTATATTTTTATTATTTTTTGTCCAATACAAGAAACATGTTTTTTTCGGTTTATGGTACGGAACCCTTCGTGCGCGAGTCCGACTCGCACTTGGCCAGTTTTTTTTTTATAATAGGCCGGTAAGATATTAGTTTTGGTTACAAGTACTAGGTAAACATAAGTTACTAAGAGTGAACGCGTAGAACCACAACAACAATAATAAATGGAGTTCCAAAAATAAATTAATAATATTGTAACATCTCTTAATTAAGTATCATTCCACAATAAAAGCTCTCACAGCCGCATCACCTGCCATTGCAGCAACATTATTAAAATGGCAACCCAGCCTTCGCGGCATGACTCAGAAAATATTGCCAGCCGTAAAATTTATTGCACCAAAAAGTATTAAAATTAAGGGATTATGCCGCCAGTTGCATGAATATCATTTTTCATTAACTGCTAGAGGGGGTATTGTGGAGATACTGGCTATTGTATATGGAATATCGCATTGTGACTTTTGTGACACTGATATGAAGACTTAAAATATAATGAGAGGATTTTACTTGAAAGAGGTACTCTTGTGTTGTATTTTGATTTCGTCAATAAAAGTTAGTTGTATTGTTAAAAGTTCCCTTTTGTGGTAAATTATTTATCACTTTTATTTTATCTTTTGGTACTTAATTAGGTTAATGAGTATTGTAACAACTTTTTTTTTTTCTTAAAAAGAATATCTAACCAGTATGTGTCACCGAGTAAACCTAGTTTAAGACAAGTATAGCTTAACATCTAATGTACAGTCGCCAGCACGTCAAGTTAACACAAACTGTCAAATTGTCTAATTCGATTTTGAACTTAACCCTCATCATTTTATGGTTTAAAATCATTTGGAGAAATTTGACAGATTGTTCTAATTTGATGCGCTGCTGCGCTGGCTACTGTACCTACATTAACACATTATTTCACTTTCGAAATCCGAACTCTCACTAAAACGAACGTTGAAATCCAACAAAGGGCTTTTATTTGTGAAAACGACCACAAGAAAATGTCACGCCTGAAAGGTTTCCCTTTAATCGGAAAGGCTTTTTAAATAAGCACTTAGGTCCATAAAAATTAATCCCCTTTCCTTAACTCGAGGTTTTTCAACCTTGAACCTTCATCGGAAACTCGGTAAAGCACGTACTTAATGAAGATTGTGCCTTTAAATCTGTAATCAAGTCTTTAATCTCCTAGCTATGAGTACAATGGAGATACGCACAGAAGGACGGCTCGATACAATGAGTGAGGCGCACGCACACTTAGACGAGTACTTACGGAGATCCCAAAGTCCAAAGAATCCCAGTTGCTACAGTAGAATCGTTTCAAGCTGAAAAAATAAGTAAAGGTCACAGTACAATAATCAAATCGGAAAGGGATCGGCACCGGATCAAATCGAGCCGTTCAGTATTCTTTGCATGAAACTCCTTACTGTAAATACACACTAATCGGAATCGAAACGTAATCGCCTCGCCTCGGGACAAGCTCACGAACGGCGAGACGTAGGCGCGGCGTCAACTCGCTTACGGCACGTCGTCCCCGCGCTTACGTCTCTTAGTCCACCCTTACGCACACTACTGTTGCCACAAGTACTGTCATTCACAGGGCAACTTCCAGTCGTGTTGCCCGCGTGTTTTATTAAATGATTGATCTGATGCCAGCCAGGTAAACCAACGGTCGGCAAGCCGTAAGCAAGGCGTCGCCTAGCCGTAGCCAAGTCGACGCGCTTGCTTACGTTAGGTTGACGGCGAGGCAAAAGGCGATACGTTGCCAATCTCTTTGCTGTGTGCTGTGTCCTTAAATGTGAACTTGTACCTCTCAAAAACTCGCAACATTGTAAACGATATTTAACGGTACCTGTAGTAACTGTCGCTAAATATCATAACTCACGCTTATCATGCAGTCCTGAGGACTAGATTGAGGTCAAGAGTAGGCCCATCTAATATTAAAAAAAAAACGAATGTGCTTTAGACCACACGACTGAAGTAAAACTTAAACAAATGCCAAACGATTGTCTGTTAAATTAAAAAACGTAACTCTGTCTATCTTCACTAACTTATATCTCCCTCTCAACTTCATTTTGAAACGAAACACATACGGGTACACCATGACCATGGCATGGCCTGTATGGTCTTAAATGAGCCCTAAATGTGCATGACATGTGATTTCAATTGTTCTACGGAGCGAGTCTTCTGGATCTTTCTACTTTTTGTCATGAAAAAAGCGGCAAACTTTTCAAATTTACGCCTCTTAGCCCCCGTTGTGCCAACTTCAATAAGTGCGGCCTGTAATCGTGACATAACCAGACTATAATCGTTATGTCGTCTTTTTTTTTAATTTAAGGGGAAGGACCTGGTTGTACACTGTTTTTAACCGACTTTCTTCAAAAAGGAGGAGGTTCTCAATTCGGTTGTATTTTTAAGCTATTGCATAGCTTATATCGTGGGTCTTGAGTGTGGAGACCGAATCCAGAAATTCCGTAACGAAAATAACCTAACACCTAGTGCCTAACACGTAGTCCTAGCTCCAGCAGTAGATTAAAAATAATAACCTAGGCTTGTCAATATCTGACACTACGAAAGTGAATAAATAATTATAGTTACTTATGTTGATAAAAAATGCTATGCAATAGCTTTACCGCGGTAGTCTCCGAGTGCCACACGTCTTTTTTTTTGTGTTTCTTACCTCATAACTCCGTCATTTTTAAACCGATTATTCCTTTATATGAAAGGATATACTTCCCGATTAGTCCCATAGAAATTTCATCAATATCGGTTCAGTAATTTGGTTCTTTTTTCACGCACGTCGCATGCAGTTTTGCATGTTTAATTTGGCATACTTCCCGATTTCCGATTGAATTGAAATTTTGCACGCTTATGTATATCGCGTGATAGTACAATATATAGATGACATGCAGCTGATCTGATGTTGGAACTGGAAGGTGGCCTTAGGAACTCTGTTATGAAATGACATAAGCCCATCGAGATTAGGCTAGTATGATCCGTCATGATGAGTATTTTGCCTTTAGATGGTATCCAGGGTCTGATGATGGAGCTGGAAGGTGGCCATAGGAACTTCGTTATTAAACGACATAACCTCATCGAGTTTGGGCTCTTTTGATTCGTCTCGACGAGTACTTTGGTCCTAAACGGAAATGGAAACCGGATAATGAGTGTTGACAAGAGGTTCAACAGAAATATTTATTTATTTTTTATGCTTTATCCACTGTAGAATATTTTCGTGCGAAATCAAGTGTGTCTGTGTCATGCAGCATGCGACAAGGTCATGGAGAGCACACGCCTCAGGGGCTTGTGGATAACATGCATCTCACTATGCGAAATATTAGAGGATCAGCTTCTTATTGGCGGAAATGCATTGGCATTAATACTATAATCGATCGTCAATTGTTTGTTTGTGACGTCACTACTCGGGAAGCGACCGGAGTGTCGCCGCCGTAAGTTTCCTCATTTTACACATAAGTACATTACATAAGTGCTTTTTAGTACATTTTATTCATACAGACAAAAGATTTATAGAATTTTGTTCCAGATTAATTTTTTCTCATATTATCGTTTCATAGAATAATCAATACGCAGAATATTTGCTTCAGAGATATTTAAATCATCGATTTTTGTTTAAAAAAAAAAAATTGTTTCGATTTTCATATCTATAGAATAACAAATCAAATGTTCTTTATACTCTTATTGTTTAGTTAACATAAAACTTATTACCATGAAAAATGTTGTATCGAGTGACAGTTTCTAAATGTCGTGTGTTTTATCCTGTGCGGACATATAAATACTTTTTTTTGTCTTTCTTTCAAAATAAATGCATATCCCTATGGGTAAAGGGCGTAAGTTTATGTATATATGTAGGTAAATGCATATAAAACTGAAATCTGTAGCAATTATTATTAAAACACACTTGCATGCCTTTAAATATAATTTTACTTGGACTACTTCATTATTGAAAACACTATAGGTTCATAATTGTC
Source organism: Lycophotia porphyrea (assembly GCA_950005105.1). Lineage (NCBI taxonomy): Eukaryota > Metazoa > Arthropoda > Insecta > Lepidoptera > Noctuidae > Lycophotia > Lycophotia porphyrea. Next base: position 2,028,258 of record OX465389.1, read on the forward strand.
GGGATGCCCTAATTTTTTTACTGCGACCAATTTCGAGCTAGCGTTGTCACAGTTTTAACCTAACCTAGCCTATGTGGTCGGAGTGAACGGAACATTTCAACTTCAAGGTAAATATCAAAATGTTGTAATAAAGCGAAGTCGACGTAGCCCCGCTGGGCGGGGCTCCTATTTCTGTCTACAGGGTTTTAAGTAACCTAACACGTTTACTTTTAAGTCTTCGTTGAAATACAATCATCATCTGCCTAGCCTTTTCCCAACTATGTTGGGGTCGGCTTTCAGTCTAACCGGATGCAGCTGAATACCAGTATTTTACATGGAGCGACTGCCTATCTGACCTCCACAACCCAGTTAGTACTGGGTAATACGATACCCCTTGGTTAGATTGGTTGAAATACAATACCAGGGAAAAATACATCGAGCAAACAATATTCGTTAAAACATAATTATACTGTTCGATAAGTTTGTTCAATAAAAAATCCTAACTAATATTATAAATGCGAAAGTAAGTTTGTTTGTTTGTTACCTTTTCACACGTAAACCACTGAACCGTGTCATGTCTACTATTCCAAATAAATAAAAATAGGAGGTAGACAGTACAATTAAATTTAATAAGAGGGAGGTAAGTTAAAAAAATACAAGTCTGCTAAAAAACACACCTATCTACACGCACTCAAGAACTGGGGTAATAGGTGGAGAAAGTACTTGCTGTTTTCCGAAGGGGGTAGACCCTTGGAGCACCTGGTCCTGCGGCTCCACCGAACAGGTTTCAGGCTAGTCCTGGCTGTTTCGGTGGCAGGCGATCGCAGAACTAGGAGTGGAGTTCCCGGGCGAGTCCACTTAGCGGAGCCCCGGGAAGCTTGAAGAGAACAGGAGTCCCGGGCCAAACTCCGTTTAGGGAAGCCCCGGGATGGAGTTGCGACTTCCGCGTGGTGGAGGGACACGTCAGAGCGTCGGCGCCCTACCACTTGACACTTTCACTAGTCCACTTTTAGTGGGGTTGACTGCACTGTACTGGTCGCTACTGAAATCTCGTCGTAAACTAGTTTTAGTTCGTAAGCGGCGTCTTTTATAAGGAACTATTTTAGTGTTCCAGAACTATTTGCCTCACTTTACGATTATATCTGTTATAGCCCATATTCGTCCAACCTGCCAGGTGTAGTTGGCCAAGACATATAAAACCTCACAATCCAAGAGTGCGTTATGAATTTTAAAATTGACATTTAGTATTCTATTAGTCAGTATACAAACGTAATACAATATCAAAACTAGATTTAAACTAGCCAAATCAGTATAAATAATTTTTAGTAATAAATTCTAATACAACCTTCATTTAACAGGCCTTTATAGAAAAATATTAAGAAAGAATAGTAAGCTTGACAGATTGACGTTGCTTGTCATTAGTGAAAAATATTATTAAAAGTTTATAAAAGTGCTCAAATTACAATGTTAAACTGGAAATAAATGGATGAAATTGAATGGATAATGGATGCCGTGATTTATACCTACTTTCTGCTACCACAGAAGGCATATTTATGATAAAAATGAGACGAAGGACACATGGTCTGTAAATTGTACGTATATTTATTTTTTATCGTATCTGCTTTATAGCAGAATACTATAACCGCTCATCCTGAATTTTTCCATTTACGTTGCCATATACGTAGTAGATACGGGTACGGGTACCCTATGTCCATTTCTGTAGGATGAGTTAAAATTAGAAACAACACATAAGACACGTAACTCGCGAAATGTAGGTCTACTAAAGATACACCTTTGAGGAAAAGCAACGTTTTGTTTTGAAACCAATCAAGAAAATACTTTAAATTTTTATCGAGTAACTTAAGAATAGGTACTTATTAACGGCGATGACAGGCTCATAGTTTAATATGAACGCAGCCATATTTCTAGTCAAATTGACACTCGTAAATACCAGTGATGAATTACGGTGTAATATTTTCAAATTTTAATAATATGCGTCGCCAAAACTGACATGATGAATATTCATATTTTTTTTTTTACAAGGAGTTGGTTAAATTGAACTTTAATGTTGAGTACGAGATTTTTAACTTGAATCTTTAATTAGAGTAAACATAAATAACTATTTCCTGATTTAGAAGGTGAAACTAAGTTTATTTTGCCCCCTTTAACATGGGACTTAACATAACTGTTCAAATGTGGGTTTACTGTTAAGTTGAGTACACTTCGCGAAGTACAAGCGTGACATTATAATGTCTTACTTGACTTTCCGTATCTATAGAAACCATCAGGTACGGCTACTTTTACGGCAGAGCAAGTCTAAAAATGTGTGAATTATATAGAACTAACTGATACCCGTGGCTGACCGCATGGATGTCTGTTATCGCGACCAAAAATAATCATGAAATCTTGATCCCGTTCCCGCAACAAAAACTTGACAAATTATATACTAAAACCTTCTTCGAGAACCACTCTATTCATTGCTGAAAACAGCATAAAAAGGGGTGAAGTAGTTTTTGGGGTTTAGCGCGAACAGACAGACAGACGAGGTGGAGGACTTTTTTATAATATGTAGTGATAGTGAAACGTACGTACACATATAAACACGACAAAAGTTTGTTTGTTTAAGGGCCGGTTTTTCAAACGCCGGTTAACTTTTATCCGAAGAATAAGTTTGTGATTTTGACAGTTTTTGTATGGACGGACTGTCAAAACGTCACATTTACTCTTAAGGTAAATGTTATATATTGATTGAAAAATCGGCCCTAAACAAAATAAATGTCACTCAGGATGGACCGTCATAAAAAGTTGCATAGTTACGTAACTACTGGCCTAACTAGTAAAACTCTACTTGGACAGCTCTAAACAAGCTCGCAACACCATTATTTCACTTTCATTTTTTTTTTCATTTTCCACACGTTTCGTACTATTTCATACTGAGCCCCACTGTGTAGTACTAGGAGAACATGGAATGATGTATAGTACATAACTGACTGTGCAAAATGTGCGAGCTACTTATTGTTTATGATTTTTTATTGACATAAAATATAAGTAGCAAAAACATACAAAAAGGTATCAAAAAGGTCAATCAAAAGGAAGAAGATCAATAAAAACGTTTCGTCTTGCACACTGGCAATACTACTGAGAGTCAATTAAAAAACAACCAACGTAAGTCTGAATGTTTTTTTTGTTTTGTTTGCTTATTTGAGTGTCCCACTGTTGGACAAAGGCCTCCCCTTTCTCCTTCCAAACCTCTCTGTCCTTTGCAATATCTGGTCATGGTCATCTCAATGTTAATTTAAATATTTATTTTTACATCAACTCGTTAAAAATATACGTTGGAAATTAAAAATATAGGTTGGAAATTAAAAATATAGGTTGGAAATTAAAAATATAGGTTGGAAATTAAAATAATGACAGTTGCAAAAAAGTCGTACGATGAAAAGTATATTTTGTTATTGCCTTTCATTTATAACATCCCTCTTTTTGCGTCGGTAATTAAAAAATTGGTAGGTTCTCAATAACAGCGCGGTGTCTGGTTCGGTGGGTAGGTATGGCAACTCGCTGGCCTCTTAGGACATGGTAGTGAACAGACATATGTATACCTAATTTAAGAGGTGCTCGGATCGATCTTTAGGTTGTTAGCCGTGCTTGCCTAGGTTGGTCTGTGGATGGGATGGGACCACCCATTACATACCGAGTTTGCTCCGTGCCTCGGAAAGCACGTTAAGCCGTTGGTCCCGGCTGTCATTTGTAGATCTTTGACAAAAAGTCAAAAACTCCACATAACAATTACAATATAGCATACAACAATATATATTTTCCAAAACTTTTATTTTTATTTCATTATTTTTATTTATACTTTATTTTGTTTATTAAATAGAAATTAAAAAAAAAAAAAAAAAAAAAATATTGTAACCAATAAACATAACATCACGCCTGTAATCCCCGTAGGGTTAGGCAGAGGTGTACCCCACATTTCGCCAGTTATGTTTTAAGTCCCATGTAATAGGGGGCGCGCCTATTGCCATCAACCGGGCACAAATCCAGACTCCGTGGCTGCTACTGAGAAATTCCTGATGGAAAAACCTCACAACACTTTGCCCGACCTGGGAATCGAACCCAGGACCTCGTGCTCAGCAGTCGCGTTTGCGATCACTCGACCAACGAGGCAGTCAGACCAACGAGTAACCAATAAAATGTAGATTAAATTAATTCCAATCACGCTATCGGTTTTCGCATCACTTTTGACAATAAACCTGCGACCAATACAACTAAATGTTGAATAAAAACATCCCATATCGAAACGAAAGCTTCAGTGCATGCAATTCAGTGTTGTACGGCCATACAGAATGGGCCATATCAATATGTTACATGGCTATTGTTTCAGATAAAGTAGTTAGTTAGATAGCAAGGTATGTGGGCCAGCCGTGTGTAGTGTATTGAACACATGTAATCTGTCTTACACTGGTACTGGTAATCTGTGTTAACTGGTCAAGGCACCGATAGATATTCTTCTTCTTCCTGCCCTTATCCCATTCTATTTGGGGTCAGCGCAACACGTTTTCTTCTTCCATTCTCCCCTGTCAGACGTCATGGCATCATTTACTCCTTTCTCTTTCATATCAGTCTTCACACAATCCATCCATCTTTTCTTTGGCCTTCCTCTCCCTCTCCATCCATCAACATTCATGTCCATCACTCTTTTAGTCACATGCGTTTCATCCCTCCTCATTACATGTCCATACCAAGACAAATAACTTCCTTTCAATGTTTCTGTAACAGGCGCCACTTTCAAACGTCCTCTAATATACTCATTTCTTACTTTATCCATTCTTGTCACTCCACACATCCATCTCAACATTCTCATCTCCGCTACATGCAATCGTTATAATATCCCTAATTAAAAACAAAGCAAACAAATAAAACGCCGAGCAATTCAATCGTAACAGATATCAATCATTGGTCCCTTGATCCGGTAGATATAATTATTAAACAATTAATTATGCTATTGTTGTTACAGCTCATTATTCTCTGTCGTTGTTGTTTCAACAAACTGTTATTAATATGCATGTATTGTTTTACAAAGGAATTTATACTATGTTATTATGAATTTTAATGTGGGTATAATTAGAGTTTGTTTTATTAATACTACGTCATCGTGGATTTATATTTACGTAATTACAATTTGTTTCTTTAAGTTATTGTATTCTAGCTCTTGTCCGCGGTTTCGATAGCTTTGTTGTCGGAAATTATCCCTTAAAATGATTTTCAGAATCGGACCTGTAGTTTCGAAGATTACCCACACCCCCCACATTTTAATTGACAAAACATACAAAATTTGCTTCTTTTTAATGTTCCGTAGTCAACCCTTATAGTTTCGCCATGTCCGTCCATCTGTCTGTCCGCAGCTTAGCTCAAAGACTCTTAGTACTAGAAAGCTGTAATTTAGAATGAATATACAGATTAGTTACGCCGACAAAGTGGTAACATAAAAAATTCAAAAGCATTTTTTTAGGGTATCTCCTGTACCTACACGTAAAGTGACTATTTTTTTCTAATGTACCACGTAGTGTGGGATGTTGTTGGATCTTTAAAAAATATTGCGAGTTTGTTCAAACAATTTTTCGATTAAGGGATTTGTTTGTAAAATATTAAGCTTTAAAGTGCTAATTTTTGTTAGACTAAAGAGTTCCCACCCTCTACCAGCTAAATGGTTGTGTTTAGGAGTGTGAAAAGTTTCACGGTGGTAGCAAATATAACGAAATTAAAAGGCAAACTATCACAGCTAAATAGGCTTTACAAGTTTACGAGTAATAGTCGACCAACTTATACCATAAGATATTTTCTTGAACGTAATGTATGAAAGTGCAAGTTTTTCAACTACAAATGTAAGTTTGTTTTTATTATTACAATAAAAATCATCGTTCGGAGGCAAATCGGACCGTGGGAAGTGTCCGAATATTTTCATAGGCAACTACGTAACCCTACATATTGTGCGTGGCCCGACACGCACTTGGTCAGTTTTTAATATTAGTATAGATGTGTTAAGTATTGAAAATGTTGGAACTGTTTGTTATCAAGAATGCTATATTTAGTTTTTCTACCAACTTTACTACTATAAAAATAAAATAAATAAATAAAATTCATTTATTTCAGGCAGATACTACGAAAGATTAATTTCACATACATTAATTACAATTTCAATTTAAAATGAATTAAATTAAAATGAATTAAAATAAAATAAAGTAAAATGATTAGCAGGAATATTGACAGCCGTATACGAAGAAATAATTAGCTTCATATATGGCTCTCAATATTCCATTGTCAGAATCATGTTCACGGCTCATAAAGGAGGCCCTCGCTTTTCGTAGTACAGCATAGAAATCATCTACTCTGTTCTCCGCAAACATGGCAGACGCACTACACCTCCACGGTAGCCCAAATATACACCTAAAGGCGTTGTTATATTGCACACGTAAGGTATTATAAGCGCGCTGTGTGTGATTGTACCAGAGGTGGCAAGTGTAAAGCGACCGACAGTACGCATTGAACAGAGTGACTTTGAATTGATTGGTACATTTAGCAAAACGCCTAGCAAGCATGTTACTTTTCGATGCCAACATTCTTCTCTGTCTTTCCAAGTCGTCATCGTCTCGCAGTTTATCGGTTACGATATGACCAAGATACTTAAAACTCTTAACAACTTTCAGTTTGGTGTTACATTATGATATATCGGGGGTAGGTAATGGACTGTTATCGTATCTAAATACCATCAATTCCGTTTTCTTAACATTGTATTTGAGACCATGCTTACTCGCGTACACTTCGCAGATGTTCAATAGCTTTTGCAACGCCTTGACGGAGGGGCTGAGCAGAACCATATCGTCGGCGTAACTGAGATTATTTACATTATCAATAGAGCAGCCGACACCGGCTCTGCTCAGCTCCTCTATCAAGTCGTTAACATATAAGTTAAATTAATATTGTAGGGGATGTCAAACCACCCTGTCTTACCCCGGAATTGAGGGTGTATTCACCAGACAAGCTTTCTCCCCACTTTACAACGTTTGTTAGACCCTCGTACCAATATTTCATTACATTAATCACTTCAAGTGGTATACCTGCATTGTACATCTTATGCCACAGGACCTTGTAATTTACAGAGTCAAAAGCACGACTTAAATCTAGAAAACAGGAATAAATATTCGTTTTTCTATCGAGATAGTACTGGACAGTTTTCTTTAACGAGAATATGGCGGTATCTGTCGAAGGATTTGAACGAAAACCAAATTGTGCATCGTTTAATTTTATGTTTTTCGCTAGATGTGGGTGCAATAGCCTTTCAAATATTTTAGAAAACTATTATTTACTACCAACATTTTCCCATTCCGAGAACTGACAACTTAAGGATTTTACAAACAACTTTGTAAAATTTACAGAAAGACATTTGTTTATGGGAACAGTGACGTAGGCTTTTTAATTCAACAAATAACATGATCGCGTCATAGTAAGGTTGTTTCTGCCAACCAGCTTTACCGAGGGGTATCGTATTAGGCTGCGGTTCCACTGAGGCGGAGCGAAGCAGAGCGGAGTCGAGCTGTGCCGCGATTCACCAATCACATGGCTTGAAACTCACATCTCCTCTCCACTCCGCCATGTGATTGGTGAATCGCGGCACAGCTGGACTCCGCTCTGCTCCGCTCCGCCTCAGTGGAATCGCAACCTTCCTCCAGTACCGACTGGCTTGTGGAGGTCAGATAGACAGTCGTTCCATGTAAAATTCTAGCATTCAGCGGCATCTGGTCACACGACCCCAACATATTTGGAAAAAGCTAGGCAGATGATGATGGAAGGTTGCTGCAGTCAGAGGTAAAATAAGTCTGGACTGCCTCGTTGGTTTAGTGGTCGCAAGCGTGACTTTTAAGCATGAGGTCCTGAGTTTGATTCCCGGGTCGGGCAAAGTGCTACTGGGTTTTTCCATCAGGAATTTCTCAATAGCAGCTACGGAGTCTGGATTTGTGCCCGGTTGATGGCAATAGGCTCGCCCCCTATTACATGGGACTTAAAAATATAACTGGCGAAATGTAGGTGTACTGTTAGGTACACTTCTGCTTAACACTTCGGGGATTACAGCCGTGATGTTATTTTGTGCTCTGTGTTCTAAAGTTCCTTAGTTGATCGCCTTCACGGCGTGGTTTCAAACAAAAGTTGCGCTTGCACAAAGTTCTCGTCGAAGCGCGAAACGTAACTGATCCTGATCATATTGATCGGCACCAGTTTGAAGCTTAACTAGTTTTAATGAGAGCCTCTGTATTGTACTTCAAGCTGTTTAACTTGTGTAAGTAGCATCTATGGTAGAAAGAACCAGTTGAAGTATGAAAGTACACAGTACGGGAATGCGCAATGGCAGGTCACGAATTTTAATCATGTGTTTGTTGCAATCTGCTGGTCAGTAGTTTAAGGTTATATGTTGGTCAAAATGATGAACCGATGAAACTATTTACAGAATTATAACCGGTTTATTCCCAGGCGCTTAAATTTTTTTTTCCCGGCGGCTCCAAATTAAAAAAAAATAGTATTTTATTATTTAACTAATGCAACAGCTCCATAATTTTGGAGCTGTTGGGATTCAATGTATGGAGAGAAATTGTTTGGAGAATAATAGATTTGGAGCTTCTGGGAATAAGCCTTATAACCATCAACTAAACAAATGAATCTTCCGGAAGAAATCCTGTAAATGATAATTAAATCCTCTTCAGAATCCGTTGCAAAGTTGACAACAAAAATCTAGTTAAACAGACAGAAACGAAATATTAGTATATACCTACTTACCTAGCAGTAGTAGCCAACTGCACCGTTGGTCTCGTGGTCGCAAGCGCTACTGCTGAGCGTGGGGTCCTGGTTTCGATTACCGGGTCGGGCAAAAAGTGCTATTAAGTTTTTTCATTAGAAAATGTCTGTAGCAGCCTGGAGACCGTTGTTCCTGAGGCTGATGAATCTCCAATCGTGACTGATTGCCTTCCAACCGGACTATAGGAGTAGAGGAACAGAGAGTGTACCTGTGCCTGCGCACACTTGTGCACTATAAATCTCCGGTGCCGATGGTTAATCTTCGTTGCGATAGGAAGCCGCGGCCGAAAACGGTCAGGAGGACTATAAATGGTTTAAGAAGGTGTGGTTATATTTCAGGCTTTTGTGTTTTGTGTTGGTGCTCGTGGTTAAATAATATCAGCCGCTCGGGTCGATCTTTAGGTTAAGCCGTGTTTGCCTAGGTTGGTCTGTGGATAGGTGACCAACCATTACATACCGAGTTTCCTCCGTGCCTCGGAAAGCACGTTAAGCCGTTGGTCCCGGCTGTCATTTGTAGATCTTTGACATTCTTTACATAGTCAGTGGCCCAAAAAGGCTGACAACCAGTCTTACCAAGGGGTATCGTATTACCACTGAGTAATACCCTGCCTGCGACTAGTTAGTACGGACTAACTGGGTTGTGGAGGTCAGACAGGCAGTCGCTCCATGTAAAATACTGGTTTCCAGCTGCATCCAGTTAGACTGGAAGCCGAACCCAACAAAGTTGGGAAAAGGCTAGGCAGATGATGATGGTTATATTTCAGGGTGTGAACCAGACCATCAAAGAAACAACTTTCTCAGTGGAACTAACATCGTTGTCGCTAAAAAATTAAAAATCAGCTGTTCCATACATTTGGCTAGAATAAGTATTGAAGTTTTGTATGGAGAAAAGTGATTCAGTTTGATGGTCTGGTAATCACACCCTGAAATATGGCAATGTTTTTCTGATACTATAAAAACGCAAATAGCTGATGCTGGCCTTACAGCTGCTAGGTTGAAGTGGAACTGGGCTGGTCACGTCTGCCGCATGTCGGAAGAGTAATGGGCAAAAATTACCACTCAGTGGATACCAAATAGCAGGAAACGACAACGCGGCAGGCCCAGAAGGAGATGGCGGGATGAGCTGGACTCTTTCGCAAAGGATTGGCCTGCGACCGCACTGGATCGCAAAATGTGGAAGGAGAGAAGGGAGACCTTTGCCATGCAGTGGAACAACATAGGCTTATAATAATAATAATTTTCTGATACAGGCTGTAGATACATACGCCGATAGATACATTTGCCGATGTAATTGTTATTAACCTTATTACACGTAATATGAATACATAGTATACATTCCTACATTATTCATTATGGCTGTTTGCATACTAAGTACATATATTACTATAACTTAGTGACCTCACGATGATTAATTATCTCCATATTGCGTCATGATAGAGGAGCTCGTGGCTAAACAATAACAGCCGCTCGGGTCGATCTTTAGGTTAAGCCGTGCTTGCCTAGGTTGGTCTGTGGATGGGTGACCACCCATTACATACCGAGTTTCCTCCGTGCCTCGGAAAGCACGTTAAGCCGTTGGTCCCGGCTGTCATTTGAAGATCTTTGACAGTCGTTAAAGTAGTCAGTGGCCTAAAAAAGTCTGACAACCAGTCTTACCAAGGGGTATCGTATTTCCCAGTAGTAACTGGGTTGTGGAGGTCAGATAGGCAGTCGCTCCATGTAAAATACTGGTATTCAGCTGCATCCGGTTAGACTGGAAGCCGACCCCAACATAGTTGGGAAAAGGCTAGGCAGATGATGATGATTGCGTCATGATACGAGTACATACAAGTATAAATGGGATTAATTTAATTAATTACACAAACTTACACACTGGCTATCGATCACAAAACAATACCATACTAATACAAACCGATATCTAGATATACTTACATTATATATTATTGCACTAAAAATACACGCAGGCTAACTGTAACAACAGATTTTAATTTATTGTGATAGTTAGCCTACGTCTATTTTGTGTAATCTCACTTGCGAGTCAATATTTTAGCCTGCATACACTGGTATTCCTGTTAAAAAAAACCCAAAAAAATGTTGCCCGACCTAAGATTCGTACACCAGAAGGCTAATTCACATAATTTTATGACGCGCCGATGAAGTTGTAGTGCATTTGCAGTTAAGTTCAAGTTTGAGTAATAAACGGTATTCTTGTAATATTTGAACTGCGCATAAGCGGCGCGTGAACTTCACGTCAACTGAGCGACAACCAAACTACCAAACTACGGACGAACGACAAACTATTATGATGTGGCCACATGAGCGAAAAAATATTACTAACTAACTTATCGAATAGGATCGATTACATTTCAATGATTAGACGTTATTATAATTTTTTTTGTTTTTTTTTTTTTTTTTACAGAGCAGCGGTGGCCCAGTGGTAGCGACCCCGACTAACGAACAGTATGTCGTGGGTTCGAACCCAGGCAGGCGCATTACTTTGTGTAATTTATTTCATCACCACTGCTCTCAAAAACGGTGAAGGAAAACATCGTGAGGAAACCGGCATGTCCTAGGACCAAAAATTCGAAGACATGTGACATCTACCAATCCGCACTGGGCCCGCGTGGTGGATTATAGCCCATTCCCTCTCAAAGAGAGGAGGCCTGTGTCCCAGCAGTGGGAACATTAATAGGCTGATGATGATGATGATGATAATTTTTAAACTGTCATTTTGAGACGAATAGTAGAATACCGATCATGCTGCGTTCCGAATGCCCGCACCAAAGACGCGCAACAGTAGAATGCTGTTATTGCGATCGCGTGACGCGACCTTAACGCGAGCGTGTCTGACAGCGGCAGAGAATACGAAAAGCGTTGTTTTGATCGAAACTTAACTGCAACTGCACTGCAACAGCACTTCTTTAGTTACGTGAATTAGCCCACAGATCTCATGCTGAAATAACGAGACCGTCTGTGAGGTACTACGTAATAGGTAGGTATGTTTAATTTCAGTCTAATGAATAGCTTAAACTTCATTTATACCAATTAAGCGCACAACGGGATAAGCGCGGCTTTTGTCTCCCGTATCATCTTATTATGATATATTGTCTTTGTTTATAGAATGTTCTTGTGTCCCGGGACTCCCGGGAGTGTTTAGTTGCCCGAAATTTTCGTGAGAAGAGAATTCATTATAGAGAAAACTGATTTTTCACTTAATGACTTAAAAGATTTTAGTTTTTACTTTCTCAGAATATGAAATATCAATGTCCACACGCATAAAACAATGAAATACTTTATTGTTTAATATACGGAGAATGGTTGGCTTTATCGCGGTTTATTTCTTTCGCCAATCTCATCCAAGATATTCCCGCAATGGCAACAATGTCGTCTGCCCATCTCGCCGCCGCCGGACGGCCAACACTCCTCTTTCCGTTCCTTGGAGTTACTAATTAGAAACCATTAAAATACGTACAGTATTCTCTTGCATCCGATTAGAATGGATGCCGACCCCAACATACTCGTAGTTGAGAAAAGGTGAAAAAGAAAGATGAAATCACATTCTGTGAAGCATCAAACCACGGGCCTCATCAGACCACAGGCTCAGCCTAACTTCTAATAGCGGCAATACAAAGTTACTAGGCAAACATGAAAAGCAAAGAGACTGTTTTGCTTTTGCAATGAAACCATACGGCCAAAGCATACGCTTCTTATTACACCCAGTGCGTAAGCTCCTTTATACTGGGTATTAGTTCAACGGGATTAATTCCCAGCTAGTGTAACCGTGCTTTAGACTTAGTCGCTCATAATCCTACTCATAAGGAAAGCTTATGCTTTGTTTGGTTAGTGAAACTGGTGTTCGTTTGAACTCGTTACGATAATACCGTGTACTGATGTTCTTAGTAAAAAGGAATAAGCTAGCGTTAGCACGTTAAGGACTGTTAACTGAAAGAAAAACCATCAAATACTACTATTAACGTAAACAAACCAACAGCCATAGTTCCGGAGGGGTGCAGAGTTCACCCACATTTTGCCAGTTTTAGGTTTCAACTAACATGTGGCCTGAGGTTATTGCCAGAAGTTTTGGAGCTGCTACTGAGAAACTCCAATACAATGCTGCAACATGAATGTGGAAATGGAAACCAGGTACCATGCTCAGAACAGTTATTCTGTTCTGAGCAACAACAACATCATACGTTTATTTTCAGGCTACTTTGGCCCATAGATTATGAAGGGTGTAAACAGACTCTTAACGAAGCCGAAAGGCACTTGTTTTCCCCGTCATTGCGATCATTTTTTTGTTCTAGACCATACCATAGGGGGTCAAAGTTCGAACTTTTTCACCACTTTTTTTTAAATACATGTTTTTAATGTAAGATTTTTACTTTAAGCACCTCCAGGACTCCTTACTATTCAATCTATCCATCAGCATAATGTTTTGAGTGCGTCACATTGAGTCCTACCGAAAAACGTGATTTTTCAGCCCAAAAAAAAAGCCGTTTCCTAGCACTAATTTTTTCGTAAAGTTACTTAGTTTGATGTACAGTCGCCAGCACATCAAGCTACCACACTGTGACCTTGAGCGCCTTATAAGCAACAACAGCGAGAATCGTGCGAAAGAGATAAATATCTTTTTGTCTGTTCTTGCTTGTAATGTTTCGTGCTGCAGTGCGTGCGTTAGGCTGTGTGCGTATGCGCGTCGTTGTGTAGAATAAGATACTTGCTATGCCAAAATACTAGTTTGGCGGATCGCATACTTGAATGGAATCGAAGTAATGGCATGGTAGTAAAAATAAGTTGGCGGTTACGGTACGCCCGGCGCTTGTGAAATATCTAGTATTAGAAAAGGGATTTTTCCTGAGTAAAAAATATGATTACCTACCTATATTTTGTCTGTCACTTAGATTATCGAAAAATATTGGATACGTATTTTGTGTTTTATCAAATCAATAAAAACTTATGAAGATATTAAATGCATCAAAGATCACGAGTGGGGTTGTGATGTCACTTTCCGGTAAAAAGTGTTCCGAAATGTGACGTCACACGAGTTTTCGACACACTGTAGCATCTTCATTTCTTTTTTATGACTGACGGACTAATAAGATTTTTTTGGTCAATATTGACGCTTTGCAATTTTGACGGATTGCGATTTTCATGAATTTGACTGATTACGAGTTTGACCATACGCGACGAAACGTATTCATAGGTAAAATAATGAAAAAAAATGGGTTTCTTTTCGTGTTTGCGTTTAATTAAATCAATTTATTTTTACTTTTATGATAATAATAATATTATATTAGTGGTTTCTTTTACAAGAGCCCTGACTATCGCTAGCTCGGACCCAGTTCCCGATACCGATGGGATTAAATGTTTTTCATATAATTTATTCATTATATTCACTAGCTGATACTCGGGAACTTCGTACGCGTGAAATTATTATAAAAATATACCACCTACTTACTACTATTTGAATCTGATTTTGTTGAGCTACGGGATATTATTTGACGTATCTTACATGATTTCTGTAATAGATAGTGCCTGTGGTGTTAGGAAGGTGTATTGGACGGTATTAAAAAAAATACTGTGGCGGCTTAGGCTAATGATAACTGAAGTAGGTATGTAACATTGTAATCACCTTAACATTGTATTAACAGACTGTAGCAGGAACGTTGATTATTTGTCAATATAATATAATATTCTAAATTACCCATGAACATGCAGCTCATTACTTGCGTGAAAGGAATAGGATAGGCACTACAAATAATTGGTTGGATTGGTCGTTTTAATTTTAGTCGCAACTAGCATAATTCACAGATTCTACATTTTAAAATAACTATACCTATACCTTCGTTCTCTAAAGATTTATTTTGCTTTAGGGCAGAAAAAAAATACATTTCGTAATCTGAAATCAAAAATGAACTTTATTTTAATGGGAAAAGGTTGATTTGGCGTGGCATAGAGAGGGCATCATGCCATGACAGCGTCCTGTTTTTGATGTAAAATATAGGCGGCCTGTATCACAGAAGTGGTTCGTGGATGATTGTTTCATCCACGAACCACTTCTAAGAAAGTTCAACTACCTTTAGAATTGTTTTATAGGTGCCTAAGAACCACTCTCTCTAACTCTCTCGGTTATGTGACGCAGACGAAGTTGCGCAGCAGGGTAGTATCAAAATAAAATGCGACATAACAATCTTTAACCTTTTATTTTTAAACATTAATATTACTATAATACAATACTGAGAAACAAAAATACTCTAAATTAAAATATAAAACTAAACCATACAAACAACAAATAGGTATAAAACTATAAACTATACAAACAACAGAAAATATAAAACTAAACTGACCATACATTAAAAACAACTGGATCATATTTATATTTTAAAGCCGTAACTTAAAGTGTCATATTTATATTTTAAAGCCGTAACTTAAAGTGTCACCAACAATAGCAAAGAAAACATTATCAAGAATGTAACAATGGTGCGAAAAGAAGTTAATATTTTTTTTATTACCGCTTTAGCATTATTGGAAGAATTATCCATACTAATATTATAAATGCGAAAGTTACTTTGTCTGTCTGTTACGCCTCTTCATCTACAAAAATGACTATATTGTTTGCCCAGTCAAAATTATAATATTCCAGGCAAAAATTTACTCTTGCCTCCTTATGCGCCTGGTTCATTTATATTTTCTTGGCAGGACGGCAGCATTTTTTCCGGCGTCCTTTAGGCGCCTTGTAACGGTGTCCATTGAAATCTAAAACAAAGAAAATTTTGTCAATTTCAATACTTACCGATTCTTAATTATGACCAATTGTACGGGTCAATTTAACTATAGGGTGACTGGTAATAGTGACCGATACTTAAACACGTGATTCATGATACTAACAAACAACTTTCAATTTTTTTTTTTTTTATACTGATTCGCTTTTATCACACACATTACGGAGCGGGCTAGCTAGCCGCGCGGGTGCTCTGCCTAACAGCTGATAGGTCACAGGCTCGTGCGCGCGAATTTCATAAGGCTGTTGTGTTATTGTAATAAAAGTGAAAGCAAATGTTTCTTCGGGAAAGTTGTTTGTTATCATGAGCAATCACGTGTATTGGTCACTAATTACCAGTCACACTATATATGAGTATGGGACAGTTTCAAATTATTCCTTTAAATATAAACATATACATAAATAGACAATCCGTCGAATTGAGAACTTCCACCTTTGTTGAGATAGGTGCTAAAGAACTGAAGCTTTATCTAATAGTAATGTCATTCACTGAGTCCAATACGTTTTGCTGCTGTAGCTTGCGCAATTATTAGGTATCGCTAGAACGTCCAGGCCACGCGGTGCGCGTAAAACTATGACTATAAAAAAATATATACATGGACTCACATTGTATGCAGTTGAGAACACTCTTGTGCTTAAAAACGGATCAGCAGAGTGTGCAGAGACGATAGCCAACGTCTGCTGCCGTCGTGGCTCTCGCGTAAAGTTGGCGATGTTGCGCTTTGATGGTTCCGCTTAGCCAAAAGTAAACTGTTTTTTTTTTCCTGGAACGAAACAAGTAGCTATTGTTTATTTGCACATTATTACTCAATTGACTACTTATATGCTTTCCTACGATAATTGCTAGCTTATTATTATTTACACACAAACAGCACTAAAAAAGCCTTATCCCTGCAATGTTTCAACAGACAAAAAGAAGTGTCTAATTGCGTAGGTATTTACTTTAAAATCCAACCGGTGCCGACTTTAAAAAAATAACAATAGCGCTTGGGACAGCGCGCAGTGTTAAAAACTTACTATACCGGGAACTCATTAGCAAAGAACACAAGAAAATAGGTAGGTAAAGACATTTATGGGTGTTTCTCGTATTTCGTGCACATTCCATAATATTTATTTTCATAAGTTTAAATTACCTACTTACAACATTTATGAATTAAAATTTCATTATATTAAGTACTGAGTTATTGTTTTTTTTATTTTAGGTGTAAAAGCTGTATTTTTGAATGTAGTTTTTTTTATTATGGTTACTTTGTTTAATTTCAGCATGGATATTTTTTTATAAAAAGCAAATGTTTGGGACATTACTAAATAGACTTCGAAGGAAATGACAATTAGTTAAGTTTTCATATAATTTAACTAGCGACCCGCCCCAGCTTCGCACGGATGCAATGCAGATACTAATGTGGGGCAGTGTGGAGTGATTTATATAGGTATATATAAACCTTCCTCTTGAGTTATCTATAGCTGAAAACAGCATTAATAAATCCGTTGCGTAGATAAAAAGATCTAAGCGTACAG
Organism: Lycophotia porphyrea; assembly: GCA_950005105.1. Taxonomy (NCBI): domain Eukaryota; kingdom Metazoa; phylum Arthropoda; class Insecta; order Lepidoptera; family Noctuidae; genus Lycophotia; species Lycophotia porphyrea. The sequence continues at coordinate 2,045,386 of OX465389.1, forward strand.
ACAGCGAGAGCGACTTCATTAATATTTCTATAATAAAGGAGAGTTTATAAAAATATTACATAAGAACTTTGCCCCACAAAACCGTTTTCTCGGTTTATCTGTGGGAACGGAATAATAAGTATTAAAAATAAGGTTTACTAGTGCTGACACTTAATTTCCACTTTTTTGACTTATAAAGTAAGTAATAAATAAACAATAATAATTATCTAATCTATGTATGGACAGTAAATAAAGGAAATTTGTTTTATACTATGCAATAAAGAAAATAATTGTATTATTTTGACTTATAATGTTCCATGCATGTAAGCACAACTTGATTTGGTTTGGCTTTCTTTATGGGAATATAAATATTTAATGAACTATTCAAGGTTTTTGATCTGGACGAGTAATATGCACGAAAAATGAGAAACACCCTTATTCGGAAGATACGGTAGGCACAAAGTTGTTTAAATATTATGGTTTAGGGCCATCCGCCGATAGCATATATATATAGCATACGAAAATTAAATTAAATTGGTAACAGTTTACCAAATAATGTAACACTTGAATGTAATTATCTCACAAATAACATTAGCTCGTATCTATTTTGAAAGTTCTATAGAAAAACACCATTGACACATTTTTTCAATATTAGCTTTTGCTTATTTTAACTTAAAAATTATAACTACAAAAAATATTACTCACCGTAATGCCCGTCTGTCGACAAATATCTATTATACGGCATCCACTCAATCGGAGCGCTATAATGCGCCCCCTTTCAATTCTCGTTAACTGAGGCGCCATAATTAATCATTTAAAAAATATAAAAAGTTCGCCACACACTTCCACTAAGTAGCTACAAGCCGAACCAACTTGCTCCGCGAATTTTTAATGACTAGCGTTATGGACTAAGTGACTAAGGGATGAATAAACGTGGCCGGTCGGTTGCGTAGGAGCAAGGAGGTGTGGCCTATTCCCCGTGAGGCATGAATTATTGGCTGCTAATTGTTAGTGTGCGCAACCATTGGGCAACTTTGGAAACGTTTAAAAATCCACCAATCACGCCAAGGATACTTTCTTTCTAACACAGCAGTAGCTGTTGTAGTTATAGATATGTATAGGGTTTACCTTGATGTGCTGGCGTCTGTACATAATGCTTGGTTGACGACTTCATGAAGTTAGTAAACAGACTTTACACCCTGTATACCTTACAGACTAAAATACATATGATATAGTACTAATTGTGTAAGTAAATTAAACTTCAAAACTATGTTAGAAACACTTCACTTCACAAAGACAACCTGCTTATATAAACTTTTCATCGGTAATTTAAAAATAAATCAGCTGTTCCATACATTTTGATCGTGTAGGGTATACAGTTTTGTAAGAAACAGCTGTTGTTTCTATTGGCAAGCGACGAAAAACTTCTGTGTGTGGGATGGGGAGCTCAGAATGATGTACTGAATATGTGGTTACCGTTTTAGCGTGGATGTCCCTACCACCCTGTATTATACAGGGTGTAATCGGACTCTTCACGAAGCCGTCAACCAAGCATTGTGTACGTCAAACTAAGTAACTTAATGCAAAAATTATTGCTGGGAAACGCCTTTTCTTTTTGGAGTGAAAAATCACGTTTTACGGTAGGACTCAATGTAACGCATTCAAAACATTGTGCTGATGGATAGATTGAATAGTACGGGGGTCGTGAAGGTGTCTTTAGTAAAAAAATACAATAAAAACATGTATTTAAAAAAAAAAACTTGTGGAAAAGTTGGTACTTTGACCCCCAATATCTCCGTAACTAGAAGGTTCCCAGGTATGGTCTAGAACAAAAAAAAATATCAACAAGTGCCTTTCGGCTTCTTTAAGAGTCTTTTTACAAACTTTAGAAAATAATATTCACTCACCACAAAAATTGTCTCCTGTTGCCAACCGCCATATCTTTATATCCCCATAATATTTACCTAAAACGAAATCCCAGTACACCGTAAACAAACCAATTAGCCTGAGGCTATATTTTTGTTGTTATTATAAAAGCCTCTATAAAACTGAGGAGTTTAATTTAACTGAGTTCACAAATACGGTCGCGGAGGTAAAAGCTTTCCTCTGTTAACGTACAATAAATGTTAGATGTTCAACAATTGATAATATTCTCAGAAAGGCGGAACCTACCTTTGAGGAAACAGGTGAATCACCTAAATGGTGGCTTGTATGTATTTCTACGTAATTGTACAGGAAACGAATAGGTTACGATGTTTCTGAGAATGGGACATTCTTCTTGATTTAGAAATAACTGACAAGGGCTCATGAGATTAAGGTTGCCTTTTATTTAATAATAAAGAAAAAATAACGGTAAAAAAATACTTGCCAGGGTTGTTGGATCGTTTAATGAACCCATTACATAACTTGTAATGGGTTCATTTAACTTCTCTTCGTGCCTGAGAAAGTGTCGCAGTGTCATTCGTAGATCATCGACACCAACTGTCAAAGAACCACGAATAGTACACCCTGGTATAATATGACTACTTAAAGTATGCAGTTCAAGGTAGAGTTGCTTGCCAAGAAAAATTACATCCATCATGAAAAAATGTACTCCTCTTTTTTTTTAGGATGAAAAATCATCAAATGACCCCCCTCCCGCTCTAGGTGGAGCGGAAGGGAGTGTCAGAATTGTACTGACTAAAACTCATCCATGTTCCTTCCTTGCCCTTTGTGTTCCAGGGCCGCGGTATCTCTTTCAAACAGTCCCGCAGCCCAAAATATCCTCCTGACTTGGCGATTCATCATCTCAAAGCACCGCTGAAGTGAATTCATAACTAGGCATTGGACGGCACAGTTGGCGCAGTAGCTGAGCGATTGACTGCTGCGCTGCGTTTCGCGGGTTCGATCCCCGCACGGCACAAATGTTTGTATGGCCTACAGCCTACAGATAGTTGTGCTGGGTCTGGCTGTTTGTGTATGTGAGTTTAAATGTTTGTAAACGCACTCAAGATAGAGGAGAAATTCCTAGCTACACTAGAAATTTAGAATTGTTGAGGCAACGTTTTTTTAAAAATAACAGACTTTAATGTAATTATTCACACTTTTGAGCTAAAGTTTTCATGCATAAGTTGACAAATGTAATGAGTAGCACTTTACTAGATTCAAGCGTGGATATCATTTTAAAATCCAACTGCATACGTGTGTAGAACATAAACCAAGTTTTCTCCTTACCTTAGAAAGGGTAAGGCATGCATACCAAGCTATTTTAGAATAAACTTTGTATTTATTTAAATAATTCGAAGCTTGGACTTGGTTTGAAGAAACCTGGAATATATTATAAGTTCTTATATCTTGATGTTTAGAGGAATATAAAACTACTTGCTATGTTGATAATATATATTTCTATGAACAAGTAATATCTCTTTTTTTTCGGATGGGAAATCATCAAATGACTTGTCCCGCACTGGGCAGAGCCGAAGGGAGTGTCAGACTTGTACTGACTAAAACCTATCCATGTTCCTTCTTGCCCTTTGTGTCCCAGGGCCGCGGTATCTCTTTCGAACAGTCCCGCAGCGCGCCAAGATACCCCTTATATACAAACTTATAATATTAGCATAGAAGTATATATTTCAGACCTTTTCGTACCTCTACAAGAGAATCCTTACCACTGCTGTGGGACTATTGCAATTACGAGTATCTTTTGACGTTTTATACGTGCCCAACAACTTATACTCGTTTGTGACTATTGACTGTCACTTACCGTCTGTTCCTTTTCATATTTTATGATAACTTTTTTTTGAAGTTATAATTCTTTTGGCGCGTTAGGAAAAAATTATGAGAGTAAATTTTACGATGCGCGCGCACACCGTTACGATAAACCGACACCCTGAAGTTAGCTAGTCAACATATATACACCCTGAAGTTAGCTAGTTTTACTAAAGTTTTGGCTAAAATAATGTAGAATTTTATCATACGTTCTCTCCAGATAACTGAATGGGCATTGCCTGGAGGTTAAGCATTCTTAGACCTCTGTAATTTGTATTATTAAGGTTTTTCTATTGATTCTTGTGTTCTCCCAATGTTTGTTTACTTTCGTAGTGTCAGATATTGACAAGCCTAGGTTATTATTTTTAATCTACTGTTGGAGCTAGGAGTTTAGGTTGTATAGGTCATCATCATCTGCCTAGCCTTTTCCCAACTACGTTGGGGTCGGCTTCCAGTCTAACCGGATGCAGCTGAATACCAGTATTTTGCATGGAGCGACTGCCTATCTGACCTCCACAACCCAGTTGGTACTGGGAAATACGATACCCCTTGGTAACGGACTGACTGTCTGAGACTGGTTGTTAGACTTTTTTTGGGCCACTGACTACTTAACGACTGTCAAAGATCTACAAATGACAGCCAGGACCAACGGCTTAACGTGCTTTCCGAGGCACGGAGGAAACTCGGTATGTAATGGGTGGTCACCCATCCACAGACCGACCTAGGCAAGCACGGCTTAACCTAAAGATCGACCCGAGCGGCTGTTATTATTTAGCCACGAGCTAGTTAGGTTGTATAGGTAATTGATAAAAATAAATGACCTTGTTATAAAGTACATAAGTACACACACACTTTTTTTTCAATCGATGTTCCTTTCTACTGCACCAAATAAACGTTTATTTTCATTCCACATTCAACACATTCAACGTTTATTTTCATTTTGATTTAATTTTCAATAACTTGAAAATTAAATCCCACACGAAAACATCAGTCGCGTATACCAAAACCCTTGTATTCATTGAAATATAACGTCAAATCTGAATCGATAGCATTCCCCATTCAGCCTATTGACGCTCAGTTGATTCTGTTTTCACCCGCTGAATCATTTCGTACACAGTTTTTTTTTATGTCGATTCAGTGAACGGGTTAATCTTGTTTCATAAATTCATTGTTAAGCACACGGTTAGGTTGTTCGAAGTTTTGGTGCGTGTTCAATTTGGCCGGATCCCCTGTACATTTTTGGTTGATATAAGTTTATGGGTTTATATAGGTGTTTGGCGCGTAACTAGGCAGAGTGAAAAAAAATAAGTTTGCGTTTTACCAAAAAATAAATTAAACTAAAGTCTAGTAAAGTAAAGTAAAGCTACTAAAGTCTTCGTCTCACAATTAATTTGTTGTTTTTTTTCATCTATGTATTTTTATATCTCTCTTTACTTTGTATATTTTGTTGTATGTATGTATATATGTATTTATTATTATATTTTATTCTTGGAAATTTTCTATACTATTGCACCTACTGTTTTGTCTCTGCATCACCCTAAGGTAGACTGGTAGAAAATGCCCAAGGCATTAAGTCCGCCTTTGTTCATTATGTGCATAAAGTTTTTAATAAATAATAAAAAATAAAAAAAAACTCGATGGCTGTAAAAATAAAAGCAACGACAATGAAGTAGTTTTAAACTATACGGCGGAGGAGCGGTTCTTTGGTATATTTATCAGTAGGTACAAGGCCTGATATTTCATATGCTCTGGGTGTTGCATCTTGAAACCTCGGAGCATCCACTAAGAAGGATATCATTTTGGTAAAACGCATCTTCCGGTACTTGAAAGGGACCTAAGTAAGTAAGAAAGAAAGAAAACGGGTTTATTTGGCACATGCTACAAAAACAGAAAATGAAAAAAAAAACTTAAATCTAAACACCAAAAAAAATATTGTGTCTCACGGTTGCTTAAGTCAATCCCGTTCAGCAAATAATAGATAAACAAAAGTAAAAAAAAGCAATAGTAATATTTAGAACTCCGCTCCAAAACGCAAATCGTTGATGTGGCTCAAAAAGCTGGAACTGGGCGGGACATGTCTGTCGCATGCCGAACGAACTGTGGGCCCGTAAAGCTCAGGATTGGTGCCCTGAAACAGTGACACGGGGTCGCGGCAGACCACGTAGGAGATGGCGGGACGAGCTGGATGTCTTCCTTGAGAATTGGAAAGAAGTAGCACAGAATCGCGACCGTTGGAAGGAATGGAGGGAGGCCTTTGCCCAGCAGTGGGACCATATGGGCTAGCTATAATAATATAATAATATTTAGGAGTCATTCTTTTCTGACACCATGTATTCAGACTAGAAAATCAGTTGCATTCGTAAATATGAATCCCTACTATCTTGAAACCCAGTTGCCTGCAGGTTTTCAGAATCAAAATCACCCGCTACAAAAAACTACAAAGCACCTATACGAATACAGCCATCAATTCATTTATTTACCACGAATATTTTTCCATAGAGTTTCCAACCCGAACATTTATTACCCAGAGATAGCCACGACGACGCGCCCTGCATAGACATTTTGTTCTGATACTACAATAAATCATGTTTTTTACACAAACAACTTACGATGGGGATTAAACGCTGTGGCTCGTAAATTAGAGGAATGTAGATTTCTGACGTTTGAATATTTAAGCTTTGTTAACTTAGGGGGATTGAAGGGGTATTTATGTACTTAACATGGATTTGTGATCATTTTACGTAGAAGCTACCGTTTGTAATCTATACTAATATAAAAATAATGCTAAAAAAAAGGGAAGACTAAAAGTAAGTACCTACATATTTGCATTGTTTTATTAGTCTGTATATAATGTACAAAAAATGTAATTGATATTTGTTGTAATTTGAATAGAAAATAACTAATAAATAATATGGGAATGTAATTTTATTAGGTTAAACTAACTATATACATTGATAATTAAAAACTATTAAACTAAAATAGATAAACTAACAACAAACTATAAAAGGGCATCGAAAAACTCCTCCTCAACGCTGTCAGATGGTAATGTGCCCAAGAGACTGGCGGCGTTGCCTCTGGCCAAAGTAAAAGCCAGCACTTAGCCTCTGGCCAAAGTAAAAGCCAGCCCTTGGGTCACGGGAAGCGTCAACTAGGCGTTTCGAAATTTCCTTAAATAGGCTATGAGCACTCGGACCCCACGGCCCTAGAGTTTCAACCCCAAACGGCTCGAAAATATAAATAATATTGACATTACTAATATTATAAAGAAAAGGATTTTTTATTGGTTTCTTTGTACCGAATAAGCTTCGATACTATATTTACTAAAATTGTTTTTTACACCACCAAAAGTACTAGGCTAGCATAAATTCAAGGTGTTGTTTATTCAAACGAGGAAGTGGGTAGTAATCAATAAGTTGGGTTAGGATATCTAGATAGTTTCTTCTTCAAAGGAAATTGCGCTTTATTACGGGGATACTATGTTGAATATCAGATTTGACGATTCAAAAATATCTGTTAAATTCAAATACCTAGATTGAGTTTCGGTTGAGTGTTGAATTAAATTAAATAGTACTGTCTATTCCTCTCTCAAAATATACAGTTTCAAATACGGATCCTTTGTCTCGATTTTCTCGACGAAACAAGTAAGTAAAGAAAACTGACGAACTGCCCCAAAACGGAAGCGTACAACAGAACTCATTACTAACTACACGGTTACCAAGGTTACTAAGTTTCTTCGCTAATTGCCTTCGGAAAAAAACTACAGATCCAAGTCCCCATTAATTGTCCCGGCATTGTTTGTCCAAAGATTTCAGCAAAGTGCAATCTTTCTGTTTTTCGACTTCTTTATATCTCGCAAGATAAATTACCGACTTCCGCTCAACAAGATACACAATTACAGAAGGCGAGTTCTTTAAACCTTTTTTTTTTCGGATGTGAAAACATCAAATGACTTCCCCCGCTGGGCAGAGCGGAAGGGAGTGTCAGACTTGTACTGACTAAAACCCATCCATGTTCCTTCCTTACCCTTTGTGTTCCAGGGCCGCGGTATCTCTTTCGAACAGTCCCGCAGCCCTGGCAGGCATCGGCCCTTGCGGGCCCCTCCCTAGTTCTTTAAACCTAGCGAGTGAAAATGCACGCAGTATGCGTCTTCGTTCAATAAGTGTAAGCACACTTTTTGACTGCTATTCACTGGTCCCTCTCCGTCCCTTTGTGCCTATTAGCTTTGTTTTGTTCTGTCTCCTGCTGATATGGGGGGAAGTAGAAATCATATTTTTCCGATTTCTCCGCTATTTTTTTCTGATTCATTTCGTTGCGGGATCCAAGACAGTTTAATAATTTCTCTGGGACTTTGTCAAGCTTCATTGTCTAGGCTAGGATTAGTCAGTTCTGAGACGTCTTAACCCCACTACGATCACACACTACATGTCGTCCTTGCGGCGAGCTCAAAACATATGAGTCTGTAGAAGCTGCGGTGTTGGGTACACTGGTAAATTGGTCACGTGATGTTACCAATGGCGCGCTTGCGGTAAATTTATTTATATTAATGACCGTATCCAATCTATACAACAGGACGACAAACAGCCATCGGACAACAACAACCGTCTGGTCGGAGACTCCTCCCTTTTCAATGGAGGTTGAGGAATTTTCCAACCTTTTCTTCATACCTCTAAGCGTTCTCTGTGCAGACCTGCCCTTCTGTATCTCTATTTTCTACGACTGCGGTAAAGAAGCAATACAAAGAAAAACTCGTTCAAGTTTAAAACTGTTGTGATTTATTTTTGGGACTGGATTTCTGTGTGTCGGATTTAAAACGAATAGCAGTGGAGAGTGGAGAGATTTTGGGGATGCAAAATCGTGTGTAAGAGGCTTTGGGTTTTAAGCTGCGTGTTTTGGTGGATGTTAATCTGGTTGCTGATGAGTGGTCTGTGTTGTTGAGTTTATTTTAATTGTTTGTTGTTTTAAATGCGGGCTTTAATTAATTTAACTTAGTTTTTTGGCTATGGAAAGAATGAGTATAGCCTTTCTGAATTTTCTGCTACTGTTCTACCACTTAAGTAAGAGAGTGCATATGGTAGATGTTTAGATACAATATCATTTATTATATACACCGTACACATTACAAGTCATCAATATAAAGTAAATATTATACATGGGATGGCACAATGGGTGGCTTATTGCTACAAGCAAAAGGATTCTTTTAAGACAACCTTTGGATGGAGTTGAGAGATGAAGACAAACAATACTGTAGATAGTCTGTGGTGTGCCATTTACATAAAAAATATAAATAAACATACGTCATCATCATCTGCCTAGCCTTTTCCCAACTATGTTGGGGTCGGCTTCCAGTTTAACAGGATGCAGCTGAATACCAGTATTTCACATGGAGCGACTGCCTATCTGACCTCCACAACCCAGTTAATACTGGGTAATATGATACCCCGTGGTAAGACTAGTTGTCAGACTTTTTGGGCCTCTGACACTGTAAGGACTGTCAAAGATCTATAAATGACAGCTGTGACCAATGGCTTAACGTGCTTTCCGAGGCACGGAGGAAACTTGGTATGTAGGGGTAGTGACCCATCCACAGACCAACCTAGGCAAGCACGGCTCAACCTAAAGATCGGTCCGAGCGGCTGTTATTATTTAGCCACGAGCTCCTAAATAAACATACGTATGAATGTATTAAACAGTGCAGGACGGGTGTTCACGCTCGTCAGCGGATGAATGACTATGCTCTTACGACTTCACCATTCCGACTACCGCTCGGACGCAGCTATTTCAGACATTGTTTCATTTACGGTGCGGTGCGTTGTGACGCCGCGTGTGACGCTGCGTGCTAAATCGCGGGCATCGCTTCGTTCCTCCGTAAACAAAGCATTAAAGAGACTGGCTGGCCGCAACGTTGTGTGCGCGCCGTCTTCAACGCCGCATGCGTCGTGGCGATGTCATCTGCGGTCTCCACCGCAAACAACGCTGCATTTCGAGCGTAAAATCGCTTCTTCGTAAATGATCTCATCTCACATCGCGATTTGTTTGAATTTATTGCGGACTGCGCTGAACAACGTGCCACGCGATGTGCCGCGTTCTCGTTAATGATCTCTTAGGTGGAAAGCCTACGGCGCGTTCATGTTCCACGCGCGCTTCAAAGAGATGTGAGCAAACAGGGAGGGGCGCGCAAGGGCCGATGCCTGCCAGGGCTGCGGGACTGTTCGAAAGAGATACCGCGGCTCTGGAACACGAAGGGCAAGGATGGGATGGATGGGTTTTAGTCAGTACCAGTCTGACACTCCCTTCCGCTCTGCCTAAAGCGGGAGGAGTCATTTGATGATTTCCCATCTAAAAAAAAAAGTGGAAGGCCTGTAGTCTCCTTGGTCATGTTTGTACTCTAATACATCTAGTATACTATCAATCAGTACACCTCGCCTTCTCTGTCTTCATTAATTCCTTAAAACATTCTTGTCAAGGTCAGATGTGACTCAAAATGGCCCATTGTGTACACATCACGTCTCCTGCTATAACAGTTTTAGTAACAGGTGCTATTAGTTTTGTCGTGAACTCCTGATGATACACTATCTCTTGCAAATTGTTTGGCGTCATTTTCAATTAAAAGTTTGTGACGAGGGTTCATTGTATACGTACGGTAAACTACTTCGATTTGTATACGTTATTGTCATGCGTGACCATTCGTGTTACTTTTACGTTAAGGTGTGTTTTAGGAATCGACTGCGTTGTTTGTTCATGTGTTATTGGGTTTTTCCATCGGGAATTTTCAGTAGTGGTCACGGAGCCCAGATTTGTGCCCAGTCGATGGCAATAGACTCACCCTATATTACATGGGACTTAAACATAACTTGCGGAATGTGGGTGAAACTGACAACAGGTTCCTCTTTACCTGACTCTTCAAAGATTACAGGCGTGACGTTACGTGTTCTGGAAATCTGATCATCCTCACCATTTCAGCCGAAAGACGTCCACTGCTGGAGATAGGCCTCCCCAAAGTGTCGCCAAATTGACCGGTCCCGTGCGACTCACTTCCAGCGGATCCCTGCAACCTTCATCAGGTCATCACTCCACCCATTGGGAGGCCCTGCCGACTGCCACTTAAGTTTGGCAATTCTTCGAAATATCGAATATGGAAATCTGATAATAGTTTGGAAACTCAAAGAGTTTCAGGTTGGAACGTTGTTGAAATCCTATGACACGGAAACGAGGGATTAGAACGTTCTAAACTGATGTTGTACATCGGCCTTACAAAACTGAATGAACGGTTTTAGTGATATTGCTGGACCACGTATTATGTTGTTTTGAAACCGTCTACACACATAAGGGGGAAGTGCCAAGGTAACCCGCAAAATGAAAATTATCTTGGGGTTTTCGCCATTTGCAGGTCGATTTTAGGATATAATATTATGTTGATTAAAACATGATTCGCAACCGTAACAAATACGTAATAATATATCATCAACACAGCCTTCTAAGTTCATTGAACCCCATTGAATATTTTTTTCATAGAGGAGCTCGTGGCTATATAATAACAGCCGCTCGGGTCGATCTTTAGGTTAAACCGTGCTTGCCTTAGTTGGTCTGTGGATTGGTGACCACCCATAACATACCAAGTTTCCTACGTGCCCCGGAAAGCACGTTAAGCCGTTGGTTCCGGCTGTCATTTGTAGATCTTTGACAGTCGCTAGGTAGTCAGTGGCCCTTAAAAGTCTGACAACCAGTCTTACCAAGGGGTATCATATTACCCCGTACAACTGGGTTGTGGAGGTCAGATAGGCAGTCGCTCCATGTAAAATACTGGTATTTAGCTGCATCTGGTTAGACTGGAAGCCGATCCCAACATAGTTGGGAAAAGGCTAGGCAGATGTTGATGACGATGAATATTTTCTTCATGAAATAGTCATTGAATGCGATTTATTGAACTAGACTACAACCAGACACTGACCTGCAAATACCCAGGCGTTTTTTCTTTAAACCTTTGATACTAAAACTCACGTCTTTTTCTATGGGAGTAGACAGAACCTATACATAGCCACCTACTACGATCCTTACATACTACTTTCACGTCGTTCACGTTCGTTAACAGTAGAATAACCTCAAAATATAATACTTTATTAAGTACTCCTCTCACGTAATCACAGAATCTTGTCTGAACCTCTACAAAAGAAAGCCAGTAACACGGTTATACATCAGTAGCCGTACGTACGTGTCAATATAGGAGGGTAGTTCAACTACTTTTTATTCGGGGCCCGTATTGTCCATTGTACGACAAAGGTTCACTCCGGCCCTTCTGATCCTTTCTAGCCTAGCTCAACTCACCATCTGCATAGTCTCAGAGAAAGTGTGGAGAAAATATCTGAAATGTGGGAAAATTAGGGACAGCACAGACGCACTGTACTTATGTCTTCGTCGTTGTTTTATGCGTTTGTGTTAAGAAAATCTCACCTTCATAATAGTATGTACTACATGAACGCTGAAACTCAACAATCTCTTTTTTTTTCTTTTAAAAAGATATCTCGTAAGTACAAGAACATGCTCAAGGTGGTTGTGTCAGGGTAGCCCGCGAAATTCAAATTTTCTTACGTTTTTTTGTAATTTGCAGGTCAGTGTCAGGTTGTACGTTGATAAAAAATGAGTCGCGCTAGTAACACGTATGTAGTTACAGAATTATAATCATGAAAATCATCAAAACAACCCTCTATGTTCATGTAACCTTAACCTTGGAATTATAAGGATTACATGGACTTACACTGTTATATTGATGATTTTTATCACTGTGATTCTGTAACTAAATATGTGTTACTGTCGTGACTCATTTTTTATCAACATACAACCTGACAATGACTTACAAATTGCAAAAAACGTAAGAAAAATTGAACTTCGCGGGCTACCCTGACGCAACCACCTTAAGCATGTTCTTGTACTTACAAGATATCTTTTTAAAAGAAAAAAAAAGATTGTTGAGTTAAAACTCAACAATCTCTTTTTTTACATACTATTATGAAGGAGAGATTTTCTTTATTCTACGATTACTATAATAATAATACTTTTATTTATACAAATCCTTACAATATTCTTAATATCTAGCAAAGTTTACAATAGTTAAGGCGTACAAAACAAAAACCCTGACCCCCAAACTAGGAAAACCTGTGTCTTGGGAGTCAGTGTTCTACTGCCACTTGGACACTATATACCTTATGGAGATTGAGAGCTGGTAAGCTGATATTATATGCAAGAGTAAATTGTAATTTAGTGCCTTAGAAAGCTAATTTGTTCATAAACTAGAATAAAAGTTGAATTTAATTAAAAACTTAGAATTAACATTTAAATTGGAAATGTGTAAAATGACTGAGAAGTGGATCAGTAAGTGTGTCTGGAAATCGTACGATTTCTTGCATTGTGTGAAGTGTGTGTGCTTGAGAGTGAATCTGGTTGAAGTCGTTGTATAACTATGAAATTGTTTGAAATCAATTAGTACTTATTAGGATCACTGGTCTGATTGCTGTAAAACAAAACCACAGCGATGGTCATCGACATAAAGGATTCTGGGATCTGTAAGTTCGTGCAAAACCCAACTGCTGTACCTAAGCATGATCACGCACAATCTTCTCCTAAAAAAGATACTGTTCCTTTCTACCTTCCTTTTCGTGTGCTAAGTAATTAAGGTGAAATATCACATTGTTAACATAACAAGATTCGATTATTTACAAACATCAGCCGAGAAATAACGGAAACCATTCCGTTTTCCTCGTTCAAGTAATTTCTGAAAAGAATCATAGAAAAGAACGAAGAACGTGAATCGTTTTGTTATGGTTTGTTTTGTTTTTATTTTGTTTCGATGAGTACTTGTGCAATCTGCTGGGTCAAGTGAATTCATTTTTAATTTAATCGTGATAATATTTACAAAGCGGAGATGGTGTGACGATCTGACCTCGTTTGCGTGGCGAACATGGCCAGATTTTGCACAAGATAGAGAGGTTTGGAAGTAGAAAGGGGAGGCCTTTGCCTTGCAGTGGGACACGCAAATAATTAATCATAATCTTTATTTGCCAAAAGAATAACAACCTTACAAAAAATTAACTTTTCTATGAAGCTAAAAGATTAGATACCCGATTAGTAACTCAGTACACAATAATAAATTTTGGTTTTTACGAAATCGGTTCGCGCTGACCCCCGTACTAGTTATAAACTGTATTACGGTGGGCCAAGTTTCCTCGTTCTCAGTTAACAATATTAGCCGATTTAAGAGAAATTAAATTAGATAATCTCACTTTTAAAATAATACAAAGCAAAACTGCGGGTAAAATGTATCTAACATTCAAATTGTTGTTCACTTAGTTTTTTTTTTAATTTGTAGGTAGAAGCGTAAATTCACATAGTATATGCAAAATTTTTGGATGTTAAGTTTGTTTACAAATATTTATATTGTTAAATAGGCTAACAAAAAGCTATATCTCTCGAAGGGAATTTTTTGCCTGTCTGTAATATTACCTAATGTTATGTTCTTCGTAAAGGCCAAGTGCGTAGGAGGTACTCGCAACCGGCGGCGTGTGTGTGTGTGTATGACTACACTATCTTGTGATTGTGGGCAAGACCAAGGATTTATGGCTTTGTAACTTCTGCCTACACCCACGGGAATAAGGCGTAAGATTGTATATTTTTGGAATGTGAAGAACCTGTTATCAATTTAATCTTTACATTTAGGAATTTACCGATCAAAACCAAGTCAACTCTTGTGAGTAGTAAATCATTCCATAAAATACTGAAGCAAACCATAGCCAACCGTGTTGTCGCCGGATCGCCTCGTCAGAACCGGATAGACAAATGAAGTTATGATCGAAGTACCGGCTTCGGTCGGAAATCGGACGGCCGCCTGATAAATCTTTCTCGAGCTATTTTCAGTTCGGTGACGCTGCTGCGGGCAAGATACATTTTAAAGCTGCTATATCCCAGCGTTTATAGTGTGGACTGGCGAGCGAAAGACGTGACTTTGATCTGTATGAACAAGTAAAGTTGTGAAGTTTTTGAAGTTATACTTCTTTTGGCGCGTCTGGGAAAAATGATGAGAGGAAATTTTTACGATGCGCGCGCACACCGTCACGAAAAACCGACACCTTGAAATTAGCTAGTCAACATACACCCTGAAGTTAGCTGGTCAACATTTTAGTTTTATACACCAAAGAAGTATAACTTCTTACTTGCTTACATAAGTACACACACACTTTTTTTTTAAAGAAGAAAGCTTTATGTCATCCAGAACGATCAACGTAAGTTCAACTGCATAACGCGTCATCATCCTGCTGTCCTGGTCCCATTTTACTTGGGGTCAGCAACACGTTTTTTTCTTCTATTCTCCTTTGTCAACCATCACGTAATCATTTACACCTTTTTCTTTCATATCATTCCTCACACAATCCATCAATCGTTTTCTTGGTCTTCCTCTCCCTCTCCATCCATCAACATTTATAATATTAAACAAACGATTCGTCCTTCCTCATCACTAGACCATACTAAGACAATCGATGCCCTTTCAACTATATAAACCACTAGCTGCTACCTTCGACTTCGTCCGCGTGGCTACCCCCTTGCCAAATTTCAAGATGTCGCACAAAAAATGAAGGACTTTCATACAAACTTGCGAGAGCCCTTAGAACTCCTTAATGCGGCTCTGTCGTAAAATCCTTTCTTAGCGGACGTCTACTAACTATAAACTACCTCCCTGCTAAATTTCGTCTATATATGTGAAGTGGTTTTCGATATTTCGTGATGAGTGAATGAGTGACCTTTCGCTAATATATTATAAGATAAGATAAGATAACATATTTTATTTTATATGTACATTATATATTATTTATTATGTTTATATATTTACATAATTATCTTTTCACTTGCCCACTGCTGATACAGGCCTTCTTCTTTTAAGAGAGAGTGGGTCGTACTACACTACACGGTTCTAGTGTAGATTAGTGGGTCTCTCATGTCTACGGTTTTTTTTCCAATGTTGATGGATGAAGAGGGAGAGCAAGGCCTAAGAAAAGATCAAAGGAAGGAGTAAATGATACCGTAGCGTCTGACAGGGGAGAATGGAAGAAGAACAGGAAGATTTATTTATTTAATTAACACTTCAAGCACAAAGTACAGACTAGGCGGATTTGATACTATAGGCATTTTCTACCATTCAACCTTGAAAATGATGATGATAATGTCATGTCTTCGAATTTTAGGGTCATGGGTAAACAGACTGCCTTCTTCTAGTAAGTTGGGGATGTAACCAATTCCAGGGCCACCACTGTTCCATCTGGGCCGGCACTGTCTAAACTGCTGCTACATATACAAAATTATTTTTTGAAGAAGAGAAAATCAGCTGATTTAAACCCGATTAGTAAATGCCAAATAAATAATACTAGAGACATAACATCACGCTAATAATCCCCGAAAGGTTAGGCAGTGGTGTATCTAATCATAAATTATGGTACACCCACATTTGGCCAGTTATGTTTAATTCTCATGTCAGCCAGTCTACTGCCAACAGACTCCTGAAAAATTCCTGATGGAAAAACCTAATAACACTTGGTCCGGTCAGGGAATCAAACCCAGGACCTCATGCTCAGCAGTCGCACTTGCGACCACTAGACCAACGAAGTAGCAAAACTATAGCCAAGGTATCATTTTCGCTTACTCATTCTAGACTTGTCTCATAACTTAAGTACCTTGCCTTATAAAATCACAATTTTCGACTTGTCTTACAAAACGTTTTAAGTGCTTACTTACTTCATTACCATTTCAAGAGAATAATCACTGGAACGAATGCCGCGGGCGACCGATTGTTCTCATCTAAACCCAAAGTTTTAATTACAGAGCTTTGTTAAACTTAGATTAGTTATAGGTTACCCCTTACCGCGTGACGTAGCAGGCGAAATTATTTTAATATTAAATTTTGTTGTAATTAGTAAGTAAGGTAAAGTAGATTTTAGGTACGTAAATGTTATTATAATATTGGCTTGTAATGAAAGTAATTGTTCTTAGGAAGGCGGAGCGGTAAATGCATTGAGTTTAGGTTGAGGAAATTATCTTTTCTGAGAGTAATTATTCCAAAATTGCGCTCTTAAAATCGAATAATAAAACCCGTATTCTGGAATTATTTTTAACAAACCACATTAAGGTGCAACGGGGTGGTTTCTTACTTTATCGTGTGGTTAGTGCCTAACCTGGTGTCAGAATTTTTATGCCGATCATGGCCCTCTGTCTTGTCTTTCCATGCCGTCAAGAAATATCTCTCAGGCATGTTGGTTTCCTCACCTGAAGTGTTCCTTCACCGAAGCAAGTAATAATTATACAATACGCACATGAATTCGAAAAATCAGAAGTGCATGTGTTGGGTTCCAATTTGGGACCTATGTCTTGGCAGTCCGAAGGTCACACCACTTCGCTATCACTGTAAACGGGGTGTTGAAAGTATTGGTAATTTTAAATATTACTAGCTGATGCCCACGGCTTCGCCCGCGTGGATGTCGGTTATCGCGATCAAAAGTAATCATGAAATTTTGATCCCGTTCTCGAAACAAAAACTTGACAAATTATATACTAAAACCTTCCTCGAGAACCACTGTATCCATTGTTGAAAACAGGATAAAAAGGGGTGAAGTAGTTTTTGAGTAGTTTATCGCGAACAGACAGACAGACGCGGCGGAGGACTTTGTTTAAATATAGTGATAGTGACACCTGACCTAGCAGAAATCGCAGACAAACGAAAACGAAATCAAGAATCTTATTACATTCAGTAAAAACTTAACTTTACCGGTTAACGTTATCGGTTGAAAAAAGATTAACAAGTATCTAACAGCTTTACAAAAATCGCTTAAAATACGGGCAAGTAACGCTTAAAAACGAAAATACCTCAACTCCATTTTCTAAAATCGAACTTTCGACTTAACGAAGTGACCAATGACCATCAAATGAAGCAGAAAAACCCATCCACATAAAACAGAAAGTGACAAACTAATGAGGCGGTACCCAACTACCCTACAAAGACCAGAAAAAGGTACCATGCGTCTATTTACGGCGACTAATCCCCCACCCTAGTGGTTACCACCATTTGACAGGTCAATTAACCTCTGCTTTATTTTTGGCCGGCCAAAATAGGTCAGTTATGTTCGGTTCCTATTCCTATAATTATAACGAATCAGTAGTTATTCTGACGGTAAAATAACCGCGCTTTAAAAACGCTATGTTATAAGCAGAGATCAGAGTAGGTAGATTGAATTGGGGTCATTGATCTGAAACGTATATATTAATATGGACATTCCTCCGGTTTTTCGGAATTGGTTGATTATTAAAAAAAACGGAACTTAGGTAGGAATTGTATTAAAATGAGCAATGTTATATTGTTCATAATTTTTTTTAACGTTACCAAGTCACGATTTGACACAACCCAACGACCAATCAGAGCAAAGGATCATGGGTGCTGCACAAACCGGTGGTACCTTCCTTTAAATGAATTGAGTAGTAATAATAACACTACCAACATTAACAATATTTAATTGGATCCGGAAATACCGGAATTACTTTCCGGGAAAATGACCATTCATGTGTTATGCTTTCTGTGAACATTTATGATACAAGTACCAAAAATCAATCTACCTACTCCGATCACTGGTTATGAATTAAAAGCAAGTTTGAAATAACGTTACAGAACTGAAATGGAGACTCTACCTAAAAATCTTAAATTCTCGGCAGGCAACGTATTGTACTGTCTGGGTCTAAAAAACAAAAGTTCTAATTAATCGAAGTAAATTATCCCAAATAAATTATGAAAGTTCATCATTCATCATTCTTGCCAATCGGAATTTACTTAAGGCAAATATTTTTAAGCTATTGCATAGCTTCTATCGCGGGCCTTGAGCGTGGAGACCGAATTCAGAAATTCCGTAACGAAAATAACCTAACTGGAGCTAGGAGGTTAGGTTGTAGGTCCTATACAACCTAACCTCTCCAGCGGTAGATTCAAATAATAACCTAGGCTTGTCAATATCTGACACTACGAAAGTGAATAAATAATTATAATTACATAAGTTGATCAAAAATGCTATGCAATAGCTTTACCGCGGCAGTCTCCGAGTGCCACACGTCTTTTTTTAAAACAAAACGTATGATTAGGAAGATACCAATACTATCCACTAATCTTAGAGCTTGTTTCACGATGAATAGCCACAACTCACCGAATAATTTGGGAATTCGAACAGAATTTGTATCAAATTACCTGTCAAGTAAATTAATAACGGGCTCTTAATTGTAGGTGGTGAAACAGGCCCTTTAAGTCATTCATTTAAAATAATATTAGATTCGTTTTTAAAATAAGCTTAGTCATTTTCAGTTAATTATTTTTTAGTTTTATTCTCATATTTTCCAATGTCGGTCGGCAAAATATTGGGATTGAACATAAAAAAATCCAAAACAATTTATGCAAGCAATAATTCTGTACGCGTTTCTTTCATATTTTTCTCTCAAAGGGACACTCTTGTTGCGAACAATTTTAATGACTCGGTGAACACGGAAAGCAAAATCTAAAACGCAGAGGAAAATTCTTTTATGTCGGAATTGAATCTCGATGCTTTTTACGTAGAAATGCGACGTATCTGGGTAATAGCTTAAAGGAAATTATTGAATATCTTTTTTCTGCATTTTAGAAATTATTTTGATCTCCACATCATTCTCTTGCCCTTATCCCAATTGTTTGGCGTCGGCGCATCATGTCTTCATCTTACATAATTATAACACTTCTCTATTACTCGTCATCTCATCAAACACCTCCTTTCTTGCCATATACATTTCTATAGAACTAATCAAAAAACAATTATGATAATTATACTGGCTTGGTTTACATAATATAAAACACGATTAATACTTTAGTCAAGATATTTCACCTGAATGGATCAGTTTGTTGGTCTAGTGGTCACAAGTGCGACAGCTGAGTATGAGGTCCTGGGTTCGATTCAGCCCAGCAAAGTGTTATTGGATGTTTCCATCTGGATCTTCTCAGTATCAGTAACGAAGTCTGGGTTTGTGCCCGGTTGATGGCACTACGCTCGCCGCCTATTATATGAAACTTAAACATAACTTGCGAAATGTAGGTGTACTATTAGGTACACCTCTGCCGAACACTTCAGGGATTACAGGCGTGATGTTATGTTATGTGGATCAGATCTGCTAACGGGTTATTGCTGCTCCTAATTGTCTCTCTTTCCTTCGACAGCAAGAACAGATTGGTGTCAGCTACGGGTAATATATTGAAAATAATCATTAAATCACCGATTTTTCTGTAATTTTTGGGAGATTTTTTCAGTTTTTTTAATTAAGGTTTTGCTGAGCAGTAACATGCCTGCCAAGTTGTAGGTCTCCAGTTTGAACCTCTGACTTTACGGATTCATGTGCGTATTGTATAATTGTCACTTGCTTCGTTGAAGGAAAACAGCGTGAGGAAACCAGCATGCCTGAGAGATATTTCTCGACGGCATGTAAAGCCAAGTCAGAGACCCATGGACAGTATAAAAACTCTCAAACCAGGTTAGGTCCTAAACACACAATAAAAAAAAGATTAGATTTAGATTCCCAGATGCTTGTTAACTTTTGGTAACTTTTTATCCTGTATTACATTTTTTGTGTAATACGCAGCGACTTATTGTCAGGCCTACGCTGTTCCTTATACTTAAGTACTAATGCTGTAACATGATAATATTGTAACACCAAATGATTTGAAAAGAGTAACCATGGAGTTTCTGGCCGGTTCTTCTCATAGGAAACGACCAACCCAAACCGTGCACCTTTTTGTCGACCTGTGAAATAAAATATTTTAATTTTGACTTGATTACGGATTTAGATTAGAAAATCAAATACACATAAAAATTCACCAACACTAACACATAGGTTTGCTATAACTAAGCCACCAAAACACCCAATTCTTCCTTTATTCATTACCAATTACTTACTATAGGTACCTTGCCCTTTCTAACATACATAAGAAGAATAAATAAAGGGAGTAAGGATTTAATGAAAAAATAAAACCTTCAGATATTAATAACGCAAGATATGGTTTCCATCGAGAACGGTACGTGTTGTGAATGGGAATTGTTCGTCTTACGTAGCCTTATTACGGAAGGTCGAATGGCAAAGACATCGATTGAAGGAAAAATTGAGTTAAGTCTCATATTGGTTAGAAGTCTCTTCCTCTACTGCCTCGTTGGTCTAGTGGTCCCAAAACTGCTGAGCATGAGGTCCTGGGTTCGATTCCCGGGTCGGGCAAAGTGTTAGTGGGTTTTTTCATCAGGAATTTCTCAGTAGCAGTCACGGCGTCTGGATCTGTGACTAGTTGATGGCAATAAGCTCGCCTCCACAACATAACTGGCGAAATGTGGGTGTACTATTAGGTACACCTCTGCTTAACCTTTTCGGAACTATACGCGTGATGTTATGTTGGTTAGAAGATAAATAAATGTCACGCGACACAATCATGACGCTAAAGATGACAGGCACAGTCGAGCGACATAACTCAACATTTTAGCTCATAAATCGTGTGCGATATAATGTTATAAATCAGTGCAGTTGATTGAGCGTTGCAGCATGGACGCAGGCGCAGGCGTAATGGTGACGTCAAGAATCGTGAAACAAATTATCTGCCGAAGGTAGCCGACATTACCCGACGTTGGCCGACTTCTTCCGACAATTCTAGCGACACCATATACCGAATACCAAACTTTTCTAAGTACGGGTGACTGTCGTTAACAGGCGGAGACCACGTGACCCAGTAAAAAACCTATTGTCTGACATATATTTTTTATATATATTTGTCATATATTTGTTATATCACAAATTAGCACATTGATGATTCTGTTAAGTTATTTTGTGGCGTAGCTTGAAAGCCGCACATCACCTCATCCAGCTCTGCAAGTTCTTTAGCTGATGTTGATGATGAAGCTTCGCTCACTACGTTGCAGGAGTCACTTACGCTTCGAATAGTAGTAGTAATTTATTTGTTTAAACAGAGACTTGCTGCATATAAAACTATTACTAGAACATATACTTTATGAACAACCTGTATCAATTAAAAACTTCCCTCACCTCTTTTGTTTTTATGAACGGACGGTCGGATTGGTCACCGAGGTTCGCTCGTTAGTACGAGTATTAGATATTATTTTGCCTAATACCCGATGTAATTTTAATTGTTGTTTCTTTTTAACTAAGTTCCTACTTTAGTGTATCTGTTAATTCTCTAAATTATGTAGTCGATGATTTTGGTGCACGGTAAAACTCTAATGAGTTTATGTTGGCACCAACTTGAAAAAATAAAATGTATGTGTACTACTGAATAAATAAATAAATAAATAAATACAGTTTGCACCAAAGCGTGCAGCAAGCCAACTTCAAAACATCAACTAAACAATATACCTGTATTTAATTTTTGTTGTTTGAAAGTTGATTTTATTTTATTTTCACACTGTCTAAGGAAATTGGAAAGCGACTTTATTATAGCTTTTAAAAGCAATCGGTTGAGAGCATCAATGAGATTTTTCCATCTTTAAAAGTTAAAGGTTTTTGCTTAAAGAAAGGAAAGTTTCCAGTCCAATAGATTTAGATTTTATTAGCGGTAAAGGTTCTTGTGAAAGAGTTTTGGAGAAACTATAGCGAGTAGTCGTTTCCTAAACGAACTTTAAGCGTTTTTGTTAGCACCTTACTAATTTCTACTGAAAGAAAAAAAAGAAAGAAAGAAAAGGTATTTAGTAGCCCGCACAGGACAAAACACACAAAAACAAAATGGTTTTACAATTAGCAATGCAGTAAAATTATATTAAAAGTAAACATAAAAAGAAAAAAAAAATCCTGTACGGGGTCAAAAGGATCTCAGCAAGGCATACTACGAAGAGGCATGCCTTCCAGATTGACAGTTATGCATGCTGGTTAATTTCATCATCATCATCTGCCTAGCCTTTTCTCAACTATGTTGGGGTCGGCTTCCAGTCTAACCGGATGCAGCTGAATACCAGTATTTTACATGGAGCGACTGCCTATCTGACCTCCACAACCCAGTTAGTACTGGGTAATGCGATACCCCTTGGTAAGAGTGGTTGTTAGACTTTTTTGGGCCACTGACTACCAAAAGACTGTCAAAGATCTTCAAATGACAGCCGGGACCAATAGCTTAACGTGCTTTCCGAGGCACGGAGGAAACTCGGTATGTAATGGGTGGTCACCCATCCACAGACCAACCTAGGTAAGCACGGTTTAACCTAAAGATCGACCCGAGCGGCTGTTATTATTTAGCCACGAGCTGGTTAATTTACAGTGTCATAAAAGCTTACATAGATAAACACATGAAATTAGCACAGATTTCTTTTGCATCCCTAGAATAATATAAAAATATATAATGCCTTTTTTTTTCGGATGGTTTATCATCAAATGACTTCTCCCGCTCTGGGCAGAGCGGAAGGGAGCGTCAGACTTGACTAAAACCTATTCATGTTCCTTCCTTGCCCTTTGTGTTCCAGGGCCGCGGTATCTCTTTCGAACAGTCCCGCAGCTAAATATCGAATGCCTCAGTTGGCTTTGGCTTGATGCCCTGTAATTTCAACTGATACTTGATACTTGATACTTTTACATATTTTAGATGTATTTGTAGTTAGCAAATAATGTACATACAGTTTTGTTTTTACGGATGGGAAATCATCAAATGACTTCTCCCGCTCTGGGCAGAGCGGAAGGGAGTGTCAGACTTGTACTGACTAAAACCCATCCATGTTCCTTCCTTGCCTTTTGTGTTCCAGGGCCGCGGTATCTCTTTCGAACAGCCCGCAGCCCATCCTGGGCACCCCCAGTGTTATCCTCATCATCTTCATCTCCGTAGTTTTTTTTTAACTCATATGGCGATCGGTTTTCAGTCTAACTGAATGCGGCTGAATACCAGAATCTGACACAGAGCGACTGTCTCTTTGACCTCTACAACCAAGTTACTGGAAAACATTGTTGCCATTTGGCATTTTGGTGAGCTAAGGCCCCTTTTGACATTATTAGTTTTATTTATTTTGTTAAATTTTGAAGGTGTATTTGATTGTAACAATTCCGAATAAACATATTTTTTTCTTTCTTTTTCTAACACGATACCCCTTGACAATACCCAGTAATTTAAATACAGGTTGTACTTACATACATGCAGAATCTACCAACATAACTAATACATACACAATATCAAAAGCACGTGCGCAATTACAACTCATACAAAATACAAATATAATTACACTCACCTCGGCGTTACTGAAGCATAAACCTCGAACGTTACAATGCGTACTTACGAAAGCTAAAGTAAGCAGGAAGGCTAAATAATTAATGAATTATATCGTTCGATATCGCGTTCCGGAATACGGCCGCCGACCGTTATTGGATAAGTTGGTTTTACGCGTGATTGGTGCGGACCGGTCACAATATATCGCCATTGTCGTATGGAATACTAAGTATAAGCGATTAAACGGCGAACCAATCTTTTGGAGATTTTCTTCTTGTAGCACAAAGTTTATTGTCTTTTGCGCATTTCGTGTTCCATTTGAGTTTGTTGTTTGTGCTGAGATTACTAATAGTATCTAATTATATTTAGGGTCAAATTTTCTAATGTCAGATAAACATATATCTTTATTCGCAAAATAAACATCAAAAAGGTATTGTACTATTTTTGAAAAATCGCTTAGTATGTTAAGTCATCATCTGCCTAGCCTTTACCAACTATGTTAAGGCTAGCTTCCAGTCTAACCGGATGTAGCTGAATACCAGAATTTTACATGGAGCGACTGCCCATCTGACCTCCACAACCAAGTTAGTACTGGGTAATACGAAACCCTTTGGTAAGACTGGTTGTCAGACTTTCGGGCCACTGGTTACTTAACGACTATCAAAGATCTACAATTGACAGCTGGACCAACGGCTTAACGTACTTTCCGAGGCACGGAGTAAACTTGGTATGTAATGAGTGGTCACCCATCCACGGTTCAACCTAATAAACCTAACCTAAATAATATTGTTTTTCTGTTTGATAGGCTAACTCCGACGCAAAATAGCGTTGGTGTGTTTAGGATTGAACAGCATAGGTGGGTGGGTGGAGTATGGGCACTTGATACATATCAGCTTTGCCACTCGGATGGCAACTCTAGAGCGATGCCTGAGAGTGCACAATGTAAATGTGGACCGATAATGTTCACCGGTCGGTCGTCCAAAGTAATTTATTTTACGTAAAACTGCATTTCTAAATCGACAGAAGGAAGCTAGGCGCATGGTTTTAAATTAGTCGTTTACTCAGAAAAAGAATCGTCAAAAAAACTCCACGGATATTCCTCATAGACTTAAAAGTATTTTAACAGAACATCAATATATCAATATATTATATTACATATAATAAAAATGTAACGGATCGCTGTCTGTACATGGAAGATATATGAGAAAAAATATAATTGGGACCTTTATCAACACAAATAGCACCCAAAACAATGATTGTTAGAATTTTTGTCTGTTTGTCTGTGCGTTTGTGCGCGCTAATCTCAGAAACGGCTTATCCGATTTGGATGTGGTTTTTGCTGATATATTGTGGTAAGCTTCATTTAATATTTAGTGTTTGTTTTATGTCAATCGGTTCATAAATAAAAAAGTTATGCCAATTTAAAGACTCACGTCGAACATTTCTTAAACTATCTTTTCTTTGTCTGTTCAGTATCAATGAGTAAAACTTTACTAAACTTCATATGCCTGCCATATCAAAAAATGAACTAAAAATTAAAAACAAGTTACATGAGTTGTATGAGTATGAGTATCAAGGTAGGAACTGAATAGATTATAATTATTTACTGTGCAATTAAAACGCCATTGTGCCCAAAAGTAGAAAACTGAAAACTGCTGTATTCTTTGTAAAGAGTAGGTATCCACTAAGAGAGGGTTTTTCGAAATACCACCCTAAAAAGGGTGAAATGAGGTGTTGAACCCAGAGACTAAACCGCTGGTCCTAAAGACGTGAAATTTGGAGGGTGTATTCTTTGTGAAGAGACCGCTAAGAAAGGGTTTTACGAAATTCCACCCCTAAGAAGGTGAAATGGGGTGTTATATTTTCTGTGAAAAATTTTACTCCCAGGGTTGATTGACTTGAAAATTATGGTACAAACTCTTTTGTTAAAACTATGAAAAAGGAGTATCTAGGTTTTTCCAAATCATCTACTGACTGATATATCAACGTACAACCCAAGCCGTTGGTCCTAAAGACATGAAATTTGAAGGCTGTATTTTTTGTGAAGAGTAATCCATAAGTAGTATCCACTAAGAAAGGATTTTTCTAAATTCTACCCCTAAGAGGGTAAAATGGAGGGTTGAATTTTCTGTGAAACGTAGTATTTTCTTGGTCGTTTGACTCAAAAATTGGTGTACACACTTTTCAATTAAAATTATGAGACACGTGTATCACAGTTTTGGCGCGCATGTTGCGTAGAGCGTGCGGGGCGTGATTTTTTTTAATTACCGATGAAAATATTCTATGTGGGGGGTGTGACGTCCAGGTCACAGGGGTAAGCACAGATGGTTCAATAATACAATAGTTTAGTGTCTGTGAAATAGCAAACTGGTGCACGTCCGCCCGGTCCAAGTGACAGCTGTCTAGTATCACATTACCCGCGCGGACCTGCCTCCGCGTCTATATTCTTTAATCATCACAGGGGGCTCCAAATGATATACTGAACACGTGGTAACCATTTTCGCGTCGGTGTCCTTTCCACCCCGTTATCTTACATAAACTATTATAAAGGCGAAAGTTTGGATGGATGGATATTTGTTACTCAATCACGCCTGAACGACTCAAAAGATCGGGATAAAATTTGGCACAGAGATAGATTAAGGTATGGTATACCATATAAATTACTTAATATCCCAGAAGTAAGATCCTGAGGGCAATTCCCGGACTCCACGCGGGCGAAGCCGCGGGCAAAAGCTAGTAACTTAATAAACTGTATTGTTCCTTTCTACAATAGGCTCGGAACAGGCTAATAACTTAGCTACTCTGTACTATAAACTTTAATTACGAAAAGAGAATAAAAAACAACACAAGCGAGAGAAGAATAATCGAAATTCTCAACTTTATTTAGCGTCTACGCAAATTTCCCACAAGTTGAGAAGTTTTCTTCAACAATTCCCAGTAATAAGTTCGTTCGAGGATTTTAATCTAAATAGTTGTACTTCACAATAAATATACTCGTGAAATTATTTCTGTTGCCGAAATATTTATAAGATGAGATACGTATACGTTTCAGGAAGAATTCTAATCAATTTCGGAATGTTATTTTTTGTTTTAAAAACGTTGGACTCTTGGTATTTCTCCTGTATCGTGGGTGTGGTCACATATACAAACAGCTAGACCAGGAACAATTACCTGTAGGCCAAACACATATTTTTCCGTTCGGGAATCTAACCCGCAATACGTAGCGCAGCATCCAATCGCTCAGCCACTGCTCCCACAGTGCCGGACAGGGTACTCGTATCTGCAATTACTTACAATGGAAGAAAGAAATATCTTGTTCTTGTCCTAGATCCGCCAATGCGATTCACACGGGACCGGTCAATGCGGCGGCACTTGGGGGAGGCGTATGTCCAGCAGTCGACGTCCTTCGGCAGAAATGATGATGATGATGCGCTTGATTTGTCATAGAGAGGCAGAATGAGCATTGACCACCACATATGCTTCTGCTGCGTAGTGGTTCTCAGATTTAGTTTGGTTTGGTTTTCGTTTAATCGTGATTATCCGTTTAATCGTGATTATCTCGTAACATGTACTATCACCATTATTTTATTCAAAACACAATTTTATTATATGTAGGTATAGATTGACTATATTTATACCCTATTCAATAAACTAAAATAACAAAACTAAACTAACAATAAGGCGCTGCGCAAACGTTTTTCATTCTTTGTGTCTTGTGTCGGAGACAAGCTACCTATACCAATATTTGATTTCTATAGGCAGTGGCGCTCCACAGTTAAACCTTGTTTGAACTGTCAAGTGTCACTGTTATGTCATTGTCAATAATATCAATTTAAGGAACCCGGGGCCTCGAGTACCCAATGGCGGTTAAGCGTGTTTAATAGCCGCTGGCGTTTTAGAGGATAGAACCAGTATGAAATCAGTCACTCCCTGTGCAGACTTAAACATTTTTTGTGTTCAGTTGCTTCCGCTTTACACATACTCGTTGACGATCAAAAAGTGTTCGGTGTTGGTAACTGGAAACTAAAAGTCATCAGTTGAAGACACAAGCAACATTAACGAATTTCCTTACCATTGTACTGATTGACTACGGTTACCAGTGGCCAGGAGTAGCAACTGGTGACTGTGTCCGAGCACCGCTAGGACACAGCAACATCGGTTTCCTGTGATAGTGTGCCGTGTCGGTAACAAAAAGTGTCTACATTTGCGCCCTTTTATAGATACTTTAAGGGGTTAAAGTATCTATAAAAGGGCATCAAAAAACTCCTTCTCATCAGCTGGTTATGTGCACAAGGACGCGGCTAAGCCTCTGGGCAAGGTACATGTCAGCCTTTGGGGAAGCGTCAACAGCCACCGAGTTTCGACCCGAAACGGAAATAAACTCCAAAATATCGTTTCCACTAAGGACCCGCAGCGGCAGCGCCACCACAGCACGATGAGCTTCGAAGTTGTGATGGCGCAAAGTAAAATGTCCATCTACTAACTAAAGTCTTTTTCTCCTTTTGGTGCTTATCAAATAGCTGAAGTTTGGCTATCCACTCCGAATATTTCTCTTAGTCCTTTGCGAGATATAATAGGCCCATTGGCGAATATTTGTCAACCCGAAGATTTCTGAAGTTAGTGCATCACTATATCCGAAGAAACGGGTCTTTACTCTTCGTGGCACCTCTACATAAGATACAATTAAAAATATCCATTCTTAGACACGGTTTGTTGATCTTAGTATTAAAAAATAAACTTCGAATATATCTCCAAGATGTAAAACAAAAACATAACCCAGTATCAAAAACCGGAAACGTTTAAATGCAAATCGAGCCAAACACGGACACAAACTCATTTCACAGTTGTATCGAATCAAAAAATAAAGGCTACGAAATAACATTCTCGATTCCTGCTTCAATAAAAATCAACTACAAAATGTTAGACTCGAACGCGATCAGTCGTGTCTCGAATGGGACCCAACTGAAAGCATCGAGCGATTATATTATTAACGTTCATTTTAACAGTGAAGAATTGGGTCAAATGCGATCGAACTCAAACTCAAACTCAAACTCAAAAGCATTTATTTCAATTAGACCATTACAGGCACTTATGAATGTCAGAAAAACAAATAAGGCTAAGCTACAGTCACAGACACAAGGCATAATAACTTGTGAAAGTACTGTAGTTGCCCATTCCAAAGCGTAGATCTCTATGGAGAAGAATGGGCAAGAAACTCCATGGACACTCTTTTCAATCAAAATATTGTACAAAATCTTGGTTACATCATTCATGTTGAGATTAAACATATGTGAGAACGATGTAGAAATACGTGCACGTTAAGAGCGTCCAGAGTAAAACATTATAACAACAATTTAAAAACAAAGTAAGTAGTTAAAATAAACCATGGCAGCCTAGAGATGACCAGTCCCAACTGACAGCGCCCGTTCACGAACATGACGCATGGATCAGCCCCATTCAGCTCAACCATATTGAAGGGAGCTAAATGACGATTGGGAATTCGGTTTTCAACTATTTTCATGTCCAAAAAATAGTTTCCAGCCCACACGGTATTTTCCATGGATGGTATTCTTCATCTGCCTAGACTTTTCCCAATTACATTGGGGTCGGCTTCCAGTCTAACCGGATGCAGCGTAATATCGTGTATTTTACATGGAGTGACTGCCTATCTGACCTCCACAACCCAGACGAACGGTATTGATTAACATATTTTGGATTCATGTGTGTGTGTGTGTCGTAGGCATGACTCATATTCATTCATCACTTTACTGTGGATTTTAGCATAATATTATGATAAGACCTAGACGAATGATGGCTTAGCATTTTTTTTTTCTTATTTCTATATCTACTTTTAGCAAAATTAATTAAATTAAACTTTTTGTAAAATATGTCAATACAATACATAGTTTTCGCTAACATAATGTAACGGTCCTGGTTTTCTTCCAATGAGACCTGTGTATTTAAATATTTCCTTAAAGAATATCACACCATAGGGAAGTTGTTAAAGATACACCAATCAACAGCGATGAAAACTTCTTCATAATTTAAGCACACACAGTAACGCAATACTTACTCCTCATCATGAATCGCCAACCGCTCACAATTCGCGCCCCTCTTAGAACTCACTTGAAGTAAATAAGATTTTCTATACAAAAAGTCCCTTGGGAATCTTTCTCGAATTAATCTCTTAATGCCGGCCCTACCCTTTTCATTAAACGGATGATCAGAGAACTCATTAATCTAAGAATTTTTGTAATAGACCTTTTTAAGTGTAACTTTGGTGTTGGGGTTGCGGATTACGATCTTCAATGTGCAATAAATTCTGATTAGAGATTGTCTTTATGGATAGAGGACAAGGAAGTATATTTTCAAACCAAGTGAAGTTAAACAGCCCTAAACAAAAATTTAAAAAAATATTATTTTTAAATTTATTGTTTACTTGAAATATTGAGTCTTCTTCTTTCACGTTTGGTTAGTGAATAACTTGGTGTCAGAGTTTTTATGTCGCCTATAAGTAAGCCTCTGACGTGGCATTACATGCCGTCGAAAAATATCTCTCAGGCATGCTTGTTTCCTCACGATGTTTTCGTTCACCGAAACAAGTAATAATTATACAAAATGCCTATGAATCCGGAAAATCAGAGGTCCCTTGGGTTCGAACTCGAGACCTATGACTTGGCGGTCCGACAGTCACACCATGAGGCTATCACGGTCTTAAAAATTAAATATTGCAGTTATTAATAGTTTTTGTGTTTTTCTAAAACGGTACCGTATATAACGTCATAGCGACATTGTAACCAGTAACCATTTTCGTAGGGTTACAACGAAACCAGTGCAGACTATGAGACCTTAAAATTTAAACAAAGCGATGGTTTATTCATGGTAAGTAACACAACGATCGAAACGAAAGTCATCGGTCAACACATAGATAGTCCCATAAAAGTTTTACCAAATAAACTCAAAAGAAGATGATGACACTTTAAAACGTGAGCTCTTCCCGCTCAGAATGTTTAAGTTTAACTAAAAGCCTCGTACAAAGGAGGCTCCACAAAGTGCTGTTTGCCTGGTAACCTGTGTGCCCACGGCGGAGCTCTGACCGGCCCAGTTAGAGCTTAACTTGTGAAGGCCAACTGCGCTCTATAGTTTTAAGTTAATTTATTCAAATTACGTTGAGAATGAATGTTTTTTGGCAGCAAAACACAGGAAAAGAAAGTAGCGGATCAAACATCCCACCAGCACGTCTGTCCGTAAGATCCAAAAAACAGTATATCACCGGTGAAACCACGGTCGAAATTAAAATTACCTGGCCTAAGACAGAGAGAAAAAAAACAATATTTCATCAACATCTCGTCACTTAACGACTTAACAAAGATAGTATCTTTTACACCTGTATTTCGTTTAGGCGCTGAATGTCCGATTCGCAAAATGTCCAGCGATGGAAAAATGGCCAATTCGCACAACGTCCAGTTCGCAGAATGTCTAGTCGCAAAATGTTCAATTCGCAAAATGTCTTCTTTTAATGCATTCAAAAGAAAATGAACTTATAATAAATACCTTCTCCCGCTGTGTTCAAGTTCAACTAAAAGCACTAAGGAAGCTCCATGAAGAGCTGTTTGCCTGGTAACTTCTGACCTATGCCCGCGGCGAACTGGGCTCGCGGCCCAGTTAGAGCTAAACTTGTGAAGGCCAACTGACCTATATCTGCAGCTCTTAGGTGTAACAGTTTTAGATTTTTTGTTTTAAATATATGTGTGGCTATGTTAATGTTTGGCTTGCTGATGATAATTATTATTAACACTGCATCCTTTTTTTGACTGCTTCGTTGGTGTAATGATCGCAAGCACCAGGTCGAGTTACGAACACTTTGTTCTTAAATTTTCCAGCAGGATTTTCTAAGTGCTGAGTTGATGGTAATAGACTCATCCTCTATTGCAGGGGACTTAAAAGTGAGAAAAATAACAACTGTCCTATATTTAGGTACCCTTCAGAAAATAAAGAAATTAAAAGTAAGAAACAATTTACATTATTTATTAAAATCCTCTGATCTTGTACAGAGTTTTCCGACAACAGACTCTCAAAGGTTATCTTTAAAACTCGTCGTAATAAATTAAATGACTGTAAAAGATCAAATCAGAAAGTTTCCTGTCCAACTTCGGGAAACTTTAAATGCTCAAGAAACGTTTTCCTTCATTCTCTTAGAAATACAATTGAAATTACAGAGACGGTATTGTTTTATGTCTGTTACTATTACTGCTGCTATTTTAGTTGCACTAGAAATATTATTTCTGTAATGAAAATCTAAATAAAACGTTTTTTCGCCTTTAAGAGCAACACATCTGTAATTATAAAAATCAGCATCGTCTTAAGTCGAGCCGTTTAGCATTACTTCTATAAAATTCTAGACGTGCCGGCAGACCTCGTAGAAGATGGCGGACGTGCTACACAAAACCAATGACCAGTAGCTTCCACTGATCATCGAAAAAACTGGAAGTCATGGAAGGCCTTTGTCCAGCAATGGGATGACACAGGCTAAGAGTATCTATTATAATACTGCAACAACGTACACTTGTTAACAACATCTTGGATCAGCTAGTACGGATGATAAGTACCAATCCAATGCAGTATGATATACCTATATACATGTGCCTTAAGACATGGTCCTTTTACCATCACTCGCGCGGTGATGCAACCGTCCGATGAAAATGATCGTGCGACCGTGCGTTCAAACATACTGATGTCTACTGAATGTCCTATTGAAGGTCGTGCGATCATGCGATGCGACCCAATTGTCTAGTTTTCGTTGGCGACCATCGACGCATCGTATTGATCGGACGATCGTACGATCAAACTTACTGATCACTTCTGAATGTCCTTATGGCGGTCGCGCGACCAAACGGAGAGGAGGCTTTCTGTTTGTAACACTATGTGGTCTACGTTTTATTTTTTTAATCCTATTTACGATAAAAGAAATATTGCTCGACGGCAAAAACTGTGCATCTCTTTTAAGAGCCATTTCGAGAGTGATCGCATCGCTCCAAAATAAGACACACGATTTCTTATCGCCCGAGCTGTATCATCCGCACGATGAAATCGCATCGCATCATCGTGCGAACGATGGCTATAGGACCGGCGGCGCCTAGGCTGTAATGCATTAAAATAATGTGCGAGAAACACGAAAAAAAAACCCAATAAAGAAAACCTCTTATTCTCACGTTGTCACTGATTAAGTACAAGCTTTCAGACACGAACACATTAAGATTTTTGAAGAAAACATTAACATTAAGCACCACTCACGTTGACCTTCACGCTTCGGGTACTAGGGCTCCATCAAGAAAGAGAGGTAAAAAAACAAGCCACAAAAATCACTTTTCTCGAAAGAATTTAAGTTGCCATGTAAGAAAAAATAAAACACGATAGAAGCCTGGCAAGGTAACGAAGCGAAAATTGAAATAGACCGAGGAGCACGTAAGAAAGTCTTGTTTAGTTTGGCGCCAAAATGAACCGCCAATTTTTCTTAGACCCTTATTTTTGTACTCATAAGGTTGAAAGTCGTAGAGAACAAATTGTTGAAGCTTGTGGCTGCGTCAGTGTCTTATGTTAGTTTAGGATTGGCAACGTGGGTGCTTTATTAGGTTTTGAGGTGAAAAAATCAGTTACTACCGTGGTTTTGTATTTAAGATGGTGGTTGTTACTGATCCTTTTAGGTAACGTTGTGGGTTAAATTCATAACAGTCATGTTTTCATGTGTTTTTTACCGTGAACAGTCAACATGGAAAACATTAAATTGGTTGTCTGTAAATTTGTTTTGCGGACGATAGTTTAACGTGACAACGTCATAAAATTGAGTGGAAGAGAGAAATTACCTATACAACCTAACCTCCTAGCTGCAGCAGTAGATTAAAAATAATAACCTAGGTTTGTCAATATCTAACACTACGAAAGTGGCGCATGCGTACAATGAGTGTAACAGGACGGGACACTTTTTCGTGCATGCAGCCGGCGTTCATCGATTTAATAGACGTTGTCACGTCAAAAATTAAAGTTTGCTTTTATACAAATGCTTCCATACTAACATTTATCTTACTACTATACGAATTTTGAGTGAATGGATGTTACTTAATCACGTCCGAACGGCTGAACGGATCTGGCTGAAATTTGGTACAGAGATAGATTATAGTCTGGAATAGCATAAAGGCTACCTTTTTTTCGCGCAACGAAGTCGCGGCCTAGAGCTAGTTTATTTCGAATGCAAAGTAGACTCTCTCGTTCTGCCTGTTACTCACGCTTTAGGTGCTGAACGGAAATAAATGAAAATTGGCGCACTGGTAGATTATGACCAGGATAATGATATAGTATACTTTTATCCAAGTAGTTGGTTCTCTTGGGATAATTTCAAACACCCATGCGAGAGAAGCCGCAAGCGAAAGCTAGTTCTCATAATAAATTCACCGAAACCTCGTATAGTGAGGTGAAATTGTTATTAATATTAATCTGACTAAAATTATCATTATGAGTTTCACATTGTAGTTAGCGTGTTGAAAATTTGTTTTATTACTTTGTTTATCTGAGACACAGAGCTCTATTGGTGAACGAACATTTTGACACATGTTAATATTTTATTAACTTGATTGCGTTGAAATTTATACCAGACACTGAGGTCTATAGTCCCTAATAGGTCAACTCGATCAAAAGATACGGGCCAATTTAAATTTTCGCGAAAACTTGTAAGTTCCAAAATTTACCTTAATTTTCAACATTTTGAATTTTTTAGAATTTTCTCTTTATTTGTGCTGTAAGACCTTGCTTTTAACCAAAATTGACAATTCTAGGTCAACCGAAAGTACCCTATAGGTTTTAAATCGAAAACCTATATGGTAGTTCCTGTTGACCTAAAATCACGAAATTTGGCAAGAAGCAATGTCTTACAGAACACGTAAAAGAAAAAAAATTGAAAACCGCAAATATTTAGTTTAATAACAAAATACCTACAAGTTTAACGATATCCTATAAAGATATGAAAGACACCCCAGGTAATAAAACACTAACAGACAGCACAGGTTAACTTAAAACTAAATCCTGCTCACCTGTCCCAACATCTGTAAGTAACATTGTGTTGTCCTCTTCGTAAAACGACCAAACGTCCACAGAGAGAGATTCGCCCCATCAACCCGCCAGCCGAAACTGAAACGATAACGCGTGAAAGGCCCTCTCGCCCCGAAAGTGACATTAGAGCCCCTAATGTCAGTACAGGGATACATCTCCCCATTCTTGTTGCTCTCCTAGTACCAACCACCTCTGTTTAACAAACTTTGCCTTTTTTGTTTTAATGTACTTTTCTTGTTGAGATTTTCGCTGTTTTTAAATGTGGCGTTTGGGGCTTTTTAGTGTTCTGGACTTAGTTCATTTGTATTTAGATTTGTTGTGATGATTGTCGTTTCAATTCTGAGTACAAGTGAGTCTTGTATTTCTGATTTTAAATTAAATTTATAATTTCTAACTGTTTTTATTTTGTTTAGATTCTTTTTCTTGTGCATATCACAAGGATTATCATTTAAACCTAAAAACTCCTGTTGTGAATATTACTCAAACCAAAATTACCTGTATCGCACAGTCACAAAGTAAAAAAGAAAGCTAAAAATTAGAAAACCGGAACAATCATAAAGTCCCGAGCAAGCTAAAAAAG
Source organism: Lycophotia porphyrea (assembly GCA_950005105.1). Taxonomy (NCBI): domain Eukaryota; kingdom Metazoa; phylum Arthropoda; class Insecta; order Lepidoptera; family Noctuidae; genus Lycophotia; species Lycophotia porphyrea. The sequence continues at coordinate 2,081,067 of OX465389.1, forward strand.
CAATTACTTTTACAACAAAAACGGAGGAGAGATTCGTTTTCAGAGATCAGGAAAACAATGAGACACGAAGATTAAGAGTTTCAATTATTACCTACCCATAACGCAGACCCTTTATGATGGCGAATTTCTTTCTCTCAAAACATACCTACCTAAAAAACAGAGTATTGTGAATCAACTGCGGTTTAAAAATAAATGAACTAAAGAAACTCCACAGCGTAGGTATCGATATCAAACCGCGATACCTACACGTCTGCAAAGTTTCACTATTCATAAATCTAATAACCAAACGTATATCTGAAGGTGAAAAGATCTAAATTAAATAGCAGCTGCTGCCAGACGCAACAATGCATTTACTATTCAACGTGGAGCGTCTGGCATCTAGCTTCGTGCTAACATTGGCATGCATTACGTGCGTGGTGAGAATCAAAAGAGACGTGACTACAAAATATTGAAATCCTGCATAAAAAATAGAAACCCTTAAAGCCATAGATAATCGCTTTTTAATTTCACAGCGACTTTCAGTACGGGGTCTTTAGAAAGTAACATTTTAAAAATGAAAGAAATGTCAAAAATAGGTTGACTGATGTTAAAAGTATCAAAGCCATTGTAGCACTATGGATGAAACATATTGAAAATGATCGCCGCTTGTATAGTATGACCACTTCAAGTGGGCAGTTCAAGGTGGCGTTTTATGTCAAGAAAATTTGCATATATTTTAAACTACATATATTTTAGTTCTGTGTTTTTCCGACCACGCACGGATAAGTTAGTTGAAGTAGGACCGACATAAGCTTGTCGGTAGCTTATGTCAAACCGAAACAGTTTTAACGTTTCCATCATAATTATCGCTAAAACAAAGTGACTTCGTCTAGTCCCCAAGGTCTAAAAAGTTAAGGAAAGTCACATTGTACAATTAAAGTTAGTAGAACACTGAATGAAAATTACAATAATGAAAAAAAAAACAACAGACATCTTGAGTCAACAATTTACCGCGCAAAAGAAAACAGAAAACTATCCAACTCATTACCCAGTAACGAGCATAACACTAATTAAGTAAAACAAGCTGTTGAGAAGACGCGAATTCAAGACAAAAAAGATGGGAAGAAATGTTCAGATTTCCTCGTTTCTTTGAGGAGACAAAAACCCTTGTCGCCGAGGCTACGGAGTAACGAAGCGTGAGGGAGACCACTCTAGCAATGCAGAGCGTGATATGCACTTGATGAATGTAAGGCGATCGAATTGGGTAAGACACGCGGGTCAAACGCTCATTCAAAACTTTGTGAAAAACGACTACAATTTTTGAAAATAATACTAGGTATGTCGTGATCGATTTGTACAATAGCCATAAAAAAATACAGGCTTTCTGAAGTAACATCTAAACGTTCTGCAACTCTATTTAAACAAATCATTGTTTTATTAGGTTAAACTAACTATATACATTGATAATTAAAAACTATTAAACTAAAATAGATAAACTAACAACAAACTATAAAAGGGCATCGAAAAACCTGTGTGGTAACTATATTTTCGAGCCGTTTGGGGTTGAAACTCTAGGGCCGTGGGGTCCGAGTGCTCATAGCCTATTTAAGGAAATTTCGAAACGCCTAGTTGACGCTTCCCGTGACCCAAGGGCAGGCTTTTACTTTGGCCAGAGGCTAAGTGTTGCCATACAACGTGGCAACGCCGCCAGTCTCTTGGGCACATTAACATCGGACAGCGTTGAGGAGGAGTTTTTCGATAACCCATTTAAACAAATAAATAATAAATAAACTCTCTAGAAGATCAAGATTAAGTGACAGTCTATTAATGACGCAACAAAGATGGAAAACTCAAAAATATATCAGATTAACATGAGCTACCGAAACGCTTTTAAAAAACGCTATGAAAGCGAAACGCGAAGCGAGACGCAATGAAAGCGATTAACTCGTGTTTATGCCCTCTGTTCATATCACCACCACTTCCCCTATGTTTCCACTTTAAAGTTTATCATATCTTACGACAGACTTTTCCCCCGGGATGACAGCGCGCGGTCGTTGACCCCACTGCCACTTACTGTAACACGTACTGAAGATCCACGTTGCAACGTTATCCACTCGTCCCCTATTCTGTTTGGGGTGCAAAAAGTTAATGGGGTATTTGAAATGGTGGTTTTGGAATGGTGGTGGTGGTGGTGGTGGTTTGAATGGTGATAGCTAGTGCTCCGGAGATGATAATGAGAATTTTATTTTATTTATTTATTTTCTACATTTTAGGAAAGCTTACAGAATAATAACATTATAGTAATAAAAATATAAAACTAGGTTGCTAATTACAAGCTTCCACAAATAAATACAAAAAATAATAATTAGTTCCTTACTGTTAAACAATATAACACTGCAGTACTGTCAACAACATTATGGATTAATTTAAAAAGTTTGTTAATTTTATTAAATTGTTATTAATTTAAGCTAACTCCGAAAAAGGTATTATTCAAGTGGGAGCAGGTGCATCCTGTACAAAAAATGGATTTGCTAAAAGTTTCTTTACTGTGCTTGCCTTGGTGCAAAACAGGTCGATACTGGGTTCACAGGAAACTTCATTAAAACTGCGACTGGCTCTTGAAAAATATGCATTACGCCTATAATTAGTGTTTGCATAAGGTACATGCAGAAGTGATCGTTGGCGCAGTCCCATCTGATTAGTGCGTAACGTTAATTTTGCAACAAGTTCAGGACAGTCGATTGAACCATTTGCGATATTAAACAAGTAACATACATCATTAATATGGCGTCTACGGTCAAGTGGTAGAAAATGGTACCTTCTGCATCGGTGAGTATAATCTACAGATACTTGATTTCCCTTTATTTTACTTTCAAATAACTGATGAAAGACTTCGTTGGTCTCGTGGTCGCAAGCAGTACTGTTGGGCACGTGGCTCTGGGTTCGATGCCCAAGTCAGACACAGTGTTATTGGGCATTTTCCGTCTGGAATTCCTCAATAACAGCCTGGAGATTAGTGCCCAGTTGATGGCAATTGGCGTTATTATACGGGACCTACAAATATAACTGGTGGAATATGAGTGCAATAATGAGGTATGTGCACCTCTGCCTAACCACTTCTGGAAAGAGACGTGATATTATGTTGCTAACAGTTTTCTCGCAAATTAAAGTAAACGTTATTTTAATTTGTTCCAGCAGTGTACATGACAAAACAGAGACAAAAAGGTTGGAAATATAAAATAGTGAACTTTCTGCTAGCGTTTAACTATTTATTTTAGCGTCGCTTAGTTCGGTACAAATGCAAAATGCATTGCAACAGTTGTTTGAATTAGTTAGTTTTCTATAATATTATAAGTCACTCGTGCAAGCAATCGACCAATCGCCAGCTACCGATTAATCTTTTCCGTTATACCATTTTCTATCATAACAAAAGATTCGTCAGAACTTGAAGACCGCATTCATTTTTACACCGCGCAAAATTCTCCCTTGGGGCGTATTTGCTTAAATTATTCAAGATGGAAGGAAAACAAGACAAAATAAATAAGAGCACGTGTTTCACGTCCGAACATCGAACTGCGAAGATACGCAATTAAGGTATCAAACACTTAAGCGTTTACCGGAAGGGGTGGGTTTTCTTGCGGAAAATTGGCAACGCCCGTATCCCTCGACAGGGATTTTGAACAGTCAGCAATCCGGGGTTTCACTGCTTATGACAACATTCGTCCAAAAACCCACCTTGTTTCTTAAATTCAGAGTTCAAAATCGCCTGTTCTAGAATCTCCTTCCAAATAGTTTTACACAGTACATTGTACTAAACGATTAACAAATTAGACGAACGGAAATTCTTCAGGCTGACGATGGATAGGGCCGTCAATGTTTATAGCCTCGTAAACCGCACTGCGACGGTTTTTCGGATCGCTTACGTCATAGTTCACGGATTCTGGTGCAGCTACACTGGCTATATGCGATTACATTGTGAGTTTTATGTTTTCTTGAATTTTATTAGATTTTTCAATATTTATACGGCTATCGCTGTTTGAATGTAGGCAAATAGGGAAGTTTGGATAGAATGGGTGTAAAAGTACCATTAACGGAACCGAAAGACACTTGTTCTCTCCGTCAGTGCGATATTTTTTTTGTTGTAATTAGACCATACCTGGGAACTTTTGAGTTTCGGAGATATTAGGGGTCAAGGTTACAACTTTTTCATAAGTTTTTGAAGTGAAACTTCTTTAGTGACGATGTGCACTTTTTGGGATGGGTAAAACCTGTTAAACTCGCGTCAGATCGTCAGACCAAATCGGCAGCGCAGGGCGCTTGGGCGTGTGTGCGTGTAGTTCAAGCAAATTGAAATGAATGAATGAATGAATTGAATTGTTGAATTGAATTAAGCTAGATGGCGTTGTTTCATGATTTCACTTCTGCCGGCACTCCCGGAGTGTAACCCGTTGTTTTTTTTAAATGTGTTACTTTAATCTCAACTTCCACGAACCCCGTACTATTTAATACATCCATAAACAGTGCTTTGAGTGTACCTTGAGTTCTACCGTAGCACGTGATTTTTCACCCCAAAAAAAAATCGATTCCCAGCACAAATTTTTGCCTAGAGTTACTTAGTTTGAAGTACAGTTTCGTGGAGGTTTCGTTTAGACCTTGTATTAAATCAGCGCTAATAGAACGTGTTTCTTTTAAATAATTTAATTTCGTTGTACTAATATTTAACAGTTGAGCCTATGGATTCAATTAGCCTTAACAAACTGAGTGAGATTTGAACAAGACACAAATTATTTTGTTAACTGATTGGAACCTAACAAAATCTGTGACTGAATCGAGTCGTTAAGCTCCTTGAGTTCTGAGCTACACGATTACTGATTATTGCGTGAACTGACTATACAGGTCCACTCAAATCTGTATGATCTCCGTCTGAATTACCTAAGATTATGAATAGACTGTCGGTACTTCTTAGAGTAGTCAGGTAAGAAATACCAATTTTATTTCTTTTTATAAATCGAAGGAGCTTGTTCGATCTTCAGATTAAGCCGCGCTTGCTTAGGTTGGTCCGTGGATGGGTGACCACCCATTACATACCGAGTTTCCTCTGTACCGCGGAAAGCACGCTAAGCCGTTGGCCCCAGCTGTCATTAGTAGATCTTTGTCAGTCTTTAAGTAGTCGGTGGCCCGAAAGTCTGACAACCAGTCTTACCAAGGCGTATTGTATTACCCAGTACTAACTGGTTTGTGGAAGTCAAATAGGCAGTCGCTCCAGGTAAATAACTGGTATTTATCAGTATCCAGTTAGACTGGAAACCGATCCCACAAAGTTTGAAAAAGACTAGTCAGAGGGATCTGTTTTTTAAAACGGCGCTACATAATAGTTCATTTTGCCCACAGTTCATTCGCCCATATGACAGACGTAGCCAGCCCAGGGTAACTTTAGCTGAGCGGATTTTTTGTCTACTTCTAGCTATAATTTTTAAAATGCCTATTAGTTTAATCTTACCCCTATAAGAGATTACGTTAAATACTTTGTCTGCTACAAAATAAAGGTGTTTGTGTGAGAGTTCATTTTTAACACGATATTAAACGCGCTACTCATGTAGGAAGCTATTACTTATTCAAGAGCTCCTCTGGATGAGGAGCATTTTATGAAGTACGTGTTTACTAACAGAATATCGTGGTTATGGTACTTATATGAGCGTAAAAAGTTGAAGCGGCTGTGAAATAGATCTTTTGGGGTTAATAAGAGTGGAGGCCTATAGTCAACGGTGGATGGAATAAAGCTGCCAATGATGGCGAGAATTAGTTCAGAGCCTGGTTTTGGTATATATAAGAAAGCGCAAAAAATAGATTATATGCTAAGTGTCGTATTTTTAACGGTTTATGTTAAAATATGCCGCATGCTGCATGCATTATAGTAATATGTAACGGCAAAAAATCACTTTTAATTGCCAAAAATAGTAAATGATCACCAAATTAGATCCCCATTTTAGCGTGAAATTAGGACCAAAAATAGTTAATGACCACCAGAAATCGAACTGTTATGCTCTTGCAACCGAGTCGAGGGAGACCCGGTCGACTACTTCTTACCTAACTACTTCTGAATGTATCCGTGTCGAGGTGCCCCGAGTCGGCCTAGGCACAACTAGTTTGTCATCAACCACCTCATTAAAATTTGGTGTTCATTTACTAAATTTGGTGATCAATTGATATTTTAGGTGACAGATGATAGTGGTCACAAAGTTATTTTTGGTGGTCATTATATTTATGCCCATTTTTCTTCTTTACTTCTTTTACCTCTACACAACATCATCATTTAGCCGAAATAGGTCCACAGCTGGATATAGGCCTACACAAGCATTGCCACAACGACCAACGGCCAACCAACGGCCTACCAACGGCCTTAGGCATGAGAAGGTACATAAAAAGAGTACCCACCAGGGATGATACATTTCATAAGACAATCTGACGCACTCTGAACACTCAGACCTGCTTGCTACCTTCTATCAACATCGATGACTTACCAGTCATTTCTTAACAATAACACGACCTTGTATAACTACTACCAACTAAAGAGAGAAGACTTATAAATTCCTAAACACGCAAAGTAAAATAAAAGTGATTAGAAGCAACAAGGCAATATTCCGCTGCGACTCAAGAAGGTTTTACTCAAGAAATTCAAACAGCCTGAGTGTAACAAATAAATAAAGCCCCGATCCCCTTCGCGCTCCATTTTCGTATACAAAGTACTACGTCTGAAATTCTCAAATGCTTTCTAAAATACCATTGGGTCACAAGTTCAGAGATCAAGTGTTCTTAAAGCAACCTTCGCATGCCTTCGGGGACATTTCATTGGTATTCGCGTGCAAAAGTAAGATACTCGCCTCATTTCATATTCCTTTTACTACCGCTGCAGCACTGCATAACGCTGCATCCAGCGGAACCCCGACGAACAAAATTTGTATCACAACTTCAGAGTCACTTAAAAATTAAATAGAAAGCGCTTTTTGCTTTAACTTCCTGGTTCCGTTAGGGATTTGGTTCCAAATTCGCTTTTTGTGTTTCGGAGTTTTGATGGTTTTGAAATCATTTGAAAAGGGAAGTAATTTATGGCGTTTACGCTAACTGGTGACGTCAGCAGACAGTACTCGTATCATCAATTTCTTAATGTTTTCTTGAAGGAGTGGTCAAGTGGTGGAGCAACCTAACAATAACTTCTAGATCTAGATTCAATTCAATTGTGTAATAAAGCCCCATTTTTTAATGTTTATATTGACGCCTGAAGCATTCCGTCAACAAAATGGTATTTGTTTCAGTCAATGTGAAGTAATAAAATATAATACACCTTTGTTTTACTGAAGTGAGAGAAAATGGTGTGAAACTAAAAACTTTCACGCCACTTTCAGAAAAAATCAGGCAGGATTTCAAGATGCTACGATCATCGTCATCAGCCCGACTTCACCCACAGCTGGGTAAAGGCCTCTAGGAGGCTAGGGCTTAGGCCAGTGCTAAGCTCCACGTTCTTTTGCCAACCTCATCCAGGATATTCCCGCGATGCTATCAATAAACGCCTCGAAATCAGAAAAACAATGGAATAGACATGAGCAAAGATAAGTCACAGTTAAAATAAACCCACTTACCCAATAGACAAACGTCGTGCTCCAAAAATCCTTAATCTATGAAGATTTCGTCCTATCTCCTTCAAATATTTCAAGAAAGGCCATTAAGCTAGCCATATATTCTGTGTATTTGTGTCCACGGCCCTGTTTCATCCCGGCAGCCCATAAAACCTCTATCAGTTCATAGCAATATAATGGAGAGTGGACTTATTTATAGCAGCGTCTTATTTATGCTGACAATATTGTTTATTTGCGTTTTATTGTATGATATTGTTTCCCGCTTTCTGTTTTCCTGGTAGGTGGAAAGTTTCCAAATATTTGAAGTGGAAAAGATTTGGGTAATCAGCTGAAAATATTAATGTTTTGTGTAATTGTGACTCAGTTCTTTATTAATCGACTGACCCAGAAGGAGGGTAATGTTTTTCGCGCATGTATGTATGTATGTCCGTTCCATTGTGACCCCGTTACTCCTACAAGATTATCTGATTTGGATAATCATTAGATTTGTCTTGGTAGCGTGAGTGTCACTGGCTGGCTACATAAAAAAGCTGATTTTGGGTGCAAATATAGTGGGATTCGATTTTTTTTCTTCCAAACCCTTCGAGTGAGGTATCAAAATGTAAGGTTCCAAAAGGCAATTTACAAAAAAAAAATAACGTATAAATGTTTAAAAGTAATTCGAAACGACAAACCGTATAAAATTTAAAAGTGAAAAATTCGTATAATAAGAAAAGTTAAATCGCCTGCGAAATCTTTCAAACTAAAAACCTGGAAATAAAAAAAGATATATTAATATACGTTTCCGGATGACAGAGATGCAGAGGAGTACTTTGACGCCTCAGTGTCCTATTGTCGTCGTTGTATATAATAGGTATAGGTACTTGCTTTTAGTCTTAATTTTTTTATTACTATTTAAGTTATTTTTGTTGTTAGTTTATTTATATAGTTTTTCAATCGGTTTTTTGGGACATGAGTACCATTCTACCACTTATGCTGTAAATGGTAATAGCATTGCTATTAACTCAATGATTTTCAAAATTCACGAACGAACTACAGAATGCCACCTGCTACGATCCTTTCTTACCCTAGTACTCCTTTCGTCCTATATATGCTAATGTCAACATAATGTATTATTTTGATACTGCGTTCTTTAATTCGTAGGCCGTTTTCTGTATGTAGGATTACCCAATTCTTCGTAAAAACAAAAAAAAAAACTGCCCCCAAAATTATCAAACAGTTGACAAACGACCAATCTGAACTCTGGACGTACAACAATATTATCAAGGCTTTGTCCTCTAACCATATCAAACTAGAACTTATTACACTGTCCCCATAAAAGATAACTTTTATCCACTAGCAAAGATGGCGAAACAACATGCGAAAATACGCCAGTTTGCGAATTAAACAGAGGGATATCAAGGGGACAGGGAGGATGGGTACTAGGATACCAGTGACGCATGGCGATCAGATAACGAGCTTTATGACTTTATTATGAAGTTAACATTTGGCCCCAGATTGAATGTATGTTTACGACGTTTTTGTCTTGCTTTTTTTGGAGTTCCGTAGGGCATGGTTCGGTTACCTCTTCTATAATTTCAGCGTGATACTTTTTTTGTTTACTGAACTAATAAAATGTTTACAATTTTCAAAGCTTGCTTTCCGGAGTTATGCATCAAAATTTCATCAGTTATTTTCAGCTGAGACAAAAACAGTTTACTTTACAAAGCACTATTTGTTATTATGATACTCCCCCGTTCACTACCCCTCGGACGTGGCGACTTGCGACTCAGCTTGCATCAAGTGACACACGCGTGACACTTGTTCCTTCGCGTGAGTACCGTCGCGAGTCGTGTCGCGTTGATTCGTGGCGTTCTCCAAAAATCGTGAAAACGTGTCGATACGGAACTAACAATGGATGTGTACACTACCAAAACTCTTTGACTGGACCCCAAAAACATAGTAGCAGTACATTATAGCCATTTATTTTGCCTCGGACCTCATTCCCATGTAATACAAAAAAAAAAGATGAACACACGCTGAAATTGTATAGGCTTGCCCATAAATGGAAATGAGTTTCTATTTTTTTGACAAAAAATATTCGTCTGTTACCCTTGAATGTAGCCATTTTGAGAGCTAATCTAAATCTAGCTTTAGGTTTATAATCAAGCTACATTTTAGTCTGAAAAATAAAAGATATAAATAGACTTCACCTCAGGGACACTATATGCCTTGTTTAAGTATAAGTGTTTGATTCAAGGACATCTTTTCTCTACTCAGCCCAGTTTAAACCCACTGGTAGTTGAACTATTGTTCTTCTGACGAAGCTACCTGTTACGACTGCCAAAGATGCTTATGTTTACCGAGGCACGGAGGGTTTTCGATACGTCAGATCTGGTCACTTCTTCACAGACAAACCTAGTTCTTCTTATCACCAATTATAGAACCGTCAGTTCTATTAACCATACAGAAAGGAAAGAATATCAATAAATTCTACTAGAAACGAAAAAAGTACGATCACGACGGTCAACGTTCAAGTTCCATTCGGAAACGCTGGCACAGCGCTGTTGAGTTGAGTGGACGTAAAAGTGATATAATAACATAGCCAGGTAAGGGTCAAGTGGGTCCCAATAAATCATTATAAATCGAGACCCAAAAGGTAACGTGTCAATCTGACGTTTTGCGGTACCAGGAAAACATAATTTTGTTGGAGGTTGTCGTCCCCAGAAACGTGGCATGTTACGTTTAACTTCTAATATCTCAGACATTGGTAGACTCCAATAAATCTGTACCTAATTATGTAAAAGGTAACGCATCAAACTGAAGTTTTTCCGATACCAGAAAAACATAATCATGGTAAAGGTTATTGTTTTCAGAAATGTGGTATGTCACAGTTAAATTACTTCATACCTCAGTGATTGCTAATTTGTAAGATCCCAAGAGGCCTGACTGATTTTAGTTTAGGAGTGTGTAAACACTTTGGCTGCTCTCAATATGATTCTAAACTCACTATATTATATGAATAGTGAAAATTAGATTAAGAAAAGATTATGTGAATGTTTGCTTTCATTAGTGACACCCTTTTCTATTTCTGTAAGGGGTCTATATAGATTGCAGGATAGCGTATTGTGCTACAAGGTGTTTTTAAATTAGTATTGTGTAACATGGCAATGCTGCCAGCCTTCTGGGCACTTTTCTTAATGACAGCGATGTGGACGAATTTTTTTCCCATTTTGATAATAGTAAATATTTTTATTATAACTTTTAGATCTATTTGAAGTTTGTAAATAATGTACATAGTGAATTCAAATAAATTTCATCGTTAGAATCCTAGTAGTACTTGACAAATTACACTCAATCAGTCACTAAATACAAAGATGTTAATTATTTGGATAAGCATTTTGAATTAAAATTGTAAACAATGTTGCAGAGCAGAACTACTTAAAAAAAAAAAAGACGGGTTGCACTCCGGGAGTGCCGGTAGAAGTGAAAAATTGAAACAACGCCATCTACCTTAAACTACACGCAAACTCGCAAGCGCCCTACGCCGCCAATTCGATCTGACGATCTGATACGAGTTTAACAGTTTTTACCCATCCCAAAGAGTGCACTACGCCGCTAAAGAAGGTTTCACTTCAAAAAAAACAAAACCTATTTCTATCTACTCACACAATAAAAGCCTACAGTTAACTCAGCAACCAGCTCCAAGCCAAATACTTACGGACTCGAGTAACATCAAAGTTGTAAACAACTTGTTTAGGCTTTGCAAGTTAAACATCGTCTTCTTTGCAAAATCAACACGGCCAGTACAACTGTACAAACCGGTAATTTAAATGACTGTTCAACTTTGACTGGACAAAGCTCCTTGAGAAACAATTTTACTGGAGAATTTGTGTTTTACTCTACTCGTAATTTTGCCGGTAAGTGCTTGCTTTGTTAAAATGACTATTTGGAAGGGTTTTTGTACCTGTAGGTTCATACAAGGAACTTTCACTAAGACATAATTATAAAAGAGATTTTTTTGATAACATATTCGATTAGATTAGAGCCTATTGTCATCAACTGGGCACAAATCCATCCTCCGTGGTTGCTACGGAGAAAGGATAGAAAAACCCAATAACACTTTGCCCGACCCGGGAATCTAACCCAGGACTTCATGCTCAGCAGTCGCGCTTGCGACCACTCGACAAACATGGTTTTTTTTTTTTTTTTAATGGCATCTCGCCGTTCAGCCTAGCAGGCTGGCTACTGCTTAACCGGTCAAATCCTGTGGATGCCTTGAAGTTAAGGCCTCCAGCCAGGGGTCGACCAACATGGCTATCGAGGATTTTATTTATAGTTTTTGAGAATTTTCGCTAGAATCGACCTAGGCAAGTGGCTTCACTTACAAAAGGATTGGTATTTTTCAACAGAATTGACATAATTAAGCTTTTCTGGTAGCTTACATCGATTCAATACATTTTTGAAAATTGTGTCATATTATTTGTCCAGACAAAGTGATATTCTACAAATATAGCAGCCTGGCAGGCCCCAGGCCTTAGGCTAGGGCTATAACCATCCAGAGCTGTGGGATTGTTCGAAAGAGATACCGCGGCTCTGGAACACAAAGCACACACCATTTTTTTTTAAATTTTCAACGTAATTTTTAATTTTTTAATGTAATTTTTAATTCTTTAATATAATTTTTAATTTATTAATGTATTTTTTTTATTTTATGTAATTTTTAATTTTTCAATGTAATTTTAAATTTTTTAATGTAATTTTAAATTTCCTACTGTAATTTTTATAACTTCCAAATTATTACTTAAATTTATTTTTAAATATATTATAATATACGTAAAGTTTTTTAAAGTCGTTTTTTACTAACACAAACTATGGACCAATGTCTGAAATAAAAAGATTTTATTTTGATTTTTTTTATATTTTTTTTTAAAAGGCAAGGAAGGAACATGGATGGTTTTTCGCTCTGCCCAGAGCGGGAGAAATCATTCGATGATTTCCCATCCGAAAAAAAGGCCCTAGGCTAGGAATAGTTTTATTGATATTTCCATCGTTATCTTTGAAAACACCAATGTCTATAATGTATTGTGGAAGTCATTGCTACGACCAAAATTGCCGAAAGTAATATTATACCAATAGACGTGTGTTTATGAAACAAAAGATAACGCCAAAAAAGATATTTCATCACAAAAGTCCAAATATTATCCATATCGCTTCCCCTATCAGCAGCATCCAAAAGAAACAAAATCAAGTGTAGGGTAACAAGATCGATAAGATTACCCCAAATTCTATTTCCCACTGTTTCAAAAGCATATAACACGCCCAAAACTATTTTGAGACGCGAAAAAAGGTGTCTCGTAAATCGTCGACGAGAACCTTGAAGGAAATTGTTTTCGCCACGAAAACATAATAGAAAAGTGTTGGGGGCTCACTCCGTCCAATATAATGAGGCTTTGGTTTCTGAAAAGTTGATTTTGATAGCTATTTTTTTAGTCATATTTTTATCTACTGGGTTGATATCCAAATCAGGGTGATTAGGGATTTTGGAGTAATTTGCTGTTGTCATTTACTAAAATAAGGAGGAGGAGCTTTTGGCTAAATAATAACAGTCGCTCGGATCGATCTTTAGGTTCAGCCGTGCTTGCCTAGGTTGGTATGTGGATGGGTGATCACCCATTACATACCGAGATTCCTCCGTACCTCGGAAAGCACGTTAAGCCGTTGGTCCCGGCTGTCATTTGTAGATCTTTGACAGTCGTTAGGTAGTCAGTGGCCCAAAAAGTCTGACAACCAGCCTTACCAAGAGGTATCGTATTACCCAGTACTAACTGGGTTGTGGAAGGCAGACAGGCAGTCGCTCCATGTAAAATACTGGTATTCAGCTGCATTCGGTTAGACTGGAAGCCGACCCCAACATAGTTGGGGAAAGGTCTGTAATACCAGAATGGTAAGGCAGAACAGCACCTATGATAAACCCACCTTATGGCAGTAATGTTTGAGCTGGGGCTCGTAATAGAGGGTGAGCTTTTTTCCGTCAATCGGGCTCCATCCAAACTTTAGACTGCTACTGAAATACTTCCGATGTAAAAGCATAGTAACAATTTCCTCTTTGAAAATTGAAAACACGACCTCTTGCTTGGTTGTAATTACAATGAATCAATTTCCATTATTACTAAAAAATAACCTAATTAGGTAGATATTGAGTCGGTACCTAATGTTTTCAGGGTAAGTCTAGAGCATACTCAAAAGGTGGACCGATGACCTGGTGAAGGTTGCGGGGATCCGCTGGATGCGAGTCGCACGAGACCGGTCAATGTGGCGACACTTGGGGGGAGAGGCCTATGTCCAGCAGTGGACGTCTTTCGGCTGAAATGATGATGATGATGATACGCAAAAGTAAAATTCACTAACAATCTTAAAACTAAAATAATGTTTAGTCACACAACATCACGCCTGTAATCAAAACATGTTAGGCAGAGGTGTACCTAATAGTACAAACCATATTTCGCCAGTTATGTTTAAGTCCCATATAATAGGAGGCGAGCCTATTGTCATCAACCGGGCACAAATCCAGACTGCTCTTGAGAAATTCCGGATGGAAAAACCCAATAACACTTTGCCCGACCTGGGAATCGAACCCAGGACCTCATGCTCAGCAGCCGCGCTTACGATTACTAGACCAACGAGGCAGTCACGTTTAGTCACGTCATATTAAGACCTTTTGGTATAAACTACTCTTCTTCTTTCGCGTACGATTTGATTATATTTCTTAGGCCCAGTATGTGGCCACGTTAATCGCGGTGTCTGTACTGAAAACTGGTTATAAGTTTATGACCTTAGATTTTTCAAAAGACTCAGAAATACTTCGAGTCTAAGTTTACTAAGGCATAAGTTACGAAGCCTATAAATTGCCTGCTGTAAATAACATTGAGCTAGCCGAACCTATTGTATAGCCGACATTTATCACCACAAAAAGGAAAGGAAGTACAAAGCAGTTAATGGGAGTATTAAGTACTGCTTCGACAATATTTATTCAGCCAAAAACACAGACACAATTGCCTCAACTCAGTCAAAATAGCCTATCGCTGTCCAATACTCATTTCATTTCATTTATTTCAGTAACAATTTTTACATTGTATCAAAAATTTTACACTTGATTAGAAAAATTAAAAGAATTACAATGAAAATCAGCAAAAAAAAAATATATAAAAACAAATCAACTAGAATACTGGACGTGAATCTCGCCCAATCTGCGCCACAACACTCTGCCTTCTTCGCGGTCTTCAGCCTCAAGTCAGCCACCTTTTTAAAGATCGTTAGGCCATCTAACTGTCAAGCGTCCCACTCTACCTTTACCGATACACACTCTCCAGAACTCGTTTACTCCATAGGCCATCGGTCTTCAACAAACTCCACCCGCCCTCTGCCACTTCAGCTTGCTTACTCGGCATGCTATGTAGTTAACTCCAATCTTGGAAACTGTCATTTTCAATATTTTCGTACAAAGAAGTCCAGGCCATAACCAGCTCTACAGCGCTGAACAAAATTACCTAATTGCGGCCAAATAAAAATTCACTCAACAATTCTGATAGCTATATCTTCAACCATGACTTCCAAAACCAGCCAAGCCAATCTCGAGCGATCATTCCTTAAAATCAAATCATACATTACCTACCATCCGTCCATCGTAACGGCAAATTATCATACAGAGCGCCAGTAAAATCTGAACGCGATCCGGCATCGTCACGTCTCCGAGCCGGATCGAAGCCGTAACGGGTTTTATTTTCCGGAAAATTGGCAAGTCATAATAATACGCTGACTCATAAATAAGGATCGACATTGGCCCTCTCAAGGATTTCTTTTTACGCTACATTTCACTGTTGCTCTGGTGCTGGTGCGAGTATGGTGTGGGCGGGAGCGATTGAAAATAATATCATGTAGGCAGAATGATTTGTAACGCAGTGGGTGGCAGAACACGGGCGTCGTCAGCATCGTCGCCGAGGAAGGCCAAGAAATCGCTGGCGTGATGACCTGAGAAGCATTTATGTAAAATTGACCGGAGATTGTCAAACACAGAGAGAAGTGGAAAGCAATGGGGTAGACCTTAGCCGAGCAGCGCACTGTGGGACAATACAAGTTAAAATAAAAATTCTCCCAATGGAATTTTGCACGCAATTTATTGTGCAAGCACTTGACTTGTCCACTTTCTGATACATCCGTTACTGCTATAGGCCGATGGGACTGCTAACCTATTCGGCAAGATCATTGGCTTTAGGTACATGATTTCCGAGACTTTTATAGCATTGGTTATCCGTTGGCGCTGTAATTATTGAAATACCAACACTGGTATTTCGATAATTACAGCGCGCAATTCAAGGAACATTACATAAAACATCATATTCAATGAATATATAATAAATTGAAACATTCAAGGAATTTTAGTAATACCGAAAGATTCATCGTTTATGCATGAATTATGAAATATTCACAAAATTTCACTAAAAACATAACTGTTTCAGTTTCTGACTAGTAACTCATTAATAAAATATGGCAGAGCAGGCCGATTTAATAAAATAATACAAATGAACATTTAATAGACCTCATCGACTGGTCTAGTGGTTGCAAGCGCGACTGCTGAGCATGAGGTCCTAGGTTCCATTCCCAAGTTGGGGAAAGTGTTATTGGGTTTTCCATCTAGAATTTCTCAGTAGCAGCCACGGAGCATGGATTTGTGCCCGATTGATCGCAATAGGCTCGCCCCCTTTTACATGGAACTGAAAACATAACTGGCGAAATGTGTTTACTATTACGTACACCTCTGCTTAATCATTCGGGGATTACAGCCGTGATGTTATGTTATGTTGCAATAGACCGCTATTTACAATAGCTACCGGAAAGTTGATATCAATCCCACTAAAAGTCGTTGTAGAAATACGAAACACTTCTAAAGCGTTTGCAACTTTCTAAGGACCTCAGGTGTTTCTTAATCTTGACACATCGATATTCCTGTTCCCCGCTGCTCGCTCCCCACCATAACCGCACCCTCATCCGACATTTGGTCTTGCTTATTGGTGACATATTTTATATCCTGTTTATATGTGCCTCGTCGTGTTCAGTGCCGCATTGTCAACCATTTAGACGTTGGGGCCCGCTCACAGAGATATATGACGGTTTCGAGAAAAAAAGTTCTCGAATTTCTTGAATGGTTAACTTTAAGTGTTAAATGGTTCATCTTACGATGTTTCTGCTAAATTTGATTAACCTACAATGCGATTTATGATCGTTGGCGTAGTTTCTAATGCCAGTTGATTGGTAATTGAGTTTATAGGTACCCATTACGGCGAGCCATCAACCAGGCATAATTCCAGCCTCCGTGGCTGCTCCTGAGAAATTCCTGATGGAAAAATCCAATAACACTTTGCTCGACTTGGGAATCGAAACCAGGTTCAGCAGTCGCGCTTGCGACTTCAAGACCAATGAGGTAGTCAGAAGCTTTAAAATAATAAATTCAGTTTTATAAATCTGCAGTCAAATGTTTAATCGAAAATCAAAAACATTTGCGTTATTCAACTTTTTGCGGGAAAATGCAGTGAATCGATTGTGTGAAATAAAACTACATTTATTACCGATCATTGAGAATTTATCCGAATTTATCCGTTGGGATCTATAAGCTGAAAACATTCAACCGACCGCGGTACGCCCGAATTTTGTGGAACATACCGATGAACTTCAATATTATTGTAAAAGCGAACACACATTTTTAGGTTAAAATATATATATATTTTTTGGATGTTAAGTGCTCCACTTGTTTTTTAAAAACATGTTTTCATTATACCATTAAAACGAACTTTGTAACTGGAGCTAATATTGACGATGAAGTGCCAATACCTCCTAACTGACATTTTTCGAGAATATAAAAACGTTTTTTATCGTTTTGAATTTAAAGGCGTTATTCGCATGTTTATAATGACAGTTAGGAGGTTGGTACTTCACCGTCGATATGAAACTTTTTCTTTTTTTACTATTCTTATTTTAACTTTTCTCACCCAGAAGTATCCTGGGAATGAAGTCTTGGGTTTAATGGCCAGGTTGGGTGAAGTGTTATTGGGTTTTTTGCATCAGTCTTAAAGACGAGTGAGGTCCTGTTACTTACTGCTTCGAAGACACATATATTGTCTTAAAAGAAGTCATTGAACAAGTTTGCAATCATTATAACTTATGTATATTTCACCCCATTACCTGCATATCAGCAACCCTTACCAAATTTATACGTATTAAACAGTTCTTCTTTACTAAAGTCAACTTAATATTTCTATATGAAGACGAACCCTACTCAGTTAAGTAACTTAGCACCTCCATTAAACCCTCCTTGCATCTACACACGCAGATATTACACATTACATCCCATATGCAAACGCCCTAACCGTAGCATTACAAGGACCATAGATTAAGAATTGTTCAGACACGACTCTTCAAGAAGTTACATTGCAATCATACAATTTTAATGCCTAAAGTAGTGCTCGCTCGCTCATTATCAAAATTGAAAACGAACATAATTATTGTGTAATGGTCTGGACAATGTGGCATTCTAACAGCCCTAACGATTATAGATTAGACAAAGTATATTCCTAGATTGACAGTGAAGCAACCGCAAAAATGATGTCCATTTTGTTAAAATTCATTGTAGAAGTACCTAATTACGGGAGATCAGAAATGTCTTGAATGGCTGTGAGAAAAGAATGGTTCGGCTGTGCCTATGCTTTTTTTTATTGTTTGCTTAACTGGGCCACTGCCATGCCCCCAAATATTTTAAAAGCAATTGCCGCTTGTCTTCTGTTTTAGTTAAAGTCAATGCGAATCAGAATTTATTGAAGTGGAGTAGTACATTGAGTAGAAAACCTTCGGGTTTGTAGAGCATCTTCTTTGTCATACCTGTACAAGTCTTCTAAAGCTCAATATCTCAAATTAACACCCGTTTCCCTTCTACACAATTTTCTTGTTCTACAGCCGAACTTATCCGGCGGACCGATCAGCGAATATCTTATGGCGGAACACTAGGCTCGTTATTGGGACCCTTTGTTTAGTGGAATTACTTCCTTAGTGGTCTTATGGGCAAGATAAAACTGTTTTTCGGCCATTCTCGCGTCGAGAAAATTAGCCTTCGGCCTGATTATCTTCGGACAGACAACGGCACTTTTATTTGTGGTAACTGTTTCTCGAGATATGTCCCAGACAGTTAGGAGAAGTTATGAGTCCTGAGATCTAGGTCGGCAAGATAGCTTTATTGGTGACCGGCAGACTTGGCCTTGATCGGTTGATATGGATGGTACGCTCGATTTGGTTTCGTCGAACTTCGATTTGAAGTTGGATTTTCTTTTTTGTTAGAAGAGATAATATTGGTCTAGTGTTGTAAGACTTTCAAGGAGTGACACCGACACGAAATTATTCATCGGTATTAAAATCTGCTGTTTTCTTATGTCCGTCAGAGTTTATGGAAAAGTAGATTTTTTTTTACCTATGTTAAATTTCAAGGGGGCGTCACAATTACGTCGATGTTCTTTCCGCCTTGTTTAATCTGCATACGTACAGGGGTCTTTCCATAATCATTAGTAGGGCAGATAATGAGCAGGGCAGGTCGATGTAGCAGTATACAGTTGACGCGCAATTTTTGTGACACTCTTTACGCGAAATTCAAATTTTCTTACCTTTTTTGCAATTTGGTTATTGTCAGGTTGTATGTTGATGAAAAATGAGTCGCACCAGTAACACGTACGTAGTTACAGAATCACAACCATAAAATCATCAATATAGCCCTGTAAGTTCTTTTAACCCTTTTGAATGACTTTTTCATAAAATATTCATTGAATAGGGTTACATGGAAAACTTACAATAATAATAATTTAATTTCCCTAGAAACTCAAGACTATAAATCCCACTTAAAAACACACATGTACCCACTTACCCAGGTGGCATACTCTGTAAATAATAACAAAACTTTCCGACTCCATTCTTGTTTATGGTAACAGCGCGGGACCGTCAGAAGTGTAAATCCCGGCCAACTTGCCACTCCGGGATGAAGTTAAAATGGCCGCGATGGCAGTGTTGTGAGGTATCGTCGTCCCGGGAAATCTTTTATCGAGTTACCCCATTATCCCGGCCCTCCCGGGAACTGGTACGTGGCGCAATGAACAGCTGGCCAACTGTGGCCGAAATCGTGGTGCGTATTTAACAGGATGGTACCGTATTGTGTTGGTGTTGCGAGTTTAGAAATTGTACAATTTTGCAATGCGATTTGAAAGCGGATGGCGCATTACAATTTTTCTTTCTTTATACAATTAAAGCCATCCCCAACATAGTTGGGAAAAGGCTAGGCAGATGATGATTATTTTTCTTTCCAATTATGTTTTAGTAGTTGTATAAGTATTGCTAGAAATACTTTTTCTAGATAAGTTCAATCGGGACAGAATAGACAACTTTCCTATTTTAGTAAGAAAATTGGTGCAAATTCTCTGGATCTGAGAGCAGCGGTGGCCCAGTGGTAGCGACCCTGACTTACGAACAGTAAGTCGTGGGTTCGAACCCAGGCAGGCGCATTACTTTGTGTAATTTATTTCATCACCACTGCTCTCAAAAACAGTGAAGGAAAACATCGTGAGGAAACCGGCATGTCCTAGAACCAAAAATTCGAAGACATGTGACATCTACCAATCCGCACTGGGCCCGCGTGGTGGATTATAGCCCATCCCTCTCGTAGAGAGGAGGTCTGTGTCCCAGCAGTGGGAACATTATAGGCTGATGATGATCTGGATATGGGGGGCCGATAAAATGTCAACTGTCAACAACAAATTTTCAACTGCAGTCACATAATGTTAGTTCTCATTTATGTATTCGTGTCTCCATGTCTTCCACAAGAAACTTCCCACCAAAACAGACAACTAAATATAATATTTTATTACACACCTGAAGTTGCGCGGGGCCATCAAATTTGCAGCGGAGCGCAAGCGCGGTCTATTCCACGGGACAAACGACCACCCCGGGAAATCTGTTATCGAGTGCATTAGCCGGGACTCTGCGGGGACATCACTACGGCTCTATGCTACTAGAGGTGCGCACGACCATAGTACGGTTGAATGATTGAATAAAGGCTCGCTGTCTGGTGGCTCCATGGAATTCGAAAGCAGTATTAGACATTCTTTTTCCTGAAAAACTGATGCTGAATTGAAGACAGCTTTGAACTTTTCCTGTAGTTCCCCAATGGATATCTGATATTGGAACTGAACACGTTGGCAATCTGTTTGCCTTTGACATACCGATAGATTGCAATCAAATCAAATTGCAGTCGTAAAATAACAAAACAAGCTTTACACGAACGTATAGGATTTTGATGAAACAAAAGCTAATCAATCAATATCGTTCCTAGGCTAGGCAGGGCTCCTCTCTATAAAACAGGGACTGGAGGTCATTTTCCACCACGCGGGCCCAGTTTGGTTTTGGTGGACGTCACTTGTTTTCGAACACGTTGGATTTAGGTTTCCACACGATGTTTTCTTTCACCGTTTTGGAAGCAGTGGTGACGAAGAATACACAAAGCGACTGCTTGGATCGGAACCCACTATTAACGGCAGATCAGTCAGGGCAGGTATCACAAGGCCACAATTACTCTCACCTCACTCTTACCGCTAGATCAGAGTGTGGGTTCAACGAAGTAGGGGACACCCGTCCTCACTTTCACCGAATTGACGCGAGCTCCAAAAGAACGTAAGTTGATAACAAAAAAATCACAATATGACTGCCATAAGTTATAGCCTGACAGAACTAAACACTAAACTCCAGTTAGTCGATAAAACTTGCCTGAACTTCGATACCAAAGGGTACACTGTAACAGATGGGCTACACCCGTTCACACATGGTGTTTAACAGCATAAAAAACTGCAGTTTATCAAAACTTTTTGAAACTAAGTCGCAACAAGTTTGTCGGCCATTTTTATAACGTCTAAAATAGGAATTGTGGAAACATAGTTTCGTTCCAACACAATGGTCGGTTCTGTAAAGTTCTGGGTAATATTCTGAAAATACTGGTTTTGTTGAGTTTGCCTCAAGATTGTATTATAGATAGTTTCTAGCTTTCTAAGATTTTCGACAGACGTCCGTGGTCATGTCCTTTAGGTAATTAAGTGGTAAATAATCTATAGGCAATGTCACACACACACATACCGGACAATAAGAATAGCGGATTTTTTTGTTGATTGGATGATTTTAGATCGAAAGATTAGCGCGAAAATACTCCCTAAGCGAGTGCGCTCTTGCGAAAGTTCAAAGTGACACGTAGTAAACTCGAAAAAGTTAATGTAGTTATGTGTATGGAACGATATATACCAGACCGGAACACCTTCAAATCTTCCCATTACTTTTAAATTGTCATGAAATGCTTGTTCTACTCGTAATTTAACCCGTTTGAGAACGGGTTCAGTTACCATAAACCTTTTCAGAAAGATTAGGAAACCAATTTTTCAGCAACAAGCCAAAGTTTAACTAATACAATAAGCATTTATCAAAGCAAGTTCAAACTTGCTGAAATACCTTCTACACACATGGTATTGGCTATTTTCGCTCAAAATTGTTAAAATTGTGCTGATGCTCATACATATTGATCAAATTCCTGCAGGTGCAGATTTAAAAAAGATCTAAAAAACTGAATCGTCGATTCTAACAGAACATATCTACGAATAGATATATTCCATTTTGAACGTAACAGTTATTTTGTAACAGGTTTCCAAGCTTCGTACTGTAATCTGAAAGTCGGAGTTTTTAGTGGATATTTTTTAAGCTTGTTGAATTCGTACAAAAAGGAAAACAGAAACTTATTGATTTTTGGTTGGATAAATAAAAAACGACATTGTTGTCGTTAGCAAGGTTTGACCAGTTAGATCAGTTATTTGAATAACATTTATTGAGTTTTTTACAAGCTCTTTACTAGTATTATTTATTAACTTATATTTGCGTATGCAACTGAATTTTACTGACAGTTATCCTCAACCGATTGAGCTGAAATTTTGCACACACGTTTAGTTTTCTAACAGCAAGCTAAGTGACGTCATTTTATATTCAACATGGCGGACTCTCAAAGATGGCAGGGACTACTTATTTTTTATGCACCCCCATGATATGGGTATCAATTAAATGGGTTTGCAGAAAAGAATAAGAAAAAAAATGACGTCACACCTATATTTGGAAGCGTTTTTTACCATAAACTTGTTGGATTACTAAAAACATGATTACGAAATTCATGCCTTTTAACATTACAACGTTGGTACGGGCTAGCGGCTATCATTTGGAGATCCTTGACAGTACGAGTAGTCAGACTCTCAGGAGTCTAGTTGGTAACAAAGCCTATCAAGGGGTATCGTGTCACATATTAACTGCTTCACGTATAATGTTGGAATTTAGCTGTACCCGAATAGATAGGAAGCAGACTCCGAACAAGGCTAGGCAGATCAGTGGCGTGCCTAGGGGCCAACAATGTGGTAAGCCCTAAGACAAGCAGACTCTTCAGTACCCTTACTTACCTTATGAAGAATAGTAGGTTAAATAAGTGCAAGCCCTGCTTTTAGACATGTATGAAAGTACTGCCACTAAGGCGGATGATGTCGTATTTAAAGCCATATACTTCACTAGGTATAACCGTTTCCACATCACGAAACAAATAACGTCTCAGTTCTGATAAGCTACCACACTCCTCGCATGTTAGTGGTTCACATCAAACAACATAAGATAAACTACGTATACTACAGACAAGCAATCTTTTGTTTAAACTTGCATACCAACTGAGTAGCTCCCCACAGTGTTAACTCTGGTCTAGAGGTGGGACGTACCAGATAAGTTTCGTACAGGTACTCACACTTAGTACACCTGGTACGAGTATCAAAAAATACTTAGTCTAAATACTTCACAAAGCATGAAGTATTTAGCAGGGCCATCACTGCTCTCAAATCGGGCGATGAAGGAAAAATTCATCGTGAGGAAATCGGCAATCAAGAATTCGAAGACACGGCCTACTTCTTCTTATAAAGAGGAGGCTTGTGTCCCAGTGTAGTGGGAACGCTATAGTATGTTGATTCAGATAGACATACCTATCGCATCATCCTCCCCACCGCGTACTATATTTCGAACAACGTTACATGCTGAGATACGCTTTTTGGCCTCGTACAAGACCAATTTCGTTTATTGGTCTTATTATAATTATTAATCATTTAATATCAGAATAAAAACATTCCATACATATGAATAAGGTTTTAATTTATTTCCGAATTTTTTGCTCTCTTTTGATGTGAAACATCTATAGCCGCGGGTGAAACCTACCCGAAACTGTCAGATTTTCCCAACCAAGCTTGAAACTAATGCTTCAGAGATAAAGTTGAAAATCTATTAAAGAAATTTGACAGATATTAGTAGCTTGATGTGCTGGCGTCTGTACAAAATAATTTCAATGTTTCATTTTTTTTTAATTTAATTTTGTTTCGTCCTATTAAATACTTTTTATTGTCTTTCTTTTTTTCTTTCTTTCTTTCTTTCCTTTCATTCTTTTCTTTCCTAGATGCGGCCTAATCCAGAAAAAGACCAACCTAGTACTGTTCCAGTACGTAACTACGCCCCATCTCTACTCTCACCACAGTCACTTTTCAACAGACTTCGGTTAAATACTTGTTTAACTGCGCGTTTCCCGTCACATGTTCCAACAAGTTTTAGTTTTGAAATGTGAAATATTTTAGATATAGTTTCCGTGTTGGCAGTTGCTGCATCCGGGTTAGATGCTTTATCTAAACTCAGTTTATGACTAGAGTTTCGTTTCCTGGGTTTTAGATGGGGATGATGTTTATTTGGAGCCTCGTTCTGCAAGGTTGGGTGATTTTAGTTTTCAATTTTATAAGTTGGGTAGTTTTCTGTGACCATTGCTAGATAAGTACCTACAAAGTACATGAAACACATGAAAATACAGGTACATGGTACATGAAAGTATACTGGCATCTATGAAAATTGTCTTTGTAGGTAATCTTTTGTGTTGTTGTTATCGCCACGCTAAGAAAAAAACATAAAGTAATTTACAACAAAAGTCGTAATATGTTTGCCTATGTACCTTCTAGAAAGTTCAAGGTCACAGGTGCAGCATATCTTTTTCTTCTATACTTCTCTATTACTCGTGATCTCATCAGACACCTCCTTTCTTGACATATCATTCCTCAAACAGACCATCCATCGTTTCTTTGGCCTTCCTCTTCTCTTAAACCGATCCAGATTCATACTCAAAACTTTCATCACGACATTTTCCTTATTTCAAGTTCATATGTAAACCAAATAATTTATTTGCAATTCGGTGGATTACTGTCCGAAATTTTTAAAGCCGGCTCTCACTATCGAAAGACAGAATACCTATTTACCAACAGTTTATTATCCTGAACTCAAACATAAACAGACAAATATTAACGATTGAATCCCTCCTGTATTCAGTTAATTGCCATTAACACCTACCAATTATCTGTTTATCTTTGCTCTTTGCCGGTGTTACCCCACTTTGGCAGCCGGCTGAACATCCTGGAACAAAGACAGATGTCTTGTTAACAAATAAAAGGTGTGCGACTAAGGTAAATAAAAAGGAAACCAATTTTTAAATCGTTCGTACAATTAAACTCTCGCAAAGAAAGAATCGCGAGTGCAAGATTATTTTGAGTTATTTTAAGACTAGCTGATGCCCGCGGCTTCGCCTGCGTGGATGTCGGTTATCGCGACCAAAAGTAATCATGATGATCCCATTCCCTCAACTCATGGGAACCTAGTTTGCCCATTTTCAAAGTATTAAAATGGATATAGTATATTATCCTTAAGAGATAGACATAAGCCATAGTGGATTTTTCGTTAGACCTATATAAGATATACAATTCTACCATTCATCATTTTGTTATATCTTAAAGGGCAGCGTTTTCGTTGAAAGCTCCCCCAGACGGCTTATTTTTTTCCAACACCTCCAACAAATATCATTATATTTTAGCCAATCTGTACAAAAACTTGACGAATTATATACTAAAAAATTCCTCGAGAACCACTCTATCTATTTAAGAAAACAACATGAAAATCAGTGCAGTAATTTTTGAGTTTATCGCGAACAGACAGATAGACGCGGCGGAGAACATTGTGTTATAATATGTAGTGCTGTTGGGTTCGGCTTCCAGTACATCCGGATGCAGCTGAATACCAGTATTTTACATGGAACGACTGTCTATCTGCCCTCCACAACCCAGTTAGTTCTGGGTAATACGATACCCTTTGCTAGAAATACAGTGAAATTAGTGATAGCTTTAATTTCCACATCTGGTGTTCCAGATCTTCAATTTTTATTCGTCAACAGAGAGTGCTCATCAGGCTGAACAACTTTTACTAAGACGTCATTCCTATAGATATTATAGTGTTACTGGGCTCTTGGAGCTCCACGACAGGTGTTCCACATCTTCAATTTTTATACGTCAACAGAGAGTGCTTATCAGTCTGAACAACTCTTGCTAAGACGTCATTCCTATATATGTTATAGTGTGGCTGGGCTCTTGGAGTTCCACATCAGCTGTTCCAGATCTTCAAATTTATTCTCTTAGCAGAAAATGCTCATTACGTGGAACAATTTTTGCTATGGTACCATTTTTGTATCTTTTATAGTTTAGCTGGTCTGTTGCGGTTCTGCATCAGGTGTTTAAGTTTCCAAGAGAAATTATAGCCTATGTTTTGCCCAGACTTAATAACGATACAACAAAAAAAAATCATTCAAATCCGTCGAGTAGTTCCGAAGATTAGCGTGTACAGACAAACAGACAAACAGACTGAATTATTTTTTTGGATTCGTGCTCTATTACTGTTTCTAAACATCCCCCAATGATAATTTTTTTAATATATTCAATGTACAGACACAGTTTTTTTACTGTCTTATTATATGTATATAGTTATAGATTAATGCTTACTGTTTTGATATGATGTACTGTTATTTCAAAGCAGAACTTGGTACTTGCTATACGATGACTTGAATTTTACTTAGTAAGTTAAAACTAAGCAGTAATAGCCTGACCGTCGGACTGCCAAGTCATAATAAGAATAATAATAACGGCGGGCTACATTTTTTTATATTTTTAAATGCTTTTTTCTAATACTTATGTTTTAAGAAATATGTAAAAATATTAAAAAAAAAAATGTGTAAATGAATATACGAAATAATAATAAATTTATTTTACAGATCATATAATCCAATTAGTTAGTAATACACATACACATCAGTGTTAGTACAAATATATTTGGAAAAATTGTTTGGTAATAAAATAATTAATAATAATGTCAAAATCAAGTTCGAACATACGACGCACCAAATTAACATTTGTTTCGGTGAAGGAACACATCATGTGTAAACCTGAGAGATATTTCTCGACGGCATGTAAAGCCAAGTCAGAGGCCCATCCCATGGGCGGCATAAAAACTCTGAAACCAGGTTAGGCACTAACCACACGATGGAGAAGAAGGTAACACTTTCTCATTACCCTCGTAAGAACAGACTAAGCACTCGCAATTACAACGGCAATTACCATACTTTTTGGGATAGCTCTAACTAAAGGATTTATTCTTCATTCGGCTCACTGAGTTTTGACCCACATATCGAAATCCAAGTTCGTCCAAAACAATATGCTTCCTTCGTGCCAAAATATTATTTAAATTATTTTATTCCCGCTTCGTCCTATGTTATGTTCCTTCTACGGCCCATACTGGTTTTGTATGTGCCAAACTTACTTTTTTGTACAAACGGCACCATCTGTATCCGTCTATTCCTAGTCGTCACCACCGGCTTTATCACCATTCCCGTGGATTGTAGCCACTGGCGACAAACGCCATTTAGAGATATATGGCACAAATTACGTACCCCAAAAAGTACTAGCCTGGCATGAGTTAAAGGTGTTATTTATTTTAAGAATAGGTCTACTAAGCCATAATGTATAAAGAAAAACAAATCCATCTTCTACCAGTCACACGCGAGTTTGCAATTACAAGTTTGAGCGCGAGCGATTCAAAAATCGAGCCCCAGTGTAAAATTCAAGGCGGGAAAGGAAACTTTTCAGATATTTCATTTTGTTAAAGAGTAGCGCATAGCCACAGTACCCGAAGCCACGTATAATAAATTGTCTTAAAGTTTTCCGAAACGTCGGCTTTATTCACTCACTGGCCGTCGTCATATTCGTCATGGGAATTTTATAAAGCGACGTGAAATATTGGGATTTGTGAGCCATTTTTTGGTTTATTAAACTTTTTTTCCCATGGTACGGCACTGACAAGAGTGCTTTTGCGGGTTTACATTTGGTACTTTTTAGGTTCTGATTATCTAAATCAGTATTTTTTCGCTCTAAATTACTTTATGACGGCACGATTGGCGCAGTGGCTGAGCGATTGACTGCCGCGCTACGTGTCACGGGTTCGATACCCGCACGGAACAAATATTTTTATGACCTACACAGGTAGTTGTTCTGGGTCTGGCTGTTTGTGTATGTGAGTTTAAATGTTTGTAAACGCATCCACAATACAGGAGAAATTCCTAGTGTAGGGCAACGTTTTTTTAAAAAAGAAAAAAAATGTCTTTTATATTATTAGGCCAAAAGGGAGCAGTCGGGTAGATTCCATAACGAAAGCCGTCTATTACTTGATAAGATTACATGTGTTAATGTGTGTTAATAGAGAGGTATGGGAGAAGAAGATACGCTGCGCCGACCCGAGGGATAAGGGCAAGAGATTGATGATAATGATGAATGTGTGTTCATCAATTGAATAGACTAATTTCATGACAATCAACTGCGTCAACTTTATTCCTCGTTTGATAAATTGCACAGTCGTGGATGGGTATGAGCCCTGGTAATAACTTAGTACACCTACATACATACATAGTAAAATAGGTAATTTAGGTAGTCCCGACATAGCCAGAAGGCGACTCGGTCGACTTCGTACACGATGACGGGACTAGCTGGACTAAACCAACAACCAATAATCCACACTAGCCCTGGAGCAAATATCTGGAAGGGGTCTTCATCTAAGGCCTTTGTCTAGCTATGACAAGACACAGACTACAACAGTAACACACACCAGTATATTTGAGGATAACTACTCGGAAACAAGGGTGCGCTGGCTGCACTGTGTGTCTAGCTCTCATGTCTATAATCAAATGCAGAGTTAAATGTAAATGTTTATTATTTGAGTATCGAGAATCCGTACTCCACTATCCATGTTTATGTACCAAACATATCAGGCTTATATTACACAACGCAATATCCCAATATATTGCGTTGTACGTGATTTCACTTCTTTTAATAGAACAGAGAGAAAACAGAATTTTTTTAGACAATAAATGCAGAAATGTCATCCAAGTCTTACCAAGCGGTATCCTATTACCCAATGCTAACTGCGTTGTGGAGATCAGATAGGTAGTCGCTCCAATGCTGGTATTCAACTACATCTGGTTAGACAGGAAGCAAACCCAACATGGTTTGGAAAAGGCTAGGCAGACGATAAAGTGCAGAAATATCAGCCAATTGTCATGTGCGGTACAGATGTTTTGTTAATCAGCCACTACTAGGCAAGCGCGATTGCTGTGCAAAGATTCAGAATGACCTCGGTTTGTTTCCCAGATCGGTTACTGATATTGAGTTCTTCCATTTGAAAATTCTCAGTGACAGCTCAGAGTCTACTTATACAGGGTGTAAACAGACTCTTCACGAAGCCGTCAACCAAGCATTATGTACATCAAACTAAGTAACTTAACGCAAACATTAGTGCTGGGAAACGACTTTTTTTTGGCTGAAAATTCACGTTTTACAGTAGGACTCAATGTAACGCATTAAAAACATTGTGCTGATGGATGAATTGAATAGTAAGGCGTCCTGTTTAAAGTAAAAATCTTACATTAAAAACAGGTATTTAAAAAAAAAACTTGTGAAAAAGTTGGAACTTTGACCCCCAATATTAGTAACTAGAAGGTTCCCAGGTATGGTCTAGAATAAAAATATGATCGCAATGACGGGTAGAACAAGTGCCTTTCGGCTTCGTTAAGAGTCTGCTTACACCCTTTATAGTCTCGCCTATAGTAGGTACACGGCATAACTTGTAAAATGTACCTTCATCAAATTTCTCTGGCAATCCCATCTGTGAACAAGCCGCTATCTGACACAATTTCATCACAGACTCATTTGATTTTTGTATCCCCTCTTCCTCGCCCACTCAAACACACCTCACTAATTATTCAGACAAAAATGACGGCATCACTTCCAAAGGACTCCCTCGAGAAACCCTGTCATACAGAAAACCCTGCTTTTAACAGTTCCCTCTCATTTAAAACACGATCTCGTAATGTCTGGCCTCGTAAAGAGACGGCCATAAACGACAGAACATTTTGCATCGTTATTTGTTTATATACGGTTTTCATGGCCGTCTCGTAAACCTTCATAATAATTTGTTTACTTACCTGCCTGTGAGTGAGTTTGCATTTTTCAGAAATTCGTAAGAATTATTTACCATCAACCATAATTAATGTGCTCACGGCTGGGATACACCTCCTCTTTATAAGAGCCCCAGTCCGGGTTGGTAGTTGGTATATATCTTTAACTTCATGTAAGTTAGTTAGTGATTGGTTCCGCTGGATGCGATAACCACACAGGTCCGGTCGACGTGGAGACTCTTGGGGAAGGCCGACGGGTACCAGTGGACGTGATTCAGTCGAAAACTCTTGTTAATACTATTGCAGCCGATTCTTCAAGGCTGCTAGAGGGATATCCCGTGATGGGCTGCGGGACTGTTCGAAAGAGATACCGCGGCCCTGGAATACAAAAGGCAAGGAAGAAACATGGATGGGTTTGAGTCAGTAAAAGTCTGACACTCCCTTCCGCTCTGCCCAGAGCGGGAGAAGTCATTTGATGATTTCCCATCCGAAAAAAAAAGGTATCTCCCGTGACCACCCAGAACTACGTCATTTTATAAAATGACGTAGGTCTGGCGTTCTTAGGATCTTGGTTCAATATCATGACCAATTCTCATACAGTTAACGCCAAAACAATGAAATAAAAAGTAAGATACATTTAATTTATCGAAAAAATAGCTCACGTTTTATTGCAATTCAAATGTTGGATTTAAAAAAAATCTGAAATCGAAAAAAAAACAAAAAGAACTTTCTAGCAGAGCGTGGTTTCGATCCACGGACCTCTGGGTTATGGGCCCAGCACGCTTCCACTGCGCCACTCTGCTCATGGGAGAACGGGTGAAATAGGGCTTCTATTCACGCAGACCCATTTTTGTCCATTCTCAACTAAATTAATAATTCAAAAGGTGAAAAGAATAGGAAATAGAGAAGCCAGAAAGAAAATGAATTAACAAGATAAACTTTAGATGCAAATGAGCATCTAACTTTAAAAGGAACACTAACTTCAATAGTATTAGGTACTTAGCAACGGTACTCACTTACAAAGTAACTTAAATAATTCAGTTAGCTACGTGTTATATCCAACACTTTGTATTCAAATCAACCGTGAAAAGTGTTTAACATTTTACTGCTCATTCTAAAGACCCTCTATAACAGTTAAACGAGCCCCGACTTGCCTAATTAGAACTTACCTGGCGATTTTAATTACCAATTTCAAGACTTATCACTACTGCAATAAAGACTAAATTACATTACGTTAACTGCATTAAAATTCGGCAAATCTATAACGGCCTACAAGTTTAAGAATGCAGTTTGATAGAGACTAAGTGTTGGTGATATGGTTCAAATTTGCGTGTGTAAATATTTTCAAGAGTAATGTATGGGGTTATAAATCGTGTGCGTCACTGGACGCCAGTTTTCAGTTCATTTACCAAATAAACTTGGCTGAAGTAATAACAAAGTTTGGTGAAGTAATATTAGGCGTACTGAGCTAATAAGTGTTGGATGTGGCGATCAAATATTTACAATAAATAGCGGTTTGACAAATTAACACTTTTGAAGTTAGTTTTCGATTTTGACTAAAATCGAGCTGCGAAATTTCAAGATAGAATTAGGTTCTTGTTTCCTTGAAATTTTCACAGATGATGTATTTCTGTTGCCGCTATAACAACAATTACTGAAAATAGAATAATAAAAATATTTAAGGGGGGCTCCCAACCAGGGCTGCGGGACTGTTCCAGAGCTGCGGGACTGTTCAAAAGAGATACCGCGGCCCTGGAACACAAAGGGCAAGGAAGGAATATAGGAATATGGATGGGTTTTAGTCAGTACAAGTCTGACACTTCCTACAGCTCCGTCCAGAACGGGAGATGATTCATTTGATGATTTCCCATCCGAAAAAAAAAGAAGGGCGGCTCCCATACAACAAACGTGAAATGTACTGCAAACGGAAGCGAAAAAGATACGCATCGCACCGCATTCGCACCATGTAGTTTAAGTTAGTCTACCCGAGTACGTATAGTCTATAAATCATAACCAACTTAGTGTATACTATAACAAACTAGTTTGCGTTTTAGTTAAGAATAATGGGAATGCAAAATGCGTCCTTACGTTCTTAAACAAAAGTTGAAAATCATCCTCCGAGATTTCGATTTGAAAAATATATAATTATTTATACAAAGGCAAATAATAATAATTATACAGGGTGTAAACAGACTTTTCACGAAGCCGTCAACCAAGCATTATGTACATCATACTAAGTAACTTTACGCAAAAATTAGTGCCGGGAAACAACTTTTTTTATTGGGCTGAAAAATCACGTTTTACGGCAGAACTCAATGTAACGCACTCAAAACATTGTTCTGATGGATGGAATTAATATTAAGGGGGCCGTGGAGGTGTTTATAGTAAAAATCTTACATAAAAAACACGTATTTAAAAAAAAAGTTGTGAAAAAGTTGGAACTTTGACCACCAATATCTCCGTAATAGTCTAGTCGACAAGTTGAAAATGCTACAAAATAGAGATACTGTTCTTAAAATTACGTGCGATAGCTCATTGGATCCGGAATGACGTCTAGAAAAATGTGCTAAAAGCGTGTATTAGCACATAAAAAATTGCAAAAGTTATAAACAATTAAAGATGAAAAAAAAATGGCATTTCGTTTTTTGCCAATATTTCATAAACTATTAATATTTAAGAAATTAAAAAAAAAGATTCTGAAAGAGGAGGAAATTTCCAATAAAAAACTCCTAACTCCCGGAACTCTATCTCCATTATTTATAATTTTAATTTAACGCTGAAAATAGGTCTGCGCGAGACATTTTTAGGATGCGCGCGTGGCGTCAAAAGCGAGTACGGCGCATTAATTAATTTATTTAAAGTATTAAATATTTTTTTTTTAATTTGAAAAAATTATGGTGTGTTCTGAACACTATAAATAATTTATTCCCGTTGGAAATTTTGCTTAAAGTTAATTTTTCAACGAGTTAAACAATTGTTAACTAACGAAATTTTCTCGAACTATCGTCTTAATTATAAGTGAAAAAAAATGTTTAAATAATGGTTGTAAAAAATTTTCGCTTCGTAGTATGTATGTAAGAAAGGCTCTACTTTCTTACATACATACTTAACAACATCGTGCCATAAAAGTTAAAAAAATATTGATACTTTGTTTATAACAATTTTTTTACTTGAACAAAAACTTAAAAATCCAAGTAATGTTATTCAAGTAAAAAAATTGTTATAAACAAAGTATCAATATTTTTTTAACTTTCGGTAATCATTCATTTTAAACTAAATTAACTAACGAGACACATGACTGTGACACCTTTCAAGCAAAAATAGTCTTAGCTGTGGCGGGCAAAAAAAAATTTGTTAGGTTAGGTTAGGCTAAGGTTAGGTTGGGCTTAGGTTAGGTTAGGTTAGGTTTGTTTCAATAACTTTCTGTAAGTAGACCTAATTGACTTAAAATAAATAGAGAACCCTGGAACAGAATTTGATGCGCTTTGGCACAGAGACATGTGACTGTGATACCTTTCAAACAAAATTAATCAAAGCTGTGGCGGACAAAAAACAGTTGTTGGGTTAGGTTAGGCTAGGTTAGGTTTGTTTCAATAATGTTCAGTAAGTAGACCTATTCGATTTGAAATAAATAGAGAACCCTTGAACAGAATTTGATGCGCTTTGGCACAGAGACACATGTCTGTAATACCTTCCAAACAAAAGTAGTCTAAGCTGTGACGGATAAAAAAATTGTTAGGTTAGGTTAGGTTTGTTTCCAAAAAAAAATGAGTTTCCTCCTGACCAAAAAACTAAACTAATTTTAAGCAAATTGCGAACTCAACGCGTACGAAGTCGCGGGTAACAGCTAGTCAAATAACTAGTAAATATAATTCTATTATTAATTCTATAATCTACCGGTTAAAAGATTAAAAACATCCTCCGATCATCAATCGGGTAATAAATTCTGTTTACACCATCCTGATATTCTGAAAACTTACAATTTTATCTGTTCCGAAGATATTTGGGAAAATTGCTAAAGCGATTTCCTTTTATGGCCGGAAAGAATATTTCTTCTGGAAGCTTTTAGAGTTATTCCGAGCTTATTGACCGTGTTTATTTTGTGAATGTTTTGAGTTATGATAATTGCTTACGATTTCATCATCATCATCATCATTTCAGCCGAAAGACGTCCACTGCTGGACATAGGCCTCCCCCAAGTGTCACCACATTGACCGGTCCCGTGCGACTCGCATCCAGCGGATTTGCACACGATTTATACATTTAAAATAGGTATTTACAAGGCATACAGGGTGTAAACAGACTCTTCACGAAGCCGTCAACCAAGCATTATGTACATCAAACTAAGTAACTTTACGCAAAAATTAGTGCTGGGAAACGACTTTTTTTTTTGGGCTGAAAAAACACGTTTTACAGTAGGACTCAATGTAACGCATTCAAAACATTGTGCTGATGGATAGATTGAATAGTACGGGGGTCCTGAAGGTGTCTTTAGTAAAAAAATACACTAAAAACATGTGTTTAAAAAAAAACTTGTGAAAAAGTTGGTACTTTGACCCCCAATATCTCCGTAACTAGAAGGTTCCCAGGTATGGTCTAGAAAAAAAAATCGCAATGACGGGGAGAACAAGTGCCTATCAGCTTCGTTAAGAGACTGTTTACACCCTTTATGCGAGTGGTAACGCCGAGAGAGGGTGCCTTAGAAGGAGGTCTGTGTCCCAACTGTGGGAACATTATAGGCTGATTATACAGCACTTTTTACAGACTTAAATTTACTTCTCTGCTAAGTCCTTTAGAGTATACAATCATATAAGATGTACATTTTGGAATAAACATTAACTCCAGCATAATATGTCGAAACTTGTCTACAAGTCTCTCAAGTTAAGAAACTCCTTAGTCACCAAATCAGTTCGGTACGTGATTTTTCGAAGACCGTTGTCAATATGAAGGAAAATTTTATGTTCCAAACGTCAGACCCGACACGAGAATTCACTTTAAAGTGACGTCACCTGCTCTGAGGACACAATAACTTGGCGGGTATGAAAAATTGGCAGATGGCGAAGTTTGAGTCACGTTTCTTATTATAGTTCTGTATTATGTAAAGGTTTGGTCCATGTAGTTTATGAAACATGCGAAACAAAAGGTCTTCAAAGGAAACATAAAACACTTGACATATGGTACCTCCACCAGTTAGTTTGGGCCCGTCAAACGCCTTCCAAAGGACCCAGGGTCATAAGAACATAAGACTAATAATGACATGGTTAATATTAATACACTGTAAACAATTTAATAACAGCAAAAAAATGGAAAGATTGGAGTGGGAGGCTTTTGCCCAGGAGTGGGACAGAGCAGGCTAAAAAAAAATTGGCCAGGTGCGAGTCGGACTCGCGCGCGTAGGTTTCCGTACCATAAACTGAAAAAACACGTTTCTGATTGTCTGTTGTATTTTCAGTTATTCAATAATTTAAATTATTTATTATCATAGTTATAGCCGCTTAGTATCAAATAGTAAAAATATAAATTATTTAATAATAAAAGGGGGCTCCCATACAAGAAACCCTACCATAAACCGTATGAAACATGTTTCTTGTATAGGATGTGACTGTTCCTAAAATACCCTAGGCTGATAAAATTTTCGTTTTTCCTAAATCATATTAATATTAGTATGAAGGTCGGTTTCCCCCGAAGGGGAAAGGGCCGCGTCCCGCCAATACCGCACGGCTCCTGTAAGGTTCGTCCCAGACTGGTCGCCTTCCCACCGACTAAGAGGACTGAATTCCCAATTTGGGGTAGCCCTGTCCCGACTTTGAAAGCTAGGGGGACAGGGAGGGAATACAAGGTGAAGTTAATATTGGGAATTCACAGTTAACACATATACATGAATAATATCAAATCATATAAAACAAACCAATAATAAAGTGTGACTCTAGTAAGACGAGAGGACACAAAGATATGATATATAATGAAAAGGTTGGTAAGGAAACGTTACGCTTGCGCTTAAGAAATTCATTATTTACAGTTACGTTAATTTCATGATTTAAATGTAATACGAACCCATGTCTATGGCATGTAACCGGTTACAATAACTGCCCCAGTACGTGACTGTTAGACCTAAGCGCATAGGTCCACTAAGGACACTGCTACGAATTCTAACAGATCACGCTCCCTAAGCATCGCTCACATGTCTTTCTCAATCCTAAGACAGAGTTCTGAGAAGTCCTGCTGCCATTGAGGAAGGCACGTATAATAGTTCTTCCTACACGCGTATTCATGTCAATAACTCCCTTACGGCCGTCTACCCCAATTACTATGTCAAAACACAGTTTGCACAAGCGCACCGTAGACTCAGTCTGTAGCAGAACATATTGCGATTGTTATTGGTGGACGCCGAAGTGGTTTATCGTCACTTCACATTTCTTTACTCTTCCCCATGTCGTAGTTGCGTGTCTCGTTAAATAGTGTCGATTCAGTAATAGGCCTATCAGTGGCCGGGGTTTGGTTATAACGAGACACTTTCAGTCCCTAGCGTTCCTTAGAACGGAGTTATCAATTCAGTTTGATTATCAGGTACTTCGTGAGGCCTACCCCTCTCCCGAAATGTGCGCCAACAATCCTCACGCAATGTTTCTGAGCTAGACTTTTAGGAAGCAATATTCATCAGCAACGTTTGGTTGATTTGTACTATGAGTCGGCATTATAGCCTGACCAATAATACCAGTTTGTATTAATCGAATAGCGTATATTACGGTTCTG
Organism: Lycophotia porphyrea; assembly: GCA_950005105.1. Lineage (NCBI taxonomy): Eukaryota > Metazoa > Arthropoda > Insecta > Lepidoptera > Noctuidae > Lycophotia > Lycophotia porphyrea. The sequence continues at coordinate 2,117,913 of OX465389.1, forward strand.
CCTTCCATTTGTGTTGCGTCAGATATAAGTCAACAATTGTCAATAGTCGAGTGTATTAGTGTGCAGTGTAATATCGTATGCGTGAGGTGTATAGTGTAGCGGAAGGCTTTCTCCGTCTCCCTATAACCAAACGCAGATGACGGATATTTGCCAAGGTACGGATTAGAAGATGGACACATAACAATAAGATAATAATATTATACATAGTGACGATATAAGGCGGCTGCTCCGTCATGCTGGAATAAATGATTATTAACAGCTCCTCTGCTCTCCTGCCAAGCTACTACTTAAACTGGGAATTTAATATAGTTAACACTTACCATGTGTTTATTGAAGATGATTAGTATAAAACTAACTTACGGAGTACTGCACACTCTACCAGTTTCGGCCCGCCACAGCTCGTCTTCTTCCGCGTCTCAACACTCACTTTAACTAGACTTATAACTACTACTTATATTTAACTTATAAAATACGAATCGCTTTCTTACGACAGTCCACGGGGACAGGTGCATCTTGGTACGAAGACTACGGTAACTCCATTAGCCTAACCTAGGACGTCCTAGCACGTTAACGGTTTTACACCCGCTACCTAGACTTAGCTCGACTCGCCTAAGGTCCGGACCGTTTCGCAATCTCAAGCCAACTGCCAACTCCTCAGACTCTCACGTCCGATCTCTCGAGTCGTCCAAGACTAACTGCCAACTCCTCAGACTCTCACGTCCGATCTCTCGAGTCGTCCAAGACTAACTGCCCCGTTCCCTATCCTTTCTTCAGCCTCCTCAAACCACCACGCCCGATGGGTCATGGGGCTCCTTTCACAGAATTCGTTTATGACCGTTTTTGTGCAAACGTCTCAATTGTTTTAAGTGTCTCGTTGGATGCTTACGGCCCAAAACATGGTAACCAGATGTCGGCGTTAGTGTTGAGAAAGTACTTGAATGTTTTTTTATGTTTTCTTAAGGTTTCTATGAAATATTATATTGGCCTGTCATTTAGCTTTCTTCCCTAGTGCGTTTCCCATTAAATAGAGAATTTATGCGTTTCTAAGCGGTTCGATATTGTTGTACAATTCAAAGAAAGAAGGAACGTTTGGTTATTAATTACGGTAACATGTCAGCCTGTCAAACCCATAAACTAGAGATATAATGTTTTGTAAGTGGCCGATACCACGTTGTGATTTTGAAATAAGAATCAAGGTAAAGATATTTGCTTAATAATTAGGAGTACGTGACAGACAGTCACAAGGAGCCTCCTTTAATTATTAAATCATTTATATTTTTACTACTTTTTGTTATAGCGGAAACTGAAATACATCATCTGTGAAAATTTCAACTGTCTAGCTATCATGGTTCATGAGATACAGCCTGGTGACAGAAAGACAGACGGACAGCGGAGTCTTAGTAATAGGGTCCCGTTTTTGCCCTTTGGGTACGGAACCCTCAAAATTATAATGAAGAAAAGTTAGCACAAAAACGCATACACAATTCTGCCGGCAACACAATCATGTTGCTACCTATCAGGTGGCCTTTCAGCGTTAACAGATGTCTGCAGAAACTCGTACCAATTAACTAAATACGACACTAGTCAGTCACCCATTTTCACTGGAGACCCGAAGACTTTACAGAGTGGACGGAACAGCAAGAACATTAAGCAAACCGGGTACCCGCCTGCTCCATTCATAAGTCCATCAAAAGGCTAGTGGTGAGTGGTTGGGAGATGCATTCGATAACCACGCGTGCCTTTTGTAGATTATGATCGAAGATAAAATGGAAAATCTTTCAATGGTTTTAATGTTATTGAAAGCTTTGTGACATTTGTCATACCTATTTTGAAACATATTCTTTTATCATGTGACTGCCCTGGGTTAGACTTTTGGGTTCAGATAGGTATACCGGTAGGTCTGTGTGTATAAGTTTTTGGTTCAAAATATAAGGACCTTATATAAACTTATCATCACTGTAAGTACTTATTTCTTGAAACGTAGGATTTAGCACACAACTTTCGTTAACTTCAATATTCAGCCCATCGTTATAAATCCATCACCAATCTTAATTACGGCGATTTTGACGGCGCGTTTGGCGCAGTGGCTGAGCGATTGACTTCTGCGCTGCGTGTCGCGGGTTCGATTCCCGCACGGAATAAATATTTGCATGGCCTACAGGTAGTTGTTCTGGGTCTGGCTGTTTGTGTATGTGAGTTTAAATGTTTGTAAACGCACCCACGATACAGAATAAATCCTAGTGTGCGGCAACGTTTATTAGAAAGAAAAAAAAAACTTAATTCAGGATGCCCGTTGAGAAATATGTCTATTAAAATCAATGCATTATCTGGATGAAGATCGAATACCGATCGTAAACTGCACAGTTTACGATCGGAAGTCGCATAAACCAACAAGAAAATAGTTATACAAGTGAAACGGAAAATAATCAAAATATTTATCAGCTTGCCTATAACCGATCATAAAATTGCATCGGTATTCGGTTCCACGAAGCAAAACCATAATAAACTGTAGTACAATATTCATAATAACCAAGGATACAATGATTGGATGTGTAATTCTTCCTTTTGTTATATTTCAGCGCGTCATATTTCAGCCAGCATCGTTTCAACATAGAGAGAAAGCACAAAGGAAAAAAAGAAATGCTGATTGTTCAAGCATATTTATTCCCAAATAATCAATACATCCAATTGATATGCAAAATGATTCGGCGTCTTATTTTGCCTAAAGGATTCGTTGAATTAAGCCGAGTATAAAAATATACTTGCGTAGAACGGGGGATCCAAATCAGCGCCATAAACAAAATCTCCGATACAGAATTACGGAAGTGACATTATTGGAGCAGAAACAAGTCAACAATCCTTGTTTGTTTGAGTTCACGGGCGGATCGAGGAGGATTCAAAAGGAAGAAATCAGCCGCGTAGAAAATTGGGACCTTGGCACACTTGAATGTGGGAAAATAATCTACTTTTAACGTACAAACACTGTATTGATTGGCTGGGGGAAATTTGGTTTATTTTTGGACAGAATTGGATTTACTTGTGGGTTACCGCCAAATCCCAGTAGACTTATTTCAAGCCTACGAGTTTTGCCAATTCAAATATGGAACCAAGATTATAAGCTATTACGTTTTTAGGGTTCCGTAGCCAAATGGAAAAAAACGGTACCCTTTGTTTTCGGCCCCTCCCTGTTTGCTGACACCTCTTTGAGGCGCGCGTGGAACTCGAACGCGTCACCTCACGTCATAAATCGTAAACCGCAATTTAGTCTAATGTTATTTAGATTGGTACGGAACCCTTCGTGCGCGAGACCGACTCGCACTTAGCCAGTTTTTTTTTAAAGAATCGTTTTGTTGAAATTAAAATTATATTTCCAAAATCCAGGAGCGCGCGGTGTATACGCAACGTAAACACGTCGATTTTTTTAATCGATATTAGAATCATCACATGCAATATTTAGTTGAATTGTTTGCAACAGGCACAATTAGTACCTATCATCCATTGATATGAAAATATTCTTAATATTACGAAAATATTATAATTATGTAAAACGGGCATATTTTTTTAATCGACGTACTATGAAGGGAACAGACTCTTAACGAAGCCGAAAGGCACTTGTTCTCCCTGTCATTGCGATAATTTTTTGTACTAGACCACACCTGGGAACCTTCTAACTACGGAGATATTGGGGGTCAAAGTTCCAACTTTTTCACAAGTTTTTTTTTTTAATACGTTTTTAATTTTTACTTTAAACACCTTCAGGCCTTTTTTTTTACGAATGGGAAATTATCAAATGACTTCTCCCGCTCTGGGCAGAGCGGAAGGGAGTGTCAGACTTGTACTAACTAAAACCCATCCATGTTCCTTCCTTGCCCTTTGTGTTCCAGGGCCGCGGTATCTCTTTCGAACAGCCCGCAGCACCTCCAGGACCCCCTTACTATTCAATCCATCCATCAGCACAATGTTTTGAGTGCGTTACATTGAGTCCTACTGCGAAACGTGATTCTTCAGCCCAAAAAAAAAGTCGTTTCCCAGCACTAATTTTTGCGTAAAGTTACTTAGTTTGATGTACATAATGCTTGGTTGACGGTTTCGTGAAGAGTCTGTTTACACCTTGTATTTACATGTCACTGTACTAGGGACTCTGTTAATTTACTTTGATGATATGACTTGTCAGTCATGTCAACGAAATAAATTAACAGTCCCCAGAGTAATTGACCTATTAAGAAATCATTGATGAAAACAATCCTGAAACAAAACAAATGACGGTTATATTTCCTAGTAACTTGATTCTTAACCTAAAAGCTAATATATCGTTTAAAAGCGTACAAAGTGCAGTACTATACGTTTCTCTCTCTGTCTAAAGTTTAATTCCCATCTGTATACAACGCGCCTTACATTAGGAGTAGCATCACGTCGTCGCCCGCGGTCTTCTTCTTTTGAAATATTAACTCCCGCCAATTTATGCCACCCTGGTAACCCCAGTCGGTGTAACTGATACGTTATATTTCTTTGGTTTAAAATTGTTAACTTTATTTGTCAGGCTGTCACGGTTAACTAGGCCGGATAGCACCCTTGAGGTTATTGAGAAAGGCATTTTTGTGGTTTCGGAGTTTTAGGGATAAAGTTGCGATGAAAAAAATAGGAAGGTTGTTACTTTTAACAGTATGTGATCTTACAATACAAAAGGGAATAAAATTATATTTGGAAATTTACCTTTTGATGTATTTTCATATAAAAATAAAGGGTTTAAAAAGACTCTTAACGAAGCCGAAAGCCCTTGTTCTCCCCGGCATTGCGATATTTTTTTTTGTTTTAGACTGGACCATACCTGGGAACCTTCTAGTTACGGAGATATTGGGGGTCAAACTAACAACTTTTTACAAGTTTTTTTTAAATACATGTCTTTAATGTGAGACTTTTACTTTTAACACCTCCACGGCCCCCGTACTATTCAATCCATCAACAACAATCAACACAATGTTTTGAGTGCGTTTCATTGAGTCCTACCGAAAACGTGATTTTTAACCCCAAAAAAAATGACGTTTTCACAGCAATAATTTTTGCGTAAAGTTACTTAGTTTGATGTTCAGATTACTTTGTTGACGGCTTCGTGAAGAGTCTTTGTACACCCTGTATAGTAAGGAATTCCAATAATGATCACTGTGTTCAGGCATCCACGCAATTCTGTCACAAAACACAAATATGGTATAGAAAGTGTATCATATGATTTTTATTGAAATATACTGTATGTAATAGTGACAAATTATTTGGACTACTTATTTCGAATATCACAAGCCATGCCATTTATTCGCAACATTTCTACGTTGCGATATCAAAAATTCCTATTCCACCTGATTGAGTCCGTATTGGAAAAAATATTGAACCAAATATAAGAAAAAAAAAACTGGCCAAGTGCGAGTCGGACTCAACATTAACATAGACAAAAACGGCAAAAAAATCACGTTTGTTGAATGAGGGCCCCCCTTAAATATTTATTTTATTTAAATGTTATTATTTATTTTTAAAGTGAATATACATTTTAATATTCTGTGAATATTTCAAGCATCTACCAGTCGCCATTATTGATATCGAGCAAAAACAAAACGGAAAAAATCACGTTTGTGGTATGCCCCCCCCCCCTTTAATGTTTATTTTGTTCTATTTTTATTATTAACAATTAATAAAAATAGAATAAAGTAAACATTTTTTTTTTATATCTTCTTTTTTAATACATCATCTGTGATGTGTGAATTTCAACTGTCTAGATGTCACAGGTCATCAGATACAGCCCTGGTGACAGACGGATAGACAGACGGACGGAGTCTTAGTAATAGGGTCCCGTTCTACCCTTTGGGTACGGAACCCTAAAAAACAGTCTAGAGGCAATTATTAAAGTAAATGAGTTTTGCATTTTTATTGAAAATACATTATCACTACCAACCTGTTTACTGGCATCCGTGCAGCCACGACAGCCATTAAGGCATGAAATTGAATTTGTTTTCCATTCACTTTTCAACTTAGCTCATCTTCCACGCCCCCTCCATGGCCATCGAAACTGGGACATGGGACATCCAAGTAGAAATAAAAACAACATTATTGATTCCATCAGCATGTCATGTATCAAATATGGACTGTCGTAAAACCACGTTGAATATAAAATAACGTCGTTGGAAGAGAATCGTAACTTCTGTTTTACAGAAAATATATTTATGCAACCTTTTACCTTATGACTGTGACATGCCAACATTAAGGTAACCCCCTTTTTAATAGATTATGTGGCATGTTTATTGCGCGGGCCGATGTTCGGCCGACTAATAAAAGTCGAGAGGGCGAATTCGAAAATGATGTGTAATTATTTTGTTTTTATTGCGGTAGTGAATGTTTTTTTACAATATTTTGCTGTTCTGCATTTTATTGAGGCCAAATAGAATTTTTCTTAGATCAAATTGAATGAAATATCTTTTTTATAACTACTCAATATAATCGCCATATTATTGGAGTTGGACTATTTGTGTTACCAAATCAGTCAAAATTAAAAAAAATGAGCCTGTGGTAGCGACAGTGCTGCAATACCTTAATTTTGACAGTTATCAGCATTCATTGCAATACTTACGCCGTCCAGCATATGAAGTTTCAAACATAATATGTTTTTTTTTTTCTTTATTTATTTAGGGACATTTATAATCGAAATGCGTATGTCAGTCCCATCGTAACCTAAATACACATTGTTCCTATCTGGGCCATGAACCTGAACAGACTCTTCGCTTCATCACTGTTTGGTTGAGCCAGGATTTTATGAAACATGCCTTTTTCAAGTCTGTTCAACCTCAAGACCCTCTTATGTTGTAGTGGCAAAGGTATATGTGGAGAAAGTTGTTGGTTGCACATTTGTATAACTTTATACATTCATGAGTAATTTACTTTATTAATGTGTAATTGTTGGTTCTTCCAAATAAATAATATAAAAAAGGTGTAGGTTTCAAAATAGAACACATTGTGATGGAAACAATGTTACGCAATGGGAGTGCAGATTTTGTACATGTATTAAATCTTATCAAATCTTGAATTGAAATCTCCTCAGGAAACCAATCAGAAATTCTCAACGATATATTACATCAAGTACCGCAGAATTATAAAATAATCCAGAGCTTCCTAATCAGAGTAGTAATTAACACGACTGTTCATTAAGCGTCAGAAAATGACTCGACAGTAATTTGTTAGAAGCCTTAGTCTGTAACTTGTGACGTGATAGCATAAATCATAGTTAGAAGCTTTATTCGAAATCTTTGAAAAGTTCATGACTGGCCTTCAAATCGTTTGTATCAAATTAATAACGGTATTATGTGTAGGTAGGTCATGGCTAGAAAGACGACTGCTAATATGCAGGGGAGTGCCGTGCATAGAGGCAATTAGGCCTAGCCTACCCTACCAACAACACCAAATTCATTTATTATAACTATGAAATAAAATAATACAAAATATTAAAAAAAAAAGTTAAAACGCCTGTAAAATACTTATAGCAACTTGTCGCGCCCGTGTGACGTAACTCGCGACGCTCCAATGCGTGCCTAAAGGCAAGAAGGCGCACGGCCTCAGTTCTATTCATAAATTTACGCACACTGGTGCATATTTTCGTGTGTATAAACGGCACACATATATAGATTATGGGTGTAACTCCTTCAACAGGAGCTGTGTTATTGGCTAGCTAGATTATGAATTAAGATCAGAGTTCCCAATTTGTGGAGATTTCCTCGAATCCCCGGGGAATTCGAGAAACAGACTACACACAAACACGATAGTTTCCTTAATGACTAATGGAGACAATAAAAAAACAGAAAAAATCCTTCCGAAAAAATGATAAATTATGGAACAGCAAAAGCCCTTTAAAAAATAAAAACTACAATCATGAATTTTATTTTTCGCTTAGTTTTTTTAGGGAGTTAGGAAAATAAATATTGGCAACTCTGTGCTGTGTCTGTCACTTTTATTGACAAATTAGAAATCAAACTTTTCTTTTAGTGTTTCATGTGACAAACAATTTATTGGTTTGGATTTTTATTTTTATATCTTACTAAGTTATAACCATCGCAATGTCTGATGTGTGATCTGTTGATCACCCCAAATTGAACCGATTTGTTGTGTTATTTGTTTATTTACTTATAAATGGTGTTCTGTTGTGAAGTTTGCGCAGTTAATGTATGTTTGTTAGAAGTTAAAAGCAGTGAGTTTACGTAATTACCATTATATATCATATAAATGATAAGATAATTTAAGCAAGTTGTGTCTCAAGGTAGATGTGTACTCAAATTATGAGAATTAACCTAAAAATATGTATACCCATTTTTTTTGGGTATCGGTATGCATGGCCTGCCCGCTGTGGAGAATCACTGCATCTCACTGCTGATATGTCGAGTAATATGAAGTATACGGAAGAAGAAGACATGCTGCACTGACCCCAAATTAATATTGGGATAAGGGGAGTAGAATGATAATGATGATTAAGGTCTAATAGCTATTGTTACACAGTCCCTTAAATGTATGGATGGGGTAAGACGAAACACCTGCATACATCATCATTGTCATCATTTCATCACACTGCTGGACATAGGCCTCCCTTAAAAGGGGGTTATGCCATAATCGCCACATTGACAGGCGGGTTGACAATCGCAGTACGGTTGTTACAAAGGCACAGAGAATGCTGCTGCCCATTCTCTGGTAAGTCTCCTAGTCGCCTCTTACGACACCCACGAGAAGATATGGGATGATGCTATTCTTTACGTCCGACACCATACAGTATGTATAAATGCATACAGAATGATTAAATTCATAGCACAAACTAATTTCAATATAGGTATTTAAAGCGAAGCTATTTCATTACATTATTGAAATCATTAAAATAACAATTAACAGTATATGAATTTTGCTACGGACATACCAAAATAGGTAAATTCCTCAACTTATAGTGAAAACATAATATAACATATTTATTGTTGAACAAACTACTGATTTTAGTACATCGTGTTCATCAATAATGTATGAAACTAAGTTTGTTCCCTTTGACGTCATTCGCAAATATAATAATAAGGCAAAGTTTAACAACTCTATGAACGCGTGTCGGGTAAAGTTATGCCGTGGTTATGAAGTATTGTGCCTTGACAAAGATTTTAGTTAAAGCTGATCTAATTAAAGGAATCGACTGTCTTGGTATGGACATGTCTTGACTGTGACTTCGCATGTGACTAAAAGAGTGATGAATATAAATGTAGAGGGATGGAGTAGGAGAGGAACACAAAAGAAACGATGGATGGATTGTGTGAGGAATGATATTAAAGGAATAAATGATAGTGTGACGGTTGACAGAGGAGAATGGAAGAAAAAAAAAAAATTTGCGCCGACCCCAAGTAACATTGGACAAAGGCAGGCAGATGATGATCTGACTAAAGGCAGCAATAGAAATAGCCTGCCTCGTTGGTCTAGTCCTGAGTTCCTGAGTTCAATTCCTAGTTTGAGCAAAGTGTTGTTGGGTATTTTCAGGAATTTCACAGTAGCAGCTATGGAGTTTGGATTTGTGGTTCAGGGTAATAGGCCTGCCCCCTATTATATGGGACTTGGACATAACTGTTGGAATGTGGGTGTACTAAGTATTAGGTACACCTCAGCCCAACCCTTCGGGGATTACAGGTGTGATGTGATTTTAAGCAGAAATACAAGCGGCAGGCGAAGCGAAAGGCGAGTCTGGTAGTCCTAAATACAAAAACATTAACCCAAACGGACTGCTACTGCGGTTGCAGAGAACCTCATGCGGCGTAAGTATAGTAAGTAAGTAGTAGTATAGTAGTAGTAGTTTTCTTATTGGAAACTTTATTTTTGAACTGTTTGGGGTTGAAGTTATAAGGTAAATAGATTTGAACATGTTAAATGTCGTCATACCACACTAGACGGACTGACAAAAGCAAATATTGTTGACCGAAGTAAAACTGACTGCACGAGCTCTTTTAATTTATGTATAATATGTTGTGTCTATTAAGGGTTGGCTCAGATTCCTACCCTAAGTACAAAATCAAAATCAAAAATCATCAAAATCAAAGCATTTATTTCAAGTAGGCCAGTTACAGGCACTTTTCAATTGTCGACAAGATAAAAATGTAATGAAGCTACAGTCCCAGTCACAAGGCATAAAAACTGTGAAAGTACTGTATTTGCCCATTCCCTAGGGTAGATCTCCATGGAGAAGAACGGGCAAGAAACTCCATGGACACTCTTTTAAATCAGTATATTTTTACAGAAACCTTGGTTACATCATTCATGTTGAGATGGTACATTATGTACAAAGGCGGACATTCCCGCCTGATTACCACTAAGCTCATTTTTGCAAGCATTCACAACATGAAACGCTCTCCAGCCGGGCCCCCGGGGAGCCTCCACATGTGTTAGGCGAAAACAAATTTGACTGGTCAGGCGGAAAAGGCCGCGACTGTACATCATCATTCTCTTGCCCTTATCCCAATTCATTTGAGGTCCATTTCATTCCATACTTCTGTTGATGTAAAAAAAAACTGATAATGTGTCACTTTGATTTTTTTGCCTCTTGTCATTTTTATGTTTTCCTCTTCATAAATTTATACCAAAAGAAACATTGAATCTACGAGTGTTTATCAGAGAATAGACATTAAATACATAAATTCTAGACATTTTACAAAGATTACTGTCTACCACATCAAGTTTTACAAGAGCTTAATGGATATTTTCACGTCTACTGAATTTTTTCTGAAGCACTTTCTGAAATAAATGTGATGTTTATTATATTAACCTCTAGAGTCGTGGTGACCTAAAAGTTTTGGGTATACATAAAATTTCTTTTTGTCAAATACACAGAAAGTTAATAATTAATTTTGAAGTGACCTGAAAGGTTTCGTTAATTTTCTTTTGTTTTTAGTTCGAAATTCGACATAGCAGAATAAATAAAAAATAATAAATCGCTTGAAAGTAAATCCTTTTTCTTTGCCCACTGAGAGTTGAGTAGCTTAATTTACAAACAAGTGTCGAGTGAGTTATGGTCAAGGGGTTTCTCCAGATTAGTGTATGCCGAACCCCAGATTAGGGTTAGGCAATAGTAAATGTGCATCATTACGTTTTCTATTACGCCCTATGGAACATGAAAGTAAAACATAACTGGCTAAATGCCTTTACTATGTTCAGCTTACCACGTATAAAATGCAGGTGTGATGTTGTCTTTAATCATGAGATACCATCACACAAGCGAATTATCATTATTCTCCTGCCCGTGTCCTAATTTATTTAGGGTTGGCGCAGCATGCAATTCCTTTCTAGCTATTAACATCTTTAACACATTCCATCCATGTTTACCTGGTCTTCCTAAAATCTTATCAACCTATTCGTAGATACCTATTCGTTGTACCTGTATACTGATACGTCTATCATTTTAATGAGTCCCTAGTACATCGCAAACCGATTAGATTTCCAACAACACACACGATTAGAAGCGACAATCAAGGGAATGTTTTGCGAGGCGCGTACAAACAACGTTCCAACTGAATTGAGTGACCAGTTCTCTGTCATGCTCTCCTGGTACTTCAACGTAATGAGATAGGGTAATTGTGTTTGTCTAATCACCGTTTGTATTTTTATATATTATTTCTTAGTAGTGAATTTATTTGAAACCTATTTCCAGTCACGCATAAAAATAATCGCAAATAACGCATAATAACTGCTGGGACACACGTCTTCTGCCTGTGAGAGGGAGTGGGCCAAATACACCACACGGACCCAGTGGCATGGTGGTAGATGTCTCATATCTTCGATTTTATTTATTTAAACTTCATGGACAAGAGTGATACATACGCGGGTTTAATGCCACAAGGCATTCCCTACCAGTCGTCAACCTTTGGGCAAATAGGACAGCATTGTGGTAGAGTACAAAAACAATAAATAAAAATAATTACCATTTTGTTAACTGTAGTGATACAAATAAGTGAGTTAAAGCAATTTAGTCTGACTTTAAATAGAACTTCCGAACTGCCCTTTTGAAAGCCATTTTGCTTTCAGATGTTTTGGTTTTAGATCATGCCGGTTTCCACACGATGTTTTCCTTCACGGTTGATGCTATCAATGTATTTTCTTTTTATCTCAATTGAATGTCCTCGCAGAAAATGAACGTCTTTCATCATCATCATCATCATTTCAGCCCGTTGATGTCCACTGCTGAATATAGGCGTCCCCAATAGATTTCCAACGTGTCCGGTCCAATGCCACCTGCCTCCCTGCAGTTTTTACAAGGTCGTCGGTCCATCTGGCAGGTGGCCGTCCCACGCTGCGCTTTCCAATGCGTGGTCTCCACTCCAGTATCTGTTTGATAAATTGTGTGTATTGAATCAAAGTTTTATTTTAATTTGCCAGCATGTTTATTTAATTGGGCTTTATGAATCCCTTGAACACGAAAAAGAAAACTAACTACTTGAACTCCTTTTTTTTTTTAGTTAGTTTTTTTAACACAAAATGATCCGAGATTTTATTTAAAAAATTCTAAGTTTCAGCAAGAAATATAATCCTTTATGGCGTTATTTCAGAATTTTATCACACAAATAGACAAACACTATAAGTAGGTACACAATCATAATACAGCCGCATTAAACAAACTTTACACTAAAATAGGTACCTTTGCACCGCAGTGTAACTACTAAACAGCGGTTACTTATGTGGTTTGTGTTTAAAATATAATATACTACACTGGCTGCCCATTTCCCCAGCTCAAGTCCCAAAGGTGCCATTCCCACTAAATTCTGTAAAAGCTTCTCTATTCTTGCTCACATGCTTGCCATTCCAACATACCAGAATGTGTACTTACATGTGGCCTCAAGTGTAATACCGACCTCACTCAATTCTGAACATTGCTTGTCAGGAATAAAGTTTATTTTACTTTGGAGTTCAGAATACTTTTGTTTATACAAGGAGTTTCTTTCTAGAATAATATTATGCGTGGTTATGAAATCATTAAGTGTGTGAGTTAAGAAGATCAATTTTCTTTAATTAATATGTTTTATACGGATTATAATGTGATCAACAGTATCTGAGAAGGCTTCGTTATTATGTAATTATCATAAGCTATTAATAATTTTGATTAATTAGTATTATAAGTCAAAGATTAGTCTGTTATAATTCGATTAAAATATAAGTTCGTTCTTGATTGCAGATTTTCTAATTTGGACTTCTAAATATTAATAACTTAACTGTAGGTACTGAAGAATTCTCGCTTTATGTTAGAACTTTTGAAAGCTGAAAATATTTTGATACTCACAGTTTTAGTTGAGAACCTCCTGGTACTATTTCCATGTTTGGTACCAAACGACTTTCACAGAATTAATGTTTTGGCATTTTATTTTAAACTCCCATATTTGGATGAGATCAAACATGGTGGCTTGGGGCCGTCTCCACGAGCGAGAGGATCGCGGTGATAATATCGTCGTGCCACGTATTTGCATACGATAAAACCGCCGCGATTCGTCGCTCGTGGAGACGGATAAGGAACACAGAAAGAGAAACACCTGGATAAGGGATGAGCATAAACGGGAAATGTGGCGGAAAAAAGGGAGGCTTATACCCAGCAGTGGGTGTTTCGGGGCTGCTATGACGAGACATTGCTCCACAAAAAGTAATTTCTATATGGATGCACTTTAATGTTAATTGTTTTCCGCCAAGGTGTGAAAATGACTGCAGGACTGTTCGAAAGAGATACCGCGGCCCTGGAACACAAAGGGCAAGGAAGGAGCATGGATGGGTTATAGTCAACACAAGTCTGACACTCCCTTCCGCTCCACCCAGAGTGGGAGAAGTCATTTGATAATTTCCCATCCTGAAAAAAAAAGGTGTGAAAATGAGAAACAGAAAGGCTATGGTAATTTGAACGAGCGTATGTGAGTAACATACATAAACCCCCCCCTTTTTAGGCAGATACTCATCATCATCTTCCTGTCCTTATCACATGTTACTGGGGGCGGCGGAACAGGTTTTTATCTCCCACTATTTCCATTATCCAGAAAAACACCACAGAACCAAAAAAAAAACCGACTTCCAAAAAAAAACTAAAATAACTTTTTTTGAATTACTTTCGGAAGTCGGTGACTTTGTTTGTTTCATTGTAATTTTTTGTCACCGACTTCCGAAAGTAATTTAAAAAAAGTTATTTTAGTTTTTTTTTGGAAGTCGGTTTTTTTTCGCAGAAAGTTTTTTTATTTTACCCTTTCAATCGGAAATCAGGAAGTGTGTCAAATTAAACACGCAAAACTTCAGGCGTCGTCGCGTGATATAGCAATTAACGTGAAAACATACCAAATTACTGAACCGATTTTGATGTAATTTCTATGGAACCAATCGGGAAGTATATCCTTTCACATAAAAGAAGAATTTTTGAAATCGGTTTAGAAACGACGGAGATTTGAGGTAACAAACACAAAAAAAAAAAAAACATACAACCGAATTGAGAACCTCCTCCTTTTTGAAGAAAGTCGGTTAAAAAATACATCAATCATTCAGCAATTTTTTTTTTTCAAGAATGATTGACCTGCCTTATGGCAAAAACCCTTCGTAAGGAAGAACCTTGCAATCTATTAACACAAAGCCTACTCAAAAATCAGAGCAAACAAAACTAATTACACACAGTAATGCGCTCCAACAGCCCGGGGACCCCGGGACTCCGGACTCCGGAATCCGTCAGGGAGTGACCACACGTGCCAACAAGGTCGTGAACAGGTCACGACCGGTGTGTCTGTCATTAACATGTTCGCATGCATTATCTTTATTAGGGGTAATGTGTTGTAATGATATTCTGCTGAGTTTGGTGACAATAAATATGAGAAGGACTGTTTATTTGTCGTAGGTATGTATGTAAAAGAACATGTAGAAGAAAACTGCATGACCTAGAAGTCTTAGAACCAAAATTTCAAAGTCTGTGTTATGTTTGTAAACCCGGGCCCGTATGGTTGATTGCCTACTCGTCTTCAAAATTTAAAAAAAAATGAAGCGACATTGTTGACACATGACACATGACACTTGCGTCTGCGTTCTCCTGTCGCCTGCGGAAATAAAATACTTTAAGCTGACAATTTTTATTTCTTTTAACTAGCCAATTTTATTGAGCATGCTATGGTCTCCTATAAGTGAAGGAGTACCCTTGTTCAAAACCATTTGATATGTTTGTGTATGTATTTTGTTCGAGACCCTAAATAAATAAACAGTATGTTCAGCTTTTTTATTTAAAAAATCATACTGGTGAGTCACGTCGGCCTAAATCTCCCTTTGGCCTCATCAACAGGTCGACAAACCCCATTTATTAACCCTCCTCTGCATTACGTTTATTAAACCCTATGAAATGGACATGCTTTAAAATGTATATTGTACGAGTTACCTTATCAACTGAAATACGTTACCTGGGTCATTGTTATTTCTTTTTTTCATAATAAAGGGCGTAAAAAGACTGCTAACGAAGCCGAAAGGTACTTGTTTTCCCCGTCATTGCGATCATTTTTTTGTTCTAGACCATACCTTCTAGTTACGGAGATAGGGCCTGGGGGCAAAGTTCCAACTTTTTCACAAGTTATTTTTTAATACATGTTTTTAATGTATTTTTTTTACTTAACACCTTCACGACATCCGTACTATTTAATCCATCCATCAGCACAAAGTATTGAATGCGTTATATTTGAGTCCTACCGTAAAACCTGTTTTTTTGTTTGATTTTTAAAATACAGCATTTATGTCTAAATGTAAAACCCACATGACAGATCAAATCTTAATAATCCTACCAACGACCTCTATTTATTTATAGTGAACGCGATCCAGGGCTGTTCGCACGTATCAGGGCAGGGCAGGTCCCCACTGAGTCGTCAACAGGTTGCTCCGGGCCCGCTAATTATCGCTCCCCATGTTATCTTTATGAAGCTCTGTGTTGTCATGTAAGCCTGGTACCTTACATCCCTAATATAGGGTGAAAAGGGATCAAAACAGATGGGGTTATTGAGGTGTATTGCTTTTTTGTGGGTGAAAGGACCAGGATATGATGTGACATAAGGAGGTGGAACATAGGATTTGTGAGTATGTTGGTTTTGGTATAAACATGTTTATTTGGAAGCCAGATTATGTTTGCCTTTAACTATGTAGGTATATTTTTAATGTAGTAAGCCCTATGGGACTCGTAATGTGATTTATTTACTTATCGTGTTAATTTTCTTTGGCCAAAAAGTCCCGATGAAAAACAAAACAATAAATACAAATAGGTTGGTTATCTATGAATGTATCTCTTACAGACAGATCAGTCTACTCAATTTATCTACTTACTTTACTAAATAATCTATTATATACGTATAATAAAATCGTAGACTTTGCGAGTCTGTAAGTTAATTAAGTGCATTACAATTTTTTGCAAAAAATATACTGGAAGACACGAGAAGACACGAGAGGAGCTTGTGGCTAAAACAATAACAGCCGCTCGGGTTGATCTTTAGGTTAAGCCGTGCTTGACTAGGTTGGTCTGTGGATGGGTGACCACCCATTACATACCGAGTTTCCTCCGTGCCTCGGAAAGCACGTTAAGCCGTTGGTCCCGGCTGTCATTTGAAGATCTTTGACAGTCGTTAAAGTAGTCAGTGGCCTAAAAAGTCTGACAACCAGTCTTACCAAGGGGTATCGTATTTCCCAGTAGTAACTGGGTTGTGGAGGTCAGATAGGCAGTCGCTCCATGTAAAATACTAGTATTCAGCTGCATCCGGTTAGACTGGAAGCCTACCCCAACATAGTTGGGAAAAGGCTAGGCAGATGATGATGATACTGGAAGACACGAGAAATAAGTCAAGAACGTAAGAACACATTTTTTTAAATTCAGAAATCAGAACATCATAGTATGATGTTATGGGTTTGTTAAAGTCTTTATCATTCTACCACAACTTGTGGTGTACAAATATTCAGATCTCACTCTTAAAATTAAATAAATTAAATAATTACAATATATTCGATGGTTTGTGATTTATAATAGGTCCAACATGAATTAATATTATTAAATAGGCAATCGTTTCTTTAAAATCAATGTCAAAATTAAGTACATAAAAGTAAGTTAAGTAGTTCTTGTTTTCTTACAATATTCCATATATTCTCCCATGTCATAAAAGCAATTATCCAATAACCAACTTGTCAGCTTTCTCTTGAACATGGGGATGGGAAGTCTCTTAAATGAGTTAGGCAACTTGTTATACACCTGAATGGCATTGACATATACATTTCTCCTAAATATTTGCAAGCTACATTGAGGTACATTCAATTAATATTTATCGTTAAATGTTGTCTGTTTGTCGATTTGTTTGTGGACGCTTTACGTAATAGCTAGTCATTCTCACTCGGTTGGCTCACAAGTAAACGGCTTTATTAATTGTAAGGAATTTTCAGCATGTTTTTTTTTAAACTACAAATGTTAACTGGGCGCTAAAACTATGTACAAAGGTTAACAAGTAAAATATACGGTTTTTTTTGTCCGGACTTCTCGTGTCACGTGGTATCTCAACCCTGTTTAAAATGTATTTGAGATGATAAAATAAATATTATCTGCTAGAAAAAATTCACATAGTAAAATATTTAAATAATTTTTTTGAATCCTCAGTCACAATAATTTTGCTACATTAGTAGGCCGTCAAATAATAACAAGGCAAGGTAACAGGGTAACAGAAGATACAGAAGGTTCCTCTCACAAAGCTGTGTCGCAAGTAGATGACATGGCATGAAACAAGCTGCAACATGTAGCATCGAGAAGACATACAATTTATACAGAACCAAATACAGAATGCTAACTCTGAACTAAAAGGTTCTTCCCTCGTTAGGTCGTGAAAGTATCAGTAATACTTAGATTTATTATAATTAGCATTATTATGTACCCATCACCCACAGCTGGAACACAGGCCTCCTCTTTAAGAACAGGAGTGGGCAGAAATCACGCGGGTCCAGTGTGAATTGATTTTTTACCGTTTTTTTGCTCGATATTAATAAAGGCGACAGGTAGAAGCTTGAAATATTCACAGAATATTTAGTTGTATATTCACTTTAAAAATAAAAAATAAAATTAAAATAAATATTTAAGGGAAAAAAAGGGGACTTCCATACAACAAACGTGATTTTTTTGCTGTTTTTGTCTAATGTTGTATAGATAATTTTACGGAACCCTTCGTGCGCGAGTCCGACTCGCACTTGGCCAGTTTTTGTATTTTTGCACCGAATTTATATAACCGTTAACAAAGTATAACAGTTTCGGATATAATTCGCTTTAATTAATGCATCACAAAAGGAATTTCAGCATGATTAATTACTTAAAATTTTATAATTATGACCGAGCTACAGGAAAATTATAATTATGTAGACTATTGTTAATTGCTATGTACTTTATTTTTCGTCCTGTTCATTTAATAATTAAGTTGGGGCATTATTTTCTGAATTTACATTAATATTTTCCGAGTTTCCTCCGTGCCTCGGAAAGCACGTTAAGCCTTTGGTCCCGGCTGTCATTTGAAGATCTTTGACAGTCGTTAGGTAGTCAGTGGCCTAAAAAACAAAAGTCTGACAACCAATCTAACCAAGGGGTATCGTATTACCCAGTACTAACTGGGTTGTGGAGGTCAGATAGGCAGTCGCTCCATGTAAAGTACTGGTATTCAGCTGCATCCGGTTAGACTGGAAGCCGACCCCAACATAGTTGGGAAAAGGCTAGGCAGATGATGATTTTCAATACGGGGTGGAAGGGACGCTGACGCGAAAACGTTTACCACGTATTCAGTGCGTGCGTCATTCTGAGCTCCCCAACATAGAAATTGTATTCAAAAAAACCAGCTGTTTCCTACAAAAGTGCAATAACTACACGGGCAAAATATATCGAATGACCTGTTGGTCTAGTGGTTAGTGACCCTGACTGCTAGGACGGAGGTCGTGGGTTCGATTCCCACACAGGACTAATCTTTGTGCGATGAGTACGATTATTTGTTCTGTTTCTGGGTGTGTAATTTATCTATAATATGTATGTATTTAGAAATATATAAGTATGTTTATCAGTTGTCTGGTTGCCATAGTACAGGCTCTGCCTAGTTTGGGATCAGATGGCAGTGTGTTGGTTGTCCCAAAATATTAAAAAATATTATATTAAAATATTAAATATTATATGGAACAGCTGATTTTTATAAAATTACCGATAAAAATGTCTGTATTCCAAAAAAGTTGGTCATCGGGTCAGTAGTTCCAGAGATATTCTCATGCAAACCAACGTCTTGGGCTCAGAATGATGTACTAACTCTTTTCGCGTCGGTGTCGATTCCACCCTGTATATTCCAAAGAAACGATGAATGGGTTGTGTGAAAGATGACATGACTAGAGTAACCGAAGAGTTTATTTTAGTTCTCCTAGTATATTTAGGATTAGAATTTTCTAAGGGGTGAAAATAGAAAATCCTAATCCAATCCCAATACTTATTCTTTTCGTCGAATCCGATAACGGTAAGCCTTTAAAATTAATTTCTAGCGAGTGCCCACACATGACTGTAGAGACTGAATTTAGGATATAATTTAAATTTATGGAAGAAATCTAAAATAAATTAGAATCAGAATCAGAGCTTTATTTGCTATGAATGTATTCATATTCATATTCATATTCATATCTTTATTTGCATTCCATAATGTGTGAAGATCTTACAATGGGCTTAAAGCTAAGGTACAATTACGGACCCTGTAGGGCACAGCAAAAAGTATAACATTTATATTTGAAATTAAATTAATACTAAATAAACTTACAATTTTAAAACATATTAATTTAACTAAATTATAACATTAATTTTATTGAGATCTGTTATAACATAACTAATAATTGTTTGGTAAAATTACATTAAAACATTTTAAATAAAAAAAAAATATAATAATATATATCTATGTGTGTGAGAGTGTGAATTCTAAACAACTAATAATCTATGCTGTCAGTTTGTGTTAAATATATTTGTTTGTCATGTATGTATTCGTTTATTGTGTAGTATGCTTTTTTAATTAATAATTGTTTCAGTTTTTTTGTAAAAGTAGTATCACTAGTTTCATTTTTTAATGCATCTGGTAGTTTATTAAATATTTTTATAGACATTACGTAGGGACTATTTGAATGTAGGCTCATGCGCGAAGAGGGTAACATTAACATGTTTCTATATCTGAGAGATCGATCGCTATGTTTATCACCGCGGGTTGTAAAAAAGTTCGTAGGTGTAGGTGCAGTCATGTTATACGTAAATTAATGAGATCGGCTACAGTCTACCTTACGGCGTGCAAACTATTACATAAATTAAAATATTAATACAAACAAAAAAAAATGTCAACAAAACAAAAATACAGGGAAGTCAATTTATAATATTATAGTCAAGTACATATATAAGTCTTTCATTGAGGAGCTCGTGGCTAAATAATAACAGCCGCTCGAATTGATTTTTAGGTTAAGCCGTGCTTGTCTAGGTTGGTCTGTGGATGGGTTACCACCCATTACATACCGAGTTTCCTCCGTGCCTCGGAAAGTTTAAGTCTCGTTAAGCCGTTGGTCCCGACTGTCATTTGAAGATCTTTGACAGTCGTTAAGTAGTCAGTGGCCCAAAAAAGTCTGACAACCAATCTAGCCAAGGGGTATCGTATTACCAAGTACTAACTGGGTTGTGGAGGTTGGATAGGTATTCGCTCCATGTAAAATACTGGTATTCAGCTGCATCCGGTTAGACTGGAAGCCGACCCCGAGATATTTGGGAAAAGGCTAGGCAGATGATGACATATATTAGTCTTTTAAGATGATGACATATAATGAATCATAATTAGGATAAATTTATATCATTTAGAAAGTCTTTCAGTGAGTAATAACATTTGTCTAAAAGTAGTGCAGTTACCTTACATTTGAAAATATTTACAGAATATTCCTTAAAACTATGAGGTATTTTATTATAAATGACAGGTCCCATGGACATAATATTTTTCCTTAAAAGTGCTGTTTTATAATTACCCGAATGTAGCAAGTTCTTGTATTGGGATCTCAAGGGGCCATTGCGTGTCCTATTGGATTTGGAATACGTGCAGAAAGATGTTGTTAGTTAACACTCCATTTCTTAACTACTTCATGTTTTTTGTATTACTTCATATCGGCCGTCGTGTCCTTCTTTCTTGTTATGTGCCCCGAGACCACGACATGTAGTTCGTAATATGGGTAAACATGGCCATGTTATCGTTCCATTCGCGGTCACTTGCTGTGGGACTGTAATAACAATACATGTGGGTTTTATGAAAAGATAACTGAATAAAATGGATGGTGGGTACTTGTGTGACCTGGATATGGCTGTTCTACAGCGTGTAACAGATGTGCGCTTATATTTAAGTGATAATTTGTTTCCTCCGTGCCTTGGAAAGCACGTTAAGCTGTTGGTCCCGGCTGTCATTTGTAGATCTTTGACAGTCGTTAGGTAGTCGAGTGGCCCAAAAAGTCTGACAACCAGTCTTACCAAGGGGTATCGTATTACCCAGTACTAACCGGGTTGTAGAGGTTGGATAGGCAGTCGCTCCATGTAAAGTACTGGTATTCAGCTGCATCCGGTTAGACTGGAAGCCGACCCAGATATGATGATTTAAGTAATAATTTGGCCCCATGAGACCAACTACGTCTTTGCGATAAAAATCATTTGGGTCGAGAGTCATCAGTTGGGATGAAAAGTTATAATAATAGTTAATAATAATAGTTAATAGGTATAGTAATAGTTTTTCCATAAAATGAATGGGCAGCAGATACTTTTTTCCCAATTGCGGTGTTAATCGCATGGTGAAAGTTTAGTTTCATGGTCTGTACAACTGAACACCTTCTTTTGTTCGGATATGAAATCATCAAATGACTCCCTCCGCTCTGGGCGGATTGGAAGGGAGTGTCAGACTTGTACTGACCAAAACCCATCCATGTTCCTTCCTTGCCCTTTGTGTTCCAGGGCCGCGGTATCTCTTTCGAACAGTCCCACAGCCCACAACTGAACTCCCTTAAATATGACCACACCGTTCTGATTCATACTGTATACAACGTTGATACTTCTCGCTATACAAGTGTTTGTGTGAAAGTAGATGTTTATTCTTTGATATAGATGTTTATTTGTAGCGCTCAACTGATACCTTCTACATACGTTGGTTGGTAGATATTACATGAGAATCAAGAAAAGTGTCAGTTTTGTAAAAACTACAGAACTATCTATACAGGGTGTAAACAGACTCTTCACGAAGCCATTAACCAAGCATTATGTACATCAAACTAAGTAACTTTACACAAAAATTAGTGCTGGGTAACGACTTTTTTTTTGGGGTGAAAAATCACGTTTTACGGTAGGACTCAATGTACCGTGCTCAAAACATTATGCTGATTGATGGATGGAATAGTTCGGGAGTCGTGGAGTTGTTTAAAGTAAAAATCTTACATTAAAAACATGTATTAAAAAAAAAACATGTGAAAAAGTTGGAACTTTGACCCCCAATATCTCCGTCACTAGAAGGTTCCCAGGTGGTCTAGAACAAAAAAAATATCGTAATGGCGGGGAGAACAAGTGCCTTTCGGCTTCGTTAAGAGTCTTTTTACACCCTTTATAGTTAATTAGATCAGATTTTTAGACAGTTACGTTTTCGTATCGAAGTGTATTTTTGCTCTCTGAAATATACTGATACTGATACTGTTAGCCTGCGTCATCCCACTGCTGGGCGAAGGCCCCATGACTTCCAGTTGTTTCGATCCAGGGCTAATGTGGACCACTGGTCGTTGGTTTTATCCAGCTCGTCCCGCCATCTTCTACGAGGTCTGCCGCGACGCCTTCTTGCTGTGTCAGGGCTGAAACCCATTGGAAAAAAAAACCGCGTGTTATACGCGGTTTTTTTTTCCAATGGATTCATATACCTAATATTAGAACAGAAGACATATAAAATTAAATATGTACCTATGGATCGTTTGTTAGTTATTATTGAGAGTAATTTGTTTAAAAAAATGTGACAGACCAAAGCGGTTTTGTAATTTTCGAGTCTTTTTAATATTGAATCATTTATGATTATGACACAGTAAGATATCATAATAGCTTATTTGTTTTACTGAGTCGGATCTATCAGATATTGGAACTAGAGTTATAAGGGGCAAGTGCGCGCTGTGGGTAAGAGTGCGTATACCCATTCATTTCAGTTCCAAATACATGGGATTGCGCACCTACTGCGCGCACTTGCCCCACATGTCTCTACATTACTCAAGCGTGTCCATTTTACACAATCTTCAGCATAATGCAGCCAAACTTCCAGACACCTAGTACGTTCACACCCACAAATCAAACAGTCCGCCAAGCTTAAGTAAATCAAGAAGTGACGTCAGTAACAAGTCGCGACTAACTAACTAAGCAAAGAACAATAATGAGATGAACCAACACTAGTTAGAATTCGTGTCCTCTGCATCACTGAGGTGAGGTATAGAAGGTTAGTTCCATACAATCAGTGAAAACTAGCGAAGTCAAATTCACGTCTACCATGTTGGATACCCATTCCCAACTATGTTGGGCTCGGCTTCCAGTCCAACTGGATGCAGCTGATTCCAGTATTTTAGATGGAGTGACTTCCTATCTTACCGCCACAACTTTCGCTTTCGGATTTCTGACGACCCATATCGCCACGTGTCATGTTAGAGAGCGTGCTAAAAAATATCTCAAACACTACAACGATCTTAAAATATCTCAAACGAATATTAGAGGAATATTTGAAAGTCGTTACTAGTACTCAAAAAACCGAAATTCTGACTACCAACTGAGCACTGAGGGACCGAAATTCTGACTACCAACTGAGCACTGAGCACTGAGCACTGAGGGACCGAAATTCTGACTACCAACTGAGCACTGAACACTGAGGGACCAAAATTCTGACAAGCAACTGAGCGCTGAACACCGAGGGACCGAAATTCTGACTACCAACTGAGAACTCAACACTGAGGGACCGAAATTCTGACTACCAACTGAGCACTGAACACTAAGGGACTTTTTAGTGAGTACCACTATTTTATTCCATGTTTTATACATTCAGGGGCACTGGAAGCCAACCCCAGCTTATGTGGGAAAAGGAATGTAGTGGACCTTCCGAAAATTTATCTGTTCTGTGTCAGCATGCTGATGAACATTGTCCAAAATGATTTGATTTAGACGCGTAGATTTGATTAGAGGCTGATGGTTCTTGGCGCTGGTAAACTTTGCTGTGAGATTACAGTTAGTTTGAATGTACAAATGAGCTTAAAATTTTGACACGAACCTTGGTAAGAGGAAAGAAATGTGCTGTTTTGCAGCGAGAGAAAACCAACTAAAAATTAAATTGGAAGCATGATTATCAATAATCAAGCCTGTTTTGCTTGAAAGGTTAAGCACGTATATAATACACCCACTGCATTTTGCCAGTAATGTTTAAGTCCTAGAAAGGGGCGAGCCTATTGCTATCACTAATCCGTCTACTGCCTGCTACTGAGAAATGCCTGATGGAAAACCCAATAAAACTTTGCAACCTAAGAATCGAAGTCAGGACCTCACGGCAACGAGGCTTTAACTTTTCAACCCCTTTGTTTAATCATCATTAAGTTCTCAATGACCCATAAGTTCTTATGCTCCTTCCAATATCTAAGAGACCCCATGAATTAGGACTTCATAATTCCAATCAGAATTTCACTACAAAATCGTGGTAAGATGTCTGTTGAAGCAGTTTTGAATAAATGAGGACTTAGCATCCGTGAGACTAATGTCCAAGAGATCAGAGTACTAGGAGCTTAGACAGTTGAAGAGGTGTAACTGTGCTTGCAGTTAGTTGAATAATTAGTAGTCAGCTTAATGTTTCTCAAGAGCCGTCAAAGATTTGGTAACTTAAGGTATAGTATTATTAAACTAGGAGCGTACTTCTAGAATGCATAACATAACATCACTCCTGTTTTCTTCGAAGGATTGTGCAGAAGTGTACCTTTAGTACTTACATGCTAATTTTCGCCGGTCATGTTTAATTAGGGCAAGCGTATTGCCAACAACAACGCATAGACCTAGTCTAAAAAATATTGATGGATACAAACTCTTTGCTGATCTGGGAATCTAATTCAAAAGGCCAAACTGTCAATCACAAAACAGAATAAACAGCTCAAACTGAAGGCATTTTAATATACTTCTAAAGGAAACATAAACACTTTCATGAAGATAGAACTTAGAAACCACGAAAAAGTACATAAATCAGGAAGTATTCTCCAAACATTGAAAGATATTCGTGACACGCCTATATAATTCAATTCTCATTACATCTGGTTCACAGCCGCGTCTATAAATTATGTACGGTACATTTGCGAGAATGTCATCAAGTTAGGAAGTCGGGAGGACCAAACTATTAATAATTGAGTGACTTTCATGATTTTTCACTTGATGCGATTTGAAGGACCAGGTTGTAAATTTTGGTCCTTCTATCCTCAATTGATACTTTTATATGGTATACCTAATTAAATCGGAATAACTACAAGAATCATTTCTAGTCAAGTTACGTCGCTAAAGTCAAACTAGTTACGAAATCAGAGGTTAGCATACGTTTATTAATGTACACAATCGCTCATATCTGTACCTAGTTGAACATCAGTCGGGGTGGAAGGGAACATAAAGGTTGGCTAAGGGATCATCCACAAGCTCAGCTCAGAAGAATTGTTTTGGAACAGCAGAAACTGAAAAAGCTTTTGTATGCAAATTCTTTACAATTTAGAAATTCAAATAATATTTTTTATAATTTTACCTTTTTAGTAAATGAGTTCTCAGTTTCTAAATATACGCGTTTCAGAAACCGATATCATTAGACAAACAATTATACAATATTTTAATCGTCAGATTTGTTTACTCATTGAGCTATTATTTTATGCTATTGCTATTATTTCATTGAAAAATTTAATTATTGAAATAATATTTTAGTTTCATTACCAATACAGAGAGAATCCTTTAGATTATTGGTTTTGGTAATAGAATAACAATCAAAATTTCAACTCGTTATAATGTAAGTGCAGTATTAACTCCGTTCAGGTTGAAAATTAATCTTTCGCATTTGAATGAATGAATGAATGATATATTTATTTGCAAGAATATAGGTAACATGAGTTCTTAAGGTTAATGCGTTTCACTATATACGGCATTTTAGCCGTACAAATGTTTTGATTTTACATATTGGTTATCCTTCCAGCATGCAGTACTCATTTAATAATTAGCGCAATAACAACATACAATACTAATAATAATTTCATGCTTTGCATTTGGCTCATTTGGCTCATCGAGTACTAGTTTCATTTTATTTTTCGTATCTATATTTGCTCATAATTATTAGAAACACTATTCTCTATAACATTGATTGTTACAAAAAGAAAAGAACCTTTTTCTTTCAAACGTAGTTTCTGGTCGCACCCTCAAACGCCCTTCTAAACGAGGTGCCGCGATCGAGTGGTAACAATATGTGACCTCTGGGAGACGCAATGTTTACAACTTTTAGGGGACTTTACTTTCCAAAAAATATTTCACGAAATATGCGTGTTCAGGGAAAGTTCTTTTTGTTCTGAAGGGAAGAAAAAAACGCAGAAATATGTTATGATTATGTATAAATAAACGGAGGATCGGTTTGAGGTTCCCCTAAGAGTTGGTTAGATATGGCGTATATTTTGTCTGCTTAAGTTTGAAAGCGGGAAAAATTTCTTTATTACTAGGTATACAATAGCGTAATGGTACAATTCTGAGTGTTTTTGCGGAAGTAGATTGTAAAATATTGCAATATTTTGATAAATTAATGGACTGGTGGCGAGTTTCCCCCTTGTGTACTCAGGGTGTTGGATTCGGTTACGTACTGACACAAATATTTGTGCGGGTAGACCTTACACATATTTGTCCTGACTCTGTATGTTTGTGCATGTAATGAGGAAGAGTTCCGCGGTGACACAATATTGTTTTATTTGTTTTTACAGATTCTTCGGCTGTTGTTAATTACGGGTGGATTCAGTCCACAGAACATCACGCTTGTAATCGCTATTTTCAATGTATGAGCCGTCAATGATAAATGATGTTTATTTTGCAAATAGCTTTTAAAAACACTCTCACACAATATATTGTTTTAAAACTAGATGGCGCCGGTGTTTCGTACTTGACTACTCTGAGAAGAAGCAGCTGAAACAAACTCAAGGTACAGACACAATCTTGGTCAACTCACATGAGGACTATGCAGATTAATGTCAGGGGAGGTGCACACTGTAGAACACCCACATTTCGTCAGTGATGAGTTTTAAGAGGAAACACGGTAGGTTTTTTGAAAGAAACTATTGCTCTCTCTCTTCGAGCGTGATTTCGACATTGGTGTGATAAGGACAACAGAAAAAGTCATAATTCGAGGTTTGGCTCTCGACTATTTCCTCCTCCTATATTCGACCAATTCAAAAGATATTTCATAAACTGAATAAGAAGGATATATACTGTGTCCATGTGTTTTTCGTTTTTCATTAATAGTTGTCAAATTTGTACACTATGCTTCTGTTGACAGGCGATCTAAATAGGCAATTTTGAGCATTTTGCAAAGGTTTTAGTGCTTATACAGATTATGTATCATCAAAAAGGAACATAGGGACATAGAAGAGGTTGATATTTATTTAACTGTAAAAAATCATGGCTTTAAAGTCATAAACCAGAAAGAAAACAGGTGAGAGCGTTTGTATGAATATATTTGACCACCCACATTTCCTCTTAAAGTCTCAAGTAATAGGAGCATATTGTTATCAATTGGGCACCAACCATGACACAGGAAGGCTACTGAAAAAAAAATATCTTTATAAATTATGGTCTCTAACTATTTTGAAGGACGATGAAATCCAGTTATCTCCTATCACTTTAATATTTTTCTTAATCGTACATAACATAACATCACGCTTATAATCCCCGAAGGGTAAGAAGAGGTGTATCTAATAGTACACCCAGGTGGCTAGCCTATTGCCGTCAACCGGGCGCAAATCCAGACTTTGTGGCTGCTTCTGAGAAATTCGTGATGGTAAAACCCATTGACACTCTGCCTGACCCGGGAATCGGAACCCAGGACCTAAATCTGACTAAGTAAGTAATCAAAATTAACGTAAACAAGTACTTATTTCATACAAACAGACACAAGTAAATAGGAAACGTAATAATAAATACGGTTACAATAATGCAGCTCTGAATCTAGCTAAGAACGGAAAGTTCAACGGCTTAATCACAAAACCTACAATGGATGTTTAAATACTCTAATGAACGACGACGCGTGAAATCGGCTGTTCACTTCCTGCCTAGCTACAGAGTTAATCGTACTCGTCGTCGCGCTTACCGTTCCTTACGTGCGTTTTGCCATGGTAAAGATACATTGCGTATGAGGAAATGAAACAAATCAAATTTATTGGATTCCTATAACGTTCCTGAAATAATTTCTTGTACCGGTCATCTTATGACATACTGAGTTCACCGAGTAGAATGACAAGGTCTATGAATAACTGAATTATATGCTTCGCCGGTAACATATTAGCGAATCGTAGTCGTGTCGTCATCAAAAGTGAAGCTCGCTAGGCTTTTAGGTGATGAGTCAACATACAACTTCGTTACTATGGAAACACACTGTTTGTCTATCTTTGTGCGGGCCCTGTTGCCCGGGGCGCGTTAGCCTAAATATCGTCAGCCTTTGTGGAGTACACATTTCATTTATCAGCTATATCATGTGATATTTTCAGTACGACTCGGTTTGCTGTTTTTCATTTTCTAGTTAACTTTTGAACATAATGTTCAACATCATCATTGTATACAATGGCTCCCACAGCTGGGCTTAGCCTTTCCCCAAGCATCGCCACAACGAACAGTGCTGTGCTACTAGCATGCAACAGATTCTAGCGACCTTATCCAGTCTGTAATCCGATGAAAATAAAGTAAACGGACGTCTAAAAAGGTTGGCATTCACATTTACATTTCTTTCATGTATTTCAAAACTATTTTCATTTTAAGTACTATTTCTAAAGTGATTCAGTCTAGCGAGACTCATTTATATTAAAGCGCGCATAGAATATAATATCAAAATCCCTTTCGCAAAACTTTTCTTGTTTAAATATATGAAGCGCGTGAATATGAGCTTCCCTGAAGTGCAACACAGACGCACCGGAGTCGTTACTTGCCCAGCGTCCCCTATGTTTCGAGTGCTCACATTATACCCCATGTCCTCTTTGAGCTCTTCACTCTTGCGTTACAAAGCGATCCTTTTTGTTCAAGAAACTAATTTCAGCTGAAATTCCTTTGAGTCATTGGCAACTTGCATTTCATAAATATGTATTCGTTGGACATGTTAAATACTGATGTTAAACTCGTTTCCGAAAGTTTCGAATGGGTCATTAATGATACTGAACCATATTTTTTAACAGTGCACATTTGCTAGCAGTACTAATGTTTATTCACAGAGAAAAAACTTTCATTGTCAATTATGCTTATTTGGAGCATACTCTTTGTGTATGTAAAATAATCATTTATTTTCGTATACACGAGTTAATTGTGTGCTAGTTCTGTTCGAAATTAGCATGCTTTTGCGCATAGTTTACTTATTCCAGTATTTAAGCTCCTTATAAAAACAGCCGCACGATGACCGCGTGCTCATATTTCCGAAGATACACGATGTTTGCCGAAGAAGTAATCGCTATTACTCGAAAGCGTGCTAGTAATGAGTCAAGTGCCATCAACTTTAGCCGTTGAATCTTGGTGGTTATGTGTCAATATTGTATAGCAACTATTGACATAGGAAGTTGAGTACTTATATAATTTGATTTCAGTGTCCGGGCGTTAGATTTCGGTCTCGGTGTATTTGTGTTCGGCCGATGTTCGTGTTTCTTATTGAGTTTCGGGTTCTTGATTTGTTATCTCTCTAGAATTTTCAGGGCCATTTGTAATTCTGTTTCTCTTCATCCAAATGGGGTTAGGACTTTGGATGTTTCGATTTCACTGGCGTAGGCATGAACTATAGTATGCCACCCGCTGCGATATACTTCCTTCCAGTTTTAGGAACTATTTGTTTTGTTGGAGTTGAATTTTGAGAACGTCGATATTTTTAAAAAGAATATGAATTTTCGAACTCGACTTTAAAGTATACAAGGTGTAACATAATAAACGCAAGACCTCTCGTGTGGTGTCTCAGTACCTCTACCATGAGATGTAATCGAAAACTTACTCGCTAGCGTTGAACTCGCTAGCGTGCTAACGTGGATCAAATAGATTTCGATAATGCTTGCACCATGAGATTTACGGAGTCTTACGCAGGCGATAAGGTAAGCTCGATAGATCGTGTCGTCTAGCTAACTTCACTCTACTCATTAGAATACTTTGTCTATGCTTCACTACTTATGTTTTGCTTCTTTCTTTCCTATTAATAAGAAGAGAGAACGGCTCTTATGCTCATAATGTACTGTTATCGCTATGCTAAAAATGTTAAGACACTCAATATCACAAATAAACCGACGAATTAGAAAAGTTGACGGTTAGTGGACTACTTAAGGTATTTAGTGGTTTTTGAATTTTTATTCCTTATAACATGTCACTGTCGTCGTCTAGTTTGAATTTATAATTTTGTTTGTTGACGTTGTATCACAGAGTAACGTTGTGGTTTAAAAGTTTACTTTACAATTAGATTCAAAGTATTCAAACAGATTATTTTATACAATGAGGACCAGTGTCTCACAGTTTTAATTGTTGGTGGATTTCATGGAAAGGTATGTTTCAACTTTCTATTCAATTTACTGTATGTATTGATATATAAATTAATAATTTACGTTTTTATTATTACTTATTATTAAATTAATTTGAAAGTTTGTGAGGATGGATTTTTGTTATTCTTTGACGCATTAAGATGACTTACATTAATTTACTTTCTATTAAATTATTTAAAACGTAGAGTTACAAAATTCCCAAATAGTTGCCCCTCAACTCAGGTAGACATGCCAAGTCCACTTGAAACTTTGAAAGTGTATTAGGTCAGCTTATCAGCTAAGTTCAAGTGTCCAAATAAAGACGTGAGGAATGCAACAAATAAGTAAACAAAAAAATATAGTTATGAATTTGATTTGACTAAATTTATATGATTCTTTAGAGAGTCTGTAAAGCTTAATAAACTTTCTTTCACTTATATTTTTCAATTGGTATCCAACATGAATTCTCATTTTGGCTTGAAATTCACGTTGTTCACGTCGTTGGTCTTCAATTTCACATATTCTACGCTAAATAAACTCTTGCAGACATTATTTTCACTGTAATAGACTCAAAAACGTATTATAATTTTAATGTAAACATACGTTTCACTCGTCAAAATGCTAGTGAGCTACGTAACCACTATCGTAAGCGTATTATTCGATAGCTTCAGTGAAATTAGTGACTCATGGTACCGTTGTATATGGTGACAGCTGAAAAACGTTAGTGACTATCGAATAGAATACGTTAGGTTTTTAACCTATCGTAATCTATAGTGCTAATGGTACGAATTTTAATTCTTTCTGTGACCGCTAGGGGCGCTGTACAATATTTCATACAAATAATTTACGGAGACGCTAGCGAGTTTTGGCTGTGTAAACTCATGGTAGAGGTACAGACCATGAAACTGAACAAGTTTTGTTCTATGACTTTTGGAAATTCATTACTTTTTTTTAGTTTTACCATACATGTTGGTTTATTCCCGGTAGCACGGGTAGTGTGTAGTGGGGACGCCTCGTCGTCCCCACTGGGTACGAATGGGAAAAAAATGTTTCGTTCGTCCCCAGTGGGGACGACTAGGTGGGGACGACCGGATATAAACCTACATGATGTTGATCAGCTGATCGCTTCAGTTCCTATATAAAGTCCAGTTTCTTTTTTTAGGAATTTCAATAACTCGTAGAACAAAAGTTAATCAGTTTCTTGGTCCGAGAGACCACATGAGAGGTTTTGCGTTTATTATGTTACACCTTGTATATGAAAATATTTTTTTAAACATAAACATGCTTTAAGTACTGAAACTAACCAATAATTAAGATTTCGCCTGAAAACGATGAATGTGTTGACAGAGGAGAACAAATGCCGAGCCCAAGTAATATGGGACCACGGCAGGAAGATGATGATGATTTGTGTAACCTTTTCCCAACTATGTCGGGTCCAGCAAACTGTCTGACCGGATGCAGCTGAATACAAAAGTGTCTGTTAATGGTTTAATTAAAATAAATGTTAGTTTTTGGAGCGACTGCCTATCTGATCTCCACAACCAAGTTACTGAGTGTTATGGTAGATTATTCACCTTTGAACTTTCGTCTTTGTTCTGTATGGTGTCGGACGTAAAGAATAGCACCATCCCATATCTTCCCGTGGGTGTCGTAAGAGGCGACTAAGGGACTTATCTTTACGCAAAAATTATTGCTGGGAAACGACATATTTTTGGGGTGCAAAATCACGTTTTACGTTTTGACTCAATGTAACGCATTTAAAACATTGTGCTGATGGATGGATTGAATAGTACGGGGGTCGTGAAGGTGTCTCAAGTAAAAAAATACATTAAAAATACGTTCCTAGGTATGGTCTAGAACAAAAAAATGATCGCAATGACGGGGAGAACAAGTGCCTTTAGGCTTCGTTAAGAGTCTACATATGGATGGAAACGAGTTTCTGATTGTTGGTTGAACATGTTGTTGAACTTAAAAACACACACTCGGATATCACAGACACACACACACGTTGTCATATGTTTTTGTTGTTGTTTTGTTGACTGTTGTAGTTCTTCATTCGGCTACCCTTCCCCCCCTCGCAATTATAACACTGGGTACTCCATGGTAAAAATAATAGCTTAGCTTAGCTTAGCTTTGCTTTAGGACCAAATATAAGAATAATTCATTACCTTCTTGTTAGGTAAACAGGTTAACATTGGCATTAGTTACAATACACTATTCTTGATCTCGTCAAAAAAGAGCTAATCTTCTCTTCTTTTACTATATAAAAATAAGTCGGGTTTTCCTTCCTGACGCTATAACTCCAGAACGCACGAACCGATTTCCACGGTTTATAGCAAAGAAATTTTAGGTGGTAGGTAGGTGGTAGGTAGGTGGTAGGTAGGTGGTAGGTAGGTGGTAGGTAGGTGGTAGGTAGGTGGTAGGTAGGTGGTAGGTAGGTGGTAGGTAGGTGGTAGGTAGGTGGTGGGTAGGTGGTAGGTAGGTGGTGGGTAGGTGGTAGGTAGGTGGTAGGTAGGTGGTAGGTAGGTGGTAGGTGGTAGGTAGGTGGTAGGTAGGTGGTAGGTAGGTGGTAGGTAGGTGGTAGGTAGGTGGTAGGTAGGTGGTAGGTAGGTGGTAGGTAGGTGGTAGGTAGGTGGTAGGTAGGTGGTAGGTAGGTGGTAGGTAGGTGGTAGGTAGGTGGTAGGTAGGTGGTAGGTAGGTGGTAGGTAGGTGGTAGGTAGGTGGTAGGTAGGTGGTAGGTAGGTGGTAGGTAGGTGGTAGGTAGGTGGTAGGTAGGTGGTAGGTAGGTGGTAGGTAGGTGGTAGGTAGGTGGTAGGTAGGTGGTAGGTAGGTGGTAGGTAGGTGGTAGGTAGGTGGTAGGTAGGTGGTAGGTAGGTGGTAGGTAGGTGGTAGGTAGGTGGTAGGTAGGTGGTAGGTAGGTGGTAGGTAGGTGGTAGGTAGGTAGTAGGTAGGTAGTAGGTAGGTAGTAGGTAGGTAGTAGGTAGGTAGTAGGTAGGTAGTAGGTAGGTAGTAGGTAGGTAGTAGGTAGGTAGTAGGTAGGTAGTAGGTAGGTAGTAGGTAGGTAGTAGGTAGGTAGTAGGTAGGTAGTAGGTAGGTAGTAGGTAGGTAGTAGGTAGGTAGTAGGTAGGTAGTAGGTAGGTAGTAGGTAGGTAGTAGGTAGGTAGTAGGTAGGTAGTAGGTAGGTAGTAGGTAGGTAGTAGGTAGGTAGTAGGTAGGTAGTAGGTAGGTAGTAGGTAGGTAGTAGGTAGGTGGTAGGTAGTAATTCGAAACCAATATTCATAGTTGACAGAACAACGTCTGTCGGGTCAGCTAGTATAAAACTAAAAACTAAATATTCTCCAGTTTCAATACTTCATGGAATTAGGTCAAACTGAAGTAAATATTAATTTGGACTGTAGACTAGCGTTGAGTCGACGGCTAGTTGAAAATTGTTCTGAAATTAAGACAAAGTTTCCATCTTACTAATCTATACAAATAAATAATATTGAAGGGTCTCTTTGTAATTACGAAATAAGAGCTTTTTGCAGAATGCTTAAGAACGTGTATTATGTACTGTATCTTTAAAAAACAAACATTTTTTATTTTATTTTAGTCTTTCTCTTTGTTCTAATCTCCGAAACGGCTGGATCGGTTTTGACTGGACTTTTAATGGCTACTTTTATTTAAGACTAGCACTTTGTTTTTAAAAATTGTGATAGCTTGGCTTATATGCAAGATATAAATATAATTTGTAGCCTATGTTACTCCATGATAATTTAGCTTTCTATTGGTGACAAAATGGTTAAGTGGTAAATGGTCCAGTAGTTTCGGAGCTTATTCAGTACAAACAAACAAAAAATCTTTCCTCTTTATAATATTATGCCTATGGCATTAAGTCCGCCTCTGTACTTTGTGCTTGAAGTGTTAAATAAATAAATAAATATTAAAGTGTAGAAAAGAATTAGGGTTCCGTGTAAAAAAAAATACTACCCATAAAATTATTAACATAATCACATAATTTCGCGCACTTTCACGGTTCATAATGATGTATTGAGTACGTAATAACAGTTTTCGCGTCGGTGTCCCTTTTCGACCCTGTATAACTCACATCTTTATTAGTTTCATCTCCAAAATGTTATGTAGCTGTCTTGTCATCGGTGACCAAGATTTCAAGATAAAATCCTGAGGACACCGGCTTTCGTCGGAGGTCGGGCATAATCGACAAATTCGATTACAGATTTCCCCGGGCGACATTTTTCATTGATCCCGGTTCAGTTAGGGCACTCCAGTCGAATTCACGTTCAGCAGTCACGTTTTCAATTCATATCGATTTTTTTAGGAGAACTTGAGACAAGGGGTCATCCTTACGCCTTGTCCACGACCTCTGGCGAAGCTTCTTGCGTCAAGAGAAACGTGCGTACGTCATTTGTCTCCTCTTTGTAAGCACTATCGCGTGGCGCAGACCCGTGGTTTGCTCTAAGCAGTTTTTTTTTTTTTTCGTATTCGTTGTCACAACACGGGGCTCGTGGCTAGATAATAACAGCCGCTCGGATCAATGTTCAGGTTAAGCCGGGCTTGCCTAGGTTGGTCTTTGGATGGGTGATTACCTATTACATGCCGAGTTTCCTCCGAACCTCGGAAAGCATGTTATACCATTCCCCGGCTGTCAATTGTAGATTTTTGACAGTCATTAGGTAGTCAGTCGCCCGAAAGTCTGACATCCA
This sequence comes from Lycophotia porphyrea, assembly GCA_950005105.1. Lineage (NCBI taxonomy): Eukaryota > Metazoa > Arthropoda > Insecta > Lepidoptera > Noctuidae > Lycophotia > Lycophotia porphyrea. Next base: position 2,153,438 of record OX465389.1, read on the forward strand.
GTCCTACCAAGGGGTATCGTATACCCAGTACTAACTGTGTTGTAGAGGTTAGATTTGCAGTTCGCTCCATGTAAAATACTGGTACTCAGTTGCATCAGGTCAGACTGAAAGCCGACCCCAACATAGTTGGGACAAGGTTTGGCAGATGATGAGTCATTATGCAACACGCGCGTTGTCTGACCGCTCGTGGTCAAGCAGTTTTTCTGGTGGGTGTTCTGTTCGGCTTGCATGGTATCAATTAAATCTTCTTTAATGTCTAGAGCAATTTCCGGACCAGCTTATTGTGTTGGTCGCTGAGAAACAAGATCGTTTAAAGTAAAGTTCATTATAATGAGGCAAGATTTTATACATTCTTAGTTTTCAGGCAATAGCGCCGATTCCATTGTTCACAAACTAAACTAAATTTAAGTTGAGTGCATCTTTTTCTTTCTATTTCATTATGAAAATGACAGAAGATAAATATTAGTAACAAACACAAAAAAAAAAAAAAAAAACATACAACCGAATTGAGAACCTCCTCCTTTTTGAAGAAAGTCGGTTAAAAATGTATCTTCTGTCCCTTTCTTAATGAAATAGAAAGAAAAAGATGCGCTGAACTTAAATTTGGTTTAGTTTGTAAACAAGGGAATCGGCACCAATATCTAAATGTTTCAGTCAATTTCTAGTGTTATATACATACAATGTGTAAACAAACCCTTCACGAAGACGAAGCCAAGCATTCTGTATATCAAACTAATAAACTCCACTCAATAATTATTGCTGAAAAACGACATTTTTGTTGGGGTGAAATCTCACGTTTTACAGTAGAACTCAATGTAACACTATCAAAACATTGTGCGGATTGATGCATTAAATAGTACAGGGGTCATGGATGTATTTAAAGTAAATTTAAAATATTAAAATCTTGTAATAACAAAAAAAAACTTGTGGAAAATGTTGGAACTTTGACCTCCAATATCTCCCTAACTAGAAAGTTCCTAAGTATGGTCCAGAACAAAAAAGATTTGCAATGACGAGGAGAACAAATGCCTTTCGGCTTCGGTAGGGGTATTTTTACTTCCATTTTATCTCAATGGCATTTCAAATCGGCCTTGCACTTAACGAATTTTTTTGTATACGCCATTGCACGTGGGTGGACATACACAATGTGAAATAAAATATTACTATTATCGTCCGTTAAATCTGTATACTAATTAGATATTATTATAATGACCCATTACGTTTACCGATGCACAAACGTATATAGGTTTATCAATTTATTTAGCCACCTAAAAGCAATACGCATTATCAGTGAGAGAGATGACGCTATAGGTCTGACGATGGGTTAAAAAGAGAGGAAAAATCATAACGACGTCTATGATAACTAAACGCATTACTAAATAATGTTTGTGCTTTTAGTACTGGTTAAATGTTTTCACTATTAATTTAAGGCATTTTATGGTATCATGTTTAATGGTAACGTGCAAATCATTAGTGAATTTGAATTGAATCCCTCCATTACGTTTTTATGTTGATTCTGTGAATATTTTTGTGAATAGAGAAACAATCACCCTGTAAACCCTGAATGCAGAGATTTATGGTACTCCCACATTTTTATCACTTGTTGAGACTTTTACTAATGAGGGTGAATTTTTTGACAATAGGCGTGATCAAATCAGACGCCCAGCTTGTTCGATGCAATAACACTGCCCAACCTGGAAACCGCACAAGATTATAGAGAAAAACTATTTTCAAGAATTTTCACCAACAGCGCTCAAAGGCTCTCGTTACTTCACATAAGCGCCAAAAGATTGGTTTAAAACTGACTATGAACTATTCTTTAACTGACAGCCCTATTGTATTTTGTGTCCAAAACCAACTCAGTATCAATATCAAATCGAGTTTGTATTTCTGTAGCGAAGGGCTCATGGTTGCTTATATCTGAAGTGGGGATTAGGGCCTTTTCTTTGTGTTAGAAATAATAAAAAAGGGATGGTCAATCTTTATATACGCCAGGTATATCTCAATGGACCCCACGACCCCAGCTTGAGACATAATGTTTTTGTATTTTTGCTAATATGTATTATTACAAATATTTCCCCTTCAATATTTACGAGATATTTTAAAACTTGTTGTGTACTATAGTGAACTTATGTTGAGAAATATTTCTGATTCTGTTGCAAGTTTAGGGGAAAATTTATAATAAACTTTCGTATGGTTTTCTGTTTATAAACCACTAAGTTATGCCTGCGGATTCGCCCGCGTGGAGTTCTGTAATCGTTCCACGGAATCGTAATAACGGGATAAAAGTATCCTATGAATTAATTCAGGTTATGAACCATAATTTTGTGTGCCAAAAATTCAAATCCGCTCATTAGTTTTTGCGTAAAAGAGTAACGAAAATCCATCTTCACAATCTTTCGCATGATGTGGCCGACCATTTCAAGAAATGAACCTAACCTAACCTATCATAAATTGATCGACTCCAAGGTCAGGCCACGATATAAGCATATTAAGTGAGAATAGTTAAGTTTAACTTATACATAATGTAAACAGACTAAAGAGTCTGTTTACATTATGTATAAGTTAAACTTACACACACATCACATAATCGTCACATAATGTTCGTTAACGGCTTCGTAAAGACGAAGCCGTTAACGAACATTATGTACATCAAACTAAGTAACTTTACGTAAAAATTATTGCTGGGAAACAATTTTTTTGGGGTGAAAAATCACGTTTTACGGTAGGACTCAATGTAACGCATTCAAAACATTGTGCTGATTGATGGATTGAATAGTATGGGGGTCGTTAAGGTGTCTTAAGTAAAAAAATACATTAAAAACATGTATTAAAAAAAAACTGGTGAAAAATTTCGAACTTTGACCCCCAATATCTACGTAACTAGAAGGTTCCCAGGTATGGTCTAGAACAAAAAAAATATCGCAATCTTTGACAGTCGCTCAGGTAGTCCTTGGCATGAAAGTCTGACAACCAGTCTTGCCAAATATTACCCTGTACTAACTGGGTTGTGGAGGGTAGATAGGCTGCCGCTCCATGTCAAATACTGGTATTCAGCTGCATCCGGTTAGACTGGAAGCCGACCCCAACATAGTTGGGAAAAGGCTAGGCTGATGATGAGTAACATTTATCTCAAGCAGATAATTTTGTAATTAATATGAAACAATATTGCTAACTATAACTTGCCTCTATTTGTCTATTCACCCAATTTACCCGCCCGCACGATGTCGTTGACACAGCTAGAAACATAGGAAACCAGCATAGCTATTCACAAATGTTTCGATTCGATTTCAATTCGACAAGTTGTATCTTTTTTAACCAACTTAAAAAAGGAGGATGTTCTCAATTCTAATGTCTGTATACATTTTTTTGACGGATTGAAAAATTCATTTTTTGTTCGAAAGGGTCCCATTTAAATTTCATTTTGATCTCATGATGAGTTTCGGAGACAGACAACGGAACTCTTCAAATAATGAAAGTAAATCAACCGCGATTGCTGCAGTCGCATGGATATTTATTGTTTACACAACAGCATAATGTAACATCACGCCTGTATGTTCTGAGGGGGTACACACATGTGTACAGCACACCCACATTTCGACAGATAGGTATGTTAAGTTCCATTTTATTGGCGATAAGGCTTACCATGACATCTATTGTTAACAATGTAAAATAAATGCATAGCAAATATTTGTATAGGACAACTAAAAATGGAAAAATTAAAAAAACTTTTTTGCAAAAAATAAAACCGACTTCAAACACACTTTTTTATGTTTGATCCCGTTTTTTTTTTTTTGTCATAGACTTTTGGCATTACAAAAGCGAGCGAGATAGACATACATAAATGAAATCGAAGCGTTTGTGAATAGTTATGCCGGTAGCATGGTGTCCGCTACTCTACGTCCAAAGCGCTTGTTTTGCGAAGTAGGACACCTGACAAAGATTCTAGATTCAGACCCGATATTCAAAATCAACGTCTGCAAGTATAATGCAAATGTATTCATACAGTAATCGGAGACATTCCGAATTCTATTGTCTGAATTGTAGTGAGAGGCACAACATATGTCGTGTTGTACGAACTGTATTGGCGTGCCCATTATTATTTATGTATGTTAAGAACATGCATTCTGGAGACCATCATTATCATCATCACCATTTCAGCCGAAAGACGTCCACTGCTGGACATAGGCCTCCCCCAAGTGTCGCCACATTGACCGGTCCTGTGCGACTCGCATCCAGCGGATCCCCGCGACTTTCACCAGGTCATCGGTCCACCTAGTGGGAGGCCTTCTAAAGCCACGTCTTCCGGTTCGCGGTCGTCACTCCAAAACTTTACGGTCCCATCGGCCATCCGTTCTGCGAGCAATGTGCCCTGCCCACTGCCACTTAAGTTTGGAAATTCTTCGGGCTACGTCGGTAAACTTGGTTCTCTTGCAGATGTCCTCATTTCAGTGCTGACGTCGAAACCATTTTATCATTCTTCAGTTCACAGGGTGGGTTTCATAAGAACCAAGATACATCATTAATTCTTTAAAAACATAATTGAGCTCCCCGCTTGTTTTCGGCTATTTATACGCCGCAACATCAGTGTCCCTTCCACCCCAAATAGAACGGAAACATTAACTGACAGCTCAGCGTTCTAAAAGAGATTGAATTCGGGACTTGTAGATTTACTTTATAGGATGCAATTCTCTATAACCACACCCCGAGTGCGACTCAAGTGCAATAGATATCCTTCTTGGAGTTCGGCCAGAAGTGGAAGCTGTGGAGTACTCACGGCATAGTGTGGTCTTCAAATTAAAATGTGACGTAAATGTTTTGAAAGGACGCAGGCTGTTCAGAAATACAACGTGATTTTTTAGTCGTCTGACAAAGGTGGTCCACTCAATGTATCTGACATAAAATACCTCTAGGCGTGTTTTTTTTTACCATCAATTAAGATAATAGGTACAAAGAAAAATAAATAAAACATTAGAATTATGAAACATCCTGTTAATAATGTTTACGTATCAAACAGTTGAACTTACCTAACCATCGCACGAGTCGAGTAGATAGATCTTCGCTCGCAACAGAATGTTTCAACTACGTTATGCATCATAATAATGAACATTTTTTTTTTCTTAAAACCTATTTTTGTTTTGTTATGAATGTATAGTAGTCATTGGATACAGTGGGCTGCCGTTGTCAGACGATTAAAAAGTCACAGAGTAGTTTACATGGGGTACATTTCGTAAAGTCGACTATGTGACGTCAATTTAGATTTACTAGGGGAACTCCGCAAACGTGATATAATGGATAGGGATATCTTATGTAAAATAATAAACTTATTAATTTTATTTTACCTCAGATTTGGCAGTGGTGTTCATTCTCGATACTCAGTCCAAATAAAAAACCAAAACATAGCACTGCGAACAATTCAGTGAAGCATGCGCAAAACCACGCCTCGCTCTGTGCATTCAAGCTCACACGCACACATTTACATCAAACTACAATTCAACTACGCTCAAACACTAAGCTCACAGTGCACACATGTTTACAAAATCGGCTTCACGTCGCTGTTGACAGTGCTGTGTCTTAGTTTTTTGTTTGGTCTGAGTCACGATATAACATGGTTGCTGTCCTAGAGTGTTCAAAAAGTGTAAAAGGACTACAGATTGAGTAGGTACAGTCGCCAGCGCATCAACTTACTACAGTTAAATTTTCTCATTCGATTTTGAACTAAACTATCAACATTTTATGGTTTAAAATCATTTGGAGAAACAGTATGCGGTTACTTGATGAGCTGGTGACTGTTCCCGTAAATACACCTCACTCAGAAGCTTCAGTGATTATTTGGGTTAACAAAGAGTTAATTAATATTACTTATGATAAAAAAAGCCTCACGCTTCAAGAAGGGTGGCATTCGTAAAAAATGTATTACCACTTCAAAAGATCTTATAACAAGTTTCAATTTTGAACGATTTCTCTACGGTAGAGACTCGAGAATTTCACATAACACAGCATAAAATCACGCCTGTAATACCCCAAGGGTTTGGCAGAACTGTCCCTAATAGTACACACCCACATTTTGTCAGCTACGTAAAAGTGTAATAAAGGCGAGCCTATTGCTTCAATCAGGCACAAATCCAGACTCCGTGGCTGCTACTGAGTATTTCCAGAAAACCCAATAACACTTTTCCCAACCTGGGAATCGAGCCCAGGACTTCATGCTCAGTAGTTGCGCTTTCGACCACTTGACCTAGGAGTCAGTCGAGAATTTCTTCTCTTGTAAATAAGTCTTTATTATTTTCATCCATAGCCACTAAAAGGAATCTAAAACAGTAAAAATAAGTCTTAAAAAGACCAAGAGCTCTACTAAAATAATTACCAAAACAACAATCTTTTATCTTTATTCAAATGGGGACGAGGAAAAAACAGAGGTTTTCATTCAAAAGGACTTAAATGGCGGTATGCGGTGTTAATGAATTTTATAAGGAAAAACTTGGATTGACGTAGATGCTGGATAGCTGAGTAACATTACATGCTCACTTAGGCACGGAGCTCGCATTTCTTAAAGAAAAAGTCATCTCGGTTAGTTTGTGTGGGATGTTGGAAATGTTCTGGTGTTTTTTTATGGAGGAGTATTAAGCATTTAAATAGCCTATAGCTCTTCAAAGCGAAGGCCTCTTTGCATACGGAGGAGGCATGAGCAATTTTAGTGCAAGGTGGATTGGCAATTTCAATATTATTTTATTTTTTATTTTATTTTATCAAATAGGAACAACAAACTGCTACATTATGGAATATTACAATATGATAACATAAATAACTTAAATAATAATGTAGCCCACAGCGCTGTTCACAGATTACCATTAATGAATATACTTTAAATTGCTAGGAAATAAGCTGTTGATGCAATTAAAACAAGTTATAAAAACAAAAAGAGAAGAAGCAAAGTATTATGCCTACTAATGATGTAATTACTAAATTATATGGCTTAGAGTATTAATTAATCAAGAGCTTAAGTGTCTCATACAAAAGGCTTCGATACTTTTGCATGGAGCATGTAAATATGTCTATGTGTTCGAATTCTGCATTGTATAATGCTGCCATTCGCCGAATTGGTGAACGTTCGCCAGTATTAGATCGGCAGGTACCTATTGCAAATAGTGTACCTGCTCGCACCTGGCGTCTATGAACAGTTCTGGGGACTGCATAACACAGTACATTATTCAGATCGATGCAGTCAAATTTGCCATTAACAATATTATACAGGGTCATTGCTTCTAATTGTTCGCGTCTGGAGCTGAGCGTCAGAAGCTTGTATTATTGGGTAATTGTACGGAGGAAATCGCCGTCGAGGTAGACCGCGGCGCAGATGGTGTGACGATCTGATCTCGATTACGAGACGAACATGGCCAGATATCGCACAGGACAGAGAGGTTTGGAAGGAGAAAGGGGAGGCCTTTGCCCAGCAGTGGGACACTCAACCAGGCTAACTTTAAAATTTCATTCTTAGCTTTTTCACGGACTCACGTGCGTTTAAATATGAATACTTATTTTTTTAATGTAGTTAATTATTTTAGTAATATTACGTAAATAGAGATTAAAAGAGTAGTAAAGTTTATAATGGGCGTAAAAATACCCTTAACAAAGCCGAAAGACACTGGTTCTCCCCGTCATTTTTAATTTTTATTGTTCTAGCTAGACTATACCTGGGAATATTCTAGTTACGGATATATTGGGGGTCAAGTTTCCAACTTTTTCACAAGATATTTTATTAAATACAACTTTTTAATGTTATAACTTTACTTAAATACCTCCACGACCGCCGTACTATTCATTGAATTCATCAGCACAATGTTTTGAGTGCGTTACATTTAGTCCTACAGTAAAACGAAGTATTTCACCCCGTAAAAAAAGTCGTCTCCCAGCAATAATTATTGCGTAGAGTTACTAGGTAGTTTGATGTACATACAGAACGCTTGATTGACGACAAAAAAAAAACATATTAAGTGTATTATGGCTAAAATTAACATGAATTCGACTTATGCTAATTAAACGGCGATAATTGGATTAAGTAGAAGGTCTTTATATCTAAAAAATATGTTATAACTAGTTAACACAACAAATGTTGTAACAAGAAAATATTTCTTCACAACATTTTTTTCTGCCAACATCCAGGCCAACTCTATCCAATTAGCTAGCCCATCCAACGAACTTTATGATATCGCATCTACATCCTACGTCTTCTTATATCCTGGTACTAAAGAATGGAGTCTAACCTCTGACGTCACGGTTCGTTACCCCCACCCTGCCATCAAATTTCCACTTTATCTCAGTAGACATAATATTAGTGTTAACGTACAGTATTTCAACTAGGAACAAAAACCAAAGATGAAGTCAAACCATTAATTGCATGTCAAACTTTACACGGATATAGAATTGATTCTAGTTACCCATTCGCAGTTTCGTATGTAGAAGAATGGGTAAGAAACTCCATAGTTCCTATTTTAAAATGGTTTACAGTATGGTCAGTATGGAACGAACGAATCGTCATCGTCGTTGGATGATATAGGTTCATAATATGGTCGGAATTATAGTTGCAAAAAAACCGTTTAAACCGGCTTAAACCGGTTTAAAACGATTTATTTACAACTATGTACATAGTTGCAAAAAAACTGATTTAACTATAGTCGGAATCGACTCACACACGCACGAAAACTGTTTATATGAATTCTAAGCATACCACATGAGGCCTAATATGGCAGCTTTAGCTTTATCGTTATAGGATAATATTTTTATTAATAATGATTCGGGTAAAGTCGCTATTTTAGACCCCCACCGGTAACAGAGCTACTAGTGAGTAAGTCGAGGCAGGCTATCGCGTCGAAAAGTGGTTACGTTTTATGTAAGTAGTGCAATATAATCAAAAAAATATTAGAAAATTTATTTCAATATCGTAGTTGATTAGATTGGAAGCTGACCCCAACATAGTTGGGAAATGGCTAGGCAGGTGATGATGATGTATGGTTGGTTTACTGGTTAGTTTTATACAGTGACTTTATTTCCCTAACCGTCCCATTACGTATTAAATATTTTTTATGTATATCCTATACAGCCGGTGATTAATCTTGGATTATTGTGGTAATCAAAGCTTAGGGACGAGCCCTGCGACCTTTGTAGTGCGTAATGGTGGATCTTCATCTATCGTAACGTTAGCTTCGTGGTTTCGAGATTGGCATTTGATAGTTTGTGGGTTTAAGTGCAGTCGACCTCGTATTTGCCAAACCTCCCTAAAATAGACTGTCCCAACAAGGATGTCTATTTGTCTGTTGCAATTTAGGATCTGTTCTCAGAAGCCTGCTTCTTTGGTCTAGTGGTCGCAAGGACGACTGTTGAGCATGAGGTCCTGAGTTCGATTCCCAGGTCGGGCAAAGTGACATTGGGTTTTTCCATCAGAAATTTCTCAGTAGCAGCCACGGAGTCTAGATTTGCACCCGGTTGATGGCAATAGGCTCTCCTTCTATTGCATGGGACTTAAACATATCTGGCCAAGTGTGGGTATACTATTAGTTACACCTCTACCTTACCCTACGGGGATTACTGCCGTGATGTTATGTTGTCAGAAGTGGTAAAACTAATTACGAGCATGACTAACCTACAAACTATCGTATACCGTGGTAGTTATTCTCTAAACCTCGTTTTAGAATAGTGTAAATTAGAATAACACAAAATTAAGAAAATCTATAAAAAATACTGAGCTTCACAACGAAAATACTCTGAAACTTAACATTTCTAAAAATAGTTCCAAAAAAAAACATAAAAGTTAATAAATTAGTCTCACATCACTGTCAAATGAAGTGTAAAATTCCAAAAAAACATTAAAAAAACCAAACCTGCAATTCAGTCATAAAAATTAAGAGCACAATCCAAAAGCTGTCAGACCACATTTCTCTAGCTCTCTAGAAAATTGGCTCATAAATAATATACCTAGCGATATTTCTGTTGGATTACCATAAAATGTGGATATGACATAGACAAGGCATAGTGGTGTACGAAGCTTATAAATAATTTAAAGGGCTCACCGCTCGCCAGGGCAGCTAGTTGCAATGTAAACTGAATTAATAGGTTACCTCGCCCACGTGAAACATGCACTGACCCCTGCCCTAGGGCTGTCACTTCATTGGGATACTAAATTATAAAAGATGTTTATTTTGCAAAAATATATTTTACTAACAGTTTTACACGTTTTTTTTTAACTAGATGGGGTCGGTTGTTCGTACCTGACTACTCTGAGTAGAAACAGCCGAAACAAACTCAGAGGTCATAGTCTCTTTTAAGGTCCAGACATAAGCTTACCCATTCTTCTCCATAGAGATCTACGCTTTGGAATGGGCAACTACAGTACTTTCACAAGTTATAATGCCTTGTATCCGTGACTGTAGCTTAGCCTTCTTTGTTTTTCTGACATTCAAAAGTGCCTGTAATGGTCTAATTGAAATAAATGCGTTTGACTTTGAATTTTGAGTTTGAGTTTGAATCTTCAACTCACGTGTTTCTATTCCTTGTTTTATTATGAAAGTCACCAGGACATTGGGTTTTCCCATTACGAATTTCTCGACTTGTTGGTCCGGTGGTATCGTTGCAATGCATAAACCATTTCATAAAAAAAAAAAAATGTTTGTCTGTAAAGTTGGTTTACGGGCGATAGTTTAACGTGACAACGTCATAAAATCGAGTGGAAGAGAGAAATTACCTATACAACCTAACCTCCTAGCTCCAGCAGTAGATTAAAAAAAATAAGTTCGGCTAGGCAATATCTGACACTACGAAAGTGGCGCATGCGTGCAATGTAACGGGACGGGAAACATTTTGAGAAGTTGTCACGAAAAAAAAAATTACTACAAACATCTAAAAAGAATCAACAGTTCAGTGCTCTCCACTAGATTAAAAAAAAACGCTGAAACGATAAAATAACCTCAAAGCCATTTTCTATTGTACAACGTTAATTACACCGATCAATTAAATTATCAAGTAATCAGAACCCAAAATCTACCCCATCAAGAGAAATTCAGATTTGTTTTAATTCCCTGGCACGAAATGTGCGCAGTTAATGGTGATTTTAATTTTGTTACAGCCATTACCATTTCGGTCATTCCCTTCTTAATTTCCATTCATTTTCTTTGATTCCGTATTGTTTCAAGAGGAAGAGAAATCTGCTACTTATGTAAGCTCAAGTTAAAGGCTGTAATTATTGCTTGTGGGTTTAATTTATTTTATCTTGGTTCTGGTTTAATAGTTCTATGTGAGGGTTACGTCTTTAGGGTCAGTTTAAGACATAGCTTATGTTTACAGGCGTGATTATTGCTTTAGCGGTGTTCAGAAACCATTTTTGAAGTGGCTCTTCCTATTTCTTTGTCTACACTTCAAATTTGCGCTATTTCTTCTTAGCGTGTCGATGATGTCTTTATTGTGTCGGCCCAGAACTGAGCCACTAGTTTGGCGCCTTCAGTAGCGTTCATCAGTTTCTGTAATGAACAAACAACAAGATATACAGGACACAATATTAAGTGCCCCATCGTTTGTGGAACAGCACAAAATACACACTCATTTATTTCCACATTTGCCATTGAAATCGTTACATCTTCAGACACAGGGTACAGGTAATTGAACATCTATTTCTACTATAGCTCTTTGTTTTTCCATGTATTCGTTTGAAGGCAATAGACTTACCCTCATCACATGCATTTAACACCACGATACATTTAATGCAGACGTGGTATTATAAGTTGTGTGTAAAAAACTAAGTCCTACATGTGTGTGACAACCCTGAACCTCGTTCCGTACATGCATAACGGTGGTTTTGCACGAGCTACAGATAGGTTTGCGGGCGTCCCTGTTCCAGTACCTCTACCATGAGTTTACACAGCCAAAACTCGCTAGCGTCTCCGTAAATTATTTGTATGAAATATTGTACAGCGCCCCTAGCGGTCACAGAAAGAATTAAAATTCGTACCATTAGCACTATAGATTACGATAGGTTAAAAACCTAACGTATTCTATTCGATAGTCACTAACGTTTTTCAGCTGTCACCATATACAACGGTACCATGAGTCACTAATTTCACTGAAGCTATCGAATAATACGCTTACGATAGTGGTTACGTAGCTCACTAGCATTTTGACGAGTGAAACATATGTTTACATTAAAATTGTAATACGTTTTTGAGTCTATTACAGTGAAAATAATGTCTGCAAGAGTTTATTTAGCATAGAATATGTGAAATTGAAGTCCAACGACGTGAACAACGTGAATTTTAAGCCAAAATGAGAATTCATGTTGGATACCAATTGAAAAATATAAGTGAAAGAAAGTTTATTAAGCTTTACAGACTCTCTAAAGAATCATATAAATTTAGTCAAATCAAATTCATAACTATATTTTTTTGTTTACTTATTTGTTGCATTCCTCACGTCTTTATTTTGGACACTTGAACTTAGCCGATAAGCTGACCTAATACACTTTCAAAGTTTCAAGTGGACTTGGCATATCTACCTGAGTTGAGGGGCAACTATTTGGGAATTTTGTAACTCTACGTTTTAAATAATTTAATAGAAAGTAAATTAATGTAAGTCATCTTAATGCGTCAAAGAATAACAAAAACTTTCAAATTAATTTAATAATAAGTAATAATAAAAACGTAAATTATTAATTTATTTATTTTATATATCAATACATACAGTAAATTGAATAGAAAGTTGAAACATACCTTTCCATGAAATCCACCAACAATTAAAACTGTGAGACACTGGTCCTCATTGTATAAAATAATCTGTTTGAATACTTTGAATCTAATTGTAAAGTAAACTTTTAAACCACAACGTAGCTCTGTGACACAACGTCAACAAACAAAATTATAAATTCAAACTAGACGACGACAGTGACATGTTATAAGGAATAAAAATTCAAAAACCACTAAATACCTTAAGTAGTCCACTAACCGTCAACTTTTCTAATTCGTCGGTTTATTTGTGATATTGACTGTCTTAACATTTTTAGCATAGCGATAACAGTACATAATGAGCATAAGAGCCGTTCTCTATTCTTATTAATAGGAAAGAAAGAAGCAAAACATAAGTAGTGAAGCATAGACGAAAGTATTCTAATGAGTAGAGTGAAGTTAGCTAGACGACACGATCTATCGAGCTTACCTTATCGCCTGCGTAAGACTCCGTAAATCTCATGGTGCAAGCATTATCGAAATTTATTTGATCCACGTTAGCACGCTAGCGAGTTCAACGCTAGCGAGTAAGTTTTCGATGACATCTCATGGTAGAGGTACAGTACTATCGTCTATGCTTTGTAACGCTGCGTTGGTTGCGTTCGCTCTCACTACAGAACATTGTCTTAGGGTTAGGCGACGACATGATCCTGACGGAACACGTGATGAGTTGCTACGTGTATTGCATTTCGGATGAGCGACATCCTTGATATTATAAGCCCCCTTCCATGTTGAGATTGTTCCTAATTGCTTTGACCTGATAACCTTGACAAAGTAACTTTTAATCAGCGATAACGAGCGAGAAATTGTCTCACGGGGTTGTACTACTACCATACCTGTCGAAATGTGGGTGTGCTTTTGGGCACACCCATGCCTAACCCTTCGGGGCTTACGGGCGTTATGTTATGTTAAGTAAATTTACTGAGTATCTAAGAAATTCACTTACCATTGTTCTATTTTTACCCAAAAACGCAAATAGGTTTAACTTTTATACACCCTCGACTAAACGCGAAACGTCACGGTAATGAAAATTATACTAAAGAGGTCTAAAATATTAGGGAACTTTGGACACATTTCAGAGTTAAGAAAATTCGTGAAAAACGTCTTTTGTAATAGGGCCGCCATTTTTTAAGATCTTTTCATTTCTGTATCATTGTGTGAAGGCGTGTCCTTGGCAGTTATTGCCTTTTTTTGTAAAATTGGGGGTAGATGAGCTTTATTTACCTAGAGGATGAACATTATTGTAATAAATGACTTATAACGGAGTCCATTGTGCCCCGATATCGCGGATAAGATAAATGTCTTGGTAAAAACACAAACAACGTTTTTGAAAGAGATTTTCTTGTTATTTTGTTGGAGCTTAAACATTTGTTGTTTTATATTAGAAGGAGATTATTTCGGCCTGATCGTTTTTTGTTAATATCAGAATTGTTTTATTTTTATTTTTGTTGATTATCTACCTAATTGCCTCTAGGTTTTATAAGCTTGAAGGACGTAACTTGATTCTATTTTAGTCAAGGTATCCAGTGCTTCGATAAGTATACGTTTTCTTAAGTGATATCTAACGAGATAATTATTTAAAGGAGAAAGAAATAAATTATTTATTTCTCGCAAAGGACAATCACTAAAAAATAAAATTAAACTAATAATTGTAGGTAGGCCAAAAGACGTCTATCTCAGCATGATGCTTCGACATTGAAAAAATAGATGTTCTCATTTAATAAATAAATATAATAAAACATAGCTGGCCAAATATACACATTTGTATTAATTACGAGCCTCTCATTCCCCAAGGAGAAATAACAAGAAAACTTTATAATTAATTGTGATGTAATTAACTTACACGTGTTTTCTGTAAGTGTCATAGCGGATCAGGGTCCCTCAGGAATTGATTCAATCCCTCAAGAGACATTCCGGTTCCGTACCGTCTATATATCGTAATCGTCTGCCGATCCGGGCCGTGTAATAGGGTAGCTGGGCAGTGCACTTTGTTTTCATTGGCCAGTAAATTCAAACGCTTTGTGGATCTAACGTAACGTTAGGTTGGTTAGGTTATAAATTGGCTTTAGTTTTTTTCTTATCGGGAGCTTAATTTACACATAAATCACGGATTAGTAGCAGCTCAGCAGCTAGAGAGCAGCGGTGGCCTACTAGTAGCGACCCCGACTTACGAACAGCAAGTCGTGGGTTCGAACCCAGGCAGGCGCATTACTTTGTGTAACTTATTTCATCACCACTGCTCTCAAAAACGGTGAAGGAAATCATCGCGACGAAACCAGCCTGTCCTAGAACTAAAAAATTCGAAGACATGTGACATCTAGCAATCCGCACTGGGCCCGCGTGGTGGATTATAGCCCATTCCCTCTCATAGAGAGGAGGCCTGTGTCCCAGCAGTGGGAACATTATAGGCTGATGATGATGATGATGATGAGTAGCAGCTCAATTTTTTTGCATAATTATTATCATCTATGGGCATGAATGTGGAAGAATGAGGAAAATGCCGTGAGGAAAGTTTTGAGTATGGAAGTGGATGGGTCTAATAGCAGAGGAAGACCAAAGAAACGATGGATGAATTGTGTGAAGGATGTTTACGGCAATAAATAATAATAATAATCATTTTATTATCAGGCATCTAAGGCCCCAAGATAAAATACACAGAATAATCTTTATTTTATTTTTTTACTAGCCTGCTCTGTCCCACTCCTGGACAAAGGCCTCCCTCCGCTCCTTCCATCTCTCGCGAACCCGCGCAGAACAATCTTATACAATAATAAACTAAATACATTTAAAAAACCTTAATTAACTACAACTAAACACGTATCATAGACGGCGTCGTGTTCTGCTGCGTGGTGTCGCGTAACCGACCTCGGAATCGTCGGAATACGACACCTTTCGGCCAAAAGTCCTGTTTCATGAAGGTTTGTAGATGGTGAGTTGGAACTCGTACCACGAACGACTTAAAATTGATATTGTGGTGCGATTCCAACCTTTCGATCTAATCAAGGAGGTATTTGATGTGACGACGAGTAATAGAGAAGTATGGAAGAAGAAGACATGCTGCGCCGACCTCAAATAAATTGGGATAACAGCAGGAGAATGATTAATTTATTATTATCTAAGTATCTATCGTGATTTGATAATGTGCGTTCATAACGCAAGAACGCATTCTTGAATCATAGTGTGAGTTAATAGCCTTATTATCACTTTTCTAGCCTTTTGAGGGATCCATAACCACCAACGATATACTAACGTGTTATCTGCACCTCGGCTTGGAGGAGGACTTTTGGCCGCAGGGAGTGGTGTTCCGTCGCTTAGACGGGCAAGTGCCCCATGAACGCGCAGTGACATAGTGCACAAGTGAAGTGTTACTAACATAGTTTTTAAGGTTTTATTTACAAATACAATTTGTATTACCTATATCATATGAATGTTAGTCTGTAAGGTCATGTATGGGCCAAAGTAGCCAATTATGTCGAACGCTGTCGGAGGACTCAAAAAAAACCGAAATTTCTTATAATTATTTAATTAATAAAAGTATTACAGAACTTTCTTATAATTATAATAAACCTAGTATACAGATTCGAAGTGGGAATCGGAATGAATGAGTTCCAACGTCACGTAGGCCACCGCGCCGCGCGTCGCTTACACGTGCCGCATCGTCAGCGTTTCCGTCAGCTTGCACAATTCTATGTATTTGTGTCGCGAAGGTAAACTTCCACCGTCGATGCACCGTCAGCGATAAAGATATAGGGCTGGCGCGTAACACCTCCCCCCGTAGCTCAGCAACTATTTTAGGACGTTTAGTGAAAATGTTGCTGGCATCTGAGTTTCTCTCTGGCGTCGCGATGTTTCTGGTTCTTCATAAGGATGATCTCGATTTGCAGCAGCAGTATTGGGTGATTGCTCTGTAGGTGGCTTGAGTTTCCAGGCGTTGTAACGGTAACACAGTACTATGATGGTTAGTACAAGTGCACCGGATAACATTACGTAGAAAGGTATGGTTGTATGGTAGAGTGATGATGACTCCAGACTCTCCAGTTGAACAGGTGTTTGAAGATTGATCTCATCTTGTAGGTTGTGCAGATTTCTTAAGTTGATAGAGTTTATCTTAAGCGGAGGTTGAGGTTCATGATCTTCATGCATTTTTGTAGTAATTTCAGTGATCTTCATTGGCTGGCCGTTCACTCGATCATTGATGTTAACTATGGTGAATTCATGTGTTCTCAGCAGGCAGTTATGCGGGATGGTAACCAGGAAGCTGCCGGTCAAAGTGTTGTATTCATCTCGTTCGCAGGTGAGTTGCAGTTTCGTTGGTTGTGGGAAGACGACTACGTAGTGGCGGTCATCCAGCTTCTCCATGGCTTCTCTTGAAAGGGAAACGGTTGTCTTCGTACAGGAATCGTCCGTCGTTTTGCCGTCTATTATACGTTGTATGCAATCTGGTTGCGATCTTAACTGATGATTGAGTTTTTCTTCGCAGAGATACTGCTCGGTTAACTTCGGGCATTCAGCCTCTATGTACACGTGAAAATTTCTAGTGATAGCTATGAATGGGTAAGGGGGAATTACTACCTGCTTACTTTCGTTCGGTACTATAGCTAATCTATACAGAGTATATTTGAGAGGGGATAGGATGGGAAATTGGAATACTAGTACGATGTGTTGACCATTATAGAATGATCCTGGTTTTATGACGTCATAATATTCCCTAATCTCTATATCTAACAGCTGATCCTTATCATAGATACTACTAAGTTTTCCTAACATACTAGTCATTATCTCTAACGTTATCATAGAATGGTGCGTGCTTGCGGCACGGCTGAAGGCTATTGCATCTTCAATTCTATGTAACTCATCTAGTAACTTATCTACGTTATCGCTAACTATACCTAAGATTTGCGCGAACTTCGCGAATTTTAAGAGACTGTGCTGCGCATACTTTTGTTTATCTAGTAAATCATGTAGTGTATTGTTAATTTGCGACTGATTTTCAACAATTTTGGTTATAATCTCGGTATGATGGCCCATCCAATCTTTGCTAAGACTGATATGGTGGTTTTGTTCAGAAATCATTTTATCCTGATTATCCTTGAGAATTTTAATAGCATCATTGTATCTCATAGCATCAGTATAGTCGAGATTTCCGGTTATACTTTTTACTACGGAACCTAAACCGTCTATAAGACCTCTTTTGGGACGACTAGGCCCTAAGCTGTATAGTTGAAGTGAAGCTTTATCTAATTTGCTTGTTAAATGATCAATCTGTAACTCATATAAGGCGTAAGTATAGTTATCTAGAATTTCTTTGATTTCAACTAGTTGTATTCGTACGGAGCTAATTTTATCATTTATATCTTTAAGTTCAATGTATTGTAGAAATGTATGGTAGTGGGTCGTAAGTCTCATGGGTCCTAATTTAAAAGGTAAGATTCCCGGTCCATCGTTGAGTCCTTCAAGTTTTATCTCTTCCGCCTGTATCAGGTGGAGGATCAACATCAGTAGTGGAATCCTGTAACAATGTGGCACTTTTAGGGATTCGTTTGAGTCTCGATTTTGCTATTGGACCACGTTTCTTGGAAGTATATATGTGAATTGGAAGATCTGCTAAGACCGTATCCTGAGTATATCTCGGTGCGAGCTTTTGACGGCTAGCACTTGGGTTTTTGATGAATATTTGCTGCTGTGGCTGATAATCTACTTCTGATTCACGACTTTTGTTCCTATTATCTATTATTGCAGTTCTATTAGAGAGAGATGATTCATTGATTAATTCATAGACCTTTTTCATTTGTTCCCTATGTGAATGTGTGTACTGTTGTAGCAGATGTTCTGTTAGGTCCATATCTAATGGATCTCTTGGATCTGTGTGTCCTAAAATGATATCGTATGGCCTACACTTCGTGAAACTATGGACTGAGCTATTATACCCTATTAAAGCATATGGCATTAGATTAATGACAGACTCGTCTCGATGCTGTAGTTTTAGGATGCGCAAATGTTCTAACAAGGTCAGATGAAATCTTTCGATGTTGCCGTTGTCGTTCGGTGCATGAGCTAATGTTGTATGATGAGTTATTTTATGTGTCTTACAGAACTCTGAAAACATCTGGTTTGAAAATTCTGTACCCCGATCAGTAATGATGGTGAGTGGCAAGCCATGATGAGTGCTAAATGTTAGTAAAGCCTGTATAACGCTAAGTGCAGTACCATCTCTCAGGTTATACGCCTGCCCATACTTAGAAAATACATCTATAAGAGTAACATATTTTTCATTTTGTGCTGTAAATAAATCCATATGAACGATTTCGAACGGTTTTGTGGCTGGTGGAACTATATTGAACCTAGGCTTGACAGGGTTCCTGTCATATTTGGCCTGGCCACATATAGTACAATCATTGATAAATTTGGAGATATGCTCCTTCATTTTTGGCCAAAAGTACCTACGTGATAAGGTCAGGTAACATTCGTTAATACCGCGATGATTCGTTTTACCATCGTGATAGTGACGGATAATATCCTGCTGCCTAAGATATTCCTTGACATTTTCAATTTCTGTCTTAGCTATTACCAGGTTCATGGCTGAACTCTTGAATTTCTCTTGCAAAATGGGGACAATTTTGTACATGGCTAAAGGCGGGTTTATAAAGAGAGCTGTTTTAATTTTAGGGTTTACATACTCCTTTATTGCATTGACTAGATCCTCCTCTAAGTTAGACTCAGTTAGTTGCACCGATGTTCGGGTATGTGTGTCGAAGGGTTTTGTCACTGTCGGTCTTCTTTTTATATCTCCTACTATGGTCAAACATAATTGTCGATGGAATTTGTTAAGCGGATCGTCCACGATAGGTATCTCAAGTATAGGGTGTTCATTGTCAGTGTGGGCAGTGAGAGTGTTTGAGTTACTTAAGGTTGGAGGTTTATCTGTCGGATTGGCAATCATTGAGCTTGTCTCTTCGTTGTTTAACTCGATACGGGATAAGGCATCGGCGTTGGTGTTATTTTTGCCTTTTTTGTAAATGACTGTAAAGTCGTATTCACTTAACTTTAGCCGCCATCGAGTTAACCTCGAGTTCGGCTCTTTAATGTTCATAACCCACTGGAGTGGTTTATGATCTGTTACGATTTTAAATTTTCGTCCAAAAAGGTATGGTCGGAAGTACTTGGTGGCCCAGACAATAGCCAACAATTCCTTCTCTATCGTGCTATAATTAATTTCACTCTCGTTGAGTGTACGTGAAGCGTACGATACGGGTCTGTCTGATCCTATGGGTCCTTGTGATAGCACTGCGCCTATTGCATAGTTAGAGGCGTCAGTGGTAAGTATGAATTCTTTCGTGAAGTCAGGGTATCTTAGGATAGGGTCATTAGTCAGTAATGTCTTGCATTTTTCAAAACTGTTAATGTAGTCGGGGTCAAATGTAATTTTCTTTCCTTTTTTTAGGCACTGTGTTAGGGGTTTAGTAATCCGGGCGAAGTCTGGAATGAACTTCCTGTAATATCCTAAAAGTCCTAGAAATTGTTTTATCTGTTTAGGGGTTTTTGGTAAGGGATACTTCTTTACGGCTGCTATCTTGTCGGGGTTAGGTTTGATGCCTTCATTGCTTATTACATGACCGAGATAGGCGGTTTCCAATTTTAAAAATTCCGATTTGTCTAACTGTATTTTGAAATTAGATTCACTTAACCTCTGAAAGACTTTTTCTAAGTTGACCATATGCTCCTGTAAAGATGTACTGAATACTATAATATCGTCTAAATAGACGAGACAGATAACATTCTGGAGCCCTCTGAGGACATTGTCCATTACGCGTTGGAACGTTGAGGGCGCATTCTTAAGTCCCATGGGCATTCGTAAAAATTCAAAATGCCCATGTTCTACATTGAAGGCGGTCTTGGGGATGTCGCTGGGGTGCATTTCAACCTGATAAAATCCGGATGTTAAGTCAAGGGTTGTAAAATATTGGCATTTCCCTAATTTATCAAGTACATCATTGATATTTGGTATTGGGTACTTGTCGTCGATCGTCTTTTCGTTCAGTTTCCGAAAGTCGATGACGACGCGCCACTTTTGCTTTCCTGAAGCATCAACCTTCTTTGGTACTACCCAAATTGGTGAGCTCCATGCTGACTCCGATGGCCTAATTATACCCTGCTCTAACATTTTTGATATTTGGCTAGTGACTTCTTCCCTATGAATAAATGGATACCTGTAACTTTTGGTATATACAGGGTTTTCATCGGTAGTTCTAATGCAGTGCTTTATTTTATTGGTGAAAGTTAGCGGTTCTCCTTCGATATAAAAGATGTCAGCATATTTAGCGCACAGTGATTCTAAATTCGCCTTCTCCTCCAAATTTAAGTGACTGGTACGCAATTTTGATATAATTTCTTTTACGCGGGGTGACGATTGCTCCGTATGTGTACACTCGATATTAAACAATGATGCTTGCGCTGGATGGTCTAACGAGAATATTATATCGTTAGGGGTTGGGTTCTCGACTTCTACTATGCCACGGTTACTTACAACGGTTGTTAAGCATTCATGAATAGTACAGTTACAGATAATCTGTTCGTTAACTAAAACTTCTCCGTCCTGTGCGTTAATTGGTAATCTAAGTAATTTACTGCTTTGAGCCGGGATGATATTTTCATACAAATTTAAATTGCTGGAGTTGTATATGTTAATATGATTTACCGCGGATTTCGTGGTCAACGTCAAATCTTTAAGGTCCAATTTCGCATGCCACTTTGCAAGTAGGTCGAATCCTATAAGACCATCAAAGTGATTATGGAATTTATATATGAATAGTTTTATAGGCTCTAAATCGTTGAATTCGGGGAAACATGGTATATTTATGGAGTGGTTATGCCTACTCGTCGCATGTACGTTGGTAACCTCGAATGGATCATAATTCAATGGTAAATGTGAAAAGTATTTCTCCACAGCATCCGGGCTTATGAAGGACTGGTTAGCGCCGGTGTCTATTAATAAATTTAAATTAGGGTTAGTAATATGAACGTATGGCAATTGTCGCTGTGTTTGAAGGTTCAATTCTATTTTGATTTTTTTGATTTCGTGACTCCCTGAAAATCCTCCTTGCTGGTGGAAGGCTGGGGCTGTTCATCTACCTGAGCGTTGCCGTCATTTGTCATGTCAGTCGTCACTTCAGTCTGCGTCTGCGGGACGCTATCGTACGCACAAGGATAATTGCCGTAGTAGTCCATAGGATAATTGTTTTCATAGTAATTAGGCTCCTGCTCGTACACGTAATATTCGGGATAATAGAAATCTTCGTAACTTAGACATTCGTTAACATTTACATCGCGCGTTTTGAAGTAGTTCGTGGGTGGTGGATTGCTTTGCCTAGACCAGTCCCAATTATTACGAGTGGGAGGTAGTGGCTTAGCAACAAAGTTGCTCACACCACTCATGGGCTTGGGCCCTAGATTTTGTGGTGGGGGTCTTGGAGCCATTCTAAATGCGTTATTGTGCGGATTGTAGTTTGGGGGTGGAGCGCCAAATGTTCGTTGCGTATGCGAAGGCATACGGGGTTGATTATAGGGGGCATTAAAACCGGCGTTAAATCTAAATTGAGTTGGTTGCGGCAACTGCATCATACGTGGTTGTGCATAAGCGGGCGTGACCGGTTTAGGTAAGGGCATAGCATTAGTATTGCGTAAAGCGGGGAAGCCTGCATGCATAGGTGATGGGTTAGGCTGCGTCACAGACTTGGGATGAGTGTTAGTGAGTTTAGGCAAACTATCATTTCTCTGTTGCAGATACAGCACGTTTAGCTCCTCTTGTACGAATTGTAATGCTGTTTCAATAGAATCTGGCCGCATGCATCGTATGCGTGAACCTAAGGGTTCTTTGAGCCCGCGCACAAAAGCCTGCATTGTCAGCTTCTTATACAAATCGCGTTTAGCATTAATAGTTGTAGCCACTGTTTCATGAAGTGTAATATATGTCATGATGGTGCTAAATAAGGTTTGGCATCTATCATAAAGTTCTTGGGGCGTATCATTTCCCTGTGTTTGCAACGAGAGGTCATTATAGAGGGTGGTTTCATCCCTACGATCCGCGAAATTATTTATTAACACACTTCTGATGCCATTCCAGTTCTCGGGGATACCGTTGGAATTGACAGTTCGCGCAGCGGGGCCCGTTATTCTATTTAGTATACCACTAATCAAGGACAAATTATTTAACTCATGTTCGGGACCCTCGCGTACATATGCATTCACTAACTTATCGCAAATCCTAATAAATCTAGTTAAGATATGGGGGTTCCCATCAAATTCTGGGACCAGGCGGAGGGCCTTCCAAATAGCATCGGGGTCATGTGCCATAGTGTTGTCTATATCTCTATTACTATCTACTAAATCTTCCCGTCTCAACTGTCTATAAGAAACAGCCTCACGGGTCCCTAAACTCCTAGGGTGAAAAATCTTGAAATATATTAAGGGTTAAGGGTAAGGAAAGCGACACCAGAAAGATTCTTGTGCACTTACTTGTACATTCCGGCTTCTCCTGAGCAGTATCAATGTCTGGATCTCCGCAGCTCTTCGACGGTTCGGGATACTCGTCAGAGGTGCCTAAGGCCACCCGGGCGGCTCACCTAATTTCTATAATCCGAAATTTATCTCGCGAACCGGCCCGCGAGTATCCTACCGACTGCGCCAATTATGTCGAACGCTGTCGGAGGACTCAAAAAAAACCGAAATTTCTTATAATTATTTAATTAATAAAAGTATTACAGAACTTTCTTATAATTATAATAAACCTAGTATACAGATTCGAAGTGGGAATCGGAATGAATGAGTTCCAACGTCACGTAGGCCACCGCGCCGCGCGTCGCTTACACGTGCCGCATCGTCAGCGTTTCCGTCAGCTTGCACAATTCTATGTATTTGTGTCGCGAAGGTAAACTTCCACCGTCGATGCACCGTCAGCGATATAGATATAGGGCTGGCGCGTAACAAGCCTGTAAATAAATGTATGTTGTTGTTTATAACGGAAGGGTAACCAACAGGACCCCATTACTAAGTGTCCGTTGTCCGTCCGTCCATCTGTCCGTCCGTCTGTCTGTCAGGGGACTGTAACTCATGGTCCATAAATAGGCAGAGAGTTGAAATGTTCACAGTATTTCTGTTGCTATAACAAGAAATAATACACAATAAATTAAAAAATGAAAGGGGGCTCGGGATACTACGATGGTACGGACCCTTTAATGTGCGAGTCCAACTCGCACTTGGCCGGTTTTTTTTTATTAAGTTGAGGAGTCCAGTCTAACCGAATGCAGCCGAACATCAGAAATTTAAATGGAACATAAGCCTATCCGATCTCGGTAACCAAGTTGCTAAAACACTTAGGATTTGTAGGATAATTACCGGTGATCCAAACAGCCATACGGGAATTTATATTTAACGCATCTATACATCTATACAGATAAATAAAATTGGAGTGTCTGTTTGTAATATTAAAATAACTGTTTTTTACTAAGTGCATATGGATGTATACACGGTATATACCAAATCAACATTTGTTACAATTTTTGTCTGTCTGTCTGTCCGTCTGTTTGTTCCACCTAATCTCTGAAATGACTAGACCGATTTTGACGGGACTTTCACTGGCAAATAGCTGATGTAACAAGGAGTAACTTAAGCTATTTTTATTTTAGATAAATAATTAGGGTTCCGTGCAAAAAAAAAATCCTTGAAATTGGTAACAAAATTCGATTCGAATTGGTGCTTATAATAATGGGGATTTTTAATAATTATTTCACGCGAATGAAGGTCGCGGGCAACAGCTAGTATTAAATAAAAGCCGTGCAGTAAACAGAAGTCTTAACACTAACACAGCGTATTAAGTAACAACTCTTTTGCATATTAGTGTCACACACTATGACATCAAACTATACATATCCAGTCTAAGTTGGACTTTCATAAAATAGCCTTATAACCTTAAGCCTTATAGCCAATGAGAGGTCAGGTTATATTAGAAATTGCGCTTGGTGTGTCTTCGCGTATACATTGCGGAGAAGTGGGCGTGTTCATGCATTTTTAAAATGAATTTATTATACACTACGCTACTTCCATATCGATTTGTGTCTTCAATGTTATTAAAGAGCTGTAAACTTTTTTGTAGGATGCTGTGAGGTTCTTATTCAGGAATTTCTTAGTAGCAGCCACGGAGTCTGGATTTGTGCCCGGTTGATGGCAATAAGCTCGCGCCCTATTACATGGGACTTTAACGTAACAGGCGAAATTTGGGTGTTCTAAAAGGTACACCTCTGCCTAAACCTTTCGGGGATTAGAGAATGTTATGTTATGTTATTTTCTAAAAATAAACCAGAATCTTGAAAAAAAATAAAAGATTTCGCTTCTGTCTGTCTACTCCCGGAGTGGTTTTTTACTAACGCGAAGGTTTGGAGTTGTCGCTAACATGGCAGTGGCTTAAAACCTTTGCAGGAGTTACTCTGACTACATGCTTTGAGGCACAAAAGGCAGGCTAGGATCATAAGTTGCGACATAAGCCCAAACCATTTATCCTCCACCCTGGTCTGCCGTTTCGTTGAGAAAGAAAGAAAAAGTATTTATTGGACTCGCACAGGACAAAAATAAAACCAAATAAAGTAAAAAGAGAACAACAAAAAAAAATCGTATTTATCACATACCTACAATAAACTAAATTGGTCATGTACGAGGCCAAAAGTCCCTATCTCAGTTTGGTGCTGTAACATCTAAAAATATCACAGCGCTGATATTCGACTAGGTTCCAAGTGATGCCACCGGTCAAATACTAAAAATTAAATAAATAATAAATTTCTTTGACCCTTCGGGAAACATAAATTCTAGGTCTCATGCTTCTAAAGTTTGGATGAGAAAAGATCATCAAAGACCATTATCATTCTTCACCAAGTTACACAAAGAACCAGTCGAGGTGGCGAGGCTTGCGGGAAGCCTATGCCGAACAGCCCTGCTGCTGATATGATAACGGTGATGCTATTAACACTGAAGCTAATAAAAAAATCTATCCAACTCTTTAAAACCATTTATCAGTTCATCAACAACCGAAATCTCTTAAAACTTACAAGTAACTAACAAAATAAATACTAGCTCATTTATCTTCGGTACAGCTAACAAATTTTTGCTCCATAAACGAAGAGAGTGAGGGATGGTCAGAATTAAATTGGCAGCTTTCCAAGATGGCGGATATAAATAATAGTTGGCGAGAGATTGAGGCGGCCACAGACTGTCACAGATTCTTCTATTAAGTGACTGTCCTTTATTAGTGCCGACCGCGATTGTATATTTCATTGTTAGGGCTATTACACACGGAGAAAAGGGTACGGTTTGATTAACAGTATTCATGAACGTTACTCAGTCCCAAAAACCTATTCATAAACAATACTTGAGGGACGAACGACACTATGCGCTCATTATAATGAACTCACAGATATGTCAGTCAGTCAACCCGAGTGAAGTCGCTTCACAACGTTAACCAATCACAGCGCCCCATTCAATGCTATGTGTCCGCACAGCAAAGAGTCGTTCTTGAATACCAGTGTTAGTCTTTTCATTCATAATTCTTGCGAACTAATATTATAAATGTGAAAGTAACTCTGGCTGTCTCTTACACTTAAATGGCTAAATGACCTCAACCATATCTACCGTATCTGTCATTTTGGTTCGATTTTTGCTACATGAATAATCATCATCCATACTAAACCAAATCAAAAGTCTGATTCAAAGATTCAAATTAAGATGAACTTTTCGAATGTCAGTTACACAGGATAGTCCAAACAAAAGAAGTGGAGTAAATATTGGATGTCAAACGAGCATTTTAAAAATTTCCGCGAGTAGACAATAACCTGGGAACATATTAAGACATAATGTTTTGTTGAAGTGTATGCCATTACAAATTGTTGAATGACATTTCGTTGTATCATAATAGCTACTTTTCAGGTGACACTTTTTTATGTTCAATTAATTTAAATTAAAACAAAAATGTATTGTTGGTTTCAAATAATGTGTATTGGTATATTTTGGTTCGGTTAGGATTATTTTCAATAAATTATCTTTATGTTTTATACGCATTTTGTCCCTTAAATCTTTATTCTCTGTTGTATTAAGGCGAATTAGGGCTGGACTTAAGCAATAAGTTACATTACGCCTCTTATCTCTGGAAATGTTGAGGCCACAATGGCGATTGTGGACGAATAAAAGACAAAAACATAATTTGAATGTAGAAGAAAGACACAAACGTAATTAGGACTTCGTCTCTTCTATACATACGCAATTTAGCCATTCCATAGAACACGGCCACCAATCACCAGGAGGGCTTTTCTCTATGTACCCAATATTAAAATACCCCCACTACTCGCGAAGAAAGAGGACGTGATGTGCGATTGTGGCTTTATTCTTCGTTGAAAACGTAGTGCTTGCAATTGTGGCTTCTTAGAAAACGTTATTATTTGATAACCTGTACCGTTTTAAATTGTTTTGTTGAACTGGTTATATGTGGTCTGATGAGCAGAATTGAATTATGCAATAAAAAATAGCCCCTATGTTCGTTAGGGCATTATTCGTAGGATACGACGATTTGTTGTGTTTGCCTTTCTTTTTTATCTTAAATCTCCTTGTTTACGACCAGCAATAAAAAAAAAACAAAATAATAAACGGTCTTACTCCAAAAACCTAAAGTACCTAAATCAGTGTGGCGCATCTTAACAGTTAGTGAAGTTTCTATAAGCTAAATGAGTGGGCTTCCTTGGAACGTTTTAATTACTTCCTTTGGCTACTAGATTAGTGGACAGAGAGCCGTGGGCTGTGGCCGGATCTCCGAAGAAAGAGCCAGTTTCCAAAGGAGATGAGATATTAGATTTTGGTGGTGCTAACATTTGTAATAGAATTGAAAATGGGAAGTTTCCTGGCGTTTGATACGTAGTGGGTATTTTGTAATTGGGGTTTCAAGGATTCTTTCCTTTATTTTTCAGTATCCATAATAGTACTTTAAAGTTACATTTAGCAGTGATGGTCGATTATATATATATATATATATAGAGGTTATGTATGATGTTTCTCTATTTTTGTTTTTCTCCTAAGGTATAAAACGTGAATTATATAAGATATTGGTGCCGATTCCCTTGTTTACAAACTAAACTAAATTTAAGTTGAGTGCATCTTTTTCTTTCTATTTCATTATGAAAAGGACAGAAGATAAATTTTAGTTTGGTCCTGTCAAATTAGTCAGCACTTGACGTAATTTAATGTAATTTTGGTAGTCAACTTTTTAATCACGTCTAAACTTGTGTCAGGCGCTGGTTAATTTGACAGGACTAAACTAAAATGTATCTTCTGTCCTTTTCATAATAAAATAGAAAGAAAAAGATGCACTGAACTTAAATTAAGTTTAGTTTGTGTACAAGGGAATCGGCACCATTGTATGTTTACACCATCAATAAGTTATAAACCAATCATGTAAGAAACTGGTAAAATATGTTAAAAAAGTGGCCATAATAGTTAACAAAACAAGTCCAAAACAACATATATTTATATATATTTTTAACTAGCCTTTTACATGACGTGCCGAAAACTAAGTAGTATCCCAACTTGTTTGAATGTACTAACTATTACGTTTACTGATAATGTGCGCTATTCCTTTTACACTCAAAATATAATATCTCATCAGAAATTCAAGCAACACATCTTCAAACCAACCACGAAACTATTACGCTAATCATGAGAGTGGTAAATTTACAGCTTCAGCAATCAGTTGCGCGTCGGAAGCGAGCGATAAATCTCGTGTAATGTACGTAGCCGGCGCACTACATCACGCCGGCCTTTCAGACGTGCGCGCGTTTTACGGCCGCGGTTCCGGGCGAGATGAGATGGTAAGGCCTTTAGGCTCACTGATTTGTAGAAGAGTGAATGAATATTTTTGTATTTTTTTGGAGATTTTCAAAATCTTGAATTAACATGGACTAGGCCCCTCTGAAGCACGCTATAACATCAACTTCTCCTCCTTTTGTATCAAGCCTGGTCCAGCCGCTTTTTCAAGGACTTATGATAGATTCATCATCATCATTTCAGCCAAAAGACGTCCACTGCTGGACATAGGCCTCCCCAAAGTGT
This sequence comes from Lycophotia porphyrea, assembly GCA_950005105.1. Taxonomy (NCBI): domain Eukaryota; kingdom Metazoa; phylum Arthropoda; class Insecta; order Lepidoptera; family Noctuidae; genus Lycophotia; species Lycophotia porphyrea. The sequence continues at coordinate 2,182,339 of OX465389.1, forward strand.
GGGTCCCGTGCGACTCGCATCCAGTGGATCCCCGCAACCTTCATCAGGTCATCGGTCCACCCAGTGGGGAGCCTTCTAACGCAACGTCTTCCGATTCGCGGTCGCCACTCCAGAACTTTACGGCCCCATCGGCTATCCGTTCTGCGAGCAATGTGCCCTGCCCACTGCCACTTAAGTTTGGCTATTCTTCGGGCTACGTCGGTAACCTTGGTTCTCTTGCGGATATAGTTATGTCTGATTCGATCACGCAAGGAAACTCCGAGAATAGCCCTCTTCATTGCCCTTTGGGTGACTTAAGGCCTTCTGATGAGGTCCATTGTAACGACCACGTTTCGGTCCCGTATGTAATCACTGGCAACATACACTGGTCATAGACTTTTGTGTTGAGACACTGCGGTAAGTTGGACGAGAAGATACCACGCAACTTCCCGAACGATACGACGATACTCGACTTCTTTATGATCGATTAATGACCCTTTATTGTACTTGAAGTTGACAAGAAATCTGAATCATAAATTGAATAATTACTTTATCGCAATTCAAGTCATACCTACAGGTATGTCGCTACGATCTGTCATTTCAGATATATAACTGAAGGATTTACCAAGCCATGTGTCCTGGCTCGATACCTTACACTCAAGGTAACCACAGGATAATCCGCAGCCTACCCAGCCTACGAGATGCCATGTCGAAAAAAAACCGAGCCATAACTAAGTAACTTTCATTCAATCAAGGAGCTCGTGGCTAAATAATAACAGCCGCTCGGGTCGACCTTTAGGTTAAGCCGTGCTTGCCTAGGATAGTCTGTGAATGGGTGACCACCCATTACATACTGAGTTTCCTTTGTGCCTCGGAAAACACGTTAAGCTGTTGGTCCCGGCTGTCGTTCGTAGATCTTTGACAGTCGTTAGGTAGTCAGTGGCCCAAAAAAGTCTGACAACCAGTGTTACCAAGGGGTATCGTATTAAACAGTATTAACTGGGTTGTGGAGGGCAGATAGGCAGTCGCTGCATGTAAAATACTGGTATTCAGCTGCATCCGGTTAGACTGGAAGCCGACCCCAACATAGTTGGAAAAAGGCTAGGCAGATGATGATCTATCATTCAATCAAGTTTAATCCTTCATACTTGAGAGATACAGAAGTAAACTAAAATTATAAGAAATATAGCAAAATACTTTATCTACAAGTCCTTTCCTACCTACTAACCTATCTCTCCATAATACAGGATGATGGAAACGCTACTTTATTACAATAATAATTTAAAGTTACGCTCACTATCAAGGGACTCTGGGTCAGGACCACTTAATTATTCAAAACCCCGGAGATCGAAGATTTTAGGATTTAAATTGAATCCTCACTGAGAGCTGTACGTAGAGGCAGTTAATAAGGTTGCCTTTTGGCTTAGAATACCTATTTAAATACGTTTTGGAGCGAGAAGATTGTAGATTGAGGAACTAATTTATGAATGAGTCTGTGGGAATGATTGCTTTATCAAAAGCTATTTGATAACACTGATTTGAAAATATTGCATGATTTAATTCTGCTGTATGGTGTCGAACGTAAAGAATAGCACCATCCCATATCTTCCCGTGGGTGTCGTAAGAGGTGACTAAGGGACTTACCAGAGAATGGGCAGCAGCGTTATCTGTGCCTTTGTAACAACCGTACTGCGATCGCAACCCGCCTGCCAATGTGGCGATTATGGCAAAACCCCCCCTTTGGGGGCCTATGTCCAGTAGTGGTCGTCGTTCGGCTGAAATGATGATGAATTCTGCTGTAGGCATTAATATTTCAATGATTGGTCAATTGGGACGAGTTTGGGTCGATTGGAGCTCGTGGCTAAACAATAACAGCCGCTCGGGTCGATCTTTAGGTTAAGCCATGCTTGCCTAGGTTGGTCTGTGGATGGGTGACCACCCATTACATACCGAGTTTCCTCCGTGCCTCGGAAAGCACGTTAAGCCGTTGGTCCCGGCTGTCATTTGAAGATCTTTGACAGTCGTTAAAGTAGTCAGTGGCCCAAAAAGTCTGACAACCAGTCTTACCAAGGGGTATCGTATTTCCCAGTAGTAACTGGGTTGTGGAGGTCAGATAGGCAGTCGCTCCATGTAATATACTGGTATTCAGCTGCATCCGGTTAGACTGGAAGCCGACCCCAACATACATAGTTGGGAAAAGGCTAGGCAGATGATGATGATTGGTCAATTGGGCTACCATACTAAAACAATGCCAATACCATATTGTGGCGAATGTTCGTAGTCTTTGTAATTTAAAATTGCGGAAGAAGGAGAATTTGACATGATATTGAATGAAGCAAGTTTATTAACCCTCAACAAAAGGGAGGGATATATCTATGGATTTGTCTGTATCGTTGCGCCTAAAAAATGAACAGAATTTGTACATAACGGCGTGGTTGGCGCAGTGGCTGAGCGATCGACTGCTGCGCTGCGTGTCGCGGGTTCGATTCCCGCACGGAACAAATATTTGTATGGCCTACAGGTAGTTGTTCCGGGTCTGGCTGTTTGTGTATGTGAGTTTAAATGTTTGTAAACGCACCTGCGATACAGGAGTAATTCCTAGTGCGGGGCAACGTTTTTTAAAAAAAGAAAGAAATAATAAATAACCTAACATTTAGCTTGTAATCCCCGTAGAGTTAGGCAGAGGTGTACACCCACTTTTCGACTGTAATGTTTAAGTGCCATGTAAGAGGGGGCGAGCCTATTGCCATCAACCGGGCACAAATCCAGACTCCGTGGCTGCTACTGAGAAATTCCTGATGGAAAAACCCAATAGCACTATGCCCGACCTGGAACCGAACTCGAACCCAGGACAACATGATGAGCAGTCCCGCTTGCACCTCGACCAACGAGGCAGTCTTTGTTATTTTTAAACAAAACCCTAATGCGCAATGGCGTATTAGTAGTCAAAATATGTTGAAAGTAAAGCACCTACTGGACCCTAGAAAAGTTCTGAATATGAATTGAAAAAGAGAGCACAAAGCTAGTTGGACATGACGTGGTCGGTTATCCTTGTATACGCAACAGCGCAAAAGCAAATGTAACAAGCTGTATTCATAGGTAAGCCACTACGTAACGTAATTACATAACCCAATAACCTTACAGTGAAATAACTGGTAAACCAACACTGTGACTCCATCACTAATAAACACAATGTGCCACAGAACAGGTGGGACTTACAGAAGGTAATTTTGGTTTATTCCCGGTCGTCCCCACTGGGTATGAATGGGAAAAAAAAGTTTAATTCTTCCCCAGTGGTGACGATTAGAACTTTTTACTTCCCACTCGTTCCGCTATAGACCAAGAGTCAAAATGCAGTAATAGGGATTTCAATAACAGATTTCTTGGAATTTTAAAATGTTTTAATTACGACTTTCTGACCAAGAGTGAACAACGTTTTTGATTAAAAATAATTTTAAAAGACTGAAGCACAGGTAATCAACGAATTTACAATAATTCTCTCAATTGACTCTCGGTCTATAGCGGAACGAGTGGGAAATAAAAAGTTCCAATCGTCACCACTGGGGAGGAACGAAACTTTTTTTTCCCATTCGTACCCAGAGGGGACGACGAAGTGGGGACGACCGGGAATAAACCGTCATTTTCATCCAACGAGTTCGCTTGCACTCGTTGTACGTAAACCGTGTTTTTTTCGTTTGAGGTAACAGCCACACGCATCGGTCGATCATGGCCAACTAAAAAATAATAGCTTAGCTCTACGGCCTCCCTTTTTTTTTTCGGATGAGAAATCATCAAATGACTGCTCCCGTTCTAGGCAGAGCGGAAGGGAGTGTCAGACTTGTACTGACTAAAACCCATCCATGTTCCTTCCTTGCCCTTTGTGTTCCAGGGCCGCGGTATGTCTTTCGAACAGTCTCGCAGGCCCTTGGATGAGTATCTAGCCATATCGTAATGAGACCACTTCGAGCTTTAAAAGAGACGTCAATGCCGGCTGTCATTCGTATATCTGTAGCAGTCGTTAAGGATAGTTAGACCGCGAATCAGCAACCGTAAGGTGGGACGCCTTCAGGCTCGGTGGAGCGACGATTTTCAAAGTGGCTGGTAGCAACTGAATGAGAGTTGTTGAGAATCGAGTTGAGTGGCGTGCGATTGAGGAGGCTATGTCCAGCAGTGGACCACTGTAGGTTGATGATAATGAGGGGTAGTTAGTAACAAAATGGGCTGTGGAGGTTGGAAAACTTGACGCTTCATATACACCGTGACTTTTTAGTCGTCTTACAAAGGTCTTACATAAAATACTTCATAGCGTGATTTTTTTGTTTTCACCGGTTATTAACTAATAGGTACAAAGAAAAATTAATAATACATTAGAATTATGAAACATGCTGTTAATTATGTTTTCGTGTCAAACAGCAGAACATCAGCTCAGCGCACGAATTTAGTAGATCATATCTCGCAACAGGGTGTTTCAACTACGTCATGCGTCATAATAATTAATATTATTTTTATTAGTAAATTATTCAAATCTCATAAATACCTATTTTTTGTTATAAATGTATAGTAGTCATTGGATACATGAAGTGAGCTGCCATTGTAAGACGACTAAAAAGTCACGGTGTATAATACTACTATTAGTGCACCCAGTTAAATTTTAAGCCAGCCTTAATATACCTTTTTTGTACTTAACTAGCTCAATGCCCGCGGCGTCGCCCGCGTGGAGTTCGATAAATGTCCCACGGGAACATACTATCGGGATAAAAAGTATCTTATGTGTTAATCCAGGTTATAAACTATCTGTGTTCCAAATTTCATCCAAATCCGTCCTGTAGTTTCGGAGCCTATTCGGTACAAACAAACAAAAAAGTCTTTCCTCTTTATAATATTTGGTATGGTACAGATAGGCTAGCGTTTGGCCGTAACTCACCTGATATAAAGTGCTGATGCAGCCTAGGGTGGAGCACGCTTGAACTTTGAGTAGATGCAGATTATAATGTTCAAGGAACAGACTAGCTGGCTAGCTGGTAGGCAAAGTAGAAGCTAGTAAAACCTAGCCTTTTCTGCCTAGTCAGGCGATGATGTATGAAGACGACCTTCTGTTTCTGAGTTATTTACTGGTGTAGGGCATTAATTACAAGCTAGATTAGTCCGTGGCACCTACAAGCGCCACAATGACTGGGTAATCAAGCTGCATTGTCGCCACGATTAATTGCCTATTAGTTTCTAGTATTGTGTGCACCGATTGTTTCCTGAATACTATTTATGGAAGTTCCCAATTGTTCAAATAGTGCTTTATCTAATGTTAATTTATATAACATTGCTATTAGGACGTTTATTGTAATTTCCACTATATTAGGACTGATGGCTTTTATTTTAATAAAAAATATAACGTTATAAAATTATTCTGATATAAGTTCCGTTGTTTGGAGCTGTTGACAGGGCTCGGTGGACTGCGGCTGTGACCTACGACCGCGCTTCCTCTCATCTGCCTGCAGCAATATTGTATTTGCAGAAAAAAATATTTCGTTTTATTTTATTTCTTGCCGATCAAAAGTGCGAAATTCTGGGTTTGCAGATAACATGAAGTGCTTTTGTAAAATACCTGTGAGACCTTGAAATCTATATATTTATTTGTCGGATCCGGTCATTGCTATGGACTTACAATGAATCGAAGTACGTCTGTGGTGAGGTCACACGATCTACTTACCCCACCACCGGCGGCGTGTTTTACAGAGCCTTGATGTTTTCGGCTCGACGCTTGGACGACAGTTAGAGTCTGACCGCGGCCGAGTTGAGACCTCTTGGAACTGTACCAGATTCATTGTGTCTCGTGTTATTGTGTTAAGTTTTAATCTCAAGTACTTTGTTAGTTCTGCTAGAAACAGTGTATCGTACCAAGTGTGTTTTCATAGCACGAACCGAACGTCTGCCGACATAATGCTCGAGCCTAACGGAATAAATCCTGACATTCCCGTCATATTGATAAGCAAAAACTTAAAATTCTTCAACAATCATCCACCTTTTATTACATAAACTTCATGTGTCATTGTACAGACTGTGACATATTTTTATGTGAAAGGACTTGAAGTAGGTACAATAAATCGTATTATTTCTATTTATGTATCATAAAAAAATAGGTTCATATATTACCTATAATATCATAGACCGCGTCACACTGAAAATTACGTGTCGTCAATTTACATTCTTAGCACACATTTATACACGGAACATAAAATATCTTATTCATAACTCAATTTCCTTAGATTTGCTCGGCAAAGGAAGTGAGCTTCATATGAGGATCGTGGAATTTCTTGTTTGATGAGTAACTTAGTTGGTTGAGCATTAGTGAGCCAAGTTGGTTTTCACCTCACGAATGACAGTGAGGTAAGTATGTTATTAGCTTTACGGCAACCTGTGCTGGTTACGGAAAGGAATGGTGATGCTATAATCGCCTGCCTGTTTATGTGGTCCTGGTACTTTTAAGTCAAAGTTGAGGTTTGGAATTCATAAAAAGAAAATAAATAACAGTGTCTGTCAGTTTATGAATAACTTTATTAATGTATTCGTATAAATGATTAACTTCTGATGTTAATTGGATTTTTGTGTACTACTATTGTACATGAAGTTTAAATAAATAAATATAGGGGTTACTCCGTCAATGGTTTTATTCAACTGTAGTAGTACCTAAATAAATTAGTAGTACCTGAAGGGAAGTCTCTACAGTTTTCGTTAATCTAAGCTGCACGTGGCATATTATAATAACTTTGATTTAAAATTGATGGATGGTTGAAATAAGCCTAGGATATCAGTCATTAAAGGTGATATACTATCCAGCTTTGCGTAGTTTATTAACTTGATTTTGCATATTCTGAGAAATAATATCTCTTATGTTTGTATATTCCGAGCGATTTCTTTGTTTCACTTAGAAAATAACTTCTAAATCAAATCTTTTGAAGATTGTTTTTCAATTTTCCAATATATCGTCTTATTGCATACGTAAATATTATTTACAGAAACTTAAAGTTTGTTTGCAGTTGGTCCGTTCGGTCAATCGCTTGAAGGTATCGTCCAATTGTGCGAAATTCGCAATTGGGGACTGATTCACAAATATCTTTAGGCGTTTTATTTTAAAGGTTTGCTTTTGAATCGAAGGCAACAATACAAAGCGTTATTTGATTTTTCTTAAAATTGCTTTTCATATAGGATTCAGACTCGCATAAAATTCTTGAATGCCTAATAGAATGGAATCGTTGTTCAATCTTGCATAACTTATTGCATTTTACAGAAGATTGGTTTTCAATAGGTACAGTTGGGTATGAGAAAAAATATTTATGTTACTTTAATAAAATAACTTATTTCAATTTTGCGCGACCTTAGAGATCAAACGTAAGCGCGGACTCCAAGGTCATCATGCTTGCTATCGAAGCATTTGCCTATCATCCATCATCATCCACAGCCCAACCTCACCTACTGCTGGGTATAGGTCTCTCTTTGCTTGTGCCTAGCTCCACGCTCATGTCAGAGCTTCGTCCAGGATATACCCGCGATGGCAACAATGTTATCTCCCCGTCGGACGACCAACACTTTTCTTATGGAGGGATCGTTGGACGCCACTTGGTCTTTACTCCACCTGCCATCAATGCGCCTTGCTAGGTGTCTATAAAGGTCGCCTATATACTCTTCTAATTGTTACTGTTTACTTTCCCCCACTTCAGATTCAGGGGTGATTGATGACTGCCAGGGCTGCGGGACTGTTTGAAAGAGATACCGCGGCCCTGGAACACAAAGGGCAAGGAAGGAACATGGATGGGTTTTAGTCAGTACAAGTCTGACACTCCCTTCCGCTTTGCCCGGAGCGGGAGAAGTCAATTGATGATTTCCCATTCCCAAAGGGGTGATTGATGATTCAGCACGATCGAGCGGCATAATCGTACAGTGGTCAGAACATCATTCCGAAAGATCCTTATTATAAGATCCTTATTATTGTTTCCTATAAAACTGCCATATAACAAATAATAAAAATAAATTAAAAATTAAAGGGGGCTGCACTACTACGATAATACGGAACCCTTCCAGCGCGAGTTCAACTCGCCCTCGACTGGTTTTATCTAAACCATACATTTTAACTCTTTATGTAAAAAAAGAGTTTGTATGGGCGTAAAACAATTTCTAATCAAATCAAATCGAGTTTGATCCAATTAAAATATTGCTGTCAGAAATTAGAACTGTAGTGATAAGAAAAGAAATGTACGGGAGGCTGCATCAATTGGGTACCCCAGTTGGAAACGTAGGTGCTTTCAAAAGGGATACCCACATCGTAACGCTGACTGTACATTCTGAAGTAAAACATAATAAAATTGCTTTGTAACGATCAGCTGAACAAAACTTGCATAGAACTTGAAATTACCAAATAATAATCTCACATAGAAAATTAAGCTTTGAAAAAAGTGCCCCGGCTTATTACCTAAAACGAGAAATTATTGGCATACGACATATTTCCAAAGGCAACAAAGAAAAATCAGGCTAAATTCGAAGATATGACTTGCCATGATAATACCACCTCTCTCGGATACAAATCTTAGACCATATCTTTCAAAGGATAAAGTTGAAAATTGATCGGCAGGGAAGGTGAGAGGGATAATATGTAACTTGGTTTTTTTTCGGAGCGGAAGCGTTCATTTGCCATGATTTTGTTCCCTTCCTCATTATGATCTTGGAACAAAATAAGCCATTTCAGCACGTGGGTGGAAAAAACCTTTTTTTTATAGGTATGTAAATATTTTATTGATGATGGCATTATGTGTCAGATCATAATAATATGACTAGGTATGAGAGGCGTAGGCAAGACATTTGTTTAAAACTGAATTTATCTTTTTTAATATTTTCGTTTGCTCGTCTAACTCTTTTATTGCTCCAATCTTTTTAGATGCGACTTGTGACAAGCGACACACGTGCTTGACCTTGTTCCTTTCGCGTTCCAAGTTGCGTCGCGGTGTCGTGCCATGCCTTTCTGTTGGTACTCCACTTTCTGGTGGTGTGGGCAATCGGGAAATCTGATCCATTGGTAGAAAATGCACCAGATTTAGGGCATTCTGATACCGATTTACGGTATAAATCACTTTTTATTGCATTCTCTAGTAACGGCAGGAAAACAGCTGAAAATACTGGAGGGGTATTAATAGCTTTTCGAACAGAAAATTGCATCGATGCCTTTGTTTAGCTCCTCGGAAGGTTTGTTGTAGCGCGAAACACGAAGTGGCCATTTTAGTTATAGTGGATTCCACGAAGTAGAGATTCCCTCATCGTGTTACGGGAAAAAGGGAACAGCTTTTATTTACTGTTTCTGTTTTATTCATTGTTGGTTGTTGCAGTTTTGAAATAAACAGTTCATGAGTGATGAAGGAACAATGGTTTGTGGTATCAATTGTTTAGTTTCATCAATTATTATTAGTAAATCTATACAAATAAATAAAGCGTTGAGAAGGAGTTTTTCGATGTCCTTTTATAGTTTGTTGTTAGTTTATCTATTTTAGTTTAATAGTTTTTAATAAATAAAATTTAAGTGTACGTTCGTAATGTCGAAATACTTTTTACTGAATGCATATCAAATTATATATGGTATAATGGTACTTGTAACAAACGCATTATTTTTAAATTTTGGTCTGTCTGGTTGTCTGTACGTTTGTTCCGACTAATCTCCGAAACAGTTAGTTCGATTATGTCGGGACTTTTACCGGCACATAGCTGATGTGACAAGGAGTAACTAAGGCTACTTTTATTTTATAAAAAAGGTTAGGGTTTGGTTTAAGCGCAAGTGTCTTTCACGCAATTGTCTTTCGCGCAAGTGTCTTAGCTATTTATACAATGTAGTTACTCGTAGGTATATATTTTTATTTATCAGAATAGATTTTAGAAAACGAAACTCATTGTTGTGTTCGATTCGAGTAGTCACAAATAATAACATTGTGGAGATAAAACTACACACAAATCATGTGAAAAAGTATGAATGAAGTAAATTAACTGTCAGATTAGAATCCTTTAACAAAAAAGCTATCCATTCTCCTATTTGCATGAAAGTAACATCATTTTCTACATACACTAACAGCCAGCGGTGCATAGAAAAAAATGAAGAGTTACGAGTATATTGTCCAGGCTTTTATCCAGTTTTTGCTTGTTTTGTTAACCGTCACTCAATCGCGTGCACGGAGCGAAAAATGATTGGGAAGAATGTTTTTTTTAGTATTTGCTTCGTGTTTTGATAAAAGTTTTTCTGTCAAAAATATTCTGGGTGCATAGGTAAATATTTGATCGCGAGTTTTGTCCAAGTGTTTTTATAGTTTGATTTGAGTGTCACAGCAAAAAAGTCAATTCATTCATAAATTCACGCCTTCAAAAGCTAATAAATAATATTGAAAGATATGTCCTGAAAGTGGCAAAATAATAACTGCCGCTCGGGTCGATCTTTAGGTTAAGCCGTGCTTGCCTAGGTTGGTCTGTGGATGGGTGACCACCCAATACATACCGAGATTCCTCCGTGCCTCGGAAAGCACGTTAAGCAGTTGGTCCCGGCTGTCATTTGCACATCTTTGACAGTCGTTACAGGTAGTCAGTGGCCAAAAAAGTCTGACAACCAGTCTTACCAAGAGGTATCGTATTACCCAGTACTAACTGGGTTGTGGAGGTCAGATAGGCAGTCGCTCCATGTAAAATACTGGTATTCAGATGCATCCGGTTAGACTGGAAGCCGACCCCAACATAGTTGGGAATAGGCTAGGCAGATGATGATGTCGTGAAACTGACATGGGGATTTTTTTAAATATATTTTATTTGCATCATGACCTGTATTTCGCAATATGAGACGGAAAGGAAATGAATGAAATGACAAGGAAGTGAACAAATACATACCTACTTATATTCGTTTTCACCTGTACTAGGCGACTTAAATGAAATGCCTAATCCAAACCGAACTGTTTTAATTTCAAAGCTGGGCTCAGCATCGAGAGTTGAAAATCCAACATTACATTTAAGTACCACATTTTGTTAGTAAAAATGTGCATTCAATTTTTTATTCTATGTTTAGAAAACCGAAATCTATATTATTAACATCATATGGATCTCACCTTTATTTCCTCACAGGTTCCTAAAACTAGTCTAATTACTTACCCTTTGTACCAGGCGCTCATAAAAAGCAAAGAGTGTTCCACAGGCAATCAGATTGAGTGAGTACATTGGAACAAATGCTGCTTTATGGTACTACTGAACAGCTGGGGGCCTACCACGACGTCTTATAGCAGTGTTACCTTAATGCCACTTCAGTGTAAGAAAGAGATGGCGCTAGACGTCCTGTAAAGCTCCAGCTCTGTCTTACAACGAAGTAAGAAATAAAATAAAAATCATCTACTTAGACCGGTTCCCAACCATGCTGGAGTCGGTATTTTACATGGAGTGACTGCCCATCTGACCTCTAAAACCCAGTTAGTACTAAGTAACCCCTTGGTAAGACTGGTTGTCAGACTTCCAGGCATCTGCCTACCAGTAACGACTGTCAAATATCTGTATGACAGCCTGGACCAACCGCTTAACATGCTTTCCGAGTCACGGAAGAAACTCGGTATGTACCTACTGGATGGTCACCCATCCGTGGACCGATAGCAAGAGTTGCTTAACCTAACAATAATGCTATAAGAGGTGATGGTACAGGCCCCGAACAGCTGATCCAAGAACGCACGATCGATGCTCCTTCAATTTCACGCGGTATTTACTTACACTGTACACGGGAATGATCGTGCTCTGTTTAGATCGCTTGTTTAGTTACTGGCGCCAACAATGTTAGGAGTTCGGAGTTGTGTGGTTCAAGGGTTTCTTGTTAGATTGTTCGAGATTGTGTTTAGAAAGAAGTTAGGGTGTTCAGTGCGATTCTGATCTTGATGTGAAAGACAGGATAAAGGTTTCGCTGCTATGTTTTGTTAATTGAATGCGGTAAGGCACTTATGAAGAATATATTAGACACATTATTTGAGTTTCTTTCAAAGAAAGAATATAATGTCCCGTTGGTCTAATCCCCAGGTCGGGCAGTCTTATTGGGTTCTTCCATCAAAAATTCCTCAGTAGCCCGGAGTCTGGATATGTGTCGAGTTAATGGCAATAGGCTCGAGCCTATTACATGGGACTAAAATATAACAGCCGGTGTGTATATGAGTTTAAATGTTTGTAAACGCACCCACGATGCAGGAGAAATTCCTAGTGTGGGGCAACGTTTTTAAAAAAAAAAAAAAAAACATGTGACTAACCCTTCTTGGATTACATTCGCGATGTTATGTAAAAAGAAAAACCAGCCAAGTGTGATTTGGACTCGCGCACCGAGGTTCCGTATAAACTTGTAGGTATTTTGTTATTAAACTGCAAATGTATTTACGGTTTTATTTTTTTTTCCTTCACATTTGCTGTAAGACATTCCTTTTTGCCAAACTTCGTAATTCTAGGTCAACGGGAAGTACCCTACTACTGCCACCCCTAGGTTTCATTCAATTTTGAAATCACAAAATATGCAACATAAACGGTCATATCGTTTGATCGTGTCAACTTACAAATTTTACTTAGATTATAGACTAGAGTATTTGCTATATATTTCAGCTTGATACCTTCACGAATGAGAAAAAGGTTCTTGACAGACGGACAGACATATGGATAGACGGACAACAACGTGATCAATAAGTTTCTGCCGACTGAGGGTACGGAACCCTAAAAATCGTGTCAGTCATACAAAAACACTATACGTTTTATGCCATATCTGACTATATTGCCCTAGTAACCTAGTATATGCAAACGAGGCACAGTGAATGAAGGATTCGCTTAGTTTTCTTGCAAATAGACGAAAACATTTTGTTTTATTCTTGTTGAATACCTTTCTGGACCGTTGGGTACGCATATATTTCCTACGAGATGATTTGTTGCTTTCTTTTCATATATTATCGAGTATCTAAGTTAATGGTGAGTCGCTGTTTGTGTAATCAATGTGAAAGCTGAATTAATTTTCTTATGTTTGGCAATTTCTTTTTGTGAAGGTTGTAAAATTTTTTTCTTGACATTGGTTCTCCAACTTGATTATTGCGTTTGTAGGTTTTTAGTTATTACAAGTATAATCATATTTTACGTGTGTTATGCTGATTTATACAATTTCACGTGTATTTTAGACTTAGAAAATAGTAAATTCGAAACATTTTAAATGTTTAAGAAATTTCACTAAGTAATTTCAATTTTCACCGAAAATTGCTTACACGTGCCAAAGAAAAGAATTACATATTGTACGCTTAGATTTATTGAAAATAAATAAAAACATTAAATGCTTCAAAGATAATATTGAGTGGTTGGTGGAAACGGGAGCCTATTCAAACCAGTTTTACATTTCTCTCGATATTTTGCTTACATAAAATCAAGTCTATTTCCCCGAAAGATTAACCGGCAGTGAGCTTATGCTGTAATACACTCACAGTTAGTTTGAAGTTCCATAAAATAGGGCTCGGACTTAATGCCGTCAACCGGACAAACAGGGTATAAACGGACTCTTCACGAAGCCGTCAACCAAACATTCTGTACATCAAACTAAGTAACTTTACGCAAAAATGATTGCTGGGAAACGACTTTTTTTTTGGGGTGAATAATCACGTCATGTCCTAGAACCAAAAAAATTCGAAGACATCTACCAAACCGCACTGGGTCCGCGTGGTGGATTATAGCCCATTCCCTCTCATAGAGAGGAGGCCTGTGTCCCAGCAGTGGGAACATTATAGGCTGATGATGATGATGATGATGAATCACGTTTTACGGTAGGACTCAATGTAACGCATTCAACACATTGTGCTGATGGATGAATTGAATTGTGCGGGGGTCGTGAAGGTGTCTTAAGTAAAAAAAATATAAAGTAAGAAAAAGTTGGAACTTTGACCCCCAATATCTCCGTAATTAGAAGGTTTCGTATGGTCGAAACAAAAAAATTATCCCAATGACGGGGAGAACCAGTGCCTTTTGGCTTCGTTAAGAGTCTTTTTACACCCTTTATATTCAAACTGCTACTGCTACTGAAAAAATCCAGAAGAGAAAACTCAATAATACTGACATGAGAATCTTTACCCGGAAGTTAAAAATTTGCAGTAGTGCTTGCAAACACTATACCAATGAGGGCAGGCTATTCTAGCTAATTCAAAATAAGTACCTTTTGTTCTAGCGGATATTTCAAATTTTTCTGCCATCAAATTCCATTCCAATTTCGAACCTGTCTAGCCCAATTGCAATGTCCAGCAACCTTCAGTTGTGAAATTGCAGATTTCGGCCATAATCCTAGTTCTTCATTATTTCAGGCCGAATTTCAGCCAAAGACAATTGTTGCACCAATCGGAACATGGGAATACAAACCGGGACTCACTCAAAATCCAATCAGTGGGCTTCGAGAAAAAAACCGGAATTCAATTACAACCAGCCGGAGCTAATAAAATGGGTCGTATTCCACTCGCGCGAATTTTCCATAGCTTTCTACCGGTTGGGAATTTTAGATTTTTCGGGTTGAGTTTGATAACCGTTTTTATTAAGGACCTCGTGGCTTAATATTAGCAGCCGTGTCAATCTTCAAGGTTAAATCTCGCTTGCCAAGGTCGGTCCATAGGTGGTTGACCCAATATTTCTATGGGACCAACTTGGAAGTATATTCTTTCAAACAGAAAAATAATATTCAAAATCGATCGCCAATTAACCGAGCAATCCTATATAACCTCGTCCTTTTGGAAGTCGGTTAATTAATTATTTGAATAATATCGAAACATTTTGTTGTAAAGTCAGTAACAACATAGGAATAAAGGGTGTAAACAGACTCTTAAAGAAGCCGAAAGGCACTTGTTCTCCCCGTCATTGCGGTCATTTTTTTTTGTTTAAAACCATACCTGGGAACCTTCTAGTTACGGAGATAGGGGGGGTCACAGTTCCAACTTTTTCACAAGTTTTTTTTTTAATACATGTTTTTAATATAAGAATTTAACTTTAAACACCTCCAAGACCCCCTTACTATTGAATCTATCCATCAGCACAATGTTTTGAGTGCGTTACATTGAGTCCTACTGTAAAACGTGATTTTTCTGCCCAAAAAAAAAATATCGTTTCCCAGCACTAATTTTTGCGTAAAGTTACTTAGTTTGATGTAGATAATGGTTGGTGGGCGGTTTCGTGAAGAGTCTGTGTACACACTGTATTTGTACAGTCAAACCATTTAATTGATTTACATGTTACATGTGTGCTTGAAGTCAGTTATTTACACAGACACTAAATAAAATGAGCGAGCTCCGCTTTTATTAGTGTGCGCGTGACACATCCATTACCGTATACCAATATATAGTAATCATTCATTGTTACTGAATCAGATACAATATTTCGTATGTTGTTACTATAGCGACCTTGGTACAATGGCTATCGCCTCTGGTCAATGAACGTGAGGTCATAAGTTCAAACCATAGTGCATGCATAGGTGCAGTAGTTTTTTTTGTATTCATTATTTTGCTAAAACATTATTATGGGCCTATTCCATGATATCTGAATAGCCACTACTTAATAAAATCTACCACGACTGAATAAAATCAAAAATAGAACAGAGTTTGTATGAAATTGTCTGAAGTAAGTTATCGGGAACTAAATCGTGGGTGGTGCCCTTTTTTTTTTCGGATGGAAAATCATCAAATGACTTCTCCCTCTCTGGGTAGAGCGCAAGGGAGTGGGGGCTAGTACTGACTAAAACCCATCCATGTTCCTTCCTTCCCCTTTGTGTCCCAGGTCTGCGGTATCTCTTTCGAACAGTCCCGCAGCCCTCGCAGTGTGGGTGGTACCCTTAAAGTAGAATTATTGAAATGACGGGGAGAACAAGTGCCTTTCGGTATCGTTAAGAGTTTTTTACACCCTTTATATTAAGACTAAGTTTGTCGAAAGTAGTCGTGTAGCTTTTTTCAGTTAATCCCAATGAATCTTTCAAAGCAAGACCATAAACTTGCACCCTCTCTCAGGGCTGAGGCACTAAGCTGCCCTCATACATGTTGCCAACATTTTGGTCACGTAATAGAGTAACGACTATTGGTAATGGCACTACGTGCGTACCAAATTAGTAGCGGTGCATAAGTAACAAGGTGTGTTATCGGGCGTTGACCTATTTCTCTTTCTTGCAAGGATTGGCGTTGTTGTTTGTAAGTCTTGCACAATGTTGTTATTTGTAGACGGTGACTCTGCAAACGCAGAGTCGTCGTCTACAAATAAGTCGTGTAGTTGTGGTTGCCTTTGTCACTGTACCTTATTATGATTGAATGATATAATTTGTTTTTTTTTTTTAACACAATGTCACTCACGCTTGTAATTCCCTTAGCGTTAGGCAGCGACTGGCGAAATGTGGGTATTTAGCCAGTTATGTTTAAATCCCATGTAATAGGGGGCGAGCCTATTGTCATCAACCGCGCAAATCCAGACTCCGTGGCTGCTACTGAGAAATTCCTGATGGAAATCCGACCCGACCGACTCTTTGCCCGACCTTTTGTTTCTTTTGTTTAAAAATTGCCCACGACTTCCAGTTGTTTCAGATTCATTGTTTTTTTTTGTATTAGCCTGCTCTGTCCCACTCCTGGGCAAAGGCCTCGCTCCACTCCTTCCACCTCTGCCTCACTGTGTCAGGGTACCAGTTTACTGCTATTTTGGCCCACAGTTTGTCCGGCATGCGGCAGACATGTCCTGCCCAGTCCCATTTGAGTTGGACAGCCTTTTGAGCCACGTCAGCTATATTTGTTTTGGAGCGCAGTGTTGTGTTTCGAACACGATCCGTTAATTTAACACCTAGTATACTGCGCTCCATTGCCTTTGGCAAACCTTGAGTTTGAACTTCTGGATGTTAGTCAAAAACCAAGTTTGTGCACCATAGTGGAAGACGGGGAGAATAAACATTTCCATGTTTGCGTTTCAAATCATTTATGTGTGAATAAATCGTTAATCATGCCTTTTTTTTTACGGATGGGAAATCATCAAATGACTTCTCCCGCTCCGGGCAGAGCGGAAGGGAGTGTCAGACTTGTACTGACTAAAACCCATCCATGTTCCTTCCTTGCCCATTGTGTTCCAGGGCCAAATCCATGGTTAATTTTAACTCAACTCCATCAACAAACTTCCTGTATCTCACCATATTTCAGCCGGAACTCGGAAAGAGCTACCTTTTGTTAAATTGCCTTATCATCCCCACCACCTTTGCGACATCAGAACCTTCAGATTCTGACCATTACGCATTTGACAAGGGTCAGAAAGTTCAAACCTTTGCAGCTTTCGCCAACACGGAAACCTAAGTCATGGGATTAAAATTTAATTTAATTTGTAAATGTTCGAAAATTACTGATCCTAATTAATTTAATCAAATATAACGGTGCAAATGCACTCTGTTTGTTTTGTTAGTAATTGATAACTGATATTGAAACTGGAATATACGTGGAAATATAATGTGTTCATGTTTATAAATTATAATATTATTTATTACTTTTATTGTGTTTTCAGCGAAAACCTTTTCATTATTTAATAGCAAAGATAATTACATGAATTTTAGTTTTATTTATTTCTGTAATTGTGTAATTCTCTAATATAATTATCACACTATATCACTACATATTATAAAACAAAATCCTTCGCCGCGTCTGTCTGTCTGATCGCGATAAACTTAAAAACGACTGCACCGATTTTTATTCTGTTTTCACCGATGGATAGACTAATTCTCGATAAAGGTTAACAAAAACTTGACAAATTATTTACTAAAATATCATTTGTCAAGTTTTTGTTGCGGGAACGGGATCAAAATTTCATGATTACTTTTGGTCGCGATAGCCGTCATCTACGCGGGTGAAAGCCATGGGGTATCAGCTAGTAATATTATAATGGCGAAAATTTGTATGTGTGTGTATAATGTGTAATGTTTGTTACACCTTCACGCTCAAAATGGCTTAACGGATTTGGATTAAATTTAGTATCAAGATAACTTATATCCTGGATAAACACATAGGCTACTTTTGATCCCAAAAAAAGCGATTTTCCCGTGGGATGGTGAAATAAATAAATCAAATATTTTTTTCCCGAATTTTGACTAAAATCGTTTTTTCTGGCGACCAAAAGTACTAGGTCAGCATAATTTCAAGGTGTTGTTTATTAAAACGGTAGGTAGGTAGGGTAGGTAGGTAGGCAGGTAGGTAGGGTAGGCAGGTAGGGTAGGTAGGTAAGGTAGGGTAGGTAGGTGGGGTAGATAGGTAGTGTAGGTGACAGGATAGGAAGTTAGGTGGGTAGGTAGTAAAAAGTATAAGAAGGGAGTGGGTAGGAAAAGTGCATTGTGTAGGTGCATTGCAACGCACAGCACACTTACCACACACAGCACAGCACGGCACAGCTTACTTAAAGCAGCTTTTGGCATCAAAGTATCAATAACAAGAAAAAAAATTTCTTGAAAAATTTGATGTCTTTTTTTTTCCTAGTTTCAGTTTATATACAAACTTTTCACCGCGGGTAACACCGCGGGCACAGCTAGTTATAAAATAAAATATATTACAGGATCAATCAAATCATTAGTAGGTAAGTCAATATGACCTGTGATTGGGCTTTAAAGCCAGTAAAATATGATTGGGCTTCTACAGTAAATAACAACGATAACTATAAAAGGCATTCTTTTTAATATCAAAGGCAGGTTTTGTACATCCCTGTTTCATAGAATGACAGTCTGAATAAAATTCACGAGTTCCTTTGTAGGATAAAGAATTGCGTAGCATTGAGCTACGCCGTAGCTTACGTAGCTGCTACGCCGTAGCACTCGTAGCTCAAGACAATGTGCTACAGCTTTGTAGACGGTAAACTAATGTTGATTCATTTTCGTTTGGCTACGTTTATTTTAAGACTTGAATGTGTAAATTCTTTTAATTTGTAGCCGTACCAGCAGTAAATAACAAAATAAATAAAGCTAACTCATTAAAACTTCACTGCACAAACTCCAGCCGACACAAATACATACATTAAAAACAAGCGACCTTTCTACATTAAAACAATTCAGTTAAATCCTTTAGGAGGCTCCCATAACTCGATTCCGAATAATAACTAAATCCACAAACAATGGAGTGGCTGCAAGTTAAAACGAAAATTCGCTGTGCCTAAACTTAATTACAATGTTAGGAGCTCCGCAAATACTTGGGAGGAAGATTACTTTTCTGTTTTGTTACATTTGGGGGTAATCCTTATGTGCCTTCAAGGATTAAAGTTATTGGTTAGCTCGGTAATGTTGGCTTGGAGGTATCGATCCAGGATGTTCAGCGATGGAATTAATTTGTGTAGCTCTGAATAGACTCCGAACCCAAGTCGGCCGTAGCAAAGACAATCTCTTCAGATGGGGGTTCATAGACGGCTCAGATCTCAAATGTGTATGCGGTGTGTCTCCACAGACAATGGCCTATCTCCCATCTTGCACTGCATGCCCTGACACTTGCACACTTGACGATCTCTTGACTGCATCAGCGAGCGAAGTTCGCGTAGCTGAATTTTGGGCCAAATATTTAGTAAAAATTTGCCATCGACACGCTAAGAAGAAAATTTGTGTAGCTATGAGGAAGAACAAGAACTTCTAAAATCTATAAGATTTCAATCAGGGGGTTACCATGACATCTTAAAGCAGTATTGTTTAAATGTCACTCCAGTGTGGAAAAGTGACGGAGCTATACAGGACGTCTATCGCTATCTCTTTTTCACTCTGGAATAAGATTAAAACAAAACTGCTTTAAGACGTCATGGTAAGCTATCAGATGATCTGCCAGGGCTGCGGGACTGTTCGAAAGATATACCGCAGCCCTGGGACACAAAGGGTAAGGAAGGAACATGGATGGGTTTTATACAGTACAAGTCTGACACCCCCTTCCGCTCTGCCCAGAGCGGGAGAAGTCATTTGATGATGTACAATCTGAAAAAAAAAAAATTAAAGAAAAGCTATCAGATGATCTGTGTTTGAAAGATTTTCGGTACAAAGAACTTTCACGAAGATCAAACGATTGTTAATACGTCTAAATCTTGGACAATGAATCTGCTACCAGTCATGATGACTGGCTTTTTTCCTATTCCAGATAAGAATATACCTACCTTATACTTATCTAATTGACCGAAAAATGCACTCATAATCTTAGTAATCATTACTCGATGTATTTGTTTTATTTGTTGACCATTAAGTTTAGATCTGATACCTAAAGCACTCCCACAGCTGACAACACACTGGCTTGTACTGGCTTACAGCTGAAAGTAAGTTGAAGTATATTTCAATGATTGTCTCTATTATTCAGATGTGTTTGCATGACCCGATGTGCGAAAGTGGATGAAGAGAAAAGAGTATCACTGCTTCTGCGCAGTCCTGGTGGTCACCATTGTTGATTCTGTTAGAAGTCAGAATCAATTCCTGGAAAAGAGTTGTAGTGGTTGAGGCTTGTCCCATAAAAAGAGCAAGGTAGGATTGTAGTCAGTGACGTTGTCTGCCGACGACTATTGGAAAAAGGCGAGAGTTTATGTATGCATGTAAGTTTTCATTAAATCCAGACGAAATATACTTTAAGCCCGACTAGACAAATCTCCTTCAGATGCGGTTATAAACGATCGCTTCCTGCCAAATTGTCGATACGCCAAATTGAGTTTAAACAAGAAATAAAACAGTCTATCCACCGAGCTATATAGTTCCGGGGGCCTACCACAATCCTTTGTAGCAGTATTTTTTACACCCTGTAAAGGACGTATAGTATCCATCTCTTTTAAAGTGGTGGTTGGCCCCCAAAAGTCCGGAGGCACATTTATCTTGTATTGTAGGTTGTATGGCTCATGCCCATTTGGCTTTATGGGTCATGTACGCAATTGCCCGTGATTGACGTACTTTTCCGTCGATTGATGGATGTTGTATACTCACTTGCAACTCTTATGTACTGTGGTAGATGTTTTTTGAGAGAGGGGAATAGGTTTAAGATAAGGGTGTAAAGTTGTTCAAGCCCCATTGAGAATCCTCCGACCAGACGGGTGTTGTGTCTGGTGGGCTACTGCTCGACGGTTTTCCTATATAGTCTTAAGTCGTTGACAACTTTAACTGCATGATTTAGAATGTTGTTGTAAGTTTTTCATTAGTTTCATAGATGGCGCTGTTTTACTTTAAGTACTATGTTGCTGTAGTAGTTGTTGTTGTGTCGCTAACTGGGTATTACGACCTGTAATACCCTGTGTCTATGGGCTATATGATCCACAAAACTTGTGCATACAAAACCACCCGTGAATTCTTATTCTCTAGCACATGATGGCTGGTTATTGACTCAGTACTTCTAAATTTAAACTCCGTAATGCCAACCTGTTTTACATGGGTTAAACTAAAGGGTGTAAAAAGACTCTTAACGATGCCGAAAGGCACTTGTTTCCCCGTCTTTGCGATATTTTTTTTGTTCTAGACCATACCTGGGAACCTTCTAGTTACGGAGATATTGGGGTCAAAGCTCCAACTTTTTTTAAATACATGTTTTTAATGTAAGATTTTTACTTTAAACACCTCCAGGATTTTTTTTATTTTACTTAAGACACATTCACGACCCCCGTTCTATTTAATCCATCCATCAGCACAATGTTTTGAATGCGTTACATTGAGTTCTACCTTAACACGTGATTTTTCAACCCAAAAAAAAGTCGTTTCCCAGCAATAAATATTTTGCGTAAAGTTACTTAGTTTGATGTACAGAATTTTTGGTTGGTGGCTTCGTGAAGAGTCTGTTTACACCCGTTATTTGTTAATTTCATAAATTGTGAGAACTGTTACCAAAACATAGCAAACAGTTTACAAAAAATATTCATAAATCGATCGACGACGATAGATCGACTTTTACTACCGCTTCCATATTCGTAAATTGCTGAAGCTCCACAAGAATGCACACAAACGTTCAGTAATCCGTGCATTGGTATCAAAGCAAAAGAACACCCACGGCCGCGTAGAATCAACAGCCTTAATGCGGACTGAATGGGGCCGGATAAGCTCCATGAAAGCCTGGGAGCCTGGTAGATCTGTGACGTAATACCTAGACTTAAGACCCGTATTTATAGTTGTGAGAGTGAGAAATATTAATTGGATTTGTAATTTGTTGGTACGCAGCCATATTATTATTTTGTTTGAATTTAAGCTTAGTAACTTCTAGGAGTTGTAGGTTTTGATGTTATTTTATTTATCAGTTGATTGGTGTACTTGTAATTTCTTATTCTACCGAATTAACCTAACTTCTTATTATACCTAATTGCGAAATTTTGTGCGAATAGATGGATGTTTGTAATTCTTTCACGCAAAAACACCGAAAGGATTTGGTTGAAATTTAGCATACAGATGGTTATTACCTGGATTACAAACACACATATAATAAGTTTTATCCCCGTAGTACGACCCCTTGAGACAATTACCGAAGTCTACGTAGGCGAAGCTGTGGGTATAAACTAGTGCAACCACAATATGGGACAATCATCACTGTGACATGTACTTATGTCATCGTAGATTCAGTTCAGGGTTAGGTAGAAACCCCAGCTAGGTTTAAAAATTACAGTTGCCAGTTGGGGCGTTTAACAATGTACTAAATAAATGGTAGAAAAACGTATTAAAACACGACGCCGGCGCCGTCAACATTGCGTGTATAGTCACAGATTTATAAGGTTTTAAATATGTCTACATTTATCATAGTAAAAGATTATTTTGTGTATTCTATTTATGGGCCTTAGTTGCCTGATAATATATATATTTTTTTTTATTATTCTTCTTATTTTATAAATTTTTCAATATTTAAAAAAAAAAAACAAAACTATACAAAAACATTTAAAAATATAAAAAAAATATTATTTTATATATTTTTCAATATTAAAAAAAAAAACAAAACTATACAAAAACATTTAAAAATATAAAAAAATAGATGGCCCATCGGCATCAGGAACAAGATCCAGGCTGACGGTGGTCAGGGCTCCAGAGAGAGGAACCTCTTCACTATGCGTGCCGTGTCCTCTTCACTATGCGTGCTATGGTTTCCTCACGATGTTTTCCTTCACCGTTTCTTTATTATTATCATTTAATAAACAGTTTTTACCTAGAACCCGTTACTAATTAACAATGACACACACCATATATTTTTCAAAAAACCACACACATCATCACTCCCTATGCAAATTCCCTGTCCGTACCTACTAGGGTAACATAATCAACTACAGGTTCTTCACATTGGGAAATAGACCAAGAGACAGTGGTACTTACTGCGCGCCGGTAAATCAAGCCCAATGTGACGGGACGGGCTTACTATCGCATTGTGCTTTGCATGCATTTTATATTATAAACGTATTGGGTTCCTGGCTGTATTTTAAAGGTTTTACGTTTCATGTTAAATTAGTAGTTTCATCACAAAAAAGCTCGTTATGAAGTTCTTCCAGTGAAGTTTTATTACATAACCCATTTTCGGGGTATTCCCATTTGAGCACCGATTTCAAGAGCACCAATAATTTTCCGTTTTGAGCAAAGGGAATATCTTTGGCTCTAAGCATTGGTGCTCTTAAAATCGGTGCTCAAATGGGAATACTCCTCATTATCGTTGTGAAAGAGCAGCGTTATTAGCTAAGTGCAATCAGTAAATAAATACCTAAAAGGTGAAAGGTAGTTTATTGTAGTTGGATTTTTATGGGTTTTTGAAGTGAAAACTTCTTTAGCGTCGTTGTGGTTTGAAAGTCGATGAAACGAAAAAGCGACAGTAAAAAGAGACAGACACATAAATTCATAAGATTTAACGTGGGAGAAAATGAGATAGGAAGCATTATACAGTGTTTATCTTGAAGCCAACATTTTTAAAGGTTTCACTTCTACCACGTGTGAATTGCACACATGTTTTTTTTTATTTAGTTCTTAGAGGTGTGAAAAAGAAAGTAAAAACAGTCGTTTATTTAAACTTTCTTTTTATCTTTTTGTCTAATCTCACTCGACTATATGTTTCGATTCGAAACGATTGATAGTAAAACAACAGTTACGGTAGTTGCAGTCAAACCAAGCAGATTGCTGAACGGACCAGATTGCGGACTTTGCCAGATAATGTACTGAAATATCTTTCATGGTCAGGTGTCCGGCTTTGGACCTGGAATATGACGTTCTGGACTAGTATAGTACTTTTTAACCCACGAAGCCATGGATAAAACCCAGTTGTAAATAAAATAATGACATCCGATCCACACAATACCACACAGATATCAATATTATTGTGGCCACAGCACACATTAAGAGTATTAATTCCGACTCGCACTGTAAAATGTGGTCGAACTATTGTTTACTTTCAATGGAATTCGATACAATTTTCATTCGGTATTCATGGCAATAAATTCAGTCGAATTACTTTTGTGCCATTCATTTTATCATTTGCCTAGCTTTTTCCCAACATATTGGGGTCGGCTTCCAGTCTAACCGGATGCAGCTGAATACAAGTATTTTACATGGAGCGACTGCCTATCTGACCTCCACAACCCAGTTAGTACTGGGTAATACGATACCCCTTGGTAAGACTGGTTATCAGACTTTTTGGGCCACTGACTACTTAACGACTGTCAAAGATCTACAAATGACAGCCGAGACCAACGGCTTAACGTGCTTTCCGAGGCACGGAGGAAATTCAGTATGTAATGGGTGGTCACCTATCCATAGAGCAACCTAGGCAAGCACGGCTTAACCTAAAGATCGACCCGAGCGTCTGTTATTATTTAGCCACGAGCTCCTCCTAATAATTAATTGTGTGCCATTGCAAAATGAAAAACCTAGTCGTATACAGAGAAGGCGTTAACGTTGCTAGAAAAATTCGGACTGGTGATTTCAGACTTACCAAATCACCAATCCGTATTTCATTTCACCATAAATATCATTCTCCTGCCCTTATCCCAATTTATTTGGGGTCGGCGAAGCATTTCTTCTTCTCCCATAAAGAAGTAATAGAGAAGTCTATTACTTTTTCTTCTTTATAGATCTTTTACTTCTTTATGTCGAGCTTTAAAAAAAATAATTAGCAGTTTTATCTATTTTGACCGGTATTCCACTTTTTATGGAAGTTCTGATTATTATTTAACGTACGCACGACGGCTAATCAAGCTATCCGAAACCAGTTTATGCGGATCTCTCATTGTTTAGGAAATCTATACAAAACGAGGCCAAGTAATACTGCAAATGTACAGCTTCATGTGCCGCCGTGTGTACGACGTAAGATTTCAACGCTGGTGAGTAGAATCATATATTCACTGAATTCACAGTAACTGGTTTGCGCGTCGATGTCACTTACAACCTGTATTATTACCAGAGATCGGAGTAGGTAGATTGATTTGGGATCATTGATCCGAAACGTATATATTAATATGGACATTCCTCTAGATTTTCGGAATTGGTTGATTATTAAAAAAAAAACGGAACTTAGGTAGGAATTGTATTAAAATGAGCAATATTATATTGTTCATAATAGTTTTTAACGTTACCCAGTCACGATTTGACACAACCCAACGACCAAACAGAGCAAAGGATCATCGGTGGTGCACTAACCGGTGGTACCTTCCTTTAAATTTATTGAGTAGTAATAATATCACTACCAACATTACATTACATTACATTAAGCATCTTATCCTGAACTAAACATCCTGTTGTTGTTTATATTAGTACCATGTTTATAGTATATCTCTGAGTTCAGTGTGCCTGTTGGCAAAGGCCTCCTCTAACAATTTCCACTGTTTTCCGTCTTTAGCCACCCTTCTCCAGTTGGGGCCCGCTGTTAATTTTAACTCATCTTCCCATTTTTTGCGTTGTCTTCCCCTTCTCCTTTCGCCGTTTCTAGGATACCAATCTGTGAGAATTTTGCTCCATTTTTCTTGGTTACTACTTAGTGTATGGCCGGTGCATCTCCACTTCATTTGGTCTATATTAATATCGGTTACTTTCGTCTTTGATCTTATAGTTGTACTTCTTACTCTGTCTTGTTTTGTTACTACCAACACTAACAATATTTAATTGGATCCGGAAATACCGGAATTAATTTCCGGGAAAATGACCATGATCCATGTTATTCTTTCTGTGAACATTTATGATACAAGTACCAAAAATCAATCTACCTACTCCAATCACTGATTATTACACTAACAGACGGCGTAATTTGCTTACTATCTTACTAGCTCCATCCATCCTCACAAGCTTTCACAATTATAATACTAGCTTAAGTCCGCAGTTTCGCCCGCATGTAGTTCGATAATTGTCCTTCTGGATCGAACACGGCTTGATATCTTTACGCGTTCCTGAGAAAAAGGGTATTGACAGACGGGCAGAGAGACAGACGGACAATAAAGTGATCCTATAAGGGTTTATGCTGACTGAGATACGGAACTCTAAAAATATTTGGTATTACAATGTTATTGTGTTTAGAGTGGGAAACAGCGTAGGTTTGACAGTCAGTGGTTGCTTACTTCACAAGAACGTTAACTTTTTAATTAATGTGATACTAAAATTCCACTTCTGATTGACTTACCTTTTTTTTTGTTTTTTTTTCAGATGGGAAATCATCAAATGACTCTTCCCGCTCTGGGCAGGCAGCGGAAGGGAGTGTCAGACTTGTACTGACTAAAACCTATCCATGTTCCTTCCTTGCCCTTTGTGTTCCAGAGCCGCGGTATCTCTTTCGGATTTACTTAAAGTTCTGAAAATAAATGATGTTTTGTAACAAAATAGTTTAAATTCTGGTTTATAGGAATCCGATGATTGGGTCACCCACCGGTCGCCACCCACTGGACTCAATAACGTTATTATCCCCTGGTAGGGTCCCCTTCATTTCGAAGAATAGCGGACACGTGTCGCTTTAGATTTATGAGTATCAATCAGTTTACGGTTGAAAATTCCAGTATCTATAGATACTGGAATTTTCAATATTGCAGAAAGTCTCGACTCGGTATTAATTTGGTGTTGAAGTTGGTTAGTGTCGTAGTGGTTTTTAAATTGTATTAAAAAAACTCATAAACAACATCACAGCTACGGCAGGACCATTGCCCAATAGGTTTGGAAAAGATTTCGCCAGTTATGTTTAAGTTCCCTATGTACGTGGTACGATCGAGCCTATTACCATCAATTTGACACAGTTCCAGATTTTGGACTGCCACATTCCTGATGGAAAAACTTCTTAACCTGGGAATTGAACCCAGGAAATAACTCGAGTGTAGCAGTAACACTTTCGACCACTCGTCATTTGGCTTTTGTTTGAACACAAACTTTGCGAACCTGTGGAATTCCATGCCGGCTTCTCGGTTTCTAGAAAATTATAATCTAGATTTCTTCAAACTTCGAGTTGATTGGTTTCTTCTAGGCAAGCGTGTTCCACCCTAGGCCACATCGCTTCTCATTAGGCGAGTTGCGGCCAAACGCAAGCCTATCCATACTTCCATAATATAATAATAAAAATGCGAACGATACTCTGTTTTTTTGTTAACTTTTCACAACAAAACGGCTCGTCGGATCGTAATGAAATTTGGCATGGAGACAGACCTGGGGGAGGACATAGGCTATCTTTTTAAAGTTATACTTCTTTTGGCGAGTTAGGGAAAAATGATGAGAGTAAATTTTTACGATGCGCGCGCACACCGTCGCGAAAAGCCGACACCCTGAAGTTAGCTAGTCAACATACACCCTGAAGTTAGCTAGTGAATATTTTAGTTTTATACGCCAAAGAAGTATAACTTCTTACGTGCGTAATAAGTACACACACACTTTTTTCTTTCTTTGCTCACACATAGGTACATCGCAATTTCCACGAGGACGACGTCGCGAGCAAATGCTAGTTTAGCTTAAAGAGGTCTCCTACTAAGAGATGACAGCTGGTATGAAAACAGCATCTCCTTTAGTCCTTATTAGTTAAGCCTAAACCGGTGATGTACGTCATACTCGTACAATTAAAGTGAATGTACTACTCTGTGGCGATGGCTAACCACTCACTGCTAATGCGTTACTGTTATCGTTTAACATAAAACGTTTTTGCTCACGGATGGGTTAGGTTAGACCGTGGCATAAAACTTTATGTTAACATATAGGTTATATTGATGGTGCCTACTACCGTTTCGGGTGCAGAATTGTGTGTTCGGTCGTAATGGGACGGGTTGGAATGCATCTGTCGCACACACATCATGCGATGATAGTCGAAATAAGTTTGTTTATCGAAATGAGGTTTATCAAAGCATTATTTCACCAACTATATACAGCTCTAAAATAGTAATTAAAATATGTATGTACATGTATCGAAAGCAGAAAACAATAAAAGAACTTCAAAAGGTTCGTCCGCATCGCTGTCAACGGGGAAAGTGACCTAGAAAGCTGGCAGCATTACCACGTTGGATGGCAATGCTGATTCTTTCATTATTAATAAGTTCAAAACAAATTAATAAAAAAAATGAATACATACGAGTATGTGCTTAAGACCGCACGGCAGAATTGAAAACAGCTGTCTATATAATTCTCGCTCGGGTACACTCAGCGGTCCCGAGTTCACCCGATCGAACCCTTCACCTCAGAGCGTGACGGATCAGCCTAACTTACCTTCTACCTACGAAAAAATGTGTGTGCGGTGCGCCACATTTCAAAACTTCCTACCTATCCTATATTTCATGGTGACCATACAGAAAATCTCTTAGCTGCTTACACTTTACTCCGGCGGCTCCTCGACGTCCTATCAAGAAAGGATTGAGACACCGCCAGACTTCCTTTGAGAAACGCGATAGCTCTTAATGAATTTTTCTTAAAGAAAAGAAATCGGGATTAGCTGGGAAAATAGCTACGTAAAGAAAGGAAGTGGCTTTAAGTGATTTTATTACTTTGCAGCTAATTAAAGCGTGGTTGTACTAGGAAACTAAACACTGTCAGTTACGGGATCGCTTCTGTGATTTAATTTTTGTGAGCTCCCGATATTTCGATACTGCCATGATCGCGGGATGACTGGAGAATGTGAGTGGATGGTAAATAAATCTGTCTGGCTTCTGTCTTGGTATTTTGCTACGCGCACTCAAACTCAAAAGCATTTATTTCAATTAGACCATTACAGGCACTTTTGAATGTCAGAAAAACAAAGAAGGC
Organism: Lycophotia porphyrea; assembly: GCA_950005105.1. Lineage (NCBI taxonomy): Eukaryota > Metazoa > Arthropoda > Insecta > Lepidoptera > Noctuidae > Lycophotia > Lycophotia porphyrea. The sequence continues at coordinate 2,211,500 of OX465389.1, forward strand.
TAAGCTACAGTCACAGACACAAGGTATAATAACTTGTGAAAGTACTGCAGTTGCCCATTCCAAAGCGTAGATCTCTATGGAGAAGAATGGGCAACTACTGGAACACGATATAAAGTCACGGAATAATACACTCGCAATATTATTAAGTTTTTGGAGTCCTTATTACGATGCCGGCTGTTACTTTTGAGCATTCTACTGGCTTCCACGTAGTTGACAATTTGAAGCCTTCCTCTAAATTGTTTTTTTTTTTTTTATAAATCGTGAAAACATAAAACTGTATTGACTAGAAGAGTACTTTAAAGAGCGGTAAGTATAGGAACATCAAACGATTCATATTTGGAAAGAAAAGTTGATTTCCCTCTTTATATAAAACCACTTATTTCATCGAATCCACGTTTTTTTTCCAGCAGCTTCTTTACTTTATTGGTTCTAAAAGTCGCTTTAGGTACTAGGGGTTCAGAACCATCAAAGGGATATTTAAAAGGTCACCTAACGAGAATAAATGAAAGGAATCACAGCTAAAAAACAGACAAGCCAAATTCACTTTTGATTGATATTTTCACTTTTACCGATTTTTTCGAGTAAAATCTTTGACTGTTTCTTGATTCTGTAAATCGCTTTAGGTATGTACTTGGGTGGAAAATTCTAAAGATAGTTTAAAGGTCAGCTAAGTCAAGTGAAAAACAGAATTACATTTTTATATTGACACCTTCGTTCAAATATTTAAAACACGGGTTACGATAAATTCCACTAATTTCTGAAGTCGAGGCGAATTTTATAAATTCCGAATGTTTTTTTGGCCAGTCGCGACTGAATTATTTCTAACCTTCAATAGATTAAGGTTCAGACAAGAAAAATGTTATAAAATTAAACTTTTTTGAGATTTTAGCAATCTTACGTGAGCTGCGTACCTATCTTTAGTTATGCGAATCTTAATTAATTAAGAATATCTTAAGAATATTCTGTTTCTTTTAGTACTGATAGGCAGTTGAAACATAATGATTAAATTACTTAAATTCTATGAGAAATAGTTTAGTCCTGATATTTCCTGGCGATTCACCAATAGCTGTTTTAAACTTTTTGTAATATTATAACCTATGTTGATGACACACGAAACATAACAGATGCTTGAAATCCCCGATGGGTTAGGCAGAGGTCTATAGGACACTAATAATTCGCTAGTTATGTTTTCAAACTCAAACTCTAAGTAAAGTAAAAGCCAGCCCTTGGGTCACGCTTCCCGTGACCCAAGGGCTGGCTTTTACTTTGGCCAGAGGCTAAGTGTTGCCATACAACGTGGCAACGCCGCCAGTCTCTTGGGCACATTACCATCTGACAGCGTTGAGGAGGAGTTTTTCGATGCCCTTTTATAGTTTGTTGTTAGTTTATCTATTTTAGTTTAATAGTTTTTAATTATCAATGTATATAGTTAATACAATGAGATTATTTTATTATGATTTAACAACTCTAAGCATTTGTTTCAATTAGATAATTACAGGAAATTTTGAATGTCAAAAAAAGAAAGAAAAGCTAAGCTACAGTCCCAATCACAAGGCATAATAACTTGTGAATGTGAAAATACTGTAATTGCCCATTCTAAAGCATACATTTCTATAGAGAAGAAAGGGCAAAAAACTCCATGGAGACTCTTTTAAATCAAAATATTGTTACATAATCTTGGTTACATGAAAAATTTAGGGAAAATAATGGACTGACGAGTGACTGACACAACTAATTTAATTTTGACAACAAATATAAAACGAGTAAAAAACGATAGATAAATATAAAAAGGTTGCAACATCATGATGTAACAAAGACTTTGTAAAAATATTTGATTGAAAAGAGTGTCTATGGAGTTTTTTGCCCATTCTTCTCCACAGAGATCTACCCTTTGGAATGGGCAACTACAGTACTTTCAAAAGTTATTATGCCTTGTGTATGTGACTGTAGCTTAGCCTTCTTTGTTTTTCTGACATTCAAAAGTGCCTGTAATGGTCTAATTGAAATAAATGCTTTTGAGTTTGAGTTTGAGTTACATCATTCGTGTTGAGATTATACAAAGTCCCATGATTTGTGCAGATATTTTCCTTTATGACCATTACATGTGATCTTTGTGACCTTTACAAGTTCATTTCTTTCTTTGAATAGATCTTGCTGCTCCGAATACGGTCACAGACACTTTTCTATCCAATGTAAGTTGTGGGCAGGCGCTTAGTAATGGCATCATGCGGTTAGGATTTAGCGCAAAACGTGACTGGAATTTCGTCTCATAGACTTGTGGACGCACGACGGCCTGGTCCAATATGTCGCGACAATCGAATCGTTGGAGTTGTGTTCTATTCGAATTTGAACGGACAAACGATTCGCTTCGAAAATAATCTGAATCTACACGCTCTATCTAACTAATGTCTTCGACTGGAAGTCTTGTGAGTGAATTTTTCAATCAATTAAGACTTTTTGTATGGCCGTATTATGTATATGAAATTCGGTAGTCAGTAATGATGTGATTACGCCTTGCCTTCAAGTAGTTTTATTGATAACTCTTTATTCTACCTCGACTGCCTCGTTGGTCGATTGGTCGCAAGCGCGTCTGCTGAGCATGAGGTCCTGGGTTCGATTCCCAGGTCGGGCAAAGTGCTATTGGGTTTTTCTATCAGGAATTTCTCAATAACTGCCATGGGGTCTGGATTTGTGCCCGGTTGATGGCAATAGGCTCGCCCCCTATAACATGGGACTTAAAAAATAACTGGCGAAATGTAGGTGTACAATTAGGTACACCTATGCCTAACCCTACGGGGATTACAGGCGTAATTTTATCTTTATGTGTGTCTTTATTTTAAGAGCATCAAATTAAAATTGCCTAGAATTTCACAAAACAATTTAGTAGACGAAAGAAAACTCGGTTATGATTGGTGCTAAACGCTATCTACTTGGGAGGTGCTAATAGCAATCAATTAATATTCGATTTTGTTGAGAATATAATCGAGACGAAGCAATCGAAACATTAAAAAATTTACATCCCTATATCATCATAAGCTTTCAAGTAAGATTTGCTGACCTTTAGGAAACCTTTTGTGTATATAAGAAAGACAGCACATGGCTTCATATTTGTGACGTGGCGTCTTTGTAATTATGAACGTGTACAGACTTTCTAAATATTTCTACGACTAAGTTTTGTTGTAATGAGTTCGTATTTATGAAGGTTTTGCCAGAAGTTATTTTGCTGAAGAAAATGTGATATGTTGGGTAGTATTCTTTATTTATTAGGCTGGAAGCCGACCCCAACATAGTTAGGAAAAGGCTAGGCAGATGATGATGATTCTTTTCTTACTTTGTATAAGGCGAAGTTATTGTGATTAATATACTGAACAAGTATTTCCTTACAGGTGCGGTTGGACCTGCCGAACCGGACTGCGGATACCGGGCTTGACAGACAATGTTTTGAGAAAACGCAGCCTGACCAAAATGTGTCCGTACCGGTTTCGATCATCTTTAAGGTGGACGCGCACCTAGACGCCGCACGCCGCAATCATTGCATTTTCGGATGGTCCCGCGGAACTATCCGCAAGTACGCGCGACGTTGCATACTATTCAAAATATAAAGATTTATAAAATGGAATGACGGCGGCACGTACGGCTCAGGGCATACCTAAGTGTGCATCCATCTTTAAAATGTCTTCACGCATGACAAGACAATATTTAAGTCAGCACGTACCTAGCACATGCACATTCTCGCGCTCACTAATAAATCTTTTCACTGCTAAAAATACTGTTTATAATCAGAAAATAGATTAAGTAACCTCCCTTGTATACCTAATAAGCATCACATAGTGTAAAGTTCACAGAAATCGGGAACCACATCCAATATCGGTGCAAACGCACGTACTTCCCAAGTTACTAGTTACAACAGTTTGTTCAGTTCGTTTTAGTTCAGTTAAGTAACAAGCGGTATTTTGATATGGAACTAAATTATTACGGTTGTTGTTGATTCAAATTATTGTAGTGCACGGTGAATAGTTTTATACGTGCTTTCAAATTACTCGTTCATTAATTTCAACCACCGACATGTCCTAGAACCAACAATGTGAAGGCATGTGACATCTACTAATCGGCACCTGGCCCGTGAATTACGCTCGCTCCTTTCTCACATACAGGATACCCCAGTGTCCAGATGTAGGGGAACGTTGTAGGTTGATAATGCTATGTTTACGAATATATCAGACAATAGTCAGTATTGTGCCTAAGGCAAACAGACTGTTCACAAACCTAACATCATGAAGAGTAGGCAGGACTGTATAACGCGACGTTGACGCGGAAGAACGATTAACTCTTGTGCGACATAACTGTACTGCGACTCACTGTAGTTCTAATGCACGCTTGTGCGACAAACTGAAGATTGACATCATGCTAGAGTGACAAACTGAAGCTCGACATCAGGGCAAGCCAAGCTTGAATGAAAGTACCGCCACTAGACAAAAGCAATAGCGTTAGCGTTGTGTTCATAACTTTCCGCTTAGCTTCAACGCAATATTAGGTATTCAATTGGTTGCACACTAGACGTATCCTCCCCACTTATTTATTTACTATTCCGATATGGGATCAGAATAGTAAATAAAGCCCTAAGGCTGTCCTACAATCACTGAGACCAATGTATTTAATATAGTTATTTAAAACACATCTATTCAGCAGTATCTGGTAGGACTGGAAGCTGACCTCAACATAGTTGGGAAAAGGCTAGGCAGATAATGATGAGTTATTGAAAACACGTCTCTACTGCTTCGTATGTCTAGTGGTCGCAAGCGTTACTGCTAAGCTTCTGGGTTCTAAGGTTCTGGGTGCGATTCCCAGGTCAGACAAACTGTCATTGGGTTTTTCCATAAATAATTACTTTATTGCAGGCACAGAGTCTGAATTTGTGCCCGGTTGATGGCAATAGCCTTACCCTTATTACATGGGTCTTAAACATAACTGGCCAGATGTGGGTATACTATTAAGACACACCTCTGCGTAACCCTTCGGGGATTACAAGTTTAGTTGTAACGCAATGTTTATTTTTTTTAAACATTAGTAACTAAATTAAGAATCTTCTAGTAATACTAATCAACCGTTGAACTTACGAAAAGACGTGATCCTAAATAGTAATTACGAATAGAATTTCAGTGAAATTACAAACTTTCTTTTGATGTACCTCTAAATATTGTTCTTAAAGCTTTTAAAAGGATAATGGCTACCAGTTTTGTAGACAAAGTAAATCGAATATTTAATTAAACGTCAAAAGCCCAACCACGGGCCTTTAAATTGATTTATGATCTCATGAATCGATATAATATTAATGGCCGCAGCTTAAATATTGTATGGAGATGTTTAAAAAGGTTTTAAGTACTACGGGTTCGGGTTATCTATTAGTATTTTGTGATGTTTATCTTTTATGTGGTTCCATATTAATTAATGGTTGATGTCAAAATCAAAATGAAAATATTTTATTTCACATAGGCTCAGATGGGCACTTATAAAACGTCGACAAAAAGGTGCACGGTTCGGTTGGTGGTTTCCTATGGAGAAGAACCGGCAAGAAACTCCATGGTTACTCTTTTCAAATTATTTGGTGTTACAAAGGTAAAGGTGATGTACATTATTTCAGCCGAAAGATGTCCACTGCTGGACATAGGCCTCCCCTAAGTGTCACCACCCTGACCGGTCTCATGCGACTAGCATCCAGCGGATCCCCACAACCTTCACTAGGTCATCGGTCCACCTAGTTGGAGGTCTTCCAACGCAACGTCTTCCGGTTCGCGGTCGCCTCTCCAGAACTTCTCAGCCCCATCGACCATCCGTTCTGCGAGCAATGTACCCTGCCCACTGCCACTTAAATTTGGCAATTCTTCGGGCTACGTCGGTACCTTGGTTCTTTTGCGGATATCCTCATTTCTGATTTGATCACGCAAGGAAACTCCGAGCATAACCCTCTCCATTGCCCTTTGGGTGACTTTAAGCCTTCTGATGAGCGACCACATTTCGGATGTAATCACTGGCAACACACACTGGTCATAGACTTGAGACACTGCGGTAAGTTGGACGAGAAGATACCTTGCAACTTCCCAAACGCTGCCCAGCCGAGTCGGATTCGACGATTGACCTAAAGGTGATGTACAGACACTAATAATAATGAAATCCATAGGTACTTTAAAATCAGGTGCCAGTTTTCACAAAGACTAGGCTGCATCAAAATGAGTACCCAAATAAGTGTTGTGTTGGATTTTCAACAAAGGAGTGCAATAATTTAAAATGTCGCTTCGTCCCATATAATAGAGGGGCGAGCCTAGTGTCATCAACCGAGCACAAATTCAGATTCCGTGGCTGCAACAGAAATTCCTGATGGACAAACCCTATAACACATTTCCCAACCCGGGAATCGAACCCAGAACGTCATGCTCAGCAGTCGCGCTTAAGACTACTCGGCCAATGAGGCAGTCAACATAATAATAAATAGATAGAACAAACTTTACAAACACAAAAAATAAAATAGTCTCCTTCAAAAATTGCATACAGGACCCCAATTTAATTGACAATTACTTGTCAAATCAACAGCGTTGGTGGACTAATAAATCCGACTATCCGACTAAATTCGTCGGCCTGGATCCTAACCATCCACCCCTGTTACCAGGGGCATAGAGCAACCGAATTACAGAACCGATACCTATTCGAGCTTCAAATGTTTACAGTTTTGGGCGTAAGAACCATTATGTGCACAGACCGTAATGTGTGGCAATATAATTATGGTAATGATTTGTTATGGCTTTGGCAAGTTCGACCTAGCTGTGTCGCTTTTAATCATATTATCTTCAGATATTGACAAGCCTAGGTTATTATTTTTAATCTACTGCTGGAGCTAGGAGGTTAGGTTGTATAGGTAATTTCTCTCTTCCACTCGATTTTATGACGTTGTCACGTTAAACTATCGCCCGTAAACCAACTTTACAGACAACCAATTTTTATTTTATTTTTTATTAAGACTGGTTGGTTGACTTTCAGGCCACTACCTGTAACGAGTGTCTCTTCTAGTAATATTCTCTTATTCTATGCGAGGTACGAAGGGATTAAAACTAAATTGTGATCAATGTACGCCAGTAATACTGGGTCCGACAAACGTTCGGCTGGGATGGGATAGGGATGCGCCGTGTCAATCACGGATTAACGTGGTTACGGCTTACGTGGATGTGCTTGTATGTATCTATTAATTTGTATGTAGTGGTTTCACTACGTGTATGTACCAGCTGGTTTAAGTGGATATGATTCTGTGTATATGATATTGTGTTATATTTATATGGGCAGGGATTTATACTATAGATGCTCTCAAATTTGTAATTTTGGCAGAGATTCAGCTAATATACACCTCGAAGTTAAAAAGCGTGTATTCAATAAAACATAACATAACATCATACCTGTAATCCTCAAAGACGTACCTAATAGTACACCATCATAAAATAACAAAATCATCTATAGGGTCATAATGGCAAACGATGTACCAAACAACCTGTATTACACCAGCGATGATATACCAAAATACAGGAGAAGATAGTCAAAAATAAATCGAAATAAATCACAAAGTCGAAAAGAAAAATAAAGAGCCATGATAAAAAAGAAAGACAATATACTAGTAAGAATCTCAGTAGCTCGTAAATAAGAATAGATAAATAGCAAAGAAGTAAGAACAGTATTGTTCAGTGAGCATGTAACGAAGGATCAATGTGGATGCTCAGACAAATGAGGAATGTACCGCTTATGTATGTAAACAAGTGTGCTAAGGAAAAACAGAACCGTTTAGATAAATCTTTTAGTTTATACGCATATGGAAGAACTGCGGAACTTATATAACATAACATCACGCCTGTAATCTCCAAAGGGTTAGGCAAAAGTTTACCTAATAGTACACCCACATTTTGACAGTTATGTTTTTAAGTCACAAATCCAGACTCCGTAGCTGATATTGAGAAATTCCTAATGGAAAACCGAATAGCACTTTTCCCGACCCGGGAATTAAACCCAGGACCTCATGCTCAGCAGTCGCGCTTGCGACTATTTGACCAACGAGGCAGTCTTACAGACAGGCAGGCAGGCGGCAACTTATATATCAACAGATATTGCAAATATTTAAAAAAAAACTATGTTTTTGAATTGTAAAGAAGCTAAGAAGCCTTCTGAAATTACCTTGGCACTTATGTTTTATATCTAATGCACAAAGGTCCAACAAAATTTTATTGGATTTTTATCACGTATTTTTCAGTAGTAGATCGGAGTCCAGAAGTGCGCACTGTTGATGGCATTATGCTCGCTCTCTATTACATGGGATTTAAACATAGGTGATTGGCGTGTGTGTGCGGGTGTGCTAGAGGTACGTAGGTACACTTGTGTATGCCCCTCGGGGATTCTGGGTGCAATATTTTTGTTACCTTTGGTTTTGTCTGAAATAAATGTTTTTTTTTTCATTCGTATTTATTGACGTGACAACGTCTAATAAATCGATGAACGCCGACTGCATGCACGAAAACGTGTCCCATTACACTCGTTGTCCCGTTACGCTCATTGTACACATGCGCCGCATCTATCACACACCACACATCATGCATCTTCCACACGATTTTATGACATTGTCAACTTGACAATGTCATAAAACTATCGTCCGTAAGCCAACTTTACAGACAAACTATTTTTTTAATTCTAAATAGGTATGCGTTTGGCGGCAACTCGCCTGATGAGAAGCGATGTCGTGGCCTAGGGTGGAGCACGCTTGCCTAGAAGAAACCAATTCACTCGAACTTTGAAGATATCTAGATTAGAACGATTAGGTAACAGGGAAGCCAGCAGTGAATTCCACAGACTGACGGTTCGAACAATAATTATGGTGGTTACAGCTGTTTGTTCTTCGTTTGTCTTGGTATGGACATGTAATGAGGAGGGATGAAACGCATGTGACTAAAAGAGTGATGGACATGAATGTTGATGGATGGAGAGGGAGAGGCAGGCCAAAGAAAAGATGGATGGATTGTGTGCAGACTGATATGAAAGAGAAAGGAGTAAATGATGCCGTGACGTCTGACAGGGGAGAATGGAAAAAGAAAACATATTGCGCCGACCCCAAGTAGAATGAGATTAGGGCAGGAAGATGATGACAGCTGTTTGTTCGCCTGTACTTTTTTTTTTGTACGGATGGGACATCATCAAACGACTTCTCCCGCTCCGGGCAGAGCAGAAGGGAGTGTCAGACTTGTACTGACTAAAACCTATCCATGTTCCTTCCTTGCCCTTTGTGTTCCAGAGCCGCGGTATCTCTTTCGAACAGTCCCGCAGCCCATTGTTCGCCTGTACTTAAATAAATAAATAGCTAAAATAATAGTCCAAAGACAATTAAGGTATCTTCCATCAGCGCCACACGCCATAAATACTTGACTTGAAACAAGCGGCATCGGATACCATTTAAAGAACAATGTAATATAATTTACAACCGTTCCTGGCAGCTCTGGCTCTTTTAGTCTTGGCCTGTAGCCAGAATTTTACATAATAAAGCTCTTAATAGCATTCCGGTTAGATTTTAAACATCACACACTGCTGTGGTGGTTTATGATGGTAGGTTGGGAGGAGACTGCCAGAATGGGCTTGCGTTGGTTCCGAGTTGAAATATTGTGCATTCTTTCAGTTTAATGTCGCTTTGGTGTAGAAGATGGGTTGGTAGTGCCGTCTGTTTTGTGAAGATGGATGAGGGTCTGGAAAAGTGGCTATCAGTTTCAAAGCGTTTCGAAATTTGATGTTGTAACATCTGCAAAAAAAACGGCTCTTCAGGTCAAATCTTGCAACTTTATTTGAAAACAGTTATCCCCAACTGATTCAGCTGAAATTTTACACACACGTTTAGCTTAGATGACAATGCATGGTTAGCTCAGTGACTTCATCCTAAATCCAATATGGCTTACTCCCAAAGATGGCCGACTAATTATTTTAATGCACCTCCACGATATGGTTATTGCTGTACTGTACTGTACCCTAACAGTTATTAACAGGGTTAGCAGAAAAGAACACGAAAAAAAATTGACGGGTTGCACTCCGGGAGTGCCGGCAGTGAAAACATGAAACAACGCTATCTAGCTAAAACTACACGCATACTCGCGCAAGCGCCCTACGCCGCCGATTTGATCTGACGATATGACGCGAGTTTAACAGTTTTTACCCATCCCAAAAAGTTCACAACGCCGCTAAAGAAGTTTTCACTTCAAAAATATTATTACGTGAAACCTATTATTAAAAGCTTGTTTTAAAAAATGTTTTTTTTTTTGTACTATAAGCTTGTGCTATTTACAAACTGCTATCCTTAATAATTGTCTGAGACACGGAGGACTACAAAACCAAATAATTGAAGTTCATCAAAAAGTTTCTTCTGTCCCAGTTATCCCATTAATGTATTTTTATTTTTCCCTCATCATTCTTCGTGGAATGTCACAGGCAATTTGTTATCTTTAACGGTAATTGCTTATAATGCCGCCCACGCCTTGCCTATCTTAGTTAGTTTCCAAATTCAAATTCTCATGTAACCCTATTATTATATACAATGAATATTTCACGAAAAAGTCATTCAATGGGGTTAAAGTAACTTAGAGAATGATTGTTATTCTGTAACTACACATGTGTTACTAGCGCGACTCATTTTTCATCAACATACAACCTGACACTGAACTGAAAATTGCAAAAAAACGTAAGAAAATTTGAATTTCGCGGGCTGCCCGTACGCTTCCACCTTAAGCACACAAATACAGGTCATAAAAAAGGTAGATTTTTCCCTTACAGTCTCATTGGATGCAGCTGAATAACAGTATTTTATATAGAGTGACTGCCTGTAAGGAGTCTGAGGACAGTGTGTATGGAGGTCTCCATAACCCAGTCAATACTGGGTAAGACGACAAATGACAACCGGGCCCAACAGCTTAACATGCTTAAAGCTATTGTCGCTACTAACAAAACAATGTGTTCTTAAAGTTCTGTGAGCGTCCAGGACTGCGGGACTATCCAGAGCAGCGGGATTGTTCGAAAGAGATACCGCGGCCCTGGAACACAAAGGGCAAGGAAGGAACATGGATGGGTTTTAGTCGGTACAAGTCTGACACTCCCTTCTGCTCTGCCCAGAGCGGGAGAAGTCATTTGATGATTTTCCAACCGAAAAAAAAAATAGAAAAAAATGATCAGTGGGCGTATACATATCACTAATTAAAGAATCTATTTAAATGTACGATAGACATTTTAAAGAGGTCCTGTTTCAGTGTCCTTTTTCCAGCAAGTTCTCCTTTGGCAAAAGGCAAATTATTCCGACTTGTTCGGCGTGCCATCAACTCGCACTGTGTTTTATGACCCATTTCCTCAGAGACATGTGTCCCAGCAGTGGGAAACTTATAGGCTTAGATGGGTGTTTACAACTTCACAGTCATCCCATTTTTTTTTTTCAACAACGTAGTAACGTTATCATAAATCACTACAAAACCGATCACAAAGGACATATTTTTTGCTTCGAACCAAAACAGTGCAGAAATGTTATATGAAATCTCATTGTTGCTCAGTTTTTCATTAATACACTGGTTTTTAATTTTTTATTTAGATATTAATTTTATTCAAAAATAAACCAAACAAATAATAGATAAATGATCCAAGTAAAACTACAAATTTAATTTTTAATAACTACACATTTAATAATTGTTAGTTTGAAATGTTTGAGGAGAAGATGAATTAACTTGAGTTTTTATTTTGACTAAGTATATTTTATCACGGTAGGTACATTGGTAATTGAAAGAAAAGTAGATTACGCACCTTACTAAAGTGAGTAATTAATGCACTCGTGTTAATATAGTGCCTTCGCGTGCGCTCGTGCATTAATAACTCACTTTGCGCTCGATGCAACAATCTTCTATTCATCTTTCGCACCTTACCTATTAGTACCAAGTAATCTACCTTAGATTACTTGGTACTAATGAAGGATGCTACTTAAAAAACCTGACCCTATCTAGTTATCTATGCTATGTAGGTAGTTGATACACAAAATCCACCTTATAAATCCGAACTGGCACTAGAAAAATCGCGGACAGTTTTACTCCAACAGTTTCGGCTTTTCACTTTTGTTTTTCGGCAGACACCACTCTAATTCGGCCTCGAGTGACGTTATTTTCAGTACCGGGTGGATCTGTGTCACACACATGTTTTCGGCCCCGGTCGACAGCGCGGTCCGTCGGGTTCTGTACTCGTCTCACAGATTATCACAGGGAGAGAGCCCGGAATTGCCTCGCCGGGAATGTTTGCAGGTCGCGTTCTCCGCCTTAAGGTCAGTTTCCACCAAACGGAAAAAATCCTCGCGCACTTTATTGATGTCAGTGAATAAAGGAATGTATCAAGATTGCCTTTAAGTATAAAATTGGGTGCTCGCGCGCTTTATGAATCGAATCGAACTTCAAGGTTAAGCGGCACTTGCCAAGGTCGGTTATCTCCGCCGCGGGAGACGCCTAGGGCGTCGTGGGCCACGTGCTGGCCCCCGGCCACCGTAGGAGCGCCTGAGGGCGGTGAGTAATGGGCTAACTCACCGACCGCCCGTCATGACGACAGGCCGTGTCGACGATGTGCTCGTGTTCCACGCACGCCTCAAAGAGATGTCAGCAAGGGCCGAAGCCCGCCGGGGCTGCAAGACTGTTTGAAAGAGATACCGCGGCCATGGAACGCAAAAGGCTAAAAAAGAACATGGATGGGTTTTAGTTAGTAAAAGTCTGACACTCCCTTCCGCTCCGCCCAGAGCGAGAGGGGTCATTTGATGATTTCCCATTCGAAAAAAAAAGTTTATAAATGGTGTAAACAGACTCTTAACGAAGCCGAAAGGCACTTGTTATCGCAATGACGGGGGTCATTGCGATCATTTTTTTCTTCTAGACCATACCTGGGAACCTTCCCGGAGATTCCTGGAGATATTTGGGGTCAAAGTAGACTCCAAGACCCCCTTTCTATTCAATTCATCCATCAGCTCAATGTTTTGAGTGCGTTACATTGAGTCCTACTGTAAAACGTGATTTTTCAGCCCAAAAATAAAAGTCGTTTCCCAGCACTAATTTTTGCGTAAAGTTACTTAGTTTGATGTACATAATACTTGGTTGACGGCTTCGTGAACCTGTATACTATCTGTGTGCCAAACAACCAAATCCATTCAGTAGTGTTTGCGTGAAAGAGTAACAAACATCTATTCATAAATATTCATCTTCGAGAGCAGTTAATATAGGAAACTTAGATAGGAACTTAATGGTGCCGATTCCCTTGTTTACAAACTAAACCAAATTTCAGTTCAGTGCATCTTTTTCTTTCTATTTCATTAGGAAAAGGACAGAAGATAAATTTTAGTTTGGTCCTGTCAAATCAACCAGCGCCTGACACATGTTTAGACGTGATTAAAAAGTTGACTACTAAAATTACATCAAATTACGTCAGGTGCTGACTAATTTGACAGGACTAAACCAATATTTATCTTCTGTCCTTTTCATAATGAAATAGAAAGAAAAGGATGCACTCAACTTAAATTTAGTTTAGTTTGTGAACAAAGGAATCGGCACCAATATCAGAATATTGCTTGCCTATGACGTCATCATTGAGCTAAAGCAGGAGGTTCGCACACGACTAATCAAGCTATACAAAACCGTGGATCTCATTGGACGGGTAACCTATACAAAACGAAGCTATGTTTTACTGGAAAAGTATAGCTTGATTTGCCGCTATGTTAGTCCGGTCAAGTTAGACCAAAAAATCGGAGTGAGGTTACAATAATTCCCACTTGGCTGAAAATTGGTAGGATTGTTCAATAAACTATTATAAAAGAAATGTGAAAAGTCCTCACGTGCAAAAATATTTACTCGGGGTCAAAGGTCACTAAAACAGGTTTTACGCAATTTACAGCAAAACAGTAAGTTTTATCATAAAATTAGCCCAGACAAAAATTGTAGATTAGTTTGTAGATTAGATCTGTAAAAAATGTCAAAATACTTTTTTTCCTAAGAGCCACCGTTTTTGAGATATTCAAAATGTTCTGAACTGATCTACAATTTTTGTCTGGGCTACTTTTACGATAAAACTTACAGTTTTGCTGAAAATCGCGAAAAACCTAATTTTGTGACCTTTGTAAACCGAGTAAATTTTTTTGCCGGATCGATGAGGACTTTTCAGATTTCTTTTATAATAAAGTATTGAACATTCCTTCCAATTTTCAGCTAAGTGGGAATTATTGTAACTTTGGATGTCTAAATTGACCGGACTATGTGTAATGATGAGGAGTCCAATATCTAAGTGATTAGTAATACATAGGAGTCTAATGATAGGCATCTATCTGAAATTCTAGTTAGAACAATAGTAGTCTCACGATTATCTAAATATAATATCACGTTATGACGTCATTGGGAATATACATATAGTATGAAGGACTGCTTCGTTGGTCTAGTGATCACAAACGCATCTGCTGAGTATGGGGCCCTGGGTTCGATTCCCAGGTCGGGCAAAGTGTTATTGGGTTTTTCAATTAGTAATTTTCAGTAGCAGCAACGGAGTCTGGATTTGTGTCCGATTGATGACAATAGATTCGCGGTAATAGGGGTATTACATGGGACTTAAAACAAACATAAATGGTGAAATGTGAGTGTACTATTTATAGGTACACCTCTGCCTAACCCTTCGGGGATTACAGGCGTGATGTTATGTATATATATGAATGAGTTGCCAACTTAATAAAAAAGTAGAATCTCAAATCACGTCACATCCATTCTTACATAAGTACTAAAACGTGAAGGAACTCAATGTGTTTGTGTGCCTGTTTGTCACATTTCTCGCCTTAACGGCATTTTGATGGAATTTAAGAGACAGGTAGACCTGACCTGACTTGGATTAGAATAGAGTATATTTTTTACATACAGACATAAACTCACGTTTTTTCCCATGGGGATAGGCACCACCTGCTACGATCCTAACATACTCCTTTTACCTCGTTCACGTAAATTTTTGTGTCCCGGTAATATGCATTCGTCGGTCAATTACAACCGCTACGCAAGCGAATCCAGGGGAAAAGCTAGTTAATCAACAAAAGCAGGGTTATGAATGGTTTCAAACGTTGGTTGCAGAAAAAGATCTTATTTTATAAGGAATCTATTGTCACAGGATTTGTTACCGACGATGGTCCCGCGAGAATTATGTTAATGTTCCCGTTTGCGAATATGGCTGGTGACGGTGAATTTTATTGCGAAAAATCGTCGAATGTCGAATTTTAACTGTCGCATTACGTCTGCTGGTATTTAGGCGTAATCCTCGTACATCACTTTCGAAGCATCGCACAACCGGCTGTATTTTTTTATTATTTTCTTGTTAATGGCGTCTCGCAGTTCAACCTAGGAGGTTGGTGTCTGCTTAACCGGACTATCGTGTGGATGCTTTGAGTGTGAGGTCTTCAACCAGGACAAAAAAACTTACAAACTAATCGACTACTCGGTAAGTCACCCCCTGAGGGGTACGAACCTAGACTTAGAGCGTCGCTGGGGGAGGACAGCATACGGACAGGCTGAATCTGAATGGAAATCGCCTGCATGGTGGTAACCGGCATTTTATTTGTTTTGTAATGCGATGCGCTTGACATACAATCGGAAACCATCGTATTGTATGTACATTTCAAAAACGATCAACCATAAGTTATTTTGTAAACAAATAAATGTCAACATAATTTGGAAGAATTAAAAAATATAAATAAAATACGAAGTAAACCGATGCCCAGTATTTAAACGGTGTACTACTCATTTAAGGCCAACTGCAAAATGTAATGCAGAAAGTAATTAAATCATTAATATGTACCTATACGAAGGATGGACTGTTTGAAGAATGATATGGAAGAAAAAGGAGTAAATGATAGCGTGAAGGTTGGCAAGAGGAGAATGGAAGAAAAAAACAAGTTGCGCTGACCCCAAGTAACATGGGACAAGGTCAGGAAGATGATAATGATGTACCAGCGATGTTATGGAGCTCCGTAACCGTAACCGTATCCGTTTCAGAAGTTTCGGATAGTTTCTTATAAGGGCGGAGTCTAAATAAAACGATATGCTTGGTCAGGTTTCTGTTTTACCGCTCGCGCGCCACGTGTATCTTGCAGTTTGTTTGTTATTTCTAGTCCATAACATCACCCCTTTCATAACTAGTTAGTTTTTTATAATATCCGTAACCGAAACTAGCCGGAACTAACGGATAATCCGAAATGATAACATATCCGTAACCGTATCCGAAACCGATATAATTTTATTCCTATATCCATATCCGTATTCAGATCCGAAATATCATATCCATAACATCTCTGTGATATACCGATTACTATTTTAAGGCCAAAGGCATTGTTCTAGAAAAAAAGGTTGGTCTGCAAAAGAAAAACTATTGGACAATTTTTGTCCATATTTTGTTACCATTACCAGGAAATTTAAAACAAATATTTTCCCAGCTCGAGGCCCATCCATTTTCTTATTATACTACTTTTAAATGCGGATCTCTTGAATTACATCAAGTACAAAAAAACGGAGAATAATAAAGTCCAGTGAATTTTAGAAGACACCCTCCTTGCAATTTAAATGTCAAAATGTTTGCTTTGATATCCAAGAATGAAGTAGGTAGGATGTAAAAGCTGTTTAAATTATTTACAGAAAGAATTTCTTTGCCTCTTGTTATTTTTGTGCTAATGGATAGTTGATAGAATAAGATAAGTAATAAATGAGATGAGGAAATAATATCTTATTTATTTAGACTTCATGTAAAACTGTGGTACATAGGTAATGTCTTCCCGAATGTTGGTCTTGTTTTGTGCTATTTTATCTCATCAGCATGCTGTAGACATGTACTGCTCAGTCCCATTTAAAATATGCAATCCATAAAGTCGAAATACTCGAAATTCGAAGTAACTGCCTTTAGACTTCTAACATCGTAGCGGTACTACAAAAAGTGCTACAAAGCCATCTATGACGCAAAATATGAACTAACAACAAAATACTAAATAGCGCTATTAAAGTTATCCGCGACATAACACCACAGAAAATCCCTAGTGCAACTGTCGGGCAGTAGCCCACCAGACACAAAACCTAGTGTTGTAAGAAACTTGAGTCATAGCTAGCCGGTAGTCGAAAAAATAGCTCAAGTTTTATTAAATAACACTCCAAGTCTTATTTAATAAAACTTGAGCTATTTTTGAAGACTCGAGTCTTACATATAAAACTTACAGCTCAATTCCTTCAGAATTTGGAGTCTTTTGTAAAAAGACTTGAGTCCTGCCAAAAAAAACTCAAAGACTGAGTCTTTTTTAAAGAAATCATGACTGAGTCCTCCAAATCCATAGCTGTAGTTTGAAGTAAATAAAATCACCCAGTATAATCTATTATAATACACCAACTCAAGTTCATGACTCAGTCTAGCTCGAAGAACTTAAAAGACTCGAAAGGACTCAGAAGATTCAAAGGAGTCGGACTCATGTGACTAACGAGTCTTGAAAATCTACTTAAGTCTCGAAATGAAGACTAAAAGACTCGAGTTTCTTACAACACTAACAACACCCGTCTAGTTGAAAGATCCTCCCGGGTATGAAGAACTTTACACCCTGTTCTTCATAACTCTATGAAAGAAACAGTAAGCCGATAACAATAACTCAATTTGTTCTACTTTTAGCACAAAAGTACGCAATTTAAGGCACAAAAAGTCACAAATATAAATTCAAAGGCACAATTTGTATAACATTATATAACACTCACGCTTTATCCACTCCTGTTTACCGTGAGATGGAAGCAGTTTATATACCTACCTAAAGGTAGATAGGTAAAATAAACTCCCCTTACAGGAATGTTGGGAATCTGTATAAACGGGGAGAGTAAGATCAGTGGTACCTAATTACGTCGGTAATCCTTCGCAGCACGATTTAAGGCCTCGTTCATGGCTTTTAGAGCGAGATCTCGTGCTCGCCAGACCTACGTCATTTTATAAAAGCTGAAACTTTTTCTGTGGAAATACCTTAATACAGATGAGAACATACAACAGTCATTGTGACGATAGTCGTGTCGACCAATGGCTTAATAGCCAAGAACCTCGACCAGCATCTTAGGAGGCTCTCGCTTGGCAGCTGGATCTAGGGCTTGATTCAGAAAGTAGTACTTCTGGACACGGTGCGTATTGTCAGGGGAGGTTCCTCTCTAAACAGCCTGGTGGGCTACTAATTTTTATATTTTTATATGTTTTTTTTTTTATGTTATTTTATATTTAAAATTTAAAAATGTAATAAATATGTATATAGATAAATAAAGAAAATTAATTAAAACAATTGGATAGTATGAAAAGTCGGTCGTGGTGGCTTTGATAGATTATCATCATCATTTCAGCCGAAAGACGTCCACTGCTGGACATAGGCCTCCCCCAAGTGTCGCCACATTGACCAGTCCCGTGCGACTCACATCCAGCGATATCTTTGGCAGATATCAGGTAACAAAGTTCGTAGCCTGGTTGGCTTAGTGGTTGCAAGCGCTACTGCTGGACATGAGGTGTAGGGTTCGATTCCCACCATTGCGAGGATCGCCCAGAAAACACGGTGGAGCACACGGTGGCCCGCTTGGGCGGAGCACCGCCGTGTCCTCGTAGCGGCGATCGGCGGCGGCGACCTATCGCGTCCGGCCCTGGCCCAATCCATGGTCAGCGAAAGGGAATGGGACGCCGTCGCCACCTTCTGCGAAGCAGTCATGTTAGTGAAGGAGGTGGCGGAGCGTGAGAGGGAGAGAACCTCTCGTCCCAGCCGCCGCGGGAGACGTCCCGGGCGTCGGGGGTTACGTGGTGACGTGATGACCGGCCACCGTAGACGCGGACCTGTGGACGGTGAGTAATGGGCTAGCTCGCTCGAGATACCGCGGCCCTGGAACACAAAGGGCAAGGAAAGAACATGGATGCGTTTTAGTCAGTACAAGTCTGACACTCCCTTCCGCTCTGCCCGGAGCGGGAGAAGTCATTTGATGATTTCCCATCCGTAAAAAAAAGGGTTCGATTCCCGGGTCGAACAAAGTGTTATTGGGTTTTTTGATTAGAAATTTTAACAGAGGTAGCCCAGAGTTTGGATTCCCAGTTAATGGTAATAGGTTCGGCCCCTATAACCTGGGACTTGAACATAACTGGTGAAATATGGGTGTGCCCACACCTCTGTCCTACCTTTCAGACAATAAAGGTGTAATGTTATGTTTATATGCAATGTTTATTATGTTTCACATCGGTACTAATTCCGGCACGAATAAGTTAGGAAGGTAATATACTGAAATCATCCCTACCCTTAAGGTTCCACCCTCTTAAGCCCCTGATCTTCTGATGCCCTATTGCTACCATTTCATATTTACCATCATTCCTACCCACAACAAATATTGGCGCGTTTGCTCACCCATCAGACCCATGCACCGGGGCTATATTCACACCACAAAAACAACATTCGCTCCCACTTCAGTTTGAAAACTATGTCGGAACACTTCGCGAGCAATTTTTATAGCTCGTCTACACAGTGTAAAAATAATCAATAAATCAACTAGGTCTTTTTTGTGACATCAAACGAGTGCTAGGGTTGTCAACGAAACTATTGTTATTTTGCACTACGCACTTAACGAAACGGAGGAGCTCGTGGCTAAATAATAACAGCCGTTCGGTTCGAACTTTAGGTTAAACCGCGCTTGCCTAGGTTGGTCCGTGGATGGGTAACCACCCATAACACACGGAGTTTCCTCCTTACCTCGGAAAGTATGTTAAGCCCTTGGTCCTTGATTGTCAAAGTCAGTGGACCGAAAGTCTGACAACCAGTGTTACCAGGGTGTTGGGTTGTGGAGGGCAGTCGCTCTATGTAAAATTCTGATATTCAGCCGCATCCGGTTAGACTGGAAGCCGACCCCAACATAGTTGGGAAAAGGCTAGGCAGATGATGATCCGGTTAGACTGGCAGGCGACCCCAACATAATTGGGAAAGGTTTAGGCAGGTGATGATATAAGACGAATCCTCTTGTCTCCTTGCAACAGCTTACAATATAATTAACTGGAGGATCACCATGACGTCTTAAACATTGCCGACTCATAGTCATACCAGATTATCTCACCAGTATGACTGACAGGATTTTTGAAAAATGATGAGAGTACATTTTTACGATGCGCGCGCATCACTGTAACACAAAAGTAACAGGTTGAAGTTAGCTAGTTAACATACAACCTGAAGTTAGCTTAGTGTCAGATATTGACAAGCCTAGGCTACTGCTGGAGCTAGGAGGTTAGGTTGTATAGGTAATTGATATTAGACCTTGTTTTAACAAACGTAGGATAAGGCGAAAGATAAAACTTTTAAAAAGAATTTAAAAAAGATTTTTATCTTGTTACGCCAAAGAAGTATAACTTCTAACGCGTGTACATAAGTACCTACACACACACTTTTTTTCTGTTTTAATGTCACTCCAGTGTGGGAAGAAGACAGAGCTATAGAGGACGTCTGGCGCCATCTCTTTCCCACTTTAGAAGAAAATTAAAACAATACTGCTTTATGACGTCATGGTAGGCCACCTTTGAATTCGTGTGAACGCTTCTGATCTGATTCGTGTAACTACCTCGTTAGTCTTCTGGTCGCAAGCGCGAGGTCCTGGATTCAATTCTCGGGTCGGGCAAAGTGTTATACTGTTTTTCCAGCAGTAATCTATCAGTAGCTGCCACAGTCTGAATTTGTGGCCAGTTGATGGCAAAAGGCTCGCCTCTATTACATGGGTCTTAAACATAACGAATGTGGGTGGAATGGTCCTTCCTTGCCCTTTGTGTTCCAGGGCCGCGGTATCTCTTTCGAACAGTCCCACAGCCCTGGCAGGCATCAGCCCTTGCAGGCCCCTCCCTGTTTGCTGACATCTCTTTGAGACGCGCGTGGAGCACGAACGCGCCGTCAACACGGCCTGTCGTCAAAAGACATAAATAAATAAATAAAAGACGGCGGACGGCGAGCGATCCTTACATAACTATTAACTTCCTTTTGAAATACTGTGTATACTGCATAAATTCCTACCTGCTGTGTCATCTACCTAGGTGTTAAAATTTGTGTTTGTGGGCAAATTAAATTGGATGCTAACTTATATCAACACTTTCAACGGCTCTGCGAGTTTATTTTGCAAAGGGGGCGAGCGATGGTTGTTTTGGTTTTAACCGTGGTTTAAAATATCACAGGGAAATACTGTTACGTTCTATGGTTTTTATTTTAAAGAGCGATCATTTTAAAAGTGCTTACATGTTGTTTGGTAATTGAATCCTACTTATAGTACTTGTAAATGCAGTAAAAATACTGGGGCGTATTGAAGTTATACTTCTTTTGGCGCGTTAGGGAAAAATGATGAGAATAAATTTTTACGATGCGCGCGCACACCGTCACGAAAAACCGACACCCTGAAATTAGCTAGTCAACATACACCCTGAAGTTAGCTAGTCAACATACACCCTGAAGTTAGCTAGTCAACATACACCCTGAAGTTAGTTAGTCAACATTTTAGTTTTATACGCCAAAGAAGTATAACTTCTTACGTGCGTAATAAGTACACACACACTTTTTTTTTAAGTTTCCTTTGTGTGTAAAAAAATTAAATGCACTAGACTTTTCCTAGTATTCAAGACCGCGGGCCACCATACCATGGACCCTAATGAGAAGGTATGGTTCGAAGTGACTGTCCAACCATTTATTGTGAAAGTATTAACTTACAGTGCCGAATTTCTGCGTACGGGATATCTTCCGTGATTGCTCATTATTTTGAGATCCCGATATTTTTGCGTTGCGCTTACAGTGCAGGTTCATAACTAAAATCATACTAAAGACAAATAAGGAATATCATCCAAGCTGCAATCACTACGCAAAGCTTGTGTAACCACCGCACAAACCACACGATATAGTTCCAACTGCTCTCTATAAGCGATACAAATTGATATGTCAACAGGACGAGGGTGTGCCATGCGGTGTATCTAGCAAATACAAGGTTTGACATGTTGACGTCTACTGATCTAATCTGTATCTTTAACTGTCGAGTATCCTTCAAAGGGGTTGGAAGAGTTTTGTATGAAGGGTGGCTTGCAATTTATTTAGTTTTCAAATAGCGACCAGACTTAACACCGATATTAATCAATAGCTGATATCAAACAATTTTTATATTAGATAGAATCTTCTAAAGCGTCACATTTCATAAATATAAGCTATCAAATTTTTGCTGATGGTGAAGATTTTGAAACGAAAGACTTTGATGATCTCGGAAACGTGACTCATTAGAAGGGTTTCTTTCATACAATACTTTTATTGATGTCTGCTTTTGATCAATACAGGTTTTATGAGTGGCTAATAAAATCTAAGTTGTACTGATTACACATTTCTCAGATCATCAAAGTAACAATCTTCGGTAGATTGTTACTTTGATGATCTGAGAAATGTGTCGCTTTAGAAGATTTGTGCTCATACAAAACTTGTTGGTATTGATAGCTTTTGATTAATACAGGTTTAATGCGTGGTTGCTATTTTGAAAATAAAATAAAATGTTGGAAGTTAATCAGGCCAAATAACAAAGCCCATTCTAGGATGCGAAGTTCTTCATTTGACGGAAAAATGTCGTTATGTTTAATATGTTTAGAGCATATTACACCTAAGAGACTGAACGAGATCAGCACATCAAAACCGCGCTCAACAGGGTTGATATTTTAGTCATTTAATTATAAAACTGACGGCTCTTGAATGCGGTGAAACCCACCCTCAAACGTCTGTAATCACAATAAATAAATAAAAAAAACCAGTGGTGACAGCCCCAACAAGAACGTGGAGCTTGGCTCAGGCAAAGAGAGGTCTAAAGGGTATACAAAGACTCTTAACGAAGCCCTAAGGTACTTGTTCTCCCCGACATTGCGATCATTTTTTTGTTCTAGACCATACCTGGGAACCTTCTAGTTACGGAGATATTGGGCGTCAAAGTTTCAACTTTTTCACAAGTTTATTTTTAAATACATTTTTTTTATGTATTTCTTTAACTTAAGACACCTTCACGACCCTCGTACTATTCAATCCGTCCATCAGCACAATGTTTTGAATGCATTACATTGAGTCCTATCGTAAAACGTGATTTTCCACCCCAAAAAAAAAGAAGTCGTTTTCCAGCAATAATTTTTGCGTAAAGTTACTTTAGCTTGATGTAGAATGCTTGGTTGACGGCTTCGTGAAGAGTCTGTTTACACACTGTATACCCAGCAGTGGGTGCAGTCGGGCAGTGGATGATGATGTACGGCCCCGATCACGTGTTGTAACTCGTGTTCGAACCTAGGCAGAAACATTCAAAACGGTGAAGGATGACATCGTACGAAAACATACAGGGTTGAAGGGACATGACGCTAAAATGGTAACCATGTATTCAGAACATCAATCTGAACCCCTCCTCATATAGAAATTCCTCGTCAGTTATTGTAGAAAAAACATGCTGTCCCATACATTTTGACCGTGTAGGTAGTTTTGTAGGAAACAGCCGTTTTCTTTCTATATGGGGGGCTACTGAATACATGGTAGCCGTTTTAGCGTAGGTGACCACCACATTGTTTATCTTTATATATATAATTCTACTGTGCGTGTGTATGTCACTGAACTCCTCCTAAACGGCTGGACCGATTTGAATGATTTTTTTTGTATGCCTTTGGGTGGCACCCTGGATGGTTTAGATTCACAAATCAGCCCGACAGATGGCGCTGCTGTCGTTATCTAGGTTTGACGCAGACGAAGTTGCGAGGGACAGCTAGTTTTATATAAAAAATATGTAATTATCTGATGATTACTGTTATTTGTTTTATTCGTTGTAAAATAATATAGAATACCGACATTCAATCTGATTTATAAATATTTTCGTATACAATACAGAAAAACATTTAAAAACAAAAAGATTGGCAGCCCATTGTAATCGGAAAAGGCATCAGTTGGGTCAGTGTCGAAGCAAGAATGCATGTAGACATAGTAATGTATCAAAATTAC
This sequence comes from Lycophotia porphyrea, assembly GCA_950005105.1. NCBI lineage: Eukaryota > Metazoa > Arthropoda > Insecta > Lepidoptera > Noctuidae > Lycophotia > Lycophotia porphyrea. Next base: position 2,235,594 of record OX465389.1, read on the forward strand.
TATTATTACTAACATAAGCATACTTCACTCAGTGATTTCATCCTATGTGTAAAGTCACATTTTGTGCTCACCCCGGTTCAATAGTGACATTGAACCTGAGAGACTGTATGAGCAGATTTCAATTTTCTAACTATTTTGTTATTGTAAATTGATTAGAGTATTGACTAAATTGTGAATTACTACATGATATTCTACATGGTAAATATTTTACTTGATTCAACATTTTTTTTTATTCTAATAAATAATAATAAATTTACAACAGCTTAAAGAAAAAGTAAAAAACCTGTCAACTGTAAAATCACAGCGTATGTAATAAGAAATGTTCGCGACTGAATAAAGTATTCTACCAAGCAACGTGGTGCAATTCTACCAGAGCATCAGAAACTGGGCTGTTCATGTAGAAAGTTGTTCGAGTCCTGTCGATCTCATTGTGTGCCTTTGAACCCGCTCCTTTGACGTGTCGTCAAAGGAAATACCAGGAGAGCATAAACGAGAGAATGCCTTAGTTCGGTGCGTACTCCAGTGGGGTTAACTTACTTCAGCGTTTATAATGATTGTGGAAATACTTTTGCCTTTTTTGGTACGTTTTTCCTCAGATTTCGGACAAAGTATCCGCTTGGTTGATCGCGATTTCATTGGTCAAGGATTATGCGGCTCTGATGTAGGTTATTTCTCGGAAGGCACGGATGAATGGACCTGTGAAATCGTAAAAGGTCTTTTAAAAATTACGACGAATTATGAATCTCGAATTATATTTCGCTTGATGTTAAGAAATTACCCTGGTAAGACTGAAAGGCCATTCATCCTTATCCATAATAGAACTTTAAATCTCTCAACATCTTTTTCTGATAACAACACAAAATATTTCTCCAGTCTCCAGCTTTATTTTCACATTTTTGCTAAAATTTAAATGTCAAGTCAAATTTTATTTTCGTTGGCAGCTCAATGTGTCCAACTAACACCTTGTCAAAATATTCTGTGTTTTTCATGGAATTACTAAGTACTGCTGTTCAATGCTTGCCCATGGAATTATTAAGTACAGGTACTATCACTGAGCTCCTGGATCCTATCTTACAGCGAAATTCCCGCGAAAATGTCTTATTTTTATATCATGTTGCCAGTCTAGAAAAAGCTTTCACAACTTAAGCCTACTGAATCTCGTCGTAAAATGTTGAAGGACACTCCAAGACGTTTGTGGAATGCTGGCTGAAAATTCAAATGTATTTTTTTGCTCTCTTTTTGGAATACTTTTAAAATGGCGGGCAATTTATTCTGGGTAGTGAGAACGATGCACGAATTCCGAAGTTATGGTTTGGACGTGATGTGTTTCGGTGTATTGTTAAGATTTGTTCGACTTTCGTGAACTATTTTGATTAAACTTATGTTCAATGTTTGCAAATTTCCTACAAATGTATCATTCTCATCATAATAGGCATCCTTGTTCCACAAAATACTGACTATAGACCACGTGCCTTTTGTCTATGCTTTCCTGGTCTGCGTATGTCTCAACCGAGATATTCTGAATATCATTCACCCACCTTGGCCACCTTGCTGTTGGTCTGCCAGCACTTTTTATTCACAGATGTATTAAGGTACACAAAAATCTTTAAACTTGTTTATAAAAATAACACTGATAAAATAATTAGGCCAGTAATTTAATCGCCGACGTCTTTGTGACGACAATCGCGTCTTAACGATTCCCTTTAATCTGCGGAGCACCAAAAAGGTGTGGACATCGGTCGCTGTAATTGGCTTGTAAAAGAACGTAAGTGGAAGATCCGTGACGACCAACATAGTTTGGCTGTTGGAAAACTGTTCGTTGGGCTTTAACCTGTTTGCGTTAAGGGTGGTTTTGGCTTGTGAGGTGTGGTGATTTCTTGGTTTGAACGAGCGTGCCACGTCGGGCAAGTTTGAGATAACGTCCCTGTGAGTGTTATCGGCCAATCAGAAGCGACGTGTTAAGGGGACGACGCGGTAAACTACGGATGTTTGTGTGAAAAAAGTTTTTGTGTTGCTCTTTTCTTTTTTCTCCGAATGGCCGTTTTGATTTTTCTCTAGATTGACTTTTGGTGTATCGTGTTTTATAAGGTGTGGTGTCGTATTTGTTTTGTTATTTTTTCGGTTTTATTTTGTGTTGGACAAAGTTTTTCAGTTTACTTATTATTTTGAATAGAGGAATGTTCGAACAGTACTGTTTCCTCTTACAAATTTCCTCCTCACGTTGTGTTATTGACGGTTTGGAAGATTGCTTTTACAAGATTTTGATTACCATGATGCGTGAATATAAATAAAAGTATCTAAATGTACTTACTCTAAGGGAAGAGCAAGTAACCAGATACAGAAGCGCAATACAGAGCTGAGATGCATTGAAGCATGTTTTCTTTCATTCAAGATGAAACGTCGGAACGTAAAATGGATCAAAAGTGAATCGATTTAACAATGTTCGATTTTAGCATCTTTCACTAGCGCTCTGAATGATTTAAAAATGGAATCGAAGGAGCAAATCACCGTTCTTGTTCGTTTCAAATTGCCGTAAACAAAAAATTATATTCAGCCGAGTAAACCGTTCACTCGAGTCAAGAATCTGATCCACATTGACCACAAAATCCACAAAACCAATACTCAATAAATCAGTCAAGAAATAATTTCCCGCTAAACAGATCGTCTACATCGCCTTAACTGCAGCGTGGCTGCGACAGGGCTAATCAGTAGCTCCAGAGATGAGAGATGCAGCATCTCGGGATCCTATTGAATGGCTCCCGGTTCCAAATAAAACGAGTTGCCATCCGGTTGAGAAGGTTTTGGTGCTAGATTTTGTTGATGTTTGATTGCATCCCGCCACGACTGTCCCATTCAGGCTCGCTGGGTGGGAATAGTTACGGGAAGATTGTGAGCGTTATATTATGTACCTACTAACATAGATCTTAAGAAAATTGTTACTAACACTTCTATGGATCCTGTCCGAAAAAAATGGTTTATGATTTCCTTTATTCATTTATATACATATTGATTACATTTTTAAATATTTAAATATAAAACAACATAAAAAAAAACATTTAAAAATATAAAAAATAGTACCCCACCAGCATTGGGAACAGGGTCGGGGATTATTATTATTCCATTTATTTATTTTATACACACATTTTTTATATTTTAACATATTTCTTAAAACATAAGTACTAATAAATAAAGTAATTAATGCTGTGGAAATGCGTTCCTTGCGAAGCATGTGTGGTGTAACTCTGAATGATAAAGTGAGGAATGAGGTTATACGGATACGTTGCGGCTTAAAAGAAGATGTAGGACAAAAATTGAAAAAAGTATGCTTAGATGGTTTGGTCATGTGGAGAGGATGAGTGAAAGGCGACTAACAAAAGGTATTTACAAGGCAGATGTGAGTGGCAACGCCGGGAGGGGACGCCCTAGAAGAACATACGCTGACCTCATTGGTGAGGTTCTTCAGAAAGATCAGGTGCGTAGTACTCGCAACCGGCGTGCGTGTATGACCAGATGTATGAACGTGGACGAGGCAAAAGGAGTATGTAAGGATCGTAGCAGGTGGCGTTCTGTGGTTTCTGCCTACCCCCATGGGAAAAGGGCGTGAGTTTATGTATGTGTGTATGTGTATAAGTACTAAAAAAAACATTTAAAAATATAAAAAAATATTATTATTCATTAAAAATTTGTGGTTTGCTTCACTTGTTTTGTTTAAGTTCTTTATATATTAAGTCGTGATGGTATTATGTAGAAATTGATAAATTAAATGCAGGTTCTCTAATGCCTGCAATATAGCTGAAGCCCATCTACAGTTTATTACTGTTTTTACATTCTTCTCTCAACTGCGACACATTTACATAAAAGTCGGTTAAAATATGTTGCCATCTATTTTTCTGCCTCGTTGGTCTAGTGGTCGCAAGCGGGACTGCAAACTCAAACTCAAACTCAAACTCAAAAGCATTTATTTCAATTAGACCAGTACAGGCACTTTTGAATGTCAGAAAAACAAATTAGGCTAAGCTACAGTCACAGACACAAGGCATAATAACTTGTGAAAGTACTGTAGTTGCCCATTCCAAAGTGTAGATCTCTATGGAGAAGAATGGGCAAGAAACTCCATGGACACTCTTTTCAATCAAAATATTGTTACAAAATCTTGTTTACATCATTCATATTGAGATTATACATATATGTGAGAACGATGTAGAAATACGTGCACGTTAAGAGCGTCCAGAGTAAAATATTATATCAACAATTTAAAAACAAAGTAAGTAGTTAAAATAAACCGTGGCAGCTTTGAGATGACCAGGCCCAACCGACAGCGCCCGTTCACGAGCATGACGCATGAATCAGCCCCATTCAGCTCAACCATATTGAAGGAAGCTAAATGACCCGACACACCCGCCACCATCAGCGAGACATTTTAGTGAGCATGACATTCTCTCACCCACCAGGGTAAATTCAAGTCAATGAAAGATAAGCAAATGTAAATGGTAGCTTTACAGTACATAGTACTCACACATGTGCTATGCAATTATATAATACTAAGATATTGAGTCTATACAATGCAAAGATATTATTACAATCTTCTGCAGCTTCCACAATAACTTCACATGGTAATCAATTAGTTTGCCCCTATGGTTGTGGAGCAGGACCAGCATTGAGCCAAGCATTTTTATCATCAATGTAATCCCCCAACTTATAATATGCTTGCCTACATAGTGTGCGTTTTATACAAGATTTAAATTTCGTCTCATTTAGTTTTAGAATGTGGGGAGGTATTTTGTTGTAACATTTTAAACAGTACCCCATAAAAGATGAGTCTACTTTAGCTAGCCTAAAACCTGGCTGTACTAGTTGGTCCCTGTTTCTAGTACTATAGTGGTGCCTGTCACCTCTTTTACTAAATAAATGCAGATTTTTCCTAACGTACATGATGTTTTCATAGATGTATTGACAAGGTACTGTCATGATGTTAATTTCTTTGAACAGTTCTCTTAGAGAATCACGCCTACGTAGATGATATAAGGCTCTGATAGCTCTTTTCTGCAGAATAAATATAGACTCGATGTCTGCAGCCCGTCCCCATAGTAAAATACCGTATGACATAATACTATGAAAATAACTAAAATAGACTAGCCTCGCGGTATCTACATCAGTAAATTGACGGATTTTTCTAACAGCATATGCTGCTGAACTCAGCCGTCCTGCAAGAGATGTTATATGCGGACCCCATTGTAGCCTTGAGTCGAGCGTGATCCCCAGAAAAACAGTATCTTCGACGAATTCTAGTTTCTCTTGATTCAATACTATGTCACTAACAATACTTTTGACATTCGGTAGAGCAAATCTTATGCATTTCGTTTTTTTCCCATTTAATACTAAATTATTCGCGGTGAACCAATCATGGACCTGCAGTAGGGCGTTATTTACGTCGTCAAGATTTGTGGCACGTCTGTTTATCTTAAATATTAAAGAGGTATCGTCAGCAAACAACACCATTTGTGGTTGGTTTTTAAATAAATGGGGTAGATCATTTATATAAACTAAAAAGAGGAAAGGACCTAATATTGAACCTTGCGGTACACCCATACTTACTTTTAAACCCATTGAAATGACACCATTTATGTGTACTTGCTGATGTCTATCGTTCAAATACGATTTCACTAACCTAATCGCAAGTTTCCCTAAACCGTAATGTTCGAGTTTAAAGAGTAGGGTTTCGTGGTTTACGCAATCAAATGCTTTCGAGAGGTCACAAAAGATTCCTATGGCATCTTGTGCCTCTTCCCACGCAGTAAATATGTGTTTTAATAAGGTAACACCGGCGTCAGTCGTACAACGTCCTTTGGTGAAACCATACTGCTTCTCATGTAAGATTTTATTGGTGTTAAAGTGGATGAGCATTTGATTAAGCATAACCTTTTCAAAGACCTTGCTGAAAACCGGCAACACGGATACGGGTCTATAGTTATTGGTGTCTTTTCTGTCCCCGGATTTGAAAAGTGGTATTACTTTACTGTATTTCATAAGGTCCGGGAAGACTCCTTGGTCCACACACAAATTAAATATTAAGGCTAAGTACGGTGCAATAGTCTCAATAATAGCTTGACAAACTTTAACCGACATTCCCCATAGATCCTCGGTTAATTTGATTTTGATTTCCTTAAAAGCTTTAATGACTGCTATGGGGTTTACATGCTTAAATTGAAACTCAACCGGACAGGCCGGAACGTTCGCTCTTAATAACTCAATAGAAAGCAAGGGTGAGGAATTTAAGGTTTCAGTAGTTTTAAGTAGGATACTAGTGAAGAAGTCTACAAATTCTTGAGCAACTTCGTTTTTAGTGCTTAGAAGACCACGAGAAGTCTCTAGTGTGATATCATTATTACATTTTTTATTTCTATTAGTCTCACTATTGATAATTTTCCAAACCGTCTTTATTTTATTATCGGCGGATTTAATCTTGTTGCTAATGAATAAGGCTTTAGCTACCTTACAAGTGATTTTAAAAATTTTTGAGTAAGTTGCAACATATTTATTAAAAGTTTCCGAGTTGATGTAAGGCTTAAGGCCGTACAGCTCAAACAATCGCTCCCTACTTTTCCTAATACCCTTAGTTGCCCAGTCACTGAAGATAAACTTGGGGCAAATAGTTTTACTTTTCATTTTTAGTGTATTATTGAACTCTGTGTTAACTACCGAAAAGAATTCCTCATAAAATTGATTAACATTTTCAATAATATGGCCCGGAATGCCTAAATTACTAACTAGGTTATCATTAAATTTATTCAAATTGCTGGGTGTTACTTGTCTAGATTTTATCTGAATTTTTTGTAATGGTGTGTAGGACTCAAAAATAACGGTCTGACCACTGTGATCAGAAGGCAGGTAATTTACAATGGATTTATCTAAGTAGTCGCAGCAACAAAATACATTATCAATACATGTAGCAGTATTTGTAGTAACTCGAGTTGGTTCCGAAAACACGTTTAACAAATTAAATGATTTAAAAAGATGTAAGAATCTACTGCTATCTGAATTTTTGTCTAAAATATTAACATTAAAATCACCACAGATAACTAGTGATTTGTTACCAATTGCAAGTTTTACTAAAGCATCTTCCATTACTGACTCAAATATAGAGTAGTTTTGATAATTTGGGGGTCTGTAAACGCACACTATTACATGCTTATCGAGCTCAACACAAGACAGCTCAATATTATGTTCAACCGATAGATCAACAATATCACTACGAGTCTTGAATTTAATACAATTTTTAACTAAGATTAATGAACCCCCACGAATCTTAGTTTTTCGGTTAAAGCAACTTCCCACACTGTAATTTGCGTAATTTATTAACATTTCATAGTCTTTTAACCAATGTTCAGTAAAACAAACAATTTCAAACTTTGTTTTTTCTAAAAACAATTCAATCTCTAGTTGCTTTGAGGAGAAACCTTGAATATTTTGGTGAAATAACTGCATAGAATTCTGCTTAGCCCCTTTTTTACATTTAGCTATTTGAGAGCAACTAGAGCAAGAAGGTACATCGTTGTTGATAAGTTTAACTAAGTTGCCACTCGTACCTTCTATTGTCTTATTGACTAGTTTAAATCTAAGGTAATATTTGTATAATTACAATTAGTATAATTACTAATTAAAGTAGAACTATTTACAAAAAACGGTGACATACCACTTATGTCTGAGTTTATAATAAAAGCTAATAGCCGAGCTATTTGACGTCTAAAACTAATAGGCAGGTACGCATTATTCCTAGTTGACTTCAATTTCTGAACGAAACTGTTGGTGTCGAAAAATGACAACTTGTCACTATAGTGACTCGCTAATAATTGCATGCGATCGTTTAAATTATGGATAAAATGATTTTGCCTGCTTGACAACTTCTCAAAGTATGGAAAGGCACAAAGAATTATTTTCTTACAATTTAGTTTCAACAGTTGAGTGACATTGTCAGTTATATCATCAATTTTAACATTCGAACTGTTACCCACAAGTACAGTTATAATGGCATTAGGATTTAATTCCTTCCGAGTTATGGATGAGATTATCTGGTTGTAAGAAGCCTGAGGTGTACAATAATTTTGCGAAGAATGACTCAGATTATAACTAAATAATTGTCCAATTCCTTTTCCTAGACTATCTGAAAACATAATGGAGTAGCAACAGTGTGTATGACAACAAAGCGGAGAACTACTTTCTGTTTGTCCTACCTGTGATGAACCTTGTACGATGTCTGGTGAATTTTGAATGGGGATACAGTCCCGAGCACTTCCTAACTGGGTCCGGTCCTCCGTTTCCTTAGGTAGGAGAGTGTCAGGGGTCGATGCCCTTTGTGACGTACATTGAGTGTTGTTGAAGGTCATCATGTCTACACCGTCTGCATTATTATTACACCTATTGACTAACTCATTTGCAGCAAGGATATGCTGCTGAGCATGAGGTCCTGGTTCGGTTCCCGGGTCGGGCGAAGAGCTATTGTGTTTTTCCATCAGGAATTTTTCAATAGCAGCTACGGAGTCTGGATTTGTGCCCGGTTGATGGCAATAGGCTCGCCCCCTATTACATGGGACTTAAAAACATAACTGGCGAAATGTGGGTGTACTATAAGGTACACTGCCTAACCCTTCGGGGATTACAGACGTGATGTTATGTATGTTATATTTCTGTCTGTCTCTCTTCTCTTACTGGAATTAATTCATATCATGACAGACAATATATTTTTACAGTTACCTTGATGTGTTCCAGTCAAGCCCTTATATCACCATGGGTATCTTCCAGGTCATAACACCATAAACTTTCAAATGAATCCCTCACGCATGGAATATTTTCAGTACAATTGTAACGATGCGTGTAAGGGGGAATAAAGCGCGCGATAATATATTACATTTTTATTATCGCCCATTGTCACAGTTATATACTGTCGATGTTTCATTTTCAGTTCAAAGACGCAGAATAAATCAGTTTCTTTCAAACGACACATAATATCACGCCTGTATCCCTCAAAGGGTTAGTCAAAGGTGTAATATATATAACACCAACATTATTCCAGTTATGTTCATGTCGCATGTAATATGGGCGAGCTCATTTTCATCGACCGAGCCCAAATCCAGAAATTAGGCTTCTACTGAAAAATTCCTTGCGGAAAATAATAACACTTTGCCCGGCCAAGGAATCGAACCCAGTACCTCATGCTCAGCAGTGGCTCTTGCGACCACTAGACCAACGAGACGAATGATTTGATCGCCGTCGTAACAAGGAGATCAAACAAGAAGTTTGTTTAAAACCGTACCGTTCCAGATAAGCTAAAATTACGCGGTATTAACGTCGAGATTATCCTCGGACACACTGGCTCTCTCCATCGTCGCAGTCTGGTGGCAATAAAAACAAAGTCTTTTCCCACCACTTACGCGGTTATACCCTCAAATTACCACCCAATAACAATTGCTACGGCCGACCGCACGGTTTTCGCTTGACGTGTGGTGCAAGCTATGAGTGGACGCGACTGAGATTATTTGAGAAGGTTATAGGAACCAGTTACAGGAGTTGCAAGTGGGGGGTGCAAAGATATCCGTTCATAAGATCAAGAAATTTCAAGTCTTTTAGTTGGTAGATACTGTAGCTCTTAGAAGAAGTAATCTTTTGTATTTTAAACTATCAAGATATCACGAGAGGTCACCTGTAAAGTGACCGGATTTATATATTTGGTACACGGGTGAGTAGACCTGGGTGACCACAGGGACAGGTGCGAACAACGTGGGCAACCCCACGGATGAGTTAGTCCTTTATAGACAACTAGCGGACTTCACGCGGTTTCATCCGCGTAGTTCCCGTTCCCGTAAGAGTACAGGGATAAAATATAGCCTATGTTACTCGTTGATAATACAGCTACCCATTGCTGAAAGAATTTTTCAAATCGGTCCAGTGGTTTTTCAAGTTTATTCGTTAAATACAAAAATACAAATCTTTCCACTATATAATGTTAATATAGTTAATAGTTTAGTATAGATAACATGGAAAGGGTCTTCATTTCCGATTAACCTTTCAAAATGTCCACTATTACGGCGTCCTCTACATCTCTCGACTTACGTCACTCAGTGGAACATGACAGTTCCCGCCTGCGCAGTCTCGTTAACGTCAGTAATGTGATTTTAACTTTGGCCCGCTCCCGCCAGTGATAAGGGCCAATTGCTCCTATTAGATGAGTTTGTACTCGTAATTGTTCTTCACTTAGACATTCGACCACGGGATTAGTTCAACGAGATACTTTTTTGTGGAGAGATACGAGATACTACATTTATTTGGTATCTGGAGTTAATTGAATGGACGTTAAGAACATGTAATAGCAATGTGGATAAGGGACTTGTGTGTAGACTCGTTTGGGGCCTAACGAAGTTCTGTGGGTGAAATGTTTAGTGCTGTTACTAACTTGACATTTTCTGGGTACAAATGTTTGCTTAGAATAAGGATGTTTCCTGGGTAAAACAAATATGATTATATTTAGTCCGTTAGTTAGATTATCGCAACATATTGGATACGTTTTTTCTGTTTTATCAAATCAATAAAAACTGACGAAGATAAAACGCATCAAAGATCATGAGTTTGTGACGTCACTCCGTCGATAAAAATGTACTGACATTATGATGTCACACGAGTTTTCGACGCACTGTATTGTCTTCATTTTTTGTTTATGTGAAAGAAGAATAAAACCTTGTCAAATTTTCTTAACTGACGCACTAATTCGATTTTTTTGGTAAACCACCCTAATGTGTTTTATCATAAAAAAACAATTTTCGTTTCGCTTGATGCAAGTTCTTCTTAGCGTATCAATGGCAAAAAAGTCTAAATAGTATGTTTAGTCTAAAACTCAGTCACGCGAACCCCGCTCACTGATGCAGTAAATAAATCATCAAGAGCCGTAGGTCATAGGGTATGCAGTGCAAGATGGAAGGTGGGTCATTGTTTGTGGGGAGACGCCGCATATGCATTGTTATTAAATGATGCAAGTTAATGGAGTCAAACACGGTGTCCTAAGTCTGTAGATTTCAAGTTCTTTGCTGGAGGTTTTAAGGTCCCATAATGCCCCTATGCTTGTGTTTTTGGATAAAATCATAAAGATTTGAAATACACATTTTGAGATCACACGAGAAAGAAACACAAAAAGACATTTTTGATCAGCGATGGGAAATAATAACTTCACCCATGCGTGGCTCACAAAATCGTTATTTCCTTTGAAGTTTGAGATTGAAATGAGTCAATAGATATATTTTATACATGTATGTGTAGTATAAGACATCGAAGTTCAATTATGGGCGGGTGATTGGACCCCAATTAGGTGCGAGATACGCTCTATTAGGCTACGCTCACATGTACGCGCTGATTCGGAACTAGTGGCATTTTAGAAACTTGTACGGAAAGGATTCCGTAGAAGTTTCTAAAATGCCACTAGTTGACTAGTAAGGACACTAACTTCATATTTGGATAGGACGGTGCTGAATCCTAATTCCTACGTGTGTTTGTAAGTTTGTCCTTCTCTCACGCAGAAACAGAACAAATACGCAAGACCATTTGCATGGAGATAGTTTTTGAACCGTGGACTACCCCTAGTTTTTAGGGATTCGTTGCCATATGGGAGAAACGGAACCCTTATAGTTTCGTCCCGTTCCGTTTGTCTGTCTGTCTATCCGTCCATATGTCACAGCCATTCTACTCCGAGGTTGCTGGCACCACACAGTTTAAATTTGGAGAGCATGTGCTATGAACCGCTACACTATAACTTTATCGTAATAACTAGATAATTTCATACTTCAGATTGCAATGATCGAATCGACAAGGAAAAATAAACTTAAAGAAAAGTTAAACATTAATTGAAATAAACTAAAAACTCAAAAAGGACGCCCTTATCAATTAAAATAATTAACTGTATATTCTGAAGGTTCTACCTCAAACAAAGTTTTACCCCGAGCCAAGAGTTAGCTAACGAATATCCATGATTCCCAACCACAAGCAGCTAATTATAATCTACACCCCAATTTTCTTCCTGAAAAGTTGAATTTGTTAAACCGCGTGAATTAATAAACAAATAATCCGGCCGAAGTTTCGAAATACTTTACATTCTGAGTTTGGTAATTAAGTGTATCAGTTACAAATCAGGGGGCTTTTCAAAACACAGGTTGTTTCAAATTTCGTACAGTTTAATTAGTAGGAAAACTGAAGTAAATTGAGTCATAATAAGGAACAGAGCCACCTGTAACTGCCCCGGGGTGGCCAGATTAATTAGCGACGGGGCCCATCATCTTTTCTTTCTTTTCAAAACATACCAATTTGTCAGAGTCGTGTTTTGTCTCTTTTAGAGCGACCCTTAATTGTGTTTAAACGTTTCATGGCTTGTTGGGTATTTTTTAACGTTTTTGTGAGCTTTGTCTTCGTTTGTTGATGTTAGAGTTTTTCTTCAAAGTAGCTTCTTGTTGGAGATGGTTCGTGAAGTTTATGAATAGATAAAATTTGTTTTGACGTTACAAAACAGGAAAAACATGACACTTAATTTATTTTTTATTTATTTCCTTACAATTTTATACATTTTGAAATAATCCTTTTAAAAACATTAAAAAATATAAAGAATGTAGCCCATCGGTATCGGGAACAGGGTTCAAGCTATCGGCGGTCAGGCTCTAGAGAGGGGAACCTCCTTCCAATACAAGCCGCATGCAAGACTACCGCTTTCTCAATCAAGTCCTTAATCCAGCTGCCTAACGAGAGTCTTCTCAGGTATTGGTCGAGGCAATTAAGCTATTGGCTGATAAGACTATGGGCACAAAGATCACTAAGTTCACTTACACATGTTGATAATCTGGCGAGCTAAATCAAGATACTTGATTTGTTTAACTTTCTCGGCTTTCATTAATAATTACTCCTGGACACGGCTCGTATCGTTAGGAGGTTCCTCTCTCTGGAGCCCTGACCGCCGGTAGCTTGGACCCTGTTCCCGATACCGGTGGGCTACTATTTTTTATATTTTTAAATGATTTTTTTTATATTTAAATATTTAAAAATGTAAACGAATATGTATATAAATAAATAAAGGAAATAATAATATAATTTAAAAAACGTGAATAACATTTTTTTTATCACGTGAGTATCACATTATGGATCTTCGATATAATAATGTATGTATAATACCAAGTGTCAAGCTGTTTTAGGCGGAAAACACACCTACACCTAATAACGTCAAACCTATTAAAACTTTTCACCAAAAGCGAATAAACACAAAATTAATGTAAAAGTAATTAAGTCGCACAAAAGCAAAGCTTTATAAGATGTAATTAAAAGTCTAATATCTCCATTCGGTATGTGAATGAGGGCGTTGACGTATATTAATGGTTTTACCATCTGATTCTGTATTAATTTATAGAAGCGGTGTGTGAATTAGGAGCGTGGCTTAGGACGCTATCATACTGGCGATTTCCGAGCGAGTTTAAGCGAGGCGAGAGGCCAGCGGGTTCTCCACGAGTTCGCAGTAAGTACGCAGAGAACACTTAAAATTGGAACCCTACAGGGGCACTTATGAAAGCAAAAAAAAATAGGTGAGAGATTCAGGTTCGTTTCCTATGGCGAAGAAGAAACATCATTGTTACTCTTTTAAAAATATTTGTTTTATTAAACCAATGCCTCACAAAATATCATCATTCATCTGGCTCCGCTGCCACCCTGGTATATTCTTGTAATGGACCGTTCAATGCAGCATTGAATTGGTGGTCTGTCTGTGTAATATCGGTGATCTGCCGAGTTCTGGTTAGTGTTGTCACGTCAACTTTCCCTTGCGAGGGAACACGCCACGTGTGTGCAACATTTTTGCTGTGTTTTATGACGAGAGTGGTTGTGCGGACGTGAGTGTACAAGAGAGAGAAAGACAAGTGAGTGTACAATATTGTAAAATCGAGAACCCAAACTCGTTTCAAGTGCGGAGAGCATGCTCTCAAAACGCCTCGTTGGAAACACGCTTGCGTATTGTCAGTGTGATAATGCTCTTAAGACGTAAGCACATGAAATGGCCACAAAGCGAAATAATTTATTGAGTAAATAATGTGAGGTTTTACTCCGCGAGCTTTTGGGGTTTTAATAATGAGTTCGCATGTTTTTCTCGCGGTTTGAAGTTGGCTCTTTGAGTTGGAGGTCTTGTGTTTATTTTATGTTGGTGGATATTTAACTTTTATCGTCTTTAACCTTGTAAGTACTGGAGAATAACAACATGGGGCTGTTTTCTACTTCAAATAGAAGGCGTTTGTATCAGAGTTAATTCTTTAATGACCACAACGGTTAAGACCTCTACAGTACATTCCTCTGTGATTTCTGAGAGGGGTCAATTTAAATGTGAAAAGTTTATTGTTGTTACTGTTAGCTTTCATAGTCCCAGATCCAGGGCTGATAATAATATGGACCACAGATCCTTGGTTTTGTTTCTTAATGCCATCTACTACGAGGTCCACCGCGTCGGCTTTAATTTATCGTGACGGTAGTGGTCATAACTAAAGTTAATAGTCCCTTAAATAATAATATAAAGGGTGTAAACAGACTCTTAACGAAGCCGAAAGGCACTTGTTCTCCCCGTCATTGCGATATTTTTTTTGTTCTAGACCATACCTGGGAGCCTTCTAGTTACGGAGACATTGGGGGTCAAAGTTTAAGCTTTTTCTCAAGTTTTTTTTTAATTACATGTTTTTAATGTAAGATTTATACTTTAAACACCTCCAGGACCACCTTACTATGCAATCCATCCATCAGCACAATGTTTTGAGTGCGTTACATTGAGTCCTACAGTAAAACGTGATTTTTCAGCCCAAAAAAAAAAGTCGTTTCCCAGTACTAATTTTTGCATAAAGTTACTTAGTTTGATGTATATAATGCTTGGTTGACGGCTTCGTGAAGAGTCTGTTTACACCTTGTATATATATATATTTTTTTTTTAATGTCGTGCCCCAAATTTTTTATAAAATAATAAAATAATTCCTAACAGGTTCACTAAAGAAAACCTCTTTTATTTCCCCTTTAGTAAAACCTTCCTCTAAGCCGTGACAAAACAAACAGGCGCGGCGCGATACCGTGTCGTCAGCACTCCCGCAATAAACTAATGAGCTGCCAACAAAGAGTACAAGCCAAGGGAACACGCCAGAAGAACATTACCAAGGGAACATATACCGGAGGGACATCAACCAGACGTGTCTCGCGAGGTGATCAACTGCTTGCTGCTGCGCCTGATGGAAGCAGCCACTACTGAAACCCACCTTTGCTGGCAAGCAGGGAACTTTTCTGGTACCATTTTTCTCCCTTATTTTTACATGGAAAGATATAGGTATCGCCTTTGCCCAGCAGTAGGACATTAACAGCTAATAGAATAAAATTACAGGAAATAGGTAGGTAAATAAATAGGTAAGTTAAAGTATTGAACATATTGATTTTTCATTTAATGTGTTCGGTTTTAAACTACTCTTATCAAATTATACTTACGGTAATAAGGTTATAATGGACTTCCGTGCAACCTTCTGGCTTTTCCAAGCGATTTAGAAGTCGTAACTAACAATTATATTTGCGATCTTCAAGCAGCACGCAACACGACGAGCAGTGTTACCAAAGGTTAGATTTGACTGAATCCTCTACATGAAAATTTAACATCTTAAGATCCATCCGGAGACCTTTCACGCGTAATTTTTCAGAACATTCAGGAACTTGTTAAATATAAACTGTGTAGTATAATATCATAAGCTTTCCTGCACATTATACGCTTTGAAGAAGCGACTAAGCCGCGTCTGGGATAATGACACAACATATTGACACTTGCTCCATACCTTAATGAGCTCAAGCATAAACATAAGAGCACAATATCGTACTTACCTATACATATGATAATGAATACACAGGTATATACTTGAACGTAAAATAATAATCGTAACAGACGAACGATTTCTGCTGTGTTTGGTACGCAAAAAGTTAGCTCTACCACAGTTTACACTGGGTTATCCCAAAACCCCGAACTAAGGCTTATAAAGGGTGTAAACGGACTCTTAACAAAGCCAAAAGGCACTTGTTCTCCCCATCAGCATCATTGCGATCATTTTTTTTGTTCTAGACCATACCTGGGAACCTTCTAGTTACGGAGATATTTGGGGTAAAAGTTCCAACTTTTTCACAAGTTTTTTTTGAAATACATGTTTTTAATGTAAGATTTTTACTTTAAACACCTCCAATTCCTACAATTCAATCCATCCATCAGCACAATGTTTTGAGTGCGTTACATTGAGTCCTACTGCAAAACGTGATTTTTCAGCCCAAAAAAAAAAGTCGATTCCCAGCACAAATTTTTGCGTAAAGTTACTTAGTTTGATGTACATACATAATGGTTGACGGCTTCGTGAAGAGTCTGTTTATACCCTGTATATCACTTGTGCGTATGCGTAGCATATTTTTGACAACTCACAATAGATGAGGAGGGAGATTGTTTTTATTAGTTTTAAAGTGCCAAAAATCTCAATTGTGTGACTGAGTTAAATCAAGATTTTAAGATGTTAGTTATGTAAAGTCCAGTGCGTAGTACCTACTCGCAACCAGCGTGTGTGAATGAACAGATGTATGAATGTGGACGAGGCCAAAGGAGTATGTGATGATCGTAGCAGGGTTGGCGTTCTGTGATTACTGCCCACCCTCATGGAAAATAGGCGTGAGTTTGTGTATTTATGTTTAAGATGTTACACGTCTTGTAGTCTCTCAAAAATAAAAATAAAAAAAACATTTATTGCACAAATTATTACTAAAAGGATATCGTAATATCTTCTGGGTTTTGGAGGTCAGTTATGCATTCGCTCCACATAAAATATCCGTTTGCTTTTTTTTTACGGATGGGAAATCATCAAATGACTTCTGACGCTCTGGGCAGAGCGGAAGGGAGTGTCAGACTTGTACTGACTAAAACCCATCCATGTTCCTTCCTTGCCCTTTGTGTTCAATATCCGTTTGCCTGGAAATCGAGTCCTACGCATATACAACGAATTGTGTCCGACTTTTTGCTGTTTCTACGCAACCGACAAGGTGGCACAAAAAGTCTGCCGTCTATGTTCTCGTTAAACAGTAACCGCAGACCATACCCGTTAACAAGCCAGGCTTGCTTCTTTACAGCCCTTTAATGGGACCCATGATTACGTTGAAAGATCAGGATTAGTTGTATGTGATACGAGGTATACGACATTACGACTTAAGATTTTATGAGCGTAAGTAAGCAAGGTTTGTTTTATTTTTAAGAATAAGGACTAAAGTATTTGTTTAGTTTTTTTTGGGAATTAAAAAGTTCGTTTTCAAACAACGCAATGGGATGAAGATATTTAACATCCTACTGCTGAAAGACGACACGATATTAACGGCACGGTTTGCGCAGTGGTTGAGTGATTGACTGCTGCGCTGCGTGTCGCGAGTTCGATTCCCGCACGGATCAAATATTTGTATGATGATTGTTGTTCCGGGTTTGGCTGTTTGTGGGCTTGTTTAAATATAATCTGAATCTCGGAAACGGCTCCAACGATTTTCATGAAATTTAGTAAGCAGGGGGTTTCGGGGGCGATAAATCGATCTAGCTAGGTTTCATTTTTAGAAATCTCATCGTTTTATCCGTATTACCGGGCAAAGTTCTGTCATCCAGGTACTGTTAGTAAACGCACTCACGAGACAGGAGTCCTTAGTGTGTGGCGGCAACGTTTTTTAAAGAAAGTAAGTAAAGACGAACTAAGTTACTAAAGAAAGAGAAGCCGACTGTCCGGACTGTACAGGTTGGCCATCCCAAATCCCTCATCACTGAATCCACTGTCGATTCGATACCTTAGTCTAAGCTTATCTCAACACAGCAATAAGGATTTGCTAAGCTTAAACGTTGATCAACAACGACAAAAAACGTCCTTCAAAGTGAGCGTGAAATAAAAATTGCCCAGAGCAAGAAAAGCTAATGAAACTTGAACGTAAAATTGCCTATTACCACAGTATAATGTCCGCCAAGAATTTAGCTCATACTCTGGAGTTAAGTACTTAATAATTCCTTTTAGGAAATGTTTTCAAACGGTGTACCTTTTAGTTAAATAGTTTTCCGAGAAGTAGGTACGGGCTCCCGGGTGTCACTTTATGGTTTGGTACAAGGCATAAGCTGTAAGCGGGCGATAATATTTTTATTAAAATTTTGTATATTATTTTTTTTTGGTTGGGTTTTTTGGGTAAAAGGATAACTTGGTTTTTAGAAGACAGATCTTTGATTTGAATCTAAGTAATAAGCTACGTAGTATACGAAAGAGAATCTAGGGCACCATAATTATGCAGTTAAGCTAAGTATTACGGTACTAAATCTAATATCCTTCTTGCTATGCAGGGAAAAACTAAACCTTGAAAGATTTGTCTAAAACTACTGATAACGTGTTTGAAGTGGCAGAAATCTGGTCGAGGCTCATCTAAAGCAATCATCGATACGACGAAGCAGAAGGGAGCAACTACAGCAATGCCACAAAAGACATACATATATAGTCGTCCTACACTTGCACAGTCCGCGTCATAGTCGCGAAGTTTGTAATGACATTACGTACTTGAAACTCCGCTTTGTGAGCGGAGTCGCTCGGCCCCGCGATATGCCATTTAGTTACTACTGTTACTCGACGCGACTGTTGTATGTGGCGGTTGTTGTCAATGTCATCGGGGGGATGAAGACGCGCTTTGTGGTCGAATGCGTTTGTAACAGGTACGCATTGCAGTAGTTTTCCAATAGGTGTTATTGTTATTGCTTGGCGTACTGTAATCTTGGTCGGTTGCATCCTGAGTCTATGATCGTTGATTGCGCACTAATATTTAATTAATACTTTAACAATAGTGACCTCCTTTAGTGTATTACTATCGTAATGCATAAAGTAATCTTGCTTAGTGTGAAGTTTTAGTGAATAATGGACACGAAATACTGAACTTTTAACAAAACTAACAAAATGGAAAACAGCCCCTCTAATCCAAGGGGCCTAGCGCAACCCTCCGCCTCACCATCGCAGTCAGCCACAGCCGATGTTATTGTTTCAACGCCCAAAATTCAACGATGGATGACCACTATCCAGCAGTACTTGAATGAAGTTTGCTCTATTGCCGCGGCAACGAGCAGAAAATGAAGATCACAAACCTTTGCCGTAAAGTCGAATCTGGTACGTCTCAAATGGCAGTCCTATACCAGTCGCTGAGACAAAAAACTATTCACGCGGATATCATGATTAAACAACAGCGCGACCTGACAGAACATTTTTCGGAGCTCAAGCAGACGATCAGGGACTCTAGCTCTAGTTCAGCGGGAAATTCTTCTTTTTCCGATATGGTGAAAAAGGGATCGAACCATTTCGTTCGACCTAATAATTTAAGCTCTGTCGCTATTTATCCCAATGATAAATTGAAAACCAGTGACGAAACAAAAGAACTAGTGCAAAAAATCATACGGCCCGAGCAAATGAAGCTGCAAGTACGTGGTGTCCGAAAAACGAAAAATGGTGGCGTAATAATAAGTACCGAGACGAAACATGACGCCGATAAACTGAAGAACGAAGTCCAGCTCTCTACATCTGGACTTACCGCCGACGAACCCAATAAGCATAAACCCCGGATCGTGGTTGTAGGAGTGCCGACTTCAATGGCTGAAAATGAGGTCTTTAAGTGCATTTTCGTACAAAATGTAGCCGACAAGTTACCAGCGATGTCTTTGGAATCTTTTTTGACCTTGGTAAAATTAAGCCACAAATCTGGGAAGAGAGAGAGGCTGCGACCTGTAACTACGTTATTGAAGTTGCGGCCAATATACGAAAAATACTTATACCTCAATCAAGGATTTTTATAAATTGGACATCATGCCCTGTCAGGGACTTCACGTTAGTTACAAGGTGCTATAAATGCCAGCATTATGGCCATGCAGCCAAATCTTGCAGAGAGGTAAATTCTACAAGTGTTCACTGCGGTGAAGCAGGACATATGAAGTCCGAATGCTTGAAGAAAGCTGACACTCCGAGATGCGCGACTTGCTCTCGCTTCAAAAAACCCAGTGACCACAAAACGAGAGACGATGAATGCTAGAAAAATAGCGGAACACAGATATATAAATTCCGTCGATTATGAGGGCACCTAGTGCGTCATATTCTCGTCATAGACATCCGTTGATTTTTCGCTATCTAAGCAAATTGTCGCCCGCAACAAAAATGGCTTAGCGGTGTTTTTTTGCAGTATTTACTTGTTTAATGCTGACAATCATATTAGTATTAGCAAATCAGTGCTACAAATTGTTTTCCTTAGATTTTATCTACATGTTTAAGACCTTGATTATTTTTGTTCGTTTCTTATAATAGAGTTTAAGTACATTAGGTATATCATAATATATTAAATCATACTAACTTTATTTTCCTATTATGTTTTTTATTCACTATACTGTTAAATATTGTTAAGAAATCTATTGTCCAAATAGTAATAGGTACTCGTATATTAGAAAAATGTCGCCTGTGATACAGGTTTAACCTAGTACAGGCATCGAACTTTATTATACCAACATTATATCTAAGATTTACATTGTAATTATTTTGTCAATTTTAATTTTGAATAAATATATTAATATATTATTATTAAATGATAGTAACTGGATTTTTCTCATGTTCGACAAGCTTGCCATTGGAACTCAAACTCAAAGCATTTACTTCAATTAGATTGTTACAGGCCCTTGAATGTCAGAAAACAAAGAAAGCGAAGTTACAGTCACATTCACAAGGCATAATTACTTGTGAAAGTACTGTAGTTGCCCATTCCAAAGCGTAGATCTTTATGGAGAAGAATGGGCAAGAAACTCCATGGACACTCTTTTCAATCAAATAATTGTTACAAAATCTTGGTTACATCATTCATGTTGAGAATACATTTATGTGAAGCGATGTAGAAATACGTGCACGTTAAGAGCGTCCAGATTAAAAGATTATATCAACAATTTAAAAACAGAGTAAGTATTAAAAATAAACCGTGGCAGCCTAGAGATGACCAGTCCCAACTGACAGCGCCCGTTCACGAACATGACGCATGGATCAGCCCCATTCAGCTCAACCATATTGAAGGGAGCTATATGACCCAACACACCCGCCACCATCAGCGAGACATTTAAGTGAGCATAACATTCTCTCAGCCACCAGGGTAAATTCAAGTCAATGAAAGATAACTAAATGCAAATGGTAGCTTTACAATACATAGTACTCACACATGCTTACTACTTTAGAAGACTAAAGAAACCTGTGAAAAAAACGCTACTATCGGTACTGAGATAACCTATCTATTTGAAACTACGTAAGTATTCAAATATACTGCTTAATGTCATACATGTGTCTTTAATCTTGCACTTTATCAAACAAGCGATCAGTTCATCTCTTTTCATTCGAATTCAGCACCGCAAAGCTGATCACATGAACGCTTATTCAGATATTTCCTTTATCCGGACGCAAGTGTCATGGTATACGTGTATTGTGAGCTCAATCCGTTCCAGAGGGTTCGCCCGGCCGCCCGTTCAGCCGCTGAAGGGCTTCGACAAGCGATCTCGGCTTACTTGATTTATTTCTTGCCCTCTCGCAATAAAACGGCTGAATTTCGAGATATATCCCCTTTTTTGATGAATCTGCGGTTTCACGTCTTTGTTGGTGATTGGCATTTGATCTTTAACAATTTTAAGAGCTTTTTATTGGAGTTCGTTTTCTGTTTTATTTGGTGAATTAATGTATTATTATCGGTTATCTAAAGGGTGTAAACAGACTCTTAATGAAGCCGAAAGGCCCTTGTTCTCCCCGTCATTGCGATCATTTTTTTTATCTAGACCATACCTGGGAACCTTCTAGTTACGGAGATATTGGGGGTCAAAGTTTAAGCTTTTTCTCAAGTTTTTTTTTATTACATGTTTTTAATGTAAGATTTTTACTTTAAACACCCAGGACCCTCTTACTATTCAATCCATCCATCAGCACAATGCTTTGAGTGTGTTACATTGAGTCCTAACAAAAAGTTGTTTCCCAGCACTAATTTTTGCGTAAAGCTACTTAGTTTGATGTACATATAATGCTTGGTTGACGGCTACGTAAAGAGTCTGTTTACACCCTGTATAAGGTGGTCTGCCCCAACTAATGTGTCAGAAGTCGTAGGTTATTTTTTTTTAGTTTAGCATAGATAAATAATAAGTAAGTACAATAGTTTCAACCCTGTCCCCTAAACTAGGCTAGGCCTGTATCTTAGGGGGCAGTGTCCGGCTATAGGGTATGCTTATATAATTCTATTGTGGCAGACGTGCCTGTGGACTGTGTGAAGATTTTTTCAATGTGAAAGTGTATGAGTGAAGAGTGAATGATGTAACTGCAAGTGTTTGATGATTGTGTGTAGGAATGGTTGTGGTTTTGTGCTTGTCGTCATTGGAGTGAATGAAGTGAGTTTGTGATGTTTTATGGATATGGGAGTGTTTAGCGCGTGTGCGAGAAATAGGAAAAAAGAAACAAAAAAGTGGATGTTTATTAGGTGACGTAAGTTAGAAGCGATTCCATTTTATTATAGTCCTGTTTGAGTAGCCAATCCATTACTGTACGTTTTAGTTTAAACTTAGGAAGACCCAGAATATTTAGACTGAACTTGGTTATAAATGTGTCTACTTATTACGTAAAATTGCTGCCTTGCCAACTTAGTTTTATGTTGGATGCTGGGAATTGTATGTCTACGTTTTTTAGGGTCGGGAGGCGCCAAACTGCCATGTGTCCTAAGGATTGATTGAAGCACAAATAGCTGTCGCACAGTTAAAACCTTACAGTCTGCATAAAGTTGCGCTGTTGGATACCTGCGTGGTTTCTTTGTCATAACTTTAAGGACTGCTCTTTGTGCTCTCTCAGCCCTCAGGAGATCTGTCTTCTTGGCCCCACCCCACACCCCCCGTTTTAACCTACTTTGCATTTAACATAACGGCAAAGGAAAACGTCAAGACGACAGGTATGTCTAGTTTTGACCCGGAACAGATGCTTACATATGTGACAACGTCATGTTCGTGGTTTATGATCCTTTTCTTTCCTTGTTCCTTTTTTCTGAGTATACATGGTAAAAAACAGACCCTGCATGAAGCCGTCATTCTGTACATCGAACTAAGTAACTCAGCGCAAAAATAATTGTTAAATGTAAAACTCAAGTTAGAAGTTTGACCTCCAATATCTCCGTAACTAGAAGGTTCCCAGGTATGATTCATTGCCTTTCGGCTCCGTGAAAGGTCTTTTACAGTCTTTATGTAAGTCGAAGATTTCACGGCCCGCAACGGAGTATTCCCATTTGAGCACCGATTTCAAGAGCACCATATATTCCAGCAAAGGGAATATCTTTGCTGCTCTAAGCATTGGTGCTCTTGAAGTCGGTGCTCAAATGGGAGTACTTCCCCGCAACATTGGTTAGTCGTAAGCAGATAGGAGGACCCTCTGTCCGCACAGAATTACGTTGTTAATCACCAAGGTGTTGTGGTTTGTGTTGATGGTTTCGTGGTTACAGCCCCTTAACCTCTAAAACCCCCGTGGTATATACTTGAGTTTGTTACGTTATCGGCCTGATTTGCCATAACTTTGACAGCCGTTGTACTTAGGTAAAAATCAGTCTGAAGTTGGAAATTCGGTCTAGCTTTACGTATTCTCTGCCGTAATTGTATGGTAGAGCTTGGATGGGTTCGCTTTTGTGGAAATCTGATATCCGCATGTCGAGTTAGACTGACAGTTGACGTGAAACATTCTTGGTAAAAGGTTTCGGTACCGCTGTTCACCTAGAGCTCTGACATACGTATATATACATAACATAAGACCTGTATTCATTGAAGATATAAACATTGCATCACGCCCGTAATCCCAGAGGGAATAGGCAAAGATGTACCTAATAGTTCACCCACATTTCGCCAGTCATGTTTAAGTTCCTTGTAATACGGGGCGAGCCTATTGCCATCAACCCGGCACAAATCCAGACTCCGAGTCTGTTATAACTGATAAATTCTTGATTGAAAAACCCAATAACACTGCCCGATCTGGGAATCGTACCAAGACCTCATGCTCAGGAGTCGCTGCAACCAATACACCAACGAGGCAGATTAATTAATGAATTAATTTTAACATTGATGTTTAATAGTAATTTACCGAATGTTTATATTTATTTCCTGTACCAACTTCAGACTGATATTGAGAAATATCTACTACTGAAAAACTCAATAACATTCTCTCTAAGGACCGATGACGTCACGTTTACTGGTCACATTTCGACCACTAAACCAACGAGGGAATCCAAAACTATAAAGAGGTATTCAACAGTAAAGAACATCAAGAAAGATCTCCTCAAAAGCTTAGAGAAACTCAAAGCTATGATCACACACGTCCGTCCGCATAAAGCAGAAGCGAGGGAAGTGAAAACGGTGTAAATTATTGGCGGCATAACCGACAGGCGCGGGCTACAACTTTGAGTCGTCACTACTTCACAACTAGTTTAGTGGTTGGACACACGGGGACGCTGGTTGACGAGGTTTTATATAGAGAAGTTTTCTTCGTACTTGTATTGAGGAATGAGGTTATATGAGAACGTTGCGGGTTAAAAGAAGAGTGACAAAAATTGAAACTAGTATAAAAAAAAGTTTAATTCTCATACAATTGTTCCACAGAACAAATTTGAGGTTGCCCTTCGTTATAAGGATACTAGTGATGGGGTTGCCTCGCAGTATGCTTAGATGGTTTTGTAATTTTAAGCAAATGAGTGTGGCGACACTTGGGTGGACGTCTTTCGGCTGAAATGATGATGAAGAGTGAAAGCCGACTAATAAAAGGTATTTTACAAGGTTTATGTGAGTAACGCAAAGTATTTTACAAGGTTTATGTGAGTAAAGGCAACTCCGGGCCCAGGGCTGCGGGCTGTTCGAAAGAGATACCGCGGCGCTGGAACACAAAGGGCAAGGAAGGAACATGGATGGGTTTTAGTCAGTACAAGTCTGACACTCCCTTCCGCTCTGCCCAGAGCGGGAGGAGTCATTTGATGATTTCCCATCCGTAAAAAAAAAAAGGCAGCTCCAGGAGTGGACGCGATAGAAGGACATACACAGGCCTTATTGGTGAAGTTTTTCAAAAATGTCAGGAACGTAGTACTCGCGAATGGTGTGCGTATATGACCAGATGTATGAACGTGGACGAGGTTCAAGGAGTATGTAAGGATCGTAGCTGATGGCGTTCTATGGTTTCTGCCTGCTTCCATTGGAAAATTCATAGAAGAAAACATTGACGGCTGTTGCCGCATTCATACAGTTATATAAAACCAGTTGTGTTGATGCGGTCTATTGTTGCGTGGCTATGCTGTTCTGGTTTGCGGTTTTCGCTTCGGGGATTGTACAAATACGGCACTTTGAACTTGGGAAAGAAATTTTCACACGTATGGCTGATACTGGTGATATGTGACAACGCACTACTTTTTTATAAAAACCTGAAGTGTCATGTTTCTGTAACATGCTCGTGAACGGTATAGCTGCAAAGTGCAATCCCCACCATTTTATACTCTGTGGAAAACAAACGCCATAACTACGTTTTATTTTTAAAGTGTGCTTAAAAATAACTCCACCAGAAAAAGTTTCTACGCAGAAATCACTTAGAAGTATGAAGTATTCAGAAATAGAGCATCTAAAGACTACAAAAAAACCACACGCGAATAATTTCGAGAGCACACATCATAATAAATTCTACACGCCTGCCGTTTGTGTAATCACGAACCCGTATGTCCCAAATTCCGTGCTCGAACCAATCTTTCATCCGGAAATAGAAAACTAGCCTTTATACCATGAACTTAAGAGTCTTGTTATCTGCAAGGATTACTTTGTCGCTTTATAAGATTGCTCTATCGAGTTCGAGGTCCCACTTCAGGGAATTTGGGATGCGGTTTCAAGAACTTCTTCGTATTGTTAGTCGAAGGCATTTAGAGATCCGAAATGTTCGATTATGTGGATAATATTGCTATCATGTTTCTATGGGGTTTTGTCTTGGCCATTTCATGCCTCGATGGATTTTGACAGGAAATTGAAGTCAAGTGTTCCACGAAAATGGTTTTGTATGAGGTGATATGAATTTGTTGCTCGTTTTGATTGGATCTTATGGTAACTTCGACATAACTATGTTATCTAAAGTTCCCTGATCTCTTCAACCGTAGCGTAGGTAGATTCTATTTCACCACTTCTTAATGAGAATGTGAGTGAGTGATGAGAAAAGCCACTTGTTTTGGGAGGTGGGCACCTGACTATTTTGAGTTAGGCTTCCCTAGATGAAAACGTATTATTCTGATTAAAATGTTACAATTTCCATAAATTTTCTGTACAGCTGGAAACTTTTTTATTTAATGTAAAAAATTGTTTGGTCTTTTAATTACTTCACAATCGGAAAATCGCCTTCATAACGCCTTAAACGCTTAGTTTTAAGAATACCACTTCCTACTTTTCTTTGTACTAATTTGTTATTTCGTTAACTTTGGTAATAAGTACCCTAATTAAAAAAAAAATACTGTTATAATCTATTTACAATACAATTTCTCAGTATTTTTATTTATTATTGTCCAAGCAAACGTAAACTCCACTAGGCAGTCAAACATTTACCCTCAACACAAAATAGAACTCATATACAAGTACTTGCAAAAAAATCAGCCACTAAAAATGTAAGTGCAAAGAAAAGCGGCCAGTAAAACGGGAACAGCATTAGCAGTACTGCAGGTGCGGCGTGCATTAGAGGCGGTAAGTGCGTCCGCACTTTGGTACCGACACGCTGATTAATGCCCCGGTTTATACTTTATTTTGCACTGGAGTGTAAATTACACGTTATTAGTCCGACGTTGAATTGGAATGGGCGGAAGGTAGCTAATTGCTAATTAGTTCTGTGGGATTTGATTACACGGGTATTTTAAATGAAAGAAAGAATGAATATTTATTTACTAGGTTATTAAATCAACACCCTTACATTAGATATATAATACAACATATTTTAAGTTATTGTTTTAGTATTTTCATAACTTTCACTTTCCTTTATCTTAAATTTTTATTGAGTACAATAAAAGGTTCAAACTAAAGAGAAAATTGATGACATGATAAATCCATACCTAATGGACAACCAACTTTACACTGGAATACAAAACTTGTTTTCATTCAAAATGTGAGCTGATTTGGAAAAATAATAAGGTGCAAGCCAAAATATATTATCAGGCACATTTATTTCTCGACTTTACGTACAAGTAGGCAATGTTGCAAAATAGTCCTTATCATAGAACAACAAAAGATAAATTAATGGGGGCTCCAGCAATCGAGAAGCATGCTAGGGATACATAGTTAAATCATAATAAGTACTAATATTAATCATTTATACTTAGTGGTTAGAAGTGATCCACATTATTAAGTCATACAACTGTATAGACAACTCAATCAGTCTCTCAGTGTCAATTTTGTCATCGTAGCTAGTTCTTGGTAATCACTGGGTCGGGAGTTCGATCCCCAGTCAAATTCAGATTGGAATACGCTATTCCCAACAGTGAATTTCGATGCCAAGACTTTCGTACTAGTGTACCATTCTAACAGTTTTTCGAATCAGCGTGTTCGCGACAACGTCATTCGATATAGCGGTTTTCGACTTAATGAGTTTTCGAACTGCCGTACCACTCGTAAAGTTTTTCGAAATAGTGTGCGTCGCAATAACGTCATTCGAATTTTCATATCACACCCCTTATGCGAATCCGACTTGATTTTATTTAAATTAAAAAAAAAAAAAAGTTTATTTCAATTGCAATGGGCATTTCGATACATATTGTTGGAGATCAACTTTTAAGCGAGGAATTGCTTGTATTAAGAGACTCCGCACTTCCACATAATCATTTTTATGCAATTGAATTTGAGTATAGGTAGTGTGAGTAAACATGCAGGACTAAAAATAAATGGATAATTAAAAATTATACAAAACGGTTCTGCAAGTTAATGAGCGTCATGAAGAAAAAGGCCAGATCGCGCGTGTATGTGTGATATAAAGGGTGTAAACAGACTCTTAACGAAGCCGAAAGGCACTTGTTCTCCCTGTCATTGCGATCATTTTTTTGTTCTAGACCATACCTGGGAGCTTTCTAGTTACGGAGATATTGGGGGTCAAAGTTCCAATTTCTTGACAAGTTTTTTTTTTAATACTTGTTTTTAATGTAAGATTTTTACTATTCAATCCATCCATCAGCATAATGTTTTGAGTGCGTTACATTGAGTCCTACTGTAAAACGTGATTTTTCAACCCCAATAAAAAAGTCGTTTCCCAGCACTAATTTTACTTAGTTTACTTAGTTTGATGTACGTAATGCTTGGTTGACGGCTTCGTGAAGACTCTGTTTACATCCTGTATGTGTGTCACGAAAATTATAAGCAACAATTGCGCACTTCCTCCAAAATCCAAACACGATCAAGTTCAACAAGTATCTCTACCCACCTACATAAAATATATTATGCTCACAATATTCCTCGCACATCACGGCTCTCTAAGAGCTTGTATTTTTCGTACGACAGCACCTACCTACCTGTTCTTAGATAATAACGCGGTAGAGTGGCGTGTAAATGGCGCCATACATCACACAGTGGCCCACTATGGTGGTTTATTTACGTAAGAAATACTTTTAGAGTGAGGAGCGGGGTTGTAATTTAGGGTTCTTTTCGTGCAAGATTAAATGACAAATGTGTTAGTTGATTACGATTGCCAGTAAACTAGCGGCAGTGATAACTTATACAAGGTGTAACATAATAAACGCAAGACCTCTCGTGTGGTCTCTCAGACCATGAAACTGAACAAGTTTTGTTCCATGACTTTTGGAAATTCATTACTTCTTTTTAGTTTTATCATACATGTTGATCAGCAGATCGCGTCAGTTCCTATACAAAGTCCATTTTTTTTTGCGAATTTCGATATCTCGTAGAACAAAAGTTGATCAGTCTCTTGGTCCGAGAGACCACACGGGAGGTCTTGCGTTTATTATGTTACACCTTGTATGGTGGTTTTAAAATGTTGGCATCGTGTTACCTATTACTTGAAAGTTCAGAAAAGGAGTCATAGGGCGAAAGTAGTCATCGTGTTATGAAATCGTAGTGTGACCGTCGGAATGTCAAGTCATAGGTCTCAAGTTCGAACCCACCTCTGATTTTCCGGGTTCTTGTGTGTATTGTACCTCACGATGTTTACCTTCACTGAAGCAAGTGACAATTCACTTGCTTCAGTGAAGGTTAACATCGTGAGGAAACCAGAGAATGTCTGAGAGATATTTTTCGACGGTATTTAAAGGCAAGTCAGGCACTAATCATACGAGAAAGAAAGAAGACGCAAGAGGTGGTTCTTGAGAATTTTTGTATTTACATGTATGCCGTCCATTTTTTCACCTAATAATGCAATTGTATGTCTTGTACACACGGCGGCTCATCAAGCTGTACATTTCCATTATAACATCGCCTCACTTTGTATAGGTTTCCCGTACAATGAGAGATCCGCATAAACTAGTTTTCTATAACTTGATTGGTCGTTATGCGTACCGAATTGAGGGGTTTAGACAACAGGAATTATATCAACGATAGCGAATATGATTAGACTTAGAACTTCTGTCAATCTTGTTCCGTTGAAGAAGTTCACTTTAAAAGTTAGTGCCACTTGTCTTAATCCTCTGGTGTTTCTTTATTCAGTGGCGCACCACAGTTAAACCTTGTTTGAAATGTCACGTGTCACAAGTGTCACTTATGTCATTGTCAATAACGTCAAAATTTGGCGGTTAAGCGTTTTTTATTGCTGGGTACCGTAGTACCCGCTGGCGTTATGCTGCTGATCAACAGTTTATTCCAACAACTTCTTTTATAAATTAAATGGGTCTACTCTTGACCTTAATCTTGTCCTGAGGATAGAGATGATGTCGACGATGGTATACGAGCTAACCCAAAAGAAGCCTATTAACTCGCGACTTTGATAGATTGGGGTCATATGAACTTCGGAATACCGACCCATGCAGGGAATTCCATCCCTTTTTTTTTCGGTTGTATGTTCCTTACTTGCCCTTTGCCCAGGGCCGCGTTATCTCTTTCAAACAGTCCCGCAGCCCTGGCAGAAGGGAATTCCACCCCTTGGTAATCAAAAACTAGATGCTAACCAAATATAAACTACAGTTCCAAATTCCACTCACATGGGCAGAAATGCTGTTCAGTGATGCATCCAACCCTATCAATAAACCCTAAACTGAACTTCGTACAAAAACCCAACTTCCACCAAAACAAAAACGACTCAGCACCAATTTTCGGCCCTCACGCTAACCGAAAATGTTTTTCGAATAGCCATTGCTCCTCCAATATGCTCCGCCCGGAACGAACCTACAAAACTATTAAACAAAGCGGAAAAAGCGCTAGAACCCGCTTCCCGTAGTTAGCTTTCAGCGCCACAAAGTGTACGTTCCACTGCTCATATAGATAGGAACTTTGGGGTAATAGCCTTCCTATTGCGGCTTTTGTTTAAGTGGTTATAGTGATCCGGTTTGTGGACGCGTAATGGAATGGAAAATTGTTATGAATTTGGGTTTAGTAGGTGTTTAGCTTTAGTGCGGTGTTATTGTGCGGTTACATGCCTCAGTGCTCGTACGAAAAAGGGGTATGGCCTGCTTAAATTACTTCGCAATGAAAAAACTATATCAAAGAGTAGATAGCTATAATAGGAAATAACTGAATTAGCAGTTCTTTTAAATTGATAGTGCAATGACACACGGTGCTGCTCGCCAGTACCACCGCGTATCTCGATTACCAGAAAACAATTCATTTTAACAGCAAATTGTGTTTGTAACATCAGCATCTCTAATTGCTCTCGTTGTATATTTGAAGTACCACACTTAGTCGAGAGGTAGATTTATTATTCATCAATCGTCCAGCAGGTGCTCTCACCCATAAGATGTATATTCATAAAACTGTAACTCTATGAATATTTAAGTCGCAATGAATGCTTGAAACGTGTCGCTCTCTTAAGAGAATTCAATATACATAATGAAAGAGATATCTTATTGATAGAAGGACAGATTGATAATCATGATAATGTTATAATAATAGTCTATATTTCCTTATGAATTCAAAATTTTCTTCAAGGTTATGTCAGCCCAGGGATTATGGCCCGGGGCATATTGTGATTCTATGTTGCTGATGAAATGAAATATACAAAGTGTTAGATATCTTGTTACAGGTAGGAGGTACTGAGGTCACCGACGGTCTACCAGTGTTCACCAGTATATTCTAGTAATAAGTTAGAAAAGTGGTCGATCTTGTCAAAAACCCACGCGTGAAAACGTCCAAAACTGTTGATAATATTATTAATAGAATCAAAACCTTTGACTGGTTTAAGATTATAATTGTAGAATTCAAAAACTGTTGAAAAATACGATCAAAAACTAAAGTAACAATTTAAAATCCTGTTCTTAAAGAGCATTAAAATTCACGTTGCTGTAAGTCTGTTTAAGACTGGTAATTTATTGTAATGGTATGTATCCGTACTAATATAAATATTATAAACGCGAAAGTTTGTATGTATGGATGTATGGATGTTTGTTACTGTTTAACGCGAAAACTCCTGAACGGATTTGGATGAAAGTTGGAACACAGATAGTTTATAACCTGGATTAACACATAGGATACTTTTTATCCCGATAGGATGTTCCCGTAGGACAATTATCGAACTCCGCGCAGGCGACGCCGCGGGCTTAACCTAGTTATCAAATAGTTTAGGAAAAGGTCAAGCAGATGACGATGATTACTATAAACAAGCATCATCATCTATCTGCCTAGTCTTTTCCCAACTATGTTGGGTTCAGCTTCCAGTCTAACCGGAAATAGCTGACTACTAGTATATTACATGGAATGACCACAGGGCCACCGCTGCTCTAAGCTCGGTGGCCCAGTGGTGGCGGCCCCGGCTTACGAACTGTGGGTTTGAACCCAGGTTTGTGCATTACTTTGTGTTATTTCATCACCACTGCTCTCAAAACGGTAAAGGAAAACATCGTGAGGAAACCGGCATGTACCTGAACCAAAAATTCGAAGACATGTGACATCTACCAACCCGCACTGATGGGCCCGCGTGGTGGATTATAGCCCATTCCCTCTCATAGAGAAGAGGCCGTGTGTCCCAGCAGTGGGAACATTTACGCTGATTATGCTACGCTTATGCTACATGGAATGACTGTCTGTCTGGAATGACCTACACAATCCAATTAGTACTAGGTAATACGATACCCCTTGGTAAGACTTATAGTCAGACTTTCGGGCCACTGACCGCTTAACGACTGCTAAAGATCTTCAAATGGCCGAGACCAACGGTTTGACGTGCTTTCCGAGGCATGGAGGAAACTCGGTACATAATGTGTGGTCACCCATCCACGGACCAACCTAGGCAGGCGCGACTTAACCTGAAGATAGACCCGAGCGGCTATTATTATTTAATCACAAGCTCTTAAACACAAAAAAAGAATACCTATACAAAATATAGAAGCAGCTTCATAAGTAGGGTAAAACGCGACAAACCTTGCTAAGTATATGGTGATTACTTTCATCTGTACCAGGTGGTACAAAGGTACTTAATATTGAAATAGTAACCATTTTACATTTTCATCTCTTCGGAGTCTGAACGCAGATATTTTTATTTGAACGCGAACGTTATGAGGACTTGGCAATATCTACTTAATTGAAAAGATTATTATCTTTTGATATTTTCTCGTTACTATGTAAATCAGGGAACATTATTGTTAAGCAACTTGAGCACGTACTTAGGACAGATTTCACCAATAAACTAAACGGGATCAGCATCAGCACATCTAAACCACGTTTAGGAGTTATCACAATTCTTATGGAATATTGACACTGACGGCTCCTTTTTTTTTCTAATCGGTAATCATCATATGACTTCTCCCGCTCTGGGCAGCGCGGAAGGGAGTGTCAGACTTGTACTGACTAAAACCCATCCATGTTCCTTCCTTGCCCTTTGTGTTCCAGTTTCCAGGGCCGCGGTATCTCTTTCGAACAGTCCCGCAGCCCTACATTGACGACTCTTGAATACTGTTTATGAGTGCGTTTAGTTTGATTGGTGAAATCGAGTCTACATTCTTTAATTGTTATATGAAAAGATGGTTTTACGTAGGGTGTCTTGGGCCCTCAGTGGATGCACGTAATTTGCTTGACTATTAATTTTCCCGATGACAGTACCAAGTCAATAATATAAAAGTAAAGTTATTTAAGACCAGTTTTTCTCACGTTATTGAGATATTATGTATGGCCCCAATATACAATAAAATGTGAGAATGATGTAGAAATACGTGCACGTTAAGAGCGTCCAGAGTAAAAGATTATATCAACAATTTAAAAACAAAGTAAGTAGCAGCCTACAAATTACCAGTCCCAACTGACAGCGCCCGTCCATGAACATGACGCATGGATCTGCCCCATTCAGCTCAACCATATTGAAGGGAGCTAAATGACCCGACACCTCCACCACCATCAGCGAGACACTATGCAATTCAATAGATAATTAGACAATTGTGTTACAAGTTTCGTGTACAAAAAAGTATTTTTTATTCTATTTCTATTCTATGCACGAATCAGAAACTAGAATAAACGTTAGCATCGCAGTTTTCATCAATGTGAGGATGAGCAAAGCGGTGCGGAGTCGTACAAGATTTGACCAATGATAGTGTAAGATGCGATGTCAGGGAGGGGCCCACAAGGGCCGGTGCCTGCCAGGGCTGCAGGACTGTTTGAAAGAGATACCGCGCGCGGCCCTGGAACACAAAGGGCAAGGAAGGAACATGGATGGGTTTTAGTCAGTAGAAGTCTGACACTCCCTTCCGCTCTGCCCGGAGCGGGAGAAGTCATTCGATGATTTCCCATCCGAAAAAAAGATGCGATGTGGATTTCATGCCATGTTATTGGTCGATTCCTGCGCTTTTCCTCTCAGCTCCTCTTCTTCTCCTACGTTGATGAAAACCGTCCCTAAAACTCCTCGGGATCTAGTAATTTACCAAGCAGGTGATGGATAGAGCGCTGGGAAAGTGGCAGTTTACAGTTGATTGCGCACATGGTACAAAGGCGCATATCGATTATTCCTTTTGTTCACGACCATACCTAAATGAGGTTTGGAGGTCCCCCTTTTATGTAGCTTCATATCACAATTTATTTCCGTATGTTCCCGAACACTTCGCCCACGGACGTTGCTTTAATGTCACGTATTTTAATGACATGTTATTCACAAGCACACAAAGCTACGGTTATATCGCCGTTTTTACTCACTTTACGTTTTTATTTTAAACATAGTCATGACGTATTAACTCCGAATTATGTTGATTACTACTGTTTCCGTGTGTGATGACTCATTTTGAAGCGGGTGATGAGTTTGCGTTGTGTTGATGTGATTTTTTATGTTAATAGGAATTTTTATACGTTGTGGCTTTGAAAGAGTTGAAAATTTTAATCTGAAATTGTTTGTCGGGAGGTCGCAAGTGGGAATGCTGAACGTGGTAGGTGTGACCCCCGGATTGAGTTGTTATTGGGTTTTTCTAATATATATTTTTTTAGTAGCAGCTTGAAGTCTCTTAAAGTTTATTTGTCTTAGGAATTTGCTATCGCTAGTCAACCAAAAGGTTTCCTGAAAAAAAAAGGTAAAGGTTAAAAAGGGTAAAGGTTTCCAAAGGGTTCCTGTTTGAAAGAAACAGGAGTAAGTGCAATTTTGAAAAAAAAAGAGACCTGATATTTTATAATATAATAATGGGCGTATTTTTTTATTATTTTCTAAATTTGCTCCAGACTAAAATAAATATAAGGGATTTTTCCATAAAAATGAAAAGACGAAACCACAACCCGCTTTTTGGCATTCTCTTTTCCCAAAAAAGAGTTGTCTTTCAACGTTGTAATTTTATCAACTCACTAAAACCCACATATCTCTTCAACAACCTACTCTAACTCGACGATTCAAGTTCCGTACACGTTTAAAAACATCAACCATTTTTGCCGAGTACACTTAGTTTGATGGGAAAGGGTAATAATTCAGTCTCCAGTCAACGCATGCGCGATGGCTTGAGTGTTTCATATCCCAGCTGCACGCCACTGATGTACTCGCCTGTGAAGTTGGTATCTTTAAAGTAATGGACGCTTTTTATGGTGCTTTTTGTAGGGCGTTTGCATAGAATATCGGTTTTGGTGGAAAGTGATGATCTAATTTTGTTGATTAATGAACCCCTTGTTTTTGTTGTGCAAGTTGTGATACTTGTTTTCGACAAGTCTTGTGAAAGAGACTTGTCATAAACATGTCGTGTATCAAATCTTGTTTTAGACTTGTATTGCTAACTATTTTGTTGGTTACTTATTGTTGTTTACTAGTTTTGCAAAAACTAATCTGTATAACTTGTTTTAGGTGTACCTAAGCAATAAACGAAACTAGACACAAGATATAAATAAAACACATGTTTGTATTTTGTTGTAAACGCAGAGTAACGGAAGAAAAAGTTTTGTAGTTTCCGCATAACGCCATAAAAGAAAAACATTAGGCCACCCCTTTGATTGTACACCCACATTTCACCACTGATGCATAAGTTCCATGAAATAAGGAGCCAGCCTAATGCCATAAATCGGTTGAAATTCTTGATTGAAAAACCCAATAATACTCTGCCCGACCTGGTGCTCAAACTCAGAACGTCAAGCTCAGCAGTAGCGCTTGCGGGCACTTGGTCAAAGAGGCACACTAAAACGCTAGCTGGTACTGCGGGACCCGGCAATAAAAACGCTTAACCGCCATTGGGTACTCGAGGCCCCGGGTTTCTTAAATTTATATTATTGACAATGACATAAGTGACACTTGACAGTTCAAACAAGGTTTAACTGTGGCTGGCCACTGGATAACACTTTTTTTTCCCAAAAAGTATCGTAACCGTCAAATCTAATAGAGATTTCAGCCTCACCAATTAAATTGCCATTAAAGGAGACGTGAAACATTAAAATTAACACGTTAACAGTCCCGGTGGGGGTCTCGATTTCATTAAAAGGCCGGCGATGCCCCGTGGTGCTCATTTCCGGCTCCCGGACTATTATCGGACGATGTAATAGATTATGATGATTATCATACGTTGGGAGGACCTTTTGAGATGGAATGACTGCTATTCCGTTTTAGTTAAGGTGTCGTTATAGTAAATGGTGGATAGAAAAGGCCCTTTTTGCCTTTTCAATTGCTGATAGCTGTGGTTTGACCGTCGGACTGCTAAGTCGTAGGTCTCAAGTTGGAACTCGAGACACGAACCTCTGGGCTGCGGGACTGTTCGAAAGCGATACCGCGCCTGGACCATAAAGGGCAAGGAAGGGACATGGATGAGTTTTAGTCAGTATAATTCTGACACTCCCTTCCGCTCTGCCCAGAGCGGGAGAAGTCATTTGATGATTTCCCATCTGAAAAATATAAAATTAAAAAAAATGACACGCACCTCTGACCTTTCGGATTCATGTGCGTATTGTACAATTGTCATTAGTTTCGGTGAGGGAAAACATCTTGAAGAAACCAGCATGCCTGAGAGATATTTCTCGACGATATGTGAAGCCAAGTCAGAGGCCCATTGGCGGCATAAAAACTCTGACACCAGGTTAGGCACTAACCACACGATAAAGCGAAGACTAAAGATTTAACAATTGATGGACGCATGCAGGGTGTGGTAATCATTCAAAAACTTCTTCTTATAGTAAAAGTTCTAATGACGTGTTGGCCCAAAATTCAGCTACGCGAACCCCGCATTCAATAAACTATAAAAATTAAAGTTTATAAACTAAGTTAACAAAACACTCCGCCGCGCCACTTCACGAAAATGTATTGTGACTAAAAAGTTATCCACATTTAAAATTAAAACATTGGTTTGTGTTTTGTTTCTAATGGGAAAATCTGTGAAGGTACCCCATTAATACACATCTTACTTTCCTCTTTTCATTTTATGTATTTGGTAACTAGCTGATGCCCGCGGCTACGCCTGCGTGGATGTCGGTTATCGCGACCAAAAGTTATCATTTTCTCAACTCATGGGAACCTAGTTTGCCCATTTTAAAAGTATTAAAATGGATATAGTATATTATCCTTAAGAGATAGACATAAGCCATCGCGGATTTTTCTGTAGACCTATATAAGATATACAATTCTACCATTCATTATTTTGTTATATCTTAAAGGGCAGCGTTTTCGTTGAAAGCTCCCCCAGACGGCTTACTTTTTACCAACAACTCCAACAAATATCATTATATTTTAGCCAATCTGTACAAAAACTTGACAAATTATATACCAAAAAATTCCTCGAGAACCACTCTATGTATTTAAGAAAACAACAAATCAGTGCAGTAATTTTTGAGTTTATCGCGAACAGACAG
This sequence comes from Lycophotia porphyrea, assembly GCA_950005105.1. NCBI lineage: Eukaryota > Metazoa > Arthropoda > Insecta > Lepidoptera > Noctuidae > Lycophotia > Lycophotia porphyrea. The sequence continues at coordinate 2,273,113 of OX465389.1, forward strand.
ATAGACGCGGCGGAGAACATTGTGTTAAAATATGTAGTGATGTTGGGTTCGGCTTCCAGTACAACCGGATGCAGCTGAATACCAGTATTTTACATGGAACGACTGTTTATCTGCCCTCCACAACCCAGTTAGTTCTGGGTAATACGATACCCCTTGGTAGAAATACAGTGTTCCAGATCTTCAATTTTTATACGTCAACAGAGAGTGCTCATAAGGCTGAACAACTCTTGCTAAGACGTAATTCCTATATATGTTATAGTGTGGCTGGGCTCTTGGAGTTCCACATCAGCTGTTTCAGATCTTCAAATTTATTCTCTTAGCAGAAAATGCTCATTACGTGGAACAATTTTTGCTATGGTACCATTTTTGTATCTCTTATAGTTTAGCTGGTCTGTTGCGGTTCTGCATCAGGTGTTCAAGTTTCCAAGATAAATTATAGCCTATATGTTGCCCAGACTTAATACCTATACAACAAAAAAAAACATTCAAATCCGTCGAGTAGTTCCAAAGATTAGCGTGTACAGACAAACAGACATATTTATTTTTTTGGATTCGTGCTCTATTACTGTTTCTAAACCGCCCACAGTTTTTTTTTTAATATATTCAATGTACAGACACAGTTTTTTTACAGTCTTATTATATGTAATAGATAACTCTCAACTTTGACACAAACTTCGTTTATCACAACAAGTTGTGGCGTACCTATTTTTAAGTAAATAAATAAGTTGCAACCACTTAAATGTGGTAAAAGTTTTTAAAGAATTATATGAGCTGTGTCAAATTTTACGCTTTGATAGGCAAGCAAAGGAAAATAAAACCACACACATACGCGTACGTACGCGCTCAGCGTGTGAGAGCAAACTTACTGAATAAAGTCATTGAATGAAACACGATCAACTAAAAGAGTGAAGAAAATAAATGTTGATGGATGGAGAGGGAGACGAAGACCAAGGAAACGATGGATGGATTGTGTGAGAATGATATTTTGAAAGAAAAAGAAGTAAATGGTAGCATGGCGGTTGACAGAGAAGAATACGTGTGAATCAAGTAACATGCCAAGAGCAGGAAGATAATGATCGTGTGTTCTAACTTTAAGATTCAGACTGTAATTAAACATCACTTAGATAAACAATAATTCACCACACGACTTAAATTTCTCAAATAAATAACTTAGTTGCTAACACGAAACTAACAGAAAAATACACGAGATGACGTGACAAAAACTTCTAAAGCCAACAGACAAACATATTAAATATTTCAATGCACAACATCAACAGTAGTAATAAAACTTCTTACATTCCTTCTTGCAAGCGGTCATGACGTAAAATACTGCTATGTTCCTCTGTTACCTTCTTATGTACGTTCAAACAAAAAGTTTGGTATACAAGCAAACATAGTAGTCGAATACTAAACATCAATATCAGTTTCAAACATAATTTATGAAATGTGTTAGGGGATGGCGCTGTTTGCCGAAATACAGGATCCGTTCTAGATCGGCCATCAGAGTATTCCATATAAAAAAACTAGTATACTGAGGATTACGTCATCTAATATGTTAAAAGTGTTTTTTTAAGCAATTTACAGAAATAAATATCATTTATCATTGGATTTTTCACTACACTGTCTATTCTATTTTTACTAGTTTATATCCGTGTTGCCCAATTTTAACTTAAACTTGATCGTTAACAGTTACAGGTGATAGAAGCGAGGAAAATCTGAGTAAAGCTGATGGATCTTATTCTTGATCTTAACACAGCTTATCAAATGACAATCACTATCGTCAAAAATCTAGAAAATAATGTAGGCAACTTCAAAAATTTGATAACTCACAACTATTTATTACTGCCGGACCGCTAAGCCGTACCCCGTACCCTACAGAAGGTACCCTTAGCGTTGTTTTTTTTTTGTTTTCGTGTGGTAGTCATCAAATGACTTCTCCCGCTCTGGGCAGAGCGGAAGGGAGTGTTGGACTTGTACTGACTAAAACCCATCCATGTTCCTTCCTTGCCCTTTGTGTTCCAGGGCCGCAGTATCTCTTTCGAACAGTCCCGCAGCCCTGGCAGGAGCACCCTTCGCGTGGCCTAAGGCATGCTTTGAACTGCCCGAGAGCAGCCTACAATTTTTTAGGTTCATCTGCGAGATGCATTCGAAAAAAAGCTGCCTGTATAGTAATCCCTTTGTTTGTCCGTACAAAGACAGTGGCAAGATCTCTCAGGTATGTTTGGATGAGTCTTAAAATGTCCGCCTTCGTGTCCGCCCGCTCACGGCTGCTACTGGCCCGTAGTTTACCCTTTAATAGATTATGTTCTTATATCTATAATCTATGTGCGCTAATCTGTTGAGCAAATTATGCAGGGTGTAAAAAGACTTAGCTAAGCCGTGAACCAAGCATTACGTACATCAAACTAAGTAAAGGTATGATTCCGAACTCGGCACAAGCAGCAGTGCTGTTGCCGCAGTGCTGCCACTAAGGTGCTGGCCAGCAGTGCTGCCTGCCGCACTGATTCCGAGCAAGGCGGCAGTGTCGCTCTGTTCGTGGTGATTTACATGTCAACATTCACGTAGGTACCCTTGCTGCGGCGGCAGACGCGTCACTACTGTTCTGTCGTGGCGGTAGGGTGACACTGACGCGCAGCAGTGCTGCCGCGACATTGCTGCCTAGCTCGGGATGTATTCTTAACTTTACGCAAAAATTATTGCTGGGCCACGACTTTCTTTTTTAGGGTGAAAAATCACGTTTTACGGTAGGAATAAATGTAACGCACACAAAACATTGTGCTGATGTATGGATTGAATAGTGTGGGGGTCGTGGAGCTGTGTCTACAGTAGCCAAGAAACATTTGCCCATAATCACCACTCTTTTCAGACGGATACATACATGATTCAGATATTATAAAAGGTCCCATTAAAATAGATGGACAAAGTTTTAGAAATCATTCAGACCACATATGTAAATAAGGACAATGGTAAAAAAATTAATAAGAAAAACACATTAGATAACTTACAAGAAAAAAAATCAGATAACGAAAAAACACTAAAAATGCCGGCAATTTATTATTTGAAGTCAGAATAAAATTACTTTAATCAGTGTTTTTTTTTGCTTGGAAATCTTTGGTTAGACGTTCTGAACGCTGTGTTAAAATTAGTCCATCTATTTTAATGGGACCTTATATATATCATTGAACATTTAACCTGCATTACCTCTCCCCGTTCTTACTGCCGCCCCGCTCTCCAACCTCACAACCTCACATCCGTACCCTCCTAATCTAAACTTTAAAACTGCAAATAAGTACCTTTCTCAAAATGGCACTCTAAGGAATCCAAACATACTTACCTCATTGAGTTTCCAATACTGCCTCTATTTTCTGAGACGAACTCCGTTCTTAACGCTCCAGTATAGGCACGCTACTCGCGCCAGTAGCTCGACTGCTATTCGAAAACGCTTTTAGCAAAATAGACGAAGAGAATTTTTTAAAGTAATTATTTACGCCAGTGGGTTCTTAATGGGTTTAACGCGTTCCTGGAATCCAGTAATTGGATACTGAAAGGTTTGAGTTTGATTCTAGCGATGGATTAGCTTTATTGTTTTGATAATAAATAATTCAAGTAAAATTGCAGAATTTGATTTTAATATCTTTGTTTTTTGGACGAGGCCTTTGTTAATTGAACAGGTTTCTTCTTCGTTCACATATTTGTAAGATTGGTTTAATCGTTGCTTTAGAGCTCTTTGTTCAACTGTAAATCTTCCAGGAAAAATAAAATAAATTGTCGGCCTAATTCGTTAACCTGCTAAGTCTGCTAACCAAAAAATGGACTTAGCAGGTTAACGAATTAGGCCGACGAAACGTCAATAACATTATTATTTCATTCATTTCTCATAACTCCATGTGTTTACTAACGACTAGACTAACTGCAACTTTAAAACTTACAACAAATCTTCTTCTCACTAAAAAAGAGACAGCCCAAATCCCTCCATTCTTATATATGTCAAAAATCGCTCCACTCTCGACAAAGTGTCCCCGAATATGACTGCCGTCACTCTCGACAAATTGCCGAGACACGTATTTACCGAGATACCAATAACAGCACGATTGCTCCCGGGACCAATAGAAGCGATGCATCGTTACGTGAGGAGCGGTGTAATGCAATCTTGTTGCTGTCCTGACTTGATGCGGAAATCTGATAGAAAATTCAATTTTGCTTATTGATGTATAACTTATTCATGGATGAGAAGAGGACGTGTCATGTTTATTTTGCGTCTTTTGATGAGAGAGAGCCATTCAAACACCAGCGGGTACTACGGTACCCAGCAATAAAAAACGCTTAATCGCCAAATTGACATTATTGACAATGACATAAAAGTGACACTTGTGACACTTGACAGTTCAAACAAGGTTTAACTGGCACGCCACTGGGATGGATATGTGTATAGTTGGAAGTCGTTCTTTTTGCTATTCCATGGGTTTTCCCATCAGAGTTTTCTTTATTATCATCCCGGGGACATGGATCTGGATTTGTCCAGTAATTGACACTGGCCGTTATTACATAAGAATTTATTAATTGAATGTCACAAACAAACTGTTTTGCAGTTTAGCAGAGGTAATATGTTTTGTAAAATTATTATGTCTGTGAAATAACACTTTCCATAAAAAAACACTACCTTTTTGTACGTCACGTGAACTGAAGATGACTATGTAATTGCATGGTACAGCTTAAAGTTTGTTGTCAAACATGACTTGTATTACGTTAAAACATTTTACATTATTATTATGTTAATCTATGGATTCTGAGCATCAGTAAATTACAGATAAATCTCATTAATTTCCCAGTAATACTCGATTTACATCAAGTGTTGGAGATTCTGGTGCAACATGGGATATCAGAGAAACGGTTCTAAATATTTTAAACTTCTGTAAATCACCATGACACCTGGAGCTTTGAGGTGGTACTTAGGAATATTATAATGTTACAAGCCGTTTCCCCAAAGGGATTTTTCAACGGAAAATATGACAAAGTCTTATGAAAACTTTTTGATTTTTTTGAAATGCCTCCTTATTCATTTTCGTTATGAGGGGTCGCACGCACGACTTCTGAGCATGAGGTACTGGGATCGTTCGTTCGTTTCTCGGGTCAGGCTAAGTGTCATTGTTTTTTTCCATCAGGAATTTCTCAGTAGCAGCCACGGAGTCTAGATTTGCGTCCGGTTGATTGCAAGGCTCGCCCCCTATTACATGGGATTTAAACATAAGTGGCTATTAATTATTGCACCTCATGCCTAACCAGATTACAGCCGTGATGTAATGTTATGTTGTGTAAAATTTCATGCTGTTAAACCCAGCGGTTTAGTAAATAGTGGCTGTAACAGTTAAAATTGTTTATAAGTTTTTCTAGTCACCTTCTTCGCCAATTAAACATATTATTTTTAAGAGTTTTGTACACTGTTTACCCTGTAGTTACCTATTAACTTCATCTAACTTTGAGAGAGGTCCAATTCAGTTAATTGTTTCACAGACTCGGTAGTTAATAATTCAAAACTTTCATTGATTCGGCTGAAACTTTTGAATTATTACTTAGTCTTATGAAAAGTTATCAAAAGTCCAATATTTTAAACAAAAACAGTAACTTTTGAGTAGCTATAACTCTCATCATCATTCCTCCGAACTTATCTCAATTTGTTGGGGGTTGGCGCAATATAAATCTTTTTCAATCATACTTCTATAATATTAGCGACTACAGCGGAGTTTGGGTTACTGGATTTCTCCATGAGGAATTTCTAGGTAGCAGTCAGTGTGGGTCTGTGCCCGGTTAATGGTAATGGGCTCGCCCCCAATACATGTGACTTTAACATATCTGGTGAAATGTGGATGTACTATTAGATACCTACGTCTTAAATTTTTGAGATTACAGTTGTGTTGTTATGTTCTATATTAGTCGTCATCGCAGTAGTCATCCCATTTTTAACCATTTTTATCTTTCAAATAGCCAATCCATCGTTTCTTTATTAAAGTTAAGCTAAGTAATTATTTTAGATGTAATTCCAACGATATAGCCAGTCGAGTGTGCTCGGGCCATAACTAATACCATCAGAAGTCTTTGCCAATATCTTCGCGTAATCTTTCTAGATGCGGACGTGACCATCCCTCCCCACTCTCCCCGAATGGGGGATGGGGGACATTGAGGTGTTATTAAACTGGGGTAGTTCGATCTAAAACGGATTATACGTATTTTAAAGATTTTTATTTGACTGCCTTGTTACTTTTGTAGACTCAAAGCCCTTTGAGGATCGCACAAACTGATATTCAGTTTTACCATCAGGAATTTCTCAGTATTGTGTCCGATTGATGGCAGGCGACTTGCCTCTTATTACAAGGATTTTTTAATACTAAATAGGCTGTAAAACGATGATGAACGATGATGCGGCCTAGGGTAGAGCACGCTTGCCTAGAACACCCTCGAACTTTGAAGATTTGGATTTAAACATGTAGAATTGATTAGATCCAAAAATATTACACCGCTCTAACAAAATATCCATTTAATCTTCTAAAGATGTCCTAAAATACGGGTGTACCATAGTGGTGTAATTTTAATAGGTACGGTGGGCTGCATCAATTGGGTACCCCAGTTGGGAACGTAGGTGCTTTCAAGAGGGGTACTCACATCGTGACGCTGACTGTACATCTCTTTGTCTAACCGTAGCCTATTCGTGTTGTTAGATTAAAGATTTGTTTTACTTTATTACTTTCGGTTACTATTGTATCTAAATACTATTAGTAATTAAAAGAGTTTTTATAAACAATTAATCATGTTACTCAGTTTTAAAACAATAAAAATACACTCGAGACACTTTTGCCGCGGAATCGTCCAATATCAAGCGCGAGAAATTGGTGATACGTCACATGGTGTCCTCGCGTAGTGCTGTGTTGAATCGATTGAGTAGGTTTTTGGTTTTCTTCCGTCTAGCAATACTTAACGGTACTTTTATGCAAGAATGGTTAAAATGGTTACTACTATTTTCGAGGAAATTGGAAATAAACATTACAAAACGTATTCAAGATTTGCAATCGGGTTCCGTTTTAAAGGAATGCGTGTGCACAATGAATTAATATTCTTTTATACTCTACTGTATTGTACCTGGTTTTCTGAGAAAAAGCAATATCACAGAAACAATTTAAAAGAAGCTGGTGAAATTCTGCGAACTGAAGGAAAACGTTTTTTTACGGAAACTGTCGCTCAAAATAAAAATTAAAATGTTTGCCTGTGTTTCTAGGATTTCAACTCTGTCGGTTCCAACAAGACATTTTAACAATTCCAAGTAAATGAAAATTCTCTTTGCATTATAAATTCATTACTCAAATACTCCACAAAAACTGCTTGCATTTCATCTTATCTAAGAAGCCACCAAACATTTGCATCACAAAAAAATTAAAGGAAGCTCTAAAGCACTATCGAAGAATATTAAGGAGTTCTCCTGAAGGACCAGTTCATGAATTTCGAGGGGGTAATCGAAATGCATTAACTCAAGGAGGAGCCTTAGAGAACGTAGAAGGCCCTCAAATGATTTATGCGGAACCTTTTCAAAACGCCCGCACGGATATTTGAATCGCATGGCTTTAGGTTAAGAGTAAGAATACACTCACAATTCGAAATCTTTCGACGTTTATTCTTGTAAGTAGGTGCACATGATGCACGTGAGGAGCTCGTGGCTAAATAATAACAGCCGCTCGGGTCGATCTTTAGGTTAAGCCGTGCTTGCCTAGGTTGGTCTGTGGATGGGTGACCAATTACATACCGAGTTTCCTCCACGCCTCGGAAAGCAAGTTAAGCCGTTGGCCCCGACTGTCATTTGAAGATCTTTGATAGTCGTTAGGTAGTTAGGTAGTGGCCCAAAAAAGTCTGACAACCAGTCTAACCAAAGGGTATCGTATTACCCAGTACTAACTGGGTTGTGGAGTTCAGATAGGCAGTCGCTCCATGTAAAAAACTGGTATTCAGCTACATCCGATTAGACTGGAAGCCGATCCCAATATGGTTGGGAAAAGGCTAGGCAGATGATGAGGTGCTCGTGGTGCAACAGCGGCTGCGGGAAAAGCAGATGAAAAAAGTGGTTTAAAGCATTCTACCAATTACACTGAGCCATACGGTGCTAAGAACGTATCAGGCAAGAAAATATTCTTTGTTTTAAAAAGTATGAGACTATGTTGGTCGGTGACGGAACGGTCTAACTAATGCCATGCACGTAGGGTATCGGCGTCGGCAAAATATTTTCGCCGACAATTTATTGTTGACGCTTAGACGGTAAGGTAAAGATGGATTGGAATTGATTGGCAATTATCAGCTGTGATTAATGCCTTGTTAGCTTAAGGTGAGCTTTGATTTCTACTGTTTTGATTGGATCAATATTATATGGATCTAAGATTATGGTAATTTTGATTTGACTTGTCTTGAATCTTCCGTTATTATTTAAATTACGTTATGATAAACTTGGCGTACCTAATAATTGAGTTATTCGACTTAGTTTTGGATGATTCATAGAATGCAACTTTCCTTAAAAATATTTATTTCCTTTCGGATGTTTGTATCGCAAACATAGTTTGTAGGTTTGTATGAACATTTTAGTTTTGTGTGCCATAATGATGTATCTGTTAAATGTACATAAATCAATCTAGCCGTATCACGTCACATTGTACCCGACTACGGCAAACCCCAAAAGGAGTATTATGTTTACATACCTACCTAACGCCGAAAAGTGTTTCACACGATTTACTTTGATTTTACTATTCTGGCTAAGTTACAGCAGTCATTTAAATCGTCTCTTATTCATAGTCATTTAAATCATCTCTTAGATAGAAATGTGGGTAAAAAACAATACCTGATCTTATCTATTAATTCAGCTATGGAAATGTTATACTACTCTGTCAAGAAAGTACCGGAAAACGATCATTAATACATGAAATGCTTGTTATTGATCCAAAGTTAAGTTAAGTTTTATCGCCTTCAAAATATGGTCCTTCAGAAACGTTGCACTTACCCTAACGAATAATGCAATCATAAAGACATTTTTTAACCGCTTTTTCCGGAATTGAGTTCAGTTCTCGCCGTGAATTCTGCTTTAAGTCTTCTACCAAATGAAAACGGGTGCCACGAAGTGGTAATTTGAGTTTAGGAAAAAGACAGAAGTCGGCTGGAGCCCCATCAGATAAATAAGGTGTTGCTCGATGAGCGAGCGCTGGGAAAGTGGCAGTTTACAGTTGATTGCGCACATGGTACAAAGGCGCATATCGATTATTCCTTTTGTTCACGACCATACCTAAATGAAGGTTTGGAGGTCCCCCTTTTATGTAGCTTCATATCACAATTTATTTCCGTATGTTCCCGAACACCTCGCCCACGGACGTTGCTTTAATGTCACGTATTTTAATGACATGTTATTCACAAGCACACAAAGCTACGGTTATATCGCCGTTTTTACTCACTTTACATTTTTATTTTAAACATATTCATGACGTATTAACTCCGAATTATGTTGATTACTACTGTTTCCGTGTGTGATGACTCATTTTGAAGCGGGTGATGAGTTTGCGTTGTGAGTCGTTGTGTTGATGTCATTTTTTATGTTAATAGGAATGTTTATACGTTGTGGCTTTGAAAGAGTTGAAATTTTAATCTGAAATTGTTTGTCGGGAGGTGGAGTGGGAATGCTGAACGTGGTAGGTGTGACCCCCGGATTGAGTTGTTATTGGGTTTTCCTAATATATTTTTTTTAGTAGCAGCTTGAAGTCTCTTAAAGTTTATTTGTCTTAGGAATTTGCTATCGCTGGTCAACCTTTTGGTGGTGTAGAAAGAAACAGGAGTAGGTGCAATTTTGGAAAAAAAAGAGACCTGATATTTTATAATATAATAATGGGCGTATTTTTTTATTATTTTCTAAACGTTTGCTTCAGACTAAAATAAATATAAGGGATTTTTCCATAAAAGTGAAAAGACGAAACCACAACCCGCTTTTTGGCATTCTCTTTTCCCAAAAAAGAGTTGTCTTTCAACGTTGTAATTTTATCAACTCACTAAAACCCACATATCTCTTCAACAACCTACTCTAACTCGACGATTCAAGTTCCGTACACGTTTAGAAACATCAACCATTTTTGCCGAGTACACTTAGTTCGATGGGAAAGGGTAATAATTCAGTCTCCAGTCAACGCATGCGCGATGGCTTGAGTGTTTCATATCCCAGCTGCACGCCACTGATGTACTCGCCTGTGAAGTTGGTATCTTTAAAGTAATGGACGCTTTTTATGGTGCTTTTTGTAGGGCGTTTGCATAGAATATCGGTTTTGGTGGAAAGTGATGATCTAATTTTGTTGATTAATGAACCCCTTGTTTTTGTTGTGTAAGTTGTGATACTTGTTTTCGACAAGTCTTGTGAAAGAGACTTGTCATAAACATGTCGTGTATCAAATCTTGTTTTAGACTTGTATTGGTAACTATTTTGTTTGTTACTTATTGTTGTTTACTAGTTTTGCAAAAACTAATCTGTATAACTTGTTTTAGGTGTACCTAAGCAATAAACGAAACTAGACACAAGATATAAATAAAACACATGTTTGTATTTTGTTGTAAACGCAGAGTAACGGAAGAAAAAGTTTTGTAGTTTCCGCATAACGCCATAAAAGAAAAACATTAGGCCACCCCTTTGATTGTACACCCACATTTCACCACTGATGCATAAGTTCCATGAAATAAGGAGCGAGCCTAATGCCATAAATCGGTTGAAATTCTTGATTGAAAAACCCAATAATACTCTGCCCGACCTGGTGCTCAAACTCAGAACGTCAAGCTCAGCAGTAGCGCTTGCGGGCACTTGATCAAAGAGGCACACTAAAACGCTAGCTGGTACTGCGGGACCCGGCAATAAAAACGCTTAACCGCCATTAGGTACTCGAGGCCCCGGGTTTCTTAAATTTATATTATTGACAATGACATAAGTGACACTTGACAGTTCAAACAAGGTTTAACTGTGGCTGGCCACTGGATAACACTTTCTTTTCCCAAAAAGTATCGTAACCGTCAAATCTAATAGAGATTTCAGCCTCACCAATTAAATTGCCATTAAAGGAGACGTGAAACATTAAAATTAACACGTTAACAGTCCCGGTGGTGGTCTCGCTTTCATTAAAAGGCCGGCGATGCCCCGTGGTGCTCATTTCCGGCTCCCGGACTATTACGGGACGATGTAATAGATTATGATGATTATCATACGTTGGGAGGACCTTTTGAGATGGAATGACTGCTATTCCGTTTTAGTTAAGGTGTCGTTATAGTGAATGGTGGATAGAAAAGGCCCTTTTTGCCTTTTCAGTTGCTGATAGCTGTGTTTGACCGTCGGACTGCTAAGTCGTAGGTCTCAAGTTGGAACTCGAGACACGAACCTCTGGGCTGCGGGACTGTTCGAAAGAGATACCACGCCTGGACCACAAAGGGCAAGGAAGAAACATGGATGAGTTTTAGTCAGTATAATTCTGACACTCCCTTCCGCTCTGCCCAGAGCGGGAGAAGAAGTCATTTGATGATTTCCCATCTGAAAAATAAATTAAAAAAATGACACGCATCTCTGACTTCGGATTCATGTGCGTATTGTACAATTATCATTAGTTTCGGTGAGGGAAAACATCTTGAAGAAACCAGCATGCCTGAGAGATATTTCTCGACGATATGTGAAGCCAAGTCAGAGGCCTATTGGCGGCATAAAAACTCTGACACCAGGTTAGGCACTAACCACACGATAAAGCGAAGACTAAAGATTTAAGAATTGTTAGACGCATGCAGGGTGTGGTAATCATTCAAAAACTTCTTCTTATAGTAAAAGTTCTAATGACGTGTTTGGCCCAAAATTCAGCTACGCGAACCCCGCATTCAATAAACTACAAAAACTAAAGTTTATAAACTAAGTTAACAAAACACTCCGCCGCGCCAGTTCACGAAAATATATTGTGACTAAAAAGTTATCCAAAAATTAAAACATTGGTTTGTGTTTTGTTTCTAATGGGAAAATCTGTGAAGGCATTAATACACATCTTACTTTCCTCTCTTCATTTTATGTATTTGGTAATAACTCTCAACTTTGACACAAACTTCGTTTATCACAACAAGTTGTGGCGTACCTATTTTAAGTAAATAAATAAGTTGCAAAAGTTTTTAAAGAATTATATGAGCTGCGTCACATTTTACGCTTTGATAGGCAAGCAAAGGAAAATAAAACCACACACACGCGCTCGGCGTGTGAGAGCAAACTTACTGAATAAAGTCATTGAACGAAACACGATCAACTAAAAGAGTGAAGAAAATAAATGTTGATGGATGGAGAGGGAGACGAAGACCAAGGAAACGATGGATGGATTGTGTGAGAATGATATTTTGAAAGAATAAGAAGTAAATGATAGCATGGCGGTTGACAGAGAAGAATACGTGTGAACCAAGTAACAATACAAGAGCAGGAAGATAATGATCGTCTGTTCTAACTTTAAGATTCAGACTGTAATTAAACATCACTTAGATAAACAATAATTCACCACATGACTTAAATTTCTCAAAAAAAAAACTTAGTTGCTAACACGAAACTAACAGAACAATACACGAGATGACGTGACAAAAACTCCTAAAGCCAACAGACAAACAGATTAAATATTTCAATGCACAACATCAACAGTAGTAATAAAACTTCTTACATTCCTTCTTGCAAGCGGTCGTGACGTAAAATACTGCTATGTTCCTCTGTTACCTTCTTATGTACGTTCAAACAAAAAGTTTGGTATACAAGCAAACATAGTACTGGTATTCAGCTGCATCCGGTTAGACTGGAAGCCGACCCCAACATAGTTGGGAAAACGTTAGGCAGATGATGATGTTAGGGGATGGCGTTTTTTGCCGAAATACAGGATCCGTTCTAGATCGGCCATCAGAGTATTCCATATAAAAAACTAGTATACTAAGGATTACGTCATCTAATATATTAAAAGTGTTTTTTTAAGCAATTTACAGAAATAAATATCATTTATCATTGGATTTTTCACTACACTGTCTATTCTATTTTTACTAGTTTTTATCCGTGTTGCCCAATTTCAACTTAAACTTGATCGTTAACAGTTACAGGTGATAGAAGCGAGGAAAATCTGAGTAAAGCTGATGGATCTTATTCTTGATCTTAACACAGCTTAACAAATGACAATCACTATCGTCAAAAATCTAGAAAATAATGTAGGCAACTTCAAAAATTTGATAACTCACAACTATTTATTACTGCCGGACCGCTAAGCCGTACCCCGTACCCTACAGAAGGTACCCTTAGCGTTGTTTTTTTTTTTGTTTTCGTGTGGTAGTCATCAAATGACTTCTCCCGCTCTGGGCAGAGCGGAAGGGAGTGTTGGACTTGTACTGACTAAAACCCATCCATGTTCCTTCCTTGCCCTTTGTGTTCCAGGGCCGCAGTATCTCTTTCGAACAGTCCCGCAGCCCTGGCAGGAGCACCCTTCGCGTGGCCTAAGGCATGCTTTGAACTGCCCGAGAGCAGCCTACAATTTTTTAGGTTCATCTGCGAGATGTATTCAGAAAAAAGCTGCCTGTATAGTAATCCCTTTGTTTGACTGTACAAAGACGGTGGCAAGATCTCTCAGGAATGTTTGGATAACTGCTACTGGCCCGTAGTTTACCCTTTAATAGATTATGTTCTTATATCTATAATCTATGTGCGCTATTCTGTTGAGCAAATTATGCAGGGTGTAAAAAGACTTACCTAAGCCGTGAACCAAGCATTACGTACATCAAACTAAGTAAAGGTATGATTCCGAACTCGGCAACAAGCAGCAGTGCTGTTGCCGCAGTGTTGCCACTAAGGTGCTGGCCAACAGTGCTGCCTGCCGCACTGATTCCGAGCAAGGCGGCAGTGTCGCTCTGTTCGTGGTGATTTACATGTCAACATTCACGTAGGTACTCTTGCTGCGGCGGCAGACGCGTCACTACTCTTCTGTCGTGGCGGTAGGGTGACACTGACGCGCAGCAGTGCTGCCGCGACATTGCTGCCTAGCTCGGGATGTAATCTTAACTTTACGCAAAAATTATTGCTGGGTCACGACTTTCTTTTTTAGGGTGAAAAATCACGTTTCACGGTAGTAATAAATGTAACGCACACAAAACATTGTCAAGAAACATTTGCCCATAATCACCACTCTTTTCAGACGGATACATACATGATTCAGATATTATAAAAGGTCCCATTAAAATAGATGGACAAAGTTTTAGAAATCATTCAGACCACATATATAAATAAGGACAATGGTAAAAAAATTAATAAGAAAAACGCATTAGATAACTTACAAGAAAAAAAATCAGATAACGAAAACACTAAAAATGCCGGCAATTTATTATTTGAAGTCAGAATAAAATTACTTTAATCAGTGTTTTTTTTTGCTTGGAAATCTTTGGTTAGACGTTCTGAACGCTGTGTTAAAATTAGTCCATCTATTTTAATGGGACCTTATATATATCATTGAACATTTAACCTGCATTACCTCTCCCCGTTCCTTCTGCCGCCCCGCTCTCCAACCTCACAACCTCACATCCATACCCTCCTAATCTAAACTTTAAAACTGCAAATAAGTACCTTTCTCAAAATGGCACTCTAAGGAATCCAAACATACTTACCTCATTGAGTTTCCAATACTGCCTCTATTTTCTGAGACGAACTCCGTTCTTAACGCTCCAGTATAGGCACGCTACTCGCGCCAGTAGCTCGACTGCTATTCGAAAACGCTTTTAGCAAAATAGACGAAGAGAATTTTTTAAAAGTAATTATTTACGCCAGTGGGTTCTTAATGGGTTTAACGCGTTCCTGGAATCCAGTAATTGGATACTGAAAGGTTTGAGTTTGATTCTAGAGATGGATTAGCTTTATTGTTTTGATAATAAATAATTCAAGTAAAATTGCAGAATTTGATTTTAATATCTTTGTTTTTTGGACGAGGCCTTTGTTAATTGAACAGGTTTCTTCTTCGTTCACATATTTGTAAGAGTGGTTTAATCGTTGCTTTAGAGCTCTTTGTTCAACTGTAAATCTTCCAGGAAAAATAAAATAAATTGTCGGCCTAATTCGTTAACCTGCTAAGTCTGCTAACCAAAAAATGGACTTAGCAGGTTAACGAATTAGGCCGACGAAATGTCAATAACATTATTATTTCATTCATTTCTCATAACACGATGTGTTTACTAACGACTAGACTAACTGCAACTTTAAAACTTACAAAAAATCTTCTTCTCACTAAAAAGGAGACAGCCCAAATCCCTCCATTCTTATATGTGTCAAAAACCGCTCCACTCTCGAAAAAGTGTCCCCGAATATGACTGCCGTCACTCTCGACAAATTGCCGAGACACGTATTTACCGAGATACCAATAACAGCATGATTGCTCCCGGGACCAATAGAAGCGATGCATCGTTACGTGAGGAGCGGTGTAATGCAATCTTGTTGCTGTCCTGACTTGATGCGGAAATCTGATAGAAAATTCAATTTTGCTTATTGATGTATAACTTATTGATGGATGAGAAGAAGACGTGTCATGTTTATTTTGCGTCTTTTGATGAGAGAGAGCCATTCAAACGCCAGCGGGTACTACGGCACCCAGCAATAAGAAAGCTTAACCGCCAAATTGACATTATTGACAATGACATTAAAGTTACACTTGTGACACTTGACAGTTCAAACAAAGTTTAACTGACGCGCCACTAGTAGTGTATGGATATGTGTATAGTTGGAAGTCGTTCGTTTTGCCATTCCATGGGTTTTCCCATCAGAGTTTTCTTTAGTATCATCCCGGGGACATGGATCTGGATTTGTCCAGTAATTGACACCGGCCGTTATTACATAAGAATTTATTAATTGAATGTCATAAACAAACTGTTTTGCAGTTTAGCAGAGGTAATATGTTTTGTAAAATTATTATGTCTGTGAAATAACACTTTCCATAAAAAAACACTACCTTTTTGTACGTCACGTGAACTGAAAATGACTATGTAATTGCATGGTACAGCATAGAGTTTGTTGTCAAACAACATCGACCGCAGCTAGCTTGAATGATTTGCATAACATAACATAACATCACACCTGTAATACCCGTAGGGCTAGGCAGATGTGTACCTAATATTACACCCACATTTCGCCAGTTGTCCCATGTAATAGGGAGCGAGCCTATTGCCATCAACCGGGCACAAATTCAGACTCCGTGGCTGCTACTGAGAAATTCCTGATGGAAAAACCCAATAGCACTTTGCCCGACCTGGGAATCGAACCCAGAACCTCATGCTCAGCAGTCGCTTGCTAGCACTCGACCAACGAGGCAGGCTTCTGACAACAGATCCTAGATTGCAAAAGACAAATAGACCTCCTTGCGACCACTCGACCAACGAGGCAGTCCTTGAATGACTTGTAATAAGTTAAACCATTTTACAAAGTAGCGTTTATTCATGATCTTTTTTTTTTCCGATGGGAAATTATCAAATGAATTTTCCCGCTCTGGGCAGAGCGGAAGGGAGTTTCAGGCTTGTATTGACTAAAACCCTTCCATGTTCCTTCCTTGCCCTTTGTGTTCCAGGCCCGCGGTATCTCTTTCAAACAGTCTCGCAGCCCTGACAGGTTTATTCATGATCTTGTCTCGTGAAAATATGTGCATCTGCTACAAACCTCTCACCGGGAATTCAGGTGTGGCTTTATGTTAATCTATGGATTCTGAGCATCGGTATATTACAGATAAATCTCATTAATTTCCCAGTATACGTACTCGATTTTACATCAAATGTTAGAGATTCTGGTGAAACATAGGATATCAGAGAAACGGTTCTTAATAATTTAAACTTCTGTAAATCTGACACCTGGAGCTTTGAGGTGGTACTTAGGAATATTATAATGTTACAAGCCGTTTCCCCAAAGTGATTTTCCAACGGAAAATATGACAAAGTCTTATGAGAACTTTTTGATTTTTTAGAAATGCCTCCTTACCCATTTTCGTTATGAGGGGTCGCACGCACGACTTCTGAGCATGAAGTACTGGGATCATTCGTTCGTTACTCGGGTCAGGCTAAATGTCATTGGGTTTTTCCATCAGGAATTTCTCAGTAGCAGCCACGGAGTCTAGATTTGCGTCCGGTTGATTGCAATAGGCTCGCCCCCTATTACATGGGATTTAAACATAAGTGGCTATTAATTATTGCACCTCATGCCTAACCAGATTACAGCCGTGATGTAATGTTATGTTGTGTAAAATTTCATGCTGTTAAACCCAGCGGTTTAGTAAATAGTGGCTGTAACAGTTAAAATTGTTTATAAGTTTTTCTAGTCACCTTCTTCGCCAATTAAACATATTATTTTTAAGAGTTTTGTACACTGTTTACCCTGTAGTTACCTATTAACTTCATCTAACTTTGAGAGAGGTCCAATTCAGTTAATTGTTTCACAGACTCGGTAGTTAATAATTCAAAACTTTCATTGATTCGGCTGAAACTTTTGAATTATTACTTAGTCTTATGAAAAGTTATCAAAAGTCCAATATTTTAAACAAAAACAGTAACTTTTAAGTAGCTATAACTCTCATCATCATTCCTCCGAACTTATCTCAATTTGTTGGGGGTTGGCGCAATATAAATCTTTTTCAATCATACTTCTATAATATTAGCGATTACAGCGGAGTCTTGAATTTCTCCATGACGAATTTCTAGGTAGTAGTCACTTAGTGTGGGTCTGTGCCCGGTTAATGGTAATGGGCTCGCCCCCAATTACAATACATGTGACTTAACATATCTGGTGAAATGTGGATGTACTATTAGATACCTACGTCTTAAATCTCTGAGATTACAGTTGTGTTGTTATGTTCTATATTAGTCGTCATCGCAGTAGTCATCCCATTTTTAACCATTTTTATCTTTCAAATAGCCAATCCATCGTTTCTTTATTAAAGTTAAGCTAAGTAATTATTTTAGATGTAATTCCAACGATATAGCCAGTCGAGTGTGCTCGGGCCATAACTAATACCATCAGAAGTCTTTGCCAATATCTTCGCGTAATCTTTCTAGATGCGGACGTGACCATCCCTCCCCACTCTCCCCGAATGGGGGATGGGGGACATTGAGGTGTTATTAAACTGGGGTAGTTCGATCTAAAACGGATTATACGTATTTTAAAGATTTTTATTTGACTGCCTTGTTACTTTTGTAGACTCAAAGCCCTTTGAGGATCGCACAAACTGATATTCAGTTTTACCATCAGGAATTTCTCAGTATTGTGTCCGATTGATGGCAGGCGACTTGCCTCTTATTACAAGGATTTTTTAATACTAAATAGGCTGTAAAACGATGATGAACGATGATGCGGCCTAGGGTAGAGCACGCTTGCCTAGAACACCCTCGAACTTTGAAGATTTGGATTTAAACATGTAGAATTGATTAGATCCAAAAATATTACACCGCTCTAACAAAATATCCATTTAATCTTCTAAAGATGTCCTAAAATACGGGTGTACCATAGTGGTGTAATTTTAATAGGTACGGTGGGCTGCATCAATTGGGTACCCCAGTTGGGAACGTAGGTGCTTTCAAGAGGGGTACTCACATCGTGACGCTGACTGTACATCTCTTTGTCTAACCGTAGCCTATTCGTGTTGTTAGATTAAAGATTTGTTTTACTTTATTACTTTCGGTTACTATTGTATCTAAATACTATTAGTAATTAAAAGAGTTTTTATAAACAATTAATCATGTTACTCAGTTTTAAAACAATAAAAATACACTCGAGACACTTTTGCCGCGGAATCGTCCAATATCAAGCGCGAGAAATTGGTGATACGTCACATGGTGTCCTCGCGTAGTGCTGTGTTGAATCGATTGAGTAGGTTTTCGGTTTTCTTCCGTCTAGCAATACTTAACGGTACTTTTATGCAAGAATGGTTAAAATGGTTACTACTATTTTCGAGGAAATTGGAAATAAACATTACAAAACGTATTCAAGATTTGCAATCGGGTTCCGTTTTAAAGGAATGCGTGTGCACAATAAATTAATATTCTTTTATACTCTACTGTATTGTACCTGGTTTTCTGAGAAAAAGCAATATCACAGAAACAATTTAAAAGAAGCTGGTGAAATTCTGCGAACTGAAGGAAAACGTTTTTTTACGGAAACTGTCGCTCAAAATAAAAATTAAAATGTTTGCCTGTGTTTCTAGGATTTCAACTCTGTCGGTTCCAACAAGACATTTTAACAATTCCAAGTAAATGAAAATTCTCTTTGCATTATAAATTCATTACTCAAATACTCCACAAAAACTGCTTGCATTTCATCTTATCTAAGAAGCCACCAAACATTTGCATCACAAAAAAATTAAAGGAAGCTCTAAAGCACTATCGAAGAATATTAAGGAGTTCTCCTGAAGGACCAGTTCATGAATTTCGAGGGGGTAATCGAAATGCATTAACTCAAGGAGGAGCCTTAGAGAACGTAGAAGGCCCTCAAATGATTTATGCGGAACCTTTTCAAAACGCCCGCACGGATATTTGAATCGCATGGCTTTAGGTTAAGAGTAAGAATACACTCACAATTCGAAATCTTTCGACGTTTATTCTTGTAAGTAGGTGCACATGATGCACGTGAGGAGCTCGTGGCTAAATAATAACAGCCGCTCGGGTCGATCTTTAGGTTAAGCCGTGCTTGCCTAGGTTGGTCTGTGGATGGGTGACCAATTACATACCGAGTTTCCTCCACGCCTCGGAAAGCAAGTTAAGCCGTTGGCCCCGACTGTCATTTGAAGATCTTTGATAGTCGTTAGGTAGTTAGGTAGTGGCCCAAAAAAGTCTGACAACCAGTCTAACCAAAGGGTATCGTATTACCCAGTACTAACTGGGTTGTGGAGTTCAGATAGGCAGTCGCTCCATGTAAAAAACTGGTATTCAGCTACATCCGATTAGACTGGAAGCCGATCCCAATATGGTTGGGAAAAGGCTAGGCAGATGATGAGGTGCTCGTGGTGCAACAGCGGCTGCGGGAAAAGCAGATGAAAAAAGTGGTTTAAAGCATTCTACCAATTACACTGAGCCATACGGTGCTAAGAACGTATCAGGCAAGAAAATATTCTTTGTTTTAAAAAGTATGAGACTATGTTGGTCGGTGACGGAACGGTCTAACTAATGCCATGCACGTAGGGTATCGGCGTCGGCAAAATATTTTCGCCGACAATTTATTGTTGACGCTTAGACGGTAAGGTAAAGATGGATTGGAATTGATTGGCAATTATCAGCTGTGATTAATGCCTTGTTAGCTTAAGGTGAGCTTTGATTTCTACTGTTTTGATTGGATCAATATTATATGGATCTAAGATTATGGTAATTTTGATTTGACTTGTCTTGAATCTTCCGTTATTATTTAAATTACGTTATGATAAACTTGGCGTACCTAATAATTGAGTTATTCGACTTAGTTTTGGATGATTCATAGAATGCAACTTTCCTTAAAAATATTTATTTCCTTTCGGATGTTTGTATCGCAAACATAGTTTGTAGGTTTGTATGAACATTTTAGTTTTGTGTGCCATAATGATGTATCTGTTAAATGTACATAAATCAATCTAGCCGTATCACGTCACATTGTACCCGACTACGGCAAACCCCAAAAGGAGTATTATGTTTACATACCTACCTAACGCCGAAAAGTGTTTCACACGATTTACTTTGATTTTACTATTCTGGCTAAGTTACAGCAGTCATTTAAATCGTCTCTTATTCATAGTCATTTAAATCATCTCTTAGATAGAAATGTGGGTAAAAAACAATACCTGATCTTATCTATTAATTCAGCTATGGAAATGTTATACTACTCTGTCAAGAAAGTACCGGAAAACGATCATTAATACATGAAATGCTTGTTATTGATCCAAAGTTAAGTTAAGTTTTATCGCCTTCAAAATATGGTCCTTCAGAAACGTTGCACTTACCCTAACGAATAATGCAATCATAAAGACATTTTTTAACCGCTTTTTCTGGAATTGAGTTCAGTTCTCGCCGTGAATTCTGCTTTAAGTCTTCTACCAAATGAAAACGGGTGCCACGAAGTGGTAATTTGAGTTTAGGAAAAAGACAGAAGTCGGCTGGAGCCCCATCAGATAAATAAGGTGTAGCTCGATGGTATTTGTTGAGTTTTTAGTCAAAAATTCGTTCACTATGATGGCCTTGTACGAAGACGCATTATCGTGGTGCAAAATCCAAGAATTTTCTTTCCACAAATCTGGCCTTTTTCGTCAAATTTGCTCTCTTAAACGCTGCATTACGCTCAAATAATATTCTTTATTTACTGTTTGACCTTCCGACAAGAATTCCGAGTACACAACACCGCGAAAGTCAAAGAAAATGGTCAACATGACTTTGACTTTTGATCTACTGTGGCTTGGTTTTTTCGGTTTCGGTTCAGTTAAAAGGCGCTACTCCGAAGCTTATTGACTAGTTCGCATGTCAAACTCGTCAACCCATGTCTTCTCAGCGAGTTTTTGGAGAAAATTCAGGTCTTTTGGGACTAGCCGAGCGGCAAAATGTTTCATACCCAAGTGATTTTTTAAAATGGTACAGATCGACACGTAAGACACAGAAAGTTCAGCGGCGATCTCTCTCAAACTTGAATGAAGATTTTCAGTCACTATTTCCTTCACTTTTGAGATGTTATGTTACTATTGAATATTCATTTTCTTGCGTGTCGATGGCAATGGCCCAGAACTTAGCAACGGGATTGGTGATCCATTTATTCCTTTAGCGTGCAGGCAAGACACGATATCGGGTGTTACATCAACAAAAACATTGAAAAAAAAAACAACTAACATAAATAAGCAGCATTTAAACCCAAAATAATTGCAGAAGCAAACACACAAAACAGGTCAGATACATACAACGTCCCGAATACGAAATACTTACCAGTTACCCAGTTGCTTTATAAAATAAAATACATTCAGCATTTATACTTGAACGCACAATGTCCACGCCTCTAGTGCATTCTGTACAATAGCCAGAAATTTCCAGAACATTGTAATAAGAGCAAAATTGTGGGAACTGGCATCCAAATACCGCGATACGTCGGTGAACGCTCGAAAAATAGGATCGGTTTGAAAAAAGAAAGACGTGGTTAGGGTTGGGATACATAGTGGGAACTATAACTAGACTGTTTTAACTAGACTGTTGCTCTGTGTTTGTTGTTTTGTATGTGTTGTTGCATGCGTGTGTTTGTGTTGTATGTTGGGTGTATGTGTGTGTTGGTATTCTGTCGAACTATCTGTCAGTTGCGTTGTAGGAGGAAAGCCTGTTGTCGCCGAAGGTGTTACCAACTCAAATCACCAATTACTCATTGGTGATTTGTGTCTGTAAGCCAAAATATATAGTCTTGGTCGTCCGTCGGCGAGATGTGCAGACGACATTGTTGCCATCGCGAGAATATCTTGGATGAGGATGGCACAGCAACGTGGACCAAAACGTTGGCACACGCAGAGAGAGGCCTATATGACTATATCCAACAGTGGGTGACGTCGGGCTGTACATAATAATGAAACCAGAATATCACAGCACTAGTATTTCAATGTGTTCCGTACATGACGTGCTTTCTGACGCTAGCTGGTAATTAGTTGCGTTGTCTATGGACCGCCACTGAAATACTATACTAGAGCTATTCTGATAACTCATTAGTCGTGGAAGCCCTATGTGGCGGATCATTACTTGAGCACACTTAGGATTTTATAAGTATAAAACTAACAAACTATTGAAAAGAAGAATAATTGTACGTTCATTTTTAATGTAGCTTAAATAACACTTATATTTAGCAAAATTTTGAAACTCACATCACTGGTCAGTTTAAACATTACTGATTTAAACAGAATTTCCGCCAATTCTAAATCAAACCAACATGATCCACTGAATTCGACCTCCAAATAAGGTGACGTCGATGAACGTCAAAGCCACAATACCCAAACTTATTCACACCTAGGAAAGTTTCCCCTACGCTACAGTGTGTCCCGCACTTTACCGCCTACTCCCACAGCCGGAAACGGATGTGGCTCGCGGCTCGTCCTGAGCTGTGTAATTTCGCGCGGTCGCCTTCCGCATTCTATTTTTGAATGTTAGTATGCGTTCCGGTTTTTTTTTCTTGTTTAAGTATGTTCTAGGGAATTCTTTATGCTGACCGAGTGTCGCTTATTAGTGAGCAGAAATGAGTGAAATGTATTCATTTTCATTTTAAGTCCGTCCGCTTTACGCTAAATACGAATGGGGAAATTTATTTCAGTTGGAAGATGCAGTTTTTCATAAAAGAGTTATGCAAACGTTTTTATGTTATCGTAACAGTCTTTTAAATGTATTTTTAAAGTATTTCTTTGTTTCAGTCTGTTGACAAAAGCTTGTTATATGCAATATATAAAGTGCCGCTAATTAATACCTACATGACCGTAAAATGCATGGATCAGAAGCCAATTGTGTGTAAACAATTGCCGTCCCATCAATATATCAAACCGTAATCTAAAATTGGTTATTAAACAAGAACAATGATGTGTCATATTCCTATAGATATATAATAACGCTATTGTTAACTAATAATAATAGATACAGAAAAAGCAACAAACTCAAACTGAAAAAAAGCTAACAGCAGATACCTACTTCATCATCATCATCATCATCAGCCTTTTAATGTTCCCACTGCTGGGACACAGGCCTCCTCTCTATGAGAGGGAATGGGCTATAATCCACCACGCGGGCCCAGTGCGGATTGGTAGACGTCACATGTCTTCGAATTTTTGGTTCTAGGACATGCCGGTTTCCTCACGATGTTTTCCTTCACCGTTTTTGAGAGCAGTGGTGATGAAATAAATTACACAAAGTAATGCGCCTGCCTGGGTTCGAACCCACGACTGTTCGTAAGTCGGGGTCGCTACCACTGGGCCACCGCTGCTCACAAAAACGATACCATCATATCATAGATACCTACTTACTTTAAAATTATTGTTTGTTTTTTTTTCCGTTACCTTATCAGACTCATCATATCAGTCCACTGCTGTCCACTGTTGAACATAGGCCTCCCCAATCGATTGCCAACGTGTCCGGTCCAATTCCACCTGCATCCAGCGACTCCCTGCAGTTTTGACAAGGTTGTCGGTCCATCTGGCAGGTGGCCATCCCACGCTGCGCTTTCCAATGCGTGGTCTCCACTCCAGTATCTGTTTGCCCCACCGGCCGTCCGATCTTTGCGCTATGTGGCCTGCCCATTGCCACTTCAGCTTGCTAATCCGCTGGGCTATGTCGACGATCTTGGTTCGTCTACGGATTCCCTCTTTTCTGATTCTATCACGTAGAGAAACGCCGAGCATAGCCCTTTCCCACTGAGCGACTTTGAGCTTCTGTATCAGACCTATTGTGAGAGACCACTTTTCAGATCCGTAAGTCATCACTGGTAAGTAACATACATTGTTTATAAACCCTACTTTTGAGGCACTGAGGTATTTTGGACGAGAAGACACCCCGTAGTTTCCTATATCTATTGTTGTACTATATCGTTGAATCCAACTCGGCTGGGCAGTGTTCGCCCAGCCGAGTTGGATTCAACGATATAGTATCAGACTCAGACTGATGGAAATTTTAATTTAAAGGTATAATAATATGAGAACACATAAAAATCCCCGAAGGGTTTGGCAGAAGTGTATCTAATGGTACACCCACATTTCGCCAGTTATGTTTAAGTCCCATGTAATAGGGGGCTAGCTATTGTCATCAACCGGACACAAATCCAGAATCCGTGGCTGCTACTGAGAAATTCCTGATGGACCAAACTAATAACAAAAAAAATGTAGTTTTGTCTCACGCCTCAGAGCTACTTACGACTCAATAACATTCAAAGTATTAAACATATTCATTAACTATAATTTCCTTTTGATAAAACTTAACTATAAATGTGCTTTTATGATCTAATATAAAATTCCCATTTTCTTAATTACCACAGACTATAAAAGGCGCCAAATGAGGCATAACTGTCACATAAACCACGTAATATGGCCGTATATAATATGTTTAACGAGTAAATGTAATAATTTAGGCAGATATAATTATTTTGTTATGTATTTGATTCGTTATCGGTGAATAGTGGGTGAGAAATAAAGTGTCGCCGTTGGTGATAATGTGGACATTTTAATTTGGGGGTTTGAGACAAGTTTGTATATCAACCAAAACTATGTTTACGCTTATAGTAGTCAGTAGGAACTTGGAGAATAAATCTTAATGGCTGTTCTTGAGCAACAAGCGCTACGTCATGTTTTAAATAATACCTCTTTTATTAAATAATAATATCTCAAACTCAAGCCATTTACATATTTCAGTTAGACCATTACAGGCACTTTTGAAGGTCAAAAAGTCACTGTAGTTGCCCATTCCAAAGCGTTGATCTCAATGGAGAAGAATAGAATGGGCAAAAAACTTCATGGACACTCTTTTAAATCAAAATATTATTCCAAGTTCTTGGTTACACTTTTAACAAGAGTTGAGTTTTAAATAGTATCTAAACTCAAACTCAAAGCATTTTATTCCAACAGATCAGTTATATGCGCTTTTGAATATTCAAAAACAAAAAGATGAAAGTACAGTCCAACCACAAAGCAGAATAACTGTGAAAAGTCTGTAGTTGGCCTTTCCAAAGTGAAGAACTCTATGGAGAAAACCTCCATGGACACTCTGACACTAGGATAACGATAAAAACATCTAAAAAATTTATAACAGCATTGATTAAAATTTTATAACAATTAATAAGTACTTAGAAAAGGGTTGTGATTTGATCATTTGGAGGAAGTATACTTATTAAGAGTGACGAGTTTGCTTCGTTCACCACCAAAACATAACTTTGCATCGGAATGAATAAAGCGGAGACATTTATAGGCGAATAGACAATGTATACGATATTCAGTACTGCATAAACGTTGGGTCATGAAACTCAGTTATGAATAGACGTTATATTTTACTGCTGCAGCCTAACAAACTATAAGTATTGGTTAGATTTTTATGCAAAACTCGTAACGAGTAACTATAGTTAAGGATAAAGCTGGATTGAAAGCCAGTTTTTAATAGCTTCATCTGTTACTATGTAAAAAAAAACTGGTGTTAAATTAACGGATCGTGTTTGACACTGCGCTCCAAAACAAATATAGCTGACGTGGCTCAAAAAGCTGCCCAACTCAAATGGGACTGGGCAGGACATGTCTACCGCATGCCGTATAAACTGTGGGCTAGAATAAGGGGAAACTGGTGCCCTGACACAGAGGATCAGGGTCGCGGCAGGTCACAAAGGAGATAGCGGGACGAACTGGACAAGTTCCGTCTAAGAATTGGACTGAGGACGCGCGAGAGGTGGAAGGAGAGGAGGGAGGCCTTTGCCCAAGAGTGGGACAGAGCAAAAAAAAAGTCGTTTGGTTGACAATACATGGTTAGTTAGGGTAACGTCATTCTATTTCCAATATGGCGGATTCCCAAAGATGGCGGACTAGTTATTTTTTATGCATTTCCATGATATGGGTATCAAAGGAAAAGGTTTACTGAGAAGACTAAGAAAAATAAAATGACATCGTAAAGTGTGTTTACTTGTTTTTTTTTTAACTCGTCATCATCATAACATCACGCCTGCATTCCCCGAAGGGTTAGGCATAAGTGTGCTTAATAGTACACCCACATTTCGCCAGTTATGTTTTTAAGTCCCATGTATAGGGGCGAGCCTATTGCCATCAACCGGGCACAAATCCAGACTCCGTAGCTGCTATTGAGAAATTCCTGATGGAGAAACCCAATAGCACTTTGCCCGACCCGGGAATCGAACCCACGACCTCATGCTCAGCAGTCGCGCTTGCGACCACTAGACCAATGAGGCAGTTTTTTTTAACTTTGATATTTTATTTATTGTTTGTCGTCGACCAAAATCCATCTACCGTGCACTACTAGATCAATTTGATCTGCAAAAGGTGGACACTCTGAAGGTGAGTGCGAGTACATACGTAGCATTCGTCTAACTTCGGTGTTCCTCTCTTGGCTGTACACTCTCGTACTCGTCTGGCTTCGGAGTGCAGAGTGTAGTAGGTTGAGCGATACGATTCTGTAATATGGCCGCGGGTTCATTATCAATTAAAAGTTGGCGTTTAATAATCTGATATTGCAAGGACTTACGATTACTTACTACTTTTACCGCTGGATTAGTCTTCAAATGATATTTCCCAAGTTTCAGAGATTTACGTATTCAGTTTATCTTAAGAAATACGCATCTGGTCAGAAAGCTCGGATCTAATTCCTCGGTTAGAATTGATCTCTTTATGTATGAATGTTAGTCGTGGTTTCAATGTCAAATTTATAATCTCACAAAGATGCCTAGGCAGGGGTGATAAGAATATTGTTTAACATAACATCACGCCTTTTAACTCCGAAGGATTAGGCAGAGGTGCACCCACATTTCGCCAGTTATTTTTAGTCTCATGTAATAAGGGGCGGGCCCACCGCAAAATACAGTAACAGTACCTATAAACTATGATCGAAAGTTTTTATCCAAAAACACACTGATCTATCCACACGACATAAACTCATATCTAACCAGGCAAAAAACCAGGTCGAATGTCACACCGCGTCCCCATTTGCATTCTAAATGGAAACCGTGTGTTTTTGTTTGGGCAGCGGCAGCTGGCAGCCGTTCCTGACAGTCGACCATGTTACACGGTGCGCACATAAATTGAGTTCAGTTTGAAGATCATGTCGGGCTGTCAGTTTGGATATGGCGGTGTGTGAGTGGGATTGAGTAATGGTGCAATTTTTTTATTTATGTTTAGTTACAAAATTACAATATTGATTATACACCTTTATAATTCGAACACATAGACATATTTACATGCTACATGCAAAAGTTTCGAAGCCTTTTGTATGAGCCTGTGGTATGAGACACTTAAGCTCTTGATTAATTAATATTCTAAGCCATATTATTTAGTAATTTCATCATTAGTAGGCATAATACATTATTTCTTCTCTTTTTGTTAAAATTTGTTTTAATTGCATGAACACCATATTTACTAGCAATTTAAAGTTTATTCATTAATGGTAATCTGTGAACAGCGCTGTGGGCTACATTATTATTTAAGTTATTTATGTTATCATATTGTAATATTCCATAATGTGCTGTTTTTTGTTCCTATTTGAAAAAATAAAATAAATATAATACAGATTTTTAATACATAAAGCCAGGCGCGCCACCATCAGTCGGCAATAAACACCGGTCGCCTACGTATTTACGTCGCGATGGAGCGTCCAACATTATAAATGTAATGTGCCGTCTCACCATTTTTCTATTATATGTATCATTTAGTACTATCCTCAACAGTCTTATTAGTTAGTCTTCAGAAAGGTTAGATGCGTAGTACTCGCAACAAGCATGCGTGTATGGCCACATATATGAACGTGGACGAGGCAAAAGGAGTATGTAAGGATCGTAGTAGGTCCTGCCAGGGCTGCGGGCTGTTCGAAAGAGATACCGCGGCCCTGGAACACAAAGGGCAAGGAAGGAACATGGATGGGTTTTAGTCAGTACAAGTCTGACACTCCCGCTCTGCCCGGAGCGGGAGAAGTCATTTATTGATTTACTATCCGTAAAAAAAAAATAAGGATCGTAGTAGGTGGCGTTATGTGGTTTTTGCCTACCTCCATGGGAAAAAGGCGTTAGTTTATGTATGTATAAAGGCAGTGTGAAGCGCCTTTGCAGGATATGCCCCTTCTCCATTTCTGCACAACCACCAGCACCTTTCAGGATTTAAACAAAGCCAGTATGAGCGCAGTGCAGGTGGCTGAATTGACAAAATTGGATTTTATCAACACGTAAGAAAAAAGAATTCAACGATTTATAAATTTTAATGTGATATCAATGATTCAGATTATTTCTTAAGGCAGATTTAGAAAAAAAAAACACACTCACATAGATTTACACTTTGATAGTTATAATCTGGGCTGCGGGCTGTTCGAAAGAGATACCGCGGCCCTGGAACACAAAGGGCAAGGAAGGAACACGGATGGGTTTTAGTCAGTATAAGTCTGACACTCCCTTCCGCTCTGCCCAGAGCGGCAGAAGTCATTTGATGATTTCCCATCCGTAAAAAAAAATATATATATATAGTTATAATCGACAGATTGCTAGTAATATACAAACGAATATTATCTGAAAACCACTTAATTTAAAGAAAAGGTACAATAGTTGCAGACACGACACTGACTTGATATTGGACGCTCCACTCGAGTCAACAAGTCACTCGACTGTCTGTTCACTTTTGTTTCATTCCACGTTCACTCTAGAATACCATAGGACTGAATGTTCATGTGATCCTTTCATTATTTTTGAAGTGAAAACTTCTTTAGCATCGTTGTGATTTGAAAGTCGATGAAACGAAAAACGACAATAAAAAAGAGAGACACATAAATTCATAAGATTTAACGTAGGAGAAAATGAGATAGGAAGCATTATACAGTGTATATCTTGAAGCCAAAATTTTTGAAGGTTTCACTTCTACCACGTGTGAATTGCACACATGGTTTTTCTTCACAAAGTTAAAAATGTCGAGCACCGAAATCCAACACCGTTAGATCGGTTTACTAATTGATTAATTACTTACATTTTAGGTTTGAATTCAGTTCGAGTGAAATATACACAAACAAAAAGCCCAAAAATGAACGAAAAGTGAAGGCCACTTTAGATATCGATATAATCATTAACTGATCGCGCAATTTCAATCTCTATCAAATACGACTGCGCAACTAGTTATGTTTTCGAGCCGTTTGTGGTTGAAACACTAGGGCCATGGGGTCTTAGTGCCCACCTAGTGTTTCGGGAAATCGCCAAGTGGTTGATCGAGTTTTCACGTGATTAGGGGCGGGCTTATTTTTTGGCCAAAGAATCAGCATTGCCATCCAACGTGGCAATGCTGAAATGAGGACAAATTTTTTGACGCCCTGTACCTGACCTTTTTATTACTTGTACATATTTTTGTTAATTTTATAGATTTGTAGTTTGTAAAAAATGAAAATAAGCCTTTAAAAGTCAAGTTTAATTAATAATAATAACATGACCAGTGCCAGCGCGCGGGCTCATCAACACCAACGTCGGATACCCACGAACCTGTTGGCTGGAATTTTAATAAAGCCGATTTTTTCGTGTTGTACTCATCAATTGCTTCTGTAGATTGGGCTCCAATGTATGAGTTAGATTTAGAAATGAGTTTAAACTATTTTTATAATATTATTAATTCCATTTTAAATGATTGCGTTCCAAAGAAAAAGCGAAGTCGTGTAAACTCAAGGTACATTTACCCTGAGTGGTACACTGCGGAAATAATTCGCGACATAAAATTGAAGGCGGTCCTACATAAACAGTACAAAACAAGTGGGGGGAGGTCTGATTACGAAGCGTTTGCTCAGTGTAGAACCAAAGTAAAAAATTTAATACTCTGTGCTCGCGAACAGTATGAGCATCGTGTCCAACATCAAATGCTGGAAGACCCAAAGTCGTTCTGGAACTATGCTAAATCTAGAAAAGGTAGTAGAAGTCCCCAAAAGATTTTAAAGAATGGCGAGCCGTTGACTGACGAACAATGCGCTCGGGAGTTTGCTGAGTACTTTTATTCGGTGTATAGTACGGAGCAAGCCGAGTTAGATGTGAGTGCAGCTATGGCAGAAGCGGGCGGGGAGAACGGAGCGGCGCGGGTACATCTTGATCTCTTGCAACTGTCGGACGTATGTTGCGCGCTTCAACAACTTAAACCGAAAAGGTCTTCGGGGCCGGACGGCATCCCGCCTTACATCTTTAGGGACTGTCGAATGGTGCTAGCCAAACCGTTGCAATATATTTATAATAAATGCCTGAATGGAGCTGTTTTTCCCGAGAGGTGGAAGATTACCCGCGTTGTTCCGGTGCCAAAGGGAGGCGCAGGAATGACGGTAGACGGTTACAGGCCTGTCGCAGTGCTGTCTACCCCGGCTAAGGTTTTTGAAGCTGCTATTCATAAGAGTATATTTCAACAGGTCCGCGGTCAGTTATCAGACTCACAGCATGGGTTCCGACCGGCAAAAAGCACTACTAGCAATCTCCTGAGCCATATGGTTAGTCTTGTGCCATCGGTGGACAGTGGAGGGCAGACTGATGCTGCTTACTTCGATTTTAAGAAAGCATTTGATCTGGTAAATAATGATATTTTGCTCAAAAAGTTAGCAGTATTTGGTTTCACTCCACATCTGCTCAGGTTTTTTGCAAGCTACTTAAGCGGTAGGCAACAATATGTGGAATATGCGGGGCACAAGTCAGAGCCATATTTTACCAGGTCTGGGGTGAGTCAGGGCAGTAACCTTGGGCCTTTGCAATTCATTCTCATGATTAATGACCTGCCAGAAGTTGTTAAAGACGCCAAGTGTTTGCTGTTCGCTGATGACCTCAAGCTATCGCTTGAAATAAGTGGAGTGGATGACTGCGAGAGGCTTCAGGGAGACATAGACAGAGTGGCGACCTGGAGCAAGAACAACCTCTTGCAGTTCAACACCTCAAAGTGTGTAACAATCACTTTCTCTCGCGCGCGTGCTCCTATTAAATATAATTATAATTTGGACGGGGTGCAAATGTCTAGGGCTACGGAAGTTAGGGACTTGGGGGTGAAATTCAACACGGGGCTGACGTTTCGTGATCACATCATAAGCTGCTGTAAAAAAGCTTATCGTAATTTAGGTTTTATGCTCCGATTGGTAAGTAAATTTACGAACATAAAAGCGGTTATAGCTTTATATAATGCTTTGGTTAGAAGTCAGTTAGAGTGTAACGCAATTATTTGGGCTCCACATGAATCTAAATATAGGTTCATGCTGGAGAAAGTACAAAACAAGTTTGTGAGATATTTATATTTGAAATTGTATGGTGTATACCCTTTTTATCCGCTTATGTATCCAACTTTATTTATTTTGGGTATGGTTGGGTATAACGAACTGAGGGTCAGGAGGGATCTCACACTCACCTCGTACATATTCAAGGTACTTAGAGGGAAGATACATGATGCGGACATTTTAGGGAACATAGGTTTGTGTGTTCCGGACAGGTACGTGGGGCGACGTCGGCAGCCACGCTTGCTGGCGGTGCCGCGCGCGCGGACCAATCTGTTAGGGGAGGCGCCACTGACGCGTGCGCTCCGCACTCTCAACCTCATAGAGGTTGACTTGTTCAATTGTTCTCTGAGTGAGTTCACAAAAAATGTATTGTTTGTGATTAGTTACAAAATTTAATATTGTTATTGTGTACACTATCGCATTAGGTAACCCTGTAAAGATAGTCGTAAGATGGAGAAATAAATAAATAAATAAATAAATGACTAAAATAACTACACAACTACATTTAAGTCACGAGCACTATAAAGGGTGTAAACAGACTCTTAACGAAGCCGAAAGGCACTTGTTCTCCCCGTCATTGCGATCATTTTTTTGTTCTAGACCATACCTGGGAACCTTCTAGTTACGGAGATATTGGGGGTCAAAGTTCCAACTTTTTCACAAGTTTTTTTTAAATACATATTTTTAATGTAAGATTTTTACTTTAAACATCTCTAGGACCCTCTTACTATTTAATCCATCCATCAGCACAATGGTTTGAGTGCGTTACATTGAGTCCTACTGTAAAACGTGATTTTTCAGCCCAAAAAAAAAAAGTCGTTTCCCAGCACTAATTTTTGCGTAAAGTTGCTTAGTTTGAAGTACATAATGCTTGGTTGACGGCTTCGTGAAGAGTCTGTTTACACCCTGTATACTATAACTTATATACTACTTTAGAACTACTTTATAAGGTCCCACTAAAATAGATGGACAAATTTTAACACAGCGTTCAGAACATCTAACCAAAGATATCCAAGCAAAAAAAAAACACTGATTAAAGTTATTTCATTCTGACCTAAAATAATAAATTGCCGGCGTCATTTTTAGTGTATTTTCGTTAGCTGATTTTTTATTCTTGTAAGTTATCTAATGCGTTTTTCTTATTAATTTAAGCGTTTTTCTAAAAGGTTGTCCATCTATTTTAATGGGACCTTAGCAACATTTAAAACCTCGTTGCTGCGCGACTGCTGAGCCTGAAGTACTGTTACTCTTTTTGCTGTGCCCTACAGGGTCCGTAATTGTACCTTAGCTTTAAGCCCATTGTAAGATCTTCACACATTATGGAATGCAAATAAAGATATGAATATGAATACTGTATGTCCTGTGGGTCCTGTTTGTGTCCAGCAAAGTAACATTCAGGAAGGTCTCAGTAGCAGCCACGGACTCTAGATTTGTGTACGCTTGATGGCGAAATGTGGGTGCATTATTAGTTACTCCTCTGCCTACCCCTTCGGGGATTACAATCGTGATGTTATGTTTCTCCTACAGATTGGTTTCACTTTCATGTTATTACGAGCATTGTAGTATGTCTTATTTATAAGTTGTAGCTGTTATGCCACGAACAAAACGGTTTAGAATTTTACTGAGTATATTGGTGCTCGTAAGCTCGTTCGTAGTCAAAAAGTTATTTACTAAACAACCACAGTGTACCAACAACAGTAGAACTGCTGAACTATGTCAAACTGACAGACACCCGCATTCAATACGTAATGATTTATGTGTTGTGCTGTGCCCGTATTGTCCTCTAATCGGCTTTGACGTAATTAACGAAATTGAAATATTAATTTGAACGTTACTGGATGCTGATGTTAATTTAGTTTGCCATATTTTTATTTTAAAATGTTTTTGTTTTCCAACTACGTTGGTGGCAGCTTCCAGTCCACCTGTATGAAGCTGAATACTGGTATTTAAGAGGGAGCGACGCAAATAACTATAAATTACAATTTTTACGTCAAACGACGAGGTTTAAGGGATCCATTTTTAATCATCATCATTCATCATTTCAGCCGAAAGACGTCCACTGCTGGACATAGGCCTCCCCCAAGTGTCACCACATTGACCGGTCCCGTGCGACTCGCATCCAGCGGATTCCTGCAACCTTCACCAGGTCATCGGTCCACCTAGTGGGAGGCCTTCCAACGCAACGTCTTCCGCTTCGCGGTCGCCACTCCAGAACTTTACGGCCCCATCGGCCATCCGTTCTGCGAGCAATGTGCCCTGCCCACTGCCACTTAAGTTTGGCAATTCTTCGGGCTACGTCGGTAACCTTGGTTCTCTTGCGGATGTCCTCATTTATGATTCGATCGCGCAAGGAAACTCCGAGCATAGCCCTCTCCCTTGCCCTTTGGGTGACTTTAAGCTTTCTGATGAGGCCCATGGTGAGCGACCACGTTTCGGTCCCGTATGTAATCACTGGCAACACACACTGGTCATAGACTTGTCTTGAGACACTGCGGTAAGTTGGACGAGAAGATACCACGCAACTTCCCGAATGCTGCCCAAATAATTAATACTTTTGGTTATTGAAAGGAAAATAATATTAAGTAAAACCCAAATTAATCCAAGGATATTGGAGAAAATAGGTAGATATGAGAGATTTTTTTTTTTGGATAGGTTTGATTGCCCTCTTGTACGGTATTGGAACAGTGTGAAGACGGGTTCCAGGCCAATAGTTTTTAATTCTAGATAAGTTTTACTAAGATAGTTTTAAGTCGTTACTAACTATTTATGGATGTTTTATTCTGAAATAAATGCTTAATAAATAAAGTATTTGACAATAATAAAAGAAAGTACATAAAAAGCAAAAACATTAAATTAGAACAATGTTCACCGTAACACTTAAATAGAACATCGTATATCAGAAAGTACAACAAAGTTATCTTTAAGTAGTATCACTGGACCTCAGACCAAATCAAAAACCCAGACATAGCACTACGAACAATACAATGAAGCATGCGCAAAACCACGCCTCGCTCTGTGCATACACGCTCACACCACGGTAATAATATCTCACACGCACACATTTACATCAAACTACAATTAAACTGCACTCAAAAACTAAGCTCACAGTGCACACATGTTTACAAAACTGGCTTCACGTCACTGTTGACAGTGCTGTGTCTAAGTTTTTTATTTGGTCTGAGCACTGGACGTAACAAAATTCTCCTGGACCTTGGCAGATAGTACAGTAGTGCAAGACTGCCAATTTTTGCATGAAAACTCGAGTTCCACTTTGAAATAAGTTCTATTTCAATATAGTATAAGTACCAAAATACTATGTTCGTAACAAACAAGCGCAACAAGCAACATCAATGGAAGCAGGGCAAGTGCCACATGAACGCGCAGTGATATAGTGCACAAGTGAAGTGTTACTAACATAGCTGTAAGGTTTTATTTACTAACACAATTTGTATTATATAAATGTATGTTAGTCTGTAAGGTATATATCTGTACTTACAAGACTAGTGCACTCAATCGTGTCTGTTCGCTTCCAGACACGATAGAGTGCACAAGTCTTGTAAGTTTTAACCGCGTTTAGATAGAATTGTTAAACTGTAGCCATCCCTGCCCGAAATCAGTGAATGTATGTATGTGAATTTAATAGTTATAATAGTTTAAAACCTGTGGATACTGATAATAAATCTAGTACTGGTGTTTGTGTGCGTTTTTCATTACCTACTGCTAGATTAGTCCTCTGTCCACAACATATCTATGGGGCAAAGTAGCCTGAAATAAATGTAGGTTGCTGTTGCTGTTGTTGTTGTAACAACATAAAAATTAAACCAATCATGGTCTTCCCGCCTTTGTCTCATGATCCATTCCTCACACAATCCACACACCATCTGTGGTCTTCCGCTGTCTCTCCACCCATGAACATGACGTGAAATATTCATCACTCTTAGTCTCATGGGTTGCATCATGCGTTTCACTATAATTACAACTGCCTGGGAGAGCGGTGGTGGCCCAGTGGTAGCGACCCTGACTTACGAACAGTAAGTCGTGAGTTCGAACCCAAGCAGGCGCATTACTTTGTGTAATTTATTTTATCACCACTACTCTCAAAAACATGTCCTAGAACCAAAAAATCAAACACATGTGACATCTACCAATCCGCACTGGGCCCGCGTGGTGTATTATAGCTCATTCCCTCTTGTAGAGAGGAGGCCTGTGTCCCAGCAGTGGGAACATTATATGCTGATGATGATGACAACTGCCTCGCTGATCTAGTGTTCGATTCCTAGGTCGGGTAAAGAGCTATTGGTTTTCACATCAGGAATATATCAGTAGCAGCCACGGAGTCTGGATTTGCGTCCGGTTAATGGCATTAGGCTGGCGAAATGTGAGTGTACTATTAGGTACACCTCTACCTAACCTTTCGGGGATTAAAGGCGTGATGTTATGTAATGTGTACAACCAATTATATAGTAAGAGAAAAACAATTTAACAAGTTATACAGTCAACAGCTAAAGTAGATGATCAAAATCAGAAATTCAATACTAATGAACGGAGTTCGCGTCAGAACTGTGTGGCGTCGAAGTGATTCAAAAGTATGTGATTGTAAATGATACCAAACATTTACTACTAGTACAGCTGCCATATATTCGTCATCAGTTTTGACTCCAAAAGTTATAAACTCAATTCGCATCAGAACAACGAAGTGACCAATTAATTATTTTATTAAATTCCCATTGTCCCCTTTAACGGGGACATGGCCTAAGGGGACAACGGGAATACACCAAAAAAAAATTCAAAACTAGTGAACAGTTAAAATCAAAATTTAAATGATGAAACAGGCCACGTAATCGTGAGGCAAATAATGCGTCCATACTTATTTTTTAATTATTAGCTGAATTGGATAAAAAATTACATATTTAATATATGCCAAATTTCATTCAATTGAACCCCGAAAAAAGCATAATATGTTCATTAAAAATCATATAATTGAAAAACTTTACTTTTTTAATTGTTTTTTTTTGTATCTTCTGTCGAATGTTTAAAAGTAGCTGATGTGATACAAAACGATAATTCAATTAATATTATTATCTTTGCATGTTTGTGAATTTATGTAAATGTTCAAAAGTAGCTGATGGGATGCAAAATCATAGCTCAATGATTGCTTTTTCCCGTCGGCTACAACCGGGAGGTAGATTGATATTTTTATCTTTTGCTGTTGACTGTACATTGTACACATCAACTGCTACTACTACAATCTGTAAAATTTCTTTAATAGATTTTCAACTTTATCTCTAAAGCATTGACTAGTCTCTAGCTTGACCTGCTGGCGGCTGTACATATTATTAGTACGAATGCAACCTTGTACTAGAAGATATGGGCCAACCACATGTTACATCAAGTGCACTTAACCCTGCAAATGTTGACGTTCATGGAAATAATACGGTAGCAGTATGTGCAGGGGCGGCTTAAGGACAGTCATAGGTTTACGGAAAATGAATTATAGGGCAAACCGATCGAAACGGTATAAAATTCACTTTAAAAAAAATTCAAGTGGATTGTTAAGACAAATTCGCTCCACAAGTGATTAAATGCATAAACGAAAACATATCGTTCTATTCCATTTATTGATTGAGTGAGAATTTTTGTAATTAGTGGTGCTATACCATAACAACATTATCTAAATATCTGTTTATACTGCAATCCAAAAAAACAAAGATAAAATATTCAACACCAGTCAGCCTCACCATCTTCCAGTTAGTATCACTCCATTAAAACTCTGAAAGACTCAAAAATAACACGCCAACAACGAATCCAATATGCAAGTTAAAATTGGATTAGAGTTTCCCGCAAGGCAACTTGTTACACAACGATCCTTGAAAAGGATTTTCCTTCCGATCCTTTGAAAACGTAAATACAACACCACTTGCAAGGAAACTTTTGGCAGTGCTAACAAATCTAACTCGAAACTTGGCTGACGCGTACATTGTACATTGTTCTCAAGTTGAACTTGATCTCGAGTCCGGGCCTGTATTTCATCTAGCGTCTTTCGCTTGATAAGCCTCTCGCGTATTTTGAGGTCCTTAGGATTTGATACTTGCACGGTTTGCATTGATTATCTTGTGTGTAGGTGAGGGGGGTGATCGAGATTGGTGTGTGCAAGGGTGACGAGTAATAAAGGGTGTAAACAGACTCTTAACGAAACCGAAAGGCACTTGTTCTCCTCGTCATTGCGATCATTTTTTTGTCCTAGACCATACCTGGGAACCTTCTAGCTACGGAGATATTAGGGGTCAAAGTTACAACTTTTTAACATGTTTTTTTTTAAATACATGTTTTTAATGTAAGATCTTTACGTTAAACACTTCCACACTTCCTTACTATTCAAGCCATCCATCGGCACAATGTTTTGGGTGCGATACATTGAGTCCTACTGTAAAACGTGATTTTTCAGCCCAAAAAAAAAGTCGTTTCCCAGCACAAATTTTTGCGTAAAGTTACTTAGTTTGATGTACATAATGCTTGGTTGTCGGCTTCGTGAAGAGTCTGTTTACACCCTGTATTGAGCATGGAATAAAAATGAAAAATTAATTTAGTGATAGGAAAACCATGGTTGTACATATATGTATGCTTTACTTACATACTAACATTTGTGTATACGTTACTTACGAGGTCGCTCACAATGGGCCTCATCAGAAGGTTTAAAGTCACCCAAAGGGCAATGGGGAGGCTTATGCTCGGAGTTTCTTTGCGTGATCAAATCAGAAATGAGGACATCCGCAAGAGAACCAAAGTTACCGACGTAGCTCGAAGAATTGCCAAACTTAAGTGGCACTGGGCAGGGCACATTGCTCGCAGAACAGATGGCCGATGGGGCCAAAAAGTTCTGAAGTGGCGACCGCGAACCGAAAGATGTTGCGTTAGAAGGCCTCCCGCTAGGTGGACCGAAGACCTGGTGAAGGTTGCGGGGATCCGCTGGATGCGAGTGGCACGGGACCAGTCAATGTGGCGACACTTGGGGGAGGCCTATGTCCAGCAGTGGACGTCTTTCGGCTGAAATGATGATGATGATGATGAATTACAAAGCAAAGCAAAGCATTTCGCGTAAAAGTGTGTTCATTATTATTTTAAGGGCCATAATAAATCAAACCAAAGATTTTTTTTCGACCACGGATCACTACCTCTTTTTCTTAGCGTGTCCATTGCAATCTAAATGGTGTCGGCACAGAACTGAGTTACAGTTTGGCGCTCTCGGTAGCGTCCATCAGTTCCTGTAGTGAGCAAAGAACAGGACACGCACGATATCAAGTGCCCCATCGTTTATGGAACAGCACCAAATTTACATTCTAGTGCAGTCTTTAATTAATCACCACTACCTCTGATTTTATATTTAAGCAAAGAGAAATAAATTAAGAAAACTTATTTTTTCTTCTAATGAACGAATTCGTCTTTTTTACATTTTCAGCTAAATACTTCAAATAAAGTAAATAACAACAATTATTTTTACCTACCTTATTGATTTATATATCACCTTCTAATTTATTTAGTCAACCACAGACCTTACAACTCACCAACATTTTACGTACATAATATGTTCCTTTAATTATAAAACATCATTAATAATCTCGTCAATAATACATCGAATTCTTTTGACATGAAAATAGCAATTGTAACCCACTTATTAATTTATAAAATTAAAAACAATGTAACAGTTCAAAGGAAAACTGAAACTTCCGATTAAAAAAAACTAGGTACTTCATCATTCCTTAATCAAAATAGATAACCGAAAACACACTAGAAAATCCTCCACATTAAAACAACGTGCTCCCAAAAACCTCGCCTTAAAAATTCCACAATTAAAGATGGCTGCTTAATTTGGCGGTGTGTAAACACAGAAGTTCGGAGGCAAACATTTCGGCTAAGTCCACATAGATGGAGTGCCAAGTCAGCTGGAGCAGCTGAAACTGACCCCCACTGAAGTTCGTTGGTTAATTAAAACCTATCTTGACGTTAAAAATCACAAAAGCTTTTTAGTGAGGCTGTGAGGTTAGCGATTCTTTCTAGAATGTTCATTCTTAAAAAAAAAGCTGTGGATAGAATAGTATAAAGAATATGCGGAGGTGATCCTGGGTTGCATTAACCAGCATAATCAGCTTCTAATGTTCCCACTGCTGGGACACACGGCCTCCTCTCTATGAGAAGAAATGGGCTATAATCCACCACGCGGGCCCAGTGCGGGTTGGTAGATGTCACATGTCTACAAATTCTTGGTTCTAGGACATGCTGGTTTCCCCACGATGTTTGCATATATTTTTTAGTTTTATCATTCTCTTATTTTAGAAGTTACAGGGTAACTTCTAAACAAAGACATTTTACCACTTTGGAAGTGTCTCTCGCGCACTCTGTTCAGTTTAGAAAAAAAATATATTAGAAACCTCCCTATATCATTTTTGAAGACCTATCCATAGATACCCCACACGTATGGGTTTGATGAAAAAAAATCTATTTTTTCTATTTTTGTGTGAAAATCTTAATGCGGTTCACAGAATATAAAATATTTACTTACCAAGTTTTAACAGTATAGTTCTTATAGTTTCGGAAAAAAGTGGCTGTGACGTACGGACGGACAGACAGACAGACAGACATGACGAATCCATAAGGGTTCCGTTTTTTTCCATTTGGCTACGGAACCCTAAAAATACTTTATCTTATTATAAAATATTTATAATTATTATCTTTCTTGTGATTGTTGCCCTCGTCTGTTAGTTCATCTCATGTACATACTGAATAGTGATGAAACCGAGCGGTGTGAATTAATAAATTATAGCAGGTGGTAATACCTACGTATTTAATAGACTTACAGCCACACTCAGAGTCCTCTAATGGTTACTTAGGCGGCTCCTTAAGAAAAATTAAAAAAAGTTCACCCTCAGCACTGTCTATATCTAGAATAAATAATTATGCAAATATCTTTTCATTTCAACTAGGTAAATGATTGCTCGAGACTGTACCCTGAAGACTAGACCAGCGACATAATTAAATATGTATTAAGCCAGTAGGTTGAATGAATTAGGCGGATCCAAACATGTTTGTAGCACGCCTAAATTTTTAGCATAAATGAAGAAAAATGGTAATGGTAATGAGAAGCTCGTGGCTAAATAATAACAGCCGCTCGGGTCGTTATTTAGGTTAAGCCGTGATTGTCTAGGTTGGTCTGTTGATTGGTAACCACCTATTACATACCGAGTTTCCTCCGAGCCTCGGAAAATATGTTATGCCATTAGTCCCAGCTGTCATTTGAAGATCTTTGAATCGTTACAGGTAGTCAGTGGCCCGAAAAGTCTGACAACCAGTCTTAACCTGGGTTGTGGAGGTCACATAGACTGGAAGCCGACCCCAACATAGTTGAAAAAGGCTAGGCAGATGATTAAATAAAGAAAAATAATAAGTAGAATGTTGTGGTTTTAACAGCTCTCTTTCCTATTAATATGAAAATAAGGTTTAAATTCAGCTTTTTTCACCATTAAACGTCGCTTCGAAATAATGGGTATAAAAAGATCCTTAACGTAGCCACTTTAGTCACGGAGAAATTGACAAAAAGACTTAGTTGATACCAAAATACTCGAGACAAACAATAAAATTAAATTTAAAAAAAAATCATAATTATGATGACTGATTCACCAGGCGAAATAGGAAATATAAAAGAGCAATAATAATAAAAAAGTAAACTCTATTACTTTGTACATTAAGCCGAGTTTCGCGCCCTAAAACCCTCTGTTATAGTGTATTTAAAAAGTTGCCGTCATTATCGTCAACGTCCAAATTATCTTGCCAACTTTAAATTGAGGAAATTCGTATGTTTTTTTTATTTTATTTTTCCGTTTTTATTATTCTGTTTGGTTTATTTTTTTGCTGAAGAAGACACGTTGTTTGGAGTTGCGGACGTAAATCAAAGTTGAAGAAACTCTTGTTTATTTAACTTCTGCATATAAATTCGTCAATTATTTGGTAGATATGATGCGACCAGGTACTTGGAACAATCCCCAATTTTTTCATGTTAAAGTTGGTTTAGTCCTTAGATTAGAACCTTGCACATTTTATGTTAAAGGTATATATATAGCTACAAAATGTTCAGAGAGAACTCTTTAAGGCGGTTGCGTCAGGGTACCCCGTGAACTTCAAATTTTATTACGATTTTTGCAATTTGCAGGTCATTGTCAGGTTGTATGTTGATGGAAAATGAGTCGCGCCAGTATCACGTATGTAGTCACAGAATCAAAATCATGAAAATCATCAATGTAACCCTGTAAGCTCACTTAATCCTATTGAATGACATTTTCATGAAATATTCATTGAATAGGGTTACATGAACTTAGAGGGTGGTATTGATGATTTTCATGATTGTAATTCTGTAACTACATACGTGTTACTGGCGCGACTCATTTTTCATCAACGTGCAACCGGACACTGACCTGCAAATTAAATTGAATTTCGCGGGCTACCCTGACGCAACCACCTTAATATATAACTATAACTGACAAACGACAATCCAACAATTACACAAGTTTCTTTCCACACATTTCCTGCATAAATATCGCATTGTCATTTGTTTTAAATAGGCCTCCTAATTAGCACCACACATTAGAGAAAAGATCGTAGGCCTTTCAAGGATATTTGAAAGTTATGATAAGGATGGACGGTGCCGCCGAGGCTGGCCTAGACACGTATCACGGAGGTTGGTTCTACGTGGAGCAGGAGAAGAGAGTACCCTGGAAGGATATGGGGGAAGCCTTTGCACAGCAATGGGACTTACAAGACTAATAAAAATGGCTGCCTGTAAAATCGGTTTACGGACGATAGTTTTACGTGATAACGTCATAAGAATTATGAATTGAATTGAATTAATATCACTGAATTATCATTATTTTGTATGATACATATATGCGTCACAAGCCGAACGCTTAGGCCCATCGTGCCTCTCTATCGCTTGTTCCACGCTCTCGCTTGCACATTCGGCTAAGGCGGAACGTGACACTTTTTCGTACGTGCAGCCGACGTTCATCTATTTATAAGACGTTATAATGTCAAAAAATTACTCGTAATTAAAACGCTTATTTCACAGCCCCACCCTTACATTCTGATCACGTAAGAGAATTGAAAGTTGGCGGGTTTGCTCGACTTTTATTAAGCACATTGTTGCGATAGTTCAAGTTTAGAAAAGTAATAGGAAGCGTTGCTTTACTTATTTGATCCTTATCTTTGAACTTAACTTGGAGCGAATCTTTTTCTTTATTTTTGTAATTTTCTAGAAATTTCATGCTGTAGTTAAAATGTTGGTCAGTCCGCTAGAAAATATTCAGGTTCAAAAAAATCTTAGAGCTTAAGCTATTACCTATAGCTTTTAAAGCGTTTCGTACTAAACTTATAAGACAATGGTGCCGATTCCCTTGTTCACAAACTAAACTAAATTTAAGTTGAGTGCATCTTTTTCTTTCTATTTCATTATGAAAAGGACAGAAGACAAATATTAGTTTAGTTCTGTCAAATTAGTCAGCACCTGACGTAATTTGATGTAATTTTAGTAGTCAACTTTTTAATCACGTCTAAACTTGTGTCAGGGGCTGGTTAATTTGACAGGACTAAACTAAAATTTGTCTTCAGTCCTTTTCATAATGAAATAGAAAGAAAAAGATGCACTGAACTTAAATTTGGTTTAGTTTGTAAACAAGGGAATCGGCACCAATATTGTAGATGTTTAGATGTAGGTAGTGGCTATGGCGTAGCTGATGCGATGGTGCTACGTCTACGCTTTCGTAGCAGTTGTGCTATGAACATTATTTTTGCCTGTTTTATTTAATTTGCAAAGTGACTACATATTTAATTTCGTTCATAATTTTGTACTATGATCTATGCATGTGGATAAAATACTCTTTTTAATGCCTGTATTAATCGGAATACAATATCCTTCATAATACATTCACGGGTGCCTCGCATAATACACATATTTATCAATTGAGTTACAACTGATTTATTTATAAAATAAAAACGCGTATTCCAGCCATTCGTCGAGTTAAATATCCGAGTTATTTTAACATAGAACTGTTTATTTTGTACGTGGCATGAAAATAGACTTTTTATTTTCAATATTTTAATACCTCGTATTTCATTTTATCTAAATAAAGAAAATATACCATAAGCCCTGTGTTTTCCATTCAACATGACATCACGGCCGTAACCCCCTAAAGGTTAAGCAGAAGTTACTTTGCCTAACCTATAGTGGAATAGTAGGCTTCACGCGACGTCGCGTGATTAAAATGAAAATACACATGCAAAAATGTCAATTCCTCGGGGATATTTTTTTTTTGCTGCCATTAAAATATGTT
Organism: Lycophotia porphyrea; assembly: GCA_950005105.1. NCBI lineage: Eukaryota > Metazoa > Arthropoda > Insecta > Lepidoptera > Noctuidae > Lycophotia > Lycophotia porphyrea. Next base: position 2,317,458 of record OX465389.1, read on the forward strand.
GTGCTCGGTGACACCTGTCATTTAAGGTACTATGTTCATCTGTAACACATTAGGACCAAAGTTGACAATCTTTTTTGGAAAACGGATAGACCTAGATCTAGGATTGTACTTTTTATCCCGGAAAGACGTTCCGGTTTATTATTACCGACATCCACGAGAGCGAAGCTGAGCGATCAAATGCAAATGTAGGTACTTATATTTTTTTAAATACTCCACATAATATCATTTTTATCTCCAAGCAAATAGGCGCCATCAAAATTGCCACAATATCAGATTCGAAATAACCAAAATTAGTTCAATTTCAGCAATCGACGTAATCTTTCAACCTAATTCAAACGAATCTTCTTACTCGGATAATCGATGAATTTTCAATCACTCCGACATCATCGGTTCGGTGTGAGATCGAATGTGAATTGGATATGAACGATGAGACATGAAGCTGTACAGTTTCCAGTTTAACCTGACCTCTTGTTGAACATTCACGAGCACTGAAATTGTACACGTTATTATTTCCTACTGTAGTGATTGTAATTCTATTTAAGGACCTTTGTACTTAAAGACTGCCTCGTTGGTCGAGTGGTCACTAGCGCGACTGCTGAGCATGAGATCCTGGGTTCGATTCCCAGGTCGGGCAAAGTGCTACTGGGTTTTTCCATCAGGAATTTCTCAGTAGCAGCCACGGAGTCTGGCTTTGTGCCCGGTTGATGGAAATAGGTTCGCCCCCTATTACATGGGGCTTAAACATAACTGGCGAAATGTGGGTGTACTATTAGATATACCTCTGCCTAACCCTACGGGGATTACAGGCGTGATGTTATGTTATGTTATGTATTTAAGGAGCCATAGTCTTTCGGGACATCGCCAAGCGGTTGGTTGACTCATCGCGTGACCAGGGGGGGGGGCTGGTTTTTTTTATATTCCACCAACATCTTTTTTTTTACATTATAGTATCTGTTTATTGCAGATATTGTGTTTTTAACACTATACTAACGTTATTCTCTCATTTCATCAAAAAAAATGATGAATATCTTTAGATTGTAAGTACCTTTTTTGGATTTATTGTATTGTATTATAGATAACCATTATTGGTACATGTTGTGTTAGCCTGTAAATAATTGTTGCACTTATAAACGTACTCTTAAGAAAGTATAATTTTAAATATTTGGTGTAAACAATTGCTGGCTAACGTAAATAAATTATTATCTCATTATAATTTCATAATTTTTATTAAATACTATGTAATTTTACTAAATATTTTTATACACTCACGCATTTTTCTCATGAAGGTAGGCAGAAACCACAGAACGCCACCTGCTACGATCCTTACATACTCTTTTTGACTCGTCCACGTTCATACATACATCACTATCACTACATAGTATAAAACAAATTCGCTTCCTGCTGTGTCCCTATGTATGCTGAGATCTTTTGAGATCTTTTAAAATACGCAAGTACGGAAACCTAACATAAAACATAGGCTAACATAATTTTTTTTTCGACTAGTAACTATGTCAAAAACTAGACTTAATTAAACTTAGAAGTTAAATTTGACCAATTTAACTTCTAAGATTGTTTTACATGATTAATTACTTGCAAGTGAACCTAAAGAAAAGCGTATTATTCATCTCGTAGATCTATGTGATGTGCGAGGTCAGCTTATACTAGGAAATCATAGCTGATGTGTCGTCGGGTGTAGATACATTCAATCATTCGTCCGCTGGCTGCGGAAACTGAGCTATCACCCATAACGATTGATTGGGCGATACTATTCGATTTGGAATTTGACGATCGACGCTCGGCAAGGCTTTGACGATGCTTGATTACGAGTGAAAGCATTGTACTCTATAAATCTATCCGTACCTACTTTAATATAATAAACTTGAAGAGTTTATTTGTTTGATTGCGTCGGTGAGTCGAGTGGTTGCAAGCGCGACTGCTGAGCATGAGGTCCTTAGTTCGATTCACGGGTCAAGCAAAGTGTTATTGGGTTTTTCCATCTTGAATTTCTCAGTAGCAGTCATGGAGTCTAGATTCGTGCCCGGTTGATGGCAATCGGGTCGCCCCCTATTTAATGGGACATAAAACAGAACTGGTAAAATGTGGGAGTATTATATTTGTTGCACCTCTGACTAACACTTCGGGGATTACTGGCGTGATGTTAAGTTATGAGTTTGTTATTTGAACACACTAATCTTTTAAACTACTATTATTTACTATTATTACTATTTTAGAAATGTTTGGCTTAAGTCTTTAGAAAATTTCTAGGATATACAAGGCGTAACATAATAAACGCAAGACCTCTCGTGTGGTGTCTCAGACCATGAAACTGAACAAGTTTTGTTCCATGACTTTTGGAAATTCATTTTTTTTTTAGTTTTATCATACATGTTGATCAGCTGATCGCGTCAGTTCCTATACAAAGTCCAATATTTTTTTGCGAATTTCAATAACTCGTAGAACAAAAGTTGATCAGTTTCTTGGTCCGAGAGACCACACGGGAGGTCTTACGTTTATTATGTTACGCCTTGTATAACATCATGCCACGAGCCTCAGGAGCTGAGCAAAAAGGCAGCTACAGTTATTATGTAGATAGGTTAAGATACTGAAGCATCTTTTCTGTTTGACTTTTTATCCCTTTGTCCCATACAGATTGTTACGGCTTGGCTTCTCATTTCGAAAAGGTCGTAAAATTCGACGCAAGGAAGCTTCCTGTTTGTGTACATAAAACATCCGAATGTAAATTATGGCTGCGTTGTTTGTGTTCTCTGTTGTTTGAGTTTAGTAAAATATTCGATGGACTTGTCCCCCTGCAACTAAAACATGGATTGCTAATGCGTTCACCTATAGAAACCTACAATATCGAATAATACTTATGGGCTGTATTTTCGATATCCACGCGGACGAAGTTGCGGGCGAAGTGCTAGTATATCAATATAGAGAAAAAATAACCCTGGCCAGTATTTCTAGAAATAGATATGGATTGACTGCGAAGATTGATAACAAATGAATAAAACTTCCCATTTTGCAATTGGTTGCGAAACTCAGTTGCCATGGCGGCAAAAGTATTCTTTGTAGGCAACTGGTAGCGTATAAAGAAAAAAAAATCTTCCATCGCAAGTTACCAAGAAAGAATAAAAAGTTCCTTTTTCACAACTGGTTGTGAAACTCAGTTGCCATGGCGGCCGAAAGGATCTTAGAAAAATTAAGTATTGAAATACAAAAAAAAGAACAATCCCTAAACACACTTAGGTACATTGCTCAGCACCTCGTATCTTGTTACCAATCAATTCTGTCCGCCATTGATCCGACCACGGTCTTCCCTTAAATTCTATCGTATACCTATAGGTACATCGTGGGGTATTCCCCAGTGGACAAACATACAAGAAGCCTCAAAGGTTTTGCTTATCTAAAACATCTAACCATCACCAACACACTGAAAGAAACTCTAAAGCTTAACGAACAAGGTTGATATTTGAGTGTGGAGACAAAAAAAGTCAATTTTTTTTTGTGATGGATGTCAAGTTGCATATGACATGCAATGGGACTGTCACAGCGTCAATTTGACGTCTTATTGTTGGAATTATTTATTTGTTTTCTGCTTTCTGGGCATAGATTAAGTTAGTTAGATTTACAGAGTGGATTGTTGTGTGATTCTAAGCAAAAACCTCAAACTTATACAGGGTGTAAACAGACTCTTCACGAAGCCGTCAACCAAGCATTATGTACATCAAACTTAGTAACTTTACACAAAAATTTGTGCTGGGAAACGACTTTTTTTTGGGCTGAAAAATCACGTTTTACAGTAGGACTCAATGTAACGAACTCAAAACATTGTGCTGATGGATGGATTGAATAGTAAGGGGGACCCCCTTACTATTCAATCCATCCATCAGCACGGTGTTTAAATCAGAAGGTGTTTAAAGTAAAAATCTTACATTAAAAACATGTATTTAGAAGAAAACTTGTGAAAACGTTGGAACTTTGACCTCTAATATCTTCGTAACTAGAAGGTTCCCAGGTATGGTCTAGAACAAAAAAATGATCGCAATGATGGGGAGATCAAGTGCCTTTCGGCTTCGTTAAGAGTCTGTTTACACCCTTTATTTAGTAGTAGTATAACAATAAATCGTTTCTTTTACACCTCTTGCATTCTCACATTGACACGGTGTACAGCCTGTAAAAAAATCTTGATAAAATTTTTAACTGAAAATAAAAATTGTAAATTTGGAATTGGTAATTGTTGATTAAATTGTGTTTTTTTTGATAAAATTATTTGAAGAATCACCAAATGTGGCAATCATAGCATATCCTGATAAAGCCAGGGTCTATTACTACTAGGCTTTACCTTTCTTTCAGCAGTTACAGTGACCTGTTGAGGTTTTTCGTGAATGATCCATTACAAATACCGAGACCTCTCGGTGTCTCGGCAAGTACGTAAAGTCGTCGGTACTCGCTATTCGACTGTCAAAAGTTACGTCACATGTCAATGTCACGTTAATGTCGTAACATTTGACAGTCGAGAACCAGTCTTCCCAAAGATTATCGTAGGGGTCGTGGAGGACAGATAGGCAGTCGCTACATGTAAAATACTGGTATATAACTGCATCTAGTTTAAATTGGTAGCCGACAACATACTTGGGAAAAGTCTAGGCAGATAGGAACTTGTAAATAAATAAATAATATAATTATTTATAGATACTAAACCGGACACTATTATCTGTACTCACACAACCAGTTAGTCGGTTATATCGCCCAAGAGACGTGACCTTTCTGTAATCATAGTTTAGAACCCAGAGAGGTTTATTCGAAAACCCTTTGCAAACTTGCTCTCCTGGTAACTGAGAACTATCAAACAGTTTCCAGTTAGTCATAATAACATTAGAAATACTAGTCAATAACTTTGACGAAATAGTTTCGAAGTTTACAATGGATAATTGATTAGGGTCGGCTTCCAGTCAAACCGGATGCAGCTGAATGCCAGTATTTTACTTAGAGCGACTACCTACCTGCGCTCCACATCTCATTTAGTACTGGGTAATACGATACCTTTTGGTAAGACAGGTTGTCAGACTTACGGGCCACTGACTCCCTGTAAAGACTGTCAAAGATCTACATACGGGGTGTAAACAGACTCTTCACGAAGCCGTCAACCAAGCATTATGTACATCAAACTTAGTAACTTTACGCACAAATTAGTGCTGGGAAACAACTTTTTTTTTGGGCTGAAAAATCACGTTTTACAGTAGGCCTCAATGTAACGCACTCAAAACATTGTGCTGATGGATGGATTGAATAGTAAGGGGGTCCTGAAGGTGTTTCAAAATCAAAAATCTTACATTAAAAACATGTATTTAAAAAAAAAACTTGTGAAAAAGTTGGAAGTTTGACCCCCAATATCTCCGTAACTAGAAGGTTCCCAGATATGGTCTAGAACAAAAAAATGATCGCAATGACGGGGAGAACAAGTGCCTTTCGGCTTCATTAAGAGTCTGTTTACACCCTTTATGACATTCGGGACCAACGGCTTAACGTGCTTTCCGAGGCACGGAGGAAACTCGGCATATGATGGGTGGTCACCCATCCAGGGATCTACTTAAGCAAGCGCGGTTTAACCTAAACATCTACCTGAACGACTGTTATTATTTAGCCACGAGCTCCTCTTTTTGTACTTAGTGGTTGTGGGATAGTATTGGTAAGCGCAGAGAGTAAAAGAGTATTTTCTGTACAAAAGTAACATTTTTATAATAATATATGATATAACTCGCTTTTCCCACGTCTTCGCGCATGTATATGTTAGTAGTTATCTGATAGGAACATTGCTAAAATAAAAAGTATCATATCTCCTTAATAACCATGCTCAAGATCTACTTGTATTCCAAATTCATTGAGCCGTAAAGGTGATAAAAGGTAACAGATAAATGTTAAAGTTACTTTCACATAAGACACAATATTAAATACTTATGGATTTATGCGAGAATATTGGACTTGACTTTGAACATAAAACTCCAAAAGAGCAGACAGCAACTTGTAAAAAAATAACATAATTTACGAGTATGTAGCCAACATCTCTTAGTTCTCAAGGCAAATATCGAAGTACAATAAAAGTCATCATAATTTTTATAACGTGTACTAAAATATTTTATTTCTACGGCCATGTGTTTTACGAGACGTTGCATGCTCTCTGCATATGTTAGTCGTTACGACGTGGCCCGGTAGCCAGGGCACATGAGTAGATAATGGGCAGAGACCAAGCTTCATACATTGCGCTCAACTTACGTCTAAATGCTGTGATACTTAAGACTGGAGTTTCCACAATCGCTATTGGTGACGTCAGGTGTCAGAGCTAACTTAAAGAAGTATTTTCCTAGTAGATGAGGACCGCATCAACATTCTCATATCGAGTATCTTGACGAGGCGTATGGTAGGTCGCTGCGCCAATGTGGCTGATGACGTTAATTTATATACAACACAATGTACACATATCTGACAGGCTATGACTAGACATTACCTTGCTAGATTTTAACCACGGCATGAGCTATTCATGAGCACGGACGGGACGGAGGAGCGGGCGAAGACAACCGACTAGGTGGACAGCAGACGATCTCAGTAAAGTGGCCTGAAGAAACTGGATAGCCATGACACAAAACCGCCAAAAGTGTAGAGATTTGGAAGATACCTAGCCAAGCCTAGTAAACCAGCAGCAGCCTAGAACCAGCCCTAGCCTAGTAGGCTAGTTGCCTAGCCTTGCCTGCCTAGCTGGCTGCCTGGCCTTTGGCCAGCATTGGGTGGCCAAAGGTTGAAGGAGAAGAAAAGCTATTCTTATAAAATTCGTGACGATACGGGAGAAGGCACAACTATCCCGTTGTCATAATTACGCAGAGTATTATAGGCATTCATACCTGTTTCCCATCCTTTTGCTAAATCATGATTATCATGAAGTTGGGACTCTGTACGACTATCTACTCATGTGCCACAGTGGCCTGTTTTCCTTGATATCAAGATATACGAGCACGACATTTCCTTTATTTTTGTTTGGTTCGGTTGGAGTACCTGTGTGTCCTTTTATAACTTGGGTATACGGCAAATTGGACCTTAGTAGTTCATTATTTATGTCATGGTGAAGTCGTAATTTATGGAGGAATCATAATAACCTTGGTAGTTTCGTAGTTTACATGACAGATTAAGGTTAACGTAGCTATCGTAAAAGGTACTTTTTATCAAGAGCCTAGTTAGTCTATAATTATAGTCTATAATTATGATAGTTATTTTTAGTGGTCATTAGAGGCTCAGGTTCAGTGTCAAAGTTGATTAGGATTAAAAGCGGTTTCAGACTAGAGTATTTTTCTGCGCGTATAATCTACGCGTAATAAAATGCGCGGGCGTGCACGCGCGTCACATTTTGTGATACAAAAAATCCTTACAGATTGATCCTAATTTAGACATTTATCAATTGTTTTCAGCCCACTAACCTAAGCTTCAGCTTTTCCAATATAGTTTTTATTGTTTTTATACTTTGTTGAATTTACATTATGTTTTTTTGTTTTAATCGTCCTATTTACAAGACTGTCTATGTTTGTCAAAACAGATTAGTAGACAAAAAATTGTTAGCTACGTCGGCTTTCTAAAGGCAAATAGCTACCAAAATATTTACTTGAATATTATTTTGCTTTCAAATATAGCTTGTTAGTAGAACTATAAAATAAGGTAAATAACGTTATCGCGACAGTTTTCAAAGTGTGAATATTTAAATTGAACTTTGAAAGTAAATATAGTGTTAGGACTTTATAACATTTTATATTACAATTTATTAGAGCCTGAAATCGAACAGACATAATATAAAGGGTGTAAAAAGACTCTTAACGAAGCTCATTGGCACTTCTTCTCCCCGTCATTGCAATCATTTTTTGTTATAGACCATACCTGGGAACTTTCTAATTAGGGCGATATTGGGGGTCAAGTTTTAAGTTTTTTTTAACACATGTTTTTAATGTATTTTTTAAGACACCTTCACGACCCCCGTGCTATTAAATCCATCTATAAGCGCAATGTTACATTACCTACCGTCCTATCGTGAAACGTGATTTTTCACCCCAAAAAAAAAGTCGTTTCGCAGCAATTTGCCAATTATTTACCAAGAAAGCTTGCTTGGTTGAAGGCTTCGTGAAGAGTCTGTTTATATAAATGTTTCATCGGTAATTTAAAAAGGTAAAAGTAGGTAGGTATTGCAGTTTTGTAGGAAGCAAATGTTTTTATCTAATAACCGACGAAAATTTTCAATATACCCGGGGGGCTCAGATTGATGAACTGAATACGTGGTATAACCGTTTTAGTTTCGGTACTTCTACCAGCTTGCGTGTATGTCTAGATGTATGATCATGTATGAGCAAAGAAGAAACAAAAGGAATATGAACGGATTGTAGCAGGTGGCGTCCTGCCTTTTCTGCTAACCCACCTCCTTAAGAAAAAGATGTGAATTTATGTAAGTATTGATGTACCTTCAAATGTCGAAGGGGTTTAGGTACAAGTTTGATGTACAGAAACATCATGCATGTACCACAAGAAGGAGTCAGTCATTAGAGAGCAGTGCAGTTTGTTTGTATGCAAGTTGTGGAGGAACAGACATCCGACCCCTGGACAAGAACTGCAGTTGCCCATCAGGAAATCTCTTAAACGTTTGCGCGCCCTGGTTGGCCGCTGTAGAAATAATCTGGCCAAATGGCGTACCATCGACCCGTCTCTAATACCGCAGCTTCGGCTTGTTGGCCAGTTGGCCGGCCAGCCTCACCCACGCCGGCGAGCGTTAAAACCACCTGCTCCTCAGCTCGCGGGCCGCCTCGCCCTTCCGCGCCTACACAGGCTTAAATTACACTCTAGGGGTAGGGCAGACAAGACTACGTGAAGTCGGTTTTACAGCGATTCGTTTATGTCACTAACATTAAATTTGTAACACATTATATTGACGTTTTAAGACAATATTTTAATTCAAGGTTAAAATGCTTATTTACAGAAATGGCAATATGCCTAATATAATAAAGCCAAATGAAATTCTCCTTTCTTCATAGTACGCCAAGTGAAATTGTCACAAATAGTCGTCGCTCTAAATAAACAATTTGCTAAACGTAACAAAGTAGTCGTTTTTAAACTGCATTAAACGTTACTAATAGATTTTGAATTTATATGCAATATTATACTAATTGAATCAAAATCCTATTTTTAGCAGTTTATGCGGAGTATTGAAAATCGGAATATCGTTTTTCGGACCGAGAACCCATCGAGCATTTGATTCTTCGAACTTAATATGAAAATCGGAAAACAAACAAATCGCATTTACGACTTTCGGTAAAATAAGTTTCGTGATTTTATTAATAGACATTATAATTCTTAGGTTTTATGAAATTTGGACTTTTGACACTCGGAACATCGAAATTTGGAATAAAATATTTCGGAATATTTGGGTGTTCCCGCTAAAAATATATTAACACTAAAACACTGAACCTGCTCTGAGCTCATAATGGTAAGCTCGACTCATAGTGTAAATATCCTCATGTCCAAGAAACAGCAAACATTGTAAGTATCTGCTTCCAAAGTCCCGGCCATTTTATAAAACAACCAATATTATCATACTGGTTGGTAAGTAGCAAACAAACTATCCATGTAGCTTGTAGGTAGTCGGGGTACCCGTGTTATCACCCCGCGCGACCCCTAGCGGCTAAGTTTGGAACTGAATTTAGTAACTATGAGAATTTATCGGTCTTCCACAGTGTTCGCTACGGTTTTGTTACGGCACAAACTGTAGTTTGAAAATTGCAATTTGAATGTTGAACTTTCCGTTCTTAGCTAGATTCAGAGCTGCATTATTGTAACCGTGTATTTTGTTACGTTTCCTATTTAGTAGTGTCTGCTTGTATGAACTAATTACTTGTTTACGTTAATTTTGATTACGTACTTAGTTCGATTAAGGTCCTGGGTTCGATTCTCGCGTCAGGCAGAGTGTCATTGGGTTCTTCCATCAGGAATTTCTCAGAAGCAGCCCCGGAGTTTGGATTTGCGCCTGGTTGACGGCAATAGGCTAACCACCTAGGTGTACTATTAGGTACACCTCTGCTAAGCCCTTCGGGGATTGTAAGAGTGATCAGCCACTATGGCAAATTTACGTCAATGAAAGATAACTAAATGTAAATGGTAGCTTTACAGTAAATAGCACTCACACATGTGCTATGCATTTATAAAATACAAAGATATTGAATCCATACAATGCAAAGATATTATTGCAATCTTCTGCAGCTTCCACAATTACTTCACATGGTAATTAATTAGTTTGCCCCTATGGTTATGGAGCAGGGCCAGCATTGAGCCAAGCATTTTTATCATTAATGTAATCCCCCAACTTATAATATGCTTGCCTACATAGTGTGCGTTTTACACAAGATTTAAATTTCGTCTCATTCAGTTGTTGAATGTGGGGAAGTATTTTATTGTAACATTTTGAACGGTACCCCATGAAAGATGAGTCTACTTTAGCTGGCTTAAAACGTAGCTGTACTAGTTGGTCCCTGTTTCTAGTATTATAGTGGTGCCTGTCACCTCTTTTACTAAATAAATACAGTTTGTTCCTTCATCACCATGGGCAGATAACAATTCGGTACTCGCACCATGAATGCCTTGAAGTTTACGTTGCGGCGCGACTCCAGTAACTGCACCCTCGGTGTGTACCTCGTCTTTTGGCGCACGTGCTCCATGATGTCCTCCGCTTCAGTGATGTAAGGTAAGCGGGAAATGTACACCGGTGTATTCGGCTTGGCGGCACGCAGGCTCACTTCAGGATCGGCAGGAGCCTTGCCGCAGAGGTTCTTGGTTGTTCACGAATGGCTTCCGTCTCTGCACCATCACGAAACGCTCATCATCAGCCTTATTCACCTTCACCTTGTATAAGCGCTCAGTGCCTAACGCGATATTCACCTAAACGTTGCCGCTCTCTTCTAACGCGTAACTCTGTCGCTCTCTGGCGCCACGCTAGCTGTGTCGCTAGGGTTGTCGGCATGCCGCTGCTACTATAATATTCATCGTCTTTCTACCTACTTGACCACGAAATCTATCTTATGTTTGATGCGTATGATTACACGGTTATTTATATAGATAGACCAATGAATATTAAAGTCAGTCAATTGTAATTAACAAATGAAAACAAACCTTTAATCTTTAGGCTAGGTAGCCTAAACAAAGAAGTATCTAGGTAGATACGTCTTTGATTAACATTCCTCATTAACTTAAAATAATAATATTTACACATTTTGCATTAATTAAAAACTTCGTAGAACAAAAACATCAAACAATTCTGGTTGAATACATTTTCACTAAACTAATTCTTAATTATCTCTTAAACGCGTGCACCGATTTATATGATCTAAACGGATAAAATAGTTTTAAACTTAGACCTTTCATTTGACATCTAAATCGTTAAGATATCTCAACAAACAAAAGTCACATTTTCAAGTTGCTCTCGTAATTATCGAAAATGATGATAATTCTTTTAAAAACTATCTTATAGTTAAATTTATTTTAAACTGGGTCTAATTCAATAAAAAACGAATCAAATTTTATTTGTGAACAATAGGGTAATCTAAAATACTTAAGTAGGTAGGTCTAATATCTACACAAAAGTGTGTGTGACATGACTCATTGAAATAAAAACAGTTTGTGCGCGTGGGTTCTGCGCACGACCGAGCGGTGACAACCGACTGGCGGAGTGGCGAGCGACGGCTCCGACGCGAAAGTGTAGGCATTCAACGCTGTAGGTACGGCCGAGTGAAGGAGGCCTAGGAGGTACAATCCCTACATACAATCATAAATAGAATACCTTGAGGAGATCAGGTAAAGGAGAAAATGATGGAACTTTCGAATATGAATTAAAAAATAAATTAAGTATGGCTCAGCAAAATGCTACAGGCAAATGACAATGAGCGACTGCAAGCGATCGCATTAACATAGCTAGGGCACCCCAACCAAATTAATGGCTCAGGTTAGACGGAATTTACCGGTGAAAAATCCCGTCGAGCACACAGCTTCTCAAGAAGAATACCTATAAAATTACATAAAGTTTTAACTAAGAAAAACAGCGGTTGTTACGGCGAACTTAGCATTACATTACGGAGCAGACATGCAAAACTTTTTTCTTTATGATATTATATGAAGATAACCGTATGTAAATAGTTAGGATCGAAGTTCAATTCATTTACTTGTACTGAGTCCCGATGTCAAAGAAACTGAGCAAAAGGAATTCCAGTTAAACTTTGCATCAATTTATTTCTTTGATAAAATGTTTCATCATTCTTGTAAGCTTGTTACGCGCAACGAAAATTTTTAATATCCGCAAATACAACCAAAAAGATACTTATGATTAAACATTCTAATGATATAGGTACCTACACCTATACTACAAACGTTTTGTTAAGAATTCACACAAAGATATATTATTAAATTCTACAACCACGGAATCTTAATTTTTTCGCAGAAAAAAAAGTAGCAGAAAAATATTATATTTCCCGAAAATACGGGAAGAATCTTCAATAACTCCTCAGATGTATTCTTGCAAAGGAAGAATGACGATTAAATACCTCAACACAATTATGAAGACAAACCAAGTCTGTCGAATTTTATAACGTCAAAAGGAATTCTTGGAAAAACGCATCAAATGCGCGCTTCAAACTTGGAAAGGCGTCATACAAATGAATAAATGGACGTCTTTAAAAGTTTTAAGGCATCATCAGGCTACATCAACCTGTTTTATCTTTCGCTTGAAGGCATAAAAAGCTTTTAGAAACAGAATTTTCAGATCAAAGGGTTTTGGAGAAACGTCTGGCTGACTAGCTTGTCCTTGATTTTCTTCATGGTAACGAAAACTGCTTACGAAGGTCATTTTAGATAAAACAACATCATATAACGCCAGTAATCCCCGAAGGGTTAGGCAGAGGTGTACCTAATAGTACACCCACATTTCGTCAGGCATTTTTAGGTCCCACATAATAGAGGGCGAGCCTATTGCCTTCAACCGGGCAACTTACTACTGCGAAATTCCTGATGGAAAAACCCATTAACAATTTGCCCGACCCGGAAATCGAACCCAAGACCTCATGCCCAGCAGTCGCTAGTGCGACCTCTAAACCAACGGGCCAATCCTGTAGATAATACCTCCCTCTAAAACAGCTTTATTTCGGAGCTTCTAAATCACACATGTGATTCATTGTGTACATGTGCCCTTGAAGTTCAGGCAAATAAACTGTACCCCGATCTCTGACTCCCAGAATTCGTGACGTCACTTTATGAATAAGACCACGGTTTAAAGCTAAAGTTGTGAGCAGTCAAGGACACCACAGAATCATCAATCATTGGTCGCGACGCGGGAACGATCCTTACATGCCAACCACGACACGCTCCGTCAGTTACATCGAGCAGACTCTATGATTTATTATGCTGTCAATTATTCAGATTTCGTGAGATAAATACTGTGTAACTAAGATAATAATTTATAATATTATCATCACCATAATCGGCCTAGGCTTTTCCCAAATACAGCGTGAAAGGGCCACCGACGCTAAAACGGTTAAGTACCACGTATTAAGGTGGAAACAGACTTTGCGAGGCATGCGCCGCGAACGGCGCACAGCGAATGTTTCGCAGGGTGTGTACCTTTATAATCGTGGCGAGACATGTGCTACACCCGTGCGAGGGTGAGCCAACGTATGTCGGCAAATGCTTCAAGATCAAAGTGCCTCAGTGCGAGCTTTACATTGGTTGTCGACGTAGTCGCTCATGCACATTCGAGGTGTGCGCCGCGTACGATATCCATGCACGCCTCGACTAAGAAAATGAAACTGCGTTTGCTCGGGCCAAACAGCGCGCAGAGCATGCTCGGGCTGATCCAACCGACACAGCAGCAGTCAAGATGGCACCTTTGCATCGCGTGCGCGTATTCGCCATATGTCTTCTCTTTTGTTTTTATTGTGATAATAATGATGTTTTGGATCCCATAATAATCGGTTACTTTCATATAATGCAACTACTTTTCGTAAAATTTCTTTCTCGTCCATATTGCGCGCGAAAATGACAGCGAGGCGGACACAACCATCCAAATGCAACCACAGAACATATATACTCTAAACGCAACGCACTGCCCGCAATGAGCCGGCCGACACACGCTCGCCGCATACACGCGCATCTGTTCGTAGAACATGCCTCACAACAAACATGAAGACAGACAAACGATGCATTTGCTTCGCACGCGATGGCTCAACTCGAGCATATTGGTATAATTTTTCAACACACCTCAAGCAGAGCCATTCGTTGTGCGCCGTTCGTGGCGCATGCCTCGCAAAGTCTGTATCCACCTTTTAGTAAATCATTCTGAGCTCCCCAGACATTTTTCGTCGGTTATTAAAAAAAAAAGCTGTTTCCGACAAAACTGCACACTTACCACTTATTCAGTACATCATTCTGAGCCCCCCACATATTTTTTTTTCTTAATATTGAATTTTATTTAATAACCGCGAAAAATTTCTAGAAATAAGTACATAGAAATTTTTCGCGGTTATAAAAAAAAACATTAAATTTATTCACATTTTTTTTTTCACATCAGCATATTTTTTTTAAATTACCGATGAAAAATTTCTACATAGGGGTGTTAAGAATGATGTACTTACTGAATACGTGGTAGCCGTTTTAGCGTTAGTGTCCCTTCCACCCTGTATTTCAGGTCAGCTTTCATTCTAACCGGTTTAAGCTGAATATTACTATTTTACATGAAGCGACAGCGCATAGTATGTGTGACCAAGACTAATTACTGGGTACCCAAATACAATACCACTGCGTAAGACTGGATGTGTGACTTTCGTGCTTATGATCCCAAACGACTGTCATTTGTCATCTTTTTAGTCAGAATCTAAAATTATATTTTTTTTAAAGAATTTGTTAGCATTCTTAGTAACGTTATGAAAATTCGCCTCGTATTATCAAGAGGTATGCAAATTTCCTAGCTTACGTTCAGAAAAGAATATTAAAAGGATGTTATTTAAAGTTTCTTAGAAATTGCTAAGTATTTCTTACGTTTTTCCAGGACGCTCAAAAATAACTCCAAACCTTTAAAAACTCAAGTTCTCTCAAAGTATACATAATCAATTCGCAGAAAACCCGTAAATACGAACGAAACAAGTTCATAACAAGTTTATATAACCCTTGCGACAGCAGACTTGTCGCCACAAGTCCGACCCGGCCCTTCGTACGTCCGATTACATTTCCTGCCCTAATGAGATTATTTTATGATGGTATTATGGCAGATGTATCACCCCTAAATGGATTTCCTTCGTCAAGCACGGAATATGTTGTTAGGGCTTTACGAATAATTATATTATCATTTCTGGCGATAAGCCAATTTACGGGTTTGTATGTAATAATTACTGTTATTAAATATTTGGTTAGTTTTGCGTCGTTGGCTTGGGGAAATTGGTCGTTATTATTACGCCTCGTTCACGTCCTCAAGCGTTGCCAGTTGCGTCAAACGAGTCGCGCGTTTGTCACTTAAAACACCGCTGTTTCGCAAATCGACTTTGACTCATGGCGTGCTTCAACTAAAAAACTTCTTTCATTTGCTTTCTCCGCAGTCTGCCGCAACACGCGTTTCGCTTGAAGCGTGTAAGTCGTGGCCAAGGGGTTATAGTGTCTTGTCTAGAGGGTGAGTCGACATCAATATTTATAACTGTCGTCAATAATAATAACTGCCATAATTAATACCAAGATCATGGGAATATCCGCACAATTAACAATGAGGAAATTCTGTACTGAATTCATGAATTTCCCACCCTAATACTTCAGAATACTGAGATCTCACAGAGGAGTCTCTGTCCCAGCAGTGGGACATTATAGGCTGATTCTGGTATACTTAGGAGTACCTCATATCTTGAAAAAATAGTCCAGTAAGCTAAATACCAAGGCCATTACAAACCCATTTAAATATCGCCCCTTAGCCTTCATCCCAAGATTTTCAAGTCATGTCTAAATGTAAAAGTTGTCAATTTGAAGACGTGATATTTACGACACAACATGAATGGAGGGTAAAAGCTGGAGTACCCTGGAGTGTTCACTTTGATGCGTTCTATCCCTCTCGAGAGCTCTTCAGCTGGCATACAATTTTATAGGGCTCGTTGATGCACGCTTGAGGAGCTGAATGTTGGGACTTGGCGGTCATATTGGTTATTGATGGTATAAATGTTATACATTGCGTTGTAGTAGATGCGTGGGTGAATGTGGGTCATGTGCGGGCCCACAATCAGACAGGGTAAAAGAGAAGAGACAGGACTCAGGAATAAAACGAAAATCAATGTGTTTTAATATTAAGGAAATAGATTATTATATAATATAATTATTTACTTGTTTAATTATATGACTGTAGCAAAAGAGCATTTGAAGCTATAAAACTCTTCAAGTTCAATCCATGGTCCGAAGCGAGAGGGAATGGGACGCTGTCACCTCCTTCTGCGAAGCAGTCATGCAAGCGAAGGAGGTGGCGGAGCGTGAGAGGGAGAGAACCTCTCGTCCCAGCCACCGCAGGAGACGCCCCGGGCGTCGGGTGTCACGTGGTGGCTTCCGGCCACCGTAGACGCAGGCTTGTGGACGGTGAGTAACGGGCTAGCTCGCCGTCCGTCCGTCTTATGACGATAGGCCTTGTTGACGGCGCGTTCGTGTTCCACGCGGGCCTCAAAGAGATGTCAGCAAACAGCGAGGGGCCCGCAAGGGCCGATGTCTGCCAGGGCTGCGGGACTGTTTGAAAGAAATACCGCGGCCCTGGAACACAAAGAGCAAGGAAGGAACATGGATGGGTTTTAGTCAGTACAAGTCTGACACTTCCTTCTGCTCCGCCCAGAGCGGGAGAAGTCATTTGATGATTTCCCATCCGAAAAAAGAACAGCTATAAAACTCTTTGTTTTAGATCTTTTTTTTAAACCCACTTTTTAATTATAACAAAACTTCGCTTCGGTGATAACCCAATAACTTTAACCCGAACGATGGTCAGCTACTTTTTTTATTGAATTACTACAGTATAGATTGTGTAGATCTATCTATATTGTGGCAATTAAATATTCAGACATCAGCAAACATTGAACTGTATAATAAGAAGGAACTAAATCTTGATCATTTTCTCAGAAAGACTTGCTCGAAGCTATGTTATCCTAGTACATATTCAAGACAAACACAATAGTTTTCTCAACAACAACAAGGCACATCAGACTCCGAACCACATCAGACATTCCACTTACGTCCCCCACAGTAATAAGGATCGTCTCAGACAACAAATCTACATATTTTTCAAAGCGCAGAGGAATTGCAAAACACGTTACGTTTAGAACAAGTACTAGAAACACCCGAGGTATGAATACGAAAATCTGAGAGCTGAGAGTAAATTCTACGACAGAGTCTTAAGGCAATGATAAACTTGAGCATTCCCTTGTAATAATTATTATAGTTAATGTTACTTGACATGTAAAAGCTAATCAAAAAACAAACTCAACCGAAAAACGGCGATACTCGTGAATGCTTTGCAGAGCCATGAGCTCAGTGTCGCAAGACCTCACAGAATTCAGTTTTATTGTTAAGACTAACGTATTGGCAGTTGACCGCGTCGTACAAGTGGCAGGAATAATGTGTATGTACAGTCAGAGGCAGTGTCGGTGTCGGCCGCAACAATGGTGGACAGTTTGACAGTAATTGTACGATGTCTATGATATCTGACAAAGCTTCGGTCTCAACTAACTATCGCGTTGGTTTGTGAGATGTAACAGTCACACATAGCTATCATCATCTGCCTAGCCTTTTCCTAACTATGTTGGGGTCAACTTCCAATCTAATCGGATGCAGCTGAATACCAGTATTTTGTATGGACTTCCTCTCCTCCACAACAGTCACTTATAGCTACGTGTACAAAAATAGTTCTTACTTATTTATAGTGCAACAAGAATCACAAACTCAAATAAAATTTCACAGGTTTTCGACATTTTATTTTTACAAAGAGCGCTATCATGCGCCATTACATTCAGAAATATGTCTGTAGGACTATATCTCTCTGTCCGATATTTACTCCCGTATCATGCCGTGCTTACCCGAACGTTTGCACACTCACCATGATTAACGTGTTATTTAGGACAATGTCCTGCTAAATTATGACGGCTATTTATTTTAGAGATTGCGCTGCCGTACGGAATTTCCGACGCTCTGAAGCCGTGTGTGAGTCAAAAGTGGTATTATACCATTGCGAACTAACTGGCTTCTGGTGCAAATGCGTGAAATTTAACACGCTACACGCTCTCTTTTATTTAGGATTTAATTAATTCGTGTTAAGCTGTGGATTTTTGAGTGGTTGAGTAAATTACTGGATGACACCATTTTGTATTAAAATGTATAGGTGTCACCCTGCGACCACACTGTGATACTTTGTGTGGAGTAACGTTTCCATGTATCGGTAATAACGGATAACGAAAAGTTGTAGCCCAAAATGTTTCTTAAGAAAATGTGCTTAGTGAAAAGTAGCTTCTGTGTGGATGCACCTTAGCGAAAAAGTTCGAGTACGTACGAATTAGGCTAGGGAAACCACGCAAAGGCCTTCATACAGCTGATGCGAGTTGATCTATCGTCTACACATATAATTACTTACGTAATAGAAAAAAAATTATGTAAGACTCCTGAAAATCGTCATACAATTTAATTGGATGTTTGTCCCTACAAAAAATATCCAGGCAAATATTTACTTACCTTACTTCTCTTTACTTTCCCTTATTCTTCCGTTTTGTATCTAAGAAACACAGCAATAATTTATCATAAAATAAACAGCAAATATCTCGAGAAACATTTCCAATTTTCTCAATAAATCCTGTTTGTTTGAAAAACTGAAAACTCCAATAAGTTTTTCCGTCCTTATATTAGTTATTGTCTATCCAATCTCCAAGGTTTAAAAACAGCGATATGGAATGATTTACAGTAGCTCCGTTTTGCACCGTTTGTTAAAACAAATAAAATATGAAGTAAGAATCGATGCTCTGATTTTCTTCTGCAACTTATATTTTTTTAGAGAACACAGCTGTTTCCTGTTAGTTATTTCTAAAGTATGTTTGTTCCGTTCCGTTATGTTATGTTCCGCTCTGCCCAAAGCGGGATAAGAAATTTGATGACTTCCCCTCCCAAAAAAAAAAGTGGTACGATCCACAATTAAAATCTGAAAGCTAGAGACATACCTTCTTTCGTTTTTATCCGCTATCGAATATGAAACATGGAAATAACTGAATATTACGTGTGGCATAGTTTGCCTGCTGTTGCCTGATAGGTATTCAAAATATTGACATTGCGTTAATCATCAACAGTATATTCCAAAACTGTGGATGTGGATTTTATTTTTGTGTTTTAATTCTTGTACGTTCGAATTTAGAATGGCTTTAATCCGTTGCAAATCAACGTTGATTTCGTTTACATACTGTTATTTTTTAGTCTAACGGTAAAATAACACAAAAATCAACACGGATTTTTTATAATCTGTCCAGCTTTTTGACAATCATGTTGGGATCTGCTGCCAGCTGAATTCCAGGATTTCACATGGAGCGACAGTCTACCTTACCTGCATAACCCAGTTGCTGGGTGATGCCATAAGTATGTAGTATTTAAAAAAGATAAATCACATGGGATGGCTGGACACTGGACAATCGCCAATCTTCTTTCTATATCAGTCTAGGTGTCAGTGAACGCGCTTCTCGCTTCCGTAACGACTTGACTATAAAATGACATTGCAGTGTAATTAAGCTCTCTACTATAACATAATTCCTGCACTTAATGTCTTGTCATAATTATTATGGTCACCCTATTACCGGCTACATCGTGCCTTGCAGTAGATTAGAATTATAAATGCTAACTATTCCATGAATATTATTCCCATTGGTTTCAAATATTAGTGTGTTGATCCAAGTTTTGGTTTAAACAATGTTGTGTTGTTACTTAAATTGTTATTGTTACTTCCGAAGTGAATGAAGTTAGATGAAGACCGTAACTTGTCGAAGAATTTGTAGTACATTATAATCAAATATTTTTTAATTTATTGTGAGAACTTTAATAACTATTTAGGGTCAAATTTAATTTGCATTTTGGTAACAAATACCGATCCTCTTCTTGAAACAACAAGGCAGTTTTCAATGTACATTACAATCATAAACGACTATTTGTAACAGATAACCTCAACATCTCGAATCATCCACCCCGCATCTCATTCCAGCTTTATTTACGCTAACGCAAATCACTGAATAATCCGTCTGTCGTTCCCGTTAGGTACCAGGATGGCAGATGTGCGAGGCAATGTGTAAACACGCGTGAAAGTGCCCAGTCAGCGGCATGCCTGCGGTTTTCGTGGCACTTCAAGATGGTGGGCCGATTTCACAGCTGACGACGAACGAAATGTCAACGCGCTGTTCAAAATGTAATTAAGCGTAAATCGATTGATATAGTTCGGGTTTGTTTTGATTGACAAACTGTTACGCGTTTAGTTTGTTTGTAGGAGCTTGTGGAATATTGTAGAGGCGTTGCCATTAATGAATTGGTTGTTTATTTTCGGAATGTTGATTTCACCGCTTTATCTATTTACAAAACGTGTTGGTGTTGACGAACTTTTTGTTTTCACAGACCATCTATTGTAAAAATTTAACTTTTATTAAAATCATGACTAAAGTTCAAAGAAAAAGAAGAGAAATTCAGTGGATGCTTTGCCGACCGACATACGTTAATTTCAGGCAATTAGCCCTAAAACTAACATTGTAAAGCGTTTCCACTTTACACTAACATCAGAAAATCCTTACAAAAACACAAACTACTTACATGAGTATTTTGTTTTCTCATAAACTTAATAATATACTTACGAAGAAACATTGCCAAAGCGTAACTTCTTTACGCAAAAAAACTCAGGCCATAATTCAGTCAAATAAAGCACTAGACTGAAGAAATGAAGATGTCTAGACAGCCGACAAATACAACGAAACAATATTAGGCTGAAACTTACGAACTTTGCCAAACGAAGTAACCTTACAAGAACGTTTACCGACGATTTAATTTTAAGAAAAATAATAAAAATCCACGTAAAATCAAGAACAACTCTAAAAGTATTTTTTCAAACCCTGCGACCCGATACTTTTCTAAAGGATTGAGTTGCATCCGAAACTTTATACGGGAAATTCAAGGAAGGTTAAATGAGGAGATTCTTTAATTGGTTTTGAAGCCCAATCAAAAAGATTTTAATCCTAAAATATTAGGTGTCCTTATCCTGTTGCGACCTAAGACAAGTTTGTTGAGACGTTTTGGGTTCTGACGCATATCATTACAAACAACCAATGATCAGCATTTTGACACTTTTGGGACCTTTCAGAATACCATCAGCACTGTGACATGTATTTTAAATGTTCTAAACACCATGCTGAGATGTCCCTTTGGCCTCGTACTAGACAAATACTTTAATGTATGCCTTATTTTTACATTTTCTAATCATCATCATCATCATATCAGCCCGTTGCTGTCCACTGCTGAACATAGGCCTCCCCAATAGATTTCCAACGTGTCCGGTCCAATGCCACCTGCATCCAGCGACTCCCTGCAATTTTTACAATGTCGTCGGTCCATCTGGCAGGTGGCCGTCCCACGCTGCGCTTTCCAATGCGTGGTCTCCACTCCAGTATCTGTTTGCCCCATCGGCCGTCCGATCTTCGCGCTATGTGGCCTGCCCATTGCCACTTCAGCTTGCTTATCCGCTGGGCTATGTCGATGACCTTGGTTCGTCTACGGATTTCCTCGTTTCTGATTCTATCACGTAGAGAAACGCCGAGCATAGCCCTCTCCATAGCCCGCTGAGCGACTTTGAGCTTCTGTATAAGACCTATTGTGAGAGAGCACGTTTCCGATCCGTAAGTCATCACTGGTAACACACACTGGTTATAAACCCTACTTTTGAGGCACTGAGGTATTTTGGGCGAGAAGACATCGCGTAGTTTCCCGAACGCTGCCCAGCCGAGTTGGATTCGACGATTGATCTCTCTCTCGAAGTTGGACCTACCTAACCGGACCGCCTGTCCTAGGTAGATATATTCGTCGACAGCTTCGAGAGTGATGTTCCCAACTGCGAGTACGGTGGGTGCAACATGGACATTAAACATGAATTTCGTTTTGTCCATGTTCATTTTAAGACCCACTTGCTGGGAGACACTATTGAGATCACCGAGCATTTGTCCTAGGTCTTCCAGTGACTCAGCCATGACTACAATATCGTCGGCAAATCGAAGGTGAGTGATGTATTTGCCGTTGATATTGATGCCAAGTCCTTTCCATTCCAACAGTTTGAAGGCGTCCTCTAGAGTAGCCGTAAACAGTTTCGGAGATATGACGTCTCCCTGTCTTACTCCTCTCTTTATCGAAATCGCCTTCGTGCACTGCTCCTGTACTCGGACTGACATAGTGGCGTTGTTATACAAACACTAATGTTTACTTGTTATATAAAGGCAAATAGAGGAATTTTAACGAAACCGAAAGGCGCTTTTAATTGTTTTTTCCTTCATTGCGATATTTTTTTGTTCTAGACCATACCTAGGAACCTTCTAGTTACGGAGATATTGGGGGGTCAAAGTTCCAACGTTTTTACAAGTTGTTTTTTTTAATACTTGTTTTTAATGTAAGATTTTTACTTTTAACACCTCCATGACCCCCGTATTATTCAATGTATCCATCAGCACAATGTTGTGTGTGCGTTACATTGAGTCCTACCATAAAACGTGATTTTTAACCCCAAAAAAAAAAGGTCGTTTCCCAGCAATATTTTTTGCGTAAAGTTATTTAGTTTGATGTACATAATGCTATATACTTTTTCTTTTCTTTCTTTCAAACTCTAAAAAACGACTTTTAATAGAAACTTAGGTACTTTACGAAATATTGAATCTACTTACACATAAGTTTCGTGAAAAATCCTTCAAATACCTACGTATTTTATCACTACATTATCTTGCCGTTGTCAATATTCACCCGATTACTAACGCCTTTCATTTCTTTGTGAAGAAATAATAATCGTAGGCAATATATAGGCAATGTATTATTCAATGAATGTCCATATCACGTTAAAATTACCTAGTATATAGGGCGGTGTCAATTTTACGCTCAGTTGAGCCTGCAAGGAAGGCTATCACAACCATGTTGAGTTGAGCATATGCGAAATAGTACGCACGGAACAAGAGCGGGATATTAAAACAGGGCACACGAGTTCAACTCTTGTTCAGTCGTGTTGTAGAGGAAATTAGAATAAAATATCATCTAAATGGTGATTTTGCTGCAGTGCGGGTCAATTATAATATTGAAGTTATACTTCTTTTGGCGCGTTAGGGAAAAATGATGAGAGTAAATTTTTACGATGCGCGCGCACACCGTCACGAAAAACTGACACCATGAATTTTAGTACCATACACCCTGAAGTTAGCTAGTCAACATTTTAGTTTTATACGCCAAAGAAGTATAACTTCTTACGTGCGTAATAAGTACAAACACACTTTTTCAGTATCCAAGAGGTAGACTAAACTGAAACGCCATTTTATAGGTACAGACGCCAGCACAACAAGCTACTACAATCTGTATTTTTTTTTTATAGATTTTCAACTTTATCGTTGAATCAATAGGTTCTTGGTTCATTAGGAAAATTTGACAGTTTCGGGTAGCTTGATGTGCTGTATTTACTCTTACTTGATATCCGGGCGGATATCGGTAAGAGTAAAGTCTTGTATAACATTACACTCTCTTCTTCTTCTTTCACGTTTCCTCATGACTGAGGATCGTGACCACTCTTTATTCCCGATGTCCCCGTACACCGTGTCCCCGTCCTACGGGGACAGCGGTTCTTCAATTAAATATTTAAAAATACTTCACATATATAAAACAATAACAGCCGCTCGGGTCGATCTTTAGGTTAAGCCGTGCTTGCCTAGGTTGGTCTGTGGATGGGTGACCACCCATTACATACCGAGTTTCCTCCGTGCCTCGGAAAGCACGTTAAGCCGTTGGTCCCGGCTGTCATTTGAAGATCTTTGACAGTCGTTAAAGTAGTCAGTGACCCAAAAAGTCTGACAACCAGTCTTACCAAGGGGTATCGTATTTCCCAGTAGTAACTGGGTTGTGGAGGTCAGATAGGCAGTCGCTCCATGTAAAATACTGATATTCAGCTGCATCCGGTTAGACTGGAAGCCGACCCCAACATAGTTGGGAAAAGGCTAGGCAGATGATGACTTCACGTTGTCCCCGTACACTGTCCCCGTTAATATAGTTGAATAACATAAATAAAAATTATTGCCCGTTTTTCCTTTTTTCTGTAGTATTATGTGTGAGTCGGCAAAATTTTGTTTTATTCCCATTTTATTTTTCCCATGCTAATAACTAAGCTGAAAACAGAATGCAGATTTAAGAGGACCGTTGACTCGTGAAAAATTTACTTCCCGATGTCCCCGTTAACCGAATGTACGTTATGGGGACAACTGGAAATAAATTTAATCACGTCCCGCTGTCCCCGTGATGGGGATATGGCATAAGGGGACAACGGGAATAAAGGGTGAACACATGAGGTCGTTGCTCCACCAACGCTCTACTTGCTGGAAAAATATTATAAGTATAACATTTTATGAGAATCAATAAGTACATGAACATATTGTAAATTATTTTACATTATGTTCTTGTACTTATTGATTCTCTCTCTCTCTCATAAAATATATTTTTACTCGTGACATGAAACCAAACGAAAATGTATATTCGTTTAATTAAGTTACATGAGTGCACTTCAGTAGATATTGAACGGAGGGTCTTTGAGTGACGGTACGAAGCAAAATTCAATATTTGCAGGGGAAAATATACAGTGTTCTGCAACGTTAAAAATTGTTACCTTATAAATAAATACCTAATTGAGCATCACGGATCCCAGTGCTCTAAAAAAGTGCACTATTCGATTTGTTAATATCCACGCTAAGTTAAAAGATGAAAATCAAATGCATGACTTAAAAAAAAGTCGCGTTGGAAAGCACCTTAGCTAACGGAGGCTGAGAAAGCTAATGTCACACATTTGTGAAATAGATCTCGCTATATAAAGCTATATCATAGCTCTACAAAGCCGAAGTTCATCTAAATCTCAATGTCCCAAAACAGCCACGTACTGCGTACAGCTAGGTGAGTACCTAATACCTACGTGGCTGTAAATATGGCACATAGGTACCTGCGTACATATTTACCACAGAATGTTGTTTACGAAACATATTTGTTAAAATTACCTAAATTTAAGTCCTTTGAACACAAAGAAGATAGTTTTGAAGAAGTTTCAACGGCAAAACTTCTTTTGTCCCGAACCGAAACCACTTTGTTTCGTGCTTGACGAACGCATGACGTAGTCAATTTAAAATCGACAGTGTCCTGGGGGTTTACGAGCAGTATTGTTTTAATGTAATTCCAGTATGAGAAAGAGACACAGCTATACAGGATGTCTAGCGCCATCTCTTTTCACACTGAAATAAGATTTAAAAAATACTGCTCTAAGACGTCATGGTAGACCTCCAATGCAGAAAAGTGGTTTGAGTTTACGTTACGTTTGTTTGGCTTGGCCCACAGGTGCAGCGTTTCAGCTACTAGAATAGAATGGAAGAAGAAAACATTTGGCACAACATGGTAACAGGATAGGCGATTGAAAATCAGGGGGCATAGACAAAGGAACATTCTATCACCGATGAGAACGATGACGGAAAACTCAGAAATATATTGAATTAATTGATAATTGACATACATACATAGGAGAGGGCTATGCTCGGAGTTTCCTTGCGTGATCAAATCAGAAATGGGGACATCCGCAAGAGAATCAAAGTTACCGACGCAGGGCACATTGCTCGCAGAACAGATGGCCGATGGGACCGAAAAGTTCTGGAGTGGCGACCGCGAACAGGAAGATGTTGCGTTGGAAGGCATCCCACTAGGTAGACCGATGACCTGGTGAAGGCTGCGGGGATCCACTGGATGCGAGTTGCACGGGACCGGTCAATTTGGCGACACTTGGGGAGGCCTATGTCCAGCAGTGGACGTCTTTCGGCTGAAATGATGATGATATTGATGATAATGATTGACATAAGCTACGGAATAGCTTACGTCAATCTTTCGTTCATCTGTCTTTCTCATCGGCCAGCACTCAGATTTATGTAGCAGATGTTCATACACTTCCTTGGGATCGGTAGAGGCAACACGTTTTTTCTCTCATTCTTCTCTGTCAACCATCACGCTATTATCCTTTACTCCTTTATCTTTTATATCATTCCTCACACAATCCATCCATCGTTTCTTTGATCTTCCTCTCCAAAAGTATATGAACCAATTCATATACTTCACTATCACTACATAGTATAAAACAAATTCGTCCGCTGTCTGTCCTTAGTATGCTTAGATATTTAAAACTACGCAACGAATTTTGATGCAGGTTTTTTGAAGTGAAAACTTCTTTAGCATCGTTGTGATTTGAAAGTCGATGAAACGTAAAAGCGACAGTAAAAAGAGACAGATACATAAGTTCATAAGATTTAACGTGGGAGAAAATGAGATAGGAAGCATTATACAGTGTTTATCTTGAAGCCAAAATTTTTGAAGGTTTCACTTCTACCACGTGTAAATTTCACACGTTTTTTTTTTTAATAGATATAGTGATTCAAGAGGAAGTTTTATATCTACAATGCACCCGTGCGAAGCCGAGGCGGGTCGCTAGTTTTGTATAAAGTAGAACTTCTGTCCAATCCTTGCTTCCAACCATTTTCATAATGTATATTAATATGGTAATTGTGTTAGGGGGGGCCCTACTGCTTTTAGTACGAAAATTGATTTAGTGAAAGTACTAGGGAAGCAGATGTTACCAGGCACCAGCCTGTTGCCGCGTTAATGTGAACGTATGATTTTTGGCGCTCATTTGCCGATAGAAGCTTCTATGAGAAAGGGATATTAGTCGAAGGAAACAATTGACTTAGTGTTAACTGTATTAACCTTGAAGGAGATTACGCAATGCTTTCTAAGGATGTTATAGTCTCGGATTTTGTCATAGGTATTTAGGCACGTGAAAAACGTGTTCATGAAGTTTTTTACCCGTTCCTTCTCTTGAACAAAATTTTAAATAAAATGTTTAATTTCATGGTCTTCCTTTTGTTTAAGACGGTGTGTTATTCAGGAATAAATATGATTAGCTCTTTTCGACCGTTATCCCATAATGTGATTTTTTCACATTATTGGCAGGTTCTATTCTCGATTTAGGCAGGCGATTATTTAAAAACCATAGAACGCAGTTCTAATTATTCTTAAAATCAATATGAAGTCTTCTTTCAGTAAAACTTTCTATATACAAAATTTAAGGTACTTTCCTTCCATGTGGCATGTGGGACGCTCTGTATATAACATGCTAATCAAAATTACCCACATCCCCTGTATTTGAGAACGGTATTCGAGTGCGAGGTAAAATAAGTAGCCAAACAAATGACGACGCTCGCATTACTCACATTTGGAAGGGAATTGTTTTGTTGCTCTGTTGTTAATTGCGCGCCAATTTCAGGGCACGTATGTATGTACAAACTTGTGTTTTTCCTGTACCCACGACAGAACAGATACGAGGTTTTTGTTATGAATCTTACTTACACAAAAGGAAACGTAGAAGAAGTAGTGACAAAAATTGAAAAAAGTATGCTTAGATGGTTTGGTCATGTGGAGAGGATGAGTGAAAGGCGACTAACAAAAGGTATTTACAAGGCAGATGTGAGTGGCAACGCCGGGAGGGAACGCCCTAGAAGAACATACGCTGACCTCATTGGTGAGGTTCTTCAGAGAGGTCATGTGCGTAGTACTCGCAACCGGCGTGCGTGTATGACTAGATGTATGAACGTGGACGAGGCAAAAGGATTATGTTAGGATCGTAGCAGGTGGCGTTCTGTGGTTCCTGCCTACCATGGGAAAAGGGCGTGAGTTTATGGATGTATGTATGTAAATCTTACTTCTTACTTATACTTTCGTATCTTCGTACTAATACAATAATTATAAATGTGAAAATTTGTAAGGATGGGTGTTTGTTACTCTTTCAAGCAAAAACCACTAAAATTACATAACATAACATAACATGGTTAAGCAGAGGTGTACCTAATAGTACACCCACACTTTTGCCAGTTATGTTTAAGTCCCATGTAGTAGAGGGCGAGCCTATAGCCATCAACCGGGCACAAATCCAGACTCCGTGGCTGCTACTGAGAAATTCCTGACGGCAAAAAACCCAATAGCACTTTGCCCGACTAGGGAATCGAACCCAAGACCTCATGCTCAGCAGCGCTTGCGACCACTCGACCAACGAGGCAGTCACCACTAAAATTACCAGATAAAATTTGGCTCACAGATAGTTTATTTATCCCGATCGTACGATCCCTGGGACACTTACCGAACTCCACGCAGCTTATTATTATTACTCACTGTCATCAGTTCAAACTATGTGAAGGACACATGAGGCTGGCACAGGATCGGGACTGCGGGACCACAGCGGGACTGTTCGAAAGAGATACCGCGGCCCTGGAACACAAAGGGTAAGGAAGGAACATGAATGAAAAAAAAAAAGTGTGTGTGTACTTATTACGCACGTAAGAAGTTATACTTCTGTGGCGTATAAAACTAAAATGTTGACTAACTTCAGGGTGGATGTTGACTAACTAACTTCAGGGTATCGGTGTTTCGTGACGGTGTGCGCGCGCATCTTAAAAATTTACTCTCATCATTTTTCCCTTAACGCCCCAAAAGAAGTATAACTTCATAAAAAAGGAACATAGATGGGTTTTAGTGAGTACAAGTCTGACACTCCGAGGGGTCATTTGGAAAGTGCAGAATTCTGATCGAAGCGAGAATCAGCGACTTGGCGATGAAAGAACGAGGGATATTGGCACAAATAAAGCGAGGCCCTTACCCAGCAGTGAGTCGACCCGTGGATAATGACGATACTCCGAATTAACTTGTTCTACTCTGTTAATGACCGTGAACCGGAAGACGTTGCGTTGAAAGGCCTCCGACTAGGTGGACCGATGACCCGGTGAACGTTGTTGGGATCCGCTGGATGCGAGTCGCACGGGACCGGTCAATGTGGCGACACTTGGGGAGGCCTATGTCCAACAGTGGACGTCTTTCGGCTGAAATGATGGTGATGATGATGACTTTGTTGATTCATAATCATCGACTGGTAGGACCTCAATATAAATAATCATAATCACAGTGAATTAAAGTCTCCTGTGAAAACAGTTAATGACAGTGTAAGTACCCAAATATCTGTAGACTTCTAAATTGAAACACGAAACAAACCACAAACAAATGTATATTATAATCAAAATAAATTTTGTTCCACATCAAAATAACAAACGGCTTTTCCAGTAATTTGCTTCATAAAAAACCGTATTTAGGTAACCGACCTTTAGGTAGTCATGTCATTCTCATTAGGCTCTCAAATCCCCAATAATTGAATCACAACGACACGATAGAAATAAATAACAATGAATAAACATAACCTACCAAAAAGGTTTGCTTTCAAACTCAAAATAAACAGCAAAGATCGCGAATGTTTTTTTTTTTTTTTGCACAGTGTACAATTTAATCACTCGTGCCTTTGCCCAAACAAATAAACGTTCGAAGCGACGACATAAATCGGTTTTCAAACGGAAAATATGGCGTCGCCTGCTGAGAGGGAATTGGGAAAATAGAACAAAATGTATTTAAAAGCTATGTTAAGTGCATTGGACAATAATAATGCTTACACAGTTGTCCTATAAAAACAAACTAGAGGCGAAAGCTATAAACACGATTTACTAACTAAGTTTTTATTTATTTATAAAATAAACAAAAATGTTTTTAGAATAAGTAAGATCCTTAAATGATAACTTCTCATCTGCACTTATCTTTTTTTTGCTGTGCCCGACAGGGTCCATGATTGTTTCATTTTAGAAAAATGTTTACCACCTAAGCCTACATTGTGGAATGCAATAAAGAATTGAGTCTTTATTTAACGCTTCAAGCACAAAGTACAGAGGCGGGCTTAATTCCATGAAACTACTAGGTAGATTTGCAAATCATGTGCATTGCTGTTAATAATTAAATGAAATAACAGTAGCCAATAAAACCACTTGATATGAATTTAACTGCGCACTGCTCGTAATATTCTCTTCAGTATTTGAATTCACAATTGAATGTCACATTGACATTGAACAAAACTAAAATAGCATCATAACAAATTACAGTGTCGGTTTATCTTAATTAGCAAACTCACAGCTTTTTTTTTTAACAATTCTTTATTTTAGGATAGGGGATCACTTTTAGCTTTAGCTTTTTCCGTTGTTTCAGTTAAGGCGCATATCCACGGCGGCGGCGCACGGATAGGCTACGTACGTGTGCTTTACAAGAAAATGTATGTGATTGTTTCCACGGACACACTATGCATCAATTGACGTTATTAGTACATGCGTGGCTTGCTGGAATAAAGCGCTCACATAGCTCAACGCTGTCAACGCCACGCACGCTGTGTATGCGGTTCACACTATACACGAATATTAACCCTCGACTATATTTCGGAGCACAGTTTTGAGATTAAAACACGTGCATAGCTTCTCCGTGCGCCGCGGTGGACCACGCATAATTCAATTGTACAGTCGCCAGCACATCAAGCTACCACACTGTGACCTTGAGCGCCTTATAAGCAACAACAGCGAGAATCGTGCGAAAGAGATAAATATCTTTTTGTCTGTTCTTGCTTGTAATGTTTCGTGCTGCAGTGCGTGCGTTAGGCTGTGTGCGTATGCGCGTCGTTGTGTAGAATAAGATACTTGCTATGCCAAAATACTAGTTTGGCGGATCGCATACTTGAATGGAATCGAAGTAATGGCATGGTAGTAAAAATAAGTTGGCGGTTACGGTACGCCCGGCGCTTGTGAAATATCTATGTAATATTAGAAAAGGGATTTTTCCTGAGTAAAAAATATGATTACCTACCTATATTTTGTCTGTCACTTAGATTATCGAAAAATATTGGATACGTATTTTGTGTTTTATCAAATCAATAAAAACATATGAAGATATTAAATGCATCAAAGATCACGAGTGGGGTTGTGATGTCACTTTCCGGTAAAAAGTGTTCCGAAATGTGACGTCACACGAGTTTTCGACACACTGTAGCGTCTTCATTTCTTTTTTATGACTGACGGACTAATAAGATTTTTTTGGTCAATATTGACGCTTTGCAATTTTGACGGATTGCGATTTTCATGAATTTGACTGATTACGAGTTTGACCATACGCGACGAAACGTATTCATAGGTAAAATAATGAAAAAAAAATGGGTTTCTTTTCGTGTTTGCGTTTAATTAAATCAATTTATTTTTACTTTTATGATAATAATAATCGGTTATGTGACGCAGACGAAGTTGCGCAGCAGGGTAGTATCAAAATAAAATGCGACATAACAATCTTTAACCTTTTATTTTTAAACATTAATATTACTATAATACAATACTGAGAAACAAAAATACTCTAAATTAAAATATAAAACTAAACCATACAAACAACAAATAGGTATAAAACTATAAACTATACAAACAACAGAAAATATAAAACTAAACTGACCATAAATTAAAAACAACTGGATCATATTTATATTTTAAAGCCGTAACTTAAAGTGTCACCAACAATAGCAAAGAAAACATTATCAAGAATGTAACAATGGTGCGAAAAGAAGTTAATATTTTTTTTATTACCGCTTTAGCATTATTGGAAGAATTATCCATACTAATATTATAAATGCGAAAGTTACTTTGTCTGTCTGTTACGCCTCTTCATCTACAAAAATGACTATATTGTTTGCCCAGTCAAAATTATAATATTCCAGGCAAAAATTTACTCTTGCCTCCTTATGCGCCTGGTTCATTAATATTTTCTTGGCAGGGCGGCAGCATTTTTTCCGGCGTCCTTTAGGTGCCTTGTAACGGTGTCCATTGAAATCTAAAACAAAGAAAATTTTGTCAATTTCAATACTTACCGATTCTTAATTATGACCAATTGTACGGGTCAATTTAACTATAGGGTGACTGGTAATAGTGACCGATACTTAAACACGTGATTCATGATACTAACAAACAACTTTCTATATATTTTTTTTTTTATACTTATTCGCTTTTATCACACACATTACGGAGCGGGCTAGCTAGCCGCGCGGGTGCTCTGCCTAACAGCTGATAGGTCACAGGCTCGTGCGCGCGAATTTCATAAGGCTGTTGTGTTATTGTAATAAAAGTGAAAGCAAATGTTTCTTCGGGAAAGTTGTTTGTTATCATGAGCAATCACGTGTATAAGTATTGGTCACTAATTACCAGTCACACTATATATGAGTATGGGACAGTTTCAAATTATTCCTTTAAATATAAACATATACATAAATAGACAATCCGTCGAATTGAGAACCTTTGTTGAGATAGGTGCTAAAGAACTGAAGCTTTATCTAATAGTAATGTCATTCACTGAGTCCAATACGTTTTGCTGCTGTAGCTTGCGCAATTATTAGGTATTCCTAGAACGTCCAGGCCACGCGGTGCGGGTAAAACTATGACTATAAAAAAATATATACATGGACTCACATTGTATGCAGTTGAGAACACTCTTGTGCTTAAAAACGGATCAGCAGAGTGTGCAGAGACGATAGCCAACGTCTGCTGCCGTCGTGGCTCTCGCGTAAAGTTGGCGATGTTGCGCTTTGATGGTTCCGCTTAGCCAAAAGTAAACTGTTTTTTTTTCCTGGAACGAAACAAGTAGCTATTGTTTATTTGCACATTATTACTCAATTGACTACTTATATGCTTTCCTACGATAATTGCTAGCTTATTATTATTTACACACAAACAGCACTAAAAAAGCCTTATCCCTGCAATGTTTCAACAGACAAAAAGAAGTGTCTAATTGCGTAGGTATTTACTTTAAAATCCAACCGGGTGCCGACTTTAAAAAAATAACAATAGCGCTTGGGACAGCGCGCAGTGTTAAAAACTTACTATACCGGGAACTCATTAGCAAAGAACACAAGAAAATAGGTAGGTAAAGACATTTATGGGTGTTTCTCGTATTTCGTGCACATTCCATAATATTTATTTTCATAAGTTTAAATTACCTACTTACAACATTTATGAATTAAAATTTCATTATATTAAGTACTGAGTTATTGTTTTTTTTTTATTTTAGGTGTAAAAGCTGTATTTTTGAATGTAGTTTTTTTTATTATGGTTACTGTGTTTAATTTCAGCATGGATATTTTTTTATAAAAAGCAAATGTTTGGGACATTACTAAATAGACTTCGAAGGAAATGACAATTAGTTAAGTTTTCATATAATTTAACTAGCGACCCGCCCGAGCTTCGCACGGATGCAATGTAGATACTAATGTGGGGCAGTGTGGAGTGATTTATATAGGTATATATATATAAACCTTCCTCTTGAGTTATCTATAGCTGAAAACAGCATTAATAAATCCGTTGCGTAGATAAAAAGATCTAAGCGTACAGACACCGAGAGCGACTTCATTAATATTTCTATAATAAAGGAGAGTTTATAAAAATATTACATAAGAACTTTGCCCCACAAAACCGTTTTCTCGGTTTATCTGTGGGAACGGAATAATAAGTATTAAAAATAAGGTTTACTAGTGCTGACACTTAATTTCCACTTTTTTGACTTATAAAGTAAGTAATAAATAAACAATAATATCTAATCTATGTATGGACAGTAAATAAAGGAAATTTGTTTTATACTATGCAATAAAGAAAATAATTGTATTATTTTGACTTATAATGTTCCATGCATGTAAGCACAACTTGATTTGGTTTGGCTTTCTTTATGGGAATATAAATATTTAATGAACTATTCAAGGTTTTTGATCTGGACGAGTAATATGCACGAAAAATGAGAAACACCCTTATTCGTAAGATACGGTAGGCACAAAGTTGTTTAAATATTATGGTTTAGGGCCATCCGCCGAACAGCATACGAAAATTAAATTAAATTGGTAACAGTTTTCCAAATAATGTAACACTTTAATGTAATTATCTCACAAATAACGTTAGCTCGTATCTATTTTGAAAGTTCTATAGAAAAACACCATTGACACATTTTTTCAATATTAGCTTTTGCTTATTTTAACTTAAAAATTATAACTACAAAAAATATTACTCACCGTAATGCCCGTCTGTCGACAAATATCTATTATACGGCATCCACTCAATCGGAGCGCTATAATGCGCCCCCTTTCAATTCTCGTTAACTGAGGCGCCATAATTAATCATTTAAAAAATATAAAAAGTTCGCCACACACTTCCACTAAGTAGCTACAAGCCGAACCAACTTGCTCCGCGAATTTTTAATGACTAGCGTTATGGACTAAGGGATGAATAAACGTGGCCGGTCGGTTGCGTAGGAGCAAGGAGGTGTGGCCTATTCCCCGTGAGGCATGAATTATTGGCTGCTAATTGTTAGTGTGCGCAACCATTGGGCAACTTTGGAAACGTTGAAAAATCCACCAATCACGCCAAGGATACTTTCTTTCTAACACAGCAGTAGCTGTTGTAGTTATAGATATGTATAGGGTTTACCTTGATGTGCTGGCGTCTGTACATAGTTGTGGGTGTGTAGCGTGAACTGCAGTGGAAACGTAGACCCACGTTATCAAACAAATGAAACCACGCAGCTTAAATGCGCCCGTGCACAGCATGCACCGCGGTGAGTTTGCGTCTTTACCTACACGTAACATTTCATGGTAAATGAATGGAAAAAATTACAAACATTCAACAGCGTGTGTAGTTTACGATTGTGAAATTGAAATTATGAATAGCAACGACACAAAACATACACATTTGAGAACGAACGTACAGGCGCGGCGTTCACCGCCTGATATATTAAAAAAAAAAATCGCCTAAACCATCCGGAGGCGTCCCGCTCGGTTGAAGCGCTTCATGTTGTGAGGACAAGCAAAAATGAGCTTAGCGGTGGTCAGGTGGGAGTGTCCGCCATTGTACAACACTGAAAAGAGAAATAACGTAGTAGGTAGGTCCGTAAAAAATGTGTAACAAATTCATTACCAGACTTTTAAAATACGAGTCCTGTACCAGCTTTTAATACTAACACTGAAAGCAAATTACATACCTAAAAGCCTACATGGCCACTCTTATTTTCAGCACTAATGGACAGAAACTGGCCTCTCGGCTATAGTTAAAAATTAAAACACATATAATTTTTAAAACACATAAATCAATTCACATTAGCATACAGAACCCACGTGAGCCCTTACAAACACCCAACTTTGGGGAAGGATGAACAGATTTAATAATGTGGCCGTTTCACTGGCCTAATGGAAAGGAGTGACACTTTCGGCCCTTCACATTTTCGTAACAAACAAAACAATAAGTTTTGTGAGGTCGGACCACAGATGTAGATACAGGGTGTAAACAGACTCTTCACGAAGCCGTCAACCAAGCATTATGTACATTAAACTAAGTAACTTTACGCAAAAATTAGTGCACCATATTGCACGGCTGAAAAATCACGTTTTACAGTAGGACTCAATGTAACGCACTCAAAACATTGTGCTGATGTATGGATTGAATAGTAAGGGGGTCCTGGAGGTGTTTAAAGTAAAAATCTTACATAAAAACATGTATTTAAAAAAAAACTTGTGAAAAAGTTGGAACTTTGACTCCCAATATCTCCATAACTAGAAGGTTCCCAGGTATGGTCTAGAACAAAAAAATTATCGCAATGACGGGGAGAACAAGTGCCTTTCGGCTTCGTTAAGAGTCTGTTTACACCCTTTATACCTAGTGTGACACTTACCCTTGCTAGGGGGTTGTCAGCAGGTAGGTAGGGTTCTATAAATAATAAGAGTCAGCTGATGAAGAACACTCATTATTTATTATGCCTAAACTTCCGTGGCCTTCTCAAGCCCTGATTGAGAGGATAGTAGTAGGTAGGGAACACTGGCCTGAACCGTCTCCAAGGCGATGAAGGTACCGTCACAGGCTCTGCCCGCAACCACGGCTCCAGTCCAGGTTCTGTGTCTTGTCGACTGATAGAGGTTCAGCGCAGGTAGGGTGAACCGTGACCACGGCTCCAGTGCAGGCCCCGTTTTTGGCAGTAGACGGGCAGGTAGGACGAACTGCTCTGCAGGAGAGAAACTTCCCAAACGTCTTTCTCGACACCGGAACCACGACGTGGCGAAGGGGTTGAAGGGTAGACTAAAAATCCTGGAAGTCCAGACAGAAATGGAAGCGTTAGCAAGCTGTCGGAACCACGTTTGGTAGGTCCAAAGGTTACAGTGTCCCAGATAGGAAGATAGGAAGAAATACAGCTAAAACATTAGTTTTAAGAAGTTCTAGGAACACCTTACAGTTAGCATGTCTAGTAAAATGCATGGAAACTTACCCTAGAGGGATTTCGCGATGTATTTAGCAAAATTAATTAGATATTATCGGAGCAAGCGACACAGCCATCACCACCAGTGCTTTCAAATCGACTAGTCATCGTCCTCCGCGAGTCCAACCGAATCGCCACTCCTCGGCTACGCTCGGTAATGATCGTTTTAGAGATGCGCGGGCGCATAGAAACGAAGACCTTTTAAGTTATTATACGGTCGTAGGTTCCGTATAGTATTATTTAATTTTAATGAGTTATTTAAGTGTTAGGTTTACTTAATAAGATTATAATAGTTTGTTTTTTTTTAAGTTTTGTTTAAATAGTGTAGTTTTAAGTGTACATAAGTTTCTTATTATAAAGGATTCTTATACTAAACTCTTTTAAATTGTAACTTGCGAAGTGCAACGTTACACTAGATAACGCAAGTATCAGGATCCGTATCAAAACCAAGCGTGCCATGTTTGACTATGTACTATGACGTCATAAGCATTATTTAGTTACTATAACACCATCACTAACTCCTTCATTTCTTCTTCATTAACTTCTTTTGCTAAATCGAAATAACAACGTTGCACAGTTCAGTATGTTACAAATACGCAATAGTGGCCCGGTCAAAACAGACATTCACTCTTGCATAAATTCCCAAGAAGAACCATTTATCAGAAATGGTGAATCTTACGGAAAAAAGTGTAACGACAATATTTATAGATGATCTACAATTTTTGTTGGAACTATTTTTCTCATCAAACTAACTGTTTCGTTAAAAATCGAAAAACCCATTTTTGCGAACTTTGACCTTGCATTTTTTTGCACACATGGGAGCGATGGGGACTTTCCACAAATTCATTATAATGGTAGCCCTGAGGTTTATGTCTATTTTGGCCGGGCTATAGATGTAGTTACAATGTTTGTTTGTTACGTGTCGGTATTTACAACATGTAACATGTAACTTACTCACTAACTGATTCACTGTGTTCTTCGTACTACAGTCTATATAGACTGTATTACAGTAGAACAGTTTTCCTCGTTCTCTGTGACTGTACTTGTACCACAAGTACTTACTATGCTACCACAAGTACAATCACAGAGAACGATGATGTTGTCTTGTGACAAAATAATATTTTAATTGATTAAAGAGTTTTATGAAATAAAAGCAAAGTAAAGTACAGTATAACTTAAACTAAGGGTAGGCAAACATGGGCTGCGGGCTGTTCGAAAGAGATACCGCGGCCCTGGAACACAAAGGGCAAGGAAGGAACATGGATGGGTTTTAGTCAGTACAAGTCTGACACTCCCTTCCGCTCTGCCCAGAGCGGGAGAAGTCATTTGATGGTTTCCCATCCGTAAAAAAAATAAAAAAAAAGGTTGTAATCTGTTGTAATTGATAAAATATACGCAAAATATTTAGATGCTCAGTTTGTTTACATTTTGCTTGGTTATAATTTTATAAAGTTTACCTATTATTAAAACCAGAGGCAAAATAATTTAAAGTTAAAATTAATTAAAAGTAGGTCATGATTTTTAGCTATTTTATATTTATGTGTAAAAAGTATACGTAAAGTGACTTGAAAGTATGTGTGTGATGCAATTTTGGTGATGTATTTCATTAACTAGTAATTTTATACATATATTATCACAGTTCAGTGAGTTAAAAAACTTAAAATTTTCAATTTTACAAGTACGACTATTAAGGTTATGAATTCGGGTTAGCTTTGATATTTTATTATACATGAATGGTTCAAGAAAATAAAAAAAATGGTTCGCAAATGAAGTTTACAGTAAGGCACAGAGTAAACAATATCTAGCCTTTCTTCTGCAGGTGAATTTTGGTGTTGGGTTAGTATTTAGTCTCTTACAGTAAGAACTGATAATTTAAAAAAAAAAAAAATTTGGACCAGTTGGCACAAGTACAAATAAACGGTAATAGCTACAAAAGTTTATAACTGTGTCGCAGCTATCAACGCCCATATAAACATAAAAACAATTGTTCCAGACTTAAACTAATACATACAGTATAACCAACAACTAAAGTCTACCTCAGACTTTAGTTGAAAAAAGGAGGTGTGTAGGAGTGTGTGTGTGTGTGTGCATGAGGTATGTGTGTAAATGTATGTCTGTGTGTGCTTGTGTGGAGTGTGGGGGGTGTATGTGTGTATGAGTGAGAGTTTGGGTGTTTTTCAGTGTCTAAGTTTCCACAATTTTTTCACTTGCGTCTTATGAGAATTACGAATTCCGAGTATAACAGATAAGTAGGGTATTAAAATTTCCTACAACTTACCTTTAAGAACAGCACGTTGCACGTTAAAAAGATATATACAAAAATAGACTTCGTTTTTCTTCTTTAAATGTCTAGAATTAAGTTCTTGAGTTGTATCGCTGTTGTGTTAAACAAATTAGCTTATTGTGCCAGTAGTCACGTCAAGCATAAAATGCTTAAACAGGGCACGCGAAGTAGGCACTCTTGCGTTATCTAGGTATATTTATATCTGTGGCCTGGCAGGACATTTAGGATTAATGCGGATGTGTGTATTATATATGTGATATGAAATTAATTCTTTAGCTCAAATGCTTTGCCCGGTTTTTTAGGATTTATTGTTACCGTCCCTAGAGTGATGATATTTAAATAGCTCAGACTAAGTTGTTTTAAAACTAGAGCCGATACTAACAAGAATTTCCTTAACACGTAGGTACTTTTGCTGAGAAATATTCCCTTCTCTGACGCTCAACTATCAAACTGTTAGTCAAAAATATAGACTCACATGACGTCTTCGTTCTCCCGTCCTAATCCCAATCTATTTGGGACTAGCTTAATGCCCGCGGCTCTCGCTCGCGTGGGGTTCGATTACTGTCCCACGGAAACATACCATAGGGATAAAAAGTATCCTATGTATTAATACAGGCTATAAACTGTCTATGTTCTAAATTTCATTCAAATCCGTTTAGTAGTTTTTGCGTGAAAGAGTAACAAACATCCAGGATTTTTATGTCTTCTTTTTCCATCCATCTCTATTACTTGTCATCTTACCAGATACCTCCTTTCTTGCCATATGTTCTTTCACACAGTCCATCCATTGTTTCTTTAGTCTTCCTATACTCTTAGACCTCTAAGCCTCAAACCATGCTAGTAACGTTTTTAAATCTCAGTTTATCTCGAAAGTCTCACTAAACTTGTCTTTATACCAGTCATCCATCATCACCATCATTTCAGCCGAAAGACGTCCACTGCTGGACATAGGCCTCCCCCAAGTGTCGCCACATTGACCGGTCCCAGTATTCTGCTTTAAGTTCTAAAAAGATATTATTTAAACATAAAATTCAAAATATTCGTCGCACACTAGCTGAATATATTAATACTTAATTATGTATCTCGTAACTTTTTCGCTTAGGGATTCGGCTGTCTAGTCAACTAAGCAAACATTTCATTTTGTCTAAGAAATACAAGAAAGAAAGTGAAAGTGCTTAAAACGTCTTGAATTTGAAGAATTCTTAATGGTTTCTTTAGGATTCTTATTTTTATTTTCTTATCCGCTGCAACGCCGGGAGAGGACGCACTAGAAGAACATACGCTGACCTCATTGGTGAGGTTCTTCAGAAAGGTCAGGTGCGTAGTACTCGCAACCGGCTTGCGTGTATGACCAGATGTTTGAACGTGGACGAGGCAAAAGGAGTATGTAAGGATCGTAGCAGGTGGCGTTCTGTATGTATGTTATCCGCTGCGCTGGTAACGCAGAAGATAAGGCAGATTTCCAATCGAAGTTCTTCACAAATATTAATAAAAGAAGCATCAACTCAAGGAAGAAGAAGAACAGGTCGCCTACCATGACGTTTTAAAGCAGTTATTTTCCAGTGTGGGAAAGAGATAGCGCGAGACGACCTGTAGAGCGCTGTCTCTTTCCCACACTGAACTACAACTGCTTTAAGACTTCATGGTAACCCCCCAGGTGGACTTCAAATAAAGAACCTTCCTCTGATAGCGCGGAACACTTAACACGACTCCATTTCTAGATTACTAGTTACTATAAAATCAAAGAAGTGCCAGCGCGAAACAAAAAAAGCCGGGCGTTCCCTAAATAGACTGTTATACGAACACAAATATTTACTTTCCGATATCTGCACTATACCATCTTATCATTCCGTATTTCAGGGTATGTCCCGCTGTATGCCAGGGCTGCGGGACTGTTTGAAAGAGATACCGCGGCCCTGGAACACAAAGGGCAAGGGACATGGATGGGTTTTAGTCAGTACAAGTCTGACACTCCCTTCCGCTCTGCCCAGAGCGGGAGAAGTTATTTGATGATTTCCCAACCGTAAAAAAAAAAACTAGATTAGAAGGATATACACTGACCTTATTGCAGATGTTCTTCAAAAAGATCAGGTGTGTAGTAGGTACACTCGCAACCGATGTGCGTGTATGACCGCGGATGAGGTAAAAGGATCATGTAAGGATCGTGTCGGGTGTCCTGTAGTTTTTAGATACCACCATAGGAAAAAAACTGATATTAGAAACCTAAAAAATCTTTTTCCATTACCTACTATTCAATGCCATTTCATACCTTTATTAATTTTTACAATATGGCGACTGCTTGTCGCCATATTCAATTTTGATTACTGTCATGCCTTTATTGACATTCGGAATATTAAGACAAATCGACTGACGTAAGAATCATCAAAATTGGCACACGCGTTTGCTCTATAGACCGCCAGAAAGGAACAAACATACATTAAAGGCTGATAAACACACTATACCCTCCTTAGTCGGGTAAAAGCCGTTACTTTATGCTGTTACTCAGACAATCTTTATGAAATAACGAATCGCATCTCTAAAAAGCGATTTCAAGCGAAGAAATCAGATAAGACAGAATAAAACTAAATAAGTGCCAAGCCAAACGGTATAATAAAATCGTGGAGAGCTAGGACAATTCCCAAACCAATCCCGGGACACGGACACCACTGTCTCACTAGTTTATTACTCTTATACGTTACCGGGGAACGGTTATTCGTTTCTTTGCTCGTCTTGCGTTATTGTGTCTATAAACTATCTCTGGATATGCCCTCGGAAACCGTCAGGATGCGATTGCATGTTGTTTGTGATAAAACTTGGGTTATTCATACAGTTTTATGTGCTGTTGGAGTTTTAGTGGGGTTTTTGATATGGTGTTTTATCAAGTGGTAAACGGAAATGTTACCTTCTAAATTTTCTTGGCGGGCACTTTTCCAAACAATAAATTACTGAAACCATTTTTTTTCTTGAGAAAAACTTCTCAAGAAAAAAAATGGTTGTTTGTAAAGTTGGTTTACGGACGATAGTTTAACGTGACAACGTCATAAAATCGAGTGGAAGAGAGATCGATGCGGCGCATGCGTACAATTAGCGTAACGGGACACTCCGCGTAACGGGACACTTTTTCGTGCATGCAGCCGGCGTTCATCGAATTATTAGACGTTGTCACGTCAAAAAATCTTAACTGCGCTGCAGATTGCGCGAACAATATACTTTTGCAAGCATACACTAGTAATAACTGAATGAATACCCAAATAAAAATGCACTATAACATTTTCATCGCTCAACTCTGCCTCGAGAAAGAAATCCAACAGCGCAATAATATTTAGGCAGCCATTCATCTAGTGTTAAGGAAAACGGACGCTAGTGCCTAACCTTAGCCGTTACGCGTGACTGCCTCACTTACACCTTAATGTTATGATGTGTTACGATCATCTTGCAAAGAGGGTCACTGCATAAAAAACCAGTTCCGACTGTATGACGTACTAGTTTCTATTATGTAAGCTGTTATTAGCTGTGTCAGCGTGCAGCCATTACCTTCGCAACTTTCTCTTAGTCGGTCGGTTTCCGTCAATCGTTC
The DNA here is from genome assembly GCA_950005105.1 of Lycophotia porphyrea. Lineage (NCBI taxonomy): Eukaryota > Metazoa > Arthropoda > Insecta > Lepidoptera > Noctuidae > Lycophotia > Lycophotia porphyrea. The sequence goes on from OX465389.1 coordinate 2,359,880, forward strand.
CGTAACTAAAAGCGCACGAATACGTATGGACTGCGTATTTTTTTTTGCAGATTATATCAGCGAATCTTAAAAAAAAACACAGCTCTGTTTTCAAAAATAGAACGCGTCTAATTTTTTATTTATAGTTCTTGAAGTTGCTGTTAAGTGTTATTTTTGTTGTTTTTTTAAAGCGCTGTGATTCTAGTGAAGATTAATTTTCAAAATAAAATCTCATAATGTGGTGGTTAGTCGTGTTACTAGTGACGTGTCTCTTCTATTATTCCCGGAATCGTTTGAGATACTTCTCGTCTAAGGGTGTTTGCACGCTCCCTCCAGTCCCGTTTCTCGGGAATTTGACAGCTGTCACTCTTGGGCGGGAAAATTTCGTGGAAGCAATCGCGGCTGGATACGACGCATTCAAAGATCAAAGGTATGAATCGAATGGTGAGCATTAGAAAGCGGATCTGTGTTTCTTCTTACGGATATTATGTGTGTATTGTTTCTTACGATGTTTTACGTAATCGTAAAACATAATATCCGCGTTTAAATAATTATTTTAAGAAAAAAGAGATACTATAATATTATTCTTGTTTTAGTTTTTAAGAAGCACTCAGTACACTCTTACATTTACCTATGTCTCGCGTGTTTCCCCAAAGGTTCTCGCAAAGGAATACCCTAAGTACACCCATATTATAACGCCAGTTATATTGAAGTCTCTTAGATTATTACCAATAATATTTAAAAAAAAAACAGTATCCAAGGCTGCTTCGGAGAACTTCCTGATGTTAAAACCCAATAACACTTTGCCCGACCTACGCTACGTTTTCATAACAATTATAATTCTGTGAATACTTCGCATTGATGTTGCCTGTGAAAGAAACTAAAGAAAAGAGATTGATCTGATGGTTGTCAAATTCAACGCAAGAGTATCGTGAACAGCCAATTTTTTATAAAATACAGGAAATTAAACAACCCTGCGTCCACTTAGAAGACAAAGAAATGATTCCCGAGTATAATATAACTGTAAAGTAAACTCAATGCTTGTACTCTGTAAATTACCATACAAGTTCTAATGATTCTATTATATTATCCGGAAAAAAGGTTGGGTGAATCTTGGAAAATTCTGTTGATTCCCCTGGCGCAATTTATTTGAAAAGATTTTTTTGCAAGCAATAATGAAATATGAAATTCAACTTAATTATAAACACATTAAACTAATAGGCATCACTTTTGGCGGGCTGGTTCCGAAATAAAGAAATTTACATTTTTGTGGGCATGGGAATCAAATAAATTGCGCCAGGGGAATCTACGAATTTCAAGATTCACCCTTAACCTGAAAAAAACAGCTGTGTCCAGTTAAAAACTCAAACTCAAAAGCATTTATTTCAATTAGACCATTACAGACACTTTTGAATGTCAGAAAAACATCCAAGAAACTCCATGGATACTCTTTTCAATCAAAATATTGTTACAAAATCTTGGTTACATCATTCATGTTGAGATTATTCATAAATGTGAGAACGATGTAGAAAACTAGAAATACGTTAGGAGCGTCCAGAGTAAAAGATTATAAATCAAAAATTTAAAAACAAAGTAAGTAGTTAAAATAAACCGTGGCAGCTTAGAGATGACCAGTCCCAACTGACAGCTTACGTTCACGAACATGACGCATGGATCATAGTTATTCGTCCCTTAAAAGAATTTAGAATATTAATCTATTGTTCTATTTCCAGATACTTCGGCCTGTACCAATACCTGGTACCGACCCTGATACCACGGGATCCTGAGCTCATCCGTCAGATTATGGTGCGAGACTTCAACTCCTTCGCTGACAGAGGGGTCCATATTGATGCTGATTGCGACCCCCTGTTTGGACGGAACCTAATCATGCTGACTGGTAGATCACACATATTTACATAACGTAACATAGTTAACCTAGGTTCCCAGGCCTAGGGCCACGGTCCTTTTCCCAACAATGTTTGGATCGCCATCCTGTCATTTCATTTAATTTCATTTATTTATTCATAAACAATTTATATTGTATTGAACATTACATATAAAAAAAAACACATGCAGAAACAAATATATACATTTACAAGTCTATTAAAATTGAAGTGAAATGTGTAATTCAAGAGTCAATTAAATTAAAATATGTCAATAAATAAATACAATGTCAAATCAATATCAATGTCAAAACAGTCTAACCAGATGCAGCTGAATAGCAGTCATTTTCAAGGAGAGACTGCCTATCTAACCTCCACAACCCAGTTAGTACTGAATAACACGATATCCCATGGTAAAACTGGCTGTCAGATTTTCGGGCCACTAACTACCTTTAACGACTGTCAAAGATCTACAAATGACAACCGGGACAACCGGAACCCGACGGACGGACAACTACAATATCAACGTGAACCTAGATTTTTGCTGTTGTGTTTATTGACGTTACAACGTTTAATAAATTGATGAACGCCGACTGCATGCACGAAAAAGTGTCCCGTCGCGCTTATGGTCCCGTTACGCTCATTGTACGCTTGCGCCGCATCTATCTCTCGTCCACTCGATTTTATGACGTTGTCACGTTAAACTATCGTCCGTAAACCAACTTTGCAGACAACCAACTTTTTTTGTGGCCGGCTTTCAAAATAGCAAAAGATCTTTACAGCTGTATAAATGTGACTGATTGGAAATCAGTAGTGTTGGTATCTATAGGTACTCACTCACTTCATTTTCTGTGTACACTTTTTATGGGGCAAGGGGTCGAGGTCGACCTAGTTAGAAAATTCACACGACTTGCATGGAAGCACCGAGTTGACTTTATGCAATTATGCTAAGCTAAGAGCAAAGAGTTTGTATACCTACAGTTTACCAAGTTGTACCTACAGTGTACCAACTGTAAACTGTTCCAACTTTTAAAGTATACATTTGTTGTCATTCTAAATGTGTAACTTTTAACGTATATTAACTTAAACGCTTTTGAACGGGAGGTTCGTAGCCCTCAGGGCGTTCCGACTTGTCGCCTGCTTCGCCCCTCTTGCCACCACCGCCCTCGCCGTGGAGTTCCATAAGCTTGGAAATCTCGAAACGCGGCCTCTTGAGAACCTTGATCTTCCTAATGCAGACATCCCTGAGCGGGTAGATGCCATGGCACGCCTTCTCGATGTCCTTAGCAATGGAGTCAGGGATCAGTTTGTTGACGACCTCACGGAGCTCAGAGTTGGTTACGTCACGGGTGATGATTTCGCACATCATTTTGCGGATGAAATCGTGACAATAATACTTTCGTACTTATTTTACCTCTGACTGACAAAATTACAGTGATGTATAATCTCGTCTGTCAAAACTAAAGTGATCTTTATTTTCGTTATTTTATGGTTGTTGTTGGGTCTTCGGATGTCCTGTACTGAAACTTTCCCATACCCTCAGGTTCAAGATGGCGGTCGATGCGCGTGTCCCTATCTCCCGCGTTTTCAGGGGCGCGCTGTCGCAGCATGGCGCCGCTCATGGCGGAGAGCGCATGCGCGGTACTCGCCTACCTGCGCGGGAAAATACACGGCGAGGAAGTTATGGATATTAACAAGGTGATTGTGATTTAGGTTATTGTGAGTCTTAGAATTGAAGCAGAAAGGTACAAAATAGTATAATGAAGAAAACTTCATTAGTTTGTTGAGTCTGCGTCAATGACATCATCATCATCAGCCCTTCCAGACATATTTTATATATACTTCTCCAACTGTGCGCCATTCAACTCGATTCACGGCTTCGATACTGGTCGGATGCAAAAGCAACTGCTGCTGCTGAGTGTGGAGTGCCGAAAGAGATGGAGCTAGACGACCTGTCCATGTCTTTCCTACTCCAGAATCAAATCAAAAGAATACTGCTTTAAGACGTCATGGTACTCCTGTTTCGATTCATAGATCAGGCTTAGCGTTTTTTTCATCAGGATATTCTTGGCAATCTGTGAGAAACTGGTTTTGTGCACAGTTGACGCAATATACCAACTGCTAGGATTTAAGCATAATGATGATGATCAAAAACGGTGAAGGAAAACATCGTGAGGAAACCGGCATGTCCTAGAACCAAAAATTCGAAGACATCTGACATCTACCAATCCGCACTGGGCCCGCGTGGTGGATTATAGCTCATTCCCTCTCATAGAGAGGAGGCCTGTGTCCCAGCAGTGGGAACATTATAGGCTGATGATGATGATGACCTAGCCATTTGGCGAATGCAAGGGTCATAATTATAATGTCATCATCATTCTGCTGACAAAACCCCAATTTATTAGGGGTCGGCGTACACACATACTTTTCACTTACTCGCCATCTCATCAGACACCGTTTATCCTCTACACTACCATATCATCCTTCACACAGTTCATCCATCGTTGCATTCACATTCATGCTCATTTCCTGACGACATTTTCATTTTTCATGTGTAATTTAAAAACATCATAACTTGTAATTACTTAATACAATATAATGTTTCCTTAACAGATAACAATGTCATACGTGAATGACGTCATAGCATCGTGCGCCTTTGGCTTCGCAGTAGACTCCCTGAAGGACCCAGACAACTGCATCTTCAGGCTGGGCAAGAAAGCGGTGGTACAGGACACCACACAAGTCATGAAGTTCTTCGGCTATGAGAATATGAAGAGTATTATGAAGGTATGTTAGTAGTTTGAACACGGATTTTGTCTTCATTCAGCCGAACTAAATCCACCTATCCAGGCCATTGATATACCCTTAGCTTTGCCCAGCAATCCTCGGTCCACCTTGTCATCATCTGCTTAGCCTTTTCCCAACTATATTGGGGTCAGCTGCCAGTCTAACCCGATGCAGCTGAATTCTAGTACTTTACATAAAGCGACTGCCTATCTGACCTCCAAAACCCAGTTAGTACTGGGTAATACGATACCCTTTAGTAATACTGGTTTTCAGACTTTCGGAACACTGACTACCTGTGACGCCAGTCAAAGATCTACAAATGACAGCCGGGACCAACAGCTTAGCTTGCTTTCCTTTTGAGATACGGAGGAAACTCCAGCTGCGTCGGTTCACCTTGTAAGAAGAAAAATTAGGCTTTAATTGCCCTACTATAGGACAACTGAGAATTTTCATCAGCACTGACTCCACATTTTCTCACAGCGTATTATGTTGGTGATTTTAGAACGATTAGGCTACTCATATTTTTCTCTGGTGGAGAAATAATATAAAATGAACTTTCATAGGTAAAGTCTATTTCCTTCCTTAGCAGAGACGCTGATACGTTGCAAGGCTGTCACTATTTTATAAAAAGAATTCTACTCATGTTCAGTACTAATATATTTATTTGTTTGTTTAGCTTCTAAAAGTAAAAATAATCCCCACTCAAGACGCGGAGCAGTTCTCTCAGCTCTTCAAATCAGCTTTAAAGGCTCGTCGAGAAAATCTGGTGAAGCCTAGACCGGACTTCATTCAGATCCTAGTCGACGCTGCCCAAGGTAAGCTCTTCCGTCTTATAAGCTCCTAGTAATTGGTCGAGGAAGTTGTTTATTGTGGGACCCATGAACCATTACCAAAGTCGACAAACAAAAAATATCCAGTCCTTTCACAGTAGCTGACCTCTGATTTTGCATTATTGACAAAACCAGTCTTTATTCCTGTTACGGTTAGATTTTCGGTACGTTGCTACTACTGACACGTCTAACAAAATCATTGTGATCGTTATTGACATTGTGTGTCATACTTTAAAATAACTATGAAAAGCCTCTAAGGCCCCAATAATTGGATCATTCCCACTCCCTTCCATTTTATCAGCTCCTGGTACTTGAGTTATCGTTATGAAGTTTATGCTGGACAATATCAATGTTAATTAAAAGTAAATTTGCTTCAAAGGCGGCACTTAGAACGCAATCAGCTACCACGATACGCTTTGCATTTTCCACGTGCTTCCAATTTCGTTAGCCAATTAAAAAAAAATCGGGAACAAGTTCACAGGAAGAATTTTTTTATACCATCCAAACTTTACTTAATATTCATAAAATTATTCCCGCGGACATTCACGAAACTTATACGACGGAGAAAGATACTGAAGGGAACAGTGTTTGCGAATAACCTACGGGATTCCGTTTTCGTGGAAAGCATTTTCATGCTTCGCGTTTTTACTCTACTGTCCTTGAGAGACTAATATTCACCCCGCATTCAAAGAAATACACGCTTACACAGGGTGGATTTTTGAGACGGGGCTGTAAGGGTAGGCACCGACAGTTACAGCTACTGTCTTAGGAAACTATGCATAACTTTTTGAGAAATTTCTATCTGTATTCAAAGAATTTGAAAACTGTCAGCAGCAATGAGAAATTTTCACAAAAAAAAAAATATGGTACCGATTCTGTTTCATAAACGGATTAAAAAAACTCCATGGACCAACCGAGGTTTGAATACTTGCCGCTGCAACAAATACTGGCCGAAAATAAAAATAAAATCAAGAAATACGTACTGAATTCAAGGTTACAATTTGCGTGTTGATGTTTCTTACAACGTGTGTAATAGAATAACGTAATCTACAGGCAAACCCAGGGCGGACAGCGATGGCGACGCGAACAACAACGAAGACGCAAAGACTGCTGAGAGTAAGATTTACTTTAATTTGTTTACTCTTCGCATTTTATAGTTAGGAACTGAACAGTAGATCAAGATTTCTTCTTTCTATTTTTTTTAAGAATGAACTTCTTCATGTGTTCTTGGTTGTCAAACAAAAGGCTTTAGAGTTAAACGCTTACATGATAGTACAACATAATCTCTGTATTCTCCAAAGGATTAGGCAGAGGTCTACAGCCAGTCACCCACAAACCACCAGTTAGGTCTTGAATCCTGGCAAGCCTATTGCCATCAATCGGGCCCGAAGTGCCTAATATACTGCTAGACACTTTGTTTTGCCCAAGCCGTGGACCGGTTTATAGAATCTTATTTTCAATAGTAGCTTACAACTTTTCAGCAGTCACTCTTTAAAGTATTAGACGCCGGTCGATATCGCCATAAGGTCTTGTCATAGCATCTTCACCACAAACATTTTACTTTCATTGACCCAACCAACTTGCTACACCGTGAACTGTGAACTGTACCACAACAGAACCACCGACTTTGATTGACGAGACGCACACCAAATTTAATTATGACGTGTTCTGAGCGTGACGTCTCAATTGTGCCGGGATTACGCTGTTCCTTACAACCGGAACATATTTGTTTTGCGGATCAAGATTACGCTGTACTGCATAGTAATTTATTTGTGTTGGTTCTTGTAAACATATGTATGTAAAACATACGCATATTTTGGGGTGATTCATGATGAGGTTCCCTTATGATTTCCTTTGTTAACCCTTGATTTCATGTACAGTCGAATGCACATCAAGTTTCCACAAACTGTCAAATTTCTCCAAATGATTTTAAACTATAAAATTTTGATGGTTTGTAGACAGTTTGTAGTTGCTTGGCGCGCTGGTGACTGTAACAAGTAGGTACAACGTCGTGTTAGGCCTCGGGCACGAAGTCAGCGGTGCGGGGAGTGGCGCGTTCCAATGCGCGGCAACGCTATACCCAGTCTCGAAGCCAGCGGGCAGAACGTGCATTCTCCTCGCGCCGCTGACGTCTTGCCCGAGGCCTTAGTGCCAAGACAGAGGCTATAGTCTAGAACAAAAAAATGATTGCAATGACGGGGAGAACAACTGCCTTTCGGCTTCGTTAAAAGTCTTTTTACACCCTTTATCTCTCAACTCTAACATACCATGTACATTTTGACTTTAACATACAACTGGCGACTGAGGGTATATATTTCATAAACTGATAAGGAGAAGTACCACCCTTTCAAAAAATAAAGGCGTCACCTATTATAACTTGGGGACACCATCACTTCTTATATCAGTATTATTAAGTAAGATTAAAATTATACTGCCATAAGAGATGGTGGTACACCTCCGGATCCCCATTAAAACTTTTTCACCACGTACCCGCAGACTTCACAGACGACGACCTAGTAGCCCAAGCAGTCCTATTCTACGTTGCCGGGTACGACACTACTGCCAACCTCATCTACTACTTCCTGTACGAGATGGCCATCAACCCCATGGTGCAGGAGAAGCTGCATGAGGAACTGGATCAGTTGCCTCCCGATGAGGATATTAAGGAACTGTATGAGGCTGTGCAAGGATTGGAATATTTGGAGATGTGTGTTAATGGTAAGTCTTTTTACGGGTCAAAATAAAGATATAAAAGTACTTGGTCCTCCTACTACTACTTGGTAATAGGTGCATGGGATGGCAACCAGGCCGACGCCACCTCCATGTTTCCACTGGTTTCCACTGCCTTTTATGATCTGCAGATCTGCAATATACGCGTTTGCAAGATACGCACACCAAATTAGTGTTGTAAGAAACTCGAGTCTTTAAGTCTTCATTTCGAGACTTGAGTAGATTTTCAAGACTAGGACTCGTTAGTTACATGAGTCCGAGTCCTTTGTGTCTTCTGAGTCCGTTCGGGTCTTTTAAGTTCTTTGAGCTAGAATAAGTCATAAACTTGAGTTGGTGTATTATAATAGGTAATACTGGGTGATTTTATATTTTCATCCATATTTATTTGCTGATTGAAAAAATAAATCGCACATTAAAAAATTTTAACAATTAAATTGCATTAAACGCAAATAACCTAATCAAAAGTATCAACCTGAAGACTGACGCTTTGCTGAATCCAAATGAGAGTTAAAACGTCTAAATAAAATAATAAACACACACGTTCATTGCTATTTTATTAACTTAAAACTACAGCCATGGATTTATAGAACCCAGTCATGAGTTCTTTTAAAAAGACTCGTTCTTTGAGTTCTTTTTTAAGTATTTTTACAAAAGACTCCAAATTCTGAAGGACTTGTGCTCTAACTTTTATTTATAAGACTCGAGTCTTCAAAAATAACTCAAGTTTTATTAAATAAGACTCCAAGACTCGAGTTTCTTACAACACTACACCAAATGCTTTATTCATCCGAATTCTTGAAATGCGGTTACATATTTTGTGATTTTATTGCAAGATAGTAGAAAAAGAATTGATACGCCTTTTTCGCCTTCGTGATAAGCTATTGACACTTCTTCTGTTATCATTTCAGAGGTGTTAAGACTATGGCCTCTCGTCGGCTCAGCAGATCGACGGTCAGTGGCCGAATACGACTTCGGGCCCACATACCCTGGCAGCAAGGACAAACTCATCGTAAGTGTTAATACAACAAAAAACCCTTTATTCTGTATCATTGGATATAATATTATGTCCAAAGACTACTAAATCTACAGACCAGGTTCCCAAGAAAATAGTGTGGGGTCTTAGGACAGCATCACCTCATGTCATTTCAACTGGTTGATCTAGATCCGAGGCGATGCCGTTACAGTGAAGTCAGAATGGAGTTTCATAGAAAAAATGCTGAACGGGTGATACTGAATTGCTGATCCGTTACAATGCTGTACATTGACCTTTAGACATCTCTCTATTAGCCTTAAGGCTCCCCCTACACAGATGCGTTTTTATCGTCCGATTTTCTATTACGTATTCGTGTTTTTGGCAGGCTTTCCCATAATCTCGGGCAGATTCGCTATTTTTTTTGATGATCACACTGTACAGCAGGGTTCACCAAAAGGCGGACCGCCGACCTATCAGTATGGACGGCGACTAATCAAGCAAAAAAAACCAGTTTATGTGGATCTCTGATTGTACGGGAAGGTGTGCAAGGAAAAACGCAGGTGGTTTTACCGGCCGTTAAAAACGCACCTGTGTGGGAGCCTTTAAAAGGTTCGAATTAAATACAAAAACTAATACCTACTTCTCATCAACTAAAATTATCAGCATTGACAATAAACCCACAAACATTCTCAGCTATCAGCGCGAAAATTTTCAGCACTTAATTTCAGTGCCTATCTCCACAAATGACTTAGTTTACGCACCAACGATATTTTTGGCAGTAATAACTTCATTGGCGCGTGGTAATAGGTAATTTAGCATCGTAATAGCACCATTGCCCTGGGGGTTCCTTTATTCTGTGTTAATAGATCGTTTACGACATAATAGGAGGCAAGATCTTTAGTGAATTCTGTTTACTTTTTAAGGTGGCGATGCCTTGATGAGTTTAATTTGAAGATTCTGGATTTTTGAAAGCCTTTCTTGATTTTTTTACCGACCGATACTGTTGAATTTGACACTTATTATAATAATATACATGAGGCTTATTATATAACCTTACCATGTAGTAGATAGTATGTACCTCCGTCAATAAATTCTAGGTCGCATGTGTCGTTTAAGTCCCGTGTGGACAAGAAACTTCTGTCGGGGTAGATTAAACAGATTGCGTAAAACTGCATTGAATTACGCACACAAGTGAAGGGACTAAAAGTACCGCGTAAACCAAAAAACTCCCGAAAGAGCGTGGACATCAATAGAGAGGACCGCAAAAAGGTACGAGGAAGTCCCTAAAAAAAATTTAAGCTGAATGACATGCATACAATACAATAATTTTAATCTGCGTTGAGCGCCCAGGAGTGAATACTATTTAAGTTCTTAAGAATTATACGGATGATCCTCTAAGAAAACGAAGCTTTAAAACTCGATTACCTTATTAACGACATAAATTTTATCCCCCAGGCCCCGGCAGGTATCCATGTTTGGCTTCCAATATACTCGATACACCGCGATGAGAAGTACTGGCCCGAACCTAACGAGTGCAAGCCGGAGCGCTTCTCAAAGGAGAGGAAAGCTGACATAGTGCCTTACACTTACATGCCTTTCGGGAATGGACCCCGGCATTGCATAGGTAAGAAATGTTGCTTCAGGTGTTCCTTGGAGAGAAATGGGTTATTCCTCAAAGCGCAACTATTTTTGAGCGCAACCAACTAACCGAACCGAAGCGCAACCATTAGTTGCGCTCACAAAGTCAAATTGTTCAAATGGTTGCACTTCGAGGAATAATTTAGTTGTGCTTAGTTGATTGCGCTTAAAAACAGTTGGGCTTTGAGGAATACCCCAGAGAAATCGTGTCTGCTCAGTCAGAAGTTGATTGGTGTTGTATATGTGTATACGTCCGTCACATCTTTCGTCAGATCTGCGATCAACCTTACCTTTTTGTCAGATCAGCCACCCGTGGCTATGGCACATGATTCAGCTTTCGAAAGAGCTAATGGCGGTATTTTTTTTAATCTGTAGTGGTCTACAAAAGTGGAAACAAAAATATGGGTGGGTTTTTTTCCGGTGTAAAATTTCTATGGTACGTTCAAATATTATAAATGCGCAAGTTTGGATAGATGTTTGTGACTCAATCACGCCAGAACCACTGTCCACATCTGAATGAATTGTGGTACAGAGATAGATTATAGTCTGTGATAGCACATAAGCTACTTTTTTTTCTATTTCTTTCTCACACATACACATCATCATTTCCACTTGAATGAAGTCGCGAGCAACAGCTAGTGACCAACTTCTACTCCCTACAGGATCCCGCTTCGCAGTACTAGCAGCCAAGGTGTTCCTAGTGAAATTCCTCCGGAGTTACAAGACCAAAGCCGAGCGGACCTCCCCCCGCCTCTCCCCACGAGCATTCATACTCAGACCCAAAGATGGATACCATCTTATTGTAGCATCTAGAAATTAGTTTTAAGATAAGATTACTGTTGTAAATAAAATGTTTAATTTTTTAACTTGATGATTTTGTCCACGTTCCATGATGGTGTTTTGAGTAGTAAGAGTTCTACTCGACGTGGAGGTTTAGCTTCATTTGACGAAAAGTTAGTATACATAGATGATCTATCAGTAGCGAAGGGTTCATTTTTGTAAGAGGTAAGCCGGAATATATATCTTTAATGTGATTATATTATTTGTCTATAGAATACTGACTGTGCCGTTTTTCAAAGGGAAACCGGTAGGAATCGAGTTCTATGGAACCTTCACCGCTGTTATCTATCTATCTAGTATCCACCGTTATCTACATATCTCAGTCCATCGTCTGTACAATATATACAATATACTTCAACTACGAACATCGCCCTTACTGATAAGAAATAAAGACATCAATATCGAAGTGTTGTCTTGAGTATGCAGTTGATTGTATTTAAGTTCCTACACGTATAATTATTTGCAAATAGAACTTTATTTTAGAATGCCTCTTAACCTAAATAGAAAATGATGCTTTGTTCTGAACTAAATTAGAATTAACGACGGTTAGATAGATTGAAAACAGAACAAGTCGGCTTTCCAATAAACATTTAGTATCTAATTTTAGAAACAATTATTTACAGCATTTAGAATTTACCAGTGTTGTGCTTTTAAATACAAATACGGTACTCACGACATGCTGTTTTAAACACAACATGCCACTATTAAAGCCAAGTAATTTACGTTTTGTTTATAATTGAATTGTATACAAATAGCATTAAACATAACCAAATGTTGGTTTTGCATTGCAAGCAATGAATTTTGAAACAGAGCATTTATTTTCCATTACTGTTGCGCATTTTACAATGAAATGTCGAGAGCTATTCAGCCAAAAAATGTGATACCTACTGCTATTTTTTGCGCTTGTAAAAAAATATAGTAAGCCATGAACTTTCAAGTTTATTGAAGGGCCTGTACATACTTGGTTAATAATTTGAACTTATTAGTTCCATGGGAATTTGAGCCAGGAATAGAAGATAAAAATAGGTTGGTAGTTGCTACTTATCTGTGTATTTTTCAACTTCTGTATACGTGGATTTCCAAAACAGCTGTCCCAATTATAAGATTAACTTATTATAAAGTGCAACGATAAAAAAATGTTATAAAATGAATGAAATTAAATTTTAAACACAGCGGTCTTTCTGAAAATGTTGCCTGTTTGAAATAATACACAAATAAAAAAAATACGGTATCATCCATAAACAGTTTACGGATCCCCACACTCATTCGCGGTGCAGCGAAGTATGAAACAGAGACAATAGACTTGCGTCAAGCCCAGAGGCAGGGAACTTGCCTGTTACTGTATACAGCGATGGCACAGACAATGCCTTCATTATTCCTTTTAAATAATGAGCCTAGGTGCCGTTTTAAATGGCTTTGTATTGTAGGTTGATACGATAATTTCATATTTTGTAATTTAAATTGACTTCAACTCGTACTTTTGTCCGACTAGTATTGTTGCCTTGAAACTGTGTCATATTCTGGAAGGTGTAGGTTGTGTTATGATGACCGCGAAAGACCATGAGGAATGTCTCGGTGAGTGGACTGTACAAAACAGAAGCATCGAATTCGGAAAGGCCATTTGGCTAGATTATTTCTGCAGCGAACAACCTGGCTGGTCCCGGAATCGGCAAGGAATGAATAGGCAATCGATAAAAAAGAAGAAAAAGTGTGTGTCTATTACGCACTTAAGAAGTTATACTTCTTTGGCGTATAAAACTAAAATGTTGACTAGCTAACTTCAGGGTGTATGTTAACTAACTTCAGGGTGTCGGTTTTTCGTGACGGTGTGCACGCGCATCGTAAAAATTTACTCTCATATTTTTTCCTTAACGCGCCAAAAGAAGAAGTATAACTTCAATATATGTAATCAGAATTACTAGGGTAAACAACCATGTTTTCTGCCTACATCTTCTCGCACAGCTTCTAAACGTCCCTCCCCTTGACCAATTAAGAAAGTAGGTAAGTAACCAAACCTATAAATAACAAAAGGTTTTCTCATAAATCTACTTTTGATTTTATATTAACGAACCATCAGATCAACGTCGGAATTTCAACTCGTCAATTAATAATTTACTCCATGTTTGATTCAGCTTCGAATTGAGTTTGCAAGTCTAGTGTGCTCTGAAATTCTGTTGAAAGCCTTTATACACGCCTGTACCACGCACTGTAGCTGTGATCCACTTTTTAATTAACTGTCAATCTTTATACTTTCGACGATGGCGTGTCAGATTCACAGGTTTCGATTTAAAAACTTTATCTGCGTGAACTATCGTTTGGTTCAACTGTGTTTTTGATATCATAATAGGTTGGTACCTCACAACGAAATGACTAATTAACTAATAACTACTGCTACTATTATTCATTTTAACTAATTTTGTCTGCTAATAAGATTTGTGAATGATATCTACAATCATTATAGGAACACTGGTTAGTTTCCCTCACTCACCAGTGTATTTAATATCACAGCTTCGTTGAGTCAGTTTCACTGATTGTACAGCTGTGTGAATTCGATAGTTGCGTCAACTCGACAGTTTCCATAATTGGCCAGTTACACAGTAGGTAGGAAATTCATAGATTTTATAATAGAAAAAAAAATACCTCCTCAAATGTTAGTCGAGGCTACCGACATGACTACTGTACTCACATTCCACGTGTCGACAAACTCGCGAGCCAGATCTAGATACTCGATTTGTTTATCTTTCTCTGCTTTCAAGAGGTTCTCGTCATGGGGGACTGTTATATCAACAATCATTGCGCGACGATTGCGGATCATTTGATTGTGCATCTATCATCACAATGTCAGGCTTATTAGCAACAATAGTCCTGTCAGTGACGTTATGTCGATCCCAATACAAGGTTTATAACCATATAAATACCTTATAATCTCCGTTAGCCAGACCAGAATACCCAGAAATAATGTATCGGATCGATTCCCCCGGACGGTGGCATGCCCGACATATGTCAACAATGCCATTCTTCACAATATATTTCCGGTAGTTACTTGTCATCTTAACTTTGTACATTATTGCGGAATCAAAACCTTCGCTTTCTCCGAAGTGACCGATACGGACGCAAGAAATCTGAATCGCGCCCATGTATGAACGGTAAAAACGTCCGTGAAGCTCCTTGCGGTCATTGTCATTATAATACTTTAGGCTTGCGCCAGTTAGCCAGGAAGAGCGGGGTCAGGCCCTTGTCTACTGAAACCACATCTCGGTGCATCCGCCTGACAAAAGACTGCGTAGTACCGTATTCAGGCAGCCAAAGAAATGCTCCCTCAACGATTGTTTCATGTCGGCAGTATTGATACCTAATGCTTCCGACATACCCAAATACTTGTAGGTTTCTGTTGAGGAGCGGGATCTAAGGTGTATGGCCCTTGATCCAACTGCCTAACGAGAGCTTCCTCAGGTATTGGTCGAGCCCCATGACAATTAGGCCAAAGGCTAAAATAATTAATATTATAACAATAGTCAATATAATCAGCCGTTTGTGTCCCACTGCAGGGCAAAGCAAAGGCTTCCCTTCCCTCCTTTCACTTATCGGGAAGAACTTGACTCTTACTACAAGGATTGGCGAATAACTGGAAAAGAAATTATAATGAAGAAAATAAAAATGAGGCAAAATAGCGGTCATTTAATCGGGTAATTTGAGCATAATCATAATGCGATTCGTATATGGTAAAAGATCGCGGCGCGGGCGGGCAGGTGTTTCTCGCCGCGCGTCCGCGCGGTTGCGCGGTGTACGTGTATTAGGCATCTCCGAATTTCATACTACCCTATGCGATATTAGATCCACCGTATGCTTGTATGTGGCTGTCGTATGAAAACCGCCGTAATACGTGATATTATGAAAAAAGAAGAAAACACAAATTCAATCCGTGCTGAACAATCAGCTATCGCAAAAGGCAGTAATTCATCACAGGAAAAAACTAAAAGACGAAAATATTGACTTTGGCTTGACATTGACAGCAAAATATTTATGGCGCCAAAATTTCGCTCCTGGCTTTGCATGAACGTGCATGAAATGTAATGTAATTCTTTTGCCACATTGTGACGAATTTTTTGCCTAATCAAGTCATAAAAAAAGTTACGGTTGCACGCACAAATCGATGTTTATTAACGTCATCAATGCGGAGACATTGAGTGAGTCATTTTGTGCCTGTTCCAACTCGCCTTTAGCTGTTGGTTTCCTAACCTTGTACAGAGATTAATATTTAGTTACAAAATCAGTGACTAAAAAACCTCCTAATATGGCGAATATGAAAACCATTACTAACACGGCACGAGCAATCCACAAGAGACCATTCAGGGTTTCTATTGAAGGCAACATCGGTTCCGGCAAGTCCACTTGTATCCAGTTCTTTGACAAGTATCCCAATGTTGAAAAACACGGGGTAAGTGTAATAAATTTATTGTAAAATACAACCAGTAAAAGTACCCTATTTCCTATATTTTCCCTAACTGAATAATTAATATGAATAGTTAATGTTTTAAATCTGCAAGTCCGTTCCCTTTGTTTTGATTATGGACAGACCGTGTATTCCCGTTGTCCCCTTAGGCCATGTCCCCGTTAAAGGGGACAATGGGAATTTAATAAAATAATTAAAATTACTTCCCGTTGTCCCCGTACACTGTCCCCGTTAATTTCTTGTAATATATGCTTTTCAAATCATGCTCGTTGTCCCCGTTGAGTTAAAATTAGAAGTGAGGGTGCCTTAATAGAGAAATTATTGTACCTATACAAATGAAATGGAACTAAAATAAATAAAATAAAAAAGCCTTTTAATTCTTACATTATGGTTAATTTTTATTTCTAGGAGGTATATTAGTAGGTTGGTTAGATAACTTAAATTAATTGTCGGTTTTATTAATTTCTATCTAATATCTGTTACGAGTTTATGCAAGATCCCCAAATAGGGTGAAAGCCTCCTCCAACGAGGCAAATTGCACAGGACAGATCCTGTGCAAATTGCTTCAGTTTGGGCCAGCTGTTCTTCTTATCTCATCTTCCCATCGTGTCAGCGGTCTCCCTCTGCCTCTTTTGCCTTGTGGTCCTCTCCATTGGGTTACTTTTGCGGTCCATCTCTGATCTGTAAGCCTCACTACGTGACCTGCCCATTTCCATTTTTGTTTTTGTGCATAGGTCAAGGCATTAGTTGCTTTTGTTATCTTTCTTATTTTCGTATTTCTTATTTTATCTAGTTTCTTTATCTTGAGCATGCTTTATGCATCTTGTGTTTTGCTTTGGCCGTAAATTTCCACGTCTGGCATCCGTATGTCAAAACCGGTAGCAGGCTAGAGTTCATAACCCTAGTTTTCAAACTTATTGGCATGTTGCTTTTAAAAATTTCTTTAAGACTCCAATACTTGTTCCATGTATGCTGTATTCTTCTTTCTATTTCCATGTCGTTGGTTTTTCTGTCGAAGCATATTATATCTATGATATATTATGATTGATATTGTTTTTCCCAGGTATATGTATTTTGTTGGTGTATTCCAGTGGATTCCCATTCACTTTTATTGGAGTTTTGCAACTATTCGTCATAGCCATAGTCTTTGGTCCTAGGCTTTCTTACTTAATTCTTACTTAATTCTACCCGTATTGTTATTATATATGCTTATTTGCATCTCTTATTTAGTCCTATATTTTGAATTAAAGTCTAATATGTACAAAATTACTTTCATTTTAGTTTTAGGCTTGCCGCGCTAAATAACCCACGTTTAAAAAATAAATAAAAATTTAAAGTGGACAACGATACGTGAAATCTTAACTGTCCGTTGTCCCCGTTGCCCATATGTACATAACGGGGACAACGGTAAGGAATCCTATGACGTTCTGATGTCCCCGTGACGGGGACACAGATTACGGGGACAACGGGAATACACCGGACAGACATGCTGTAAGTTGTTTCCTTCATAATTAATGATATTTTTATGTCCACTTTCCATCTACCTTCACATGAATATTATCTACAAACTATCTCCAATTACTTATATTCCAGGAACCCTTACATGAATGGCGTAACGTCAGCGGTCACAACCTGCTTGGTCTACTTTACGGTGATATGAACAAGTGGACCTTCCCGTTCCAGCATTACGTACACCTTACCCGACTAAAGATACAGACCAGCCCACCTTGTAACTCTAATATTACTGTCAAGATGTTTGAACGGTATGTCAGAACGGTATTTTATTTTTGTGTTTCTTATCAGTTGATTCAATGTTCACATAATAGCTCTAAATGATTGTGTATTATTTTATAGTTTGTTGTTAGTTTATCTATTTTAGTTTAATAGTTTTTAATTATTAATGTATATAGTTAGTTTAACCTAATAAATCTACAATTTCAAAAGACAATGTGTAAAAAAAAAAAAAAAAATTATTACATAAACTACTAGAATAAGCTAATTTAGCTATCCATATCAGGATTTTTTTACTAGTATTTTCAAAACTAGTGAGTGACTTTAGGTTTAGTTAGATTTCCAATTGAACAGTATTATTGGGAATTCCTCAGTAGCAAAGTAAAGTTTGTGTATAATCAAAAATATAATTGTATTTTAAACTAGCTGATGCCCGTGGCTTTGCCCGCATGGATGTTGATTATCGATAAAGTAATTATGAAATTTTCTATTCATTGGTGAAAACAGCATAAAAATCGTTGCTTTCGTTTTTTAGTTTATCACGAACAGACAGACATGGCAGAGGACTTAGTTTTATAATATGTAGTGATTTTGATTCTTAATATCATTTCAGATCTGTGCAGAACAGCAGGCACTGTTTTGTAGAGAATGCTAAGAAACAGAACTTCCTTGAGGATGCTGAGTACCAGACATTGATAGCTTGGTTTGATTACTCAGAGAAATGCCTGGATATCAACCTGGATCTTATAGGTGAGCATTAATTTATCCTCCACTACTAAAATTAGATCAGCGGTATAGCCTTGGCCAACTATGTCAAGGTTGGCTGCCAGTCTAACTGAATACCAGTTAAAGCCATATTAAATTATAATACCCTGTTTTTTTTTTCAGTTTATCTGAGAACAACCCCTGAGATAGTGTGGGAGAGAATGATGAAACGTGGCAGGGCTGAGGAGTCTGAAGTACCTTTAGAATATTTGAAACAGGTCAGTGTTTTTCGGTTATTTTTTCTTTCTGTATTAACAGAAAATAAGATAAGTCTGAAGGTAAGATGGGGATATCTTTATCTGGGGGTGGATTATTGTTATAACCCAGTGTGTAAGGGAGTCACACACATAGACGGCATGTAAAGCCAAGTCAGAAGCATGAAAGCTGACACCAGGTTATCCACTAGCCACACAAAAAAGAAAAAGAGGTACTCTTTTTCGCTGGAGAATAGAAATAGAGCCACTTAAATCATGCTTAAAGAGGTATACAAGCAGTGGGACTGTAATTGGTTGCTTACTGTTTGTTGTTATAATCCTTGACATTAATGAGATCAAAACTGCCTCGTTGGTCGAGTGGTTGCAAGTACGACTGCTGAGCATGAGGTCCTGGGTTCGATTCCCAGGTCATCGGGCAAAGTGCTATTGGGTTGTTCATCAGGAATTTCTCAGTAGCAGCCACGAAGCCTGGATTTGTGGCCGGTTGATAGCAAAAGGCTCGCCCTCTATTACATGGGACTTAAACCTAACTGGCAAAATGTGGGTGTACTATTAGGTACCCCTCTGCCTAACCCTACGGGGATTACAGGCGTGATGTTATGTTATGTAATGAGATCAACCAACACATGCATAGTAATATCATGAAGTGCTTGAAACACTGGGGTAGTATATTACTTGATCTGTAGCATTCACCGAAATCTCCCCAGATTCAAGTAAATTTTTCTCCCTTCCATATAATCTGTATTATTTCTTCAGGTCCATGAATCGTATGAAAACTGGTTAAGTTCGCCAGATGTAGGCTGTGAGGTGTTGACGATTGACGCCGACAGAGGTCTCGACTGTGTGAAGGAGGATTTAGAAAGATATTCCTACAAAATACTTGGTGGTAACCACACTAATTAACCTCTCAGTATGGTATGTGATAGAATTAAGTCAACTGAATGTCTGTGGTAGCAATTTGTGTATGACAGCGCTGTCTTAGCTATAACCCCATGTCCTAACAAAACCGATTAGTCACGCGATATGCGATCTTTGCATTCATAATTAAGTCAGTCATTATTTCGTTTGGGAAACCTGAAGGCACGACAGTCGCGTATTTGCTCGCCGCTACCTTTGGAGGAGCGCGGCCGCGGGTTTAGTTTGTTTTCTTTAGTTCCATCATTACTATTAATGTGTGGTTGATTGTATTTTTCCTATTGATACTAGCCTTATCGGTGAGTATACTTACTTATGCGGGTATTATAGCTAGTGGTAAAATAGTTTATTTATTAATAGTTATGCCCAAAACATGTAAAGAGCTAGATGACTTTATTTTGCTTTTTGAGGCTACTGAGTGAGGCATAAAACTATGTGTTACTGTTATTGGATAAAAGAAAGAAATGAAAACAGCTCTACTAGAAAATAACTTCATAAGTGCAAAACAAATAGTCATCCAGGATTACTGCTTATTTTTGTTATAATTGACAGATTTGTTTGACGAATTTCTTTCATTATATTTGACTAATTTTGGACTTCAATTTGAAATGTATCTTATGAAACTTTATTTACAAGCAGAAAGCTTGAAGTTATATGAAGTGTTAACAACTTTAAAATAACTAACTAGAAATTATTAATTAATTTATTCATAAAAGCAGGCTTTTAGTAATGTTGGAGTTTTATTTTATTTTGTAAGAATTGAACAATGGACAATTGACTGATCAAATCATATAACTTGGATAGAATATTGTGTATTATTGTATAAGGTATTTTAATTTAATAATTGATTGCGTATTTTCTTAATTAAAAACACGATGATTAACTGAGAATATGTTTTAATTATCACAAAAACAATATAATTTAATATTCCTAATTCCAAGGCCTATTTTGTGCAAGTAGTTTTATTATTCCATAAGTCAGTGCTCGCAAAGTCCTATTCATTAGGAAACAATGTTTTGTATTGCAGAAATCGTGTTACTCGGGAAACAAAGTTAGCAACATTCGGGAACACTTCATGTTGAAGGAAACAATGTTCAACAACAGTTGCTCAACTTTGTTTCAGATGCTTTTCGGCAGCTCAAGAGATTTATGACTTTAAAGTTCTATCCGTTACAAAATAGGTCTCAGAAGTGCTATTATTTGTTCAGCGGTACAGATGGTCGGCTCTGATGTTAGATGCGATCTCGCTCTCCCATTTGTCACCGTTTGACAGAAGTTTCTCCTTGTTGTATAGCAGCTCTTCGTGAGTTTCTGTCGAGAACTCGAAGTTGGGACCTTCCACGATGGCGTCGACGGGGCACGCTTCCTGTAATCGTAACGAAATATTATTTTATCAAGCTTCTTATTCCGACTTTTCGCCTCAATGATTATTATAATTGTTAAAATTACATTGGCATTGACCAGAACTAAGCAAAAAATACTAGAATATGGTCAAAGGCGCGCGATTTGCAGGACCACTTTATATTGACGTCCAAAAAGTTCTCGCCCTAATTTGAATAATTTACTTTTGATTATGATAGCCATACAGACAGACGGCAAGATACTTTTAGTATCGTCATCCAGCGATTAGTCCCTTTTAGGAACCAACCAATTTCAACATCTGTAATTCACAATTACGCAAATTCTATGCAGCATTCAAGTTCCAATATACACTGTCTTCTATCTTCATGAGCGATTGCGGCAACCCTCACTATTTAATTATGAAGCACCTGAATAAGGAGCTTGTGGTTAAATAATAATAGGCTCTCGGGTCAATCTTTAGGTTTAGCCGTGCTTGCCTAGGTTGGTCTGTGGATGGGTGACCACCCTCATATACCGAGTTTCCACCGTGCCTCGGACTGAAAGCACGCTAAGCCGTTGGTGCCAGCTGTCATTTGGAGATATTTGACAGTTGTTACAGGTAATCAGTGGCCCAAAAAGTCGGACAATCAGTCTTACCAAGGGGTATCGTATTACCAAGTACTAACTGGGTTGTGGAGGTCAGATAGGCAGTCGCTCCATGTAAAATACTGGTATTCAGCGGCATCCTATTAGACTGGAAGCCGACCCCAACATAGTTGGGAAAAGGCTAAGAAGATGATGAGGTTGTATCTGAATAAAGACTAAACATACCTGACAGAAACCACAGTAGATGCACTTGGTCATGTCAATATCGTAGCGGGTGGTTCGTCGTGAGCCGTCCTTACGTTCCTCAGCCTCGATTGTGATGGCCTGAAATATACATAAATTGTGTAATAGTTCTGTCCTAAATTAACCCCCGGTAATGTGAATCGAGTTTGGGTTCAATATTTTTTTTTTATACAAGCAGATATAAAGGGTGTAAACAGACTCTTAACGAAGCCGAAAGGTACTTGTTCTCCCCGTCATTGCGATCATTTTTTTGTTCTAGACCATACCTGGGAACCTTCTAGTTACGGAGATATTGGGGGTCAAAGTTCCAACTTTTCACAAGTTTTTTTTTTAAATACCATTTTTACTTTTAACACCTCCAGGACTCCCTTACTATTCAATCCATCCATTAGCACAATGTTTTGAGTGCGTTACATTGAGTCCTACTATAAAACGTGATTTTCCAGCCCAAAAAAAAAAAAATCGTTTCCCAGCACTAATTTTTGCGTAAAGTTACTTAGTTTGATGTACATAATGCTTGGTTGACGGCTTCGTGAAGAGTCTGTTTACACCTTGTATTGTAAAAACTTTCAATATCACTACAGTAATATAAGATGGAAATAAACAAACCAAAATTGTAGGCATGTTTCCATTGTTATTAAATGCTAAAACTGGCATTGTGATAGGAAAAACATGCCACTGGTATTCACACTATTTGACCAGATTTAAAGGATTGGGTCTGATAAAAAAAACCGTTATACAATCCAATGTGTAATGTCAGAAACAGACTTATAAGCTAAAACATAGACAAAAAAAAAAGACATAAAAAAAAAACAAACAAAGCAGGGGATTTGTCGGATATATCAAACTACAGACCTATTTCTCTAGCTACAATAGTTGCGAAAGTGTTTGACAGCATTCTTAATACACAATTAAACAAATACATAAAGTTACATGAGAATCAGTTCGGGTTTCGGCCGGGACTGTCCACAGAAACTGCAATATTCTGTTTTAAGGGTGCTGTTAGATACTATACCGAGAGACAAACATCTGTGTACGCTTGCTTCCTCGATCTTTCCAAAGCCTTTGACCTGGTCTCATATGATATCTTGTGGAATAAGATGAGATCATCCCAGATACCGTATGAACTTATTAACATCTTTAAGTTTTGGTATGGGAACCAGGTGAACAACGTGAAGTGGGCGGGCACGTTGTCGGACCCATATAGGTTGGAATGCGGGGTGAGGCAGGGGGGGTTGAGCTCTCCCTCCATTTTTAACGTGTATGTGAATGGACTGATCGAGGCGCTCAGCGAGCAACATATCGGTTGTCACATAGATGGCGTCTGTTTTAATAACATCAGCTAGGAAAGTGCTAGAAATGCCACCCATGAAGCTGAATGGTTCACCCTTGGAAAGGGTGGACATTTTTAAGTACTTAGGACATTTCGTGACTCCTACCTTGAAGGATGATGCGGACATTGAGCCGGAGCGAAGGGCGCTGTCGGTCCGAGCGAACATGGTTATCCGCAGGTTTGCACAGTGCACTAAAAGTGTTAAAATAACTCTTTTTAGAGCCTACTGCACTACTCACTACACGTGCAGCTTGTGGACTGACCATACGCAAAAGTCGTACGGCGCCCTTCGTGTCCAGTTTAACAACGCGTTCAGGATGATGTTGGCGCTCCCCCGCTTTTGCAGCGCATCGACTATGTTTGCACGCGCGCGCGTGGATTGCTTCCACGACACTATGCGCAAGAGAGGTACGGCGCTGGTGCGGCGAGTGCGGGGGAGCGCGAACAGCATGCTGGCCGCGCTCGCGGCAAGGCTTGATTGCTCCATCATCTCCCACTGTTGTAAGCGGCATGTGGCAGGCTGATGCGACTAACAGACCCGAGTTAATAAGTTATGTGTGAGTTAATTATGATTATTTTTTTATTATTGTTTTATTGTGCTTGACTTATTATAAATGATTGAATTGAATTAATTTATTTTGCGTATGTAATGTGACTGAATGAATGTATTTTTACGATTATGAGTCAGTGATACTCGAATTAAAATGATTTTATTTATTTATTTAAAACTTTTTAACTATACTATCAAAATATAAATACAAAAACAATAAATTACCTGTGCAGGGCAGATAGCCTCGCAGAGTTTGCATGCAATGCACCTCTCCTCACCGGAAGGGTACCGCCTGAGAGCATGCTCTCCTCTGAAGCGGGGTGAAAGAGGTCCCTTCTCAAAAGGGTAGTTGATAGTTGCTGGTTCCTAAAAAAAAATTGTAAAGGTGATTGTTGCATGATTATAAATGTGGGCAACAACTTCTCTGTTCTCATTTAAGTGAATTTGTCTTTTTTAGGGTTCCGTACCCAAAGGGTAAATCGGGACTGTATAAATAAGACTGGTGCCCATCCGTCACTCTGTCACCAGGCTGTATCTCATGAACCGTGATAGCTAGACAGTTGAAATTTTCACAGATGATGTATTTCTGTTGCCACTAAAACAACAAATACTAAAAACAGAAGAAAATAATTAATTAAGGATACAACAGAAATGATTTTTTTGCCGTTTCTATAGATAATGGTACGCAACCCTTTGTGCCAGATTCCGACTCGCACAGTTTTGAAAATAAATATCTATAAACCTAACTAGAATCAATTCCATTTCCTTGTAAAGTTCGACATCCAAAATTATTTCAATAGCCTGACTAAAGAATGGTTTGACATTGACTATATTGTAGAGGTCTCTACCTAGGGTCATGGTTGTAGTAAGTGCAAGAATGTGCATAATTCAGCCTGTTTTACTTTAATGTAAAAGCTACCCTTTCCTTTCATAACAATATGTTGTATATTCAAACAACTATAAACTTCTTGTTTGTCTTAATGTTCCACTTTTCTATTATATTGATTTTATTCATCCATACATAGAGTAGAAAACCATGTTAAACACTGAATAATAATAAGCTATCAATCTTTGGAATACAAGTGTTAACAGTATCAATCAATTTACCTTGAAAATATGAGCCAGGGTGACAGCGAATCCTCTAGCTAGTTCTGTCCAGAACAGTGTTTGAGCTGCCCTGTTAGACATCTCCTTCATGCTCATGTTGGGGTCCTCGGCATTCACATACATGTAGCCCGGCAGTTTAGGCGGGTATACCTTCTCCGTCCTACCTTCTGTACTGTACTGGGCATGCCTTGCTACCAAACTACTGGCCCCAGTAACTCGAACTAGAAAACAAACAAAATTTAAAAATCTTGTCATAAACACTTGTTTGCCATGTCAAATTTATACAGACATGGATCTTAAGAATATTCTTCGAATAATTATACGCGTTTTACATTGAATTTTCTAAAAATAACTCAAGCTTTAGTAAATATCTAGAAGTGGTATAGGTTATAAACAACAATTGCGTAACAGATTAGATGTTTTTTTTCTGAATTTATAAGAAACACACGACAGGGAAAAAATGAAAAAGAGCTATACCTCGAGAGGACACCGAAAATATTTTAGCTAAAGACATTTTCTATTGACTAAATAATCGCCTTTCTTTGAATATTGATTGCGTTTTGCAACTTACAAAGACGCAAGTGACACTGTGACAGTGTAAAAGAGAAACGTCAAAATCAGAATGTTAATGTCAAAACTGTCAAAGTCAAAACATTGTCACTAATTTCCAGTTAGTTTGTAGTTAGTTTATTTATTTTAGTTTAATAGTTTTTAATTATTAATGTATATAGTTAGTTTAACCTAATACATGGTGTAAATTATTTCCATAATAAAAAAAAAAACAACATTCAGTCAACTTTTGCCATACTATTTGAACCCGTTCTACATAAAGGGAGAATAGAGACCCAAATCGGCGTTTCTCAACTGACTGGCACATTCTACCAACAAAGCAACTGCCGCTAGGCGCCTTTTACAAGTTTTTGAACGCGCTACACTAACACAATAGAAAAATAGGTGACCAATTCTACACTTTTTTCTTCCGGACAGTAGCAGAAAATAAGCGGTTCAAGCAAAACTGACCCACTCTAAACAAATATGCTGAAAGCGCACTCGTCGTTGTATTGAAATAACTACACCGTAGTGTAAAATGAAAATCCATTACTTCCATGGTATGGTAGTAACGTTCAAACTAGGTACTTTTTTTAGTATTTATCTGTAAAATTATTGTTTCTTTATATCAATTACGAATCTAAACGATTACAAATATAACTACTACTAATTATTCTATCATAAAAATACAATGTTCATGTACTCTACGCTTAAATTATCTATTTTTGTTTGTGAATGTACACCCGCCACCCACGTCAAAACATTGGAATTGAAGTGACGTTTACACATTTTTATGTCGGTGCTGTAAATTTGCGAATAAATCGCCACGCAGCATGGGAGATGCATCGGTTTCTGACGCGGAATCCAATAAACCTAGCCCGGGAGCCGAGGTTCCACCTGAACAGGTAAAACGCCCTCCTTTCTGAACCCGATACGTACGTTACTTTTGCTGTAAGTCAGGATCCTAACTTTGACGCTTGTGCAGGACCGGCGTCCTTTCGGCGATTTGGAGTTCCAAGTTTCGGAAGTAGTAGGCCGTCTGGAGGCGGGTGTCAACGCGCAGGATGTCCAAGATGAGGAAAAAAAGCCGGAGCTGCGAAAGATCAGCGCTGGGTTCTTTGAGCCGGAGGAAACGTCAATGTTTGAGATTCTGAAGGTTTTGGAAGAGCTGGTGCAGAAGACAGACCCTAGCTGTGAGAGCGTGGAGCCGCCGCTGCTGCCAACGGACCCGGTGACGCGGGCGGCTATCATGTCTCATAGTATGGCTGCTTTGTTTGGAAGGCTGGAGAGAGGTCATGCTGCCAGACTTGGTGCTCACATTGCTACGGAGACGACTAGGTGGATGTCGCATATGTTCAGGTAAGGAACAACTCTCTATTCCTTAAAATGTGAAAGTTACCATGGAAATTAACTTTACAATCAATTTGTTTTTTGTGAAAGGAATCTAATTGGAGGCAACTGACCAAATATTTGTGCAATGTTTGTTAAATGTGTTTACCTTCTGGCACAGAACACAAATGCCTCACAGAATTCTGACAAAAATGTTCATGACAAGAGTTCTATGTTGTTGATGAATGCTTGTTAGTTGGCATTCACACATACTGCGTTTAATTGATGTTGAAACTTGAGTACTAGTAAGTACGTTTATGAAGTTTATTTATCACATGTGTGACTGTGTTTTAAGTTTGTGGTGTTAAATAAATGTTAATTTACAAGGTGAATATAATAATGACACAGAGTAAACACATCATCATCTGCTTAGCCTTTTCCCAACTATGTTGGGGTCGGCTTCCAGTCTAACCGGATGCAGCTGAATACCAGTATTTCACATGGAGCGACTGCCTAACTGACCTCCACAACCCAGTTACTACTGGGAAATACGATACCCCTTGGTAAGACTGGTTGTCAGACTTTTTGGGCCACCGACTACTTTAACGACTGTCAAAGATCTTCAAATGACAGCCGGGACCAACGGCTTAACGTGCTTTCCGAGGCACGGAGGAAACTCGGTATGTAATGGGTGGTCACCCATCCACAGACCAACCTAGGCAAGCACGGCTTAACCTAAAGATCGACCCGAGCGGCTGTTATTGTTTAGCCGCTCTCTCTCGAGTAAACACATCTTATGAAAATTTATAATATTGGTGGTTGCTTGTTTGAAAAATGGTGGAGTTTTACCATGAATAAAACAGGATGATGAGCAAAAAATCTTCAAAAGTTTCTTCCAAATGCATGTTCATATAATTAACTACCTATGTACTCAAAGTTTTTTTTATAAATCAAGCTAGGTGATTGGCACAATAATTGCTAAATAGAGTGACATCGACTGATGCATAAAAAAAACAAAATTTAATCATTATGATGGTTTCTTTTTTCATAAAACTAAAAGGATTTATTTTTATTAAACCCAACAAATGTTATAACCAATAATAATAAAATAATAAGTTAATATGTTAATGTTATAATGTTGTTAACCAGTGACACAAGAAGAATTTACTTGAAACAATCAATATAATCATTAAAACCGGAGATATGGGTGTATTATAAGCAATCACTTGGATGGGTTAATCATTTACAGGCACTTTTGAACATTCTAGGAGTATTTCAGTAAAAAAACTTGAAGCTTGTTATCTGTTCTGAACAAAGAGCCCACTTCCGTATATCCTGAAACACAAACATTTGTTTATTTTTATCATAACTATAATCTACACATCTTTCCAATTTAGAGCATAGATGTAAAACTGATAAATTAGTGGGTAATGTATTAATTTTTCATTACAATGTTATCAGTCGCCTTGAAAACTAATTGAAAGTGGATAACAGTAATGGACATGGTTTTAAAGGGCTGCTATAAATTTGATAATATTTCCTTCCTTCGTATTTTTTGATTTTGGTATTTTATCTAAACTTATGTTCATTAATCCTGTAGACAGTAATCCTTCGATAATCCTGTACAATGCCTGAACATCACTTCTTCCTACACATACAAACGCACAGTCGTCTATTGCAGATGTTTTAAAGTTTTAGGCATGACTTATTATGCCATAATAAGCTTAGGTCACTTCACCTCAACTCTAATACATATTTTAAATATTTTATTTAATATGATAGGTATTAATTTTATTGATTCCTTTATGAGATTAGTTTACCGTTCGGCCGAGCGATTACACAAAAGATAACATTATTAGAAGGAAATAGGAAAAAGTACTGCATTTAAAAGTAGAGGAAAGAGTCAACCCTAGCTATTGTAATTATAATCAGATTGATCAACAGGAAGTCAAAGCCTGTACCAGTTAGCCTGTACCTACTATAAGATGCTTATCCTGGTTGTAGTAAATGTGGTCTATAGAGCGACTCTTATTCCAGTACAATAAGATTGAAATTAAATACGACCCTGACCGAACAGGAGTAACGCCCAGTGTATGGCGTGCCTGCTATGATTGGGTGAATGAATAATTTTTAACAGCCAATCCATACATACCGAGTTTCCTCTGTGCAACGGAAAGCACATTAACCCATTGGTGCCAGCTGTCAGTTGTAGATTTTGACGTTGTTAAGTAGTAAGTCTCCCGAAAGTCTGACAACTAGTCTTGCCAAGAGGTATCGTATTAACCAGTAGTAACTGGATTATGGAGTTCAGATCACAATCTAACCGGATGCAGACAGCCTATCTAGTCTGTCTGCATCCGGTTAGATTGTAAGCCAAACCCAAAATATTTGGTAAAAGCTAGGCAGATTATGTAAAAATAAAAAAAATTGTATGTAAGTAGGTACCTACATGCAGATCACACATAAAATTTAAGCATTTTGTCGTATTGTCTGAACATGTAAAACAGTCTAATTGACAATGCTTAATGAGACACTTAGTAATTACTAAGAGTTTAATTCACTTGGGCCTAAATTTGTTAATCCGATTGGGTAATATGTTTATCTTTTTTCTGTCTTTGTTTAATTGTTGTCTATCACTAGGCCAGTTGTAAATAACGACTGACTTATTTATAGTGGGTAAATACCAGGGATGTTATGGAGCTCCGTAACCTTAACCGAAACTATCGGATATCCGTAATTAAAAATATAACCGTAACCGTATCCGTTTCACATGTTTCGGATAGTTTCGTATAAGGTCGGAGTGTAAATAAAACGTCATGTTTCGACAGGTTTTTGTTTCACCGCTCGCGCGTACGCGAATCTTGCAGTTTGTTTGTAATTTCTAGTCATAACTAGTTAGTTTTTTATTATATCCGTAACCGAAACTATCCGAAACTAACGGATAATCCGAAATAATTACATATCCGTAACCGTATCCGAAACCGATATAATTTTATTCCTATATCCATATACGTATCCAGATCCGAAATATCATATCCATAACATCTCTGGTAAATAGCTATACCAGTTTAGATTAAAACGATAATATTTGTCGTTTTTCCACCTGCATAAGTAAAAATTTACCTACGTAGTTAATTAGAATTACAATCAAAAAGACTATGGTGTAATGAAGGCGGTTTCTAATTAGAATTACAATCTAAAAGAGTATACTGTAATGAAGAAGGTTTCTATATAAACTTTTATTTTTTTATTAGCCTATTCTGTCCCGCTGCTGCACTTCTATATAAACTTAGTATTCGATATTTGTGTCAGAAGATGGTCGTCACTTAGGCCGGCCCAAGAAACGCCGGCGTGACGATTTGGACTCGTTCCTGACTGATGGGCCAGAGGAGGCAAAACACCGGGAGTGATGGAAAGGAATGGGGAGGCCTTTGCCCAGCAGAAGGACAGAACAGGCTTATTAAAATAAAATGGTTGTCTGTAAAGTCGGTTTACGGACGATAATTTTACGTGATAACGTCATAAGAAAACATTGATAAAAAATTGCATACTTTTATGAATTGAATTGAATTATTATCATTATTTTGTATAATACTTAGATGCGTCACAAGCCGAACGCTTAGGCCGATCGTGCCTCTATCGCTTGTTCCGCGCTCTCGCTTGCACGCTCGGCTCAGGCGGAACGTGACACTTTTTCGTGCATGCAGCCGGCGTTCATCGATTTAAGACGTTATCACGTCAAAAACATTTTAAAAGCACAGTAAGCCGTCATCAGTGGTACCTGACAAACGTAGTAATATTTATAAGCTGGCCTTTTATTCTAAAGTAAATCCGTAACTACTGCGCTGGGCTAGGTCAAAGTGTTGCCACCAATATGTGATCGACAGTGTTAGGAACCTATAGAGGGCCAAAGGGGCTGGAAGATTTTTGTATGAAGGGCCTGCCTAACTTACGCCATTTTATTTAGATTTTGAGTCCTACTGAATAACGTGATTTTGTTACTTAGTTTGATATACAGAATGCTTGGTTGACGGCTTCGTGAAAAGCCCTGTAATGTTAGTTTGCGATAAATAAGTAAAAATATCCTTCCAGGTACTCTTCTCCTACGCCACCTCGTAAAGTAGTAAAACACCAAAAATGTAACTACGTAGTTAATTAAGCAGAATTATAATCAACATGCTTAACTATACCTACCGAATGAAGTATTGGTTTCGATAAACAATTCGATACCCATTAGTACTTCACAGTTTAAATAATTATAATTTTAATGGTGATTTTCCAGCGTTTTTACACAGTACTGATAAGGATTAGTTTTGGTTAGAATTTACTTTATTTCAACATAACCTACAACGGAAATATTTCTTGTATATGGGTCAGCGATAGGCAATAGGCGATAGGCGTTACTAGAATCTAAATCGATTTTATGGAAAACTAAAAAAGTATTTGCTCGCGATTTCGCCCTCGCATATTTCTTAAATTATACCTTGGAAAAGTACGTACAGCTGGGATAAAAAGTGTCCCTTGTCCTAACCTAACTAGATCGAGTTTTAGATTCAAGTTTTCAAAACTTACTTATGCTTCGAAAGATTGAACGATATACTACCAATGACATGAAACCATCCCGCTCTAGGCCCGCGTGGTGAACTACAGCTCATTTCCACTAACAAAGAGACGGCCTGTGTGATATGTGTCGAGGGTATCCAGAACCGGTGTTCAGTAGTAAGAATCGGGGATTCCCATTTGTTACTACTTATCCGAGTAACCCCAGTTCTTACTGGTGAACCGGGAGTTCTCAGTACTTACTACTGAATTCCCGATCTTTCTTCTTTACCGTGTGGTTAGTGCCTAACCTGACGTCAGAGTTTTTAAGGCTTCTGACTTACCTTTACATGCCGTCGAGAAATATCTCTCAGGCATGCTGGTTTCCTCACGATGTTTTCCTTCACCGAAGCTAGTGATAATAAACAATACGCACATCAATCCAAAAAATCTTGGGTCTTGGGTTCGAGTTCGAGACCTCTGGCATGGCAGTCCAACGGTCTTACCACTAGACTGTTACTATTTCACAATTCCCAGTTTCCCAGTTCCTACTACTGAAGTGGAACCGGTTCTGCCAGCCTTACCTCTGTCCCAGAAATGGAACATTGTAGGCTGACAATGCTTTGCTTCCAAGTTCCAATAATGTTGACTAATGGCTACATTTCCATGTTGTAGCGACCATAACCACCTGAGAAGTTGCGTGTTTGCCGAATCGAACTTAATACATAATTATGAAAGCCATTGCTAATGTATGGTCATTAGAAGCTATTGTCAGAAACTTTACCCTGACTGCTGGTAAATAACCAATAGACAACGGACAAAGATAGATCGTTTCGTCTCTATCTGCCGAGCCTTTTCCCAACTATTTTGAGGTCAGTTTACAGTTTTCCCGCTTGTTGCGGAGTACCAGTGTTTTACATGAAGCGACTTCGAAGTTCCAATCCAATCTGACCCTCAACCCAATTGCTGTGTAGCAAATAATATGTTAACCTTTTCACCGCCAGCGTACACAGAACGCGATGCCTCGTCTAGCGCCAAGCTATAAATGTATAACGAAATATGTAGTAAACAGTAGTGATGAGGGTAGCGTCATATCGACGAATGAAAATTATACACGTTAAACTATGTTTTTTTTTTAATAATTTTACGGATATAAACAAAAACTGATTAAATATTTCCATATTCGTTTTATTTCACAGTATCTATATTAAGAAAAAACAATATAAATTATAAGTATCAAAGAAAAAAATACATAACTCAATTAGAGCTATAAGAAATGAGGTACGTCTCTAATTGTTTCATGACGTCATTCTTTGACTTCATTTCAAGTCCGTGGCGCTCAGAGCACGTTGAATTCAATTCTGATTAGGGATGTAGTCTATGGTCTTTTTTCTATGTTTGTCTACTCCCGTGTTTTATTAAACTACTTCAGCCAACCTTTTATACTGTTAGGTATCTAAGCGGAAGAACTTTTCATTGTACCTATTTATTGTGTATTTCGCCGTGTTTTTCGAAAGGATATAAGTTATAACACACTTGTAGCAGTGTACTTATCACAGTCCTGTTTAAGCTTTGTCTCTATTCTTTTTTTTACTCATGTAACGGTAGCGTTTACCTACCCTTCACCGCGTCTACAGCTCTGCACCGACAATAACACAATATGCGCGCGGGACGCGCCCCAGCGCGTAGTTTGCTTTTTCTGTACAAACTGATGTAATTTCCCACCCATGTAATAAGTTTGTAATAAAATACATAAAAGAATAATAATGAAGCAATAAAAAGTGCAACAAATAGTGCTGCAGACTGCACTATGCCAAAGTGACCTTGACAGCCATACGTTTATGACGTCACAGAACGTCTTCTATAATAGTCCGTGACGAGCGGGGCACTGACAACCAATTGTTTTGTAGAGATGGGAATATAATTATCGATAAAGATTGCCAACAACTATTTAATTCCGGTTCGGCACCTATCCGACGGTCGAAATTCGTCTATTTTCCCTTTGTTATAAAGTAGTTATATAAGTTCATATTTTACTGACCTCAAATTGTTTTCCATAATAATATTTGTAAATATTTCAACGTGTGAAACCAAACAGTGTTTCGTGTCACATCACTGGCCGACTATATATAAAGTCCTTTGCGTTCTGGGGAAATTAAAAATGTTCAGAGTTTCTGTTTTTGCCAATCTTAAGACAATTTAGGGCTTCTTTTGTGTGGAAAAATAAAAATTAGGGTGTAAGACAGTGCTTTTAAATAATAAAATGAAAAAAAACCTGTTAAATACTGTAAAATCATTTTTATAACATTGTTCAAATGAAGAGCTTCTAATGAAGTCGAAGGCGTTCGTTGTGATCCAAATCGAATCGTCCATTGTCGATCAAAGTAAACCTGGTCAGTTGACTTTAACTGGAACAAATTATAGCTCCACTCACGGTTTTTGAGTGGAGCTATAATTTGTTGTAATTGAGACTATCGACACAAACTCGTCTTGAGTCGACAGCGCATAAAGTTACCACAAACTATCAAATTTTCTTAAACGAATTTGAACTTAACCAGCAGCTTGATGTTTTGGCGACTGTAGTCGGGGATCGAATTGGTTAAGCAATTTTCAAAGATGTACCAACCGTGCATTGCTTTTTTGAACTGAAATTCTCCTAACAGACTCCATTCCATTGGATTTTGGAAGGGTCGATTGTGTTTACTTGTGGTCAATCTCTAGCCTAGACCACAACCACCCGCACGTCGTGTCATGCCTGGTGGCATGACACGACGTGCGGGGGGACATTTGGGTCCTAAAAAAAGTTATTGCGCAACCTTCCGCGCAAAGTTCGGACTCGCCAAGATACGTCAGCCGTATTGCAATGTTGGTGATTACCGCTGAGGCGCCATTGAGACCCGAGCCGTTAGGTGAGGGTCTTAAGAAAGCCGAAGACGGTAATTATCAATACACACGTGTATCATACGACGTTTTTTTCCAACATTCAGCCACGGAGTCTAGATTTGCGCCCGGTTGATGGCAATAGGCTCGTTCCCTATTAATTGGACATTTGGACTTAAAACATAACTGGCGACATGTGAGTGTACTATTAGGTACACCTCTGCCTAACACTTCGGGGATTACAAGCTTGATGTTATGTTATGTTAGATAGTTAGTATTTATGCATCCATGCAAGTAACGCTTGACCTGAAGCTGCCACCTTTACATACCCCGACTTCAAATAACATTTTATATTCATGGTAGGTACACATAGACATGCCTTTCTCTAATAAACAATGCATAGGTACCTAGGAAACGGCATTGAATCATGTTGAACGCATGTAAAATTGTGACCAACAAGTATTACATGCTTTATGGTTATATAAAATTTGCATAGTATAGTAGTACGCACGCGGCCAATCATGCTAAAAAAAACCATTTTATGCGAATGTCTCATTGTATAGGAAATCTATACAAAGCGAGGCCAAGTTATACTGGAAATGTACAGTTTTATGTGCCGCCGTGTGTAGGATTTATAGTAATAATAATGTATTTAAGTATTTATGTTACTGATAAAACGTGTACCTATTTGAAACGTATGAATAGCCATTCATATTCAAATTAGGCCGATGGGAAATCCCATAGCCCTCCCACTGGGATTTCCCATCAGTAAAAAACTAACGATGACACAACTAACTTTATTAGAAACAAAAAGTCGAAGTTCTAACTTCAACTTTTCTAACTGGAAAAATGACAAAGTTTATCCCCTATTGTAACTCCTTCAAGGGACATATTTTCAAAATCCTTTCTTCGTATTCACCGTCGTACTTGAGAAAATATTATGCAACATTATGCAATGTTGCATAATATTTTCTCAAGTACGACGGTGCTTCTAGATCTAGAGGTTTAGGCTGTTATTAAGCGCATACGCATGTTTACGATACGGTTGGTCGTTTTTATGCGTTTTATAAAATGTTTAATAATTGGCTCTCTACTATTATGTACTACTAAAACCACTTGTTCAAACACACGTTTCAAAGTCGAAACGTACTGTAACCCATTTGTGTCCATAAGCTTTCATATTGATCCGTACCGATATAACATTATGGCTGATGCATTTGGTAACACCCAGCTAATTTAAATAAAATGTAGATAAAAATATGTCAGAAAACGTACAGTCAACAAAACAGATAGGTATGCAGGGTCGAAAGATATAATAGTTTTTTTCTTAAAAATCGATGGATGTTTTCGAATGAAATTAAAATTAAATGAAGAAAAATAATCAATTGGTTAAATTAATTCAAATTTCATTTGATGATGTGCTACAGTTTCTACAAAAACTAAAACTATATCTTTCGACCCTGCATACCTATCTGTTTTGTTGACTGTACAATTGACGAGACTGGAAGATGGAACCAGAGTGATCTAAGTGTCATGTTTACTAATACTCACTATTACACAATGACGTAGAGAAATCATAATTCTTCCATGCCACACTGATCTAAGTGCTCTTCGGTGCTGTTTTCCATGATCCCATCACGACATGTCACGATAAAGGGCGCAACAGACTCTTGACGAAGGCGAAAGGCAGTTGTTCTGCCCGTCATTGCGATTTTTTTGTTCTGGACCATACCGGAGAACCTTCTAGTTACGGAGATATTGGGGGTCAAAGTTCCAAAAGTTTTTTTTTTAAATACATGTTTTTAATGTAAGATTTTTACTTTAAACACCTCCAGGCCCTTACTAACCAATCCATCCATCAGCACAATCTTTTGAGTGCGTTTTTAATTGAGTCCTACTGTCAGACGTGATTTTTCAGCTCAAAAAATAAGTCGTTTCCTAGCACAAATTTTTGCGTAAAGTTACTTAGTTTGATGTAGATAATGCTTGGTTGATGGCTTCGTGAAGAGTCTGTTTACACCTTGCAGAATTGGCCGGGTCAGCAAAGTTGAAGGTCATGCCACACTGATCTAAGTAATGAGGTGCACTTACACACTGTTGTGTGTGCCCTAGATCGCTCTGGTTCCAATGTCGTCAATTCCACTGTAGGCAATATTTTTCAGTCTAATACTTAGCCCAGATAGCTCAAAACCAGGAACATCTGAACCTGTCCCTATATGTATGTGTAGACTCTATAAAGCTCAATCTAATAGCACATGTGTACATATACCGGATCATCATCTTCATCATTTCAGCCGAAAGACGTCCACTGCTGGACATAAGCCTCCCCCAAGTGCCGCCACATTAACTGGTCCCGTGCGGTTCGCATCTAGCGGATCTTCGCAACCTTAACCAGGTCATCGGTCCACTTAGTGGGAGGCCTTCCAACGCAATGTATTCCGGTTCGCGGTCGCCACTCGGCCCAATCGGCCATCCGTTCTGCGAGCAATGTGCCCTGTCCACTGCCACTTAAGCTTGGCTGTTCTTCGGGCTTATACCGGATCGGGATCACCTTATCTTAGTTTTAAAATCCGACTCTGTCCCGGGGCTATGCCGTTACGATGCGTATAATACAGGGTGTAAACAGACTCTTCACGAAGCCGTCAACTAAGCATTATGTTCATCAAACTAATTAACTTTACGCAAAAATTAGTACTGGGAAACGACTTTTTTTTTCGGGCTGAAAAATCACGTTTTACAGTAGGCCTCAATGTAACGCACTCAAAACATTGTGCTGATGGATGGATTAATTAGTAAGGGGGTCCTGGAGGTGTTTAAAGTAAAAATCGTACATTAAAAACACTTATTTTAAAAAAAACTTGTGAAAAAGTTAAAACTTTGACCCCCAATATCTCCGTAACTAGAAGCTTCCCAGGTATAGTCTGGAACAAATAAAATGATCCCAATGACGGGGAGAATAAGTGCCTTTCGGCTTCGTTAAGAGTCTGTTTACACCCTTTATAAGTGTGCGTTGAGTAAGCAAATTCATAGAAAAAATGTTGAACGACATGACTTGAGACCATGCTAAGCCAATGCAGTGCTTATGTTCGTGGGTTTTGAATTTTAGTCGTTACTAGCAGCTATCAAAAGACTACTATTGTTAATTTAATGACTGTTTCGTTGCAGACTAGCAGACTACAATGCCTTCTATCATCAGGAGCAAATGGAAGGTCTTGTGAGGGTCACGCGGATGCTGCTGCATCACAGATACCCTCGGTACCTGGAAGACGGAGGTTTGTTGTTAATATTTTTCATTTTTCCGAGTTGATCCCCAAGTCAATTTGTTTATACCGGAAAATTTTAGTACTATATTAATTTATACGAATTTTTGTTACTCAAACACGTAAGAAATAGTGTTGCCCAAAATCGATCTAAGTCTTGGTCTTGCGAAAATGCAAGAATAAGACCAAGACTCCAAAACCAAAACCGATTTTTCCCTTTAGCAGTTCCCTCCAGTCTTTAATTACTTTCTTCTGTAAATATAAAAGCGCTCACAAAGCACGTAATGTAAAGATTTAGCAAGTTTAAAGCTCAAAATCGGTCTTGGTCTTGTTCTTGCATTTTCGCAAGACCAAGACGGATTTTGGGCAACACTACAGAATAGCTGAACGGATCTGGATGATATATGGAACAGAGATAGATTAGTATCTGGAATAGCACATAGTCTACTTTTGTTTTTCTAACATTGACAGTTTTTGTTTGACGGTGCCATCATCATCAGCCTCGTTTCACCCACTTCTGAGAATAGACCTCCACTCTTTTATTCTATGCTTCCCTAGTCTGCGTAAGCGTCAACCAGGTCTCACCCGTACTATTAGTCCTGGAGGTCCTGGGTTCGATTCTCAGGTTGGGTAAAGTATTATTAGGTTTTCCATCAGGAATTTCTCAGTCGCAGCCACAGAGCCTGGATTTGTGCTTTGTTGATGGCAATACCTTCGAAGATTACTGTATTTATTTTATTTTTTATATTTTAGGAAAGTTTACAGACTAATAACATTATAGTAACAAAAATATAAAACTGGGTTGCTAATTACAAGATTCCATAAATAAAAAAATAATTAGTTCCTTATTGTAAAACAATATAACACACAGTACTGTCAACAACATGATTGATTAATTTAAAAAGTTTGTTCGTTTGTTTTGTTGGTTTGTTATTAGTTTATTACAAGCATGATGTTATGTTAACTTCTCGTGTGAGGCCAACCTTGAAAAAATTATCTGCACAGTACAAACTCAATCAAGAACTATGAGATTTTTTTGGCGTGATTGTTTAATTAGGACAGTATGTTAGCCAGCTCGTGCGCTTATTTATTTGTGCAAAGGCGTGTGCGCAGCTCACATGTGTGTAACACTCGTTCTAGCTTCGTAGAATACCGGCTTATCTTCGTTTTGTGAAACAAAGCTTCCGATGACGTCAGTTTAACAGTAAGCAGTAACGTAATATTTCGTACATACATATGTGTACAGACTAGTGTGGCAATCAATTATTAGTTTGTGCGACGTGGGGGCGTTGACCCCGTTTGTGGTCAGCTGTTATTACTCTGAAGTTATAATGGGTGTAAAAAGACCCTTAACGAAGCCGAAAAGCACTGGTTTTCCCCGTCATTGTGATATTTTTTTTGTTCTGGACCATACCTGAGATCCTTCTAGTTACGGAGCTAACTAAAGGTCAAAAGTTCCAACTTTTTCACATTTTTAAAGTAAAACCTCTTTACGCACGCTTGACTTAGGACCTAGCTGTTGAATTTGTAACGTTACGAGGCAAACGGAAGTTGAGACGGAGATCTAAGTTAGTGAAGATAGAAAGAGACAGAGTTACGTTTTTTAATTTGACAGACGATGGATCGGCATTATTTCAGTCATTGGTTATCGATATTTATAAACGACAAAGAAAAATAAAGTTATTGAAGTGAAACTTCTAATGCGACTTCCAACAAGGTTGCGTTAAACGTTACCATGGAGGGGGTATGAAAGCACTGTTGCGTTAAACGTTCAACGCTCCTGAGGAGGGAGAATAGAAAGAAAGTTCTATTTTTTTTTATTTATTGTCCGCATGTAGTAAAACTGATTTTTTTAACTGACATTTCAAGTGTTCTGAGAGAAAAAAAAGAAAAGATGGATGCATTGTGTGAGGAATGATATGAAATAGAAAGGAGTAAATGATGCCGTGATGTCTGACAGGGGAGAATGGAAGAAAAAAACGTGTTGCGCCGACCCCAAATAAAATGGGATAAGGGCAGGAAGATGATGATGATTTCCAGTGTCCACAGACTATAAAGGCTTATGTTTAACCAGCCACCAGATTTAGTAAAATGTAACAACGAAAAAATCACTTTTGATTGCCAAAAATAGTAAATGATCACCAAAATTAGATCCCTATTTTAGCGTGAAATTAGAACCAAAAATAGCTAATGACCACCAGAAATTGAACTGTTATGCTCTTGCATCCGAGTCGAGGGAGACCCGGTCGAACGAGCCCCGCTTCGCTTCTCAATGATTTATAAAAAAAATAACTACGAAGGGTATGGCACCATAGGTACACTCCTAACCTAATCGATCCGTGTCGGGGTGCCCCAAGTCGGCCCAGGCAAAGGCTAGTTTGTCATCAACCACCTCATTAAAATTTGGTGCTCATTTACTAAATTTGGTGATCAATTGATATTTTATGTGATAAATGTTAGAAGTGGTCACAAAGTTATTTTTGGTGGTCATTTTATTTATCCCCGATTTTAAATATCAAACCATTGATTGTGTTGTAATATCGAAAATTCGATACCCAGATAATTTAATTTGTGTCTGTACATATATTGTGTACCATCTCGAATCTGTAAAGTTTAACAAATTATTTTAATAGATCATGTACCTATGTCAATGAGGAGCTCGTGGCTAAATAATAACAGCCGCTCGGGTCGATCTTTAGGTTAACCCGTGCTTGCCTAGGTTGGTCTGTGGATGGATGACCACCCATAACATACCAAGTTTCCTCCGTGCCTCGGCTAGCACATTAAGCCGTTGGTCCCGGCTGTCCTTTAAAGATCTTTGACAGTCGTTAGGTAGTCAGTGGCCCAAAAAAGTCTGACAACCAGTCCTACCAAGGGGTATCGTATTACCCAGTACTAACTGGGTTGTGGAGGTCAGATAGGCAGTCGCTCCATGTAAAATACTGGTACCTATTCAGCTGCATGCGGTTAGACTGGAAGCCGACCCCAACATAGTTGGGAAAAGGCTAGGCAGATGATGTACCTATGTTTCAATACGTTGTCAAGCTCACTCGTGGTATATTCATTATAATCATCACTACAATGATTCCTTCCTAAAACTATATTTATTTCTAATATACTTAAATTGTTTCAGCAATTGCATTTACAAATCGCCTGCCATGCATATACAGCTGCGTGGCAAGTCCCCTGGGGGTCGTCCAACATCTGTGCAGACAGCTGGGCCTGCCTCTAGCCTGCGTCAGACCTGTGCCTGTGAACGCAGCAGGTAACTATCCATAGCATTCGTCCATACCACAACGCATAAAGTTTAGTTTGCTCTACAACAATTTTTACAACTTCTTCTGTAATTTTAGTCACTTTAAAATCAATCTTTTCGCACCCACATAAAGTGGATATTCGTTTAAAGTGAAAATAATATCGACTTGAAAATAGGCTTTGGTAGAAAACGCTGTACTGTTCTCTAATTGGTTTTATGACTCCTTGTCGATATTGTCAAAATCGCGGGAAGCACTTGGATAAGGGACGCACAGAACTGGGAAATGTGGCAGAAAGCCTATCCCAACTGTGGGAGACTCTGGGATGATACGATGACCTCTTGTACAAAACAAATGCAACGTGATGCGTTGCATTCAAAAAGTTAGTTGAGCACAGCATATCTAAGTGTTAATAAAGTACATACAGATCGCGGCACGTAAGTTGAACCAAAATGGCGGTCGTATGTACCAAAATGCAGGTACAGTTCCATAACTGTACCTGCGCAAACGATCGCCATTTTAGATTGAGACCCGATAATGTATTACTGCGCATTCAAGGTCAACTTACGTGCCGCGAGCTGTAACACACACACACATTTTCGGGTCTCAATCGGTCTTAATCCATAATTGGACCTGCGCGGACGACCGCCATTTTGGTTCAACTTACGTGCCGCGATCTGTACTTATCTAGTTTTTAAATATCGTAAGATGGATATGCTTAAATTCTCACGGATTGTTCCTTCGATATGTCATAAATTTAGATCTGGTAAACGTTCATACGCTATTGTATTGTTCTCAAACGCATACCACAAATGAATTTTGTTTGTAAACAAATTGATCTGACGGCTACATGAAGTACTACATCGCTCACTGACAGTCGACCACTTTTCAACCTTATGTACTTAGTAATGAGGTCGAAAATTGCTCGACCGTCTGTACCGATCGTAGTTGATGACCGAATCCAGTGTGACGTCAACTGACGTATTCACAGTTTACACTATCAAAGATAAAAGGACATGTTGACAGATTGTTGTTATTGTAAACTTGACTTTATTGCACTTTTCATTTGTGCGTGGTGATTAATTAAATATTTTTGTCATATCAGATACTTTGCTATATCAACTATTTTCGTTCTCTGCCGTATTACCTTATTCCGGATTCGGTGTCACCTTATTCCGGATTCAGTGTCACCTTATTCCGGATTCGGAGACTCTCAGTAACTAGTTACAGTACTTTCAGTTATTTTCCTTCTGACTGACGCTTCGCACGGGTGATATGTAGATACTATACAGGGTGACTGGTAATTAGTGACCGATAATTAAACACGTGATTGAACGTTTTATTTTTTTCGGATGGGATGTCATCAAATGACTTCTCCCACTCCGGGTAGAGCGGAAGGGAGTGTCAGACTAGTACTGACTAAAACCCATCCATGTTCCTTCCTTGTTCTTTGTGTTCCAGGGCCGCGGTATGTCTTTCGAACAGTCCCGCAGCCCTGGCAGACGTGATTGAACTTATGATAACAAACAACTTTTCCAAATAAACATTTTTTTTTAAATACTCCTTCGCTTTTATCACAACAATCGTATGAAATTCGCGCGTGCGCGCCTGTGACCTATCATTACTATCGTACCGTGCAGTGGTTAGGCAGAGCACCCGTGCAGCTAGTTAGCTACATGTTTGGATTGTTCCTAAATTAAAAGTATTTAAAAAAATATCTTTGGGAAAGTTGTTTGTTATCATGAGTACAATCACGCGTATAAGTATCGGTCACTAATTAGCAGTCACCCTATTATAAATCTTCCTCTTGAATCACTCTATCTATTGCTGAAAACTGCATTAAAATCCGTTGCGTAGTTTAAAAGACCTAAGCGTACAGACAGCGAGAGCGACTTAGTTTTATACTATGTAAAGCTAGTTCATTCTTTAATTTTCTACAATAGGCTAGTTGACAAGGTCAAAAATAAAATATAAAAATACGTAGAAATAAGGCCACTCATCTTAAAAACTACCATCACCGTACAGAAATTAAATATTGGGGGACAATATAATTGTAATATTGGATTTACTGATAATAAGTATTACATTTGATCCCAAATAAGTATGACGTCACAACGTGCTATTTCATACAAATCACGTACACATTTTGCGTTTTGACAGTTCATAAAAAAGTAACTATTTTGACTTCCTGTCACATACCCTATTCAGGACGTGGCATGGACCTAGAAGCATTAGAAAAGCTATGCGACGAAGATGTGAACGCCAATCGAACCCCCCTGCTGGTGTTGGGGGAGGTGGGAGCTCCGCCGCTAGGCTGGGGGACTCCGCTCGCGAGGTTGGGGGAGATATGCTCCCAAAGAAACTTGCACCTGCACGTTAGGGGGCATGCGCTTGCGCTGCCAGGCGCTACGGGACGGGATGAAGTAAGTTTCACATTTAAGTATTTTTTTACTTATATCTAAATGGGAAATGCCTCGTTGGTCGAGTGGTCGCAAGCGCGACTGCTGGGCATGAGGTCTGGGTTCGATTCCCGGGTCGGGCAAAGTGTAATTCGGTTTTTATTCAGGAACTTCTCAGTACTAGCCACAGAGTTTGGATTTGTGCCCGGTTGATGGCTATAGGCTCGGCCCTATTATATGGGACTTAAACATAACTGGCGAAATGTGGGTGTACTATTTGGTACACCTCTACCCAACGCTTCTGGAATCGTATCTTAAATGAAATATGGTGTTGGTTTGAATCCAGCTGCAGGCACTTTCAGGTTTCTCAGGTTGTAATTCATTTTATTATCACTGCTCAAATGGTGAAAGAAAACATTGTAAGGAAACAGGAATATCCTAGAATCAAAAACATGTGACATGCACCGACCCGCAATGGGCCCGCATAATGAGACCTATCTACTCTCTCAATGGGGGCTATCGTTTTTAAGCTCACCAAATGGCGCCACTGTCGAGGGTCCTTTCATTCATTCTATTTTATACTTTAAAGTACAAATAAAAGTAAGTAGCTACTTTAAGTGAAAATTAATCAGGAGTGGCTCTATCTCAGGAGTGGTCTTAAAAAAGCACACAACACGCGAAAACTCTATGACATCTGACATTTCGGAAGACCTTACTCTACACGAGCGCCTCTAGCGGCGAATTCATGCGCGATAGCCCCCATTGGTGAATATGACTGGTTATTTGTCACAGTAGCCACAAATGCTACTACTGAGCATGAGTTCGATACCCAAGTTAGTCAAAGTGTCATTTGTATCTCAATAGCAGCCTGAAGTCTAGATTTCTGCCCTATTGATGGCAATGTGCTCGCCCCGTATTACTTGCGTTTAAATGTAACCATTCAAATATAATTATGCTTTTATATCAAACTAGCGGACGTCATGTGGTTTCACCCGCGTAGTTCCCGTTCCCGTGGGAGTACGGGTATAAAATATAGCCTATGTTACTCGCTGATAATGTAGCTATATCCTGAATTTTTCAA
This sequence comes from Lycophotia porphyrea, assembly GCA_950005105.1. Lineage (NCBI taxonomy): Eukaryota > Metazoa > Arthropoda > Insecta > Lepidoptera > Noctuidae > Lycophotia > Lycophotia porphyrea. Next base: position 2,404,090 of record OX465389.1, read on the forward strand.
ATCAGTCCAGTAGTTTTTAAGTTCATTCGTTACATACAAAAATAGAAATCTTTCCTCTTTATAATATTAGGATAGATATATATATTTAAAATATTTTTTTCTTTTTCAGTCATGTAGCATACCAGATTCCGTCACACTCACACCAGGGCCGTGGTTTGGTGTTCCGGGACTGCCGACTGTTGTATCCTTTATAATCAACACTTGACAGCGCACCTTATCACATAAAACAGGGTCAAAATAAATAAGCTAGCGGAAAGCGACAGAAGTGATCGGTTTCATTATATAAGGTGGAAGACGCACTTACAGTTACCAAGTACTCAGTACATTCACAATCGATGTCAAAAGGTGTCAGTTATGATTTGAATTTATGGATTTAAACTGATAAGTCTTCATCCTGAACAGGAACTGCAATGGCCAATCTGGAAATCTCTTAACCGTTTGCCCAGGTATCAATAATCTGGCCAAATGGGGTATCATCGACCTGTCCCAAATACAATGTCAGTGTGGAGCCGCTCTGCAGGACCTCCTTTCTTGCCCATCCTGCACAGCCACCAGCACGTTCCAGGACATAAATGAAGCCAACGTCAGAGCTGTGCAGGTCGCAATATACTGGTTGGTTATCATTTGAGTCAATCGACACGCAAAGACGAAGAAAAACTGATAACTAGCCAATTTACTCTGAGTTTGTTTCGGCTGTTTCATCTCAGAGTAGTCAGGTACGAAACACCGGCCCCATCTAGTTATAAAAAAACATGACGTGTAAAAGTGTTAGAAAAACCTATTTGCAAAATAAACATCATTTATCATTTACTTATCAAGCGAGTTCCTTTTCTCAAGAATCTATGCATAGAGACAGTGACTCTCGTCTGCGCTGAGATTTACTCCCTAAAGATCTTACAATATCTACATTAAACTTTCCTTAACATTGTATCAGACATTTTACAAAATACCAGAAGCCATCACAGCTAACGACCAATCTAAAGTAGTCAGTGCGGTAAGTTTTTTGATTTTTATATTATTTTTAATCGAATCATATTTTGCGAAAGAGGGCAGATTCCTTAGTTAAATGTTTCAGCCACCAGAAGCTCTTCCAGGCATTCTTGGTGCGTCGAGCGACTTCTTTATCTTGTACTGCATGGAAAGAGACTATTAGATATTAGTACTATTAGGTAGTATTTAGTATATATACTTAATATAAATAAAAAGAATATTATGATCTGATAAATATTGGTTCTTAAAAACTGTCTCTATAAGACGAAAATTGCTAACTTTAGTTATATAAACGTGTTAATGATAGATATCAGTCAAAAATTTTAAGTGTATGATTCAGTGGCGAAGGGTTAAAATTGAGTCAGGGGAACCGAAGAAAAAAATAAGAATTGTTTTTTTTTCTGATTTTTTATGGATAAATTATAAAAAAGTGGTTCCAGTGTAGATTTAACTTTAAAAATATTGCTAATGTGCCTTTTGTAAACAAATAGCTTTCATCTGCAATAATAATAATTAACACAGAATGAAGCAATCGTTGAAGGAGCGCTTCTTTGGCCGCCTGAAAAAAGTATTTAATAGTCTTTTGTCAGGCGGAAATAAGGTGCGTGCCTTCAACGGTTGGGTCATGCCGGTTTTGATGTACTCTTTTGGCATACTCAAATGGACTCAAACAGAACTAGACGCCTTGGATGTGAAGGTCCGCAAATTGTTGACGGCATTTCGAATGCATCACCCACGTTCTTCGGTTATGAGACTGTATATCCCGCGGAAGTGTGGGGGTCGAGGCTTTTTAAATGCTAAGACTCTTCACAATCGCGAGATATGCAGTCTCAGGGAATATTTCCTAGAAGCCGACGTGGGGATGCATCGAGATGTGGTCGCGGTGGACAAGGGCCTCACCCCGCTCTCCTTGGCTAAAGAGAACTGGCGCAAACCTGTAGTACTTGACACTAACGACCGCAGGGGAGTATGGCAGAGTAAGGAGCTTCACGGACGCTTTTTCCGGGCACTGCATGGGCCCGATGTAGACCTATCAGCGTCCGTAGCCTGGCTACGTTCCGGGGACCTCTTTGGAGAAACCGAAGGTTTTGTCTGTGCAATTATGGATGAAGTTATGTTGACGAATAACTACCGGAGATTTATTGTGAAGGACGGCACGGTTGACATATCGCCTCTTTACAAGAGCAACGTGACATCTCATAAAAACGTTTTTTTTGAGATGTCACGTTGCTCTTGTAAAGAGGCGATATGTCGGGCATGCCACCGTCCAGGCGAATCAATCCGTCACATTATCTCCGGGTGTTCTCGTCTGGCTAACGGAGAGTACTTGCATAGACACAACCTTGTAGCCAGGATTATCCATCAGCAACTTGCTCTAAAATACAGCCTTGTGGAATCGGAAGTGCCGTACTATAGGTATGTGCCCGATCCAGTTCTCGATAATGGCAATATCACACTGTACTGGGATCGATCCATCATCACTGACAGGACTATTGTAGCCAATAAGCCTGATATAGTGGTGGTGGATCGATCAGAGCGGCGCGCAATGATTGTTGACATTACGGTCCCGCATGACGAGAACCTCGTGAAAGCCGAGAAAGATAAACAAATCAAGTATCTTGACTTAGCTCGCGAGGTTGTCGACATGTGGGATGTGGACTCAGCGATCATTGTGCCGGTAGTCGTATCAGCCCATGGCTTAATTGCCAAGAGCCTCGACCAACACCTGAGGAGGCTCTCGTTATGCAGCTGGATCAAGGGCTTGATCCAGAAAGCGGTACTCCTGGACACGGCTCGTAGTGTTAGGAGGTTCCTCTCTCTGGAGCCCTGACCGCCGGTAGCTTGGACCCTATTCCCGATACCGGTGGGCTACTATTTTTTATATTTTTAAATGTTTTTGTATATTGTAATTTTTGTTAGTAAAATATTTAAAAATGTAAATAATAAGGATAAAAATGAATAAAGGAATATTAACACAGCAACAATACAATCACTTACAACTCAAATAAACACAACTACCTACGCGGTATTACAAAGACGGTACAAATAATAGGTGGATGCGTGACATTGACAAAGAAAAACAATTAAAAGTGTGTAAACTTAAGTCAAGTACACTTCAAAAACCATCAATTTGAACTACTTACATGTGCGTCATCAATTCGCAATGTCGTGCGGATCTTATCTATAAGCGTTCGCTTCATAAACGGAGCACTATATCAATCTAGTAATTTACGTCACAGGAGTTATTCAACTTGGAATAAATGGTCGAAGTTTTTTTGCACACGCCAAAATACCAGAAAAAGGGCCTTGTCATTTACTGGCTATATTGACTGTGTGTGTGAACAGGTGGGCAGCAGAGAGGGCGCGCTGGCGGCGCTGGCGGGGCTGTCGGGCGGCGGCGCGCGCCTGCCCGCGCTGGCACTGTGGACGTGCGTGCGGGCGGGCGGCGCGCGCGAGCTGCAGCGCCGCCTGGCCGCCGCCTTCCGCGCCGCGCGCGCGCTGCACGCCGTCGTCGCCGCCGCGGGCTTGCGGCTCTTGGTATGTGCCATCTGTATACGGTGATCATAATAACACTTTACTGCCAGTCATTCACTTTAGTTATTTCAGGACATAAACAGGCTACAGAAACTCTGCAGGATATCTAACATCGCCATCATTTAAGTGACATCTATCATAATACATTAAACAATAATTGATGGAAAATTAATCTCATTCGTCGTTTCACAGCAATTACTTTAACTATATTTTACTTAGCTATGCAGAATGTAATACATTTGGTACAAAACCCTACCCTTTGTGACCCTATCGGTTTTCCAATAGGGTCACGAAAGCGACAATATACGACCGAGCTAGACTCCTACCGAAAGGACTGTCCTGCAATGTCAGGAACACACGCTTAAATGCTCGTATGCGAAAAAGCGAGAGACGCCTCTGCGTGCGGCCACTGATAACGCGCGAACACGCCGAAATGACTGTACGCGCGTTCGGTTTCGTAAGTGCAGAATGTGTAAGCGCTTAAAAATACGCTAGTGTGAAACCGCTCTTAAAGTATGTAATTACTATCGTCATCAAATATTGCTTTTACTTTTTAGAGCGACCGACCTGGAGGCGACGAACCACCAAATGTAGGAATTGTGGTAAGTGCATTTCATTGCTTTGTTAGGCGCGTATAGTCACCCAGTCAAATAGTTAAACTGGATCTTAGCCTGCCTGCAATGCACGGTTTGTTTATATGTATTTTAGTTTGAAAATTGGTTACCAAATTACTATCATCAATTTCTTAATGATCTCTCAATGGTACTATCAATAAAAATAGAAGCTATACCTATCAAAAATGTTTTACTTTGTCATCATGCCAGCCCATTTGCCAATGCAAAGAAGGAGACATGCAGTATCTTTCGCACTGTTCATTCATCGTTTTTTGTGTTCTTAAAAAAATATTTCATGATTTGATCAACAGGAAGCAATAAGCAACGCCTCCGCTTGCGTAGCATTCCAGTTCGCGCCGCCCGGTACAGAAAAGCCGCCTCCATACTATGATAAACTCAACACTTGGCTCGGACAAGTGCTGCAGAGAGAGGCTGAAACGGTAAGATATCTTTAAATAAATAAAACTCTTTGCTAGAATATCATAATCATCCCGAGACGTTCCCACTGCTGGGACAGAAACTTTTAAATTCTCTGTGAGATGACCCACTTGGTCATAAATCCGCCACGGGGGCCCTACGCGGATTGATATGTCACATGTCGAAGATTTGGTTCTCGGATATGCCGTTTCCACTAGTAATAAAAAAAGATCAGAATACTTTAATATGGAATCGAAGACTGATAACTATTTTTGCTATACATACGCAGTATAATTGTCAAAGACACTGCGTTCTGCGTTACAAATAAGAATAAAACTGACCTCGCGCCATATTGTGACGTCATAACTGTTAAATCGAAAAAATTTGCTAGGGTTGGCAGAAAAGAGAATTTGATACTGCAAAAAAAAAAAGCATATTCGGTGGTATAAACATAAAACAATTGAAGAAAAAAACCATTACATCAAAATTTTGCGTGAACATTTTGTGCTGCACAAAATGTGTGGCCACGAACCATATTTTTCAATATAAACCCTAACACTGACCGACAAATTCCAGAGGAGAAAATTGGAATTCTAATTTTAATATAATTCTAAAGCTTCCGCCTTAATTTAGTTGGACCCTGTCAGTGGCGAAGGGTGAATATTTACTAATGGGCAAGCCGAAGAAAAAAAAATGAGATATGTTTTTTTTTCTGTGTATTTTGACCTCGTTTTCGTTATCATCAGCGTCCCCAAAAACCATGAAAAATATGTTTTTCGATATTTTCATCAACACCATCTTGGATTTTCGTTTTGACCATATTTTCGATATCAGCTACCCCGAAAACTATGAAAATCACACCCATGACGAAAAAATTGAAAATTTTCGTCGGCGCCATTTTGGATTTTCATTTTGAGCCTCTTTTTCGTTTTCAGCGACCTTGAAAACCATGAAAATAATACCCATGACGAAAAAACCGAAAATTTGCCACGCCATCTTGAATTTTCATTTTGTTCTCATTTTCGTTATCAGCGACCCGGAAAACCATGAAAATACCCCTAACGAAAAATTTTCGTCGGCGCCAGCGCTGTCAGCTGAAATGGTAACAATTTGCGGGTCGTAGTCCCTCTTACACCCTTTATGTCTTTCTTGTTGTCAGATCAGCATAGAAGTGTGCGAGACAGAAGCGCAAGGCGTGGTGCTGCGCTACTGCCCGCTGGAGGGCGCGGGAGGGGGCGCGGGAGGGGGCGCGGACAGCGCGGAGGGCTGGGCCGCACTGCTGGACGCGCAGCTGCACGTGCTGCACGCCACGGTCGCGCTGCGCGAGCCCTTCCAGGCGCGCGTGGCGGACCAGGCCGGCCTGGAGCTCGTGCATGTGCCCGGCTGGGCCGGTATGTATCTCCTGGTAGTACTGGACGCGCGTACACACGACGTGGCTACCGTGACCGTCTTACAATTTTTTTAGTGATACGACAGTCACGAAGAAGAACAATATTCATTATGAGGCACCAAAACCTTAGACTGGGGTCTCGCTTTCAATGACACGAGAACGAAGCCTCAGCGCAAACTTCATAGTTCAGCAATGAAAAAAGGAAAAATTATTATTAAAAAATAAAAATAATATTATGTGTAGCCGAAAGCCTCGTAAAAAAGCCGCGACGAGGTGGTCTTTCATTTAAAAGATACTTTAACCTGAAAAGAAAGTAATATTTCAGTTAGTAACCGTTTTGCTTTATTCATATTCCGTCAGGTCTTGGCGGCGTACGCTACGTCCCGCCCGGCTGGCAGGTCGCGTCACCGGAGGAGCTCAACGCACTCAACAGACAACTGGTCGACACACTGCGCGCCACTGACGGCGCCTTCTCTTGTGGCGACGCCGACGATGGCATGGCTTGCGTCAGGTAAATTAAAATGAGTTCAGATTTACTATTTGGTTTCAGGATATAAGACTATTATCAAGTTTTGAAACTACAAACTCGATTTCATTCAAATTCGAAAACTATCAACCAAATGTGCTATTGGAGGACCATTACAATGGTCACTCAACATCCTTTGCCTTACTAGCCTTGGCGTAAGAAAATAGTTAAAGAGATTGTCTATTATTAATGTATTTATTTATTACACACACACGGTACCTCTAATGTCATTAAGAAATCTCTTCCCGCAAACCCGCAAACCTTCCTTGATGAAATATTAGAGTTGTAATGGAAACTTAACTTTATATGTAGGCTACAAAAGTCACTATCCAAAAATTGTGATCACAGTATTCAGGGTGTAAACAGACTCTTCACGAAGCCGTAAACCAAGCATTATGTACAGTCAACGTCACGATGTGGTACCCCTTTTGAAAAATTGAAAGCACGTACGTTCCCAACTGGGGTACCCAATTGATGCAGTCCACCGTACATCAAAATAAGTAACTTAACGAAAAAATTAAGTAAAAAAAAATACATTAAAAAACATGTATTTAAAAAAAATATTGGATCTTTACCCCCAATATCTCCGTAACTAGAAGGTTCCCAGGTATGGTCTAGAACAAAAAAAAATATCGCGAGAAAGAATGTCGGGGAGAAGTGCCTTCCGGCTTCGTTAAGTCTTTTTACACCCTTTATGTACGTAACAATTATATTTGTAGGTTCGGCATGGTGACTGAAGACACAGACGTGGAGGAGTTGCTCGACCTCGTGGTATCGGCCGGCAAGGAGGTGGAAGAGAGTAGCCGAGCGCTCACGAACATGACCGAAGTCTTGAAGAAGGGTAAGTCAATACTGTAGTACTAGCCAGAGCAAAACGGAAATAAAAGCATTCATTTGAACTGCTAAGCATTATTATTTACTGGGTTCTGACCATCAAAAATAAGCACAAATTTAATAACTACAACATTAATAACCAACACAATAAACCCATCTAATACCTTTATACGAGCAATTCTTGTATATATCAGTGGCGAAGGTTCAACTCGATTCCTACCGACTTCCCTTTGAAAAAGGCACAGTCAGTATTCTATAGACAAATAATATAATCACATTTAAGACATGTATTCCGGCTTACCTCTTGTAAAAATTGACCCTTCGCTACTGGTATATATAATATATATAATCTGAATCACGGAAACGGCTCCAACGATTTTCTTGAAATTTTGTATGCAGGGTGTTCCGGGGGCGATAAATCAATCTAGCTAGGTTTCATTTTTAGGAAAACGTCGTTTTATCCGTGTTACCGAGCAAACTTTGGTCATCCAGATACTTTATAATTATATTATTAAAATTCACTGTACTTACACTGGTATTACAGAGCTCCTTACACTTTCACAGTTCAACAACCACTGCCTTGCTAAAATGACGGTGCCTCGTAACTTTTAATATCCCTCCTCTTTATCAAACTAAAATAGTCAATTAACATCGCAATATCCCTTAGCGCCATTTTAGCATCATCATCATCATTTCAGCCGAATGATATCCACTGCTGGACATAGGCCTCCCCCAAGTGTCGCCACATTGACCGGTACCGTGCCACTCGCATCCAGTGTATCCCCGCAACCTTCACCAGGTCATCGGTCCACCTAGTGGGAGGCCTTCCAACGCAACGTCTTCCGGTTCGCGGTCGCCACTCCAGAACTTTACGGCCCCATTGACCATCCGTTCTGCGAGCAATGTGCCCTGCCCACTGCCACTTAAGTTTGGCAGTTCTTCGGGCTACGTCGGTAACCTTGGTCCTCATTAATGATTCGATCACGCAAGTAAACTCCGAGCATAGCCCTGTCCATTGCCCTTTGGGTGACTTTAAACCTTCTGATGAGGCCCATTGTGAGCGACCACGTTTCGGACCCGTATGTAATCACTGGCAATACACACTGGTCATAGACTTTCGTCTTGAGACACTGCGGTAAGTTGGACGAGAAGATACCACGCAACTTCCCGGACACTGCCCAGCCGAGTTGGATTCGACGATTAACCTCTTTCTCGAAGTTAGATCTACCGAACTGGACCGTTTGTCCCAGATAGACATAATCGTCTACAACTTCGATTGTAGAGTCTCCGATCTTGATAGGAGTAGGTGTTACGTGGGCATTCAACATGACCTTGGTTTTGTCAGTAGAGCTTCCGGGAGAGTGGGTCTTAAAATAAGACCCACTCTCCCGGAAGCTCTACTGAGGTCATCGGGTATTGTACTGAGGTCCTCCATGATCTCAGCCATAACCACTATATCGTCGGCAAACCGAAGGTGAGAGATGTACTCGCCACTGTCATTGATGCCTAGCCCTCTCCAGTCCAGAACCTTGAAGACATCCTCCAGTGCAGCGGTGAGCAGTTTCGGAGATATGACGTCTCCCTGTCTCACACCTCGCTACAGAAGGATAGGTTCCGAGGTCTGGTCCTGAAGTCGTACTGACATGGTGGCGTTTTTGTGCAAACACTTCAACACCTCGATCTACCGATAGTAGATTTGGCGTTGGAGAAACTGCAGTACAGCCCAAGTCTCGATCAATTTGATGGCTTTCTCGTAGTCCACAAACGCTAAACAGAGGCAGGTTATACTCTTCGGTCTTCTGTAATAACCTGCCGCAGCGTATGTATGTGGTCTACGGTGCAAAAGCCTTTTCCGAAACCGGTTTGTTCGGGAGACTGGAAATCGTCAAACCTGAGCGCGAGACGAGTCGTGATGACTCTTTAAAACAACTTGTAGACATGACTCAAAAGTGAGATGGGCCTATAGTTCTTCAGCCGAGCATTGTCGCCCTTTTTGAAGAAGATTACCACCACACCTCTGCACCGTGCCTGTGGCGTTTTCCCCTCGACTATGACGGAATCAAACATTTGCTTTGCCATTTTAGCATATTAAACAAATTAAATAACTTATAGACCAGGGCTGAAGCCTTTGAAAATGGTAAAAAGTGAAAAAAATAATAATAGTAGGATGAGTCTCATTGGTTTTTCTAATTTTGACTTTGCCAATTTAATTTAATTTTTAATTTGTAATTTAATGTGACTTTGCCAATTTAATTTAATTTTTAATTTGTAATTTAATGTGACTTTGCCAATTTAATTTTTAGATTTTCTTTTTAATTTGTAGCAGTTATTTGATAGGAAATCTATTGTATTAAGTTAATTTATATCTATTATTTTAATTTTTATCTTTATTTGTCTCTGTTTTGTTTTTAGTTTTAAGTGTGTGTATTAACAAAATTATGGATAGTGATATCTGAAATAAATGAGTGGATTGATTGATTGATTGGAAAAGGAAGAGAATATAACAAAAATGAAAGGAAAAATAATTTACAGGCGATCTGAGGTCGGGAAGTGAATGGGGTGAGTTTTTAAGGGTAAAAAACGGTTTATCTCGATATCCAGCAAAACTACAAGTCCTATGGAAAAAAGTTGAATGTTGCCATTCAACTTTTTTCCATAGGAGGGTAGTTGTGGGTAAAAAAAGGACTACAACTTTTGTATTTACACTTTTTTCACATAACCTCAAAATTTATGTGAAAAATTCAAATAACAAATTTTGGTTTTTTATTTTTATCATTTACAGAAAGTTTTTTTTTTACGAAATTTGGTGAAAACTTACCTTTTTATGTCCCAAACACACTGAATTTTTTTTTTATTTAAAATATTTATTTTTTCACCTTATTTTGACTTAATATCGGAAAAGCACCCTAATTTTCAATCGAAAATTCGTGCATCAAAATATCAGCTTTTTTTAAAAGCCGGTGGGCTTTTTGTTCGTCGAAATCTCTACTTTCTGATGGTGAAAAAAAATTAACATTACTATGGTAAATGATCTCAGAAAATGTAAAGAAACTTGAATCCGATTTTTTTGTTTTAATAATTATGTACAATTTTGAGCTGTTTTTAAAATTAACACTTTAATTACTCGAAATGAAAGTGTAAATAAGCTATTTATTAACAATTAAGGGCCAAGTTCACCGACAAGATAACGGTCTGATTATCTGAAAACAGCTGTTTACCATGAATTTTCGTGTTCAAAAAAGGAAATGTGCTGATTAAGGTTCATGTTCACCGACATTGATTTAGAGATAACAGCTGATTACTGAGTTAAATCATCAGATTTGCTTTTGGGAACACGAAAATTCACATTAAACAGCTGTTTTCAAATAATCAGACCGTTATGTTGTCGGTGAACTTGGCCCTTAATTACACACCTAACCCGATGCATAATGCCCGTTTTCACCAACACTGAATTCCTAATGGCTGTTTTCACCAATACTAAATGACACTCAACTCGATGCCTAATGCCCGCCTTCATCAACACTAAGAATCACTTAACTGAATGCCTATTTACTGTTTTCGCCAACATTGAGTGACACCTAACTTAATATCCAATGCCCGTTTTCACCAACACTAAATTACACGTAACTGAATACCCAATTCCTGTTTTCACCAACACTAAGTGACAAAACGACGATCGAGATTCGTAGAATATCTACATCACTAGCTACTTCTCCGTTGCTATGGAAAGAATTTATATGTCATCGTAGAAACTCGAGTATACTTACGGGTCACCCCATGCTTGGTCAGAAGATATGTTGAGTTGTATAGAAACAGCTTTGTATAGACAAGGATGAGATGGAATTGTTTTGTTACGCGTGCAGGGTAGGAGGTTCAGTTTTGGTTTAGGCTCAAAATCCTGTTTCAGTCGGACAAGTGTTACTCGAGTAAAGTCATTCACTGTAATCGTATTGACATCTCGCACATCATAAGAGCTTACTTGTGCAAAGTACGGGCAGGTTGCTAGTTCTTATATCAAATGCAATGACGGCCAAAGCTCCACCCACACTACGTTTTGCTTCGAATTTTTATGAAACTTACCTTGAAATGTAACATAATTTTGGCCTGACGAGTTGATGATAGTCAAAAAGGACTGAAATATTAGTTTGTCCAAGTATTTAAGGGTGATTTTACACACGTAACCATCTAAAAAACTAAATTTCCAACACTGTAGGTATCGAGGAAGCCCAGGCGGACATCGAGCGCGAGAACGCGTCGCGGTTGTGGCAGGAGGGGCTGCTGCGGCGCGTCCCCGTGGTGGGGCGCGTGGTGGAGTGGTGGGCGCCCGCAGCCGTGCCGCCCGCCTCCGGCCGCCGCCTGCACCTCGCCAACGGCACGCTGCAGACTACCGATGACGTCATCAGGTATACATACGTCGCCCTATAGTATGTCCCCGTGGTGGGGCGCGTGGTGGAGTGGTGGGCGCCCGCCGCCGTGCCGCCCGCCTCCGGCCGCCGCCTGCACCTCGCCAACGGCACGCTGCAGACTACCGATGACGTCATCAGGTATACATACGTCGCCCTATAGTATGTCCCCGTGGTGGGGCGCGTGGTGGAGTGGTGGGCGCCCGCCGCCGTGCCGCCCGCCTCCGGCCGCCGCCTGCACCTCGCCAACGGCACGCTGCAGACTACCGATGACGTCATCAGGTATACATACGTCGCCCTATAGTATGTCCCCGTGGTGGGGCGCGTGGTGGAGTGGTGGGCGCCCGCCGCCGTGCCGCCCGCCTCCGGCCGCCGCCTGCACCTCGCCAACGGCACGCTGCAGACTACCGATGACGTCATCAGGTATACATACGTCGCCCTATAGTATGTCCCCGTGGTGGGGCGCGTGGTGGAGTGGTGGGCGCCCGCCGCCGTGCCGCCCGCCTCCGGCCGCCGCCTGCACCTCGCCAACGGCACGCTGCAGACTACCGATGACGTCATCAGGTATACATACGTCGCCCTATAGTATGTCCCCGTGGTGGGGCGCGTGGTGGAGTGGTGGGCGCCCGCCGCCGTGCCGCCCGCCTCCGGCCGCCGCCTGCACCTCGCCAACGGCACGCTGCAGACTACCGATGACGTCATCAGGTATACATACGTCGCCCTATAGTATGTCCCCGTGGTGGGGCGCGTGGTGGAGTGGTGGGCGCCCGCCGCCGTGCCGCCCGCCTCCGGCCGCCGCCTGCACCTCGCCAACGGCACGCTGCAGACTACCGATGACGTCATCAGGTATACATACGTCGCCCTATAGTATGTCCCCGTGGTGGGGCGCGTGGTGGAGTGGTGGGCGCCCGCCGCCGTGCCGCCCGCCTCCGGCCGCCGCCTGCACCTCGCCAACGGCACGCTGCAGACTACCGATGACGTCATCAGGTATACATACGTCGCCCTATAGTATGTCCCCGTGGTGGGGCGCGTGGTGGAGTGGTGGGCGCCCGCCGCCGTGCCGCCCGCCTCCGGCCGCCGCCTGCACCTCGCCAACGGCACGCTGCAGACTACCGATGACGTCATCAGGTATACATACGTCGCCCTATAGTATGTCCCCGTGGTGGGGCGCGTGGTGGAGTGGTGGGCGCCCGCCGCCGTGCCGCCCGCCTCCGGCCGCCGCCTGCACCTCGCCAACGGCACGCTGCAGACTACCGATGACGTCATCAGGTATACATACGTCGCCCTATAGTATGCCTTACTGCTGGGGGCAGTCCTCATACCCGCAGTCCGTGGATGTCTCGTGTTTTCATATTTTCGACACCACTTTTACAGGAATTACACGTCAAGCGGTTCTAGGACACGCCGATTTCATCACGTTGCCTTCACCGTTTCTAGAGCAGTGATGATAAAATTTATTGCACAAAGTACAGTGCTTACCTAGGTGGGAAAACCGGAGCGCTTACAACTGTGCCACCACTGATCATCATGGCTCAGTTACTGGGCAGTGACACCCGGTGTCGACAAGATTATTTAAAATCATCAAACCTCCAATAAGATATAGAAAACTGAAAATCTCCGCCCGGTCATAGCCTTAGATTTGAATCTATTTTATCCAGCGTTAAAAAAAAACCTAAGTTCTTTTTATGTAAACTGAAACTTACAGAACGCTCTGCAACGATCCCTAAACCCTACTTTTACTTCATATTATTGTAACAATACTAATTTAACTAAATCTCTTGTATAGGCACGTCCAAAACAAAAGCAATTCTGAGCCACCGCGCGCGCACTCACCCACGAGACAAACGCAGGACGCACTTCAGTAGCTGTACCAGTAAGTCAGTATCTGTATGCGCTATGCCAACATTGGCCCAATGTCGGCGATTGCCCAACATCTCGCCAAGTATTGAAGCTCAACCGAAATGTTGGCCAAACGTTTGCTGGTGCAACACGTCAGTTCGCTGGAAGATTGCTCGACATAACTCTGCAATCTATCTTACTAACTCTGCAAAGTCAGTGTAACTGACTTTTTACCAAAGATTGCGTAGTGGTTAACGAGCACTAAAAAAAAATAATATAATATTTATCTTGTTCAACGTATTTGTATTGTAAATTGCTGCAGATCTCAAAATTAAACAAAAACATTTGTATTATTATTGTAAAAATTATTGACATATTGCAGAGTTATTTCAGCTACTCTGCAAGTTGAATATAAGTATTATGATAAACATTCTAACGGCTTTAGCCAGAAAGTGTTCAGTCAGTTATTATCGATTCAAAACGGCATGAAATATATGAAATATTCGAACTTATTAAGATAGTTTCTAGTGTTAAGGACCTTATAAGGGCAATATTACACGCATGTATAAACGCCTTAATCTAAGTGATCTGTAAATGTATAAATTGACTTTAGTTAGATTGGACCGTATTCATTTAATTAGCAGGATAAGCACGGGTACTTTTCTAACGCGCAGTTTTATTTACCGTACCATTTTAAACTATCGAGGGTAGGCCGAGGATTGAGAATCCTACGGAGCACTTATCTGGTGCGTTCAAAGTGTAGGTACTGTTGCATTTCGAACGCTCTGTTCCACACCGAGAGTTGCAAATCGTGCGCGCAGATAAAGGGAAGAAATGCCTTTCCATAAGTGAACCTACTCAGGAATGAGGAGTTAATTCCGCGGTTCGCCAGATAACAGTGTAAAGAAATGTTTAATACGGTCCGATCTACTTAAAATACTAGTATTATGCGTCAGTCATGTTCAAACCAGTTTCGACGCCTCCTAGCCTGGACTGAATTGATAAGCTTGATAGAGAAAATAAATAAAATTGAAAATTATTCGTTTTGCCAACAGAAAAAATGTTTATTTAATGATCACTACCTATATTTTTGTCTCTTTCCAGTGTTATTCACTAGAGCCAGAAGTCTATTCGCATGAAAAAATAATTTCACTACGAATGATTCTCGCATAATGACCTCTTGCTCTAACATGTAACGCTGGAAAGGGAGAGAGATAACACATTATTATTATTTTCATATCAAGCTTGATCGTAATGCTGTAATAAATTGTAGCTTTTCTATAATTAGTTATAACATTAATTGTACCTATTAGGATGTAATGAATAACGACGGTCCAGTAGCTAATCCTAGGTTAAAATTTATGGCAATATTAGGTTTGTTTGGACGTGTACAGAGGTCGAATGTAAATTAAACTTAAAAATTAAGCATTTTTCTTAAGTTGCTTTATAATTTGTGGGGGAAAGAATGTGTATCTAACTCTTTACATGATAGTTTGGTAGATCCATCATGCCGTCAATTGCAAGAGTCAATTTAAAAGCAGCTTTTTTTAAATTAAAACTATATTTAAAGAAATACACTCCACAAATACACTTTGGTATTTATTTTAAAATATAATTTACGTTCGTTTTTTTTTAGAATAAGATACCTTTCATAGAAAAGGATAAGATAATAATTATAATATCACAATAGTAATAGAGAACTTACTGGTCAAGTTTAAACACTGCCAAGTGATTTTAATGGGGTATCCATACAAGAGTCCAATAAATACTTTATCAGGGAGCCTACCACCACCCGATGCAGTTTCTAACTTCTAAGCTTAGAGCTAGACATGATGTACAGACACGAACAATGAAATGTATACACGTAGCAACTTTATGGATTTTCTCCTGTATTGACTAACGTTTTCATGAACATATTATTTTAGGAGCCATACTTTTACGAAATAAGCCTTATCTCAATGTAGAAACCGTTATTTCACGAGAAAATCCTTTTTGAATTTTGCTAAGTGTATACATTGTATTGCTTGTGACTGTTTAGCTCTCATCTTTTTGCCACACTGAAATAATATGATACGGAACTGGTGGTACAGTCCCCGGTCGGCTACCGAAGTACTTTAGTATGTGAACCCCTTTACGATAAGTCAACAATTAGTGAGATCGGATGGCCTGATGGGTTAATATAATATTCCTAGTTTATACCAGTTTTATTTAAGTTCCCGCTCATTAAAAATGGCTGCAGGTTAAAATGGAATGACTTTCAAATAATGCCCAAAATGTCCCGGGCTCTTCTAATCGTTTTCACCTGTGCTGCATTAAAGGTAATTTTTCAATAGATAATATATCAAAAAATCCCAAAAAAAAACAAAAAAAAAATTATACCTGAGTACAGTGGAAACAGTCGTCTTATTTGAAGATATTATTCGTGGCTTTAAACCTGTAGCTGTAAGGTCTGCTTTCCATGGCGTTAACCGCCATCGAAATCCTACCTATTATCATTCTGATCATAAAATTATTTAACGTTATACAATTACAAAGATAATATTCTAGTATAGTACCCAATTGATTTACAAATTAAAACTAAGACTGCTACAGTTTGAAGAGCGTTGTTAAGTTTGGTTTACTGACCTGAATCTTAAATAGACTTTTTAGAAACATGAGTTATTATTATAATTTCCCAGAACGCACATTGAATTAATTGCCATATTAAAGATAGATATAAGAATCAAATCAAACAACGTTTAAAAACAGTAAAAGTTAGTGCACACTGAGTTTGTAGGTCATTCATAAATTGTACCTATATTTGACTGTCATTGGCTACTTTTCATTACATTATTGAATCGAATAATTATAATTTTTAACCTTTATGTTCTATAGTCAATTTATATGTATCTGTAATTTCAATAATAAACTTGTAGGCATATAAAATATCCTATGTATGGTTTCAAAATGCCCCGTTGCTATGTATTATGGTTTCAAGACATCATTCCAGTGTTAAACTGAATTAAGTATTCAAATACTTATTACATTTTTTTTCTTTATTTCCAATTATTCGATTCTGGTGGGATACTGATGTTTTATGCGACTGTGTTTAGTGAATTTGACACATTTTTTTTTATAAAATTGAATTATTGATTTTGTGTTATTCTGAATAGCCCAAGAAATAGTTTGAACATATTACTATATGTAGCAGACAGCAGCTCTCTGACGATAACCAAGACAATATCTAATTTACCTAGGCACCTAAAATAATAATTGGATCCGTTTAATTCTACGATTATTATTATTTTGGCAGAGATATAACTAACTCGAGTAGGAATTGCAGTGTACTCTCATAGAACATCAGTATATTTCATACAAAAATGATACGTATTGCGGTGATACTAATGATTATTTTGGTACAAATATTAATTTTATTATGTATAATAGGTATATTACTTAGTTATAATGTGTAAAGTCTCTTCCAAAGTGAAATGTTTCTATTGGGATAAGTTTGAAATAAAACAAAATAATATGGCGTAGCCATGTCACCGTAATTAGAAAATAAATTTATGGTTTTTTTCTTCCTTAATTATGAAATGTAAGACGTATCTAATCGTCAATAGTATTCTGTTATGTTATTATACTTATTATGAACTTTGATTTCCAATAAATGATAAATCTTATTAAGGAAGTTTTTACTGCATCTACGAGTTACTTACTACCAGTGCACGATAACCCGAATTACTAAAAGTTTCTAAATATAAAAATATATCGGATAAAAAATAGAATTCGATTGTCAGTAGGTAATTAGAATTTCTTAATCTTATCGTACCTTAATCCAGAGAGCTGGCCTTTTTTGGCAAAAAAATCAGCATTGCCATCTAACTGTGTAAAATTCATAATCCACGAAGTAAATTGTAGGTAGTCAGAAAAAGCTCGTGGCTAAGCCGCGCTTGCCTAGATCGGTCTGTGGACGAGTAACCACCATCACATACCTAGTTTCCTCCGTGCCTCGGAAAGCACGTTAAGACGCTGGTCCTGGTCATTTGCAGGTCTTTGACAGTCATTACAGGTAGTCGGGTGGCCCCCGAAATTCAGACAACCACTCTTATCGTACCGTATTGCCCAGTTCTAACTGGGTTGTGGAGGTCAGATAGGCAGTCGCGACAGGAAGCCGACCCCAACTTAAAGGGTATAAAAAGACTTAACGAAGCCGAAAGGCACTTGTTCTCTCCGTCATTACTATATTTTTTTTTGTTCTAGACCATATCTGGGAACCTTCTAGTTACGGAGATATTGGAGGTCAAAGTTCCAAATTTTCCACAAGTTTTTTTTTTTTAATAAGTGTTTTTAATGTAAGATTTTTACTTTAAACACCTCCAGGACTATATTAGGAATAGTAAGGGATTACTGTTCAATCCATCCATCAGCACAATGTTTTGAGTGCGTTTTTATGTTTTTTTTTTTACTTAAGACACCTTCACGATTCCCGTACTATTCAATCCATCCATCAGCACAATGTTTGGAATAATATGTTACATTGAGTCCTACCGTAAAACGTGATTGATGTACATAATGCTTGGTTGACGGCTTCGTGAAGCGTCCGTTTACACCCTGTATTTGGGAAAAGGCTAGGCAGGTGATGACACCTACCAGTACAGTCACTTACAACTCGAAGAAACACAACTAGCTAAGCGGTATTACAAAGACGGTACCTACAAATAACAGGTGCATGCGTGACATTGAGATAAAGAAGAACAATGAAAAGTGTAAATTTAAGTCAAGTTCACTTCAAAGACAATCAATTGGAACTACCTACATGTGCGTAAACAGTTTGCTCCGTATCGTGCCTTTTTTTTATAAGAAGTGAATAATTTGCCCTTGTTGCTTTAAAATGATGAAATGACCAATCGTGTTTCGTCGTGTGTCGTTACTTGCCAAATGAAAGATCTTCGGTGAAGTGACAGGATACCACGCAAAGAGTTTATACAAGTCCTAAGCGTTTGATATTCATTTTGTACCGAGATCCAAAACTCGACCAAAACGGAACTCGTGAATCTTCTTTTAAGGTTCCTGTCGTACCTAAGTTGAGTAATAAAGCGTCCTTTGCTCTACGGGTCACTAGGGCGCCGGCGCACACTGTGGGAACCTCTGGGCTAAACATAGGATGAGAAAGTCCTAAGTTTGCAGTTTTCAAAAACAAAACACTTACATAGTTCAGTGATTGTGAAACTGATTAAATCGGGTAGTCAAAGAACGGGAAATGACACGGTTAAGGTTATTTATTTATTTATTTTAGTTGGAGATTTTTTTTTTTAGTTAGGTGTGGGTAGGTCCAGAGTGTTCTAAGATATTATAATATATGTTAAGTTCAAAAAAAAAATTAATTGTTATCAGAGAACGCTAAAATTAAATGAAGCTGTAGAAAGTATATTTTATTGATTGAAAAAAGTTAAACTACATATAGTTAACGCAATCATAAAAAACAACAAACTGAAACAAGATTTTTATGAACTACCCCCGATCCCCGCACGGAATAAATATTTGTATGGCCTACAGATAGTTGTTCCGGGTCTGGCTGTTTGTCTATGTGAGTAAATGTTTGTGACCGCACCCACGATACAAGAGAAATATCGTGTGTGGGCAATGTTCTTTTTAAAAAAAAGAAACAAATTGTAGGTATCACATTGGTATAATTGATTTATTTTTATTTACATTATTTACAATCTACAATTAATCTAAATCTAATAGTAAAAAAAAAATTAAGTACAAGTAAAAATTAAGTTTTAATTATGATCAACATAATCACGTAAACGCGCGGTATACAGAATTCTAGGAATTAATGCATGTTTCCGCCCCGCTCACCAAAGCCCCCTACCTGAGTTAAGAGTTTACTGGCCATTTGATCAATCACGTACTAGTTCCCACGGTCCATTCGTCAGCGAACGTGAGTGAGCATTGTAAGTAACAACACTATCCCATCCCTGAAGTGGCCTTATCCTGATTGGAACTTGATTCCCTGCCTTCACCGCACAGTTCCATATTATCTGCAAACGAGGAACAACATTTCGGCACCAACCACAGCCAATAATAAGCGGTCGACGAGAAAATATTGCTGAATAGTAATAATTAATAACTTTTGTTACATCCGAAAATTCTGAAACCGTCACGACCGCTATTTGTTTATTCCACATCTTGGTTTCTTCATATTCAATCTTGTATTTTTGTGTCTTATTTCGTAAACAAGAGATGTTTGATAATAATAGCGAGATCGGATCCACACCGAGCGCGAACTTTTGTTATTTTCACATGTTTTTCTCACTTCACTTGCGCATCAGACGTTTTTTTTTTTATTTAATCCTTAATTCCCAAGGACACCTACACAAAGTGAAACAAACGCGAGTGCTTATCTATCTTTAATACAAACCCAAAGAATTTGTGTACGTACCATGCGTAATCCGTTTGTAACAAGACCACGCCTATATTTTGCCGGCACAGCAATATTTACAGTTACATTATTTGTATTATATAATGAACAATACGGTGTTAAAAAAAATAGTTTGACATGTTATTACTCTGAGACGGGAGATGCATTGCCATCGGCGGAAGACCCGAGCTTTTCTCCGAAAACAAAATCGATATTCTTTCACGAGACTTCATGCCGCGGTGGTCTGACGGTCCGCCAGGCTTGTGCAGTGGAAGCAGCTGCCAGGGCTCACCCGGAACGAGAGATCTACGTACTGTTCAGCGCACCCGTCACCCACTACGGACTTAAGTCTGGCTGCCTCGCAGCGCTCCTCAAATTCCCCAACGTAAAATTCCTGAGAGTACATGCAGCGGAATATTCGAAAGGAACAGCCGTACAAACACTTTTACTCAATTATGTGAACCATAGTAGATTTCGAATACAGCATATAGCAGACATACTGAGAATTTTGACCCTCAACAAATGGGGTGGTATGTATTTGGACACCGATATGATAGTCACGAGATCATTAGAGCACCTGCCACCAAATTTTATTGCTTACGAATACCCATATGAAGTTGCCACAGGGATCCTGTCCTTTGCAAAAGATGAAATTGGAATCAGCGTAACAAATGCTATCATTAGGTAGTATGTTTTTTGTTCTTAAGTTTAATACTTCACTGATACGTTACGAGTACATACATCACATGTTCTAGCAAATATGTGTGTACCTAAAGCTGAAAATTCCAAGCCAAATTGATCCAAAAATTGATAAAAAATCAAGATGTACCTACCCCCAGATTTACTAGATAGCTCATTTGAAAGACGGGTTCAAATGCAACATTTTCTTCTATAGAACTCACTTTACTAAAAAATCTGTCCCACAGAATCATAGATATTAGCTAACACGTGAACTTTAGAAAAAGTTGCACATGTCACTTGACGACCTTCTCTTATTGCAGATAGTTCCATAAAAAAAACTTGAAATAATCGCTTCCACGCGAGTTTGCTTTATTTGTACTTAAAATAATCATTTATAAAACAATATTTTTTAATGAATAGAAATAAGATACACAATAATAGTTGCAGGCAATAGTGTATCGTTACAGTATTAAATATCGTTGAATTAGTCTGTAACTCTGGTTTAGAATTCTAAACCAGAGTTACCAGTTGTGTTGCACACATAGTACAACAGTATAAGTCAGCCCTGGGGCAGCTGGATTTTTGGACCAGAGCCCAAACCTTTTTTGGTCATTCTCCTTTAGATGATAATTAAATTACAAAATTTTATTTCGAAAATTAAAAATTCGTGGGATCTTTTGGCGGTAACGTATCATCCTGCCTTTATCCCATTCTACTTGGGGTCGGCGCAACATGTTTTCTTCTTCCATTCTCCCCTGTCAGACGTCACGGTATCATTTACTTCTTTCTCTTTCATATAATTCCTCAAACACTCACATGCGTTTCATCCCTCCTCATTACAGGTCCATACCAAAACAAACGATTTCCTTTCAATTTTTACTTATGATAAAGAAAAATTTATATCTTTGTCGCACACGCCTTTGACATGGTGTCCTGCCAAAACAAAATGACGACCGTTACAAAACTAATGTTTTCCTTATCACTTGTTATCAGGGAGATCAGTAAAGCATACGACCCGGAAAATTGGATAGTTGTAGGCAAAACGCCAATCTTAAATGTCCTACAAAGATTATGCCCACAAGTGTTGCTGTCGCTAACTGAACCCAGCTATGACTGTGAAGGTATGGAACTTCTGCTACAGGTTTAAAATAATCTTACTAAAAATTAGTATAAATGCGAAAGTTTGTGAGGATGGCTCAGGAAAATGGATGAAAAGCACACAGATAGTTTATAACCTGGATTAACACATAGGATACTTTTTATCCTGGTAGTATGATCCCGTGGGACAATAATGCACATAGATACCAGCGACGTTTCCGCCCATTGATTGCCATGTCCCCGCGCGCGGTATTCATTGCTTTGGCGAACAGTTTTCGCTCTACACCATGACGACACGTCGGAAATATTGGCGTCAAGGCCGTACGGTGCATCCAGGGCTGCGGGACTGTTCGAAAGAGATACTGCGGCCCTGGAAATCAAAAGAAAAGGAAGGAACATGGATGGGTTTTAGTCAGTACAAGTCTGACACTCCCTTTCGCGAGAAGTCATTTGATGATTTCCCATCCGAATAAAAAGGTCGTACGGTGCATGCACATGTATGAGTTTTTTTTTAACCGAACCCTTTCATGGGGCATTCAGTGTCATGCTGCCCGCCTCCCCCGGTATAAGTGTCTATAAGTGTTTCATCATTTTCGTTAATAATTGTTTTTTTTTCTTTTCAGGGGTTTCGATCTTCTACAACGATTTATTCTACCCTCTAGATCATCATGATATAGATGAGATGTTTAACCCCCCATCTACGGATACATTTGATTTGTATCGGCCTTACTCGTACCACATGTATAATTTCCGAAGCCATAATGGAACAATACGCAGGGGCACACTTTATGAAACAGTTGTTAAAGCCTTCTGTCCGACAATCCATAGCACTTATCCTGACGAGTTTTCCACTAAATAAGTAATTAAGGCGCGAGTCACGACGATTTATCGCTCCGACACGAAAGAAAGAAAGAAAGAAAAAGAACACACACGCACCCGACTGGTTTCTATGTATTTCAATGCAATACCTTCCGCAGCTCCGCAGCAGTGACACGTCGCCCGACTACACGTCGCACGATCGCAACAGCATGTCGTCCGACCGCTGATCGGTAGTGCCGCCGACGCTGCAGCGACAACACTTTGAATCTTTAAATAACTGTAATACGGTATTGCCATCTGCTGCAGCCATCTGTGGTTGGGTTCGGAATCATGACTACAACGTCATGACGCTGCGACAACGTGACATGTCGCAATGTCACGTTATCTGCTGCTGCTGTGTGCAGTCGGCTGCGAACTCGTACCTTTACACTCATCATTGGTTGGATACGGTTTTAAGAAGACGGGGGACATAATAAATGTATGAAACAATTTCACGCTTTTATTTTCTTGTAAAATCGTATCAATAAATTTAATTGAAATTATTTAAATCGTTTTTTTTTTTACCTTTTTCATTGGAAGTTCCAGTTCTTAATTTTATACAGGTACCCTATTTTGACCTAATTGTTTTCTTTTTAAATGATAAAACTCTACTGCCACTACAGCAGTCGTGCTTCAGCAAGCAACTAACGGGCAGGGCACGCGCTTGTTGAAATATGGACACAGGTCTCAAGAGTTCCTTGTCATGTAATGTGTATTTATTAGTTAATTGTATGTAACTATCAACCCACAGGTGGACAAAGACAGCTACAGAAAGACATTTAATAGCCTAATATCGGATCACATTTTGTTTACAGTGAATAAACGAAACTCGGGAAATTGGTGAAAAAACAATAAATATTTTGGTTGAGTATAAATAATATTCATGCATTCGTGTAATATGGGGAGTTATTCGAGTTACTCAAATGATAAAAATCAGTCAATTGCAAACACAAGTCAACCAAATAATGAAAATATCACGAAAAACTAAACGAAATTTAGTGTTCGCTTGTACAACAATAAGTATAATAATATTTCTTAAAGAACTGAACACGGTCAGTGACTGGAGTACTATAGACAGCTATTACTCTAATGAGGGAGACGCGTTGCCATCGGCGGAAGACACAAACTTTTATCCGAAATATGAGAATTCTCTGTTCTTCGTTGAGACGTCATATAGTGGCAAGCTAACTGCTCAAAAAGCTTGTGCAGTGGAAGCTGCTGCCAGGGCTCACCCGAAACGACAGATCTACGTGCTGTTCAGTGCACCTGTAACCAACAACAAGCTTCAGACCACCTGCCTCGCGAAGCTCCTCCGCTTCCCAAACGTGAAATTTTTAAGAGTACACATCGCGGAGTTTTCGAAAGGAACAGCCGTACAGTCAATTTTACTCAACGATTTGAAGGAAAGCAAATTTCCAATACAGCATACCGCAGACATTCTGAGAATATTGGCCCTCAACAAATGGGGTGGTATATGTTTGGACACCGAAATGATAGTTATGAGACCACTGAATGACCTGGCTAACTTGAACTGGATCGTGCAACATGGGGGAAAGTTCGTCGCACCAGGATTATTTTCATTTGGTTTAGATAAAGTTGGAAGTAACGTAACTAGTTCTATTCTCGCGTAAGTGACAAAAGCCGTTATCCCATCGCAGCTAGGCGCAAGCCTCTTTTAATAAATAGTGTTAATGGTACCCGAGTGTCCTCAACTTCTTTTACAGAGAAATATTGAAAACATACAATCCTCACGAGAGATCTATCACTGGTTCGAGAGTTATTGAGAAAGTGATCCAACGTATGTGTCCGATAAGAATCCGTTGGGATTTCTGTCCTGGTAAGACCATTTAAATCAAAGAAAAGAAAGTTTAAGAGATACCCATCGTCGTTGAAGTTCTAACAAGTAACAAGTGTAAGTGAAAAATAGCAACTTTACAGTAGATTACAAAACTGCTTAATTATACCATTTAGGTCAATACCATTTTGTAATTTGTGTTCACTTCAAATTAGATAGAGACGTAGCTTGTTTCTGTGATTGAATGAAATAACGACTCTTCCGATTCTCTAGCTAACGGCATCAAAAATCATAATGTCATAACCCCCTTTTTTTTCGGATGGGAAATCATCAAATGACTTCTCCCGCTCTGGGCAGAGCGGAAGTGAGTGTCAAACCCACATGTATGGGTTTTAGTCATTACAACCTTCCTTGCCCTTTGTGATCCAGGGCCGCGGCATCTCATTCGAACAGTCCCGCAGCCCATGTCATAACTCCCCTAAAATGATGAAATGATGAACGATGTTGGAACTTCAACGACGACGCTATGCAATTTCGCCAAACTCTGTTGAGCTTTGAATTTATTTTCTTTTGTACCCGTATCAATAGTCAAGTTAAAGTATTTACTGGATTTTAACCCATTCACTGCCCAGTACTTCGCGAAAACCGTGAATTTCGTTCGCGTGCCCACTACCCGTATCCAAGTCATCGTTATAATGAACTATAGATGACTTGTATTCATGCCCAGAACCCGACTAGCGAGTCCATAGCTACAGATACGGATTGTGCGAACGAACAAATTATTGTTCGACTCATACGCTGGGTTCTGGGCACTGAATGGGGTAAGTGATTACTTATGCTAACATTTTTATACAATAAACAAGAATTGAAACGAAGTAAGAACCACCAATGAAAGCAAAGCTAAGAATTTTAACTTTTGGCAGTTCTAACTTCAAGCAAGTACTAAATAAATTTATAGAATAAAAATCGTATCTTAAATATTACTTTTACTCAAGTAATTATTTTGACTTGTTTATAGATAGGGGTGTAAGTAAGACTCGGCAGTCAAGTTTAATGAATTATTGCTTAAATTTGGCTGAAATTAAGTAGATAGTTTTTTTCGCCTATTCATTTTAGTTCAATATCTTTAACACTTTCAATGCACTCTCTATTTTGATGAAGTCCTCCAGGTACCGCATAGGTACACAAACACGCCATGCGACTTTGTGAAATTCGACACCGACATTCTCACTATATTATTATGTGTCAGAGGCACTGAAAGTGTTAATGTCATTATTTGTGTTTTCTTCAGCTGAGATTGTTTTAAAGTACCTATACCCAAAAACGCACCTACCTACAATGATATTTTTTTGTATTATGTTCCAGATATCGGAATCTACTCGCATAAATTGTTTTACTGTGATAAAAAAATACGTATAAACGAATTCAATAAAATAACAGCCCAACAAGAGTTTTACTCGTTCCAATGGGACTTCCGAAGCACCAGAAGAAATAACAAGGGGATTTACCTGTCTAAAGAGCAGCTTGCTCGAAAATTCTGTCCTTCAATATACGGGTCTTACCGAGGAGAATTACTTGGCGTCTGAACCGCCTCTTAGATTGTTTTGCCTGCTCTCGGGGAGAAGCAATGGGCCGTATCGACCACGCTGGCCCAGTGTGGATACACCTACCCAATGTCACATCTTAAAATTTTGGACGTGCTCGTTTCCTCATGGTTTTTTCTTTCACCGTTTTGAGGCCACTGGTGATTAAATTCAGTAAATTCTACAACGTTTATAATAGGGAATATGCATGTAATGTTTTCTTCACTTAAGGTTCGGTCGCAAATCATATAACTAATCTAACACTAATCAACATATAACCAGACACTCACCTGCAAATTGCAAAAACGGTAAGATAATTTAAATTTCGCAGGCTAACCTGACGCTTCTTTCATATATCAATGAAATACAGTAGAACTAGTATCAACCCAAGAAAAGTATTAAAAGATAAGTACCAGTGTCGCACAAAAAAAAATTAACTCCTACTTTTGACTGTTGCGGCCATGACGTGACGTCATTTACCTCAATCTACCTTGTTTACATCATTTTTTTGGCCCCTAATAGAGTAATTTTACTAATTGTAAAGTATCAAGCAAAAGTTCTAATTACAATATTATCGAAATCTCTATCTCTTAATCTAATTGAAATTTTAAGTACAGACGCCAGCACATCAAGCTACCCGAAACTGTCAAATGAGGCCCGGCCTGCTGCTTACTTGACAATGCACATACACAAGAGAATGTATAATAAATAATAAGATATTATGAGTAATAAGAAGAAAATGTTATTGCCAAGATTATTTTTTTTTAGTTTATAAGTAACAAGTAACATTTCAATTATTCATACGTTGTGTTGTGCTCATAAGTCGGAGGAAATTCGATCTTGACAATAGTCTCATTCACCAGGTGATTTGATGATATAATGGAAATTGTATAAATTGTAAAAATACATATTGATACCTACTGCAGCCTTCGTTTTTGTTTTCCCTAATTCTCCAAATTTGTTTATGAGACGAATCCTGAGATTGCGAGAACAAAATGCTGTTCCCTAAATAGACTGTTATACGAACACAAATATTTACTTTCCGACATCTGATTATACCATCTTATCATTCCGTATTTCAGGGTATGTCCCGCTGTATGCCAGGGCTGCGGGACTGTTTGAAAGAGATACCGCGGCTCTGGAACACATAGGGCAAGGAAATAACATGGATGGGTTTTAGTCAGTACAAGTCTGACACTCCCTTCCGCTCTGCCCAGAGCAGTAGAATATTCATTTGATGATTTACAATCCGAAAAAAAAAATGACTTTCAGGCCACTACACTGCCCGTATCGACTGTCAAAGATCTACAACTGACAGCCGGGACCTTAGTATTTTGATGATTTACCATCCAAAAAAAAAAAATTGTTACATCCCGCAGGAAAAGTTGTTTATATTGTTGAGTAAGTACAGTAACCCCGTAAGCAACAACTAGTCTTGTATACTTAAGTAAGTAACATTAGGTACCTTATCGACATAACGACCTCTTAGGCAATGGTGCCGATTCCCTTGTTCACAAACTAAACTAAATTTAAGTTGAGTGCATCTTTTTCTTTCTATTTCATTATGAAAAGGACAGAAGATAAATACTAGTTTAGTCCTGTCAAATTAGTCAGCACCTGAAGTAATTTGATGTAATTTTAGTAGTCAACTTTTTAATCACGTCTAAACTTGTGTCAGGCGCTGGTCATTTGACAGGACTAAAATAAAATTTATCTGCTGTCCTTTTCTCAATAAAATGGAAAGAAAAAGATGCACTGAACTTAAATTTGGTTTAGTTTGTAAACAAGGGAATCGGCACCAATGTCAACCAATGTGACATGTATGCCACCTGTGTCTATAAACTGTTATTGCAACTGTGTTATTTGTACTTGTGAGTTCCATGACTCTGTTCAATGGCTATGTACTTACATAGCTAAAAGTTGATAAGAAATTCATATTGAAGAAAAACTGCAGTTAAACAAACTAATTAGGTATTCTTTTAATTTTTAATGATTTTTGTGGTTGGAGAAAAGAAATATTAAACATAGGTATTATGTTTAATATTTCTTTTCTCCAACCAATAAACAATCTTCATTTTTTTAAATCGAATATATACATAAATTAATGTGTGTTTGTTTGAACGCAACAATCTCGGTTTCGAAAAAAACCTTTTTGACAGTCTAGTTTTTGAGAAAGGTTTATTATATTTTGATGGTGACGTGTCTGGCTCGCCGATGGATTAGTTTATTATTATTACTTCTTGGTTTTTTTATGATTTTGTTAAAAATTGAATATGAATGAATTTTGTTAAGAAAATAATTATGTAATTTGTTATGATTTTATTGTATTTATGTTGTGATTTTGTTTGTATAATTTTGTGTTTAAATGTTGTTATAATTTTAAAATGTAATAATAATGTACTAACATAGTTATAAGTATTTTTTACTAACAATGTATGGAATGTTTTTATTCTGAAATTAAATGATTAATAATAATATTGTTATGTTTATTTTTATCATTTATACCACACTACGATCTATAGAAGCCGAGCGGCGGTTTAAACCGCGGGCACCCGCGACAGTATTATAAAAATCGTTAAACGTTCTAAATACGCTGTTGAAATCACAAATAAAAGTTGTGTACCTATCGATAGCAACAATTTTTTTTTAGTCGGTATAGTTATCTTATACTAAGAGGAGGAGGAGCTCGTGGCAAAATAATAACTGCCGCTCGGGTCGATCTTTAGGTTAAGCCGTGCTTGCCTAGGTTGGTCTGCGGATGGGTGACCACCCAATACATACCGAGTTTCCTCCGTGCCTCGGAAAGCACGTTAAGCCGTTGGTCCCGGCTGTCATTTGCACATCTTTGACAATCGTTACAGGTAGTCAGTGGCCAAAAAAGTCTGACAACCAGTCTTACCAAGAGGTATCGTATTACCCAGTACTAACTGGGTTGTGGAGGTCAGATAGGCAGTCGCTCCATGTAAAATACTGGTATTCAGCTGCATCCGGTTAGAATGGAAGCCGACCCCAACATAGTTGGGAAAAGGCTAGGCAGATGATGATGATAGTTGTCTTATACTAAGTATCTGTCTCTCGATAAACTAAAAGTTATAAACTTTTATCAATATTATGTTCGCGCCGGTAGGCTCTCTCGCGGTTCGCGGTTATACTACTTGTACTATAAACCGCGCATCGACGCTCGCACTAGTTGCGCGCGTATCATCATCATCAGCCTATAATGTTCCCACTGCAGGGACACAGGCCTCCTCTCTCTATGAGAGGGATTAGGCTATAATCCACCACGCGGGCCCAGTGCGGATTGGTAGATGTCACGTGTCTTCGAATTTTTGGTTCTAGGACATGCCGGTTTCTTCACGATGTTTTCCTTCACCGTTTTTGAGAGCAGTGGTGATGAAATAAATTACACAAAGTAATGCGCCTGCCTGGGTACGAACCCACGACTTACTGTTCGTAAGTTGGGGTCGCCACCACTGGGCCACCGCTGCTCTCGAAAATGCTTGCCGGAAATTCGAAACCGAAACTGAAACCGTCCTAAGACGCGAATGACGTAATGAAGCCACGTTTGCAGTGCAACTTTTATGCAAAAACATACCTACCGAGATACGACGAGGTCGCATCGTGACATATATCGTGATGTCGTCTCGTAGAAACGTCAGCGTGACATATTTTTTTACGATGCACGTCGTAACAAATAAACAAATGAAATAATATATGAATATTTTTACGACAGGACATCGACACACGACACAACGTACAAAAATTCAACGTTGTGATTTTCCCGACGCGATGGCACAGCTCGTATAATGTGTATACATTATTATGTATATGTAGTAAATGTTTACAGTTATTCCGGCAGTTTTAGTCCACATCATTTAGTTGTCCACAAACAGCAATAACGTGACGAATATTGTCTCTAAACTACAAGCATTTTTGTTTCAATTGTTTTGCGTAATTAGTCAGATAGAAAGTGCGTTTTTTATGGAACTGAGTACTGACACAGTTCTTATCTAAAAAAGTACCTAGGTGTCACAAAGTGGTTGATTATAAATGGAGTGTCAAGTGTCAGTGTAATCCTACTCCATGATAAAATTAATATTTACAAAAGGTTTGTACAAAATTATATCATATGTAGTGATACTTTTCAAGGTATAAATCATACGCTGAGTGACTTATTTCCTTTCTAAAGTTTAAGCCAAGAATGTTGGCATATTGAGATGTAAAGGTACTTATTTAAATTGGAAATGTGTGCCTTTCAACTCATACACTCGCACCATCACTGTGGCAATTCTTTCAGTGCCATATTTTATACCAGGACTGGTGGCAGAGTAAGGGCAGGTACCGCAACTGTTGTAGATACGGTCTATATGAGACTAACTATAACTTTTTAATGACTTTTTAAGAAATTTTAGTTAGTATTTAAGCTGTCATTTGACCAATCAGAAGGTGTTCCTTTTTTAATTTTTATTAAATCTCTTTCTGCACAATTCTTGTCAGACTGTAATAAATACGTTTTTCTTTCTTTTCAATAGCTCGGCACCAACTACTAGTACCTAATAATAAGCGGTCAAAGAGAAAATATCGCTATGCCTGCTAACATCTTAAATTGTGTACGTTATTCTTTACAAAGGAGATGCCTGACGCGATGACGAGTAATAGACAAGTATGAAAGAAGACTTGCTGGGGCGACCCCAAATAATTGGGATAAGGTCAAGAGATTGATGATAATGATCTCCTAACGGCCGTCATTTGTTGGTTTCCCATCTGGGGGGTTATCTATTTATTTAACACTTCAAGCACAAAGTACAGAGGCGGACTTAATGCCATGGGCATTACTACACGGGGGTTACTTCACGGGGTTACTATGACGTCTTAACGCAGGAGTAATTCCAGTTTGGGAAAGAGACAGAGCTATACAGGTCGTCTGGAATTCTAAAGAATTATGTAAACAAGGGATGTTTAATAATCGTGAAAGCGGACATCGAACTATACACACACGAATAATTATCCACATTGAATTATAGTTATTTTGTTAGTGCAGCTTACTTGTGCACTAAATGTTATTTATTCAATTACATTTTATTTCCTAAGGTTACCTATTCGAAGTGAAACAAAGGAACGTTTTCATCTATCTCTAACGCTGGACCCAGAGAGAGATTGTGTACGTACCATGCGTAAACCGTTTGCAACAAGAACACGCCTACATTTTACTATCACAGCCATATTTACAGTTATATTATTTGTATTATATAATGAACAATACGGTGTTAAAAAAAATAGTTTAACATGTTATTACTCTGAGACGGGAGATGCATTGCCATCGGCGGAAGACCCGAGCTTTTCTCCGAAAACAAAATCGATATTCTTTCACGAGACTTCATGCCGCGGTGGTCTGACGGTCCGCCAGGCTTGTGCAGTGGAAGCAGCTGCCAGGGCTCACCCGGAACGAGAAATCTACGTACTGTTCAGCGCACCTGTTACTGACTACGGACTTAAGTCTGGCTGCCTAGCAGAGCTCCTCAAATTCCCCAACGTAAAATTCCTGAGAGTACATGTAGCGGAATATTCAAAAGGAACAGCCGTACAAACACTTTTACTCAACGATGTGAACCATAGTAGATTTCAAATACAGCATATAGCAGACATACTGAGAATTTTGACGCTCAACAAATGGGGTGGTATATATTTGGACACCGATATGATAGTTACGAGATCATTAGAGTACCTGCCACCAAATTTTGTTGCTAAGGAAACTTCAGTTGAAGTAGCATCAGGGATCCTGTCCCTTGCAAAAGATAAAATTGGAAACAGCTTAACAAATAATATCATCAAGTATGTTTTTTTTGTTTTTAAGTTTAATACTTTTATCATTAGACTGCCTCATTGGTCTAGTGGTCGCAAGCGCGACTGCTCAGCATGAGTTCCTGGGTCCGATTCCCAGGGTGGGTTATTGGGTTTTCTCAACAGGATTCATCAGTAAGTAGATCGAGAGTCGTAATATTTTCCAGCAAATACTTGTCTGTACATTACCTAGAGAAATTATTGTTGTCTGTCTATAGTTTATCATTATTATTTTTTATTATCAGCCTTTTCTGTCCCACTGCTGGGCAAAGGGCTCCCTTCCCTCCTTCCACTTATCCCTATCCTGTGCTGTTATATGCCAATCCTTGTGGAAAGAGTCGAGTTCGCCACGCCATCTCCTTTTGGGCCTGCCGCGTTGCCGTTTGCTGCTGTTTGGGACCCATTGTGTGGTTGCTTTAGCCTATAGCTCCTCCGGCATGCGACAGATGTGACCAGCCCAGTTCCATTTTAGCTTGGCAGCTGTGTGGCCTACATCGGCAATTTGAGTTTTAGAACGCACTATCGAGTTCCTTATACAATCAGTAAGTTTAACTCCAAGGATACTGCGCTCCATTGCTCGCTGGCAGACCCCGAGTGCGGACTTTGACGGTTGGTTAATGACCAAGTCGGTGCTCCGTAGGTCTATAGTTTAGTCACTAAATATACCTATTAAGTCTTATACCAACTAAGCTGTAATATTATTTTTATCACTTGTTAACAGAGAGATAAGTAAATTGTACGACCCGACAAGTTGGACACTTATAGGCGCAGAAGCCATCCAAGCAGCCTTACAAAGACTATGTCCGAAAGTGGTGACTTCGCCAGCTTTCCGGACTAAACCCAACAGTAACTGTAAGGGTATGGGCTTAGTTCAGTTTTTTAACTTACTTTATCTGCCTGGTTTTTTTTATTGGAAGAGGAACTGTGATTATTAATGGAGCTTCTACAAGAAGTCACATTTGTGAATGAACCTATCACTTGGGTACCAGCCACGCTTACACCCATTGAGCGCCTGAAATCCCGTGCGGCGCGCGTGACAGTCAGTACTTTAATTATTGGGCAGTTTTCGCTGGACAGCTACACTATAACAACACGTCAAAACGTCAACACGTCGACGATGCAGGCGTCAAGAGCGTTCCATACATGCACATGTAAGAGTTTAATTTGTTATTTGAAGTGAAAACTTCTTTAGCAGCGATGTGCACTTTTTGGGATGGGTAAAAACTGTTAAACTTGCATCAGATCGTCAGATCGAATCGGCGGCGCAGGGCGCTTGCGCGAGTGTGCGTGTAGTTTAAGCTAGATGGCGTTGTTTCAGGTTTTTTTCTACAGCAGCGACATCTTTCGTTCGTGCAGAAAGCTATTGTTACAAGTTTTCACTTCTGCCGGCACTCCCGAAGTGACACCCGTTTTTTTTAACACGAGCCTTTGCTTGGAGCAGTCGGTCAATCAGTGTGGTGGTGCCTGACTCCCCGATACTGTGAACTGTGATTGTTTCATTTTAGTTTTCATTAATTATGGTAATTTTTTTTTCAGGAGTTATGATCTTCAACAACGAATTATTCTACCCCCAACATTATACGGATATTGATGTGATTTTTGACCCCGTGTCGCTGCACTCATTTGATTTGGATCGCCCTTATACCTATCACATGTATGATTTTTTAAGCAATAATATAACAATAAGAAGAGGCACAGTTTACGAAACAGTTGCTAAAGCATTCTGTCCGACTATGTATAGCAAATATCCTGACGAGTTTTCCGGTCAATTAAGTAAATAGGGCGCAGTCAGACTAGCAGCTTTGATTAGATACGGATTCAAGATGACAGAGAGAGAAGATAGACCAATCCAAATAGGGTTGCCTTTTTTTTTACGGATGGGAAATCATCAAATGACTTCTCCCGCTCTGGGCAGAGCGGACGGGAGTGTCAGACTTGTACTGACTAAAACCCACCCATGATCCTTCCTTGCCCTTTTTGTTCCAGGGCCGCGGTATCTCTTTCGAACAGCCCGCAGCCCTGGAAATAGGGTTGCCTCAAACAGTGTTTTAGCCTTTATTGTTTAGAAAATATAGTGCATAATTTTTTTAATTGATTTTTCTTTTGTTCTTTTTTATACAGTTAACATATTGAATGGCGGAAAATAAAGGGTGTAAACTGACTCTTATCGAAGCCGAAAGGCACTTGTTCTTCCTGTCATTGCAATTTGCATTTTTTGTTCTAGACCATACCTGGGAACCTTCTAGTTACGGTGATATTGAGGGTCAAAGTTCCAACTTTTTAACAAGTTTTTTTTTTTTAATACATGTTTTTAATGTAAGATTTTTCAGCCCAAAAAAAACGTCGTTTCCCAGCACTAATTTTTGCGTAAAGTAACTAAGTTTGATGTACATAATGCTTGGTTGACGGCTTTGTGAAGAGTCTGTTTACACCCTGTATTATACAATCCTAACCTAACCTAAGATTTTTTTCCGTAAAACGTACAATAAAATTATTATTGCGAAGATTGCTAGAAAATTCTGCCCAGCTTTGCACGGACCTATCAGGTCCTAAACTATCCTATCCACAGATATACATAGACCTAGAAAATGCAAGTATCACGATCCGTATGAAAACCAAGCGTGCCATTTTTTGACTACCTATCAAGATGTCGTAAGCACTACTTAGCTACTATTTAAACAAGTGACTAGTTTACTACACAAATTAGACTATGTTTTTGTTCTTTACACGTGTGGAATTCAGTTGTTGTTTAAAACAAATTAGCTTCCTACGACAGTAGCCATGATAAATTTTTCTAGCTTACCCGGGCAGTCGAAGTGCTCTTGCGTTATTTTAAATCTATATCTGTGAAACTAGCATATTCACAAAACGTGTTTATATACAGGGTGTTTGGCACATGGACCGACACAATTTTTCCAGGGATTTGGGAGGTCATTAGCTAGGTTTTACATATACACAAAAACAAACAAAAAACAAACAAAAAAGTTATTTCGAATTAAAGAAAACATTTTGGGCATTTTTTTTTTTTTTAAATCATATGTAACCAACCGTGACATTTGGGACAAAGGGTGTATGGGTAAAACCTAGCTAATGACCTCCCGGTGCTAAGCTCTTTGAAAAATTGCGGGACTCACCAGTACTTTCGAGACCGGGATTCCCGGGAGCCTTACTGGTCGACAGTCGGAGTAAATCGCCGTCGAGGTAGACCGCGGCGAAGATGGTGTAGAGTTTCCAATATACCACATCTCTCCCCTCCTAGCTGCTGTGGATCAAGGGTGCACCCAAGAGCTGGTCGAGGTGTCGACACCAGACACCACTGTTGTCGGTGCGAACTTTGTAGTGCAATCGGTTCAAACATTTTATGATGCTTCCAAACTGCCACCGCAGCGTGGCACTGTACCTGATCGCCTGGGTTGAACTCTCTGACATTAACCTCGACGCTTTAATCTTATTTGTGAGCCGAACATGTACAGAAATCGCACAGGATAGAGAGGTTTGCAAGGAAAAAGGGGAGTCCTTTGCCTAGCAGTGGGACACTCAATAAGTTAAAAAAAAAAACAATATTTGCTGATACAAGTTATCAGCCAATTATTTATTTACTTGCAAGCTTATACCCGCCATTTCGCCCACGTGGCGTTTGGTAATTTTAGATTCTACAGCAATTATGGAATGAAAAGTTAGGCTGAGATGATCCTGCTCGACCCCATATAGAGAATGAGTGGGTAAAGATATTAGAAAATATTAATAATCTGTCTAAAATTAGTTTACCTAGATATAGAGTATGTGATGTCTATGTCAGTCTACACGTCGAGTTCTGGAATTGATGGTCTCATGAGTTTGTAGCAGAACTTCAGCAGCGATCCAAATGGAAAACTGGGTTTATCGGTCCTAGAATTGGGGTCATGGTATTAATAAAGGACCAGTATTTACCCCCGCAACGCATTTCTCGTCTACACATGGACGCCGACAACACTGGCCGTGTGGAGAAGCAAGTTGCAACAACCTGCTGAAAGTTAGCTCTTTCCAGGCTGGGAAGATGTACACGCATATGACAAACATTTATAATTCGAACGCCACGGTATTGTTAAGTGATAGTTAACGTAGATACCATACCTTATCAATTACAAGAACCACTTAAGCAATGGCAACCAATATGACTATGTCAGCTGTTACAGATGGGTATGTAATATAACGCCATAATGACAGATAATGTAATATTACTTGAAATAACTTTCACATGATATAATTTTCATATGCTATAAAAACAAATAACCTAATTTCAAGTGATCTAATGTTATATTTTATACTAGCTGTTACCCGCGACTTAAGTTAGTTAGGTTCGCAATTGGCTTAAAATTAGTTTAGTTTTTTGGTCAGGAGGAAATTCATTTTTTTTGGAAACAAACCTAACCTAACCTAAGCTTAACCTAACCTAACCTAACAACTTTTTTTTGTCCGCCACAGCTTAGACTACTTTTGTTTGGAAGGTATCACAGCCATGTGTCTCTGTGCCAAAGCGCATCAAATTCTGTTTCAGGGTTCTCTATTTATTTCAAGTTGAATAGGTCTACTTACTAAACTTTATTGATTCAGACCTAAGCTAACCTAAGCTTAACCTAACCTAACCTAACAGCTGTAATAACACGTAGTATAACGTTCAGTTGACCTAGTTTTCATATTTGCTAATTTCCAGCCAAAATTCTGTAATGAATAAGTAAATATTAAGAAACATCATACCATACTGGCTCGGCGGCCACTACCGCGGCACCTAACCTGACCCAGATGATTCAATTACAGTAAACGGTATCTGAAGTTAAAACTGGCAGAAGTTTAAAATCTATTCAGTTTTTGTAAAAATATACATAACAGAGTAGACGTTTCTAAATTATATTAAACGTTACTATGCAAGGTGTAAACAGACTCTTTACGAAGCCGTCAACCAAGCATTAGGTACATGAAACTAAGTAGTTAGACGCAAAAATGAGTGCTGGGAAACGACTTCTTTTTTGGGCTGAAAAATCACGTTTTACAGTAGGACTCAACGTAACGCACTCAAAAAATTGTGCTGATGGATTGAATAGTAAGTGGGTCCTGGAGGTGTTTAAAGTAAAAATCTTACATTAAATACATGTATTTAAAAAAAAAACTTGTGAAAATGGAACTTTGACCCCCAATATCTCCGTAACTAGAAGGATCCCAGGTATAGTCTAGAACAAAAAAATGATCGCAATGACGGGCAAAACAAGTGCCTTTCGGCTTCGTTAAGAGTCTGTTAACACCCTTTAGATTCTTAATAACTGAAAAATTAGGTAAAACCAAATTATATCAATAATTCATTATATCATTTCATCGTTACATTGAAAAAAGTATATTTTAAATAAAAATAGATCATCTGATCATTAGAACGTTTGTTATTATTTCAAACGTACACACTATTTTTATATCATCGTCATCATCTTCCTGCCCTAATCCTATTCTATTTGGGTTCGGCGCAACACGTTTTATTTTTCCATTCTCCCCTGACACCCCTTGTTTATATGATTCTTACAATAGTGAAAAATATTTATATATCAGATGAAAGGGACTGCGTGGCTATCGCCTTTCAGACCTTCCCTAGCTGTCTAGTTCCTGAGGACTTCAGGCTATCAAAGCAGGAACTAGTTAGGATCAGAGCTGGCTGCGTGGCTACCGAATTAAGAACCTCTAGTTAGTAAATGATAATTTGCTCTTTTTTTTTGAATGGCATCTCGCAGTTCAACGTAGAGAGGTTGTCGTCTGCTTAATCGGACTATCCTGTGGATGCCTTGAATGCAAGGCCAGGTCCAACCAGGTCACAATTTGTTCGAAGACAGCTCTTCCTAGAAAGTGGTTTCGGTTTACATGTGTGCATAATATCGGTGTGTGAACTTCTGTAGATGTAATGCCGATAACTCCCGGAGTGGCGTTGGTTCAGATTGTTACACACGAAGATTTTTGATTGTTGTGATGACGCCTTTTGTTTATATGAGTAGCTGTCTTCTATGTTATAGATCCGCTCATCATAGTGCTTAAGATAAGTAACACTAGATGGCACTGTCTGTTTGTTACACACCTCATAAATCTAATTCTATCCCATAATGTATAAAGAACCAATACACCGTGACTTTTTAGGCGTCTTACAAACGTGGTCCACTGAATGTATCCGACATAAAATAAATCTAGGCGCGATATTTTTTTTTACCATTAATTTATCAAAGAAAAATAAATACCTAATGCATTAGAATTATGAAACATTCTGTTTCTGTTGTGTGTGTGTGTGTGTGTGTGTTGTTTACGTGTGAAACGGTAGAACATAAATCTACCAAACGCTCGAGTCGAGTAGATCATCGCTTGTAACAGGGTGTTTCAACTATGTCATGTGTCATAATTAATTAATTTTGAAATGTCATAAATACTAAATAAAATAAAAAGTGACGGTATATAACTTGTTTCATCAAATAAGACAAATGGGTGGGACTTTTAGTACATTAAACGCTGATAATTTTTCTGTCTGGTATGATTTGCTTGTATTATTTCTGCCCTCGCATAGGGGATGCTTACCGCAGTGCTTGGGTAATCAGCAATTAACCTAAAAATTATCCTAAATATCTTGCTAGCTGGCATGAAGAGCGTAGGCTGAAGGCCGAAAGAGCGACGACGATATTTGTGAAAGAAAGTGGGTGTTTAATGTAAATTGCGAGAGTAGCGAGCGTGCGTATAAGAATCGTCACAGCAGACAGATTTATTTTTTAAGTAAACATTGTTTGGTGATTCAATTTTGGTGACACTATAATTTTGAAAATCTTTAACATTTTTTTAATTATTGCTATTATTTACAAGTATTTTTAATTAATATTTAGGTACTTAAGCCTCTTGATATTATTATATTTTAGGAACAAATA
The DNA here is from genome assembly GCA_950005105.1 of Lycophotia porphyrea. Taxonomy (NCBI): domain Eukaryota; kingdom Metazoa; phylum Arthropoda; class Insecta; order Lepidoptera; family Noctuidae; genus Lycophotia; species Lycophotia porphyrea. The sequence goes on from OX465389.1 coordinate 2,442,820, forward strand.
TTATTTATTAGGTTATTGAAATGCATTTATTAGGTTATTAAAAAAAACATACCTTTTTTAAATAACCAATGAAAAATTTCTATGCTCGATTCGTTTTCACGTCGTTGTCCCTTCCACCCCGTATAATGTAGTCGTAAACATACGAGTTTGTACAAGCCTAGTAACATAAACTAAAAACTGGCGAAGTGCGAGACGGACTCGCGCACGAAGGGTTCCGTACAATTATCTATGTCGCAGGTAATTTGTATGATTCCGCCGCTTACGTACGGCGTCGTCAGGTTAAAAACGCTCGCAGTTATATATTATGCCGAAGGCAAAATAATAACTTGTTCAATTGTTATAATTTCGATTACACACCCACTTTCGGACATCCGCAAGAGAACCAAGGTTACCGACGTAGCCCGAAGAATTGCCAAACTTAAGTGGCAGTGGGCAGGGCACATTGCTCGCAGAACGGATGGCCGATGGGGCCGTAAAGTTCTGGAGTGGCGACCGCGAACCGGAAGACGTTGCGTTGGAAGGCCTCCCACTAGGTGGACCGATGACCTGATGAAGGTTGCAGGGATCCGCTGGATGCGAGTCGCATGGGACCGGTCAATGTGGCGACACTTGGGGGAGGCCTATGTCCAGCAGTGGACGTCTATTGGCTGAAATGATGATGATGATGATGATGACCCACTTTCTGTCACAAATGTCGTCGTCGCTCCGCCGGCCTTCGGCCTACGCTCCTCACGCCAGCTAGCAAGACTTTTAGGAAAATTGCTGATTTCCGATGCGTTTTTGGACATTATGGTTACTATAACTTTTTGTGCCACAAAACCACTACTTGACGCCATTTTTATTGTTTTGATCAACAGCGACGCGCGTGTCAAGAACTAGAATTAAATATTTCATTTTGCCGCGGCATTATGTAAGTGGCGTTTGAATTTTCGATGAAATGTTGTGGCATACTATAAAGTAACACGGCAATATACATTTTGCCTTCGGCATAATACAAATACCTGCGAGCGTTTTTTAAACTATCGACGCCGTATGTAAACGGCGGAATCATACAAATTGCCTACCACATTTACACAACATTAGACAAAAACGGCAAAAATATCACGTTTGTGATATGGGGGCTCCCCTTAAATATTTACTTTATTTTAATTTTTTTTTTGACGTCCTGTAACCATTTTGATACTTGTTCATATTTTTATTACTATTATAGATTTGTAGCTTGTAAATAATATTCATATAAAATTTTCAATTTAATAATAAAAATAAAAAAATAATAATAATAATAAATTAATGATCAAAATGTCACCAATGTTAACTAGAAGCCGAGCCAAGCTACAGCAAGCACACCCATCATCTCCGGGCTCGTCGCCGAGCTCCGCCTCGCAGCTGCCGGGATGCGCCACATCCGTGAGCGCCGTGTCACCGGTCGCTGCAGTTGCGTCGAGCTCGAGCGACGAGTTTTTCTCCCCGCCGTCGACTCCGCCACCACCACGACGACGAGGAAGAGGACGGCCACCAGCGGGCTTGGGACCTCGAGGCCAACAGGCCCCGAACAGGCTTCCCGCTGCCGGTGGAAATGTGTCGCGCATGAGATGGACTCAGTCCATGAATGAGAACGTCATGCGCGCATATTATGGGGCTACTGAGGGGGGAAGCAACTTGACTGCGTACCGTGGTCAGATGCTCTCTCTGTTTCAGGTGCTTGAGCCGACTGTCAGCGTATCGGCGCATCGACTGTCGGATCAGGTACGGGTTATCCAGCGTAACCGTATGTTGGATGACAACGTACTTGATCGGCTACGCTCCGAATCACGGAGTAACCAAGTTACGCCTGCTTTGCCAATGATTGCGGTGCAGCTACAAAATGTATCCAGTGCTCCGCCGCGATCCGACCGCGATGGTGAAGTGGACGATGACGAAGTTATATCCGTGAGTACCCAGTGCAACACACAATTGAGGAGCGCTTTGGAGGGTGCATTCCGGGAGTACCGTTCCACACCGCCTGAACTTAGACCACGTCTACCTCGTTTGCCTATGCACAAGAAAAACAAGGCGCTGGTGTGTGCTCTAGATTCGCAGCTGTCGAACAGCTTTGACAGCAGCAAAGACCTCGCCGATACCCACTCAATATTGTACTGTGGAGCTGTAGCGGCATGTCGTGTAGCTCATGTCAAGTTTCCAAACAACGACAGAGCTACACGACCAAAATTAGCTGTTCCAGCTTGGCAGTGCTGGATTGAGCGGCGTATCGGTGAGGCTAGAGCACTCATCGGCAAGTTAATCTGCTTCAGGGAGGGCAATACTCGCCCTCGAGTGATGCGCTTTGTGAGGCGGGCGTTCTCGGGAACCGATGTTAGTTATCGAGATTACTTGACCCGCATCACAGAGCGTATCGACTTCCTGAAGCAGAAGATCTGTGCGTGGGCAAGCCGTATTCGTCGGTACAAGAGGCGAGTGGAGCGATACACTCTGAATCGCACATTCCAAAGCGATGAAAGGTGGGTATATAGGGCTTGGGAACGACCGGACCAAGGTGTAACTGACACGCGCCTGCCGGATGATGACGCCATGTGTTCATTCTGGCGCAGCATTTGGTCGGTGCCTGTCAGTCACACTGAGGGCGATTGGACCCGGGTGGTTGAAGAAGCGTGTGATCCAATACCAGAAATGGGGGCAATCATCATCAGCCCCCAAGACGTAGCTCGTGCAGTCCGTCCGTTGCCTAACTGGAAATCTCCTGGGCCGGACGGACTGCACAACTTCTGGATCAAGTGGTTCCAAAGATCACACGCTTGCTTGGCGTCCCAGTTTCAATCAGCCTTAGAGTCAGGGTCGCTGCCCCAGTTCTTGACGACAGGAATTACCCACCTGCTCCATAAATCAGGTAGTACTTCGGAGCCCAAAAATTATAGACCAATCACTTGTCTACCGACGGTCTATAAAGTTCTTACATCCATTTTGAGAGCTAAAATCAACCAACATATTGAGACTAATTCTATCATGTCTGCCTCTCAGAATGGATGTAGGAACGGGTCCCGTGGTACTAAGGAGCTGCTCCTCATTGATATGGCCATTAGCCAACAGGTTCGCCGCTCCCGAAGGGATCTGTCTACATGTTGGATAGATTATAAGAAGGCCTATGATTCTGTGCCTCATACATGGCTCATGAGGGTGCTGGAGTTGTACAAAGTTGATGCAACTCTGCGTACCTTCCTGATGTCATGTATGGGCCACTGGAGAACGGTCCTTCGCTATCCAGGATGTCGACAGATCCAGAGGAACAGCGAACCGATAAGGATCGAGCGCGGTATATTCCAGGGCGATAGTCTGAGTCCATTGTGGTTTTGTCTAGCCTTGAACCCACTCAGCACACTGCTGGAGGGTTCAGGTCTAGGCTATCGGTTGAGGAGAGATGGTCAGGTCGTATCTCACCTTCTTTACATGGATGATCTGAAACTCTTTGCCCCCAACAACTTGCAACTGATGGAGCTACTGAAGGTAACAGAAACTTTCAGTAGCGCCATCAGGATGGAATTTGGTGTGGACAAATGTGCAGTTATGCATGTAAAGCGAGGGGAGATTATGGAATCCGTGGGAATTCAACTCTCGGAATCCATACACCTTAGATCCCTCTCCTCAACAGAAACTTACAAGTATTTGGGTATGTCGGAAGCATTAGGCATCAACACTACCGACATGAAACAATCGTTGAAGGAGCGCTTCTTTGGCCGCCTGAAAAAAGTATTAAATAGTCTTTTATCAGGCGGAAATAAGGTGCGCGCCTTCAACAGTTGGGTCATGCCGGTTTTGATGTATTCTTTCGGCATACTCAAATGGACTCAGACGGAACTTGATGCCTTGGATAGGAGGGTCCGCGTACTGCTGACCGCAAATCGGATGCATCACCCACGGTCGTCGGTGATGAGACTGTATATCCCACGGAAATGCGGAGGTCGTGGCTTCTTAAATGCTAAGACCCTGCATAACCGTGAGGTATGCAGTCTCAGGGAATACTTCCTAGAAGCCGACGTGGGTATGCACCGAGAAGTGGTCTCAGTGGACAAGGGCCTCACCCCGCTCTCCCTGGCTAACGAGAGCTGGCGCAAACCTAGAGTATTAGATACTAATGACCGCAAGGAGGTATGGCAGGGCAAGGAGCTTCACGGACGCTTTTACCGGGCCCTACATGGGCCCGATGTAGACTTCTTAGCGTCCGTATCTTGGCTGCGCTTCGGTGACCTCTTCGGGGAAACCGAAGGTTTTGTCTGTGCAATAATGGACGAAGTTATGATGACGAATAACTATCGGAAATACATTGTGAAGGATGGCACGGTTGACATATGTCGGGCATGCCACCGGCCGGGAGAATCGATCCGACACATTATTTCTGGGTGTTCTAGTCTAGCTAACGGAGAATACTTGCATAGACACAACCTCGTTGCCAGGATTATCCACCAGCAACTTGCTTTGAAGTATAGCCTTGTGGAATCAGAAGTGCCATACTATAAGTATGCGCCCGACCCAGTTCTCGATAATGGTAATATCACGTTGTATTGGGATCGACCTATCACCACTGACAGGACTATTGTTGCCAATAAGCCTGACATTGTGGTGATAGATCGATTGGAGCGCCGCGCAATGATTGTTGATATAACGAAGCTGCCACTACAGCAGTCGTGCTTCAGCAAGCGTCGGAACCTCGTGAAAGCAGAAAAAGATAAGCAGTTCAAGTATCTAGATCTGGCTCGCGAGGTTGTCGACATGTGGGATGTGAGTACAGCAGTTATTGTGCCGATAGTCGTGTCAGCCAATGGATTAATAGCTAGTAGCCTCGACCAACATTTAAGGAGGCTCTCGCTTGGCAGCTGGATCAAGGACTTGATTCAGAAAGCAGTACTTCTGGACACGGCGCGTATTGTCAGGAGGTTCCTCTCTCAAACTCAAACTCAAACTCAAAAGCATTTATTTCAATTAGACCATTACAGGCACTTTTGAATGTCAGAAAAACAAATTAGGCTAAGCTACAGTCACAGACACAAGGCATAATAACTTGTGAAAGTACTGTAGTTGCCCATTCCAAAGTGTAGATCTCTATGGAGAAGAATGGGCAAGAAACTCCAAGGACACTCTTTTCAATCAAAATATTGTTACAAAATCTTGTTTACATCATTCATATTGAGATTATACATATATGTGAGAACGATGTAGAAATACGTGCACGTTAAGAGCGTCCAGAGTAAAATATTATATCAACAATTTAAAAACAAAGTAAGTAGTTAAAATAAACCGTGGCAGCTTTGAGATGACCAGGCCCAACCGACAGCGCCCGTTCACGAGCATGACGCATGAATCAGCCCCATTCAGCTCAACCATATTGAAGGAAGCTAAATGACCCGACACACCCGCCACCATCAGCGAGACATTTTAGTGAGCATGACATTCTCTCACCCACCAGGGTAAATTCAAGTCAATGAAAGATAACCAAATGTAAATGGTAGCTTTACAGTACATAGTACTCACACATGTGCTATGCAATTATATAATACTAAGATATTGAGTCTATACAATGCAAAGATATTATTACAATCTTCTGCAGCTTCCACAATAACTTCACATGGTAATCAATTAGTTTGCCCCTATGGTTGTGGAGCAGGACCAGCATTGAGCCAAGCATTTTTATCATCAATGTAATCCCCCAACTTATAATAATTATGCTTGCCTACATAGTGTGCGTTTTATACAAGATTTAAATTTCGTCTCATTTAGTTTTAGAATGTGGGGAGGTATTTTGTTGTAACATTTTAAACAGTACCCCATAAAAGATGAGTCTACTTTAGCTAGCCTAAAACCTGGCTGTACTAGTTGGTCCCTGTTTCTAGTACTATAGTGGTGCCTGTCACCTCTTTTACTAAATAAATGCAGATTTTTCCTAACGTACATGATGTTTTCATAGATGTATTGACAAGGTACTGTCATGATGTTAATTTCTTTGAACAGTTCTCTTAGAGAATCACGCCTACGTAGATGATATAAGGCTCTGATAGCTCTTTTCTGCAGAATAAATATAGACTCGATGTCTGCAGCCCGTCCCCATAGTAAAATACCGTATGACATAATACTATGAAAATAACTAAAATAGACTAGCCTCGCGGTATCTACATCAGTAAATTGACGGATTTTTCTAACAGCATATGCTGCTGAACTCAGCCGTCCTGCAAGAGATGTTATATGCGGACCCCATTGTAGCCTTGAGTCGAGCGTGATCCCCAGAAAAACAGTATCTTCGACGAATTCTAGTTTCTCTTGATTCAATACTATGTCACTAACAATACTTTTGACATTCGGTAGAGCAAATCTTATGCATTTCGTTTTTTTCCCATTTAATACTAAATTATTCGCGGTGAACCAATCATGGACCTGCAGTAGGGCGTTATTTACGTCGTCAAGATTTGTGGCACGTCTGTTTATCTTAAATATTAAAGAGGTATCGTCAGCAAACAACACCATTTGTGGTTGGTTTTTAAATAAATGGGGTAGATCATTTATATAAACTAAAAAGAGGAAAGGACCTAATATTGAACCTTGCGGTACACCCATACTTACTTTTAAACCCATTGAATTGACACCATTTATGTGTACTTGCTGATGTCTATCGTTCAAATACGATTTCACTAACCTAATCGCAAGTTTCCCTAAACCGTAATGTTCGAGTTTAAAGAGTAGGGTTTCGTGGTTTACGCAATCAAATGCTTTCGAGAGGTCACAAAAGATTCCTATGGCATCTTGTGCCTCTTCCCACGCAGTAAATATGTGTTTTAATAAGGTAACACCGGCGTCAGTCGTACAACGTCCTTTGGTGAAACCATACTGCTTCTCATGTAAGATTTTATTGGTGTTAAAGTGGATGAGCATTTGATTAAGCATAAACTTTTCAAAGACCTTGCTGAAAACCGGCAACACGGATACGGGTCTATAGTTATTGGTGTCTTTTTTGTCCCCGGATTTGAAAAGTGGTATTACTTTACTGTATTTCATAAGGTCCGGGAAGACTCCTTGGTCCACACACAAATTAAATATTAAGGCTAAGTACGGTGCAATAGTCTCAATAATAGCTTGACAAACTTTAACCGACATTCCCCATAGATCCTCGGTTAATTTGATTTTGATTTCCTTAAAAGCTTTAATGACTGCTATGGGGTTTACATGCTTAAATTGAAACTCAACCGGACAGGCCGGAACGTTCGCTCTTAATAACTCAATAGAAAGCAAGGGTGAGGAATTTAAGGTTTCAGTAGTTTTAAGTGGGATACTAGTGAAGAAGTCTACAAATTCTTGAGCAACTTCGTTTTTAGTGCTTAGAAGACCACGAGAAGTCTCTAGTGTGATATCATTATTACATTTTTTATTTCTATTAGTCTCACTATTGATAATTTTCCAAACCGTCTTTATTTTATTATCGGCGGATTTAATCTTGTTGCTAATGAATAAGGCTTTAGCTACCTTACAAGTGATTTTAAAAATTTTTGAGTAAGTTGCAACATATTTATTAAAAGTTTCCGAGTTGATGTAAGGCTTAAGGCCGTACAGCTCAAACAATCGCTCCCTACTTTTCCTAATACCCTTAGTTGCCCAGTCACTGAAGATAAACTTGGGGCAAATAGTTTTACTTTTCATTTTTAGTGTATTATTGAACTCTGTGTTAACTACCGAAAAGAATTCCTCATAAAATTGATTAACATTTTCAATAATATGGTCCGGAAAGCCTAAATTACTAACTAGGTTATCATTAAATTTATTCAAATTGCTGGTTGTTACTTGTCTAGATTTTATCTGAATTTTTTGTAATGGTGTGTTGGACTCAAAAATAACGGTCTGACCACTGTGATCAGAAGGCAGGTAATTTACAATGGATTTATCTAAGTAGTCGCAGCAACAAAATACATTATCAATACATGTAGCAGTATTTGTAGTAACTCGAGTTGGTTCCGAAAACACGTTTAACAAATTAAATGATTTAAAAAGATGTAAGAATCTACTGCTATCTGAATTTTTGTCTAAAATATTAACATTAAAATCACCACAGATAACTAGTGATTTGTTACCAATTGCAAGTTTTACTAAAGCATCTTCCATTACTGACTCAAATATAGAGTAGTTTTGATAATTTGGGGGTCTGTAAACGCACACTATTACATGCTTATCGAGCTCAACACAAGACAGCTCAATATTATGTTCAACCGATAGATCAACAATATCACTACGAGTCTTGAATTTAATACAATTTTTAACTAAGATTAATGAACCCCCACGAATCTTAGTTTTTCGGTTAAAGCAACTTCCCACACTGTAATTTGCGTAATTTATTAACATTTCATAGTCTTTTAACCAATGTTCAGTAAAACAAACAATTTCAAACTTTGTTTTTTCTAAAAACAATTCAATCTCTAGTTGCTTTGAGGAGAAACCTTGAATATTTTGGTGAAATAACTGCATAGAATTCTGCTTAGCCCCTTTTTTACATTTAGCTATTTGAGAGCAACTAGAGCAAGAAGGTACGTCGTTGTTGATAAGTTTAACTAAGTTGCCACTCGTACCTTCTATTGTCTTATTGACTAGTTTAAATCTAAGGTAATATTTGTATAATTACAATTAGTATAATTACTAATTAAAGTAGAACTATTTACAAAAAACGGTGACATACCACTTATGTCTGAGTTTATAATAAAAGCTAATAGCCGAGCTATTTGACGTCTAAAACTAATAGGCAGGTACGCATTATTCCTAGTTGACTTCAATTTCTGAACGAAACTGTTGGTGTCGAAAAATGACAACTTGTCACTATAGTGACTCGCTAATAATTGCATGCGATCGTTTAAATTATGGATAAAATGATTTTGCCTGCTTGACAACTTCTCAAAGTATGGAAAGGCACAAAGAATTATTTTCTTACAATTTAGTTTCAACAGTTGAGTGACATTGTCAGTTATATCATCAATTTTAACATTTGAACTGTTACCCACAAGTACAGTTATAATGGCATTAGGATTTAATTCCTTCCGAGTTATGGATGAGATTATCTGGTTGTAAGAAGCCTGAGGTGTACAATAATTTTGCGAAGAATGACTCAGATTATAACTAAATAATTGTCCAATTCCTTTTCCTAGACTATCTGAAAACATAATGGAGTAGCAACAGTGTGTATGACAACAAAGCGGAGAACTACTTTCTGTTTGTCCTACCTGTGATGAACCTTGTACGATGTCTGGTGAATTTTGAATGGGGATACAGTCCCGAGCACTTCCTAACTGGGTCCGGTCCTCCGTTTCCTTAGGTAGGAGAGTGTCAGGGGTCGATGCCCTTTGTGACGTACATTGAGTGTTGTTGAAGGTCATCATGTCTACACTGTCTGCATTATTATTACACCTATTGACTAACTCATTTGCAGCAAGGATATGTTCCTTAATTTGTTTTTGAGAGCTCACATACTTTGAATAACATGACTGTAATTGACGCTCTAGTACTTGAATTTCTGACTGTAAGTTTTGAGTGTCTATTTCATAAAAATTCTTGCTGTCTTCTAATTTAATTTGATAATTATTTAACTTTTTTATAAGAAAAACACGTTCTTTTCTTAGTTTAATATTGTTGGAACTATGTTTTTGTTGTTTTTTAAATTTGTTGCATTTTCTGATAATTCTATTTAGTTTTGCATATTTTTTAATTTTATTTTGGCTTACTTTATAACTGCTACAATTATATTTCAGAATAGAACCTTCAGTAAGATCTATTGTATTTAAAGAATGTGGGTTGCAGTTTGAATCCAATAACTGACTATATAGGTGATCTGTTTCCCTAATCTGAGTACATTCTCTTTCTTTCTGAAACTTAATAATTTGTTTGTTAGCATGAAGCAGCTCATTTTCTAAGTCCCTAACCTTACATAAAGCCTCCTCATACAAGTTACTGCAGTTGATGAAACCATCTGTGACCACCCGCAGTTTGTCCCGTTCATCAACAACGTCCATGTATTGTTGATGCAGGTCCACTAGCTCCCGTTTCAAGCTTGTGTTTTGAAAACGACCTTCTCGATTTCAACCTCGTGTTCGTCTCTATCCAATAACAGCTGTTGACATTTGCTGTTTGATTCCTTGAGTTCATCAAGGGCCGTTCTCAATTTGGCCTGCAACTCCTGAGTAGTAGCCTTACGGGTCATCACAGCCCTGACCACCGGTAGCTCGGACCCTGTTCCCAATGCTGGTGGGCTACTATTTTTTATATTTTTAAATGTTTTTTTAAGTTGTTTTTTATTTAAATATTTAAAAATGAAAAGAATATGTATATAAATAAATAAAGGAAATAATAAATTATCATTTTTATTTTTAAAGTAAATATACAACTAAATTCTTCTGTGAATATTTCAAGCGTATACCTGTTGCCGTTATTGATATCTAGCAAAAAAACGGCATAAAATCACGTTTGTTGTATGGGAGCCCCCCTTTTTTTTCGTATGGGAAATCATCAAATGACTTCTCCCGCTCCGGGCAGAGTGGAAGGGAGTGTCAGACTTGTACTGACTAAATCCCATCCATGTTCCTTCCTTGCCCTTTGTGTTCCAGGGCCGCGGTATCTCTTTCGAACAGTCCCGTAGCCCTGGCAGGCATCGGCCCTTGCGGGCCCCTCCCTGTTTGCTGACATCTCTTTGAGGCGCGCGTGGAACACGTCTGCATGGCCTGTCGTCAAAAGACGGACGGCCGGCGAGCTAGCCCGTTACTCACCGTCCACAGGTCCGCGTCTACGGTGGCCGGGAGCCACCACGTGACCCCCGACGCCCGGGGCGTCTCCCGCGGCGGCTGGGACGAGAGGTTCTCTCCCTCTCACGCTCCGCCACCTCCTTCGCTAGCATGACTGCTTCGCAGAAGGAGGTAACGGTGTCCCATTCCCTCTCGCTCCGGGCCATGGATTGGACCAGGGCCGGACGCGATCTGTTTTTATTATTTGTTGTTATAGCAACAGAAATACATCATCTATGAAAATTTTAACTGTCTCGCTATCACGGTTCATGAGATACAGCCTGGTGACAGACGGACAGCGGAGTCTTAGTAATAGGGGACCCTTTTACCCTTTGGGTGCGAAACCCTATAAATGCAGTATAGCAGATGCACATTGCAGATTTGTCGCAGTAACCGCTGCCGACACGCGCCTGCTTTGTTTGCAGTACAGTTCCAATGTACGATCAAATTTAATTAACCGTTTATTAACACTTCAGGTTTTAACACCAGACGGAGGTAATGACAATTTTAATGACGAAATAAAATTTAATTTTCTTGATAACAACATAAAAACTGCACAAGTTTTTTGCAAAATGATTTCTTATATTTTATTTATAAAACTGTACAGAATTAGGATGGTCCTTGCATATACAATTACTTTGATAATCTTTTGGTTTGGTGTTCACCAATATTATAGAAGCTCCTTTAACGCCGATGACGAGACCTCAGATGCCAGAAGAATCGCACCGTGGCGGCGAAGCTTGTCACGCGAGCCATGTTGTCATATGTCCAGAAAGGGCGACGGTCTGGAATTACTTCACAGGAATGTCACTCTGCCTGAGAACTCCATATTCTTTCACGAGACCACGTGTAGGGGTGATTTGACAGCTCGACAAACATGTGCAGTAGAATCAGCTGCTAAAGCCCACCCGAACCACCAGATCAACGTGTTTTTCACCTCAGCGGTAACAGAAGAAACATTAAAAGATGGCTGTGTCAGTACCCTTATAAACAATTATGAGAATGTGAAACTTGCAAGAGTTCTTATCAAAGATTATGCAGAAGGATCTCCACTTGCATCAAGCATAGCACGCATGACTAGTGAGGATCTTAACATACACATGTCGAAAATAATGAAATACTTGACATTGTACAAGTACGGTGGGATATATTTGAGTATGGATGTAATTGTAGCTCGGAAGTTTGATTTGTTGCCGAACTGGGTTGTTAAAGATTCGCCTAATACTTTGTCTTCGGATATGTTTGCGTTCTCGAAAAACGAAATCGGAAGGAAGCTGGCTAAATATGCTTTAAGGTAGGTACCGGATAGAAGTATTATACAAAAAATTATAGGCCGCACGCCATTGGTAACACTTTAACCTTGAGCTGACCTAACGCAGTACCTATTCATATTCATATTTTTATTTGCATTCCATAATATGTGAAGTACTTACAATGGGCTTAAAGCTAGAGCGTAAAGTTTCAATAGGATAAAAAACAGTTTATAGGTACTGGTTTTGCTACGACTGACGTGGGGAACAAATAGCTATGTTCTTAAACCATTTAATTCATTGATACTTTTTGAATAGCTTTTTGCTGACTGAACTAAGAGTGGGGGCCAGTCTTGATACCTGGAGTTACAGTGAACCATCAGTTATATCCAAATTGCTGGCAGTCTTTTGTTCCGTCAGGGCGGTGGAGGACATGGAACTCTCAAAATGTAATGGTAAGAACGAAGGACAGTGATTAGTTTAATTGGTAAAAGTAACCGGCTCAAAGGAGCACCATCGCCTCAACCAGGATTCTGAAGCCGATCCCATGCAGTGCTTTGAGTTGTTATCACGCATGAGCGTTCTGCCTGAAATATACGCAAGAAACACATATATATATATATATATGTGTGTTTCTTCATGAATGATGGCGGTGTGTTGGTTGTTGTGGACAACCAACACACCGCCATCTGATCCCAAACTAGGCAGAGCCTGTACTATGGCAACCAGACAACTGACACACAACAACACATACACAAGAAGTTGACAGATTCGTCTCAGAACAAAGTTGTTGTAGTTTATCCTGTTTATCTCTCTTAATTTTATATAATATTTTGTTATATGTATGTATATGTATTTATTCGTAAGTATATGTTTTAGTTAGAAATATTTTCTAGTCTTTTTTTCTGTTATTGCACCTACTGTGTATTGTCTCTGCATCCCCCTAAGGTCTACCTCAACAGAGAAAATGCCGAAAGCATTAAGTTCGTCTTTGTACAATTTTTACTTATCCATAAGGTTTGAATATATAAATAAATATCTTGTAAGTAATATCTCTATTAGTTGGAGTATTCACTACAATTAGACAAGGGTGAGGTGGTGATGATCCGGTGCCGAGCTGGTACGAGTACCAGGACTTAATAAAAAACCGCGGACCTCCTAAAAATATTAACTTTTCATTACAGATTTGGCGGTGTACAGCGCAGAGCTTTTCTACCCAATATCGTTTCTCGACAGAAAAAAATATTTTCTGAAGGTAGACTGGAAGGAATGGAAAAAGCGGTTGATATATACCTACTTTTTATGGCACAGATTTACTAAGAACAACCTTGTATTATATGATTCTCTGTATGGGAATATAGCTTTAAATTACTGTTCGGTAACGTATCTACAATTTACCAATGAGTCTGGGGTATGGTTCCCTGAGACTTAACAGGACACTCTAAATAGCTTCCAGTTTGTACTGTACTAAAAATAACTACGTATGAGTTTACGCGTAAAGGTACTGAAAGACGTGCTCAAAAAAAAGCATGCTCATAAGCTTGCTTAAAATTAGCATGCTCTTCAACTGTTCACATTTGCCAGCCAAAAGCATGCTTGTTTTAAGCATACTCATAAATAAGCATGCTCAAAGTAAACGTATGGACAGACGTGCTATTTGGCACCAGGCTCTCGGCCAAAATTGATGTACAAATATATAGTGACAGTGCTATCCGTACAGAACTCAATAAAATAATCATATTGCTTGCAACGGCATTGTGTAAGAACATTTCGGTGGTAAGAAAAAAACAAAAAAAAAGAGAATTTGGGTTCGTAATTGGATAAACAGAAAAGAATGACACAAAAAGCCAAGTTTTTTCTTCTCCCCAACGCGACATATTGAGGGTTTATTAAGGAGGTGGCGGAGCGTGAGAGGGAGAGAACCTCTCGTCCCAGCCGCCGCGGGAGACGTCCCGGGCGTCGGGGGTCACGTGGTGACTTCCGGCCACCGTAGACGCGGACCTGTGGACGGTGAGTAATGGGCTAGCTCGCCGTCCGTCCATATTTTGACGACAGGCCGTGTAGACGGCGCGTTCGTGTTCCACGCGCGCCTCTAAGAGATGTCAGCAAACAGGGAGGGGCCCGCAAGAGCCGATGCCTGCCAGGGCAGCAGGACTGTTCGAAAGAGATACCGCGGCCCTGGTACACAAAGGGCAAGGAAGGATCATGGATGGGTTTTAGTCAGTACAAGTCTGACACTCTCTTCCACTCTGCCCAGAGCGGGAGAAGTCATTTGATGATTTCCCATCCGTGAAAAAAGGGTTTATTTCGTTTTTATTTCAATTGATACAGTAACTGTCGCGGACCGAGATCGACTCGATAATAGCATGCTCATAAGCAAACCTGTTCAGACGCGCTCGGAGCAGGCTCCCTTCTACCCGCGCCTCAGATAGCATACTCGAAAATCAAACGTCGGTTGATTTTTAGCACGCTCTAAATAAGCATGCTCATGCTCATTACCAGCAATGTTGTTACACACGTGCTATTAGTGAGCACTTACTCAATAAAAGCATGCTTATTGCTAGTAATGAGCACGTCTGTCCGTACCTTGAGTGGAAACGCAAAGTTTTCCAGTTACGGTAGTATTTTCTCTAATATCATTTATCAGAATACGCCAAACTTGCTTTAAAATTTGGAAAAAGTAGCTCACTTTTTTTAAACATTCATTTATATCTTAAGAGTTCGACCATGGTAATATTTATAGGTTGAGAGTAACATATAATTAGGTGTTTTATTATTTTTTTTGATTATTTTGTCTATCTATTATAATTACAAGCTGTTGCTGCGACTTGGTTCGTGTGGAACTTTTAATGTGTATGTGAGAAATAATAGAAGCCTATTGTGCTATTCCAAACTACCTATAATAATATAATCGATCTTGGTGCCAAAAATAATTAATAAATATCAAATGATTACCAGAAAAGCATTTAAGCTTTATCTGTATATTCTCCGAATTCCACGGTTGTTTGATGTAATGCACTGATGTACCCATACCTGGCCCTATTTCAAACATCTCCTTTCATCTAGATTCGTTGCAGTATTCTGGCGTAATTACGTAACAAACATTCATTCATCCCAACTTTCGCATTTCTATAATTATAGTTCATAGTAAGATTCCCGATATGAACAAAACTGAGGGACACACTCGGAAAAAATCGAAAATATCGATGGTAGAAGGCATTGTAGTCTGCTAGTCTGCAACGAAACAGTCATTACCTAATTATCAAAAGTAGTCTTTTGACAGCTAAAAATCACGAAATTAGTGTGCCGTACTTTATGGATGACCCCTTATCAGTCTACACAGTTACACACACCACAGCGTGCTTCTTCAGAGCTGATGTTGTTTGCTGATGTTTTGAGCTCTCAGCGAGGACGACATTGAGTGTCTCATCGCAGCGAAGTTGAGACGTTCTAGATCTGTACCCGATTCATTGTGCCCCGTGTTATAGTGTAAAATTGTAATTAAAAGTAATTTGTTAGTTTAATAAAACCAGTGTATTGCACATAAAGTGATGTTTTCTTTGCACGAATCCCATCTTCTCCCGAAATGAAGTACAGACGCCAGCACGTTAAGCTATTACAACCTGTCAAAGTTCTTTAATAGATTTTCAACTTTATCGCTAAAAGCATTAGGTTCAAGGTTGATTTGGAAAATTTGACACTTTCGGCTAGCTTGATGTGCTGACGTCTGTACAGTCAACAAAATAGATAAGTATCCAGGGTCGAAAGATATAATTGATTTTTCTTAAAAACCAATCGATGTTTTCGAATGAACTTAAAATTAAATGAAGAAAAATAAACAGTTGGTTAAATTAATTCAATTTCATTGGAAGATGTGCAACAGTTTCTAAAAAAACTGCAACTACTCTCGGTGCCAAAAATTACGGGTCAGTCACAAAAATTGAAATACCTGTAACTGTAAAAGTTAGGTCAATGATATAAAAAACAGAATAAAGACTTTTTAGTTGCGCTTCTAATAGCATATTATTTAAACTGGTTGATGAAAAAAACTTCATTAGAAAAACATAATAAAATTAAAAAAATTTAAAAATTTAAAAACCAAATTTTTGTTTCATGTCATTATGGATGCTTTCTATTTCTATTCTGTCACAAAAAAAAAATATCGTGAACGTCTCCCACGTGCATTATTATTATTCTGTGAGGTGAAGCATGGCAGTCACGCTAGAGGAATGTACCAGAATCCTAACTTTTTTGGAACTTGGGCGGAGCCAGCGTGAAACAGACAGAAACATTGGTGTATCTTTGTCGACTGTTCAGCGGGTAGTCCAGCGGTACCAAGAGACCGGATTACACCTTAGAAGACCAGGAAATGGCAGACCAAGATGCACAACGGCCAGGGAAGACAGACAACTGGTGGCTACAATGCTCCGAAATCGTTTTCAAACTGCTGTTGGTCTAAAAACTCACTTTATTCGCTTTGGAGGTGGCAATTTAAGCGCTCAAACAGTAAGAAGACGTCTTGCTGAAGAAAATTTGAAACCATTGAGGCCCGCAAATGGCCCCAAACTGGAACGGGGACATCGAATTGCAAGACAGAGATATGTGCGCGAGCACCTAAACTGGACACTAGAGGATTGGTCTAGGGTAATGTTCACGGACGAGTCTAAATTCATGCTTTATAAGCATGATGGTAGGCAGTTGGTGTACAGAAGACCAGGGGAGCGCTTCCATCAAGCGTGTGTGGAGGAAAAAGTGGCGTACGGTGGAGGATCCGTACAAGTTTGGGCTGGGATTTCTGCTGAGGCCCGCACCGAGCTGGTACTCATTCAAAATGGAACTCTAAATGCAGATAGGTACGTGGAAGAGATCCTCAATGAACATGTAGGTCCTTTCATGGCCAGGATGGACCGGCATGGCATATTAATGCATGATAATGCGCGTCCCCATACCGCCAAATTCAAATTTATTTATTTGTCAGAATTGTACATGATTACCTTGAAGAGGTCGGTATCGAACTCATGCAGTGGCCAGTGCAAAGCCCGGACTTAAACCCCATCGAGCACGCCTGGGACGAGCTTCAGAGATGCGTGAAAGGTCGAAACCCTCCACCAATCACGCTTCCCGAGCTCAAACAAGCACTGGTGGAGGAATGGGAAGGTATTGAAAAACAGCAAAAAAACAATCACAAAAATGTAATGTAATCTTAAGAAAAATATGACTACTTTAGTTTTTTTTTAATTTAGAGATTAATATTGTGGGTGCAACTAAGTTTTATTTTATTTTTTATCTGTATAATTAAATTCTCAATTGATCAGTCTTCGTTTCATTAGGATGGCATACGTAGTTCGGGAGATATTCGGATTTATGTGACTGACCTGTTAGTTTTGGAACCGAGGGTATATCTAACGACCATGGATACTTATCTATTTTGTTGACTGTACATACGAGCCTAAAGGTATGACTCCGAACTCGGCAACAAGCAGTAGTGCTGTTGCCGCAGTGCTGCCACTAAGGTGTTTTGCTTACATTGCTGCCGCGACATTGCTGCCTAGCTCGGAATGTAATCTCATATAAGCTTATAGAAATTGTATGGGGACCAGTCTATCTCTTAGGTGTAAATTGCGCCTTTATACAGCGGTGATCCGTCCCATCATGACGTACGCGTGCGTCGTATTCGCTCACGCCAATCCAAAGTACCTTTATAAAATGCAAGTTCTCCAAAACCGATTCCTACGTAAAGTCACGGGAGCCCCTTATTATGTCCGCAATGATCGTCTGCACATTGATCTTAGATTGCCCACTATCCAGCAGTTCATGAAACGCCTCGCCAAGCGCTTCTTCTATTCTGCTGTTAGACACCGTAACCCCCTGATCGCATCGGCCGCCCGATACGAGCCCTCGCGTATTAGTCAGATCCGCCGCCTGAGGCACACTCTCGTTGACCCCGACGACGACATCACCCTCCTCCAGGAGAGCAGTAGGGAAACCAGCACGCTCACAAAACACAGACGCCGTTATCCGTGTTTCCGTCCTCGCCGACGAGGCCCGTCGCGAAACCCCGGTACACGCCCTCCCCGACCCTTGCTCGAGCCAGCCCGCGCAGCTGAGCCTGTAGACTTAAATCAGCCCCTAAATAATATCGCTCAGATCCAGCCTGTCCCTTTGCTGTCCTCTCCCAGCGACGCCCTGAGCCGAGGTCCGTACCCCACAGGGGGTGCCCTCAGTGCATAGTCGCTTAGTTTATAGTTTAGTTTGTAAGTTGCTCTGGCTGGAGGCCTTAATTTCGAGGCATCCACAGAAAAGCCCGGTTAAGCAGTCGACAACCTCCCTAGGTTGAACTGCGAGATGCCCTTCACAAAAAAAAAAAAAAAAAAATATGG
This sequence comes from Lycophotia porphyrea, assembly GCA_950005105.1. Classification (NCBI taxonomy): domain Eukaryota; kingdom Metazoa; phylum Arthropoda; class Insecta; order Lepidoptera; family Noctuidae; genus Lycophotia; species Lycophotia porphyrea. The sequence continues at coordinate 2,461,240 of OX465389.1, forward strand.
GGACCAGTAGTGTCGCGGCAGCACTGCTGCGTGCAGCGTGGTTCGGAATCATACCTTAACGCAGGATTAATCCAACATGTAGGTATGGATCAATATGAAAGCTTGTTGACACAAATGGCGGACCAACCGTACTGTACATATTGTGTTACATGTTACTTAGTCAAACCGTACAAAGTCATGCATACTGTACGGTTTGTATACAGTCATAAGTCATTTATTCATTTGTCTAACATAGGTTCAATAATAATGGTATATAAAGGTAATAAGAGTGCGCTATGTTGCTCGTTAAGTATCTTTGAACGAGGGTTGCTCGATAAAGCAACTGAATATTTGTTTAGTTTATACATATGTTATTCATATGAGTGCAACTAGCACCTTATTCTGTATCAAAATCAGCCATTTATCTTATCGTTTTATTTATGGTCACGAAAAATAGTTATTCGAGCGCCATGTATATACGGGGTGTAAACAGACTCTTCACCACGAAGCCGTTAACCAAGTATTATGTACATCAAACTAAGTAACTTTACGCAAAAATTGTTGCTGGGAAACGACTTTTTTTTGGGGTGAAAAATTACGTTTTACGGTAGGACTCAATGTAACGCATTCAATACATTGTGCTGATAGATGGATTGAATAGTACGGGGGTTGTGAAGGGGTCTTAAGTAAAAAAAAAAACATTAAAAACATGTATTAAAAAAAAAAAAAACTTGTGAAAAAGTTGGAACCCCCAATATCTCCGTAACTAGACGGTTCCCAGGTATGATCTAGAACAAAAAAATGATCGCAATGATGGGGAGAACAAGTGCCTTTCGGCTTCGTTAAGAGTCTTTTTACACCTTTTATACACAACGCAACCACTTCGCAGAGGCAGACCGACATATTTGGCATCAGAGAGTTGCTCTTAATCATATCAACCCTTAGTTATTTAGGATATCGTTACCAAAAATGTTATGACCTCACCGTAACTAACTAAACCGGGAACGGTGCTCTTCATCTCAGCTCCAGCACTTCTCCACCCATTGAGCGTTACAATACTTTATTTTAGGGAATTATTAAATTCTTTTAGCCGTTTATATGACACTAGACCAATGAAATCGTTATTGGAAATTATTTTGTGTTTACTTGTGATATACATTTTTAAAATAAAAGTACCTAATTGACTAAAACCACATAAAAGATGCATGACTTATAATAAGTTTTATAAGATCAATTTCTAAGTGTAGAACATCATCTTATTTGATTAGAAATAGGTACCTTATTTATTATGATAAATATTAATTATTTGTAGGTTTTTTTTTTGTAGAAAAAATTATAACGAGCTATTTGTAAAATTATCTTTAACGTTCCGTAACTAGAGATTTTATTAATATAAAATGAACAATATTACATACATACATAAATTCACGCCCTTTTCCCATGGGGGTAGGCAGAAACCACAGAACGCCACCTGCTACGATCCTTACATACTCCTTTTGCCTCGTCTACGTTCATACATCTGGGCATACACGCACGCCGGTTGCGAGTAATACGCACCTGACCTTTCTGAAGAACCTCACCAATGAGGTCAGCGTATGTTCTTCTAGGGCATCCCCTCCCGGCGTTGCCACTCGCCTTGTAAATATCTTTTGTTAGTCGCCTTTCACTCATCCTCTCCACATGACCAAACCATCTAAGCATACTTTTTTCAATTTTTGTCACTACATCTTCTTTTAAGCCGCACCGTTTCCGTATAAACTCATTCCTCACTTTATCATTCAGAGTTACACCACACATGCTACTTTTATGCCTCGTTTGCCATACCCAACACTCACTTCCATACATAAGTGTAGGCACCAGCACACCATTGTGAACAGCCAGACGAGCCTTATTTGACATCGACTGGTTGGTCACAATCGTATGTATAGCACCATTCACTTTATTTCCCGCATTTACTCTCCTTTCCACGTCTTCGTCAATCTTTCCATCTCTTGTAAACATACGCCCAAATATACAAACTCATTTACTTGCTCCACACTCTTATCATTTATTTTCACATCACACACCGATACATCCTCTTTTCTTTCAAACACCATAACCTTGGTCTTATTCACATTTACATTCATCCCTTTTCTCTTAAATTCTTCACTCATTACAGTTACCATATCTTGCAACTGTTCCGCTGACGATGCAAGAATAACTTGATCATCTGCGTACAGAAGGCATTTGACAGGCACCTCATTCATCCTCAATCCACACTCACTTTCTCTTAAATCTGTCAAACAACTATCCATGTATAGGTTATAAACAATATTAATACAAGAAATAAGCATTTTAGAACAACATTGCACAATAAAACAACAAAAGCGTAATGTTTACATTTGATTGTGTTTATCACCGAACTTGAAAAACCTTTGAGTAGTGTCATTCACGAAAGCCACTTCAAACTTAGTTATTATCTATTTGATGTCCACTAAGCTTACACAACCGTAATGTTTTAAGTATCGATACAAGAGCCTCCGTCAAAATAAGTTAGTCAATACGGGTAGAAGCCCGAAACTCTCCTTCTGCGAAGCAGTCATGCTAGCGAAGGAGGTGGCGGAGCGTGAGAGGGAGAGAACCTCTCGTCCCAGCCGCCGCGTGAGACGCCTCGGGCGTCGGTGGTCACGTGGTGGCTTCCGGCCACCGTAGACGCGGACCTGTGGACGGTGAGTAATCGGGAGAAGTCATTTGATGATTTCCCATCCGTAAACAAAAAAAAAACCGAAATTCTGACAACCGTTATTAACCGTACCAAGGCGTATTGTATGATATATACCCAGTAACTGAGTTGAGAAGGTCAGATACGCTCTATGTGAAATGCAACACCATTCACTGCATGCTACTTAATAACCGACCCCAATTTAGTTAAAAAAAAAATTTGTTGCCTATCTATACTGTTTCTAATACTGATCAAAAACTTCTATAGGACGAAAACTTCAAATTTTTTTTTCCTAATCGATCCTGTTTCTGATTAAAAACTCACTCGAAATAATTGTGAATCTGAAATACAAAAAATAAATAAAAGACAAATGTTCAAGAAAAACGGAAATATCTTCTTGCGCAAATCCGACAAATACTCGTCAAATCTGAGGCTAACCTTATCGAGCTACAAGAGAAGAACACACACAACTTATCATCTATAACTGATTACATATAATGTTATCCTTGTGAATTCACTCAGTGTATAATTAAATAATATGTCTACCTCCTATGCTATAAGGTTAAGAGTGCGAAGCCCCCGCGTCAGGGGCGCCTCATTCAACATATTAGTGCGGCCACGAGGTACAGCCAGCAGCTGAGGCCGACACATCGCCGCCACACATATCTGTCGGGCACACTCAAGCACACTAATTCTAAAATGTTGGCGTTATGTATCTTGCCTCTAATTAATTTAAATAAATAAGACAAGTGCGAACTCACGCCTAACTCTCAGTTCGTTGTATCCAACCATGCCTAATATAAACAAGGCTGGATATATAAGCGGGTAAAAAGGATATACTCCATAAAGGCCCAAATATAAAAATCTAACAAATTTATTTTGTATGCGCTCCAACATGAGACCCAGATGACTGCATTACATTCTAATTGGCTTCTCACCAAAATGTTGTACAAAGCGATAATCGCCGTAATATTTGTGAAACCACGAACAGTGCGTAGAATAAACCCTAAATTTCTGTAGGCCTTTTTACAGCACTTGACTTGACACGAAACGTTAGCCCCGCATTAAGATTAACACCTAAGTCCCTCTGTAACTCTAATCATCGGCATCCCATCAATGTTGTACTCATGTACAATAGGACTACGTGCACGCGAAAAAGTGATGGTGACACATGTTTGGGCGTTGAATTGTAGAAGATTTTCCTTGCTCCAAGTAACTACGATATCTATGGCCTTCTGTAAGCGTTCACAGTCATCATCACCCCTTACTGCCAGGGATAACTTAAGATAGTCTGCAAATAATAAACAATTTGCATCTTTAACGACTTTGGGCAAATCGTTTACCACAATTATAAATTGCAGAGGTCCGAGGTTACTCCCTTGGCTTACACCAGACCACGTAAAGTACGGCTCTGACTTGTGTCCCTCGTACTCTACGTATTGCTGCCTATTCCTGATGTAACTAGCGAAGAAATGAAGTAGGTGCGAAGTGAAACCAACAGCTGCTAACTTCTTAAGCAAAACGTCGATTATCGACTAAGTCGAAAGCTTTTTTAAAGTCGAAGTAAGCAGCGTCAGCTTGCCCCCCACTGTCTACAACCGGCAGCACATGAGCCATGTAACTCAGTAAGTTACTGGTGGTACTCTTCATTGGTCGAAACCCGTGCTGTGCATCTGAGAGTTGCGATTTCACTTGCATAAAAATGCTGTTATGAATAGCGCATTCCAACACTTTAGCCGGTGATGACAGTACTGCAATAGGTCTGTACCCGCTAACATTTTCATTACTTATACCTCCTTTTGGTACCGGCACGACACGAGTGGTAAGAAGGCGAGGAAGTGTTATGTTTCAGGGTTCATGACAAGACATGAACCCTGAAAACATAAGAGCCCTGAGCATAATAACATCCTTTCCAACAACCAATTTGGTTTTCGTAAAGGGAAATCCTGTGAAGACGCATTTGCGGCCCTGATTGACGATGTTGTTGAGATGATGGATAAAAAGTCCAAGTGTCTAGGTTTGTTTTTGGACCTCTCCAAGGCGTTTGACAATGTCTCTGTTCCCATTCTTCTAAAAAAATTGGAGCAAATAGGAGTCCCGCTCTCGCTGTCTTCGCTAGTTACCTATCTGAGCGAACCCAGTGCGTTAAAATCGACACATATGTTAGTGACGAATGTACATTGTCCTTCGGTGTGCCTCAAGGCTCCATCCTGGGGCCTACACTTTTTCTAGTGTATGTAAATGGCCTATGTAATTTAGCACTCCCATATTGTTCCATTTATACGTATGCTGATGATACGGCCCTTCTGGTTAATGCTGAAAACTGGGACGAAGCTAGGAGGAGAGCTGAAGCTGTCCTTAGCATTGTTATGTCCTGGCTAACGGCGAATAGTCTGACCCTAAATATAGAAAAAACAAATTTCATCACTTTTTCATTGAGATCTCCCTCGCAACCAAACAACTCATTCACAGTTAAGGCTCACATTTGCGATACTCACCCGAACCAATGTGCGTGTCTTCCCTTGACAAGAGTCACCAGTGTGAGGTACTTGGGTGTACTCATAGACAATCTCGTTTCGTGGAATGCTCAGGTAAGGATGTTGTCTGGCAGAGTTAGAAAACTAATTACCGTGTTTAAAAGCCTGCGGTATAGTGCTGATGCGGATACTTTACGTATGGTTTACTTTTCTCTTTGTCAGTCAATATTAACTTTTGGTATTACGGTCTGGGGGGGAGCTCCGAAAACAACCATGATGCAACTGGAAAGGGCACAGAGAGCTGTCCTCAAGGTCATGACTTTCAAACACTACCGCCATAGTACCGCACTACTGTACAAGGAATGTAAGGTCCTGACCGTGAGACAGCTCTTTGTGCTAAACTGTACGTTGCGTAAACATACCGGCCTGCGGTTTGATCCTGCCCGTCCGGCAATGCGTAGGACTGCTAACGTTTGTCCCTCCGTAAGACATAGAACCACGTTTAGCTGTACATGTTTTATAGCTTATGTCTTTGTTTCCCGTTTAACGTGTACCTAACTCCGTACTTTATGTATTTACTGTCCTAGTGAACTTAGAGAGCCCTGACACTCATAACACAAGTTCAATCTTAGCTTGGGTGTCAGAGTTGTATAAGTCTGTGTTAAGTGCAATTCTCAACTTAAATTATATACTGTTGAAGCATGTAGTGACATTGGAATTGTAAGCTGGAAATAAAGATTATTATTATTATAACACTCCTTTTTTTGGGCAGTCGTGTAAAAATAAACATAATTTATCATTGCATGTTGTACCCAATCGTAGTGCGTATCGCACTAGGTTATCGCTATCGAATTATGTGAGATTAAGATTAGAGCCAGTTTTGGAGGAAATCTTAGCAAACGAAACCTACACATGCCCTGACGATATTCCAAAAATTTCTGGTTTTGAAGTCCATCGGCCTCTTAGTGGCATGAAATATAACCGAAGTCCTGGCCAAGACGGCCTGACATGAAGCCGACTGAATCACTTCGAGTTGGAGAACATCTTTAACACTATTCTCAAAACAGGCATGTTCCCTAGTCACTTCTGTCATTCGAACATAATTCTGTTACACAAAAAAGGTGATAAATCCGATATTAGGAATAACCGCCCCATCAGCTTGCAATTAGTCTCGCATCTTTACAAAGTTTTCATCAAAACCCTCGAAAACCACATGTCAGGAACATTACACCTCCATCAACCTCCAGAACAGGCTGGATTCCGCCTTGGCCTTTCGACTGCTGACTACCTACAGTCTTTAAACCAGATCATCGAAAAACATCAGGAATTCAATCTACCGTTATAGTTCGTATTCGTGGATTACTCAAAAGCTTTCGACAGTTTAACACATACTGCGATATTTTCGGCAAAAATAACTTAGAACCTACATGTATACATCGTTGTTTTTGTTGCAAAAAATATACCAGAACAGCACAGCAGCTGTACGCCTAACTACCACCGGAGTTACTTTTCCCATTCAAAGAGGAGTCAAGCAAGGCGACCCGCTATCTTCCGAACTCTTTACAGCTGGAAGAGGTTTTTCAAAAAATAAACCCACACTAGCAGGATAACGATGTTTCTGACGTCGGCGGAAAAAGGTTAACTAATCTTCGTTTTTTTTCTTCCTCAGCAGCTGAGCTAAGCCTAATGCTCGATCAACTGCGCCACGCCAGTCTCTAACCGTAACATAGAAATTGGGGGTGTGGTGATTGAATATGTCCATGAATACATATAACTCGGCCAGATAGTTTCTTTCCAGGCAAGACAAGATAAAGCAGTTGCTCTACGCACCGAGAATGCCTGAAAAAGCTACTGGTCGATGAAACATTGATGAAGGGATCTCTCCCTTTCGCACTTAACCGAAAGCTCATGGACATGTGCATTTTCCCCACCCTCACCTGTGGAGCGCAAAACGTGGTCGCTTACAAATCGGTAGAAGTCCGCACTTGGGGTCTGCCAACAAGTTATGGAGTGAAGTATACTGGGTGTCAAAGTTACGCACCGCATCAGTAACTCCATACTTCGCTCCAAAACCCAAATAGCTAATGCTGGCCTTACAGTTGCTAGGTTGAAGTGGAACTGGGCACATCTGCTGCATGTCGGAGGAGCAATTAGCAAAAATTACCACACAGTGGACACCAAATAGCAGGAAACGACAACGCGGCAGGCCCAGGAGATGGCGAGATGAATTGGACTCTTTCGCAACGGATATAGAAATAGAAATCATTTATTTACCAATAATGTAGGTATACAGAATATGATAGTAATTTTGATAAGGGTCCCGATACATTTTGCCTTACGGCATGCAATCTTATTAAACACTAGCTGTTACCCGCGAATTCGTACGCGTCAGGCAATTTGCTTAAAATTTGTTTAGTTTTTTGGTCAAGAAAAAACTCAATTTTTTTGGAAACAAACCTAACCTAACCTAAGCTTGACCTTTTTTTTTTTTTTTGTTCTCGTTGTGGAAATCCTCTATGGATGTCCTCCGCCCTGGGGAGAGCGGAGGGGTCTGTCAGACTCGTACTGACTAAAACCACACCGGTGTTCCCTCGCACACATGCGTCGGGGGGCAACGGGATCTAATGTGACTTCCGCTGCCCCAGACTAGTGCCGGCCCGCTTGACCTGCGGGCCTCGTCTCGGGGGGGGAGTGAGGTGTGATACTCCCCCCGTTACGTCAGTGAGAGGCGCGCGTGGAACACGACGCGCCGCCGTCTCGGGTCCAGTGTGTTAGGGGGCGATGGATGTCCCCAAATCCGTCGCCCCTGGACCTATTTAGGGGGGCCGGAAGAGGGCGTTGTCTGCCCTCTGCCGACGCCCGGTGCGCCTGCTGCGGGATGTGAGGGAATTCGTCATCTCCCTCTCCCTTTCCGCAGCTTCCTTCTGCGACATGACAGTTTCGCAGAAGGATATCACTGCGTCCCAGGACTCTGCGCTGCCGACCATCGAACGAACAACGGCCGGCAGCGACAGGTCTCCTCCTACCTCTGTAACGAGGGCACGGCGCGGCTCATCCCACGCGATACACTCGGCCAGCGTATGCCGCGCCGTATCCTCTAGACAGTGGGCGCAGTGATGGCACCGGGCGTCCGGCTCCCTGCTTATGCGACACAGGTACTTCCCGAAGCAGCCGTGCCCCGAGAGCACCTGCGTCGCCCGAAACGTCAGGGAGCCGTGCTTCCTCCCGAGCCAGTCGTCGAGTACTGGCCGGATCGCCTCGATTGTGTCGAGGCCGGCGGTAGGGAGCTCTAGCCTCCCCCGCCATTCCGCCACCATGACCTGTCGGAGCTGAGACCGGTACAACGTTATCTGTCGCTGCACCAGCCTCTCGCCCCGATCCTTGGCCTCCTCGCGCCACCGATACAGTGTCGCGAGGGTCTTCGCCTCCAGGTCCCACGGCGGGGATCCGGCCAGTACACAAGCCGCCTCGTAGGAGATCGTGCGATATCCCCGTGTGGCCCTGACGGCCATCACCTTCTGCGGTCTGCGCAGAACTGCGATAGTGCGGGCCGTCAGATCTGTCGCCCATATCGGGGCCCCGTACAGGGCCATCGATCGCAAGATCCCTACGTACAACCACCTACAGGCGGTGCTCGGCCCCCCCAAATTGGGAAGCAGCGTTGACAACGCGCCCGCCGCGCCCATCAACTTGGGCACCAGCCGCTGAAAGTGAGGGCCGAAGTCCCAACGGCTGTCGAGCACCAATCCCAGGTACTTCATGGTTGACTCGACAGCGATCTGGACCCCACCGACCACAATGTGTGATCCCAACGGTGGCGCCCGTCGGGGGCCATGAAAGGCGATGGCCTCCGACTTGTTGAGGGCCACTTCCAGGCCGAGGCGACGTATGCGGCTCACCACCTGTGAGACCGCAGCCGTAGCCAGCAACGCTGCCTCCCTGTACGAACTCCCCCAAGCCGTGACCAGCGTGTGGTCCGCATAACACGTCAGGTTCACTCCCGGTGGGAGCTCGCACCGCAAAACCCAGTCGTATCCAACAGGGGAGGGCCCAGAACCGAGCCCTGTGGAACACCGCACGACATCTCGCGACGGCCTGCGCCGTCGCGTCCCATGTAGGTGACACACCTTCCCGACAGATAAGCCCCCACAATGTTGCGGAGGTAGGAAGGCACCCGATGGTATCGCAGGGCCTCCCTTATGCAACTCCAGGGCAGGGTGTTGAACGCGTTGGAGATGTCCAAGGACACCTCCAGCACCACCCCGCCCTGGGACACCGCTTCCTCCGCCAGGACTCTCACTCTCATGATGGCGTCGATGGTAGAGCGCCCACACCGGCAGCCGAATTGACTGTCATCCAAGTTCGGCCCCTCTGTACACAAGTGGCTGACGAGGCGATCTGCGATTACTCGCTCGAGCAGCTTGCCCGCCTCGTCCAGCAGCACTATGGGCCGATAAGCGGACGACGAGTCCGCCGGGCACCCCGCCTTCTTGAGCAGGACCAGTCGACCAGCCTTCCACTTGGTAGGGAACTGACCCTGCTCAAGGCACGCAGAGAAGAGTCCCCTCAGTGGGGGCTCCAGCTCCTTCAGCGCGAGAACTAGAGCGCGGCCAGGCACTCCGTCAAGCCCCGGAGCAGTGTTTTTTGCCCGGAGCCGCATCACGGCCGCGCTCATCTCCGCCTGTGTCACCTCTGGGACGGTTTAACTCTACTCTTCTTCCGACTCTGCAGCTGAGGTCACAGTCATCGGCGGTGGCTCGTGCTCGGCTCTCTCAGGAAAAGCCAGCAGCTCCTCTCTGGAGCGCGTCTTCGACTCGCCAATGGCCAGCCACAGAGCCTCCTTCGCCGCGCGGTACACCTCATACAGCGCGGCTTCTTCGTCGGGATCCCGCAGACGTCTCCTCCGACATCGCGAGTACGGGCGTCTGGCGTCGGCGCACTCGACGCGCAGCCGCTCGACCTCGATGCACCACCAGTACACGCGACGCCTTGTGGACAGAGAGGAGACGCGTGGCATAGACGCGTCGCAGATTTGCGTCATCGCGTCGCTAAACTACTGCGCCTCCTGTTCGACGTCGACGGGACCGACGGTAGCCGACTCCCGGATCCAGGCTTGGACGATAGTGGCTTCCTCGAGAGCCTCCCTGTCGAGGCGTTAACCTAAGCTTGACCTAACCTAACAACTTTTGTTTTGTCCACCACAGCTAAGACTACTTTTGTTTGGAAGGTATCACAGCCATGTGTCTCTGTGCCAAAGCGCATCAAATTCAGTTCCAGGGTTCTCTATTTATTTCAAGTCAAATAGGTCTACTTACTGAACATTATTGAAACAAACCTAACCTAACCTAACAACTTTTTTTGTCCGTCACAGCTTAGACTACTTTTGTTTGGAAGGTAACACAGCCATGTGTCTCTGTTCCCAAGGCGCATTAAATTCGGTTTCAGGGTTCTCTATTTATTTCAAGTCGAATAGGTCTACTTACTGAACATTATTGAAACAAACCTAACCTAACCTAACCTAAGCCTAACCTAACCTAACCACTTTTTTTTGCCCGCCACAGCTTTGATTACTTTTGTTTGAAAGGTATCATAGTCACGTGTCTCTGTGCCAAAGCAAATCAAATTTTGTCCCAGGGTTCTCTATTTACTTCAAGACGAATAGGTCTACTTACTGAAAATTATTGAGACCAATCTTACCTAGCCCAACCTAACCTAAGCCTAGCCTATTTTTGCTTGAAAGTTATTACAGTCATGTATCTCGTTAGTTAATTTAGTTTAAAATGAAAAATTACCAAACTGTCCTTTGAATGGTTAAAAAAGATGACAAGTCATCATCATCTGCCTAGCCTTTTCTCAACTATGTTGGGGTCGGCTTCCAGTCTAACCGGATGCAGCTGAAATACCAGTATTTTACATGGAGCGACTGCCTATCTGACCTCCACAACCCAGTTAATGATGACAAGTACCAATGTAATTACTATTATTTAGAAATCTTACAACTTTAAAAAAAAAAACAAACCTAGTTACAAAAAGTGTAAACTGGTTGGGGATCGAACTCGCGAACCATGGTTATTAAGTTTGGAAATCTTACAGCATTAAAAAAATCTAAATAAATACAAAAAGTAAATATTCGAGCTGAGGTTCGAACTTGCAAACACGTTTTTGGTGGGCGACCACTTCCCCGCCAGGCCACTTACGTCGGTGACAAACCGTCTAAAATGGCTGTTCTATTCAATCATGTCATCATGTATGTTGACAGTTTTCAGTTGTCAAACAATTGATGAAAATGGACTGAAATATCCATGTAATGCAATATTGCTCACCCCCCTAAGTTATTAGCGCAATAATTTATAGCCTATATGTTATTCCAGATTATAATCTATCTATGCGCCAAATTTCGTCCAAATCCGTTAAGCCGTTTGAGCGTGAAGGAGTAACAAACATCCACACATTCACACATTACATACAAACTTTGGACTTTATTATATTAGTAGGATTACATTAACTAAACAAACAAAAAAAATACATAACAAAAGCATTCCATTCACTAAGTAACATTAGGTACTATCATTATTAAAAATACTCATATTATTCAAATCATTCGGAATTATTATTTACAATGCCAATAATTTAAATAATCAATAAATTTAATTAAAAAATATCAGAAAAATCAAGTACAAATCTTAATAAATTAAACAATTAAAAAATAGCAGAAAAATCAAGTACGAATGTCAATAAATTAAATTTTAAAATCTAAATAAATTAAGCTACAAAATGTCAACAAATTAAGATTAAAATGTCAGAAAATTCAATTAATAAATGACATTACCAATGTCAATAAAATGGCAAAAACATAAAATAAAATTATAATTGCATTAAAAGGTAAAGATAGAATGTGATGTGTATCTCACTTAATTAACACGGAAGCGGCACACATTAACAGAAAGTTTTGTGATTAACATAATCTCATTTGAATTTTCTAATTATGTAATCTTTTATCGTAAATTGGTTTAATGTAAATTGTAATCTTTTATGAAAGTAAAAGATTACAATTTAAATTAAACCATTGATTGATAGCCAGATAATATGATGTGTTTTATTTAGATTTATCACTAGTTTGTTTTTACCGCAATTGCCGCCCATTGCCACTTAAACTGGTTTTTTTCAATTTTTCAAAACATCAACCGAAACATTCGAAAAAATCCGGTTTCTTTCCAAAAGATTACTTCTGGTAATTTTTCTATGTAACATGCGAATTGTTAAGTGGAAGGAGGAAAGATAGGCCTTTGCCCTGCAGTGGGACAGAAATGGCTCTTGTTACCAGAGATTTTTTTTCTTTGGCCATTTTTTCTCTAAAAATCCCTGGCTAAATAACAATGAAACTTAGAACGTACAATAACGTGCTTAAAGTTGCCGGTCCATTTCTGCTTCTTCTTCTTAGCGTGTCGATGGCAATCTATATTGTGTCGGCCCAGAACTGAGCTACTAGTTTGGCGCTTTCGGTAGCATCCATCAGTTACTGCAGTGAACAAGTGACAGGACACGTAGGACACGATATTAAGTGCCCCATCGTTTGTGGAACAGCACCACATTTACACTCCAGGGCAGAGTCATCAACAAATCTCCTTCGAACGGTTTTCCTTGCTGCGTCCAACCTGGGTCCGGAGTCTGTTTAAAGACTTCAAGGTCAGCCATGGCAACTCATGTCCAGGTGGGAGATTTTCAGCTGGTGGAACGAATGGGTTAGGTAAGGATGCACTGCCTCGCCCCAGCTTTATTCTTTCAGTGGACCGCTCGCCAATGAGTCACACTTCATAAAGCTGTTTCGGCTTTTCAGCCTTTGCGACACGAGGTATTTAGATGTAAAGGGTTTCGTGTGTCTGAGACCATTTTGGCTGTTTCACTAGAGCTGCCACTGTTCTATAAACTTCTGGTGGCGCTATTCAGCATCTGTACCGGGGTCGGTTTAAGGCAACCAGTGATGATCAACGTTTCTTTCAGAGCTGTATCCACTGACTTTGCATGGGCTGAACAGCTCCACACGGTGCATGCAAATTCGCCAGCTGAAAAAGATCTGATTTCTGCTAATGCGAAACCTTGATGCACCCAGACTGTGCAACGGCGCCAGGCTTCATATCTATCGCAGAGCTGGGCAGTAATATTATGAAAGCTACGATTGTTACAGAGGCTACTAAAGGAGAGAATGTTTTAATTTACCCATTATTCCAAATAACTTACCATTTCAATTTAAGTGGTTTCCCTTAAAAAAAGGTTTTACAATGATGATCAACAAATCCCAGGGCTAAACCTTAAAAGTGACAGGCATCCATTTGCGCACTTCATGCTTCTCACTCGGTCAATATATGTTGGTTTGTTCACGTGTTTCAATTGCCCAAAACTTGCACGTGCTGAGGGGAAATCATCATCATTTAATGTTGTATAGAGAACGGTATTAGAATAAATAAATTCATACCGCGCAACAATGGCGATGATTTGTCACTCTGAAAAAAAGTTATAACGTCACCAATAAAACGTACTTTAAATATATAGGTTAGCTCAAACCGGTGGTATGGGACGATTTTATTATTAGCGAAAGCGATAGAGCGTTTACTGAATCCACAAAAACCACGTTGCTCAATTATGATAACGATAAAACTGTTGATAAGGAATTCCGGTTGGTCACAAGTTACACGCTCAAGCGACTCACAGTTGCGACCGGGACTGCGATCAATGCGGAGGAAACAAATGAATGAAACTGCTTAGAGGACCTTTGGCTTGACTAGCCTACAATCATCTACTGATTTATATTGGTTTTTACCCAACTGCGGCGAAGCACAAAAGGAAGGTATGTGTTTGACCTGTATGTACGTGTGTAACTATGTATAAATGTCGGTTTTTTTGTTCCCTCGTAGAACCTAAACAGATGGACAGATTTAGAGTCACTGGTACATTAAAACGCTAGTAATTTTTCTATCTAATTTGATTTAGTTGTTTTATTTCTGCCCTCGCCTAGGGGATGCTTACCGCAACGCATAGGTAATCAGCAATTATTTCAAAAATTATCCTTAAAGTTTTGCTAGCTGGCGTGAGGAACGTAGGCCGAAGGCCGGCGGAGCGACGAAGCCATTTGTGACAGAAAATGGGTGTTATTATTATTGTGAGTGCAGCGAGCGCGCGTCATGGATTCGTCGTAACTGAAGTCATTACACGCTGATTATACGAGGAATACATTTCACCAGCTCATTGTTAATAGAACTGCTTTGTTCGCGCAAGCGCCTGCAGAAAATAGCATACTTTCAATGTTGGGGCTACGAGGATGTTAGCTAATAGATTTTATTTATTTCTTTTTTTTACAATTGTCGACCGCCTACCTACATGTGTGATATTGTTACATTAAATCTGCACGTTCATCTCAAGCAACATATTTTTCATTTATCGTCCTAATTATACCTGATCAATCCCGCACATGGTCCTTCGAGTCTGGATAAGGAGATTTGAAGAATATTTACTCCGATCAGCGAATTGTTATAAAGGGATTGAAGAGAATTGGTGTACATCAAAAATCATCGTCGATGCACGGTGTGGCCGGTGAATTCTGCTACGTCATTCAGAAGATAATAGAAACTTACGTGGTCTGGATACTTAATAGTTGAGAAAAGGCGTATTTATTATTAAATTTGTGTACCCAACACTCTATTAAACAGGTAATTAGTGTAAGTCAGCCGTTAATAGCCAGGTTAGTACGATACTTATTGTCATTTTTCTTTGTTCTGTGAGTGGTTACAAATTGTAATTCAATTATCAACTGATCAGTCATTACTGTTCATTTTGCTATTTATACATTGTTAAAAAGTAGTTCTTTTTAGTGACTGCATTATTTACTTTACGGTGTAATAATTTTCCAGTTATTGAGACAGTTACGTAATCACATTAGTTAGCACAGATAGACAATAGAAATTATTGCAATTGCAGTATTATTATTAAAGTTTAGTACGATATAACCGTCAAGACGCATGGCCTATTATAAATTTAAAATAATTATTCATGTACATTCACTCTAAAATTAGTGTATTTTAATTTTGTACGTATTTCAGGCTGCATCATTGGTAATTGTAATTTAAACGTTGCTATAACTTTATTTATATAAATTCCAGGTTGATTTCACCAACTAACGCAATGCCAGAGGATAAGGAATTAATAAGGACAATAAAGATCTCGTTAGGAAACGAGCGAGT
Source organism: Lycophotia porphyrea (assembly GCA_950005105.1). Taxonomy (NCBI): domain Eukaryota; kingdom Metazoa; phylum Arthropoda; class Insecta; order Lepidoptera; family Noctuidae; genus Lycophotia; species Lycophotia porphyrea. Next base: position 2,476,632 of record OX465389.1, read on the forward strand.
TGCAAAGGAAAGATTACAATGTTCTCAAACTATTTTAATTCTTTGAATCCCTCTTCGTTGAACCCTACTGAGGTAAGCGAGTTGCAATTACGTTTTACTAGTTTTACTAGACTTGAGGCATTGTATGCCCAATATGATGAGGTGCAATTATTGCTGGAGAGCAGTGCTGATGACTTGATCAATTTTATTATTTTTTACAACTCACTAACTAACTAACTACTAAGTTTTAACTGCCGAACTTGCTAATAAATATGCATTTTATAATTTTTAACTTACCAAAACTACTTTATACAACTGCCGCTTTAAATCAGTGCTATGTTCAATGTGCGTCTTACCATGCGGTGATCGCTCCCGGCGACTACGGCGTGGCATGGGGTGCGAAGAATCTCCAGAAGGGTTCAGGCTACCTATACCGACGACTTACATACAACACGCGTAAACTCCGGACCGACGAGAAGATAACGGAACTCGAAGAGGAATTGAGCAGGCTGCAGTCGAGCATTGTGGGATTATCTGAAGTCCGAAGAAGGGGGAGGACACGTTAATTCTGAGATCCGGCAACCTCCTCTATTTCAGAGAGGGTGACCGGTGGTCCCAGTATGGTGTTGAGTTTATCCTCCACAAGTCCCTTGTGAATAACGTAGTGAATATCGAGAGAGTGTCGACCAGGGCGGCGTACCTTATACTCAGAATATCCTCAAGATATTCGCTGACGGTCATAGAGGTCTACGCCCCGATCACGGCACACCCTGACGATGAAGAGGAGACCATGTATGAGGATATCTCTAAAGCCATGCATGGTGTCAAAACTATATGATAAACTCCTCCTTCAGAAAGCGTGACCACAGGAAAAATGGACGTGGCAGAGCCCCGATGGTGCGACTAAAAATTAGACTTACTTCATCATGTTAACCAAGAAGCTTTTTCTTTTTATTTCTACGACGAACAGGAAAATCGCTTTTAACTTGGGAAGTATGAGGAAAATATTGTCTGTGCCAAAACAGATGTGCAAAATAACCAGAAAACAGAGTGCGTTTAGAAGTGGTTGTAATAATCTGTATCAAAATCTAAAAAGCGTCCGATAAATCTGTATTTAATTCTGATAATGTGACATTTAAATGTTTCCGTGTTCGCCTACTTGAGTCATTGTTGATATCATAAACGTTCAAATATGTACTCGTTACCTACGAAACTATTTTTCGTGCTAAGAAAAAATGTGATCATGTTAATAAGTTTTTTAGTGTTCAGTGGTCTTACTATTTATTTTATGAATGCGCAAAATGTGACACTATTACAGCCAGTGATCATGCACTTGGATTTCGTGGATAATAATATTTCGTGTCATTATGTAAATGAGAACGATGCACTGCCGTCAGCTGAAAACAAGGACTTTATTCCGAAACCGAACTCAATTTTCTTTCACGAGACATCATGCAGCGGAGGGTTAAATTCTCGTCAGGCATGTGGCATCGAGTCTGCGGCGAGAGCTCACCCGAACAGAACAGTCTATGTGATGTTCAGTGCACCCGTCAGCGACGTCATGTATCAGAATAGTTGTATCGCCAAATTACGACGCTTCCATAACGTCAGGTTCGCTAGAGTACACATTACTGATTACGCTAAAAATACTCCTTTGGAATCCATGGTGGCCAACGGACCTTTCAATAATAGTCGATGGCGTGTAGAACATACTTCTGATGTCCTGCGATATTTGACTTTGTACAAGTGGGGAGGGATGTATCTGGACACGGATTTTTTAGTCGTGAAGTCTCTGACGCCTCTGGGACACAACTGGGTAGCGAAGGAAATGGCTGATGGCATGGCTAATGCAGCTATCGCTATTTCTATGGATCACATAGGTAGAAAACTTGCCGAGGAACTCGTCAAGTAAGTACCTATCGATGAGCCATTTTCGCCACCCACAATACATTTTTTGATCTATTTCACCTGTTACCTGTAGTTTTACCGAAATTCACCGTAAACCTATTTCCAACTCGTTGCATTATGGTAGTTTTTCGCACAAATGTCTTATCGCGCATGTTTCTTTCGTGCAAGTGTTATTAGTGCAAAACTAGCTGTGAAACTCTCAGTGATTCGTTACGAGATCTAAAAACTTACTACCTATCTACTATTTCCGGGTTTTTTTTATATCAAATTGGATGAAATTTTGGGCGTGAAGGAGCAACAAACACATATCAGTGTGATTATGTTGTCTGAAAAGGTACCTATTGGTAATCTATGTTCAGCAAATAAAGATAATTGACTTGAACGATTAACTTTATCTTTCTCATCATTGTCATGTGTTCTTTTAGCATTCTATATTTATTTTTTTGAGTTTATTTCCAGTGAAGTCAAAACAACGTATAGACCAGATATTTGGACGCATAATGGACCTGCCGCCATAGCGAGAGTACTTCACAGAATGTGCAACACTCCCAAAATGACAGAATGGTCGACCACCACTTGTCAAGGTTGGTACTGTAACAATATCATCGACATAATTATTTATAACATCACGCTTACATTTTCCTATAGAGTGTTTAATAAAGGGAACTAATTTTTTGAACTGTTATAAACATTCGAGAGGTCAGAGAAAAAAATAAAGGATCAGTTATTTTTAAGCTATTGCATAGCTTCTATCGCGGGCCTTGAGCGTGGAGACCGAATTCAGAAATTCCGTAACGAAAATAACCGTAATGTAACTTTCGTAACGTAACGTAACGAAAATAACCTAACACCTAGTGCCTGACACTACGAAAGTGAATAAATAATTATAATTACATAAGTTGATAAAAAATGCTATGCAATAGCTTTACCGCGGCAGTCTCCGAGTGCCACACGTCTTATTTTTTTATCAGCGGTTGGTAAAGAAGAAAGGCAGACTAGCCATGTTATCTGGGGACCACACTTACAGCTCGCGTACATCAATTAAGATAAAAGGCAATCACAGCATTTTTTTTTAATTTTGGATTTGGCTGGAGTAACATAATTCATAACCATAATTGTCGCGTAGGCGAAATCAGAACTAGCGCCGCCATATTATTTTTTCAATACATTTCACAAATGTTTACCAACAGCACTCTCCTGTCAAACTCAATGGATCGTCAAAAGACCCCGTTTTTTCCTGGTCCTACTAACTTGTCCTACTAGTAGGACTACGAGGGAGACCTATTTCTGTCTGTCCTATTATGTGTACAGTAAATTCTACTTCCTGTATATGAAACATACCGAAACATACAATCTCTTTGGTATTCATAACTTGCCACTTTGATGTGATTATAATAATAATGATTTATTTCTCACCACAATATAGCTACATTACAGAGGTCTTAACAACAAAATACGTAACAGCAATAATTATACTGTGGGAGACTGGTGCCTAAGCTAGACGTGAGGTCTGTATTTCAGGACACCAGGTCTCCTTCCCTTGGGTATTGCTTACATTTTATGTTATGTACAATATAATATTAATAAATGCGGTAAGAATGTACATGGAGCATAATAATGCTTTAAAGATTTTATATAAAGAAAAGGTTACAATTATTATTTATAGCTATAGGTGCATGGTGTTAGTATGTTTAGTAGGTATTGTATGGTTATGTATCTGTATGTGAGTAAGGTGCATGTGAGAATGTATGTGTGGAGGTAGTGTGTGTTGGGGGGGGGGGATGAATGTGTTTAATGGTCTATTTTGGAACAGCAAGTAGTTTCTCAGTTTCTTCATAGTTTAACTCCCGGAGCCAATTGCTTAGCTTAATTTTGCATTGGGTTTTGGAGAGGCTATAGATTGGGAGTATCCTATTGATCTTATTATAAAGAAAGCAACCAAGGTGGCAAAAGAATCGATGGGAAGAAGTAGTCGAGAGTCTGATGTGATGGCGGACTATGGGATCGAATCGTCTACTTCTGTGAGAGAGTGAGTGGTTGAGGGTAGTGAGGCCATGCTGTTTTTGAATTGTTTGCAGTATGAACAGCTGACGAACAGTTAAGACCTTTGCTTCCTTAAATAACAAGACCGTTGGATATCGGAAAGGTCGGAAAAAAGATACTTTCAGAATGGCTCTCTGCGCTCGTTCAAGCTCTAACAAAGTGGTTTTCGTAGCACCACCCCAGGACGTTAGGCAGTAGGTTAGTAGGGACTGGGCGAGAGCCAGGTAAACCGATTTCCTTAGCTTCTCGTCTGCCACGTGTCTCAAGGTTTTGAAGACATATATTAGTTTACGTAACCTACCGCTAAGGGTAGTGATATGTTTTTTGAAGCTTAGGGTGCTATCTATTATTACCCCTAAGTACTTTGCACTGTCTGTTTTCTGAATGCGGGTGGTGCATGTGCAATTAGTTTTACTGTCTTTGGAACATGTGTGGGCTACTATAGAGTACAGTGAGTTCATGTGTGCGGTTGACGCATTATTTTTCAAAAAGAAGGGCATGAATACTGTTTTTTCAGCGTTAAGGGTGAGAGAATTATTACGCAACCACTCCGTTACGACTTCGAAACCCGACTGAGCTTGCGTGTATACATCATGCCATGTACTAGCACTGAATAGAAGGGCAGTGTCGTCTGCGAAGGTTATAATTTTACCCTTGGGAAGAGTGAGCGTACCCAGGTCATTTATGTATATTAGGAAAAGTGTCGGGGCTATTACGCTGCCCTGTGGCACGCCATAGGTGACAGTACGTTCGTCACTGATGGTATCCCCTATCTTAACGCACTGGGTACGCTCACTCAGGTAGTCCTCAAAGAGTTTGAGCTGAACATCCCGGATTCCCATGCTTTCCATCTTACGAATCAGGGTAGGGATAGACACCGTGTCAAAGGCTTTCGCAAGGTCTAGGAAAATGCCCAAAACTTTCTGTCCAGCATCCAAGTTAGTGATGACATAATTGGTAAGATCATGAACTGCATCGGCCGTGGATTTGCCGGCCCTGAAACCATATTGTGAGGGTGAAAGGATGGTAAATTTCTCCAAGTAATCCACGAGCCTATTGTTCATGATCCGCTCTAGTATTTTGGATAGGACAGGAAGTACTGCTATGGGTCTATAGTTGTTGACACGGCTTCTATCCCCCCCCTTAAAGATTGGGTGTATTATGGCTTTTTTGAAGCATTTAGGAAATTGCCCAGATGAAAGTGCGAGGTTACAGACATACGTGAGGGGTGGAGCAATAATGTCTATGTGTTTTTTTAGGAGGCCGCTTGATATTCTGTCCCACCCCGCAGCCGTATCGTTACGTATGGACATCATCAGTCTGGTCACCTCTTTGGCATCAGTGGGTAAAAAAACCATAGATTGTACGGTCCCTTGGTTGACGATATTTTGTGCGTTGCCATGTAAACTATTGGATATCTTTTCCGCGAGATTTTTACCGATTTCGGTGAAGTACTTATTGGCTGTGTTAACCGACTCTTGAGGAGTAGCCGACAAACTTAATAAATCTGATGTGTTGTTTTTTTTTTTTATTCTGTTTGTGATTGTGTTTATTGCTTCCCAGAGTTTTTTGGTGTTATTACCAGCGTCACTTATTTCGTTCCTTTCATAGTCTTTTTTTATCTTTTGTAGAAGCTTGTTACAGTAGTTTCTGTATCTATTGTATGATGTTTTTAAAATTTCATTACCAGGTGACTTTTTTAATTTTTTGTGCAGTTTATCTCTATGTCGGACACATCGGAGAAGGCCCGGAGTGAGCCAAGGCTTAATGATTTTTTTCCGGTTAGGTATTTTGACGGTTTTGGAACTTGACTCAATAGCCTGTGTAATTAGATTGATCATACACTCTGCTGCCTCATGAGAATTTTGCGTGCAATACACTTGTTCAAAATTAAGTTGCTTTATCTCTGCTTCAAGCTGATCATGGTTAATACGGTTTGCTGTTTGTTTTATATCAGGTTTAGGGATTTTCTTCACTAGGAAAAACAGTACAGTTTCGTGATCGGTTAGTGCAGAGTGAGCCACGTAAGTGAAAGCTGGCAGGGTGGATTTTAGAACAACATGGTCAAGGCAGGCTTGGAGACGCGTAGGCAGAGAATGGGCAGGCAGTAGTCCGTGCGAGGCTAATAGGTTTAGGTAGCTCTGTGAGGCAGAGTCAAGACATTGTTCGTGAATGTTTATATTTATGTCACCGGTGATAATTATGTTTTTACAGTGTGTGATATTAGCCAGGAGCAAGTTGAGTGAGTTTAGAAATTTGTTAATATCTCTATATCCCGGCGGACGATATATTGCTATAAGGATGGTGTTGGAGTCGATTTTTATTAGCAGACTGTTGGCTTCCAAGATTGCCGGTTCTTCCACGGCAACTGTATGTTTTTCATTAACATAAACGACTACACCCTCGTTTTGTGTGAAGTTGTTTGATGTTTTGAAGTAATTGTATCCTTGAAGGTCGGGAATGTAGTGTGTATTAGGAAGCCAACATTCGGTCAGCGTTATAATGTCCCACTCGACCCTTGTTCTGGCGAGTATGGTGTGAAATCCTGATATATTTTTTGTTATGCTTCTGATGTTCTGGTTCAGAATTTTGAGTGAGTGGATAGGATTCAGGTTGGGCGGGATGCAATTGTCCAAGTCACAGGTAGATGAGTCCGACACAGAGATAGAATCTATATTATTTATGTTATTTTGGGAGTTATCGAATTTTGTTTGTTATATATCAATGGGTACATTTTTTTGTATACTACAGTATTTGGAAAGGATAGAAATAGTCCGCCTGGTTTTGGCATTAGTGTCAGTGAGGGTAAAGCTGAGCTATGACATGTGTATATTTCCGTAGTGTGTATGTGTGTACTTGTGTATTTGATTAAGTAATGATGTGGGTCGATTCCAGAAATATGTGTATAAGCGTGACTAATTAACGAGAGAGATAGTGGATTGTGTAATAATGTATGTGTGATTGACCAGTGGTGGGGTTGAAATGTAAAAAGGTAAGTTTTTGTAAGTGTAGAATGTATTGGTTTAGAGTAAGTCTGTGTGTATTTGTTTGCAAGTAGGTTAGGATTCGTTTTATATAATTTTGTGTATGTTTCTCTCCAGATAGTCCACCTTGAGCTCAAGCATTTTAATTACTTTTTGGTTGTTATTACATTCGACCTGTAAGTGGCTTATCTCCGATATAGCGTCATCGTATTTATTAGATAAAAATTGTATAGTATCTCGAATAGTATCATTCTGGGTACTAATTTCTGCGTTTTGCTTACTAATCACGCTGTTTTGCGCCCTGATGTCTTCGAGAGCCGAGTGTAGTGAGTCAATTTTAATATTTTGTTGCTCTTGCTTTGACACAAAATCCGATAACAATTTGTTCATATCCAGCATCATCTTTTCGAGACGTTCCAGCTCAGCGGCATCACCTCGTTTCCTTTTCCTCTGAATTAAGTTTTCAGTTTCATTGCTTTCATTCTTAGAACTCGAAGATAAGTTCGGTTCCGAGCCGTACAAAGGTGAGGCTGGAGTTTTCGGAGGTGATCTAAGCATCTTTATATTCTTTAGGCAAATAACTAAATATAAGTTATAATAACCTTAGTTAAAATAAATCAAAGTCAGAAATGATACCTTGGCTTTTAACAGAACCGAGCATGGGTTGGGCTCTGTTATTGTATTAATGTAAACAAGACGCTTTACTCACTCAGATGTTTGCTTATTTTGGTTTGTTGCGCACGCTCGGGTATCGCGCTATCCTATGTAGTATCACCTTCGGAAGTCTTCGGGACTCGAACAATCGCCGAACGATGACTACGAGCGGGCACGGGGCGTTGTGTGCGTTTGTCCTTGCGGCGACCGGCAGCAATGTGTGCGTGCGGAGGACGGTCGTTGACCCCGGCACTTCGCTCGCTGAGTACGTTGACACGATGATTCATGCGCTTGCGGTGACAGTTGAGATTTTTGCAAGCCGTAAATAGTAAAACTATGATTACTCAGTAGTCACTTTGTAAAATTGACAACGGTTTCACAAATTAGGTAGTCCAATCACTGGGCTTCACAACTATATATAGTTTATACTTAGTTGATAACTATTTTGCTGGTTACTGATTTTTAATTACGAGCACATTAGGTTTACGTGTTCACGCGTTTAGGCCCGCGGGGGGGAGTCAGTCAGATTATAATCTCGTTTCCACTTGAAAACTGATAGATGTGAGTCAATAACGTCATCCTTCATATTTTACTTTCAAGTGCATTCTTGAGCGCTGTTTATGTAATTATATTAATTATTATTGGTGTTCCGATTATTTCGTGGGGATTTCTCGAAAATAATGTTTGAGGAAGTACCTTTTATAAAAAGAAAAGGTGGCACAGTACTTCTATATGGAGGACGGTAGTACTACAAGCAAAGAGAATATAAAAGTGGAATCGTTATTTGGAATTGTAGTCGTGTGAAAGCACACGGTTAATGTACTGATGCTCCAATTCCGCAAATATATTTAAAAGAAAAGAAGAAATTGGAAGAACCACTGCCACCCTTAAAAAATATACAAACTGCTTTGTATACAAGTCGCAAAAGGACAAATTTCAAAAATGTAAAGTTTGTGGAAATACCGGAACGACTGTCGGGTTTTCTTTTAGCAGAATATCAAAATGAAAGTTGTTGCATTTTTACCTTTTGTTCGAATGAAGGCAGAATTTTGTTAACAAATTCTAAGGAGTTCTTCGTCGATGGAACTTTTGAGTTATCCTGTGCCGTTTGAGCAACTGTTTTCAATACACGGAGATATCTGTACTTCGTCATCAGAAACGAACTTGTTGTAGCACTTGTTTGTGTCCTCACTAGCTGTTACCCGCGACTTTGTACGCGTTAGGTTTGCAATTTGCCCAAAATTAGTTTAGTTTTTTGGTCAGGAGGAAATTCAATTTTTTTGGAAACAAACCTAACCTAAGCTTAACCTAATCTAACAACTTTTTTTTGTCCATTACAGCTAAGACTACTTTTCTTTGAAAGGTATCACAGCCATGTGTCTCTGTGCCAATTCGCATCAAATTCTGTTTCAGGTTTCTCTATTTATTTCAAGTCAAATAGGTCTACTTACTGAACATTATTGAAACAAACCTAACCTAACCTAACCTAACAACTTTTTTTTATCCGCCACAGCTTAGACTAATTTTGTTTGGAATGTATAACAGCCATGTGTCTCTGTACCAAAGCGCATCAAATTCGGTTCCAGGGTTCCCTATTTATTTCAAGTCGAATAGGTCTACTTACTGAACATTATTGAAACAAATCTAACCTAACCTAAGCTTAACGTAACCTTACCCAACAACTTTTTTTTTGTCCGCCACAGCTTAGACTACTTTTGCTTGAAAGGTATCACAGTCATGTCTCGTTAGATAATTTAGTTTAAAATGAAAGATTACCAAACTGTCCTTTCATCATCATCATCATCATTTCAGCCAAAAGACGTCCCCTGCTGGACATAGGCCTCACCCAAGTGTCGCCACATTGACCGGTCCCGTGCCACTCGCATCCAGCGGAACCCCGCGACCTTTACCAGGTCATCGGTCCACCTAGTCTTCCGGTTCGCGGTCCTTTGAATGGTTAAAAAAAACTAAAAGTACCAATGTAATAACTATTTGGTAATTAATTCATTATTTAGAAATCTTACAGCTTTAAAAAAAAATAAACCTACCAACGATCAAACAAAAGTTACAAAAAGTGTTAACCGGTTGGGAATCGAACTTGCGAACCATGGTTATTAATTTTGGAAATCTTATAGCATTAAAGTTCAGCTTTTTTTTTGAAAACTTACGAAGTATGAGTTGCTACCAAGGGGACCGTTTTTACCAACATCTAAAGGGTTTTGAAGATCACCTATCAAGGATTTTTCCATAAAATAATAATGTAATAACTTATAACTTATAACTTTGTATAATTATTATGTTATACGTTGACTTTCTAAGAAAAAGTAATCCACAATACTAAAAAAATGTAGACGAAAATTTGCCATTCTTATTTTTGTTTATTAAGACTTTCTCGTTCGCATGTAAACAAATATTTCCAAAACCAGACGTGACAGATTTTTTTAATATTGTTTTCTGGATAAATCTTTCCATAATAAACAATAATCAACAACTTCCAGCTTGGGTATAAAAATCGTGTAAACTAGTGTAATTAATTACTTTTTATAGTCACATACGAGTAATAGGACAGACAGAATAAGTCGTGGTCCTACTAGTAAGACAAGTTAGTAGTACCACGAAAAAACGCCGTCAAAAGATCCATAAAACACTGCAGCATAGACAAATAGCTATGTCAGCTGTAATGTCATTTAAATTATTTTCATTATTATTGAATCCAATACACCGTATATTTTATTACAAGTACGTAGAAATTAAGGACTGTCTAGTTATTTATTTATTAATCTTTTACGCACATAATGTAAAGGCGGATTTAAGCCTTGGGCATTTTCTACCAGTCTACCTTAGGGTGATGCAGAGACAAAACAAGTAGGTGCAATAGTATAGAAAATTTCCAAGAATAAAATATAATAATATATACATACATACACACAAAATATACAAAGTAAAGAGAGATATAAAAATACATAGATGAAGAAAAACAACAAATTAATTGTGAGTCGAGTCTGCCAACTTCTTATGAAAGTGATCGCAAACTTATTTAGCTCGCAGTTTGCACAACCCATCACATTGTCTTATCAAACAATAAGGCAGGACGAGTTTGTCCGAAGACGGGCGTACTCGACCGCGTACATTTACACATGGTCGTTTGACGAATTCCATAGATAATTGACTTCGGGCGAACATTAATTAGGAAATTGAATCAAACATTTATTTTAAGGCGCATAACTAACTGAGTGGCTGGCGGCGCATCATCGGCATTAGCATATTCACCATACGATGCTCCTCACACATACTAACAGCAACTCAATGGCATTGTTTAGCCTCTAATATCCGAAGACCAACGGAGCGACGGCGAAATTTGTGACAGAAAGTGGGTGTGTTATTATTATTGCGAGCGCAGCGAGCGCGCGTCATGGAGTAGCTAAAGTTACTAGCTGCTGCCCGCGACGTCGTCTGCGTGAAGGCTCTACAGCACCAAAAATACCTAAGGTGCCAGTGTCGCTTTTAAAATAGCATTATCATATATGTTTTTTTTGCTAGCGAAGCAAGTGAAGAAAGTTATATGGGAATCCTGCTGAGTTCAGTCATAAGATGTGACTGAAGGAAATAGAGAAAATAATGCAGGAATACATTCCAGGACACAAAAGAGTAAAAATATGTACAAAGGTATCGTATCTTACAACACTTCCCTATAAACTACGTTGGTAGTTATGCTGCCAGGAGCCAAAATGAAATGAGAGTCAGGACTGATGACGCGGGAGCAAGCGACGTACAGTTGCCCGTGTGAAAAGTAACTCGTCCTGAGGTACGACACCCGCTGCCCTCAGTGTCTGCCCCTGCGCCTTATTGATGGTCATCGCGAAGCAAACACTCACGGCGAACTGTACGCGCTTGAACTGGAACGGGAAGTTATGAGGTATGAGGGGAATGCGTGGTATAAATACTGCCTCGCCGACGCCCCAACCCGTAAGAATTTCCGCCTAAATAGTGTGTTTGTGGAGCGAGATGACTTTAAGGCGGGTCCCGTTACACAACTTCGGAGGAGATAGGTTCCGAAGAAGCATAATCATAATATAGAAATTCCACGGGATAATATGTGGCGTCATCTTGCTCGACAACAGTGTTTATCGAGGTGTAGACCACTTCATTCCCCTCAATGCTGCAGCCTGATCATTTTTGAGCGTCAAAATGGCCCGCTCACACACCCAAGAATTCTGCTGGTGCGGTATACGACTGATGTCCCCGTACACACAGCGAATGAGTTCTTCTAAGCTGGATACCACTCTACCGAGAGACTGGAAGCACCACCTGTCCACCTCTCTCTTCTGGTAGAGTGCCTTCGCCAAGACTTAGAAGGACATCGGAGAATTCTTGAGCACGTGCATTGCCGCCGAGCCGAGCTCTCATATTAATGGTCAAGCGCAGCGTTCGAAGTCGTGACCACAACGAAGATTGTTTCAACGTAGCATTCTCCTCGTCTGCCCCCGATCCCCGCGTCACCACGGGAAGCGTTTGACGGAAATCGCCACTGAACAGAACTGTGACACCACCCATCAAATGTTCTTTCCTGCGGATGTCCTGCAGGGTTCTGTCCACGGCCTCAACTGCCATCGTACACTCATCCCACACGATCAGAGACCAATCCTTGAGCACGTGTCCCTTATCGCTGTTACGTGACACACCACAAACAGGCGTTTCGGCGCTCTCTAAATCGATGGGAATTTTAAACATGGCATGTGCTGTCTTGCCACCCGGAAGCAGTGTGGCAGCGATTCCCAACGACGCTACAGCAATAGCAATTTTACCTTGCCTCCTGACCTCTGCAAGAATGCCAGTGGTTCCACCAGGAGCATCCAAGAAAAACATTTTACCCTGGTTTTGCAAAACGCTTTCAAGGACGGTGTCATAAACTTGTTTTTGCTCTGAAGAGAACCAAGCGACATGGTCATTTCGCCCGGATCGTAATTTGTCTCAGCGTTATACTCCTGATTTCTACGGTCTTGATGCGGTGATGATTGGGGAGCTGGTAACCCATATTCGGTCTAGAAATAACCACATCTTGAAGTGAACTGAGACAGGTGTTCAGCACGCGTTCATCAGTTACTTCGACTTCGTCTCCAGTAGCACGCCTCAAAGCTCGTAGAAAATCTTCAAACAGATGATGGCGATATTTCTCCCACAAAGCTACTGGGTTCGCGACTCAATGAACATAACTTTTTTGTAATACTTAACACCGCATTTTTTTAAAAGTGTCTTCCTCAACTCTGCTCGAGATTTTGAGGGTTTTGTTGGAACTTGAATTTGTCAAAACGATACAACTTTTAAAAAAGAATTTGAATGCCCACTTTTGGGCGCACGCGTTACAGTCAGCTTTTTTATTGCAAAATTATCGTCACTTTTTATCATAAAACAAAAACACGAAAAATAATTCGATTCACAATTGCAAAACTGAGAAAATTGCATTTTATTGTGTTTACTAGCGACCCGCCCCGGCTTTGCACGGCTGCATTGTGGGGTAGTGTGGAGTGATTTAAATACATATAAACCTTCGTCTTGAGTTACTCTATCTATTGCTGAAAACTACATTAAAATCCGTTACGTAGTTTAAAAGATCTGAGCGCACAGATAGCGGTAGCGATTTACAAGTCTTTTTTTTTTTTGTTTTTAAAATACATGTCATCATTTGAGTTTAGCTCTAAACAAAGTCGAGCAATTTAAGTATTTGGGCCACTGGGTCACCGAGGACCTTAAGGATAGTGTGGATATCGAAAGGGAGCGCAGAGCGCTGTCTGTCCGATGCAACATGTTGGCCCGCAGGTTTTCACGGTGCACGGGGACTGTCAAAGTTGCGCTTTTTAAAGCGTACTGTCAGTCCTTTTACACCTGCAGCCTGTGGGTTAACTATACACAGCGGACATACAGCGATCTGCGCGTTCAATACAATAACGCGTTTCGGGTGCTGATGGGACTGCCGCGCCACTGCAGCGCCTCCGCGATGTTCGCGGTGGCTGACACAGACGGCTTTGCGGCCATCATGCGCAAACGATGCGCATCTATCATGCGCCGCACGCGCGACAGTCCCAACACCATCCTGCGCGCGCTGGTGGACCGATGGGACTCTCCGATACTGGCACGATGGATACGGCTGCATGCAGTCGTTTAGTGACTTGCCGCCTTTATCGGACGGTCCACCCGGACCTGCCACTTTATTTATGTTTTAAAAAAAAAATTGTATTGTTTATTACTAACACTAGTTTGTAAGCTCGCAATTTTACTAACAAATATGGATGAAGTCTTAGGATGAATCTGAAATAAATGATTTATTATTATTATTATTTGTCAAACATAACCTCAAACGTCAAATCATTCGCCTTCGATATTCGTATTTTCTATGATTTTACCAACGACTTTGAGTTGTTACTTTTACTATTACAAACACACTGTCATGAACCTAATGATGAAAAATAATGATATGTTTACAGGCAATTAACATTTGACAATATTGCACATTGTTATATTATTGATAGCATGATCTAGAAAGATACTACAAACAAATATGAGGTTTAGGTATATAATCACACGTAAAACGAAATACCTGTAACCAGTTTTCCATTACAAACCAGCTAAATAAGAACAATTTTTGATTTAATCTTAACTTTGCTTGTCACTTAATGCATTTTCTAACCTAACTTAGCTGTAAATTCAAATTAAAAAATCTCAGAAATGCCATTGCCAATTTAATTGAAATTAAGTGAGATTATACCTGGTGTAGTTCTCTTAAAAATGACACCAATTTCATGACTGTAACAGGTGGGCCCAAAGATGTAGGGAAAATGGGCATTCATTAATTTCCAAAAAGTGTTAACATGTAACTTGATTTGATTTTTAAGAAATTTAATAGATGGCACTGCTTCAAAATTGCCTTTATACTACTAACATTCATTAAACTATGTTTCTCTGCCCAAGTTACTTAAATGGCGTAGTTTTTATAGTATAAAGCTAGATAATAGCATGGCTTACTCAAAAACAACTTTTAAATATGCGTCATCAGATTACACGCTGTCACAGAATGCGTAAGAAAAATAAAGATTCACAGCTCCTCCCCCGTAGGTGATAGCGTGGTAATATGTAGCCTATATGTTGACCCGACCTCTTAGCCCGGCCTCTTATTCATGCAAAATTTGAAGTAAATCCATGCAGTACTTTTTGAGTTTAGCCCGGACATATATACAGACAAACATTCTAAAAACTATATTTTTGGCTTCGATATCAATTGTAGATCACGCCCCAAGTATTCTTTTAAAAAAATATTCAATGTACAGTTTTGACTTTCCTACAATTTTATTATATGTATAGATAGAACTGCTTAGAATGAGATTTTATACCGACTAATTCTAATTTGTCAACTGCCCACTCTTAACTGCCCATTTAGTTATTTCACTGCTCGGTATTTATTAAATGATGAATTTTATTATTTTTTACGAATCAGTTTTGTTTACTTTACTGCTAAATTTTAACTGCCAAACTTGTTAATAAATATGAATTTTGTTATTTTTAACTTAACAAAACTACTATAAATGTACAGTCGCCAGCACATCAAGCTACCACACTGTGACCTTGAGCGCCTTATAAGCAACAACAGCGAGAATCGTGCGAAAGAGATAAATATCTTTTTGTCTGTTCTTGCTTGTAATGTTTCGTGCTGCAGTGCGTGCGTTAGGCTGTGTGCGTATGCGCGTCGTTGTGTAGAATAAGATACTTGCTACGCCAAAATACAAGTTTGGCGGATCGCATACTTGAATGGAATCGAAGTAATGGCATGGTAGTAAAAATAAGTTGGCGGTTACGGTACGCCCGGCGCTTGTGAAATATCTATGTAATATTAGAAAAGGGATTTTTCCTGAGTAAAAAATATGATTACCTACCTATATTTTGTCTGTCACTTAGATTATCGAAAAATATTGGATACGTATTTTGTGTTTTATCAAATCAATAAAAACTTATGAAGATATTAAATGCATCAAAGATCACGAGTGGGGTTGTGATGTCACTTTCCGGTAAAAAGTGTTCCGAAATGTGACGTCACACGAGTTTTCGACACACTGTAGCGTCTTCATTTCTTTTTTATGACTGACGGACTAATAAGATTTTTTTGGTCAATATTGACGCTTTGCAATTTTGACGGATTGCGATTTTCATGAATTTGACTGATTACGAGTTTGACCATACGCGACGAAACGTATTCATAGGTAAAATAATGAAAAAAAATGGGTTTCTTTTCGTGTTTGCGTTTAATTAAATCAATTTATTTTTACTTTTATGATAATAATAATCGCTAGCTCGGACCCAGTTCCCGATACCGATGGGATTAAATGTTTTTCATATAATTTATTCATTATATTCACTAGCTGATACTCGGGAACTTCGTACGCGTGAAATTATTATAAAAATATACCACCTACTTACTACTATTTGAATCTGATTTTGTTGAGCTACGGGATATTATTTGACGTATCTTACATGATTTCTGTAATAGATAGTGCCTGTGGTGTTAGGAAGGTGTATTGGACGGTATTAAAAAAAATACTGTGGCGGCTTAGGCTAATGATAACTGAAGTAGGTATGTAACATTGTAATCACCTTAACATTGTATTAACAGACTGTAGCAGGAACGTTGATTATTTGTCAATATAATATAATATTCTAAATTACCCATGAACATGCAGCTCATTACTTGCGTGAAAGGAATAGGATAGGCACTACAAATAATTGGTTGGATTGGTCGTTTTAATTTTAGTCGCAACTAGCATAATTCACAGATTCTACATTTTAAAATAACTATACCTATACCTTCGTTCTCTAAAGATTTATTTTGCTTTAGGGCAGAAAAAAAATACATTTCGTAATCTGAAATCAAAAATGAACTTTATTTTAATGGGAAAAGGTTGATTTGGCGTGGCATAGAGAGGGCATCATGCCATGACAGCGTCCTGTTTTTGATGTAAAATATAGGCGGCCTGTATCACAGAAGTGGTTCGTGGATGATTGTTTCATCCACGAACCACTTCTAAGAAAGTTCAACTACCTTTAGAATTGTTTTATAGGTGCCTAAGAACCACTCTCTCTAACTCTCTCGGTTATGTGACGCAGACGAAGTTGCGCAGCAGGGTAGTATCAAAATAAAATTTGACATAACAATCTTTAACCTTTTATTTTTAAACATTAATATTACTATAATACAATACTGAGAAACAAAAATACTCTAAATTAAAATATAAAACTAAACCATACAAACAACAAATAGGTATAAAACTATAAACTATACAAACAACAGAAAATATAAAACTAAACTGACCATACATTAAAAACAACTGGATCATATTTATATTTTAAAGCCGTAACTTAAAGTGTCACCAACAATAGCAAAGAAAACATTATCAAGAATGTAACAATGGTGTGAAAAGAAGTTAATATTTTTTTTATTACCGCTTTAGCATTATTGGAAGAATTATCCATACTAATATTATAAATGCGAAAGTTACTTTGTCTGTCTGTTACGCCTCTTCATCTACAAAAATGACTATATTGTTTGCCCAGTCAAAATTATAATATTCCAGGCAAAAATTTACTCTTGCCTCCTTATGCGCCTGGTTCATTAATATTTTCTTGGCAGGGCGGCAGCATTTTTTCCGGCGTCCTTTAGGCGCCTTGTAACGGTGTCCATTGAAATCTAAAACAAAGAAAATTTTGTCAATTTCAATACTTACCGATTCTTAATTATGACCAATTGTACGGGTCAATTTAACTATAGGGTGACTGGTAATAGTGACCGATACTTAAACACGTGATTCATGATACTAACAAACAACTTTCTATTTTTTTTTTTTATACTTATTCGCTTTTATCACATACATTACGGAGCGGGCTAGCTAGCCGCGCGGGTGCTCTGCCTAACAGCTGATAGGTCACAGGCTCGTGCGCGCGAATTTCATAAGGCTGTTGTGTTATTGTAATAAAAGTGAAAGCAAATGTTTCTTCGGGAAAGTTGTTTGTTATCATGAGCAATCACGTGTATAAGTATTGGTCACTAATTACCAGTCACACTATATATGAGTATGGGACAGTTTCAAATTATTCCTTTAAATATAAACATATACATAAATAGACAATCCGTCGAATTGAGAACTTCCACCTTTGTTGAGATAGGTGCTAAAGAACTGAAACTTTATCTAATAGTAATGTCATTCACTGAGTCCAATACGTTTTGCTGCTGTAGCTTGCGCAATTATTAGGTATTGCTAGAACGTCCAGGCCACGCGGTGCGCGTAAAACTATGACTATAAAAAAATATATACATGGACTCACATTGTATGCAGTTGAGAACACTCTTGTGTTTAAAAACGGATCAGCAGAGTGTGCAGAGACGATAGCCAACGTCTGCTGCCGTCGTGGCTCTCGCGTAAAGTTGGCGATGTTGCGCTTTGATGGTTCCGCTTAGCCAAAAGTAAACTGTTTTTTTTTTCCTGGAACGAAACAAGTAGCTATTGTTTATTTGCACATTATTACTCAATTGACTACTTATATGCTTTCCTACGATAATTGCTAGCTTATTATTATTTACACACAAACAGCACTAAAAAAGCCTTATCCCTGCAATGTTTCAACAGACAAAAAGAAGTGTCTAATTGCGTAGGTATTTACTTTAAAATCCAACCGGGTGCCGACTTAAAAAAAATAACAATAGCGCTTGGGACAGCGCGCAGTGTTAAAAACTTACTATACCGGGAACTCATTAGCAAAGAACACAAGAAAATAGGTAGGTAAAGACATTTATGGGTGTTTCTCGTATTTCGTGCACATTCCATAATATTTATTTTCATAAGTTTAAATTACCTACTTACAACATTTATGAATTAAAATTTCATTATATTAAGTACTGAGTTATTGTTTTTTTTTATTTTAGGTGTAAAAGCTGTATTTTTGAATGTAGTTTATTTTATTATGGTTACTGTGTTTAATTTCAGCATGGATATTTTTTTATAAAAAGCAAATGTTTGGGACATTACTAAATAGACTTCGAAGGAAATGACAATTAGTTAAGTTTTCATATAATTTAACTAGCGACCCGCCCCAGCTTCGCACGGATGCAATGTAGATACTAATGTGGGGCAGTGTGGAGTGATTTATATAGGTATATATAAACCTTCCTCTTGAGTTATCTATAGCTGAAAACAGCATTAATAAATCCGTTGCGTAGATAAAAAGATCTAAGCGTACAGACAGCGAGAGCGACTTCATTAATATTTCTATAATAAAGGAGAGTTTATAAAAATATTACATAAGAACTTTGCCCCACAAAACCGTTTTCTCGGTTTATCTGTGGGAACGGAATAATAAGTATTAAAAATAAGGTTTACTAGTGCTGACACTTAATTTCCACTTTTTTGACTTATAAAGTAAGTAATAAATAAACAATAATATCTAATCTATGTATGGACAGTAAATAAAGGAAATTTGTTTTATACTATGCAATAAAGAAAATAATTGTATTATTTTGACTTATAATGTTCCATGCATGTAAGCACAACTTGATTTGGTTTGGCTTTCTTTATGGGAATATAAATATTTAATGAACTATTCAAGGTTTTTGATCTGGACGAGTAATATGCACGAAAAATGAGAAACACCCTTATTCGTAAGATACGGTAGGCACAAAGTTGTTTAAATATTATGGTTTAGGGCCATCAGCCGATAGAAGCAGCATACGAAAATTAAATTAAATTGGTAACAGTTTTCCAAATAATGTAACACTTTAATGTAATTATCTCACAAATAACATTAGCTCGTATCTATTTTGAAAGTTCTATAGAAAAACACCACTGACACATTTTTTCAATATTAGATTTTGCTTATTTTAACTTAAAAATTATAACTACAAAAAATATTACTCACCGTAATGCCCGTCTGTCGACAAATATCTATTATACGGCGTCCACTCAATCGGAGCGCTATAATGCGCCCCCTTTCAATTCTCGTTAACTGAGGCGCCATAATTAATCATTTAAAAAATATAAAAAGTTCGCCACACACTTCCACTAAGTAGCTACAAGCCGAACCAACTTGCTCCGCGAATTTTTAATGACTAGCGTTATGGACTAAGGGATGAATAAACGTGGCCGGTCGGTTGCGTAGGAGCAAGGAGGTGTGGCCTATTCCCCGTGAGGCATGAATTATTGGCTGCTAATTGTTAGTGTGCGCAACCATTGGGCAACTTTGGAAACGTTGAAAAATCCACCAATCACGCCAAGGATACTTTCTTTCTAACACAGCAGTAGCTGTTGTAGTTATAGATATGTATAGGGTTTACCTTGATGTGCTGGCGTCTGTACAACTGCCGCATTAAATCAGTGTCTTTAATAAATATGAGTCAACTGTCGTGAATCAGACAAATTCAGACACCGGCTGCAATTATATTATTATGACCATTACTCGATTAGTTTCCACCCTAAAAGCACCTGTAACAACACCAATATGTATTTCTGTTGTCTGTTATCGCAATATATCTAGCACTATGCCATGCGGTGCATAACACGGCTTAAGTTAGTCTCGAAAAACTCTGTCATCAGTCTTTACACATGCTGCCATATAAAGTTCTCAATGTTTTTTTTTTAATATTATTTTCAGGACTTGAAGTTTATGGCCCAGAATATTTTTATCCAGTACATTATTCCAGAAACCGCGAGTACTTTAGACCTGGAGAATTGAAGAACGTCGAAAAGGCCTACACTCATCATTTATGGAACAAACTAACACATGACATGAAAATAGAAAAGGATTCGCCATATGAAAAGATGGCTCAAAAGTTATGTCCAACGATATATAAGATGTATGGAGAAGAATTTGGGTCTTAAAAACAGCTCGGTATTAATAGAGCCCAAAGCTCAGTTGTTAAATTGGTTAAGGTATTTTAAGTATTAAAATGTAAGAGTTGCGTAGAGAAGTTTTTTAATAAATAAAAAATTGTACGTTTTTACAGTGACATGGTCACAAATATTATTATTATCCCTGAAAACGGCATATTTACCATGTAGACTGTTATTCCCGTTTTCATAGTTAATGATAAAATAAAAGTACCAACAAACATAACTAAATCTTTTGTAAATATGAATGTAGTCAACAGATGTTGAGTGAGCGCATGCAGGAAGCCTGTGAGTTGGTGGACGTGGTGGAGTTGAACGCAGAGACTGACTAAAAATCTTACCTGTAGTTGTGCTGCCACCCTGCCACCTCTCATGTCACAGCACGTTGTTCCTACTGTTTTACCCATCTTAAATCATACTTTGGAAACTTTGAACCCTGCCCATAGTAATATCTTATTGTATTCTGATAGACTTAAACCTGTTGTTTTGGATCATTGTTAAATAACCGTTCTCAACATACAGTAGTGAACCATTTGCACCATAACCTGCATTTTAATGAGCCTATTCATAAAATTGAACATACTGGTTGTAAGTGATCCTTCTAATAATGGACCTATATCTGAGCTTCTAACATTGAGTAAAATCTATGAAAAAAATCATGCTGGACCAAATGTTGCCTCACTTCAACTCAAATGGGATTCTGACCAGCAGTTTGGTTTTACGTAGGGTAGGCCGACAACGGACGCGGGGGTAAAACTCATCAGTCACATTTTGGAATCCTGGGAGAAATCCCAGGATGCCATTGGCATCTTCTGTGGTCTCTCAAAAGCGTTTGACTGCATCCACCACAACACACTGATCTGTAATTACACCACTACGGAATACGTGGACAAGCCGCTGATCTTGTTCTTTCCCATTTATCAAACAGGCAGCAAAACATTTACTATGTTAATGAGGCAACGTCCTCCGGGCCTCTAGTCAAGATGGGCGTGCCCCAAGGTTAAATTCTCGGTCCTTTCCTATTTCTTGTTTACATTAATGATCTCTCTTATATGTTTTTTTTTTTTTACTAATTTTACACAAGATTATTTACATGTGGTTCAGCCTGAGTTATTTGATAGTCATGATCGTTCTTACTCAATAATGTTCTCAGATAGTATAGGAAGAGGTGTAGGTAAATTAGTAAATAATACCTGAGTTTTTCCAATCAAAATCAGTGTATGCCAGGGTCAACATACAAACAGATAATGGCATCGGTAACTAGAAATGCTTATAATGTTAATACTGATATAACAATATTTATAGGAAATAGTTCAAAAGTTACAAAACAAGATATCACAGACAGTGTAACAGAGTTGTTAAAGTTGAATTGTCGTAAAGTAATATTGTGTGCTTTTCCATATTTTGAAAAATTGTCAAACAGAAAAAACAACTATATTCACATGCTGAATAAGCATGTTCATTTCTTAGTAGGTCACTATAGTGACAGGCTTATATACCTTGATATCAACAGTTTTGTTGGTAAACTTAAGTCGACGCGTGGTAAAGTGTATCTACCTATTAGTTGTAGACACAAAATAGCTAGGCTATTAGTTTATAATATTCACTCAGACATAAGTAGTATGTCAATGTTTAGTTCTATTATCAACACTGCGACTATTAGTAATGATACTAATAATTCTTTTAATTTTATTTATAATTCTTTTTACAATTCCTGGGAGGATTCATGTTTAACTAATGAATATTCTCGAGTGGGGTCAACTAATGGCATGGGCGTCTTGGGGCTTACTCCGGATGCTCATTTAAACTAGTTAGTACGACAAAAGAAGATACCAGTGACATTAATGTTACACCGATCAACAACAATGTGCCTTCTTGCTATAAAATAGCTAAATGTAAAAAAGGGGTTAAGCAGAATTCTATGCAATTATTTCACCAAAATATTCAAGGTTTCTCTTCAAAGCAACTTGAAATTGAATTGTTTTTAGAAAAAACAAAGTTTGAAATTGTTTGTTTCACTGAACATTGGTTAAAAGACTATGAAACGCTAATTAATTATGCAAATTACAGTGTGGGCAGTTGCTTTAACCGGAAAGTTAAGATTCGTGGGGGTTCCATAATCTTAGTTAAAAATTGTATTAAATTTAAGAGTCGTAGTGATATTGTTGATCTATCGGTTGAACATAATATTGAGCTGTCTTGTGTTGAGCTGGATAGGCATGTCATAGTGTGCGTTTACAGACCCCCAAATTATCAAAACTACTCTATATTTGAGTCAGTAATGGAAGATGCTTTAGCGAAACTTGCAACTGGCAATAAATCGCTGGTTATCTGTGGTGACTTTAATGTTAATATTTTAGATGAAAATTCAAATAGCAGTAGGTTATTACATCTCTTTAAATCATTTAATTTCTTAAACGTGTTTTCGGAACCAACCCGAATTACCACAAATACTGCTACATGTATTGATAATGTTTTTTGTTGCTGCGACTACTTGGATAAATCCATTGTAAATTACCTTCCTTCTGATCATAGCGGTCAAACCGTTGTTTTCGAGTCCTACACACCATTAAAAAAATCCAGATAAAGTCTAGACAAATAACACCTAGTAATTTGAATAAATTTAATAATAACTTAGTTAGTAATTTAGGTATCCCGGGCCATATTATTGAAAATGTAAATCAATTTTATGAGGAATTCTTTTCAGTAGTTTACACCGAGTTCAATAATACATTAAAAATGAAAACTAAATCTATTTGCCCTAAGTTTTTGTTCAGTGACTGGGCAACTAAGGGTATTAGGAAAAGTAGGGAGCGATTGTTTGAGCTGTACGGCCTTAAGCCTTACATGAACTCGGAAACTTTTAATAAATTTATTAAAAGTTTCCAGTAAAGAAATCTACAAATTCTTGAGCAACTTCGTCTTCAGAGGTTAGAAGACCACTTGTTGTCTCTAGTGTAATATCATTATTATATTTTTTATTTCTATTAGTTTCACTATTGATAATTTTCCAAACCGTCTTAATTTTATTATCGGCGGATTTAATTTTGTTGCTAATGAATAAGGCTTTAGCTACCTTACAAGTGTTTTTAAAAATTTTTGAATAAGTTGCAACATATTTATATGTTGCAACTTATTCAAAAATTTTTTCATAAAATTAAGACGGTTTGGAAAATTATCAATAGTGAAACTAATAGAAATAAAAAATATAATAATGATATTACACTAGAGACAACAAGTGGTCTTCTAACCTCTGAAGACGAAGTTGCTCAAGAATTTGTAGATTTCTTTACTAGTATCCCACTTAAAACTACTGAAACCTTAAATTCCTCACCCTTGCATTCTATTGATTTATTAAGAGCTAACGTTTCAGCCTGTCCGGTTGAGTTTCAATTTAAGCATATAAACCCCATAGCAGTCATTAAAGCTTTTAAGGAAATCAAAATAAAATTAACTGAAGATCTATGGGGAATGTCGATTAAAGTTTGTCAAGCTATTATTGAGACTATAGCACCGTATTTAGCATTAATATTTAACTTGTGTGTGGACCAAGGAGTCTTCCCGGACCTTATGAAATACAGCAAGGTAATACCACTTTTCAAATCCGGGGACAGTAAAGACACCAATATCTGTAGACCCGTATCCGTGTTGCCGGTTTTTAGCAAGGTGTTTGAAAAGGTAATGCTTAATCAAATGCTCAACCACTTTAACACCAATAAAATTTTACATGAGAATCAGTATGGTTTCACCCAAGGACGTTGCACGACTGACGCCGGTGTAACCTTATTAAAACACATATTTACTGCGTGGGAAGAGGCACAAGATGCCATAGGAATCTTCTGTGACCTCTCGAAAGCATTTGATTGCGTAAACCACGAAACCCTACTCTTAAAACTTGCACATTACGGTTTAGGTAAACTTGCGCTCAGTTTAGTGAAATCATATTTGAACGATAGACATCAGCAAGTACAAATAAATGGTGTCAATTCAATGGGTTTAAAAGTAAGTATGGGTGTACCGCAAGGTTCGATATTAGGTCCTTTCCTCTTTTTAGTCTATATAAATGATCTCCCCCATTTATTTAAAAACCAACCACAGATGGTGTTGTTTGCTGACGATACCTCTTTAATATTTAAGATAAACAGACGTGCTACAAATCTTGACGACGTAAATAACGCTCTACTACAGGTTAATAATTGGTTCACCGTGAATAATTTAGTATTAAATGGGAAAAAAACGAAGTGCATCAGATTTGCTCTACCGAATGTCAAAAGTAGTAATAGTGACATAGTATTGAATCAAGAGAAACTAGAATTCGTCGAAAAAACTGTTTTCCTGGGGATCACGCTCGACTCAAGCCTACAATGGGGTCCGCATATAACATCTCTTGCAGGACGGCTGAGTTCAGCAGCATATGCTGTTAGAAAAATCCGTCAATTTACTGATGTAGATACCGCGAGGCTGGTCTATTTTAGTTATTTTCATAGTATTATGTCTTACGGTATTTTACTATGGGGACGGGCTGCAGACATCGAATCTATATTTATTCTGCAGAAAAGAGCTATCAGAGCCTTATATGATCTACGTAGGCGTGACTCTCTAAGAGAACTGTTTAAGGAAATTAACATCATGACAGTACCTTGTCAATACATCTATGAAAACATCATGTACGTTAGGAAAAATCTGCATTTATTTAGTAAAAGAGGTGACAGGCACCACTATAGTACTAGAAACAGGGACGAACTAGTACAGCCAGGTTTTAGGTTAGCTAAAGTAGACTCATCTTTCATGGGGTACTGTTTAAAATGTTACAATAAAATACCTCCCCACATTCTACAACTAAACGAGACGAAATTTAAATCTTGTATAAAACGCACACTATGTAGGCAAGCATATTATAAATTGGGGGATCACATTGATGATAAAAATGCTTGGCGCACTGCTGGTCCTGCTCCACAAGCATAGGGGCAAACTAATTTATTACCATGTGAAGTTATTGTGGAAGCTGCAGAAGATTGTAATAATATCTTTGCATTGTATAAATTCAATCTCTTAGTATTATATAATTGCATAGCACATGTGTGAGTACTATGTACTGTAAAGCTACCATTTACATTTAGTTATCTTTCATTGACTTGAATTTGCCCTGGTGGCTGAGAGGTTGTCATGCTCACTCAAATGTCTCGCTGATGGTGGCGGGTGTGTCGGGTCATTTAGCTCCCTTCAATATGGTTGAGCTGAATGGGGCTGATCCATGCGTCATGTTCGTGAACGGGCGCTGGCAGTTGGGACTGGTCATCTCTAGGCTGCCATGGTTTATTTTAACTTCTTACTTTGTTTTTAAATTGTTGATATAATGTTTTACTCTGGACGCTCTTAACGTGCACGTATTTCTACATCGTTCTCACATATGTTTAATCTCAACATGAATGATGTAACCAAGATTTTGTACAATATTTTGATTGAAAAGAGTGTCCATGGAGTTTCTTGCCCATTCTTCTCCATAGAGATATACGCTTTGGAATGGGCAACTACAGTACTTTCACAAGTTATTATGCCTTGTGTCTGTGACTGTAGCTTAGCCTTATTTGTTTTTCTGACATTCAAAAGTGCCTGTAATGGTCTAATTGAAATAAATGCTTTTGAGTTTGAGTTTGAGTTTGATGGCCAAATTATCGGATATAATTCTATTTGGATTTCTTACATGTTAACGAAAGTCTAACTGCTCTTTCGAAATGATTCGCAGCTTTTACTGACTGCGAACAAAACAAAATGTCTTAAGTTCTCTCTATTAAACAGGATCTAAAGAAGAAAGGCCTGGAATCTCTCAATTTCAGAAGCGTTCATCAATGAAAGTATGTACATTATGTGAAGCAATTAAAGGGCTTTAATTAGCATGCATCAGTTTTTTTTTTTTACTGCACAAGAATAAAAAAGAAGAATTAAATATTTCTTAAATCTGAATATCTAAACGCAATTATTCGCAATATTAATCAAAAAACAGAACTCGGGACAGTAGAAATGGTGTTACCATAATCAGGAGAATTGGGCATTATTATCTTTATAAAATATACATAATTATAGGATTTTAATGGTAGTGGTTTCATTGTTTCAAATATAAAGAGACTTATTGCATCGTTTATTTAGAGGATTATTACAGGATAAGTCTTTATATTAATGATTGTTCTATCATAGCAATAATTAGTAGTAGTAGGAATGTTTTATTCCATGAAATCTAATAGAATCGGAGAATAAGACTAGAAACACTATATTACTCACACATTATCATCATTATTATTATACACTATATTAATCTTTGGCAGTGCTCAATTGTAGTTGCATCATGTTTTGAATTACGGATTGATGTGGCTAGCCCCATCCCTTAACATGAAACTTAAATGTAACTGACAAACATGAACTGAAAGAGTAGATTCTGAACCTACTTTGAGAATACTTTATTTTTTTTATTTTTGCGCCTATTTTGTTTATGATTTGCCATGATCCACTTTATTTTACGTTTTTAAGATAATTTACCTGGCAATATTAACATCAGACTCTTCTGTCATACTTATGTCTATCTGCATAGCTATTCACAAACGCTTCGATTCGATTTGGATTCGACAAGTCGTATGTCTATCTTTTTTGGCACTACGAAAGCGAGCGAGACAGCCATACGACTTTCTGAATCGAAATCGAATCGAAGCGTTTGTGAATAGCTATGCTGGTCCTGTCTTGTCAAAGCTTTCGGTTATTGTCGTGTGGTGGTTGCATATTGATTTTTTTTTAGTTATTTTTCTGTTTTCTTATCCCATTCTACTGTAACTATTTTTGTCGAGTGAAATCGAGTTTGAAGAAATGCCAACACAGATGTTGTGCCATTTTTCATTTAAGAAACAAGTGGCATGCCTTCAACGGTTGGGTCATGTCAGTTTTAAAGTACTCGTTCTATATAATCATCAAATGGACTCAGTCCGACTTTGACACCCTAACGAGAAGAGTCTGTTCGCTGGTTTACTGCAAAACGGATGTTTCACCCACGATCATCGTAGGCTCGAAGCTCCTTGAAGGTTGGATCAAAGGCCTGATTGAAGGCAGTACTCCTAGGTAGAATAGGGCTCGCATTGTGAGGAGGTTCCTAGATCTGGAGCCCTTACTACCGGTAGGTAGGTTCATGGACTACTATTTCTATCTCTTGTAACATTAAAAATGAGAACTTTTTGTATAAAAAGATCAATAATCTAAAATAAACGATGTCGTAGTAGTAATTTATATATGTAAAAATAAAGAAATGTTCTGTATGCATTGACTCCTTTATTTATATTATTTTCCAAACAAGTAATCTCTCATTAATAGTGACACTAGAAATAAAATGAATCGAGTGCTTGCAACTATAACTGTACAAGGCTCTTTTGGCGCGTGGCCAAAATCTGAACTCATGCCACTATCTTGTTTTATCAATACATTTCACAAACAGCGCCAGCATCATTTGGGCGCCAAAAGATCCATGTCAATTAAACAAACCAAACAGTCAGTCAGTCATGGATATTACTGCGTCTCCGCAAGGGGGCGCGGCAGGTGATCACGAGGTTTCGTCCCCCTGGCCGCGAAAGCCAACCTTACCCCGTCACACGGAACCCGTCTTCGTGGTAGCCTGTATAGGCGATGACCTATTGGGCGCATGTTACGGCAACGCGAGTCAATATGTATCATTGCTATGTAAGTTTCTGTAGGCGCGCAACAGCTCTATGAACACAGCACTGATTTCTTCACGACACCTCGGCGGCCTGTCCCCGCCAGGTGAGACCTCCGGTTACACGGAGCAGGCCCGGTGGGGGCCGGCCAGCGACACAGGTGCCGACTCCGACGCACCTACAGTGGATGTGTGGCTCCCGCCCGTACCACCACCAGAGCTAGCCGGTGTTGGTCCGGGCTACGGGGCCGTCGTGTGTGTGTGGGCGGTAACACCGCCTAGTGTCTGCGTGTTGCGCAGGCCCACGCCGCGCGCCACTCGTGGGTCTACTCGTATGTAGAGACGTGCATGTGTGGTTTACCTACGCAACGTGCCTATATTAAAACACGTCACGTAGCAGGACGTGTGTGAAGAGTGTAGAGTCTTTATGTGCACGCAAGCTGCGTGTAAACTGATACAGCTTACTTGGGCTTCAATCCGGTGGGGTGGGGTCGTCGTCCGCAGCCAGGTCGCCTCGCGTCGGAGGGGCGCGCATGCCAAGGCGCTATGTGCTGGACTGGGGCCAAGCAGAAGATTCCCATTTAAAGGCGCTGGATGAAGTTGTCCGCGCTCTTAATCCCGAGAGCCCGCTGGATGACATCGTTCCTCACATAACGAGGGGTACCAACTATGGTCCGCAGCGTTTGGCTCTGCTTCGCGCGGAGAGTCTTCTTGTTTCCCTCGCTAGTGAAGGCGAACCAAGCGGGAGCGGCGCATGTCAATATTGAGCGTATATAGGTCTTATACATGCACAATTTGACGCGAATCGGGAGGTGGAACGAGAGCGCGAGAGCGTTTAAAATAGACTATGTGAAGGGAAGAGATAATGTTGTGGCAGATGCTTTATCTAGAAGTTGTATAACGATGATGAACCTAAGAGTATGAATGAGCAAGTAATGGCTGTAACAACCAGGGCGCAAAAGAAAAAGATGAATGAGCAAAGTAAGAGTAAGAATGAAGATGGAAAGAAGACTCTCAATAAATCCATTAACAACTGGACTGATCAACCAAGAGTTGTGAATATATTAAGAAAACCGTGTGATTCAGTCGAAATAAATGTGTTTGATTGAAGGCAATAAATTAAAAAGATTAAGTGATAATGACATGATAACTAAAGAATTTGAATGTTTTGCATTTGTAGAGAAAAAAAAGACATTATACATCAATCTTGATTTCAAGGCACATTTCTCGCGAGCCGAATATGTGCAGAAATTAAGCGATTTTTGTAATGAAAAGATACGTTTCAATGAAGTTTGTATAATTAAAAATAATGATAATATTGAATTTATTAAAAGTGTTTGTGATGAGATAAAAACACTTACTAATTGGTCCGGACCACGAATTACGAGGCGTAAAAAGAATAATTGATGACAATGAAAAGACTATCATTATGAATGACTTTCATTTACTGCCTTCCAGTGGTCATGCTGGAGTGCGCAGAATGGTAAATACTATCAAAAGACGATACTATTGGTCAAGTATCGACAAGGATGTCCAAGATTATGTCAAAAAATGTGCAAAATGTCAAAAATCTAAATATTTTCGTTACATTAAAGAACCGATGGAAATAATCACAACGGCTTCCTCGGCATTTGAAAAGAGTTACTTAGATGTAGTGAGTCCTTAAGATAGAGACGAAAGTGGAAATTGTTATATATTGACTATGCAGTGCGAGTTAACAAAATTTGTTCAAACTATTCCTTTACAAAACAAAGTAACGGTGTCCATTGCAGATGCATTTGTCAGACAGTTCATATTAAGATTTGGTATTCCGGAAACAATAGCTACGGATCGCGGAACAGAATTTATTTCTGCAACTATGGAACAGGTTTGTAAAATTCTAAATTTTGAAAAATTATCTTCTACAGCCTATCACCATCAGTCCATTGGAGCTCTTGAAAATGTTCACAAAACTATGGGTGCATTTTTAAGGATCCAGTGTGGCAATCATACGGACACATGGAGCTATTGGTTACCATTTTGGTGCTTTAGTTTTAACAACAAAGTCCATTCAGAAACAAAATACACGCCATATGAACTTGTTTTTGGTAAACTTTGTCGACTACCTGATAGCATTACCGATACCGTAGATCCATTATACAATATAGATAATTATCCATTACAATCAAAATACAGATTACAGTTAGCTCATGCCGAAGCAAAGAATAATTTGTTATTAAATAAACAAAAACGTAAGGAAACATATGATAAATCAGTCAATTCTACAAAATATGGGAAAGATGATTTGGTATTATTAAATAATGAAACACGTAGTAAATTAGATGCGCTATTTGAAGGTCCCTATACAGTTGTTGAAGACTTAGGTTGTAATATAAAGATAATTAAAAATAATGAAATTCAATTAGTACATAAGAATAGGACTAGGCCTTTTTGTCAATAGATTTGATGTAATGTAAGACTTAATTTTAGACAACATTGCAATATATATAAGGATAAATAGGTACCCATATATATATTTCAATGTTGATAATGATGAGGATAAATAAGTACCCATATATTTGTAATACGTAATTATACAACTGTAATACGCGTATAACTAGAAATATATAATTTTAAAATATATAACTAATAATAATTGTATCTTTTTTTTTTCTCTGTTCCCGGGACGTGAAGTGTATGAATATAATATATATGCTCCTTTACTTTAATAAGTAAGTACACTCCTTTATAACTGTATCATGTTTATGCTGAATTAGCACTATATGAGGTATAGTGCAAAACAAGTTCATATGGCGCTATGTGCGCTTCTGTTATAATTATTCATTGCATTCATTAAATAGTACTAAACAGATGTGGTTCTTTTCTTTGAATCCACCCCTTAGGGACCCAAACATTACAGCGTACCGAATAAGCCACGCTGCTCAATGTTGACAAATTTGTTTAATATTATTAATAGTATGTATTAATAGTAATGAAAAAACTAACGATCTTGCTCTGTACTGATAAGGAGTCCGCTTGGCCACAAGCTACACGCTCAAGCGACACACAGTTGCGACAGGGACTGCGATCACTGCGGAGGAAACAAATGAAAGAAACTGCAGGGGTTCTCTTTTGTATTACCTAAATTTTGTATCTATAATTTAAAGTTCCATAACTTTTTTTGTCCTAATCATGATTTTTCCGAATGATAACTTACCCGAACTTAATATCACATAATATCACATGACATAACATTGAAATCCCTAAATATAATATGTCCTAAATCCGTTTGTCATAAATATTACAATCAATAATATACAAAAGACATAAAACCGTTCTCAATAAAAGTTATAAGTCCTAAATTCAAATTACATAATGTTTATTTATAATAATATTCTTAGAACAAATTTGTATAAGTAACAAAGCTTTTGTTATAAATAAAAAATATCAGATTTTTTATTATACATAAATAAATATATTTTTCGTACCACTTGCTCAAAAAAGTGACATTCTATGCCACAAAAAGCGAACATAACAATAGTCATTTTTAATCTGTTAAAAACAGGGAAAGAAAATTGTACTGAATTTCATTCATCCTCTAGGGGGAGAATGTGATTTTTTTTTTTGAAATTTGGAATACTTACCGAAATTTAAACTGAAATACATCTGTGTTTACACCATTGAGTTTGTATATAAAGCATTATACATTTTTTTGAAAAAGGAATACGCATTTATTATGCAGTTATGATTATTAAATAAAATTACGAAAACCGACGAGGCCGTATGAGCTTGACGCCTTTGCTTTTCCGACAAAAAAATATTAGTCTAGGAATTTGCCGCGTTTTTGTTTTCTTCAAATACATAAACGTTAAGTTTATTTTAATTTATTTTTATAAATAAGTTAATGTTCTAAAAATACGTTACGATGTTTAATCAAAGCGACAGTGACAGTGAATTGTCGGATTCCATCAGTGCAAATGCTGCCGCAATTATAAATAATTTGCTTCCAACAAAATCCAAGGAAAATTATTTAAAAACTTATGAAGCATTTTCA